>VCKU01000004.1:21873560-23204450 GCA_005876895.1 Drosophila azteca
TTATAAATTACTTAAAGCGCTTAAGGGCCAGCCAGCAGCAGAACAAGACAGGACGGTTACTGGTATTGGCTGTGGCTGTGGCAGTACTGGGGGACTGGGCCAACAACTTGTGGCGTGACCGATGCGGCCAAAAAGGGAATCCCACAATATGTTCTGCTGCCGTTCTGCTGTCGTGGCAGATTAAAGCGTATCATGTAGCAGCAAATCCAAACCGCAAGCAGAAAACACACACACACAGAGACACACACACACACACACACAGACAGATTCGGGGGAAATGGGGACCTAAAGAAAAGCCCACCAATTGAATATCAATCAACTTTTGTGCCGGCGCGTGCGTGTGTCCTGGCCAGAGGGGGGGAACAGCAGCCAAAAGTCCTTGGAGTTTGGAGTTGGAGAACAAAGGATGTCTTGGTCTTTGCTTTTGCAGGATGTGTGGGTGGCCTTGCCCTGACTCTGATAATGGAATTAAAACTGCCAATTTTCGGGCCTCCGAAAATTGCTTGATAGGCCACCGCCTGCCCTTTGAGTTGCCGCTGCTGCTGCTTGTGGCAAGAGTGTGTTGGAGTGGCACATTCAAATAATACATGCCAGTGTGCATAAGGAGGGGCGTCTAACCGAATTAGGCAACACAAATCAATTGCATTAAATGGCAGCTAGCGCGTGTCTAGCTGTCAGATCGTCGTAGTCGTGTGTGTAAGTGTGTGTGTGGTTAAGCCCAGGTCCTTGCCACAGGCCACAGCCGACGCGTAAGTATGCCACAAAACATTTTAGCATACGAAATTGCGATGGGAGGGAGAGAGGGAGAGCCTATCCCTTCAGCAGCAGCAGCAGGAGGAGGAGGAGCAGGAGGAGGGAAAAACAATTGCCACACAGCCGAAAAGTGCCGACCGACGAACAGCTGCAAACGACTTATTTATGCCTCACACGGCTTCCACCCCTCCCAACCCCTTGAGCCACCCGCACCCCAATCGGGGAATGGGTTCCCCAATGTTCCCCAATGGATTGTGCTTATTGTGTCTCGGAATGATATCCCCATTATAACTGGGGATTACTACACGGCGGCATTCGCTTGCCGCTTGCCTCTTGCCCCTTGCCGCATGCCTCTTCTCTCCTTAATTTATAAATCTTCTTGAACTTTACTTTACTTGTGGAAATGCTGGAAAAAGTTTTCCCCAAAAGAAGAGCGCAAGAAGTCAGAAAAAAGGCTGCTGCTTAAGTATATAAATCGTTGTTTTTCCAAGGAAAAACTTAAGGGTTTACCCCCTCAAAGGGTACTCGAATTTTAATGGAGAAAAGTATATATATATAGCCCGTAGAATGTGTGTATCTTCTGGATCGAAACTCAACAAAATTTCCTCAAAAAAATGTTTCCTAGGATCCTAAGTTTCTCCGGAAAGTTCTCTTCCTTCGACTTCCACTTCGCCCTCGCATGTGTTTATTTCATTTCTCATTTTCAGCAACATTCACCGCCTTCCCCCCACCCCGCCCCCAAAGACGCCACATGCCACATTCTACTTCATTTCATGTTGGCATTTGCACATATTTTTTTTTATATTTCTTTTTTTTTTGCCAGCAACGCGTCCCAGACTGTGTATGTGTGTGTTTGTGTGTGCTGATGGAAATTTTGTTATACTTTTTGGTTTCTTACTTTTTGGTTCCTTGCGCACCTCCGCTACCACCACCCCCCCCAACGCCTTGGAAGCCACCGCAAAACAATGAAAATTGGTTTTGTTACTTTGCTTACTTTCCGCGCAAAAAGGACCAAGAGCAGAGCCCTCGAAGGCTCTTGGCTAAGACTCCTTCTGCGGATGCGACTGTGGCTGCCGCTGCGGCTGTGCGGTTGGAGGAGCCCTTGGCGGTGGCTTTTTATTGCCTGCCTGCCAGCCCAGCCTTATTATTGTTGCTGTATTTATTTGGCAGCTGCAAAAGAAGCCACCAGCCAGCCAGCCAGCCAGCCAAAAAGGACTCCCAATTACACTGGGGGCCGCGCATCTTTCTTGGCGGCTTTCCCTGTGGACGGGTGTTGAGTATTATCGCATAAAATCCAAAATGTAAACACTGCAAGGCGACTCCTGCCGCGGCAGCATCCTGTCTTTGGTGGCACGTACACGCTTAAGTTCTAAGCGACATTCAGACGGAATTAGGCGGTCTGTCTGCCAATTTGAATATTTGCAAACTGCTACCAGAAGCACGAATATTTTTCACTAACCTTATCTGGCGATTGTCTCGTCCTTGGGGATCCTAGTTGGCACTCCACTCACAAAACTCTTAGTTGATTTCTTAGTTACTTCTTGGTGTCACTTTATCATTCAGTTATCGCTTTCTTTCACTTTCTTTCATTCAGTTATTCGCAGAGTTCAACTCTGAACTGGAACCAACACTAGCACGAAGACCCAAATAACAACCAGCACGGGCACTGCGAAAATTTCTGCACTAAGCCGAAAGGAGGCTCTGCCACACAGCTGTTCTCAGTTGCTGCTGCTCCTGCTGGCTATGGATGGATGGCTATGGCTCTGTTCTCTCTGTCGATGCTCTGGGAGGAAGCGTGTCGCGCGCGCGAATCGTGTCACTGTTTCGAAGCAACTGAAACGCTTTTTCTGCCTGCCATTATTGGCAGCGCTCTGCGCTCGTGGGCGGCTTCGGGTGTGCTCGTTGTTCGCTCGGCTCGGGCTCTGGCCACGAATGGCACGAAGAGCCAAAGCGAGAGACAGAGCGAAAGAGAGATGGAGAGAGAGCCAGGGGTTGCTGGCTCGTCGGGTTCGGTGCTCTCCCTGGTGCTGTTCGCCGCAAGACGAACTGTGCCACGGCGAATTGGAGTTTCCTATTGGAGGAGTTTTGTGTTTGAACGTAACTTTTGGGAGAATGATGAAAAAAGGTATAAAAAATTTAAGTAAAATTATAAAACTTTCTTTCATAAACAGAAAAGTTTTTCTTTCTTTGCATCAAATCAGTTTTTATATAGTTTCTTAGGCTGATCCTTCGTGGAGATCTCCCTCTTTCTCTTTCTCTTTCTCCCTCCCTTTCTTCGTGCTTGGCCTCACCTGTCGCACGCAACTCTCTCTCTCTCTCTTCGCCGTGTTTGTTCACCCATCTCCCTCTCTCACAGAGCGAGCCTGTGTCTGGCGACTCCGAATCGCAGGGGTAGCCGAAATATCCCGGCAACATTTCGAACTTCGCCTGCAACATTTCGAGATGTTGCGCAACATCTGCTAAGCATGTGTGCCCCGCCTTTGAGGGAATATCAGCGGCCATCGATGCGTAACCGTCGAAGGGCAGACTCGCGTGTAATTAAAACTAAACAACATGGCCCAAAAAACAACCTAGCGGACCAACAACCTCCCTCTGCCTCTGTGTCCTAGCGACTCATCCTGCTGATGGCCATAAAAAGCCAGTCAGCAGTTCGCTACAGCTCTCAATCCCCCTCCAACTCCTGTCAGGAAACAAAAGGCAACTGTCGGATTGCAGGATATTAGGACGATGACGAAACCGAATATGCTGTAGTCCATAAGTCAGGATTAAAAACGGCGCGCTGGCCAGCGACACGCAAAATGACGGCCACACAACCTGGTCAAAAGGACCCGACGACAGGACTCGGGCAGGACAGCGGAGCGTAGCGGCAAAGCGGACAAAAGTCGACGCAGAAATTAATTTGAATATTTTTGAGACCCGTTTTGGGGGTATTTTGTCTTTGTTTCTGTTGCTGCCACTGCCGCATGCCGCATGCTGTTCGTTGCCGTGTCTAGCAACGGCAGGACTTTCGACTTCATTAGAAGTAATGGCAGATTTTGCATCAAAAGTGAAAAAAACAAGAGTCCTGCCGTCCTGCCACCCTCTCGCGCTGTGTTTCGCGATGGCTACAACATTTTAAAATATGCACATAAAGACATAATCCCCCAACCCCCCCGACTGGCTGGGGCAGTCGTCATATTTTCCGGTAGATGCGGAAATGGAAACAACCCAGGAGTCAACGGTCAACAGGCGGCAAGGTGGAGGGGGTGGGGGGCGGCGTGGGGCGAGGTCAACTCAATTTATTGGACGCGCTTGAAAATAAATTTGTTTTTCGAAAATATGAACATTCAGCTATGGGGGTGGGGGGTGGAAATTTGGTAAAGTTTAGGCACAAACAAGAGGCCATCAAAAAACGTTTGGTGTCGAGAGAGAGAGAGAGCGTAGAATCCTTCGGTGTCCTTGTACATTTCCCAATTAAAGCCTTTGGCCTGAAGGATTTATTAAAATTTACCGATTTTATTCCAATTAATTGCAAATTCATATTTATTTCGATATTAGAATTTACCAGCGACTGTCAAAGCAAAGCAAAGCAAAGTCCTTTCTAAGGACTTGAACAACAAATAATTTGATAAGTAACAAATCGATTTTGATTTCGATTTCGATTGATTAGCAATCCACTAACATTTTTGATTGTTCATTGCCCCTGGCTATGCTCAAGCGAAGGGAGCAAAGGGAGCAAAAGGAGTGAAGGGAGTGAAGGAGTGAAAGGAGCGAAAGGAGCGACAGGAGCGAAGGAAGCGAAGGTATTGTGTTTCTGACAAGATATTCTGGGAAATGCAAAATGGAAAATGGAATTACATGCCATAAGCTGATTAGAAATTAATCAGTTTCCACGGAGCGAAGCAAGAATTTTCCACTAAAATTCGATGACTGAAAATTGCCAAATATTTATGACTGCACTGCCCAAGGGTGGGTGGTGGGGTGGCAGCTGCTGCCTTGCTATTATTACAACATTCCACAATTAGTTGCAGAGGCATTCAGATTCGCTACAGCTTTGCCACTAGCTTCAATATTGGACATTGAGATTGTGCACCTGAGTGCTAGGGGAGGGAGTGCCGCGGGGGGGGATGTTGCATGCCTCCTAGAGTCAGCTGTGATCTGGACAGAGGCCAAGCGGATTACGTTTCGGCTTCGATTTACTTTGTGTCGCCAGGAAGTCAGAATGCGGGTGCGTTACAAATGGGCAACAGTTTTCAGGGTGTAAACAGGAGCTGCAGGTCGTGGGGAGGGGGGTGAGGCCGAGGGGGTGGCAGCTTCAGGGCGACCTACAAACAAACAAATAAACAAGCGGCTGGCAAACAGGCCGCGTCGTGATTGCAGCACATTTTGCAGTGCAAAAAGGCAAAACAATTGAATTCAATTGAATTGAATTGACAACAACAGACCGACCACCAGGGGCCTCGATGCTTGGGTGCTGTCTCTACCCTCCCACTCCCCCTTGCTCTGCTGAAGCTGCCTGCCACTGCCACTGCTACTGCTGCTGCTGGAGGGTCGCTCACTCGACCGGTAATGGTGTTGATAGCATTAAGCATGCCTCGGCGCAGCCAGCAGCTAGCAGCAACAGCAACAGCGGCAACAGCGGCAGGATATGCGTGCAGCCGCTGCCGATTCCCATTCGCATTCTCCTGCAACATGGCCGGCCAATCTGTGCCTCTGAGAGCTGTTCCTGCTGGCTGCCCCTGGGTGGCTGGGGGTGGGGGTGTGGTTGTTGTTGCGTGTGTTGTTTTCATTGCACTTCAATGCTTTTTGCAATGTAAACAGCCGCCTGCCAATCCCCCCCACCCCCCGGCCAGGCCCAGTCCGGCCCGGACACCCAACCCAACACTTGCACATATTTTCACATTTCCAATTCTTTTGCTACTCCTTTTTTTTGTGGGTTAATCGAAGCCAGGGTATATGCGACAGCAGCTGAAGGATGCCGCTCGAAAAACAATCATTGCTTAAGGATATAGAAAATTTGATTGATTTGCTTAAAAAATTTGATAATTTTCAATACTAAAAGCTAGATTTCAGGGGATTTAAGGAAATACAGTCTTAAAACAGAAACTTACCATAGAAAATCAAATGTAAAATACAATCCAAAGTTAAAGGACTTAAAAACTATTATAAAACTTGAACTTTGGGAGGATGTTTATATGGATATAGATATACATATACAGGATATACATTGGGCCAATTCTGAAGGACACAGAAACTCATTAAAGAGTCATAAATGGAATACCTCTGGAAGACGAACTATAGACCATTTTTGGTTTAAAAAAATTGCAAAAAATACTACAATAATGTAGCGCTGATAAAAGGTAGCCAATCTTATAAAAAATTGATTTATTTATATATTTATTTATTTGTTTAAATTGATAAATTTATCGATTAATTGATTAAATTTAGCTTTCTCTGGAATAGCTCTTAAAACCAAAGTAAACTGAAAAGTTATTGCTGTGCAGACACTCAAGAAGGCGGCTTCAGGTAGAGATATTGTATAGACTCGAAAAAAGAACCATAAGAAAGGTTAAACATTTCCCTTCTTGGCGGTTTTCGGAACCATTCTAGCTATGAGAAAGCGATCTACAATCCAATTTCTCTCCAGGACAAAGAGCAAAGAACAAGTTGGACCTATCTACGTACAATCTGTGGCCATATCCTCCATCATTATCATTCATCATTTGGTAGACTTCTCAGCTAGAAAACCACCTTCGTTTTCGATCCTTCAACCTTGAAATGTTTCGTTTTCTCATTCGCAGGGTATCTTTTAGTCTATGCAACCCTCCCACCTTTTTTGGTGTTGTTGTTGCTGTTTATTTGCTTTACTGTGGTTACTTTTGCTGTCTTTCCCTTTCTTTTTGTTGGTGCCTCTGTTGCTGCTGCTGCTGCTGGCAAATTAGTTGAATTTGGGCATTGGGCCTTGGCTTGGGGAGGGGGCAGGGGGAGGGGAAGGCCGGTGAAAGTTTTTGTTTGACACTTTCTGGCATAAGCCTCGACCACATGCGACATGCAACAGCAGCAGCAGCAGCAGTGGGAGCAGCGGCAGGACCAACATCGACAAGGACAGTGACAGTCTGGGGGGCTCTTAAACGTCCTTCGTTGAGCCGCCTGCTGCTGTTGCTGCTGCTGCAGTACTTAATCCGCTTAAACGTTAAAAGTGCTAATAGTTTTTCATGTTGCAACCCCCCGCCCCTCCGCCCTGACTTCTTTACTGTGCAAATGGCAACCAAGGGGGAGGGTTGGGAAAACAAACCCACCACCAGCAAGAGGCAGCGGCAGCAGCAGCAGAAACAACATCCCAGAGGAGAGAGGAGCGGAGAGGAGAGGGTGCCTGTTTCGGGGGGTGAAAGGTGTTAAAAGGCAATAATTTATATGCTTAGAATTGTCATTTGTAGATGTGTTTTGTGTGTGCAGCAAGAAGGACCCTTCGTGGTGCTTCGTTGTCCTTCGGGGTCCTTCGTATTTGCCTGTTTATTTGCTTTGCTCTTGTGCGGTAATTGCGATTTGTTTTGAGGTTTTTCCTCTCCTTAATGGCAAGTAATTCCGTGATGGGTTTTTTACGCCTCGTCGACTGCTGCAATTAAAGTTTCCCCCCCCTCCCTATCAACCCCCACCCCCCTCGAAATGGCAATAGCAATAACAATGAAACGTCATCAATCAAATATAGATCCAATAAAATCACATATGTGCGGCACGCCCCATCGAAATTCAAATAAAGGACAGCCGTACATTTTCGGGCAGAAGAATATGTCCTGCAGTCCACCTCCTCCCCCACCCCCGCACTCACTGAATTATTAACAAAACTAATTGCAAACGGAACTATGAATCAATAGTTAATATGACTACGACTCCCCCATTCCTCCTCCTCCTACGAAGGACAGGGCAGGCGACGACATGCAAAAATGCATTACCATCAATTTACCACACACCCCCTCTGCCACCGACCGAATCTCATTTCCGCTGGGCGTGGCACACATCATTCCAACATTATTCCAATATTACACTATTCATATTTTAGCCAACAATTTTCGGTGCGGGGCGGGGAAACATTCCCTCGAATGACCAACAGCGGACCAGCAGACCAGCAGCAGCAGGAGGAGGTGGTGTTTGGTGTGGTCCATCGGATGTCCTGCCGCGCATTGAGCCATGCGAAAGCCGCCTTATTATTTATGATAATGTTTGGCCATTCGTTTGGTTTATTGTGCTAATGTGCCGCAATTAAGATTAAGAAGATGACTTTCTCCGGTCCGCTCGGGCAGACGTACGTGCCTGTGTGTGAACCCCAAGAAAAACAGGCACTCAGCTTACCTATGGGACATGTTTCTGGGTGTGTGTGTGTGGGCTACCATTCTGTGAAGTCCTTTACTGAGAAAAAACAGGATCAAAGGGAGACAACACACTCGGAATATTACCGATTCCTTGAAAAGCGCTTGGACTTAACTATTCGAGCACTGCACATTATCGTACTCGTACACTTGGAGAAAAATATCATAGAAAAAACAAAAGCCCAGAAGTATTTGTAATGGTACAAGTTCAGGAATAAGAACAGTTCCATGAGTCTGGTAGTAACTGAATTTCAGGTATTTGCACTTCTTTTTTGCGTCTGACTGCGTTCCGAATTCGAGTACCCTACAATGGGGAACCATTCTTTGCCTATAGCACCAATCAGCACTTTCGGATGAGCGGAATATTCAATATTTGGTTGGCACAGGAAACCAAGACGTGGAAACGAAGTGTATGGAAATCCTCGCGATGTATGTATATACTTCTTGGCGTTGCCTGTCATTTTCTCTTTAAGTGTCATCAGGGCTGTCTAGGGGATTATCGGGCCCATATATGATTAAAACAAAGTACACTGTTGCAACATTTTAAAGTGAAACTGGAACTGAGAGATAGGTCTCAATTTTGGTCTCAATTCAATTCAATTCATTGAAATATCTTATTCACAATATCTTTTGTATAGTTTCACAATTGCCGGATACCTTTGAAAAGCCCAGAACTAGGGGGATTTCTCCCCTACCTCCCTCCCTACCTGTCGATGGTCCTGAAACTCAGTAGCGATGCACTTGTTGCGTTTCAATCTCGATCCTCTTGTGAAAGAGATTCATGCCATGGCGATCTGCTCATAAGCACATTATCATTATCCTTTTTGGTTTGTTCATCTATTCTTTATCCTCTACTATCTCCCATGTTTCTCGCCCCTTTCTCTGAGTGTAAATATTCAAATTTCAGTGGCTTTTTTCGCTGGGTGTACAGTTTGGCAGTTTTCTTGGCGACCTACCTAATGGCCGTCAAACGTTATCCTTCCCAATTGTAGTTGTAGTTTGGCAAATGGCAAATCTTGGCCAAAGTTTTCACAATTAAAACTTGAATCCCCCAGACAGGGGTAGGGCCAGGGGGGGCCACGGGGGGGCAGGGCCACACCACGAACTGTACAAATGGCTTCGTTTTTTGGCTTTTTGCTGTGCCGATTTGTGATTAATGACTTGGGCAAAGGGACACAAGGGAGGCGGAGAGAGGCCGGGAGAGGCAGGACTCCAGCAAATGCCGAGCCGTACAAAATCGTGCGATAAAAATTCTTAAGCATCAATATCCATCGGATTTTTTGGGACTCTGCTTGGGCCGGCCTCACCGTTGCGCGCGTGGCGCCTCCATTGAGCGACCGAGCGACCGCTTTGCGCTTTTATTTATGACAATCATTTATCACCGAACGATGTACAAGGCAAATTTTACGCGATTACGCTTTTCCATTATCCAGCCCAGGGTTTTCCTTCTGTCTGCCTGCCACACAGCTTGCCCCACAGCCTGCCGCCCTCTGGCCCCCTTTGTATTTCACAATGGCACACTTTGATCTCGAAAAAGAGATTTCCCCAATGTTTTTTACCTCCTCTGCGGTGCGTCTGCTCCTCCTCCTGCGCCTCCTCCTTCGCTTCCTTTCTCTTGGGCTTCCATTGATTTTTTTTCGTCCTGCTGCAAGCAATGAAGAAGGAAGCTTTTTGCGGTTTTCCCTGACAGCTGACACATGTCAGGCGGCGGGCAGATAAGTGCGAGTGAATAAAGATGAACAATTGCCGTGAGAGATTATTGAATATGGATTGAAAATAATTAAGCGAACACCCGCCACCCCCAACCCCCAACCCCATTGGGTGGGTAAATTTGCTATGCAGACAACGATTCGGTCACTCAAAAATAAAGGAGAAATAACGCGAAAGGACCATCCACAATGTCACTTCGATGTTGTCAAAGATGCTTCATTTTTTTGGCTTGCACTTTTGGGTGAGAGCGCGACAAGGACAATTTCCGATGGCGACACGAGGGCCAGGGCCAGGACGATGGCGACATTGACGTCTGGGCGCCATCAGTTTTATGCAATTCACGTCCCAGACATTAGGCAATGTCGAGTCCTGGAGACGTGCAGGCATCACCCAATGGTCCAAGGCCCAGAGTGGGGGAGGGGGTGGGAGTTCCGGTCTGGGCTTAAAGTATTTCCTACTCCTTTTTGCTTTTGGTCAGAGAAATCCAATTAGAAACCTCTCAAATGCAATCCCCAAACTGGTAGCAGCCTCAATCTCAATCCTTGGCCTGTCTTCGATTTGTTTTCGTTCGATTTGATAAATTTCCCAGCCGGAATTCCGGCTATGGAAACTATTTAATCGAAGAGATGCACCCGATAGATTAGCATAAACATTTGTAATAAATATGTACATACTCGTAAATACATATGTACATATATGTATGTGTGTATGTGTATCTAAAAAACGTTTCGGAATAATTCCAATTGAGAGATCTCTGGAAATGCTTTGCCTAATTGTTTGTTTGTTTGTCGAGCACGGCACGGCACTCGAGTGCACTCTCTTTGCATCCGGATGAAACATAAATATTACGTATACGCTCCTGCCTCCTGCCTCCTGTCTAATGGCTGGTACGCAATCCATGTGGGAAATGCAAGAGTTCACGCATGGCCAGGCCACCCACAAATGTCTGGATGATAAGTTTAATTGATGTGAAAGCCTCCATCCTCCCCTCCCCTCCGCTCTTCTAAACTGGTTCTGTCGTTTGCAGAGTGCTTAGATAAATACAAATCGAACATTGAGATCTGACTGGGTCTGTGGCTGGGGTCTGTAGTCTGTGTTGTTGCATGGAAATCATTAAGTTTTTGCCGTGCTGCCAGGCTGCAGGCTCCAGAGGAGCAATCACAAAGGAAATTGGAAAATTAAAACGTGCGGAAATTGCCGCTGAGAACTAATTAGCTTTGTGGTTTCCAATGCACACCAGAGCAAAACAGTCGATGATCTCTAATGGCAAAGCATTTTCCTTCCCTCCTGAAGATATATCGAGGCAAACTGGAAGTTTTCTGCCCCCCCTCAAAAAGACAGTCACACATTTGTGATGGCCACTCAATCAGCGACGAGCCTGTCTGGGGCCGGGGCCTAATTGTGCGTCAATTTTTTAGCCAGCTCATCGGCTTAAATCCAAGCCAAAGCCAGATTTAAAGGCGGAGAGAGAGAAGCGCAACTCATGGTTCCACACGTACGCGCCTCCAAATGCGGACGGGGCCAGACGACGTGGGCCATTGTCAGGTTTAATGTCCGTTCCAGTTCCTGTATCGCACTGTATCGACAGTCATGGCGGGCAGGACAGCAGGCAGGACAGCAGGCAGGACATGCAGGGCAGACGACACGTGGGCCACACTTCGTCTACGGCTGTTAAATACCACGGACGACGAATTAAAAGCTGAATTGGCAAAAGGGCCAGCCGGAAAACAGAAAGCGGCTGAAAGTGGAACAGGGAAAGGGACATAGAGTGAGGGGGAGGGGCAGGAAGAGGGGTCTGGCTGGGGTTTGGTATATATTTTCTGCAATATCATCAACTATAAATTACGAATATTGAGGCACGACAGCAACAACCACTCCGAAGTACGTGGCGTGATAATGGATATTTGTCAGATATGTGAACATTTTAAACTTCCGCCCTCTCTGAAAGGAAGAACAGCCCAGGTTCGAATCGGATTCGGGCACTTTTTTGCCACATAAACATAAAAAAAGGTAATACGGCACTGGGGACTGTGAGTAACCCAAATGTGTGGCAAGCAGCAGGCAGAGACGTGGCAACGAGTGGTGTTATTGCCACTCGTATACCGATTGCAGTGTAAGGTGCAAAATAAAACTGAAAGCCCAAAAAACACAGAGAGAGAGAGAGAGGGAAAGCGAGCGATAGAGGGTGGAAATGGGAAATGGCTGGATGAAATGTTTTGCAATGATGCGGCAGGTTTCCTTTTGCGATCTCGTTATGATTAGCCCAAGTCCAGCCCCTGGCTCGAAGGAAGTCAATTTCTTGGCCAAGTGGAGGGTGGGGGGTGGGGTTGGGCTAGGCACACACATAAAAGTGAATTTGAAAATTATGCACAGCACTTGGGTGCCGGCAGAGTCGGACAGTCAGTCGGTGGCCAAAGAATTTGAGTTTTCTTCAGTTTTTACGGAACGGAAGTTGCAGGAAAAACAAGAAACAACAGGGAATAACACTTGGAAGGGTCCTGGCAACTGGGGATCCTCGGAGTCCTGGTGTTGTTTTGTGACATTGAACTTTTTGCATTAAACTTGAAATGTTTTTAATGAAACCAACCATCTTTCAGCCTTAACTTTAGCTTCAATTGTTTTTTTCTTTTTTGGATGCAAAACTTTGCATTTCCTGCATATTCTTCTCCATATTTTACAACAGCAACTTCCGGCTTCCGCTTAAGAAACATAAAAAGGAACAGCAAAACGGAACCCCAAAATCCTGGCCCCAAAATCTGATCCCAGAGCCCAGAGGACTCTGCTCTGCTCTGCAGGGATTGTTTTGTGCAGGACAGACGCCAGCCAGCAAACAGAGAGAAGTTTTC
The DNA here is from genome assembly GCA_005876895.1 of Drosophila azteca. Taxonomy (NCBI): domain Eukaryota; kingdom Metazoa; phylum Arthropoda; class Insecta; order Diptera; family Drosophilidae; genus Drosophila; species Drosophila azteca. Next base: position 21,886,216 of record VCKU01000004.1, read on the forward strand.
CGCAGACATTTGCCATTCATTGGAGAGCCAGAACCAGCTACCCCCCTCCACCGTCCCCCCTGTCTGGGCTCCCCGATAATTGCACCAAAATAAACTTGAGACAATTGGGAATCAAACTTCGCAGACACAAGCCAAGCCAAGCCAAGCGACGGCTCTCGTCCTGGCATAAAGCGAATTAAAATTTCATAACGTCAGCGCCTCCATCTCCCGTTCCAGTTCCCGTTACAGCTGCAGCTTGGTTTCCAGGAAAACCTCAGGAAAACGGGTCACTGCCTATCGGCGGCGGTTGGGACTGGGTACAACAAATGTCTATCACTTGCGCCAAATGTTACGCCACATTCATCACTTAAGACACGCGAGTTCCAGGAAAGCCCAAAAAATAACCGAAAACAAACCCCAGCGAAGCAGAGACGAACCCAGACGAGACGTAAACGATCCACAAATAATATTAATTGAAATGTACAACTCATATGACATTTATGAAGCGACCCCGAAACACAGTGCTAGGGAAATGGAAAATGGTATATGTTACTGGATGGTCTACTGGAAGTAAAAGTGGAGCAACCCCCGGGTCGCACAGCACCGTGTGCATGTCCAAATGCCAAATACAAGCGTTAAGCTAAATGAAAACAAATTACCGTTGCATGCAGCCAGCCAGTCGAAGGTGCTACCCCACCCCCGTCAATGCCCAGCCAGCCACCCCCTCATTTTCCGGGTTTTGAGGAGTGCGACTGCTGCAATATGGTGCATTCACTCCCTCCCCCCCGACATTCTCGCCCCAGGCTCGATTCACATTCGCATTTCAACATTTAAACACGCAAGTGCGTTATCGTCACGGCCAGGCGAGCAGGCACACTGCGAGCAGGCTACCGACTCATCGGATACCCCTTGATCGGTTGTCTTACGCGCATACAAACAAGCAGCCCTACAATATGTGCACACATACAGTTAAAGCTGTGCCACTAAAGCGCTCTCTGTCCTCTCCCTCTATCTGTCGCTCTCTTTTTCAAGCAGGAATACTTTTAAATTCCTGCCCGTCAGGCATCGAGCTGAACATTTTGTATGGCGCAACACATCTTAGTGGATATGAGCAAACGTGATTGGAGGGTTTTTTGCCTCTCCTGCCTGTCCATGAACCTGTATACCCCTGCATTCTAAGAGTACCCTGTATCGAAAAAAAACAAAAAAAAAAAAGAAAGGAAAGCAATGGGAGGGAAAGGAAAAGTAACCCCGTGACAGGACAAACCCAGACAGAACAGAGCAGAACAGACAAATTAATGAACGTGGTAATGAAATGAGCTGCGCCGCAGATACAAAATGAAGGCCTAATGACAGGGCAGTTAGGAAGTCAAATCAAGTCGCGACTGGAATCCGATATCGGGACAGCCCCGTGCGTGTCCGCTGGCCCGCTGGCCAACCCCTTTTGGGGGGCGGGTGCGACTTGTTAAAGTCCAAATGAAATTAATTAGAGCCGATAACAGCCCAGACGGCGACTGCGACTGCGACAGCGACTGCGATTCCTTTGTGTGATGCCAATCCATGCCATTGTACTCTGCTCTGTGTGCTTAAAGGTGAGAGCCAGCAGCTCATCCTTGGGTGTCAAGTGTGTGTGTGTACGGGTACGGGTTGGTGGGGGGTGTGTTCATAAATCTCCTTTTGCCAGTGCACATGTTCAATAAACCAGAGATTATACCCAAACATAGACAAAGTGAATAAAGTATTTGCAAAAAAGGATTCCTCACAGCCAAAAGCCGAGGCTGATGGCCAAATACTCTTTGAGCTGCCTCTGAGGCGGCAGCTGCCATCCTTTTGAGTTTTCCGTTTCCTGTCGGGTCTTAGCTGCATTTCAAAATGACTTCAAGGCTTCAAGGCCCCTCCGTCTTGTGCTCCGTCCTCTAAAACTCTGACAATTTGGGATTAGTCTGCAGTCAGACTGTACCAACTGGCTGGAAAGGGTATTGGTATCCGTATAAAATAAAATACTAGAGGACGAGTACAAAATCCAGCTCCACGGGGGGGCGGGGAGGGTCGCCTGGTTGCATGGCGGCGCCTCCCAATGAACTGCAATAAATCTCAATAAAAGTCGCACAACAAAACGAGCCAGGACCCCGCAATCCCGTGCATGTGCGGCAAAACAAACAACCAGCAAGTGGCATAACACAGCAGCAGTGGGGGGATGATGGGGGGATGCTCCCCCCTCCACCCTGCCCTTCTTTTAGAAACAGAAGGAATATTTTAAATTTGATTATTGAAAGTCGCGCTACGGCAGCGATTATGTGATTTGCAGGGGCGACAAATGTATTTTGCCACCACACGAGGACGGGGGATGACGGGGATGACAGGGATGGCGGAGGTAAAAGGTGGCTTCTGGGGGTTGCTGGTAAAAAACTTTGTTTATTTTATTAACAAGTTATATACGTGCTTGGTATGTGCGTGTGTGTGTGGAGGCGTGCCGCGCCCAACCCTTTTGTAACCTTTACTTTCCCTATACGCAACCCTCGTTTGTCGCGGCTTTTCCCTTTCAGTGTTTCGCACAATTCAATTTTCATTGTTTATCAATTTTCTGCCCGTTTTGGGCGCTTCAAAGCGACGCTTTGTAATTAAATTTGCTGCGACGCCACTAAGGCATAAATCAGGGACCGACAAGGGGGACGCTCTGATTATGATTGCATATGAGAGGCATCTGGGGGGATGGGACGCTTCTACAGGCTGGCTATGGTCTCGTCTGGCTATGGTCTGGGTCTGGCTATGGTTCCTGGCCTGGCTCTGGCCTGGTCTGGCTCTGATTCTGGCCTGGCCTGGGGAATGTGCGTGGCTGGGGCTTGTCTTTGAGTTGGCAACTTTCTTGCACAAGTGCCTGCTCCTCCTGCTCCTCGTCCTCCCATTTTGGCAGGCCAAAAAGTGCAATCGAAGCGAAAGGCAAGAAAGAACCAATAAGAATGATACACGAACTACGGCATACCCTCTACCTTACAACACATGCCTTACCTTGGATGAAGCAATAACAGACCAACTCTATTCAAGCTGGTTTTCTGTATGGCTAAGATCCATCTGTCGCCTAGACTTGCCCTAAAACAATATACCCTAGGTTGCCACGAGTATATCCACTCTGTGTGTAAAAATCCAAATTATTATGTGTTCATATTTCAGTCTTCTCCGTTCCAGACACATAAATCTAACAAACAATAGACACAGAGAGAGAGAGAGAAAGAGTGGAGAGAGAGAGACATGCGTACTCGTACTCGTAGTCGTATTCGTATAAATGTCGTTATGTGCCACAAACTGATTTGAATTTATGAGAAACTGATTATTTTTCCATGCTGCCAACAGACAGACGGACAGACAGACGGAGGCGACAACCAGACAATGAGACCATCCACAAATATGGATGGTATAGTGCCAAAAGCTATACGCATGTATCTATTTAAGGATCTATTTGATCCACTAGGGCAGTATTGTAGTGCGCGGCACGCGACCGCGGCACGGTCGTCGCTTAAGATAACAAAGGCAGGCGGCGGCATCCTGCATCCTGGCACCAACAGTGCAACACTTAAATGAATCCGATTGAAAGGTCAAACAAATTATGGCCACACAAGGCCAGCGACCGACCTCCTGGTGAATGGAGTCCCTCGGCTGGTTGCAAGTCCCTCAAGTCCTTGAAGAGCACTCGACAATCTGCAGGCCACGGCTGCTGCCACTTCATTAGACGCGTGGCAACGGCAACAGCAACAGCAACCCTTTCCTCTGGCGCGTTGTCTACCTTGTTTGTTGCTGGCGATTCCTGGCAGGGATTCCGCGCCCCTGCTGCTCCTGCTCCTGCTGCTCCTTGGGCTGTTGTGGGTTTGGCAAATTTGAAATTGATATTCGCACGGCATGAAATCCGTTTCAGTTTCCTGTTTTGTTTTTTCTATTCCGTATTTTGTGTCCCTGTTAATGCTGTTCTTGCCTCTCCCTGAAGAGTCCTTGGGTGCGCGCCTTTGTTTCGTTTCATTTGCTTTGGGTACACTTTTGACCACTTTGGCGGCAGGCTGGGGGGCAGTGATTTATTGAGTTGCATAAACAGAAATGGCAACGCAATCATGTCGGCCCGAAACTTGCCCCCTGCCTGGCCCTGCCTGGCCTGGACCCAGGAATTCGCCGGGTGAGCTCAGCTTTCAACTCGATTGCTTCACAAGTCGTTAGACGTCATCGGCGTCGAGGGGGGTGTCTGAAAGGACCAGCCAGCAGCCAGCAGCAAAGACTGGGGCTGGCCCTGGGGTCTGGGTCTGGCATTCTTTAGGGTAGACCTGCACTTCATGGTCCTGCGGCTGTGCCTTGCAACAGACGCCCGCCCCCAGCCATCGACCAACTCCAGGTTCTCTCACTCTCACTCTTCGAGTGGCAGCCACAATTTTGGTTATGGGAGACGTCGTGCAACAAAGGGGCTGCCCTGCTCTGCCCTGCCCAGCCTTTTCCATCACCGAAATATAAATCACAAATAGATTTCGTTCGTCGAGACTCCTTCTTGGCCAAAAACTTCCAGGATTCTGCCAGCATTTCCCCAAATGGGGGAAAATGGCGCCTGCCACTGCTCCTGCCGCCCGAAGTTTATGTTGCCTTTGGTGGGTGGCACTTTGTGCTGCTCGCTTCTCGCTGCTTTGTGTTGCGCTTCAATGAGGTCGAAATGGCTCAAAAATAATGTGAAAAGTTCGCTTTAACCATTTTTCCACAGCCGCAGCGATGGTGACGCAGAAAAAGAAGGAAAAGCAGGCGGCGAGAGGCAGGAAGAGCCATCAGAAAGGATTCGCGCCACATTTCCTACTTTCCTTTCAGTTAGAATTTACTCCTTTGGATGCTCCTTCAGCTGCCACTCCCCACACCCACACCCACTGCCACTCCTCCTGCTGCTGCTGCTGCCTCGTTGGAGTTATGCGACTTTGGGGAATTTCTGACGGCCCTCGACTCGCCTCTCCACCATCTTCTGGCCAGAATCTTTGCCATCTTATCCCTCTGTCTCAACCCGTTTGCCACTTTGGCTTCCTTTGACTTTTCAAGAACTTTGTTAGCAGCATCTTCGCAGGCTTCCGCTTGCCACTAGCCGCTTGCCGCTTGCCGCTTTCTGCCTTTGAAGTTATTGCGGCTAGTGCAACGGCTGCTGCTGCCGATGCCGATGCTGCTGCCACAGATACGAGTGGTAGTGAAAAACTTGGAAAAACTTGCTGTGTGGCTAATGTTGCGGAAGACATGTCACCCTGCCACACATCTCCTTCGCAGCGTAGCTGCTTCGATTGCCAGTGATTAGCAAAGTGCTCAATTATTTGAGTCCTTGAATGCAAATCAGGATGCGAGACAGCAAACGGCACTGTCCGGAATTAATGCAATTAGCCGGCAAGCTCCACAGAATGGGGCAAGGTCGCCTGTCAGCAGCAGCAGCAGCAGCAGCAGCAGAGAGGCGACAGCATTTGGACTGATTTGTTAGCCAAAATGACTTAAGTAATGCAACTGCGAAAGGAGCCAGCAGATTGTCCAATGTCAGGACACTGGGTTCCAGTTAAAAGGCTATACAACAAGGACTCTCTCTCCAGTCTGTGACAAAAGCAAAGCAAAATGGCTGCAAATCTGTGCGCGGGGCGGCGGGGAGGGGGGCCTGGACACAGCAGTCAGTCCTGGCAGATCCAGATGCTGATGCCTGCTCCTGTGAGTGCTGCTGACTATTGTGTCCTTGTGCCAGGCTGGCAGGCAGGCAGGCAGGCAGGCAGGAAGGCTGGCTGCCAGGCACGCAACAACTCAATTAAGCCGCTTTAATTGGCCTAATTAATTTGCGCTCAAACGCACTTCAAGTCTAAACGTGTTTTTCCTCTCCACAGGCCCAGCCAGCCAGCCAGCCAGCCAGCCAGCCAGGCGGCGGTGCTGCCTGTCGCGAGATGAGATCCCAGGACCAGCCGTGCGCGCGTCCTCCGCCAGTCCGCCAGAGAAGGGTTGGCGTTGGCGTTGAGGTCCTTCCCAGCCCCTGAAATATGCATTAAGCCGCAGATTTGCGACTCGCGACGTTGTCGGTAATTAAGCAGACTCCCGGGTACGGCTACGGCTGAGGGTACGGGTACGAGTACGGATGGGACCCGGACGGTGTTCTCCAGTTGTTGACAAGCGGGATAGCTCTTGAGCAGCTGATTTCTCAGATTTCCAGCGATGCGTTTAATGAGCGGCACGTGACGGCGTCATCTAGGATTCCCTGCCCTGCCCTGCCCCGCGGCCTGGGGGAGGCGGCCTGACTTTTAATTTGCAACAAATTTTGTGTAACTTTTTTCGTTTCTGTTTTTTTAATTTCGTGTTCAATAAATTTTTATTCCGTTGTGCATTTTACACCTTTTGTTGGCGTCCGGCCGGAGATCGAGAGAGACCCGGAGAGAGGTTTCAGGCATCATTAATTTTAATTCCCCGATGGACAGATGCGGAATAAAACCGGATTGAGATTAAGATCCAGAGGCCCAGAAAGGAGTATACACCCTGGAAGGTGCTTCGGGTCGAAGATTATGGCCAAATGGTGTCATGTACTTGGCATAAATATTTATTTGCACCCAACCAAATGGGATATCTGTGTGTTTGTGTGTGTGTGTGCCTAATGGTGAAATATTCGCTGGCATAAAGCAAGGAATTGCTTTTAGGTTAGAAGTACTTGCAGGCCTATTTAACAATTATTATACAACAAACCCGAAGATACAACTGCGACATATGCCAAAGAGTACTCTCTCTCTCTCTCTCTCTCTCTCTGTCCCTCTCTCTCTCTTGGCCAATGCATAAATTTGGCCAATGGGGGATGGCGAATGGGAAATGGGGTCCAAAAATGAGTGATGTTTATTTGTGCGCGAAGGCCATTAAAATGAAAAGCAGGAGCAGCAGTTGCTGGGGCAGTTGCTGTGGCACGGGGCATAGATCATGAATATGCAACAGCGCAGAGATAAAGCGCAGTTGCCCCCGCAGTTCGACTTGAGCCGGAGCCGGGGATGGAATGGGATGGGACGAGGGCAGGGCAGGACAGGCGGCAATCGTCAGACGGCAGACGGGCAGGAAGTGAAGCCAAACGCGCCATCACAATAAAAATTCATTACGTAAAGCGGGAACGAACGGGAGAAGGAACCAGAACCGGGCAGCCAAAAGACCGGAAAAGAAATCGCTATAAATTTTCGAGGCAAACAAAAAAAAAAACCAAAGAAGAGAAGAGAGCAGAGAAGAGAAAGCAAAATAACAGCAGCGCAAGTTACATGAAGAATTATTGCGGCGGCGAAATGCTGTCCACCTACTTAAAATTAATTTCGGCAAGGAATCGTCCCAACAACAGCAGGAGCAGCAGCAGCACGGGCAGGGGGAGGCACCACCAGCACTACCACCAATGCCACCATTACCTCATAGACCTCGTGGAGGACGACAACAACCACCACGTGATCGACCATCAGCAGCCGCAATCCAACAACAGCAGCAGACGTCGTCGGCTATATCCCCCGCGGCGTCTCCCGTCGACCGTAATGAGGGGGTATGAGCGGGGTGCAGAAGGGCTGTTAACGGCAAGGGGTGTGGCCCCTGGCCGCTGGTGGTCTTCCGATATGCAAGGGACGGGCAGGGAGGGGGAGGGAGTCAGCAAGTCGAGCCCTGACATTCGGCGCGTATGTCAAAATATTGAAATATTGAAACAAAACGACGACAAGCAGCAACAACAAGTAGGCGAAAGGTGCGGTGGTTGATGCGACTAAAAGATGTCCTATAATGGGAGTTACAAACATATGTATGTATGTACAACAACAACAACACCAAGGCGATCGCTCGTACACCATCCGATGTCTTCTCTCTCACAGAAACGAACCTCCTTTGTTCTACCTTCGTTTCGTGTGCTCGCTTTCGTGGCTTCACTGAAACACGATTGTGGTTGTCTCTCTCACAATGCCAGCAACAATAAGAGAAACTTGTGGCGTTGTGTAAGATCTCTCTTCGAAGCTTACAAAGCAAGGTATACTAAAATAAGGTAGCCGCACTTGAGTAATCGCCCTCTTTGCTTCCTTCTTAAATTTCAGTCGGCTAGCAGGAGTGACGCATCACTTAATTAAGAAGTAGTGGCTCTCTCAGTGAGGCTACCTTTATAAGTATACCTTGGTACAAAGCTTATTTCTCATGCAGATTCAAATAAGAGCTGGCATAGAGGGAATTTATCTCCCATTTATTTCGGGAGAGATATTTGCAAGCTCCGGCTCTATCGCACAGATTTCCTTCCTGCCTGCTGCTCAAATACAACATCCCCCTTTGCTCTAAGAGTCCTGGGTATCACCTACAAAGACGAAGCATTTGGCAATGGCAATGGCCCGGCCCCGGCCTGGCCCGTGGCCACAACAACTCTGTCCTCCATTCCCCCCCCCTGCGACCATTTGGGCCAAGTTTAATGAATGTCCGATGTACACGACATCCTCATAAGGTTGCCCCGCCGATGCCGCCACCAAAAACCAAATTAGTCGCAGTTTTGTGCCATTGAGAAGGGAGCGGACCCGCACCCGCAGCCGGGAGCCCCCACCGCCATTCGATTGCAGTTGCCTGATAACAAAACCGAACGCGTGTGCGGCACAATACGGCCATAGAGTCATATAGTCCTGGCAGGAGTGGCAAGAGCGGCAATAGCGGCAGTAGGTTGCAGTGGCAATCGCTTGCAGCGGAATCGATAAGCTGAGGACTGAGGAACATCCAACCCTCAGTCGCAGTGGCAGTGGCAGTCCCGTTCCCCCTCTCGCTCCCAGTGCCAGTCAGTCCCAGTTGGCAGACAGTTGTCGACTATCCTGGGAACCTCATTAGGCAAGCGTCGCTAATGACTGCAACATTCAGCCCGGCATTCTGTGTAACAGCTTCACTCGGAACAATAGACAGCTCCCACAGCTCATGTTCGCTATACGAGTATACATACATACCTATATATCCTGGTAAATAGTCATGTGAGTCCCGGACTACCGTAAACATAATAATAATGCCTCGTTTGCCATTGCCCCGTGGCGCTCATAAAGCCATTAAGGCGCTGAACCCTTTGGCGCGACGCGTAATTTACAGGAGGAGCTCGGTTTCCGGTACCGAATTGGTGCCCGGTATTGGTATCGGGCTTACTACTACGAAATATGGCCAGCCCTCTCTCCGCTCCACTGCGACCCTCATAAATTATTTCACCCAAAAACGAAACAAGGCAATAAAATTGCGTTACAGATCTCTCACTCTCTCTCGCTCTGGTTCGCTCTGGTTCGCTCTGGTGTCCGGCAACCTGTGAAATCGATGCAATATTAGGCGGCTCTAATAGCTCCCCATATCTGGGATGGCACACACACACCTACACACAATCGGCAAGCCTATACGTGTACTCATTCATAAAAATTTCATTTGGTAATTTTTGGCGAATTTTGCTTTGGGATTTTTCACTTTGCCTAAAAGGGTTGCAAATATGTTAGCTGCAAACATTTGCAAAAAACAAAATAAAAATAAAAACAAAACTCGAGGACAAACAAATACTGAGTACATCGCCCGCGCACGGTGCAAATTTGAGTGCAGGCCAGGATGGGGGGGAGGTGGAAAAAAAACTCTAAGCCAATATCCACGGGATTTTCGGGAAAAAAACACTGCCCACAAAAAGTAAATCAAAAGTCGGGGCACTCCACCACCGGCAACATCCACTCAGAGTCAATCTAGAAAACGTATTCCCAGGGAATAAGTGTGTGTGTGTGTTTGTGTGTGTGGCATGCAGCATCGAGTAGCAGCACCAAGTCCCGTATGAGTGTATCGAGGCAATTCAATTATATTTTTGCAATAATTTTCAATACACTTAAGTGCAGGCAGGGCCCGGCCCCCTCTCCCCCCCGTTAGAGCAGAGCTTTGGCGGCAGTTTAGAAAACAAATAACATTCAATACAAACTTGTTGGTGGCTGTACCTAGAGCTCTGTCTGGGCTCCCCAAACCCCAACCCCTATAGCCAACTCCATTTCCCACACTGCCTGCCGTGTTGCATATTTTCCTTATTTTATTGGCCCAGTCGTCTAATGGAAATTGAACGAGCGCTTGTGCTGCTCGCCTTTTGATCTGGCTCCAACTTTGGAGCAGTCGACTCCGCAGAGCAGAGCAGTGCCGTGCCGTAGTTTGAATTATGAAAACGGTTTGCCCGGAATGGGGTTCGTTCCCACCCCTTCCCTGGGCAATACGTTTGCCAGGCAATCGCTTACAAATCGCTCGAAAATTGCCTCAACTCGAGCACGGTTCTCTCACACATGGCTTCATCGGATAAGTACCCTCCTCCCACTCCTCTTCCTCTTGGATGGTATCCTGACATTGACATTCGATATTATCGCTGACAAACGATCTGCAACGAAAAAGAGTTTATAAAAATATACAGAATTTGATGACTGGGCTGGGCTGTGCTGGGGTGTGGGGGGGGCGGTAACTTTGCCCTGATCCCAAGTGCACTTTGTCACAGCTTATCAACATCTCCCGCCGGATCGGGATGTACTGCAGCGACGACAGCGGCAGCGGTACAGATACTCGCTCTCGTCCTCGTAAATCCTCAAGCGCACACGCACACTTCAGAGATTAAAGCAATTTCCAGATTGAACGCGACCCAAAGTACCCCTCGAAACTTTTCAATAACTTTAAATTGAGCACTGAGCCCCCAGCAAGCGTCACACCACGCCGTCTGCCACATGCCACATGGGCGGGGAGCGGCAGAGAGACAATAGCCCCGACCAAGTGCCGTCACATAGGAAAAATCTTATGAAATGCAACCGTTTGGAAAATCCAGTCAATACTTTTACTGTTATTGTTTCATGTTGCACAACAGGAAGGGATGAACGGAGGCCACCCACCCTCCCACGCTCCCCGCTCACAGCCCTGGCCCTGGCAGTACATATGCTGCCTGTTTGGGCCACTTTTGGCAGTCTTTTTCAACCAATTTGCAGTTTCAATTCGCCACGCTGTCCTCTCACTCGCTCGCTCTCACCCTTAAAGTACATTCACGGATGTTTGTGTGTTCCTTAAATAATTCAAGTGTATTGCAAAAGTGCAGTAAATCGTGGCTCTGGCGTTAATGTTATGGCCCTATTAACTGTTCAGCAGCAGCAGCAACAATGACAAAGCAATAAAAGTCAATCAGCATTTATTTCCCTTAACCCCAACAAGATCCAGAAAGCAAAGCACAAAGGAACTCCACTCCACTCCGCATTCGCGCAGTGCCAAAGGCCAGCCAGGGGGGCCAGCTTGGGTTCAGAGTTCAGCAGGCAGCGTTGAAATGTTTACACTCGTTATATGCCCTTAAAAGAGAGAGTATCACGATTACCAACAGAGACAGACAGATAGAGAGTGTCGGTTTCCCCCTTTAATGATTGCCATTTGAAAAATAACATAAATTTCACTATGTCTCTCTCTCTCTCTCCATATCTTTCTTACTTTGGAAATTTCCCACATGCATCGGCTGGGGTGGAAGCAGCGGGCGGGAGGGGTGGGAGATTTGTCTCAATTAGCCGGCGAGCAGCTGAAGTCCATCTATGGAAATTAGCGCCGCATTTGATTGATGTTGGGGCCTCCCAGGCAACCACTGCCAATCAGGTGCCACAACGATGATTAAGCTGCAGTCGAATATCTATAGATGGTAGTGCGGAATAAATAGGCACAACAATACATAAACGAGAGTACATACATCCTGTGGATAATTTGCATATTCCAAATTGCAAATTTATGGAGGAAATAAGCCGAAAGCTTATAAATCACAGCTAACTGGAATTATTTCATTTCATTTTCAGGTTCAGGTTCCGCCTGGCTTGGCTTTGGTTTCGGGAGCAAACCGTTAACGTGTGTTGACAAAACGTCAATGAAGCAGACATTTCACTTGAATGATGGCCAAGAGAGGTAGAGCTGCAGCCCCAAAATGATTGGCGTATTATGGAAAGCAGTGGGATTACTTTTTTGGCGACATATGGCAATATTAATATGCAAATTAAATGCAAATAAACAATTAAAATTTCCAACTGCGTGTCGCTGATTGTGGGTGGGTTTCAAAATCTATGCTATGCCCCTGTGCGTGGCGTAAAAATACATAATTAATAGACAAACAAGTCAAAAACACATACACGTACACCCACGCACACCCACACAGAAGGGCACAGCCACTCAAATTGCCTTTTGGGCAAACAATTTGTGCCAAACGAACAGCAAACAGAACAAGAGGTAGCAACACCCAACAACAGCAACAACAGCAGCAGCGGCAGCAACACAATTCAAACAGAAGCCGCCATTCAAATTCAAAACAAGTCGAAAGGCTTAAGAGTTGGTTACGACTATGTTGCTACCCTCTACTTACAAAGTACTTCCTAATATGAGTCCACAAGAGATAAAACTGCTGTAGGAAGGCATTTTTATGGATTGTTGGAGCAGAGAAACTATTTTTCATCATTGTAAACCTTTATAACTGTGGCTATTTGCATTTTAATGTATATTCAGCGTTAAATAATTACAAAAAAACAAAAAAAAAGATATTTTCAGCATTATTGAGATACAAAAATATAAGAAATAAAAACGATATAAAAGGACAGTTTATGAATAATTATTAGCATGATAAATTAACTTTATGTTCATGTCCGCATTAAGACTTATTATGTTTATTTTTAATTTTTTAATAAATTTTATTTTCTATGATTTTTTAGGTTTTATTATAGTTTTATTTTGTTTCTTTTTACTGTTTTTATTTACTTATAAATATATATTTTTTAAGTAGTTTTAATCTGAATGGGTTGCATATGCGAACAGCATTTTAAAAGTCACATACATACACTGCCATATGACAGACTCCGTTTAACTTTTCCATCTACCCAATATACCCTTGCTCTTCCACGAGGTATCACAAATGAAACGAAACGAAATTGTGAAAACCCCTCAAGACATTTTAGTGTTTGACATGGCAATGGCAACAATAGCGACAACAACAACAACAGGAACAAAAACAGGGTAAAGGTGCGAACTGTTGGCCTTTGAAGTACCGGAAAAGGACAGAAGTACCCTCAATTGGTTGGCGGCCAGAACACCCTTGGCCGCGATTATTGAAAGAGCTGTTGATGCATCATCCAATCGCAACCACTTCTTCAGCTGATTGAGCCGCATTTTTGAACGTGTCTAATGGAGAGGCCGAGCCTAAGGGTTGGCCAAAATCGATATAAACATCAGCGCAGTGGTGACAGCTGCAAGGGTTGCACTTAAAAGTTGAAAGTTTTCATCATCCCGGCGTGAAATCCAATTGGCATATTTGTATCAATTCCCGCGGCACTCCAAGTGCCAGGGAAATCTCAGCAAATGACTCATTAGCCATGCAGGAATTCCACACAGGGAGGCCCCGAGGGGCCAGGGCTCGGGCCAGGGCCATCGCAATTATACTCAAAGTGAATGCGATGGGGATTGTCATTTGGCCGATACGCGAGTATGGCTAATCTATTGCATCAGTCGGTTTTGTGGGCTGTTTGTGTGTCCTGATGTTCGGTTTCTTTTTTGTCGCTTCGACCTGACGGCGGCGCTGACGGACGCTAATGATACATTGACAACTGTTGTTATTCCCCGGGAATACACTGGGATATCCTATCTGTTTGCTTGCGTATCTGTGTTTTGTATGGCCTGCGGACTCATTAGGCCATTAGACGAATCGCAACATGGTCAGATGGGCGCAGATGATGCCATCGTGTGGACATGGCGGTGGCATGAGAATGAGTGCGCTTCATTAACGCATTATGTGCGTCTGCGGCATCCGTCTTTGGCAGACTAACAAGTGCGGCCGCACACGGCTATAACCAGCGCATAACCAGCGACAAACCGACCACACATACGCCACTCCCCTCCCCTCCCCTGCCCACCCACACACGCATAAACATTCAGCGAACAACATGAAAATGCAATTAACGCGTTAATGTCAACTGAGAATGGCTCTTGACCGTTGCTCTCCACTGCTCCCCTCTCCTCTCCTCTCTTCTGGTCTTTTCTCCCCGCTGTTCGCTGTTTGCTGATTGTTGGTTGTGGGTTACTGGTTCCTGGTTGCTGGTCACTGGTCACTGGACACTGGTTGTCCGGGTCGTTGGCAGGAACATCAATTTTTTGGTTCCGTGGTCGCCAACACACATTTGTTGCCTAACATTGTCAGCAGGCATTGTCCCCAGTCGGTTCGAGCCCTCTCCTGTCCCGGCTTAATGTTTTACAAATATGTATGTATGTATATAGGGCAGGTCATTTTTATACACGATATTCGTACGAGTTTATGGGCATGCTGTGTTCCGAGAATGTTTGGTGCAACAGGCAAGAGGGAGGGATTATTGGAGGCACAAACTAATGCAAGATTAGTTTTTATATATTTTTAAATGTTTGTAATAAAAATAAAGAAATGTATATATGTAATTAATATAATACAATTTAAGATGTGAATTGAATTTAAATTTTATTTTAAACTCAAATTAAGTTTTTAAAATGTTTATTATAAAAATGGCAACGAAATTACTTTGTAAAATTTTAATTTTTTTTTAAATTTTATTTTAAGCTCAATTTAAGTTTTTAAAAATTGTATTATAAAAATTGCAAAGAAATTGCTTTTACGTTTTACTTTTTTTTTAAGCTCAATTTAAGTTTTTAAAAATTTTATTATAAAAATTGAAAGAAATTGCTTTGTAAAATTTTATTTTTTTTTTAAGTTTTATTTTAAACTCAATTTAATTTTTTTACAATTTGATAATAGAAAATTGCAAAATTAAAAAAATTGTAAAATTTTAATTTTTTTTACATTTTATTTTAAACTCAATTTAAACTCCTAAAATTTTCATTAAAAAAATTGCAGAGAAATTGCTTTGTAAAATTTTTATTTTTTTAAAATTTTATTTTAAACTCAAATTAAGTTTTTAAACATTTTTTTTATAAAAATTGCAAGATTGAAAAAATTGTAAAATTTTAATTTTTATTATATAATATTTTAAACTCAATTTAAACTCCTAAAATTTTCATTAAAAAAAATTACAAAGAGATTGCTTTGTAAAATTTTATTTTTTTTAAATTTTATTTTAAACTCAATTTAAGTTTTTAAAAATTTTATTATAGAAAATTTCAAAATTGTAAAATTTTAATTTTTTTTTAAATTTGATTTTAAACTCAGTTTAAACTCTTAAAATTTTTATTAAAAAAAATTGCAAAGAAATTGCTTGGTAAAATTTAAATTTTGTTTTTTTTTAAGTTGTATATTTAAATATTTATATAAATGAAATGTTTTATTTTATTTCAATTTGTATAATACAACTTTGGTTAATTTAAAAAAATTTTTCATGTTTAATTTCTTAAATATAATATTTGTTATAAGACCTGTAAATATTGATATTACCGACGAAAAGATGACTTTACGGACATTCCATTCCGTTTTGGTCCCGGCAGTAAAAGCCCCTTGTAGGAGCATTTCTTAAAGAGCTACCGCTTAGAGGGTATCTTGTAGTCGCAACAGGAGGGCTGCTGTCCCTCCTGTGGCCATATATATTTATTTCATTAACAGCGAATGGCAGTGGGAATGCGTGGAAACGCCGTGCGCTCTGTGCGCTAATTGCATGCCAACCTGTGGAGTAAAAACACAAATAATTACGAATAAAAAAGGAAAGAAAGAAAAACCGTGCAGGGATGCAATCTGCCTGGTCTGGTCGTGGTCCTGGTGCTGGGGTCTCGTCTCTGGCTGCTTTCTGCATTGCCAAATTGGTCGGTCTATGCCGCAGTTTTGTGCTGCGCTGCTCTTTGCCGCCAGAGTAGAGAGGAGCCACACGACATGGCCGACGCAACGAAATTATGTGGTAACCGGAGGAGCCTGCAATCTGCTGCTGCTCCTGGCCGCTGTGATTTTCTAATTAGGCAAAGTTTCCCCAACGCAACCCAACCCAACGCCACCCCACCCAAACCCCACCCATTCTGTGGTCGCTAACGCTGCGGCAATTTACGCATAATAGACGAGAGGGGAGGGGGCTGCTGCTGCCGCTGCTGCTGCTGCTGCTGCTCCCACCTGCAATTCTAGGGAATATTCCTGTAAATTAACATAGAAATATGTAATTTCCGCTATGGAAAAGAAAAACGAAAAGTATAAGCGGCAGAGACGAGTTACTTTATGACTCGGCAAGATCCTGCCACACATCCCACTGCCGCTGCCGTTGCCGTTGCCGCTGTCGCAAAGACCCTCGCCTACTTATAAAAATATTACGGCAACGGGCAACGGGCCACGGGCAACGGCCGCCAATCCCTCCGCCGACCAGAAGGGAATTGAGTGGCGAGAACGTGCCCCTGGGTACGGGTCTGGGTCTGGGTCTGGGTGGGAAGATGGAACCACCTATAATAAATTTCAGGGGCTCAGTGAGGTGGCGTTCCAGGGATCTTCAGGAAAAGGAACGGAATGAAAGGCAGCAGATATGTACGTACGGCTTGCATGTAAGACCGCGCACCGCAAAAGTCCCGGACCGAACCGCCGTTAAGCCCGGACGGAAGATGCGTTGGCCAGCCCCAAAAAAAAAAAAGAAATTGCGTTGAGTTGTGAATGCCACGCTGGGATTTACGTTTTCATTACGTTTGTAACCTTACCCACAAGTAAAGGCAACTATCCGGGTGTGTGCGTCCTGTCCCCCAGTATCTGTATCTTTGCGTGCGAGTATATGAAGCGCACCTCCACCTCCCCCCACCATCCAGCACATTTCGTGCGTAATTTATGCGCTTATTGTCTTTTGCCCGTCCATCCGACCAGCAGCAGCAGCAGCAGCCTTTACAGCCTCTACTGTAGTCCTGCCCCTGCCCCTGCCCCGCCCTCTTGCCCTCTTGACACCGCGTCGAGGACTCATTTCGGGCCTGCTTATTTGCTCACTCGCGCGAGTTCGCACGCCCTTCAGGCACGGCACGGCCCGGCCCACGCTTGGCCCAGGCTCAGGCTCGACTCACTTGTCGCAGTGTCTCCCGGCTCCTTGAGTCCTTTCATGCTGGTAATTTTTCATAAACGTCGACGAGTTGTCCGCCGTTGCCAGCTGCCAGGCTTTGATCCATGGCGACACGTTGAATGGCTGGGAGGGCGCACCTGCACCCGAACCGAGTCATCCGAAGGAGGACAGGACCCCTACATATTTGAGCCTTTGCCGCGCAAGAAATTAAATATAAACTTGCTGCAGCACTTTGCCCTCTGGGCGATGGCTGGAGTGTCTGCCCACCCCCCACACCACGGCCGCCTTTCAGCGCCTGGTTGGGCAATAAAACGTCCCTAGATGCTGGGGGCATACCCTTTTCAAAGAGCGAGAGAGAGAGAGGGTACTATGATGTTCGAGCTGATGAAGGCCTCAGTAGCTGGGACCAAAGACTGTGTACATTTTGTTGTTGCATTCTGGGGACCGACTCAGCTGCCCAAGGCATTGAAGCAGAGACGAAGCCAAGCAGGAATATTCTTTCTGTTAGAGCCTTGTCGAAAGTCTTCTAAGGGGTTGAGAAAGTCTCTTTTGCGCCTCGCCAAAGACTGTATATTTTGTTGTTGTAGTCTGGGGACCGACTCAGCTGCCTAAAGTCTTCTAAAGGGTATGGAAAGCTTCGGTGGGTCTTTTCGTTTTCTCATTACTGTTGTTGCCGTAGCCGTCGCCCTTGCCGTTTGCTGTTGCTGCTTGTTAATGTGGCACTTGTGTTGCTGTTATTGTTGCCGCTGTTACTAGCTAAGTGGCAACTTCATCATCTTCTGCTGGGAGGAGACAGAGGGAGAGGGAGAGATGCTGGACGGACTAGCCGGAGTCTGAATCTCAACGGCTCTGCCATAATTGTATTCAACAAGCTGGTGTCGCCTCAGATTTCTCATCCTGCCCCATTTGCATGGCAGGGCCTGGCCGCAGGGAGAGAGAGGGAGAGAAAAAATGTGTCTGTAAGTGGTATCCCTAGTTACGTATGTATGTGTGTGTGTGTGTGTGTATGGTGTATATTTCATTTTATACTTTTGATTACAAAATTCTGGTTTTTTTTATGCAGATTATAAAATTTATTAGCCCACCCTCCAGGCCACTCCACCCACTCCACTCCGCACCGCTTATCCTTACGAGAGCCAGAGAGATATGACCTTAATGCGCTTGAGTTTTAATTCGCTTTCTCGTGATTTACAGCCATCGTACTTTACTGTACTTGGCTGTACTTTACAGTACTGATACTGACTCTTCTGTGGGCCCATCAATTCAAGAGTTCGCCGCCCTCTTTATGGCCCTGTAAACGGGTATAACATTGAGTACCCAAAAAGTGTTCAACCTGCACTCAGAGAAAAATTAAGCTATTAAACAAGGAAAAGACAGCCATATTTCCAATTCAAAATAAAAATGATGCATTGTGATTTAAAAATATATATTTCACTTTGAAATTAAAATAATAGAATACATTTTTATAAATACCTATTAAATATATTAGATCTAGATAAGCAAATATTTAAGTGAAATATGAAATAAATTGTTTGGACCTTAAGGGAAAAGTCTAGACACTTGTGAGCTGAGGTTGGGTTCTTATTAATCTTTACTCGGGCCTAATATGTATTCTATTCTCATCGCTAGACGCACGGAACGGGTGCATCGATACTGCGAGTGGCAAACTAATTGCATGTAAGCATAAGTACTAACTGACTTTGGGGAGTCGTGTGTGCTAATGAGTTTACAGATACTTTCTCCGCTCGCACCCTACCAGTCATAAATTCTATACTTTATATATATTTTTTTCTTTTTTTTATATTTTTATATCAGTATCAAAATCTAAGTAAAAACTCTCTTGGAGTTAATCTGTATTTTTACACTTTCAATTCCAAGTGTAATTGTTACAGTCCGGGGGCTTTTTCTCCGGCTTTGATATTGGAGACGACAGCCAGAATGGGCGTAGGTCAGCTCTGTGCGTATCGGGTATCGGATGGGAGCACCAATTAGTACGGAATTCCATTTCTCAAATGCTCAAAATGCTTAACTCCTGAACTCCTCAGCTGTATCCTCTGTTGTTCGTTGTCGGCTGTCGGTTGTCTCAGTTGCCAGTTGCGGCCATAATAATTAGAATTTGGCTCATTGTGTGCCTGGCCAACGTCAACAACATTCCACACTGGCCATCCATGGCCTGCAAGCACACGTACATACATACATATGTACATCTGTATACTCGTATACGTATTGATTTGGGCTGCAATGTAATAATTACATGGTTACATGAGCGCAATTTCCGAAGCATAACTCACTGGGCACCCGCATGAGGCATGCAACATGTTGTCCTGCCACACAGCTCCTCCCTTCATCCGTTCCCCCGTTCCTCCCTCTGTCATAGATGTACACATTCGTGTCTGCTGCTAGTTGAACTTGTCGAGGAGTTGATGAGATGTTAAGATTATGTTAATGAGTTCATTAAATCACAAGAAACAAGCATCCGCATAAAATTACAGACGGAGGGAGGGACGGACAGACAGCCAGACGGACAGAGTTGGGGGCAGAGTTTCAGAGTTTCGAATTCCGAGACCCAGAGAAACTCTTGACGGAAACCCACAGACTTTGAGGCTCCCAAGGAGCTCAGCTCAGCTCTGTGTGTTTTCGGTCAGTCTTGGGCTTCTTTTTGGACTTCGTTTCGGGCTTCGTTTTACAACCTAATTGGTGGTAATGGTGCCAATAAAATAATTGTTATGGCCCAGATGGACAGTGGATGGAAAGCATATAGCAATCGCCATACCATATATCGTATAAACTGAAGCATTTAGAAATCCTCTGCTGGCTGTTGTTTGCTGCCTGCAATTGGAATTCGTTTTTGCACTCACTCGCGGCGAATCATTTGAATCTGATCGATTTGTGTATTTGTCAAACTGATTTATCGAGTGTCTCGGTTTGATGGCGTGGAAATGTCTGCCCCTCTGCCATCCGCCCCCATAACCAGTGTGCACCTGTGCATCCCACACATACCGCACAGAAACAGGCCGAACAGAACAGAACGGAACGGAGCGTCGTTGGCGGGTGGTGCACACACGTGATGTAATGATATGCAAATAGGATGCTCTTTTCAGCAGACCCGCAGGAGCACATCGGAGCACACATGCCATTGTTGGGTGGGGATGGGGATGGGGACACGGGGAGTCGGTCGGGAAAACCTCATTTCAATCTCGGCTGAGCCGCTCTGAGCTGGCTGCAGCCAAACGGCCGCACACCGGAGCAGACCCCGACGCAACTGAAGGCAGCTCTTGTCCGGATTCCGGAATCCTGTTGAGGTCTTCAGTGCCGTTCCTGATGTGCGGCAACGTACATATATTGGAAATTCATGTACTGGGAGTGGGGCATGGGGCATGGGGTGGCGTTGCAATGAATGCATTCAGCTGATCTGTGTCGCGCTGTGGCACGCAACTACTTTCGAATCCGTTCGTCGTTAGTGGCTAATGAAGCTAACTGGCATTGGGGAAACTAGACCAAATCGCAGCTTATTAGAAAGGACATTCCGATGCCCGAAAAAAAGCCAAGGGGGAGATTTGCCACTGAGATTTATATAAATGTTTCTGCTTATCATATTTGCCACCTTTTTTTGCTAACCTTTTGCACAGATTTTCGTTGAACCCTCCCCTGCACCGACCGTGCCACATTGGGGTCAATTTTAAATTATACACTTCCGCTTCCATGCTCCGACATTCGCTCGATTGACGCTCAACGGACGGACGGACGGACGACAGCGACGCCCTGACGCTCTGAGACTCTCTAGCTGCGCCTTGACTTGACTTGGCTTGGCTCCTGTGTAAATATTGAAATCGATTCAGTTTTCATAAGCCGTCCCGTCCGTCCGCCCCATGGAGGTATGCCCCAGCTCCAGGTAAGCTGTCGACTGGCTGGCATCCTGCAGGAGTGCCTGCGCTCCTCTCACAGTCTATCCGGGGTCTGGCTTGGGTCCTGGTCTTAGTCCTGGTCCTGCTGGGGTTTAGAGTGTGGTCTGTGTGGTCTCGGCTGCTTGTTATGCTTCATGTTTTTGCCAAGTTGTTGTCGAC
Organism: Drosophila azteca; assembly: GCA_005876895.1. Lineage (NCBI taxonomy): Eukaryota > Metazoa > Arthropoda > Insecta > Diptera > Drosophilidae > Drosophila > Drosophila azteca. The sequence goes on from VCKU01000004.1 coordinate 21,907,235, forward strand.
GAAGCGCACCCCGGTACTCCTGCCCCTGCCTCCGCCTTTGGCTTGGCTTTGGCTCTCTCTCTCTCTCGTCCTCTCGTCGCCTTTGCCTGTTTATGCAAGTGGATTACGGTGTTTGGATCTGATTATAAATCATCTTTATAATCCGTAAATCGTGTTTGGTTAACATAATGGAATAAATTTATTTTATTTATTGCAGCTGTAAGTTTTAATAAGATTTCTACGACTCGTCGTCGTTTATGCCATCGTCCAACCTCCCCCACACAGAGCGAGGGAGGGCGCCTTCTCCTTCTGGTCACTCTCTCTCTCTCTGTGCCCCAGAGACCTGACTGCCTGCCTGACTGCCTGCCTCTTTGACTTCGTGATGCCTACGTTTGTGTGGCAGCAGTGGCAGAAGCAGCGGCAGCTTAAGTTCAAGTGCACTTTAAGGCCTCTGGAGGCAAGGTTGCCTACCCGCTGCTACGATGCCACGCTGCCACGCTGCCACGCTGCCAGCAATTATTGTAAATTGCTTGGTGTCATTTACACATTTTCCACGCATTTTCGCCATCGCCATCGCAGTTGTCGGTTGTCGTTGCCAGGATATCACCAGTCTCCTCCTCTCCTGAGTCTCCTCTGGCCGTGCTCCTCGTTAGCGTTGTGTTGTCTTCTTGCTTATCGTGTGGATTGTCCTCCTTCATGCCACTTCAAGGGTCTGCCTGGCTGCTGGCTGCCCCGTCGCCTGGCTCCAAAATACTTGCCTCTGGTCTCTGCTGCATTTAACCAAACTGCCCACAAAATGGCATCCGGTGTGGTGCATCGCGGCAGCTCATTAAACGCATGCACCGAAAATTACAGCACACCCCCCGCACGTGGCAGCACAAGGACGCTCGAGCCGCGCTCATTGGCGCCTACTCGAGTATTTTCTTTCGAGAGGTTTCCAGCAGGACCAAAGGAGCCAAGGCCAAGCACTTGCTGTTGCTGTTGCCTATCGTTATCCATATATCGCACTACGGCTTCGGCTTGCCCCGAAAACACTGCCTGACTGTGGGGTGGGAGGACTTTGTAGGAGTATGTGTCTGTGCCTATGAAATATCGCACTTTAACGTCGTTTCGGAGAATTTTTAAAATGATAATGCGAATAAATAATGCAAAGAGTCGACTCATGAACAGTTTCTGCGCTCCTGCGCGCCGCTTAGTCTATTTCTGGCACGGAATTTCGCAGAACAAAGGATTTATGGCTAGGCAAAGGATTTGCTACCGTGGAAGCCCCACACCAGCCACACCCACCCACACCCACACCCACACCACCCCCATGAAATATTGTATGAAGCGAAAGGCGGCGCCCAATATTAGATGCAGAGTCAGAGATAGAGAGAGAAAGAGAGAGAGGGAAGGGGGTAGAGAAGCCAATGAAAATAATTTTAATTTGAAATTTCAGCTGTTCTTTGTGTGTGTTGGGTTAACCTTTTTCCTGGAGTCTTACCAATTAAGGGGCGCAGCGCAAAATTCAAGTGCAGCCGCCGGGTGGGGCATGCCCCGCTCTCTCTCTCCCCCACGCACTTGAACTAATTTACTTGCAGACAATTATAAATGTGGTGCATGTGCACAAATTGTAGCAAAAGTGAGCATTTAGCCACTCGAAAGAAATGAGCAAAAACACTTGCCACCAGGAACAGAACGCCCTCAAAAGATGATGATAATTATGATGTTGATGTTGGATGGGGCTGCGGCTGCCCAGGATAATGATGATGTTAGCCAGAGTCGGGCATACAAATGTGTATTCATGTTGCACATTCATAAGCAGTGGCAGGCATTGCGCTGCAAGCGAAGCCTTTTGATTTCGAGCGCAATTTAACAGCAAATTAAACCTCACTCACAAAAAAGGGCTAGGGGTAGGGGTAGGGGCTGGCCACCCCCGCCACAACTTTATGTATGCAAGGCCGTAATGCCACATGATTGGTGTATGTGTGTGTAAATTGAAAAAGTTTCCCATGAAGTTTTTTCATTGTGTGTGCATGTGTGTTTTCTCTACTACCAAAATTTATTGAGAGTCAATGTCGAAATTGATTACGTCTCGTTTTGGCAGAGACCACCAAGTACTTACTGCCCCCTCCCCCGATTTATGCAGCGATTCGATAGCCAATGTAGCGTGTAAGCCGGCCTCGAATTTATGGCTCTTCTATTTAATATGTTCGCTCACTGTCAGCCATACAGCCAAAGAGCCAGACGGGCAGTCGGGCAGCAGGCAGTGTGTGTGTGCCAAACTAATTAAAAAGTATTTAATATCTGTAAACATGCCGAAAAATAAACTGTTACTCCGTTCAGCCACCCACCCCCCACCGGTCACTAAAAAATACCCCTGAATGGGGGGCAGGGGGCAGGCACCGGAAAAACTTTGTCGTCAAAAGGCTGCAGACTCTCTCTCTCGCGCTTTCTCTTTCTCTCTCATGCATCATTCCCTCCTCCGGCTGGACTTTATGGACTGCTCGAGGGCAGGACACAACAACAGCAACTACAGCAACGACACACTGCTGCCAGTGCCCCCATTTGGCTCGTGTCCTGGCCATTGTTGTCGTTGTCGCCCCGAACCTAGAAGCAAGTGTTGCCAAAACTAAAACAAAAAAAAACAGAAATGAAAGGATATCTTTTACATCGCGCTCTAGGTACCCTTTCAATTCGATGTATTCCTTGGCAGCTATATGATAAAATGATCAAACTTTAAGAAATTATTGCCATTTTAAGTACAGTCTGAAAATTACAACTATGAACCACTATGAACTATGAATACCGAAAATATTCGACTTTACTGCCAGAAAATAGCAGCAAGAAATCGAATTCAAACATACCAGAAAATACTGTAAAGTATCGAAATATGATAACTCAAAATACTAAAAAGTACTATAAAATATCAGGTTATTTACATACCAGTAAAAAACAATTCGAAAATTAATATAAACATACCAGGAAATACTAGATACTCAAATACCGAACTATAACAACTAGAAAATACCAGTAAATGTAAGAAAATTTTAGGAAATATTACAAAATCATGTAAATACCATAAAGACAAAAATATAACTAGATATAGAAAAATATTGTAAAAATTTCAGAAAAATTAAATAATAATAAAAATAAATTAATAAATTATTTAAAATAAATGTAAATGTAAGAAAATTTGAAAAAATACTACAAAATACCATAAATTACTTTTAAAAAAATACTACAACACATACTAGAAAGACAAAAATACAAAAAATACTTCTAGACATAGAAAAATACTGTGAAAATTCCAGAAAAATAAAATAATAATAAAAACAAAAAAAAAATAAATTATATAATATATAAGAAAATACATAATTGAAATTAAAATCTGAAAAAAAATGAGTTCTTCATATAAAAACTTATGTTTCGATCGTTCGAACACGACGATTGTACATGTATAAGAATGAATTTACCCTCTGAAAGGGTATAGAAAACATTGTCGCGTCCTCATTATGAGCTCTGGGCAGCCAGCTGCATGTTGCATGGACTGTGGGGGGCTCCTCTCGACCCGGCGTCCCTTTGGAGGCTGCCTGTTGTGTGGCCCACTTTGGGCTCATTTCTCATCGGACGGAGCTTTGTTTTTAGTAAGCCAACTTTTGGCAGCCAAACATTTTTAGCAAACTTTATGCCGCTCGTTGGCCAGTTAACGGCTTTTCGCATCAGCGGCGAACCTTGTACGGGTCGTCGAGCAGTTTGCGTGCTGGGTTTGGGTCCCAAAATGGCTCCGCACACAGCAACAACTTTATTATTAGGAAAGTTGAATTATTGCCACACACACGTCCCCTCTCGTCCCGAAGAACACTCTTCTCTCGCGAAAAACAGCAGCAGGGAGGAGGAGAGATGGAGTGGAGACTGTAATCAGCTAATTGGTAGAGCGCCTCGACCACGAAAACTGTGTTAATAAGTGGGGGAGTTCACACAGCCTGCACCTTATCGACGTGGCAGGAATGGGATGGGTCTCCTCAGATGCAGCGAACAAATTGCACGGAAAGTGAAAAATAACGAAGGCCAAACAAAACCGACGGCTAACTTTTTAATTGTTCAATGTGTTTGCAAAGTTCCCGATTCACGATTCACGACTCACGATTCAGGATTCAGGATCTTACGAGTACTCGTTATTCAGCTTGCTGGCACTTTTGTTCGACTTTCGCGTTTTTGTTTCGTGCACTTAAGCAGACTTCATTTCCTCTCGGGATGGCACTGAGGGCCTGGCAGGTTGCCTGTTTGTGTTTGTCTTAGCTGCGTTTCGTAGGGTTTTCCCGCGGCCAATGTGGCGTATGATGAATTTCAAGCAGCGAAGCGAACTGCCCCCGCCACTAACTGGTCACCGAAACAGGCGAAGGGACAGATGTCGGAATGAAGAAAAAGACAGCAATGCAGCAAAAGCTGAAAAGTCAAAATGAAAAGAAAATAACAACAAGAAGCAAAGCTTAAGTGGACATTTGCCCGTTAAGATACCTGCCATTCGGAAACTGACTAAAGGGCCAGCCAATAGAGAATTTCGTGGAAAATAATGAAGATCACAGATAATGTGATTAATTTGGCAAACAGCAAACGGAGTATTGAACGAGCTAGGATTCGATCAAACAAGTTTGATGCAAAAATTTTTGTTTCGTATGATATTTTCTTCATATCTCCCGCACAGCTCGCCGTAGAACAGGAGGATGATACTTCGAAAGCTGCTGGTTTCCGACAGTGATGTTGTTCCTTGTATTATGCTATGGGAATGAATCTGAAAATAAAACTGAATTGCTTTTCATAGTTCAGTTACTGAAAGAGAAAAGATCTTACCATTGAGAACGATTCTGCACCGTTTAATTGGGCGTGGGGTCTGTAAGTGATTTCTTAGCTCTACTTTGAGCTTTGGTTTCCTTTAATAGAACTTAGCTGGAAAGTTAGACGAAGACAAAAAAGGTAAAACCAGTTCATTTTGATAGTTTATTTACTTTGGCGTACATTCGTGTTGGTTGTGCGATCTTCGATTATATTTGTGTGATTTCGATTTATGCGTTCTACCTTTTCGATTATATTTGAGTGACTTCGATTATATGTGTTCTACCTTTTCGATTATGTTTGTGTGATTTGGCTTATCTGCATTCTTCCTTTTCGATTATATTTGTGTGAATGCGATTATATGTGTTTCTCCTTTTTGATTATGTTTGTGTAAATTCGATTATATGCATCTCCCCTATCGATTATGTTTCTTTGTAGTCGATTTTGTGTGTTCTGCGCTATCGATTTTGTTTATGTGGTGTCGATTTTGTGGTCAATATCATATGTGGATGGGCTGTGTACTTAGTGGATCAGCTTGAGCTGTGGCCACCATTTATTTCCATTTGTTGGAGTGGTAGCACCACTCTGATGCCAGTCCGGTGATCGGGTTCATCTCCAGCTGAATTATGCGACGTAGCTGCGCCTCGCGCCGGTCCTCAGCGTACGTTTCCGGCAACTCGCCATGCAGCTTGGAATAGGCCACAGAAATCAGCAGACCCAAAGAGGCTGCCCAGAAACCAACGCCCAGTGCAAATTTCCACTCGGGCGTAAAGTGCTGGAACTCGGCGTAGGTCTGACAGAAGCTGTGCCGATACAGAATCTTCTTCTCCTGGAGCGACAACGCATTCCAGTCGCCGAGCTCCTTCTCGCGCAGAGCGCACACCTCGGCTGTGACCTCGCGATAGCGAATCGCCGGGAACGGGAAGTCCACGCAGTCGATGTAGATGGGATTGCCGTTCACGCCATAGCCGACCACCTCGCGATCGCCGCTCATCAGGCGTGTGCCGTCGTGGTGGGTTTCACGGCGCATCACTGCCATCAGCGCCCCCTGCTGGGGGAGTGCTCGGTAGAGCTGCCGAGGTAGATGCAAGCTGAGCGCACGCATCACAGACATTTCGACCGGCCTGCACGTGCAAGTGCACCTGCACCTGAAAGAGTCGCCATTTGCAGGCACGCGAATGTAGCTCTTGCTGCAGCAGTTTCTTTGCTTGGTGGCTCACTTACCTGATGGTTTTATTCTGTATTTCGTTTGGATCAAACTATAACTTCAACTTGCCTTTTCACTTTTCGTTTGACGAAATAAATTTCACAGCTGCTCCTTTTATACTTTTTTACTGTGACAACTGACAGCTAAGTAGGGTTGTCGACTGCTCCGAAGACACAACGCAGCAGGCTGGTAATATTTTTGGAGCCACAGTCCAGTACAGCGAAATACAAAAAATGACTGTAATAGCCTGTTCCCACTGTTCAGCTGTTCCGAAATTTCTCAGTTGGTTCCACCATCTATTTTGGATATTCCTAAACCGCACGTTTCTATGCGATACTTATACCCACTGCACACTGAGCCCCCACACTGAACGTTGGGATTTAAGAGAGTCGGTGAAACTCCTATTCACACTGGCACTGTTAAACAAAAACTGCTTTTTTGAGCAGAAGATTTTTTTATTTTTGTTTGGAAAAAAATGGATATGGAATAATAGCGCAATAAACTATAGCTGGGAGCTTTTACCAGCAGAGCAGAAAGAACATCCGATACCAACAATAGTTCTGCTGATTATAACCAGTCAGCTGAACAGATACGATCTGCTAAAGCAAAGCATTGCGTAAATCTCAATAAATAAGAAATACAATACTATTTAAAAAGTTATTTATTCAAATTTTCTTTGTTTTAAACAAACCAAGAGATCGTTCTGGAATTTTGATTGGTTGCTTACTAATTCATCTACACGTTTACCCAGCTTTCTTATGGTACTCTGCAGCCTGCCGCCGCGTGCTCTTCTCTTATTTCCTGCATTGTGTTCAAATATTACCAATAAAATTATTAAATTAAAAATGTATATATGTATAAACTTACCACTAAAACTTCCTGCTCCTTCCATTCGCTAAGTATCGCATAGGAACGTGCGGTTTAGGAACATTCAAAATAGACGGTGGAACTAACTGGGACATTTTCGGAACGGCAAATCCTTACGCACCGTATACGAAATAGATGGTAAACGGTGCCTAGTTTGAATAGGCTATAAGTCAATTCTGAAAAAATTAGCATTCAGCGAAAAAAAAAGAAATTCATTGCGAATATGTAAACAATGACTGAAAAAAATAACGAAAATTCCCCAGCAAACGGCAAGAAGCTAGGAGGTTTTTCAATAGGAAATTATCAATTTTCAATTTTATTACATATTTTGTTTGTTGGTGGATGGTGGAGTGTGGGAATCGACGTTTCACATTTGTTAAAAAACCTACCGTTCCCAGTGCTATCGTGCTGTCGATAGGCCAACTATCGATACTTAGCTGTCAGTTGTCACAGTAAAAAAGTATAAAAGGAGCAGCTGTGAAATTTATTTCGTCAAACGAAAAGTGAAAAGGCAAGTTGAAGTTATAGTTTGATCCAAACGAAATACAGAATAAAACCATCAGGTAAGTGAGCCACCAAGCAAAGAAACTGCTGCAGCAAGAGCTACATTCGCGTGCCTGCAAATGGCGACTCTTTCAGGTGCAAGTGCACTTGCACGTGCAGGCCGGTCGAAATGTCTGTGATGCGTGCGCTCAGCTTGCATCTACCTCGGCAGCTCTACCGAGCACTCCCCCAGCAGGGGGCGCTGATGGCAGTGATGCGCCGTGAAACCCACCACGACGGCACACGCCTGATGAGCGGCGATCGCGAGGTGGTCGGCTATGGCGTGAACGGCAATCCCATCTACATCGACTGCGTGGACTTCCCGTTCCCGGCGATTCGCTATCGCGAGGTCACAGCCGAGGTGTGCGCTCTGCGCGAGAAGGAGCTCGGCGACTGGAATGCGTTGTCGCTCCAGGAGAAGAAGATTCTGTATCGGCACAGCTTCTGTCAGACCTACGCCGAGTTCCAGCACTTTACGCCCGAGTGGAAATTTGCACTGGGCGTTGGTTTCTGGGCAGCCTCTTTGGGTCTGCTGATTTCTGTGGCCTATTCCAAGCTGCATGGCGAGTTGCCGGAAACGTACGCTGAGGACCGGCGCGAGGCGCAGCTACGTCGCATAATTCAGCTGGAGATGAACCCGATCACCGGACTGGCATCAGAGTGGTGCTACCACTCCAACAAATGGAAATAAATGGTGGCCACAGCTCAAGCTGATCCACTAAGTACACAGCCCATCCACATATGATATTGACCACAAAATCGACACCACATAAACAAAATCGATAGCGCAGAACACACAAAATCGACTACAAAGAAACATACTCGATAGGGGAGATGCATATAATCGAATTTACACAAATATAATCAAAAAGGAGGAACACACATAATCGAACTCACACAAATATAATCGAAAAGGAAGAATGCATATAAGCCAAATCACACAAACATAATCCAAAAGGTAGAACACATATAATCGAAGTCACACAAATATAATCGAAAAGGTAGAACGCATAAATGGAAATCACACAAATATAATCGAAGATCGCACAACCAACACGAATGTACGCCAAAGTAAATAAACTATCAAAATGAACTGGTTTTACCTTCTTTGTCTTCGTCTAACTTTCCAGCTAAGTTCTATTAAAGGAAACCAAAGCTCAAAGTGGAGCTAAGATATCACTTACACACCTCACGCCCAATTAAACGGTGCAGAATCGTTCTCAATGGTAAGATCTTTTCTCTTTCAGTAACTGAACTATAAAAAGCAATTCAGTTTTATTTTCAGATTCATTCCCATAGCATAATACAAAGAAAAACATCACGGTGGCAAAACAGCAGCTTTCGGAGTATCCTCCTCTTGTTCTATGGAGAGCTGTGCGGGAGCAATCGGTTCCAATAAGAAGAAATTTGAACTCATTCGAGAATATAGTGCGTGACTAATCAGAATCTCCTCTAAATTCAATTAATTTAAGTTTCTTTTTATACCCGGTACTCGAAGAGTATAGGGTACATACATATATTAGGTTTTTGGTGATAGCGAATTTGTTTAACGCCCAGAAGGAAGCGTTTCCGACCCCATAATGTATATATATTCTTGTTCAGCATTAATAGTCGAGTCGATATAGCCATTTGTGTTTGTCCGTTCGTCTGTCTGTCTTCATGAGCGCCTAGAACTGTAGACACTTCCTCTCCGCGTGGAATTCCAAGTACACTTCCCCTCCCCGAGGAATTGCAAGTACTAAAATGTGAAACAACCTCGAACTGCATTCTGCAATCGATGAATTAAACATATTTTTACGCTGTATTGGTTGTGCATTTTCAGCAGTTTCCTTCCGCTCTGGCTGCCAATCGATGGGAAATATGGATACACGAATATAAATTTTGCAGTTCTTTGTCTACGGCCACCTTGTGAGATATTTCAATGTCAATGTAAGAGCAACACACACACCAGGGAGGTGGTGGGGGAGCGGGCCGGGGGGGCCGCGCTTCCACGCTCCATGAACAAAAAGTTTTTGGATACCGCAAGCGACGAAAACTTTTGCTTTCACCCGAACCCGGCCATGATGCCAGGGCCATGCGCTCGACGGAAGTGAGCGCCATAAAGTAGGGGAAAAGCTTAAAGCGGAAATAACAAAAATTCCCTAAATAACAACAATGGTAAATCGGGGCACATATTTCTATATGTTTAGGGCTTTTATCTGGCGCTCTGAATACTCCTCCACCCCGCCCCCCGTGGTCCCCTTGCTGTCTGCTGGAAAGTGCACTGCGGAAGTGCAAACTGCAAAGAAAACGAACACGAAATGGAAAACACAGTGAAAGTCAAACAGACAGTCATCGAAAATAGTTTGTGCGGGGAGTAGGTAGGGGTGGGGTGCGGAATTGGAGAAAACTTTTTGCACTCTTAACCAAGGAGACGATAATTGTGAAATGTTTTTGCTGCTGGCCAAGTTTATTATTTTCTTATCAGCAAAAGACTGGCAATACACACCCTGCCCCACTCCATGGCTGCCACTTGACGACGCATAAAAATCTTCGCACGAAGTTTTCAGCAATAAAAATTGCAATAAATTGAAATGTGCGTCCGAAAAAAAGGAGTCCAAGTCGACATACATACATATATGTGGTGGTTATCGAGTATCAGCCAGTCGAGGGTCAGCCAGTCGTTTTATAAGCTTTTGTGTCAATAGCGAAGAGAACCATTCTCTGGGGGGTTGCAAAAGAATGGGTTTTGGGTATGTGGTGTGTGGGGGGGGGGGTGGGGGTGGGTATGGTATGTGTCTCTGTTTGATTTGATATACTCGTGTAGACCCAAGAAGCATGTCCTCATGTCTATAGCTTAGCAGAGAAAACAATAAAATATCGAATGTCCGAATGGACTAATGTTTCAGTGGTTTTAGCTCTCTGGCTGGCACTTTTATGGATGCCAGGGGGTAGTGCTGTCCTCCCCCTCCCCAAACACAACTTGACCAATTTGTGCAGTCGCTTCAATTATAGAGGGTACACGCTTATCGGCAAATCATCGAAAGTTTCCAATTATTTGTGTACACATGTAAATGTTGTAATTTTCAAATTAATTTATGTAAATTCCCAAATGGGTGGCAGAGGGTGGTACGGAGATAAACATGAAATGATTCTCTAATTGGCAAGTATCTCATTAATCCAATTTAGGAAAATTAATTAAATCGCACATCGACTAATGAGCACGCAGTTTGGCTCTGATTTTAGCCACACAAACACACACGCTACACGTGGCACAAGGGGCATAAGGGGCACAAGGGGTAAACGGGGCAGGGCTTTGAAGGCCAAATCACAGATATGTAACCAAAGGGGGGGTGGGGTCTGTGGGTGTTGCATTGAAATCCATTCAATCGATGTGCCAGATTATACACAGCAATAACACGCATACGCCGTGTAGTGCATTGATGAGGCATGCCAGATAACGCACGATGAAAGGGTGCAACAGAGGGGGAGGGTGCACGGCAGCCATTCCTTGACGGGAATCCAATTTCGCTCAAGCTGTAAACCGACATTGATTACAATTGTGGAGACAGACACAGAGAAAGAGAGAGAGAGAGAGAGAGTGATGTGGGTGTGTGTGTGTGTGTGTGTAGACGTCATCAGTTTCCATCAGTTTATTGACAAGTGTGAGATTTGCATTTAAACAAGACACTTGCTTGGGATACGCCCTCCAAGAATATGATATAATGGTTAGTTAGGAACCCCTTTTTAGACGATTATCAATCAATTTGCATGGCATAATACTGCACTTGAAACTGCACAGAATACGAGTAGTGGAGTTAGCATTCATTAGGAGGTGCATTAGGAGGCCGTGTTCTGTGTAGATTATGCAAAAACCTGGGATCCGAAAGGTCATCAACTTCATAATCAACAGAGACATAAATAATCGCATGTCCCACTTGGATTCCGTGCATAAATACGTTCAGTGTAGAGCAGGAGCATGCAGGAGGGCGCACAAGTTCGAGTTCGAGTTCGAGAGTCCATTGAGTGGCTACTATTCCACGTACACTTGTGCCCGTTGCCTGCGGCCAGCCGCACTTTTCTATAGAGGGTGGCGTGGGGTGGGGGTCGAGGCCAGTGCCAGTGCCTGTGACTGTGCCGGGAGCCCATCAAATGGATGCTCACGTGCGTATGCTCGGGACCTGGGAACTGGGTTAGCCCGACATATGGCCAACCGACTTGGTCAGGCGTACGTGCGCCCTCGCCGGGAGCGTATAAGCAGAGCATATGGCAGGGGTTGGGGTGGTGGCTCGCCTCGCTGAGCGTCACTTCTATTACGTACGGCTTGTGCTTAATTTCAAAGCATGTCCGCCTGTATTTTCACGTCTGCAGCTATTCATAACAAACACACAACACACAGTAGACCCTCGTAGTAGTCCCTCACCCTCCTCCACTCGGGATCGGACTGGCACGAGCATCGGGGACTTGTCTGCTGTTTATGGCATGTTGTCGACATGGCTCCAACCACCCAACAAGAACCACACCGCACAGCACCGCACCGCACCACCGTCACCATGTCAATGTTCTGGCATTTGTGCACGTTTTATTAATGGGGCATGGTTTAATATGCATTATGGCCATGGCTATAGTCCATTGTCCATTCGGCCTCGATGAAAATTTGCATTGAATTGCTCTCCCACTCGATGGCTGCTCGCTGGCTGGCTCGTTAAATATTTGTCAAAAGCCATTGCTCGAGCATTTAATAATCAATTTTAAGCACTTGGCCAGCACTTTGTTTGGCAGCGCAAATTGTATTTGCCTTGACCTGGCCAAGACTTAAAACTCGCCCATCAAAGCTGCTATCTCTAATTGAATTTCCTCGCCAGCCAAGACCCCCGACCGTGTGTTCTGGCCATAATTATGGTAAGGTATGGTGTCCGAAAAGGGTTCCTTCTATTAACAATTTGAAATTTATTTTTGGTAATTTTTCAGAGCATAGCCTGCCGCCAGCCAGCCATCCAGCCAGCCGGGGGGCATTGCCTTTTGTTACACCAAGAAGAAGATATATTACGGCCATTGTCTGAGCATTGTCCCTTTTACCTTTTGCCGTCTTACCACCTTTTGCCAAAAACCCGACCGCAGAGAGCAGTCACATTTTGCCATGGCCTGCTGCCTCCTGCCTCCTGCCTGCTGCCTGTGCTTTATGTCCGCTCATCTATTTCGTTTCAGGGGGGTGGGCAAGGGGTGGGACATGAAAATCGTGTCAAAGGCGTCGGCCTAAATGATTTAATGAGTTTTCTTTATGTGGGTAACCATTTGCCAGGGGTCAAGATGTTCGGTTTCGGGCTATTCGCCTCTTTTTTTTTTGCTTTGTTTTGCTGAGAAATTCTTGTCATTTTTTATGCAGTGCATGGCATAATGATCAAAGGCATTTAGCAACAGCTGTTCCACACCCACACATGCACACGCACACGCACACAGGCCATGCGGAAACGGAAGAAGCCCTCCGCCCCCACATGATGGCTGCCAGGCTGCCAGACCGGATACAGTGCGTGCCAGCGATAAATACACATCGCACACCGCACATCGCACACCGCGCAGATATTGTTTCGGTTGAATCTAACAGAGATTTATCTCTGGCGGAATGTCACATGGAGTGAAAATTTATATGCTTCTCTCTGAGAGTCGCGCGACAAGTGATCGCCTCTGCCCGCACGTCTGCCTGCCTTCCGTAGTAAGCATTTCAATATGGCCACGTGTATTGCGTCTTCATTTGCATGTGCCTGTGCCCGTGCCTGCCACAGGGGGCTTGGGGGGGCGAGAATTAGCTGCATGTGCTCGAGATTCCCAATGGCTGCCAAGGCAACTGGCAACTAGATGAGGATTCCACTGTTCAGAGATGCCAGGATATGCATAGATTCCAGGCATCACATGCTGCCTGCCTGCTGCCTCCTGCCTCCTGCCTGCTGGCTGTCTGTTTCCGGCTTAAACGACGCTCTGTCGCTTCAAATTTCATAGTCGCTTACTCCTTGGCTGTGCATCTCTATACGTGTATCTGTATCTATGCATGTGTATCTGTATCTGTATCTATGTGTGCCATATAAATTAACATAATGCTTAAGTACGTGTGACAAGCGACTTCCGGGGTTTCATTCGGCGTAAATTTATGTTGCCTTCAAATTGTCGCTCTCTCTGTTTCTGTTTCTGTTTCCCTCCTCCCCCCCCTCTATGAGTATATGCGGAATTCTCGCAATTAAAATCGTTCAAGCAATAAAATCCCAAGCGGTGTAGTATATAGAGTGTAGGTATATAATTATACGACTCCAGAGAGTGTGTACCCACCGACTGACTGCCAATCAATAAACCACCACCATCATACCACCTTTGGGGTGATGTAAATATTTATTTGGCTCATAATTCATTATATCAGAGACTCGTACAGGTTTGACTTATGACCGACCTCCCCCAACCCCCCAACTAGAACTGATAATGTAAACGTCACTGCATTTCACAGATAGCAGCTCTCCATCTCCCGAGAGGCCTTAGTCCTGGTAGAGTTCGCCTCTAGTTCCGATTCCAAATTCAAGTGCTCCAAACGCAAACTTCACTCATTAGGTATGCTCTGCTCTTCCTCCACTTGGAGGAGCCCCCACTCGCACTCAGCCTCCGCTCTGGTGATGGCTGATAAAATTTATTACGCATGCCGCACGCGTATTCCATCTTGTTTGCTTGTTTGCCGCGTTATTATCGCTCAACGTGGCGTATGATTAACATAGAACGACAGCCTCCACAGTCAGTGCACTGCGCACCTCACCTGCTGATGATGGTGCCGCTGCTGCTGCTGCTGCTGAGATGATGATGATGCTGCTGACTCCCACTCGTGCACTGGAGTATCGAAATTTGGCATTTCAACTGATTAACATACTTTTCTGGCATTTTAGCAGGGAGCACAAGGAGACTGCGGCCTACTTCCTGGCATCTGCAGCACTCCCGCGCGTTTTATCTGTAACAGGCAATAGCCTGGTGCGTACACTCGAAGAAAAGGGGCACAGTTTAAGGAACAGCGAAGGTAAATAGAATTTACTTTGACTTTTTTGAATTGATCCTTAATTTTATTGTGGGAATCTACATCCCACATTTACCTCTGCTTCATTCCTTCATCTCGCCTTCGAATGCGAGCCAACTATGGAATATTCCGCTCATCCGAAAGTGCTGATTGGTGCTTTGGGTACAGCATGTCTCCATTTTCACCTCTTGATTCATTGAAGTATATGGAAAGCCCCAACGGCTCATCGGCATGGATCCAGATTCCAAGCTATTCCTATTGAAAATTTCAGCGCTCCTTTCTCTGAGTGTAGGAGAGCAGAAAATAGAAGGTTTATTTCCGTCATCTCTGCTTTGTCAGATATAGACATTAAATTACAAATTTTAAAGACTGAATTCAAATAAAAATATCCTATGATATATACATATGTAAATGATTCTCTCATGTATATTTATAGCGATTTCTGGATAATTCCAAGGTATGTTTCAGTAAAAATATCTACCAATTGTTACCGTCATGAGTAGCTGCGAGTGTGCGGCTTACACCTGAAAGCGATCAGTCCAATCCTGCCCCCGTCCAGGGCTCGCACAATATTTAACATTTAAGGACTCGAATCGACTTGAGCGGCCATCCAGGCTATTGTTCGCACTGGCTCTTTGTTGTAGGACAGGCCAGGTTCACGCTCAGGTCGGTAAAGAATGGATGGCATGCCAGAGCCGGCACAAAGGCGAGAGAGCCGGGCCACCCGTATACGACAGAACCGGACTGGACCGTACCCTGTCCTGTCCTGCCGTGTCCTAGCAGCCAATCAAGGACACATTGTGTGCGTGGCTTTACCACCCGGTTCCCCGGCTCCCCCACGACCTGGCCTGCAGAATGTGAAATGACAAAAGTCGCCAGTGAATGGTGGAGGGGGGGCGGAATACATACATATATACGGCAGGAAAAAAATCAAGTGGCAGCTAAAGCAAAACGCTTCGATATCAAATTGCACTCGCACTCTCGCCCCCAACAAAAGAGGATTTCAGCATTGAAGAGCAATAAATATTTAATTGAACTCACCTGAACGGACACGGGATGGGGTGGGGAGCACCAGGTTGGGGCACGGGCTGCAGCAGCAGTAAACTGGAAATTGCCGCATTAGAAGCAATTTTCATTTTATTTTAATGCCGCAATTGAAACGCTTCAGCTTTAGCTTCAGCTTCAGCTGGGGTCAGGTCAGCGAATAGATATTTCTGTGTCCTCAAAGTAAAGCAAAACATTTGAGCAGTTCAATTGGTGACAAATCGATGGAACTATTGTTAAAGTTATATATGTATAGCTGGACACTACACTGCGTGAATGGGTGTGAAATAATGCCAGAATGGTGTTCCAAAGAATGAAGATTAATTAACAAAGGCTTCTTGTTGGGTAAGCAAACGTTGTTTACCTTAAAAGTGTACCCAGAAAAACCCCATCCCATCCCACCCCATACTTTGCTAATGGCAATCAATTTACTGGAGTGGCCACCGACCGGCACACATTCTCAAGAATTTTGCGTCACCAATAAGCAAACAAGAGGGTCGGCAGCCCCTGGATCAGACCGATGATGAGGTCCTTCATTGTTGTTGTTCCTGTGTCTGTGTCTGTGGCTGGGACTACTACTAATACTACTACTACTACGACTACGACTACTACTACTACTGCTATCCTGAAGGTATTATTACACCATTACGCATGCACTCAAGGCCTTCATTAGCCCGTAGTTTGGCGCTATTTGAAAGGCAATTACAGCTCGACTGGACTGGACTAGAGATGAAGATGATGAGGAGGATGATGCCAGGAGACTGAGATGCAGCCTGATGACCGGAAACGAGGCACAAAGACCAGACCAGACCAAACCAGACCAGACCCCCCCCAAGTACAAGGTTCAGACAGGGAGGGGGCACAGAGAGACAATGATGGTTTTGGACCAAGCCAAGTAAATGAGCCCTCTCGTTGACAGGACCAACTCATGTGTCTGTCCCGCGTGTGTGTCTGTGTCTGTATGTGTGTATATGTGTGCCTGTTTGCCAGCGGAAGTCACTTTAGCCAGTGTCTCTGTGCCACTCTCCGATCGGAGCGTTGTTTGCCAGTTACTGCTGCGGAGGAGGCAAACGAAACGAAGTCTGCAACACGCAAATGCAATTAACACGCCAGCAGACAGAACGGAAATGGAACGCTGCTGCTGCTGCTGCTCGTCCTGCTGCTCCTGCTGCTGCTGCTGGCCACTGGCTACTGACTGGGGGACGGTCGAAAGGCTGCCAAAATCCAGGCCCATTCCTCAGTTTTTGTCCCTGATTGGAGTTGCCGCTGCCATGGCGTGGCATGGCCATGCGCTCGTAAATTAGACATCTGAGTGCCCGTAAGTCAATTAGTTGCAAATTAAATTTTCAATCGCCCAAAATCACGAGGGGGGAAAGCAGGCGGAAGGTGAAGGGTTGGTTGCTCAATGCTCATTCACCTTCGATTTTGTGGCACGTGGAGCGTTGACTTTTATGTCTGGCGGCCAGTCAGCCGAACTCAACAAATTCGAGCAGCCATGGCTGCAGGACAAGGCCAGACGATGCCCAGCCAAAGGACAGGACAGGAGAGCAGTCCTTGAAGCCATGCACCGTTCAACGCACACGATTGCACTCATAAAGCACGCGCCAAGCATCGGGGCTTGGATGTGCTTTTCCTTAAACGTTTTCCCATCGCTTTTCACCAAAATAATCGTCCTGTGAAGTGTCCTTGCTGCTCTTGCTCTTACCCCAGCTCCTGCTCCTGTCTGCGCAGCGCTTTTCCTTACTGTAGTATTTCTTTGGCTTTCATCGGCGAAATCTTTTATTTGCAGTTTAATGTACACTTCACTGCTCGTTTGCATAGCAATGCATATTATACTTAGGGGTGGGAGGGGATGGTTGGGATGGGGTGGGGTGAAATTTGGAATTTAAGAAACTCTCTTTTTTTGGCTTTGGTTTGTTTCTGCATTTCGTGATGTCTTCAAATAACTTGTGAAACATTTAATGCCATAAATCTGCAAACACTGAAGAGGGGTGGAGCGGGGGATGCTTTTGCTTTGGCTTTTGCTTACCAAAAAATGCCATTCCTTGAGAGCAAAGAGGGTTAAGAGCAACAGTCTCGACACCACATACGATATATTATTCATTCATTTAATATTTAAGCTGCATGACTGTAAATCATACTGTGAGTGCAGGCCTGGCCAAGGCCTGGCCTGGCCAGGAGAGGCTACCTACCACATGGCCACATGTATTGGCCCCTCCTTCGCTCTCACTCTCTCTCATTGAGTGCAGAAAGCATTGTCCAACACATAAACCATGTTGCAAATGACCAGACGTGGGTCCTCCATTAGCCTTCCTGGCCTCAAACTACCTTTGGTCAGTCTCTGTCTCTCTCTCTCTCTCTTTGGACCTGTTTGTGTGTGTACCATCGGTTTGTTGGCTCATTTCTGTTGCCTGCTGACTGCTGCCTGCTGCTGGTCGAGCATTTTTGCTGCTCTGTGTCTGGGTCTAGGGGCCCGGTCCGGCCCTGCTTCTGGTCGGGTTGTTTGTTCCACTTGACCACTAAAGCATAGTTTTAGGCGCTAAAAGCTAAACACCAAAATTCAAAAAGCAGCTGCTACTTGCCTGACCGCACAACCTACCCCCCCCACACCACTCTTGGACCCCTCCCCCTGGCCCCATGGGCACTTTAGTTTATTATACCTTGTATTTCGGAGAGCAAAAGGGTATATGGTATTCGTGGTACTGTATGTAACAGGCTGCCGTTTTGAGACTATCAAAGTTACATACCTTTTGCTATTTTACTAATCAGAATTTTAAAGATAAAGAATTCATCTAATATTCTACTAAAATTCATCGATATTTGGTAAATTTTACACACGGGAGGAGAGAAATGTTTTCATTAGACCCCAAAAATAATCCTCGAACGCAATTTAGCAATGATCACTGCTCTCTAATAAGCTAATGAGCTATCTTAACTCCCACAGCTTAACTGCCTTCGCTTCGTGTGCTCTTTTTCGGACTGCCTTCGGTTGAGCACGGTTAAGCGCGTCACAGAATAGCAGCAACAGCAACCTGAACAGACGTGTTTGATGTGTTGTGGGAGAGAAAAAGACAGAGGGCAAGGCTGCCGATCTGCCTGCAAGGCTTATCTCACAATCAGATTCAAAGAAGAGACGACAAAAGCGCATTGCCTGAACTCAAAGTATTCAGTTTTAAGCAGGCAATCCACTGTCGAACATGTTCGGTTCGACGAAATGTTCGTCGTTGGTGGTAGTGTTCGTGTTTCATGTTTGTTATGTTCGAGGTTTTGTTCGACAGAGATAGAAACGATTCTAGCTGGGTTGTGTTCGTACATGTTCGACTGCTCTAGCGCAAAGTCTACTGAATGTCTATAGATTCTATAGTATAGAATGTTCTGGTTCGATTCATTGCAAGAGTGTTCCTTCAGTTACCTCCCAGTGTATTGTAGGGTACCTCAAAGTCGGTTATCCAGCCAAACAGATGCCATTCTTGTTTCGTTTGCCGTGTGCGTGTGTGAGCCTGGGGAGCATACATAGTCGTAGGAGTACGAGTACATATGTATGTATATCTGATCGCATTTTGGTGCACACACGAGGAGCTGGTTCTTTGGCAGGTGGCCAGGACACAGGACACAGGAGCCGGGAGCCACCGGCCATCGTCTTGCCAAGCTGGTAGTCGCCTCAGTTGGCTTTTGGCACTAATTGCATGCCCCAGCCTCCTGCTGCTGCAACTGCGATACCAAAAATAAAATAATTTCGATGGCAAACAATCTCGCACTTGGCTCTCTCTCTCCGCTCTCCATCTGAAAACAGCAAAAAGTGCGCAAAAAGTGGCAACAATTTGTTGAAAATTAACCGCTGCCAGATGCCTTTATGATTGATCGACAAGCCAGAAAATCTCTTCATTTCCATTGAACATTGAACATTGAAACATTGAAATTTGCGGTTAGGTCAATATGGTTACATAGATATACATACATATGTATGTATGTATATGTTTGGGGCGTGGTTGACCGCAATGGAATAAACCACTAAATAAATTATGCATCGATGGGGCCTTTTGCGGATTGTAGATGGAGTCCAGGACAAGGGGCATGGGGCATGTGGCATGAGGTATGGCTTTGTCCATGTCAAATAAGCCCCAGTCGGAATGACCCCAAAGCTGACCGAATGCAAACAATGCAGTAGAAAAGTAAACTTGCAAAATTAATTAAAATATTATTTAAATGTTCAATCAAATATTTAAGTGCAGCAGCATCGCAAATGAATTTTAATAATTCATTTCGAAGCCCTTTATTTTCCATTTAGATGTCCAATTGGCTGCCTGAGTGGCAGTGGCAGTGGCAGAGGCTGTGGCAGCATGCAAATACCCGAAACTAACATCCACTGATGGGCCTAATGATGTCTAAGCCAAAATATGCCCAAAGGAGCCTCAAATCCAGGCCAATACCAGAACAGAGCACAGGCACTGGCTACAGCTGTCTGTTGGCTTAGCCATTACACCAACACCAACAACTGTAACGGCAACTGCAACAAGAACGGAGGCAATCCAGAGTCAACATTACCCAAAGGCAGCAGCTCTCCAGCTCCAGCTCCCCGGACTGGGCCAGAGTCTCCTCGGTCTCGGGCTTGCCCCACAATGTTATGGCCAGGGCCAAGTTTTGTTTGTGCCGCAAAGTGCCAACTGCAATTTGAGACGAGAGCCGCCCGCCCCCCCTCCTTGCAGTAAGCCGCATGTGCATCTCGAATGTTATTAGTGGCCACTGATAGATGGAGCAGCTCCCCCACTAATGGCTGCCATGCCATGATTTATCTCCATCCTCAAGGATGGTCCTGGCTTTGGGCGCTGCACAAATTAGCGACGGATCCTGGCCCTAATTTATGTTATTTAATAAACGTTACGTGGCACTTGTGGCATCCACCGAAAATTGAGAACCGAAGACACATTTATCACAAGCCACCCCATGCCACCCCATGGGAGGGACGCCTTTGATGGAAAGTGCAACTTTTTGGCTAGCATTAAATCCCACTGCCAGCACATGTGAATTGAGGCAATTTTTCAAGCGACTTGAGAATTTTCACCTGGCACGTCGCAGCTGTTTAAATTTAATTTGCCAGACGGCAGGAGGGCGGAAGGGGACGGTGGGGGGTCGCCAGAAATCAACATTTCAGAGGCCACGTGAGCAATCGAAGGAAATGCACTGGCAATAGCTGCTGCATAGGTGGTAGAGATGCAGAGGAAGTAGTTACCATCATTCCAAATATGACAAATGCACACACACACATGAAAAGAGCATAGGAGAGAGTAAAAAGAAAGTCCGACTGACACGTAAACTGCATAAATATAAACGGAACAGCAGCAGGCAGCAGCAGCAGCAGGAGGCAGCAGGAGGAGGATAACGGAACGTGCCAGACAGCGGCAGATGGCAATCCAATGCAAAATTTAAGAAGACACACAGACGATTAGGGGTAGGCGTTGGGGGGTTGGGGAAATGCACGTCCCATTACCAGCAGGACACCAGCAGCACAACAGACCAAACTGTCCCCCGAAGGAGCTGCATTCATTTGCTGTGGCAACACAACAACACAACCTGCCACATCAGGCGACAAACAAAATAAAGGAAAGTCGAAAGTAGAGAAAGTAAAAATAAATGCAGCAAAAACCTGAAGCTGATTTGCAAACGCAAAATCCGCTTAAGGTTAAAATATGCAAAGTGTTTGTTCGCCTGTTGGCCACACGGCAAGTGAGAATGCCAAATGACATTTTCGGGGCTCACCACCCCCCAACCAACCCCCAAGCCCTCCCACCCACCACCTTTATGCACTTGCTGCCTGCTGGAGGGGGGCCAGCCAGAAGATGCAGCACTTTGGTCTATAGCCCTCGCAGGGGCGCTATCCTTTGACGTCTACCCCTAGCTAGGGGTGTGGCCCCAAGGGTTAGATGTTGTTTGTGGGTCAGCGCTGGCATGTGAACGAAAGTCAATCAAAGGAAGAGTCAAGTCGAATGCTGAAAAGATATTGCAATTTTCCGATTTTCAAACAACGGAAACGGAAGTGCAAAAACTGGAAGCAGACACACACACACACACACACACACGAAATCGATATTTGTTTGTCTTCTGTGGCAGACACACATGCACACACACACACACACACACACACATAGACGGATATGCAAATGGCCCCATTGTTAGATTTGCATTTTGGCCAGGCAAATGGCCAGATGGGCAATGGACTCCAATGCTGTTGGTGGCCGAGCGAGTTCTGCCAGAAAGTAGATTTAGATAAATTCACTTGCACAATTGACACTATAAACCGATTGCGGTCGAAATTACTGGCCACAGGATCCTGCCAGCAGGAGGAGCAGTCGAACAGCAGCTTCTGGACAAAGTTTTAGCAAAAACCGAACGACTCCTGCGACCCTCCCCTAATGCCTAATTGAAATTGTGTGTCATGCAAATATTTAACCAAAATGTCAGCTCCCAAAGCCTCCGACACCCGCAATCATAATCAGATCCAGACAAGGACCCGGACCAGGTCAGGGGGGGACCCCCCCGCACTTGACCAGCATTAATTATCAATTTATATTTGATGTCAATTGTTTATTTGCACAAATAATTGTTTGCATGCAAAAGTAATTACAAGGCAATGCAAATTCTGCGGCTGAGAGTTGCCTTTGTGCACAGGTACTTTAATTGCTAATTAGCGGCCACAGCCAGGGTCCTCATGGCCATGGCTTTCACCAGCAGATCCATAATAAATGCCGTCACTCAAACAAGGCCAAGTCGAAGCCACAGCCAAAGCCACAGCCAAAGCCAAAGCCGATCCTTTCTTGGCCGTGCACATATGCACATCAATTGGGATTTACAATGTCAGACTCTCCCTCATTACCGACCCTCTCCCCTCCTACAATCCAGAGAGAGAGAGAGAGAGAGAGAGACCCCCTCCTTACTGGAAGATTTATGGGAATGTCAGGCGAGGACGCTGGGCGAAAATTTAATCAAACGCCGCCAAACAGCAACCCTTTCCGTCGGGGGGCGGTGTGAGGGGTGTACAGAAATCAAATTTGAAAATTTGCAAACTGCGCCAAGCGAAAGTTTTCATTTCAAGGGCAGCCAAGGGCCCAGCAGCCCAGACCCCATAATGGAAATGGCCGAAAACTGTGGGGATCGCATTCCACATACGGTAGCAGGAATGCAGAACCCCCACCAGCCCCCCCACCAGGGGCAGGGACAAAGGTCCTTCACTCGCATACAATAAACACACTCCTCATATTACAATACTCTCCACTAAACGCAATCAAATTGAAACAAGCCAGCAAATGCCAGCCCCCTGGTATTCGAGGCATTTGATACCCTCTCCACGCAAAACAAAGATGTGGGTAAAAACAAGGGTAAAACAAAGATCGAAGCTTTTGGGTTCATTATTTTAAGGATCATAAAACTAGTTCAATAGTTTAAAAAACACCAATTTAAAAAAAATATACCGCTAAAATAATATTAAATAAATGACATTAAATAAATATTAATTAAAATTTAAATAACTGAAATCTTTTATATAAAATATAAGACAAATGTGAATGATAAGTAATAGATTTCGGTAAAAAAATTAATACATGAATTCCAAATCCAAAATAAAAAATATATAATAATAACAATAATAAAAAATAAGCTAAAAAATAAAAATGACAAAAATAATAAAATAAATTAAATAATTAAATAATTAAATAATTAAATGATATAAAAATAATTATATAAAATAATGAATTAAAAATTAATTATATAAAATAAAAATTATTATATAAAATAAATGAATAATAAATAAATATAAATAAATACACACACAGAAATTTTCATAAAAAAAATATAATAAAATATATTACAGTTTACAGAAAAAATATAAAATAAATGAATAAATATTTGTTTGTTTCACTGATCGTTACAACGAGATTCACACCATATTTTAAAAACAAATAAGAAGTAAAGTTTTAAACTGACTTTGGCTTAAATATTGAAAATAATAATAAGGAATACATATAAATACCTATAAGATATAGAGAATATCCAAACATCTCTTCCAAACAATTATACCCTTTGGCAAGGGTATAAAATGAAGCAAATTCCTTCCCGGATTCACATGCAGGGTGTTCGTGGGTGCGTATAGGGCCTCGCATAAGACCCCCCACCGTTCTGCATGTATTGAAGGGCATCTTCGGGCCACAACATAAAAACGTCGAAAACATTGCAAACATTAACGGAAAAACAATTTTCATAAATCTAGAATTATTACCCTGGAACGGAACACAAGCAAAGGCAGCAAACAACAACAACAACAGCAGCAGCAGAAGCAGCAGCAACAAAAAAGAGAGCACCGAGAGGAGGCAAGGAAGCGGAAGCTGCCAGTCCGAGCCACGCAATGGTGTCCATTGAGGCAACAAATTTGCCAAAAAAGAAATAAAATCCCAGCCCAACATATGGGAGTACGAAGGCTGGGCTCTGCTCGAGGAATGTGTTAGGGGTGGGGGTGGAAAACCCTTGCAGAGCAAGTGAAACCGAGTGACCTGAACCCTGCCGCCGACTCGCGAAAAGTTTCTTGGGCAAACATATTTGCAAACGCATTTAACATACGAAAAAGACCGAATATTATTTCATATTTTACGCCTATTTGGGGGATGTTTTGCAGTACCCTGTATCAGAAGATTAGAAAGGGTATATTGCACATAGGGAAACACCACACTCCGGGAGACTTTAAGGCTGCAAAGTGTATAATCCTTGATGATATACAAGAGAGGGTTCTCCCCCAATCAATGGGTATCATTCAGTTTATACTTTGTCGGTCTACCCTGGGGCTTTGAGACGGCCAGAGTGGGTGGAGTGAGTGCTTATGTAATTGTGAAGCGTTTGGCAAACAAGCCGCTGCCATAAATCACATAATTCACGCTCTGAGGCACGAGGCAGCGCCAAAAAAAAAGAAAGAAAGAGAAAAGAAGGGCGCACCCACCCTTTGGCGTGGCGTCTTCTTTTCTTTTGGTTGAGCTTCGTTTCGCAGTGTTCTAATTCAATTTTTGCAATCGCTTTGAAGTCCACTCAAATTTCAATAATTCTCCATTTCCATCGACATGCAAGCGCAAACAAATTATGGCCGGAAGGAGCTGGCCGGATCGAAGAGTGAAGAGCGAACAAGAAAAAGCTGAAGACATCAACTGTCGCTGGAGAAATCTGTTATTAAGCCATTTATAGTAAAGGCAAACAAAGCGACGAACTCGAATGCTCAAGTGCTTATAGACACGCCTTTCAATGGCTTATCAAAATCTTAAGCTGACGACAATGGCGCAGGGCTCCAGCCACAAAGGAAAGCCATTCTGTCACTCCAACAGATACCCACACACCCACACAGACACACACACACTCATACACATGGCCACATCAGCGAACGGCGAGACAATTTATAAAATTAAAAGTCCCCTCGGAGTCGCGGAGACTCTGGCAAAAAAAGGAAAATGCAATGCGTCCAATGTGAAACACAATGAAGGAAACTTCTTTCCCGTTCATTCGCACGGAAGGCCGTTACTGTGCAGCGGCTCGATAAGTCCGCCCCACCCCAACCCTTCATCCCTCCTATCAATAAGTGTGCGGGATTTGCACTGCATTTGGCATATGGCATATGCGGCATATTAGTTTGTAAGCCTCTCGGAATCGCTATCAAAGGCAGAGCGTATGTGTGTGTGTGTGTGTGTGTGTCAAGTGGCGCTGACAAATCCACCAAATACGATCCAATTCGACCCGAAAACGTTACGCCAATCCCGCAGAGGGATTCAAAATTTGCATATTGCAAAAGCATCTCTCCAAGCAAAAGATTAATTATACCCTGGACTGGTAGAGCACGTAGAGTACATGGGCATTCCTATGGGAATACAGTTCCATATGCCCCCGGCTCACTAGCTTCGCTGGCTCGGGCCGAAATAAGTCAAAAATATTGGGCCACGATGACCTGCAAAATTTTTTTGTAATACAAATATATCTGAGACTTTCTCCCTTGCTTGAACACGTTTAACATTAAATTATAAAAAGAAACTATAAAAAATATTTGGGTAAAATATAAACCATTTTTAAGAGAAAACAATTCACAACATTCTATAGTGAAACACATTGAAATATACGTTCAGAGTCGATCCTGCTTATATATCCCGCTGTATGTCTCATGCGAATGCCTTGAGGTTCTCATAAAACTTTTAATCTTAAATCTTAAAACAAATTCCCAACAATCCAAAACTTGCAGCCAAATGAAGGGCTATTTAAGACTTCTAAATTAAATCAATTTCCAATGTAAATATCCATTTCTGTATCTATCTTTGCCTCGTGTCAAAAGTTAACCAAAAACTCCAGGGTATCCTCTAGTCGAAATGTGTCCAAAATGTAATCGTTGTTACTCAATTTACAGCCTAGTTGCGGACAGAGCCAGCATTTAAGTGGGAATTTTACGGCCTGCTGTCAGTCGTCGTCGTCGTCGTCAGCCGTAAGTACCGGTATCCATCCTCGTGTGGCATGCCCCCGAATCGACAGAGTGCCAGTGCTTGTGACACCTGACAAATCACAAACGCAAGCAGTTTACAATTGATGTTAAATCAAAGAAATAAACAAGGCATGTGTGTCAGTGTGTGTGTGTGGCGTATCTGTGTGAGCCCCATATTTGTCAGCCACTTTCAAAGAGCGGCTACGTGACAATTTTCCGTCATTCCGCCTGGAGGCGTATCCGTTTCCGTTTGACTTTCACTGCCACACAGTGCAGCAGCAGCAGCGACGGCAGAAGGCGACGTATTTTTTATTTAACTTAATTTTTTGGCAGCGCTCTAATGCTCGACTGGCTTTTGGCCGTGTTTGTGCCCCTGATTGTTGTTTATGTGAGAGGAGCGTGTGTGTATCTGTGTGTCTGCATGTGTGTGTGTGTGTGTGAAAACAATATGCAAATGCCAGGACGCCATGACGCCAGGATGCCAGGAAACGGACAAAAGGATTGAGCTTTTGGGCTGACAGCCGTTTGACAGAAGGTAAGCGCCTAACCTTTGGCCCCGGCTTAAGTGCCACTGAGCGAGCGCTTCATACACACCTGGCTGGCCAAGCGACGACACCTGGGGAATTCCTAAAAGAGTTCCCCCAGTTCCAGCAGCAACTGCTGTCAGGCTTTAATCAAGTGCCAAACAACACGGCGACAAACTGGCGAATAAACCAAAAGTCTAAATTAGCATTCTGCCACAATATGTGGAATACATCCAACACTCAATCGAAATCTAAACACACACTCAGAGAAAAATGGTACATGTACTAGTAAATGATCACATTAACAAGTTTGGAGAACTTATCTCTCTACGTGGATTCTGCCACATGAGACTCTGATGCGGCATGGCCAGAGCTTCGCATGGCTCTCGTACAGATCGAAGATCACCTTGTGGCACATGTAGAAGCTCCTCATAGATACAGACATAGATCTTCTCGCGCATTTCACGATTTTGAAGCTCAGCTTTTGGATCTGCTCGTCATAGGTCATCTGCAGTAGCCGCTGTTAGGTCTCTCACCAGACGATCCTCTGCATCAGCCTGGGGCATCACCTAAAGTTTCTTCATGTCTTGTTTGAAGGCCCGGCGCAGCTGGCGCATCTCCTTCTGACGTAAAACGCAGATTGTTGAGAAGGTTTCACGGAGGAGTCGTATAAGCTCGCTCCATAGAAGGTGGCCGCCTGCTTCTCCCTCGACTCAGTCAGCAGATCCGTATAGAAATTGTCCGCATGCGCCTTGAGCTAGTGAAGAAAGTCCTCGCTTGTCTTCCGCTCGAACATGTGGGAAACCACAATGAATGGAGCGGCTCTACATTTTCATCGGTCATCTGAAGGATCTGTTTCAGAGGTTGGATCGATCATGGCCGAATGGAGTACTTTAGGTCATCGGGAATGGAATGCAAATGATGTACTGCAGTTGTTATTAAACGAATTATTACATAAATAATAATAAAATATTAAATAAGTAAATATGTATTAAAATGTGTGGGCATTTTTCTGTGGTGAAATACGTTCAAAAGAATAAACGCAACTGTCGCATAACTAGACTTTTTTCTGAAGGCAATCGTTGAAGACCCATTGAAAGTTTTCCTGCACAAAAAACACGAGCTCTCTCTCTCTTCCTCTCGAAAGCGAAACTTACTGTCGAGGGTGCTCCACAGTCACAGTCACACCGCAGTCGCAGTCGCAGTAGGGGGAGGAAGTGGAACTTTCGCAAAGACCCTCCTCCAACCACCTCGACACAATGCCAGCAGACGGACCGACCGACCGACCGACGGACCGCCCCATAAATGCATAGAAATTCAGTGCAGAAATTAGAGGAAATCCACAAATCGAAGTAAAAGTTTTTCCCCTTCGCTTGCCCTGCCCACTGGCCTTTGGGCCAGTTTATTGTTTGCAAATTTCCCAGGGGGGTCTTATAAAGGCCATACACCACTTTCCACACTCCACACTCCATTCCATTCCTGTGTAGTTCAAATATTTGCGCTGCTGATTACTTTTAATGCTCAAAATCGAATGTGTTGGGGGGGAGGCAGTAGGCCTGGGCCCGCCTGCCGCCTGCCGTTTGGGGGGCATCCATCAATCAGTTCTCGAGTTTGACCCAAATTCAAAAAAAGCAAACCGATATCGGAGCATTTTCCTACTCAAATTTGTAGTTTCATCATTGTGGTTTTCCTTTCTTTTCGCTTATATCCGGCGGCATGTTTCGTGGTGTGCCCATACTCCCCCTTTTTTACTGTGCGCGCAGCATGTGGCACTCGATTTACAACCACTACCAATACCAATACCGATACCAACACCATTACCATTACCGGATTCCTAGCCCCATCTCGTGGCCAGCAGCTCTGAAGGCCGCTGGGACTGAAGATGATTTCTGCTACATTCCAATGGAGGAGGAGGAGGAGAAGCGTCCAACCTCGCAGCATCGCAAACGCTTTCGGGAGATGAGAATCAGAGAGTATGAGAATCGCCTGCGCCAGTATTCCAGACCTGAGAAGGTGTTCCGCTACTTTGCCACCATCAAAATGAGGAACAAGGCTGGCCGATGGGAGGTGTACATGACGCCGGCGGACTTTGTGCGCTCCACAACGCCCGGATCCCGCCCGCAGCCGGAGCACCTGGGCCTGGACAAGTTCCACAAGGTGACCGAGGAGCAAATCCGGGAGAAGCGCTGCAAGTCGCTGGGCGAGAAGAGCATATTCTATAGCTTCCATAAGGATGGCCTCCTGACCTTTGGCGACTATCTGTTCCTGATCATGCTGCTTTCCGTCCCGGAGCGTTACTTTGAGTTGGCCTTCCGCCTGTTCGACATTCAGGGTACTGGGAATCTGTCCCACGACGATTTGAAGCTGTGCCTCACGAAACTCTACGAGGGGGAGACCCACATGGGGAACATGAACGTGAACCACTACTTCTTTGGCCCCGATCTCAACCAGAAGCTCAACGTGAATGTCTTCCTGGAGTTTCAGAGACGACTGACCACCGAAGTCTTGCTCCTTGAGTTCAACGCGCTCCTGAAGAACTCCAGGACGGTGCTCAGCGAAGTGGCCTTTGCCAAAATGGTGCTGGCCTACTCCTCGAAGAACAGCGTGGAACGTTCCGCAATCCTGCAACGCGTCCAGAGGAAGTACAAGAACACCGATCAGGGCGTGACACAGGACGATTTTCTGACCTTCTTCAGGTTCATCGCAGACATGGCCGCCGTGGATGCGGCCCTCACCTTCCACTACCTCAGTGGGGCCGACGTCTCGCGGAAGACCCTCAAGCATATTGCGAATGTGGTGGTGGGTGTGCACCTGTCCGACCATATCATCGATGTCATTTTCACCATCTTCGATCAGAACGATGACGGGGTTCTCAGTCGCAAGGACTTCTTCGCCACGCTGCAAGATCGCTCGGCGCGGAGAGCGAAGAGGAAGGCCCCCCATCTGGCCGCCTACATGGGGATTGCATGCAAGTGTGCCGCCCAGGTGCTGGGCGATCGATTCATGCCCTGAGATGTGGCAGCCGCAACCGCAGCCGCTGTAAATATCCTTGGCAAACTCCTTTGAGGGTAAAGGCTTTTAGCGCACAGACAATACAAGCGCAGATCCAAGAGCAAAGTGCTAGAGCCAGGTAACGTCAATTGACTTAGCCTCGACGGCACAAGGCACACGACACACGACACACGCCTCCTCGCAGAAAGGATACGACAGCAGATGAAGTTGGAGTGGAGTGGAGTGGAGCGGAGTGGATTGGAGATGCTCTGAATGGGCTACGGGGAGGCTGCGGGGAGGCTGGGGGGCTGCACTGCACAAAAGCGCAGTCTGTTTGCCTTCGACTTGAAACGTTTCAACTTTCAACGAAAGGAACCGCCACGCCGCAAAGTTGAACAAGTTGGAAAAATGAAGCGAACCGAACCTGAAGGATGAAATCCATTTTGTTGTCTCGACACTTGAGCGGCGTGTGCGAGAGCGATGCGGATATTCAAATATAAAACAGATTCTTTCAAAGCCCGTACCCAAGCCAGTACCCGTACCCCAACCCGTACCCGGATCGACCACGTCGCTCACATGACTTTGAACTTTTATCACCTGATGCGAATGGAGGGATGTTGCGGGGGGTGTCTGTGGGTGTGTGACCCGACACCTAACCAAAACAATTTTAAATACTTGCGGTAGCACGCACCCTGGAAATGGTTTTGCACTTCGTGTCGTCAATGTCCTGGCTGTCCTGATGTCCTGTGGCTGTGGCACCATATATGTAGAATTCCTCAAACGTTCAAACAATAGTGTTGTATGTGGCACTCACTTTTTATTGGTCCCTTTGCAGGGGCGACAATTTGGCGGTCACAAAGGCTAGAAATTCTCCAGAAATACTCCAGATGTCATTTTGCTGTCCAAAATTGTTGAAAGTGAAGTCCTGAGAAATAAATTTAATGTGTGAAGTTGGATAAGAGAGACAGTGTCTCTTTGAGAGCAGTAGGGATCAGGAATCGAAAGGATTATCAAGTGTGTAATCGTATTTTATGGTTAAAATCAATAAAACTAAATTATATATGTGAATTTAATTGAAAGACACGTCAATGCTTAATTTAATACCAATTCAAAAATGACTGACAATTGCTGGTCAAGCAAGAGCTGACGAGCGATTTCCCGGGTTTCCCAGGCTTGGAAAATGTTTTTGCCAGCCAACGAGCGAGCGCTGCCTCATAAACACTCGGAGGTTACCTCCCCTGCAACTTTCGCACTCCACTTTACAAGAATCAAACTCTGGCTCTAACCAACACACGTGTGCAGGTGTAGCCCAGGTGCCCGGATACGGATACGGACCGCAGCACGCCTCTCGACGCCTCTCCACGCAGTTGTCTGTGCGGGAAAACTTTGGAAAACTCAACGCAACGCCAACGCCAACGCGTCAGGGAAGTGCGATAAAAATAAACATGCAAGTTCAGTGGCACAAAAGTTGGCAGGACGAACGCCTCGACTGAAAACCGCATAAAGTGCAGCCGCAAAGATTGCAAAATTATTGAGAAATGCCACAAAACTTAGTTTCGGGCTGGGAAAATCAAATCGGGTTGGCCAACACACGGCTCCAGCAGCTGGTAAACCGTAAATCAAAAATTATTATTCCACAATTGTTCACTTTTGTCGAAGGTTTCTCAATCAAACGATGTTTCCATCCATCCATCTATTTGTCCATCTGAATATCTGTGCATCTATGTATCTATGTATCTGTGTATCTTTGTATCTGCTCGAAATTAGTTCGTCCGAGTGTGGTGTGTAATCGAAAAATCTGCCGCAACTGTCAATGGGATTTCCTTATGAATAAGTCAGAGGCATTTCGCAATTCTAATAAATACTGACCAACCGGCTGACCGGCTGGCTGGCCGGCTGGCAAACGCAAAAAGGCATTTTGAAAATGCTCACATTTTTTGCCTAAATTACTTTCCACTCAGCCCTGGCTACTGCCCACTGGAAACTCAAGCCAGGCCCCGCCCCTTTGGCAGCACCACAATTTCTGCTGACTTTTCACAAACATCCAAGTAGTGTGCAGGTTTGATATTAAGACTTAAAGGATACCCATTAAATAAGAAAATAAGAAGTTACACCCGCTGATCTACTTAAAGCCTTAAGTGCCCTGCCTAGATGGCTTTTATAATTTAAATAAAATATTAAGAAATAGCTGGAGTATTTCTATAACCAAATACTTTATTTGGAAACATTTTACACTGTTTTGAACCAACAATTGTTATTATTTAAATTCATTTACTAAGCCCAAGTATTCTTATGTTTTTTAAGAACAATTTTCATTCGACTTTGCTTGCAGCCAATGTATATTTCTGTTAACAGCAGAAACTGGCTAAAACGATTGCCCGATTTTAATTTTTTGGGCCACTATAAAGCCTTTAATTTTAGAGATTTTTATCTTATTTATTTTTATTAAGTTTGACAGCGAAAAAGTCCTTTTGAATATTCTTCTTGTAGAAAGTTCTGCCCAAACATTCTTCATGAGTTAAAGGGCAGACAGGCCCGCCGTATATTAAATCAATATACCCCTTTACCCCTCAAGCAATGGGTATTAGCAATGGCTTTCTCTCTCTCTCGCTCTCTCTCTGTCTCGGTCTTTGCTCGTTATTCTTCTGCACAAATTGTGTTTGAAATGCTCGGTCGAGGCAATAACGCTACAGTTTGACTCTGTCGAGTGCCTCCCCCCCTCTGTCCCCACCGTATATCCCACCCATATGAGTGTACATCCTTCATGTGTGAGATATTCAAATTTATAAATTATGCAATTTTATGGTTTTAAGGCGTAGAATGTGCAAAAATATTATTTTATACACGTTTATGCTCGAGCATGAAAATACACATTTTAGAAAGTGTGCCCCCCTGCCCCCCACCCATGCAACCACAACTGCAACACCTCTCTCTGTATACATGCCTCTTTGTGCACCCAGAGGGAGGAGAGGGAGAGAGAGGGTAAGAGAGGGAAAGAGCATAGCAGAGCACCTGCACTTTAACATAATTTGCATGAATTCTGGCTGCTGGTCTCTAATGCTCCTTCCTGAAGCCTGGCCGCAGCCACAGGACACTTATCTGAATTATGAATATGCAGGTGCTTATCGGCCTGGCTATAAATACTTTAGTGTGGAAGGTGCACGAAGGGTGGGGGGTGGGGTGGGCCGGTACATATGCCGTGTTAAAGACTTAAGCAGCTGCAAATTTTATATTATCATCGAGCATTCGCAAAGCGGCTCTAAATCCCCCAAGCGAGAAGTCAAATGCCGCCACCATGGCCCATAAATAGGATACTCGGGGACACACTTTAAGGAGTATTTAAACGAACTTGCAGGTTAAATCACACCCCGAATGGCGGAGAGGGGGGCGACGTGCGACTCAAGGAAGTGTATAATCAAGTTTCACGACTTTTGCTCTGCTTAAGCCCCTGTTCGGGGTCCTACGGCAGGCGTCGCTTTAACGCTATATTGAAAAGTTGGCATTTAAAAGGATTAAAAACTTTTTCACATCACTTCCTGCCGATTAAAATGTTCAGCGAGCGAACAGCGGCGCGACACTGTGAAGTACGCAACGGTGTGCCCTCCGTGCACTAAGCTTTAACTATTGCCATGGCAGCCAGGACGAACACGGACAAGGACACGGACACACAAAGGATTCACATGTCGCTGAGCGAAAGTTTTTGCATCCGAACAGACTCTGGCTCTGGCTCTCTGGCAAAGCTCTAGTTACTTACAAGTTGTAAGTTACAGCCAGTATTAGCTCAAGTGGCCCACGACTAACAACTGATGGGAGGAACCACCCACCCCCAGTCCCCTACTGACTTGTAGTCGTTGCCACACTTTAAAGGCCACTAACTGTCTGGGGCACACACATACTCGTGGAAAAAAATGCTTTGCGGCTTGTTTGATTACGTTGCATCAAACGTGCCCGAAATTTCAAGCGCACACATGTCAAACTAATAAAGTTTAAGCGGGACAGAGAAAGCGTTTGATAGCACGAACATTGGAATAACAACAGGCTGCCGGCTGCCACTGGGACGGGGCTCCTCTCCATTTACATACGCCTCCACCTCCCCCTATCCCTCGAACCACCCAAAAAGTCTGGCAGACGTTTGTTCATTTTAAATGCTGCGACATGAAGCCGGCAAAAAGTTATTTCAACTTTTCTTTTGCTGCCGTCGTCGTCGTCGTCGTCGTCGCCGTTGTATCAAAATCATTTCTTTTTGCTCCTCCTGATGAGGCGCTGTCGCTCCTCTCATGAACTCCTCGTATCTGTGCGTGTGTGTGTGCTTGGTGGCAGGAGTACAAACGAGCTGCCAGCCAGCCAGCCAGCCAGCCAGCCAGTTGGCATAAGCATAATGATGATGAATGGCCCATCCTGACATATGAAGCGCATTAATACAGTCCGTGCCATCGGCGTAGGGAGCATGTTGCGGTGGGAGGAGGGACTACGGCAACAGCTAGGGTTACGGCTAGGGTTACGGCTACCCTTCTATGACAGTTTGCCCATGAGATTCCTGCCCGTTAACGAACTTGTGGGTGGGCCTACACTTTCACCATCTGTAATTTTGCCATAATACAATTTGGAAAAATAAAAAAAAAAACTAAAAAAAAAAGAGCTTTATAATATTTTTTGTCTTTTTTATTGTCTTAATGATATAATTGGTAAATATTCGTTATATTTTATGCATAAGAACACTTGTAAGTAATGCATTTTGTGTATGTATGTATTTTTGAAGCCACAGCGACAGGTGCCAAGAGCCAAGAGACTGACCGAGATTGCAAGAGCAAAATGGCGATGCGCACAGCGGAATTTTTTGGGAGTTTACAGATAATTGCTGAATAAAATTGTGGAACATTTAAAAGGAAGATAAAGACTATAAGTAGATGTATAAACATACATATATATGGCTATATTATTCAGAGAAAAAAACTATAATAAAAAGAATATATTTATAATTTAAAGATTCAGTTTGTAAATACAAAAAAAAAAGTAAAATAAAATATAATTAATCTTTATTTCATCATAAATATATCTAAGAACTAAAAGGACACAAAGAAAACACTTAAAAATAAATATTATATATGAAATTTATAGGAAAACTAATAAGAATGTAAATACATATGTATGTAAAAAAAAAATTTATATAAATTAAATATTTTAAAATGTAATTTAAGTGTAATATATAAATGAAAACACTTTTATATCACAAATTGTGCTCTTCGAGCTAGTCTATTTGTAGATTTAATATTTAAGTATAAATATTAAAATTTTAATGTTTTTTTTTTAAGATGGTAGCTATAATTTTTGGCCTATAACTAATGGCTGAAATATACTGAATCCCTTAGGGCAATTTTATCTGATTTTAATTAGTCTTCATTGATATCTGTAACGAATTTGAAATATTTATTTAATTTTATGTATTCCATTTTGGTTAGTAGTTGTTTTTTTTATCAAAGAGTATCCTTTAAATCCTCTTTTATTGAGTCTTCCGACAGCTTATCAAACATTTTACTGTTGCATACACACACACACATATGTACATGTGTATGTGTGTGTATGCCCATTCATGATTAATGCATAAATATATGCAATGATAATTATTTAAGCACGTAAAGCTGATTATGTAAGTTAAACAAAGGCAAAATCCGCCATAATTTATAATTACTCTTCGCTTATTGACTTACTTATGCAAATCACATTGTTTTTGCAGTTAATTATCTCATAAGTTTTGTAATTGTTTGCATTGCCTTAAAACTTAATGGAATAGCCCACCTACCTACTACAGTTTCTCTCTTTAAAATATCCTACAGATGCTTCAACGATCAGCTAAATATATATGTATATGTATTTATGTGCATTTATTAAGCTTCGTGCAGTGACCAGCTTTTGCAGGCAAATTACAATTAAATAGCCAGCCAATAGCCCGTGAAATATTGTATTAATATTAATGAAACCAACAAATTGATAGAAACTCTCTCGTGAATTATTTGTCCGCGCAATTTAAATACTGATTACAGTCCGAAGCGAACGGCTGGAAAGTATTAAAAAAAATTAATAAATAAATGTAAATATATGTACCTTTCATTAAAACTATAATTATAATTACACACCCGCTTTGATTATAAAATATAAATCTTTATTTTTTTGATTGGCGAATTTTCATAATTTATTCAAGCGGCGAATTGGCGGCCTTCGCTCGGGCCCTTGGCAACATTTCCACTCCGAAAGAGTCCGAAAAGGGCGAACCAGTTCGCCGGCAACATTTCCCCTCCTTCGAGGGCAGAGAACTACCCCTGAGCGGCAGTAGGCCCTGCCCTACCCCTGCTGCACATTTAAATCAACATTAACCACAATAAATCCAGGGAGAAATTGCATAAAATATTTATGAATTAGCAACAAGCCAAATGCATTAGTGCCAATATCGGTTCGAATGCATAATGGATGACAAGGGTTGGGTCGGGTTGGTTCGCTTCGGGTCGGTCCCAAATATGTCTTAGGCCCGGAAAGTTTTTTAATAAATTAAAAGCAAATATCTTATGAAGAATCATGTATAAAAAATAAAGAAAAGGGAAAGGGAAAGGCGAAAATCACAACCGAATGATTAATGTTTAAGAAATATAAAATGTGGCAAGCGATTAAAAGGCGGCCTTGGCCAGTAACGCATTTTATTTATGACAATCATTTATCATTTGGACAAGCCAGATCCGGGCACCCCCCACGGGACCGTGTACGGCTCTCTCCCTGTCCCTGTCTCCGTATCGGCTAGACAGGATACGTGATAATGCACATTACCTTTTGCCGTTCGTTCCATTCCGCCGGGTCTGTCAGTCGAGATGCTCGACATCCTTGCAACATGCCAAACAATTATTTATTCCCGATTCGATGTTGGTTTGTTACCTTTTACATAAAAAATTGTGCCACCCCCCACTTCGAGGGGAATCGGGGCACAATGACAGGTCAGAGAGGCAGCTGAAACTTGAGAAGAGTCTTCCCCCCCCCCCCCCCCCCCCCCCCGTTCAATGCCCCCCATTTGACAGGCACACGTCAATCAGTGCTGGGCGCTGGGAAACAGGGAAATTATCTTCGCTTGGACATGAGCGAAAGAGAGAGAGAGAGCGAAAGAGACTTAAATGCATTATGACAAATATTCCGGAATACTTTCTCTGTGTGTGTGTGTGTGTGTCTGTGTGTGTGGGATGGACCACACCACGCACAATTCTGTTTAAACAACAATCATTTCGCTGTGCATTCTTTTCTGCTTTTGACATGCACCGAAGCCGCGTGGACTTGCTGCTTGCGGAATGCAGCATGCGGCACGTTATCACTGCACGCTCTGCCCTCACTCTCACTCTTACTCTTACTCTTGTTGGACAAGAAGGCCCGGCCGGGCGTATTTTCGCTTTCGAGCCAACTGATGGGCGCTTTTCCGCCTTCCTTCTGGCTCGCAGGTTTATTCTTTATTTCGCAATGGACATGCCGTAAATCAATTTTATATTTATTATTTTATGGATTCCAATTGCTTTTATTTTCAATTTTGAGCCAGCTCCGTTTGCTTCGCGGTGTGGCAGTGTGGCAGTGTGCCGTGGCGAGCCGAGGTGGCACTTAAGTACGCAAACGCATGCGAGTACGAATCGTTTGCATGCGGCGAGCATCGCGCAATTTAATTTACCGTGTGGCATATGCCCTGTCCTGTCCAGTCCTGTCCAGTCCAGTCCTGCACGAACGACCTTAATTGGAATTATTTGTATGTCTGTATGTCTCGGTGTGTGTGTGTGTGTGCCTGTGGCAATGATACCGCGCAGCACGTAATTTTGTGGTCAACATGGGGCTCGGCCAAGCCAAGGCGATGGCCCAGCGACACCTGCACCTGAAGGACACTTAAAGATATGTTATATAGGAAATGGGAACCCACTGCATCTCAAGCTCAAAGCGGCTCCCTTTCCTTACTTCCAAAAAGGATTGCCTAAGGATTTGGTTCTCGTGCAACTTTTGCCATCGAAAACCATCGGGCGTGCCAGCGATGTTGCCACCGGCATTAACACAATGTTGACAGGACGCGACGCTCCATGTGTCCTCGCGGACTAATTGAAATATTTTACACTAATGACGGTCTGCATGTGCTAATGACGCAACCGAACTACTTATTAAATTGCCAATGAATCGCTCAGCGGCGGCGGTCTCCTGTCCGCCCGATTGTTCGTTTGCCGTTTTATGGTGTGGTGTGGGGTGTAGTGGCGTGGTGGGGGGTGAATCTGAGACCCCTCTTCGGGGGCTGCCACACAAATTGAGGTCGCCCGCCGACATGGAAATCAGCGTTCGTTATTTGGCTGCGGTGGCAACATATCGCATGCAAATTTTCACAGAATATCACTCGACACAGGACTCGACTCGACCGCTTTGCCCAGCCACTGTTGACACACACAGTCGGAACGGGATGCTGCGGGAGTGTTGCCGGTAAATGGTGAGCAGGCGGAGGAGAAGTAGGTGGATGGAACGGGTGTGGGAGAGCCTTTTTGTAATGTGCACACATTAACGAAATTTGCATATTAATTAAAAGTTAACGACGCTGTTTGGTATTGCTGCCAAATCGTTGACTCTGACAAAAGTTCCACAGATTCCACTGCCATCGGGATAAGAATAATCGGAACAATCATTAAAAGTAGAGGATACCATACCCGGAATTTGGAAACTATTCGCAGGCAGCTACCAAAAAAACTCAGAAGTCTGATGAGCAAGAGAGAGAGAGATGCATGCCACTGCCTAATTGTCGCCTCTCATCATAACGCATTTACGATCCTCTCTGAATGCATATCTTCCTCTTGCCCGAGTGCCGTGTGGATCTTGAGAGCGAGCGCCAGATTGCTCACAGAGCGCTGTTAGCGAGGGGGAACAGAGCGCATTATACAGCTGCTAACTTTGGAGCGATTACTGTTAACAGGCTGTTAACCTGGGAACGATTACAGGCTGTTAACGTGCGTTTTTAACAGTGCTGTTGCTCTGTTATAACTGTTCCCCAGAGAATAGATTTAGATAAAAATTGATTTATTGGTTTCAATAATAATGCATTCGTTTAAATTAAAATAAAATAAATAATAAATAATAATAATTTCGATTAAATATATTTGCTACAAATTGTAGCAAATTATACATTTGCAAAGTGATTTATATGTACATATATTAAGTATGCATAGATGTTATACTGTAAACTATACATTTTAATAGATTTATGTTTAAATAAAAGTTTATTTTTATATTTAAAATCCATATATTTCATTTATTAACACCCATAAGCCATGCTTTGTATTTATAATAGTTCTAGATACATCCATCTTAAATGCGAACTTAAATGCACTCCCATTGGTATAAATAAACATAATTTCCCAGCCAATGGTGCACAAACATCACTGGGATGTGTCTGAATCTGAATCTGAATGATTTAATCTTTGTTTTCTACTGTCGGTCGATATGTTACAGGATGTCCCAGATACTCGTATCAACAGCTGGCTAATTATGGCAGTTCATGCTACAATTCACTCTCTCTCTCTCTCTCTCTCTACACACACACACACACGTACAACAAACACACACACACAGTTACATACATATATCGGTTATGCAATCGATTTAAAGTTATAATTGCTGCAAAAGTTTTTGGCAAATACTTTTAGCAAACATTTTCGATTTGATAGCCGTTGTTGCATTTGTTGCAAGTGCTGCTGCTGCTGTTGCAAGTGCTGCTGCTGCTGCATTTCATAGTTATCCAATTTTCCAATTCTCAAATCGCATCAAATGCAAAATGGGAGCTGCACACAGAGAGCACACACATACACACATACACAATCAAGAATGTGTGTGCGTGTGCTCCGTTTTGGGGCCTAGTAATTGGCTTAAAGAAAAGCTGTCGATAATGCCAGTTTTCCTTTTGGAAAAAGCAAAGGCCAGGCTCGAACAAGTCTAAATATTTCATCAGAATCAAATAAAATGTGACATTTTTGTGATGCACAGATCTAGAGTGTATTTTTAATAAACCCTGAGAACAAATTGCCAAGCAATTTGTGAGAGAGATGTTTGCCCAGAAAGGATAACTGCATAGCTGCATATCCTTGGCCAAACGTAACATATTGTATTTCCTTCTCTTTTTTTTCCCCTTCTGTTTCAGGTCTGGAATCGATGCAATTTTGTGCAAACTGAAATTGAAAAGACAACAGACCACATATGTCCCCCCTCCCTGGGACACCAAGGACAGGCCATCCGTTCTGGAAAGGGGGGAGCCGAACAGGGGGGGCAGGGGGGAGCTGAACAATCGAAATAATTGCCCAAAATATTGTCGTAGGAGAGCTAACCGAATGCCTAATGGTAGAGAACAAACGAAACGAATGGGGGGTGGGGGAGAACTACCGCAAAGGTAAGCCAAGGGTACGATTGCAGCTGCATTGCCCGTAATCGAGTCTCTGAAAGGTCCTGCTCTCCCCTCCGAGTTGGCGCATCTAATTACTGGCATAATATTTGCCCAACGAGAGCTGGGGACACGCATAAATCTTTGGCCTTTGGTGGAGGGGGGTGGGGTGGTAAAACCATTGATAAACACATGGATGAAATATGCCCGCTGAAGGACCCACATTACATTAACAGAGCACTCAGATGCACAGGGGAATCGGAGGGATATCAAATTGATTGATGGCCCTGGCTGCGCGTCAAAGCAAATATGAGAACGAGTACGAATGCGAGAACGAGTACCCGTAAGTGATGGGCTCTGCGAACTAAAGAGCTGGCTAGTATCTGCATCTGAAAGTTGCCCAATCATCGGGACCAGAGCAGGGAGGGGTTCCAGCAGCAGGACCTCAACCGGCAGCAGGACAATGGTAATATAATTTTCAATAACCTTTTTAGCAAATCATTTCATTGCTCCACGGTCTCGTGACCTCCAGAGCGAGAGAATAAATATTAATAACTTTGCCGACGCACAAAAAAAAGAGAAGCAGAAAATAAAGAAAGAAAACAGAGACGGAGACAGAGACGGAGAAAAAGGTGAAGGCTAAGCCCAGTTGGTCGTCTCGGTTCTTAGTTGTCAGTTATCTGGTGGTCCCAGTTCCAGTCCGACTCCCAGTCCCAGTCCTTGCTGCTAGTCCTTCTGGTAGCACCGCAAACAGCATCCAACCGAGATAGAGCTTCTCCTCTCTCAAATAATAATAAACCAGTGGACGCAGCACAGCGAAGCACGTAAAGGAGGGGGGGTAGGGTGGCCAGGGTGGCCGGGGTGGCAGGGCAGTGAATAGACAAATAGTTTTGTTGTTGATGACAATACAAAAACATTTCAGACAGGACAAAGCGGGACGAGCAACAAATAAAAAAGGAACCCGACCAGTCGCATAATAAAGAAGGCAGAGAGCACAGAAACTGCAGAGGCTAACAGGGGGTGGGGTGGTAAGCAAAATGGAAATATTTTTATAAACTCTCTCTCTCTTTCTCTGTGGCACATGCATAGACAGGTTCAGGAATGTACGAGTAAGAGCAGACAGAGAGACAGCTACCTAGAGCTTAGCCCTGGCCACATGCTCTGGACTAAATATTAAAATTCATACGCCATGTCGTACAGGCCAAAATCAGTTGTGGGCCTCCCAACGACTGACGACTCCTGCCTCAGTCGCTGCCACGCCCCGAAACGAGAACCTAGAACCTAGAACCGACCCAACCAGTGACAACAATCACAACGATTTTCATTAGGCAAACAGCCCAGCCAGAGTGGAGGGAGAGTGGCCGAGCGAGCATATTTGCCGTGAAGCGAAAGGATTGCTGGCACAGAAGCTCTTTTCCGTACAACAATTGCACAATTCATGTGGCATACATATGTAGAAATACTATTTGCAGCCACTGTCCTGAGTCAGCTGAACGCTCGCTCAGGTCATCCAGCAGGCCAGAGGACGAGGAGGACCAGGAGGAGAAGCCCTGGCACTGTCAATCCGGCAAACCTTTGGCACGCCTCCGCAACGTGTCCGACCGACAATGCCATGAAACGAGCCGTTGAGCTAGGACAAAAGAAGGTACTCATCTAGTAGCAGGTAGGGTTCATATTACGACTATACAATACCCTATTAAAAGGGAAAGAAATGACAGCCCTAGGGGCATTATCAAGGGTAGCTATAGACAATGTGTCTCTCTTACAGTAAACCTCTAGCTAAAAGCTGAGGAAAAGATACATTTTCTTGGAGTTCCTTGTTACTATATATACAATATACCCTGACAGGGCACAGGGCAGAGGTTACAGGAAAATGAGAAAGAAAAAATAAGGAACACACAGTAGCCCATCCCCTTCACATACACTCGACAACTAAACTGCAAAAATATTACAAATTCAAAATGCTAAATGTGCATTTAACTTGTGTATTTATGCAAATCTCTCGGAAATTATTTTGCCTCACAGTTGGCCAAGGTAAACCCAAAGTCAGAGAGGGAGGGAGAGAGGAAGAGTGTAACGGACATGAAATACTCGTACTCGAGTACTGCCAGTGTGAGGTGGTGGGGTGTTGCGGGTTTGGGGAGCTTTGTGCTGAAACCAACTGCAAATCATTTGAATATATTTTGTCCCTCTCTGTGCAGTGTAGTTGTGTCGTCCATCCCCTCTTCCCTCCCCATGCCACATGTTCGTTCCGATTTCGCCTCGCCTTGTCTGCCAATTGTCACCGTTTCGGATTGATGGCAAAGTGAACAGCATTCTTTGTTCTGGTCCTGGTCCTGGCTCTGATCCTGGTCCTAGTCATGTTCCTTTTAGTGCTGCTGCTGCTACTGCTGCTGCTGCTGTGGCCGGACCACATTGCTTTGGTTTTGGATATTTTTCGGTTTTGCATTTTTGGGTTCATAGCTGGACGTCGAGTATTTAATGAGCTCCACTCGATGCTGCTGCCTGTACTGGTAGTTTTATCTGCATATTTCAGACTGACAATAAATCTGCACCCCTAGTCCTACCCCCTGCATTGTACTACATTCGTACGAGTTGCAAGTGTGGTACAGTCATGAATCCTACCGTGTCGTGGCTTCATTTGCGTCACGTTATTGCATATTTATGGCGGAATGCCTGTCCCAGCCCCAGCCCCCGCCCCTAGCCCTGCCCACACCCGTGTGGCCTTCGTATGAAATTATTCAAGGTAATGTGTGGGTCCGACTCGGGCGCATTTCAAATTCTGGTTAGCCAGCAAAGTGCTAAATCCGATTTAAGCCCAAGTCCGAAACTACCCCTGGCAGCACTCAGTATGTGTGTGTGTGTGGGGAGATCTCTACAAGGGAATATCTAATGCGACTTGCTCTCGACCTTTTCGCAATTAAGTTTTCAGAAATCAACCACCAAGCCAGGGCATTAAAGTTTCCCCAACATTTCTGATGAAGTACCTTTTCCCTTTGAGAGCGCTCTGTTTTCATATTGTCTGGCAGTCATTCAAAATTAAAGGCCTGCCCGTCAGGCCAAAACAAATACATACATACACACAAACAAACAAACCAGAAAAGCAGCAGAGTTTCAGTCCTAAGGGGTCGAAAATGTTGATACCCCTCAAAACTTTCAGAGTCTGCGGAAAAAAACAGCACCCACGACTCTTTTTCGTTTCCCCTTTCGACTCACTGCTTCGCGGTCGCTTTTGTCGATCGCAGGCTGGGCTACTCTTTCTTTCTCTCTCTCTCACACAACACACCGAAATATCCCGCTTGTTGTTGCTTTTATTGTGAGAACGACATGTTCAATCGTGCTCAACCGAAGGCACACGAAGCGAGGAGAGCTTACAGATCGGGTGTGTGCTTAATTTCACACAGATCGCACTTGGCTACAAGCTATCGTCATTGACTTCTCGTCTTCCAGATGGTGATCATGTATATATTCAAGATCTAGGTTCCAAAACAAACCATAGAGGCCTTCAAAATACCCTTTAAAGACACAGTAAGAGCCCACAGCCGCTGTCAGTGCGGGGATGGATCCCGGGCTTCATTCAATTTGCTCTACGCTTCGACTTGAATGAGTTAATCCCTTTGCAAATCGCCGGCATATTATCAGTCTGCTCTGCTGTTCCGTTCCCCCTACCCTTCTCCTTCCCCATCCCGGCTATCAACCGGGAACAATGCAACGAGACGAGCCTCCGCCAATGTCGGGCTATTGTTTATCAATTTTATGCAAATCTCAGCCGGCCGCTCGCACTTCCCCTCATCGTTTTTTTTTCTCGTGTGTTCTGCTGCTGCTGCTGTTGTTGTTGTTGTTGTTGGTTTTCTGCTGGTCTGTGTCTGCTGCTATCAGGTGGACGGA
Source organism: Drosophila azteca (assembly GCA_005876895.1). Lineage (NCBI taxonomy): Eukaryota > Metazoa > Arthropoda > Insecta > Diptera > Drosophilidae > Drosophila > Drosophila azteca. Next base: position 21,951,029 of record VCKU01000004.1, read on the forward strand.
CGGCATATTTCCGAAATTGAATTAAGTTGGCTTTTCGGCATTGAATACATTTTAATAATTTAATTTTATATGCTGGCCAAAAGCGAGGGCTCAGCATTTAATCAAATAATTAAGATCTAAAACTATGGGGCGGAGAATGGGCGGGGACGAGGACGAAACACACAGAAGGAAAATGCTTATTAGCCACTTGAAGAGTTTATTTTTCGTTCGAAATGTGCTTCTGTGGAAGTGATTCTTTGGGGAGTGGCCCAACCCCCAAACCACCCAAACCACCCAACCACCCATCACTAGTCCTGCTGCGGGGCGTGCGTTCTGCCGTTGATTTCCGTTTAGTCGAAAATTCGTTTTAATCCCACACGCCCTCGCGGGGCTGCCTCAAAAACTTTCACTTTCCCATGTCGGTGTGTGGCAGGCGCTCGCGACTGAAATTGAAACTGTTTAGCCGGAGGACACTCATCCGAGTCTGGCTCTGGCTTTGGCTTCAAAACAAATCCATGGCCCAGGGGCCACACACGACTTTCGGCGGATTCGGGGGCCAGATTTTAATTCAATTACATCTGTAGCTGCAAGTCGTGTGCAAATATTTTCATAGGACAAATTAAAACGTCGCCCCTCCAGAAAACCACCCTGCAGCCACCCCTCAGAAGCAGTCCGTAAAGGCCCATGCGTATGCGTGATCCGCTATTTGCACTTGAGACTTACATATGTTTGTATGTATGTGTGCCCTCGCGCTCCTTGGCCAACAAGATTCTGCAGAGTGGAGAAAAAACTCGCTCCTTCTCGCACTCACTCACACACAATCGAGTCGAAATGAGTGCCTGCATGGCAGAGTCGCACCCAGAGGGTATAATTGTGGTAGGACGTGCACCCAAGTTGCCCAATTGTCTTGTTGGCCGGCCCTTGTGCCGCTTGCATAATAATGACTGCAGTCTGTCCACGGAGAGCGGAGCGGAGAGCTCTCTCCCCCCCCTCTCACTCTCTGCAGGCCATCGCCGACCTCAACCTAGTATTTATCTGTGTTTTTGTCAGGATTGTGGCTTCCTTTTTCCTGCAGAGTCTGGTCTGTCTGTTATTATGTGCCCATAAGCAGCAGACCCCGTCCGTCCGTTCGTGTGGTGAGAGAACCCTACAATCCCCGTACAATCTCGTTTTGCAAATTGCACACACCCACACACACACACACAAACACACACAGAAAGAGGCAGAGAGACTCTGATGATGCAGAGAGTGTGGCAGTATCTGATTGTGGCCGGGTCTGGGTTGACTCATTGCATGGGTTCTGTTTCTCTTACTTTAATTACTGATTACCTCTACTTTAAGGACCAATCCATACATATGTATGTATATTCCGTGCTAAATAAGCATCGAACGTCAACAATCCAAAGATATGTGTATCATTAATCAATTTAATATAAACAATCATCAGGAAAAGGTAAGAAGTTGTAAGTTGAAAAACAGCTTTAACATTAGATGGTTTGGAAAATACGTTTTTCTTAAGAGCTGTCTAGATCCTATAACTGTCCTGAAACTAGATACCAAAAGCAGAACCTTACGCTAAATCGTTTACTTTTGACTCCACCCGAAAGTTAAGTAATCTTTTTATCTTCAGAATGCTCGTTCGCCTGGGGGAATTCAATGAGAGACCGAACCGGACAGCATTGAGAAGCACAATTACCTTAGCAGATCAGGTCATCGGCCGCTAGCGGATTCAAGTGCAAGTTGTACTTAAACTACAAAATCAACGACATAGCCATCACCCGACTGAAGCATCCAGTCTCCTTTACGCACTTCATCATGGCCATCTGCCTGCCGAACAAGACATCGCCTAGGCCGTTAGCAGATTGACAAGATCCTCAATCAACTAGTGGTTCCGCCTCCGTAACGCTTGCACATCCAAAATACAGGTAGACTTATCGCCAACATTTTCTCAGCTCCATTTCAAAGTCTCTCCGTTAGATTTCGCTTCGGTTCCACAGGTTGAGCATCTCTTTCTGTCTTGGTCATCGTCAGATCATTGCTTCAGCAACGCCTGTTCAAAATTTCCCGAGATAGTATCACGCCATCGAACGCACGTAGCTTTACTTTTCGCCACTAAACGTCATCGCTCGAGCATTTATGTAGCTTATAAATAGAATTATGAATACTTGCATCATATTTTTTAAAATTATAAAATTCCGTTATCAAATTTCTTAATTTTGAGTAAACAGTTATATTTTTGGAGAAATGCATGTACATATATTGTACTTGCACTCAATGCGTGATGCGTGAGAAATGGGCAAATTCCTAAAGGGATGCGGGTGCGTAACCCCATTTAGGAACATAATACATAGAAAACCTTTAATGCACGCCAGGGTGATGAGTGTGCCACGAACATATGTACGAGTAGGTAATTTCTCCTGCTGGGAGCACCCAGTGTCACCCAGTTCCATGAATCACCCCGGACTTAGCTAATCACCGTCAAAGTATGCCCCGAAAAGAACTGAGAAGAGACGCTCTCTCTTCATTGAAAAGCCCGGTCGCTGCGACGTCGGCTTCTGCTCGAGAGCCGAGGGAACAAGCGAGACTTGAGATGAAGCTGGGGCTTGAGCTTCTACTGCGGCTATAAAAAGTGGCGTTAAATGGAGACATCTCACAGTCCATTTTACGCGTAGAGTAGAATCGTTCGGTGCCAAGCGAATAAGTGGATCTAATTCCTGAAAATGAAAGTGCTTGCGGCGGTCTTTCTCTGCATCCTGATTGCCAACGATGCAAGGGGGGCTCAAAGTGAGTGTCATCGCCATTGCGCTGAATTGCATAAGTGTGAGAGAGTGAAGTGTATAGGCTGAAGAACCCCAGGGTTCCCGAAGGACAAGATTTTAATAGTATCTTTTTTCCCTTCGTTTGTAATCTGCTCTTCCAGATGACCTATGTGTGAACCCGAACGATCAGGCCGGTCTTTGTGTGCCCATCGAAGAGTGCAAGAGCCTCTATTCGGTTTTACAAGAGGCCAACCTCACAAAGATGAAGATGCAGTTTCTAAAGGCTTCGTCTTGTGGAACTGGAGCTGACAACCGTCCCTTCGTCTGTTGCACACAGGACACGAGCTACAATGCCCAACGACTGTCTACGCCTAGGCCTTGGCGACAATCGGTCGCCACCAATGGGTCCAGCCTGTGGCCTAACCGCCCCATCTGCGGCAGCATTCCCATTAGGGACAGAATCTACGACGGCAAGGACGCCGATCTCAACGAGTTTCCCTGGATGGTGCTTATGGAGTACCGCAGACTGAGCGGCAATGGCTTTTCCACCGAATGCGCGGGATCACTGATCAATCAGCGGTACGTTTTGACAGCGGCCCACTGCCTGACGGGACGCATCGAATGGACGGTTGGACCACTGTGAGTGTGCATTTGGAGATTTAGCTGTAGAAGGGTTAAATCCCGATTCCATTTTTGCGTTAATTCGTTGCAATGATCAGCGCTTAAATGCTCATTCTCCTGTGTATCTTTCTCTCCACCCAGCGCCTCGGTTCTTTTGGGCGTGCACGACACGCGTAGCGCGGAGGCTCCTGGACTGCGGCTGGGCTTCGAGGAGCACATAGTGCATAAGCTCTACAGGGAAGCGTCGCGCAACCACATCCATGACATTGGCCTGGTACGCCTGGAGCGGAATGTGCGCTACTCGGACAGCATTCGACCCATTTGCCTGCCCGGAGTCGTGGGTACGGAGTCGCGGCAGGCGGGCCAGCAGTTCACAGTGGCAGGCTGGGGACGCACCACTAAGATGGCCAAGAGTCCGGTGAAGCAGAAGTTGGACGTGGACTACGTGGAGCCAGCGCGCTGCCGGCAGAGATTCGCCAGGATCAATATTAATGTGGAGCCGACCCAGATTTGTGCGGGCGGAGACTTCAATAAAGACAGCTGCTACGGTGACTCCGGTGGCCCCTTGATGCGGTTCCGCAACTATGTCTGGGTCCTCGAGGGCATCGTCTCCTTCGGTTATAGGTGCGGTCTAATGTACTGGCCGGCAGTCTACACGAATGTGACTGCCTACGACATCTGGATCAGACAGAATGTGAGGACTTAGAGTCCCTACTGGATAGGATATCCAGCGGATGCTAGCATAAGTTCAAAGCTTAAAATGTGAAACTATTTTCTCTTAGATTAAGGTAGAACATAACTAAGATTATCCGTGTATGTGTAAACTATCATCGAAATATATAAACATAGAAATAAATGTATGGAATGTCATTGTTAAGCTAATGAGCTTTTTTACTAGCTGTTCCGATTCAGTTTAATGAAAGTTCGAGTGGTTAAATGAATAGTAGTTTATTGTTTATTTATATAGTTTATTGGTATATAGGTATGTAGACCGACGAATGCGTATGTATGTACATATGGATGTTAAGCGAGGTGCGTAAAGACCGACTTAAGACCGATTCAACGAACGAGATATGATGCGATACGACCAGCTCCAGACTATATGTAGACCGACGTATTGCGTTTGTACATACATATATGTATCGATGCGATTTAGTAACGATGAAAGACGGTCTGATGGCCACGAAGATCAGCTCAAGACAGAATGAGTGCTAGGTGCAGACTGTCAGTGATAGATGCCGACTATATGAGTGATAGATTTAGACTAGTGTAAGGGCAGGCGGGCCGAATAGCCCGTGCCCTAATGTAAGCAAGCGCGCGATGATCCGAGAGAGCGATGCTTAAAGATCAAGAGTACACGAGAGAGTACGGCTGGGTAGGCTGCTGCCGTGCGGGAGCTTATGTCGACTAAATATCGGGCTGGGAAACCCTACAGTCATCATGTGAGAACGGCAAGGCAGATGGAATGTACATAGAGTTATCGCAGAGGGAGAGCATCGGCCGTTTGGGATGGGGTGGCTATGGCTATGGTCACCATATGCTATATATAGATTTGGAAAGGTCTGGTGATGATGCGTCAGCACTCTGAGCGCAGAATAATTCCCGCAATAAAACATTTGGGTGGCACAATACTAGTAATTTCGTAGATAAGCATACAATATATGTACTTCTTCCACCGATCTCTTATAGGGGTGATAGCGAATGTGTGCAACACCCTCAAGGAAGGGTTTTCGACCCCATAAAGTATATATATTCTTGATCAGCATCAATAGCCGAGTCGATATAGATATGTCTGTCTGTCCGGGTTGTTGTACAGAAGAACATCAGCGTCGATCTAAAAATACTGTTGAAATAGCAACTGAAGGCCAAAAACTTTCTGCAAATACGACTTAAGGACATGACCTCAAGGGCCAGGACACGCCTGCCGAAAGTAAACTTTTAAATTGGGGAAAGAACAAAATGAAATTATGATGAATCTGAGAGGTCTGGCATTATATTCTCTGTTGCATAGAGGCTGCTGAAGAGTTCGACATGGTCTTGCATCGTAAAGGAAGTAGACAGTCGGAAATACATCTTCGTCCTTTAAGAATACAATAGTCGATATATGTATGTATGTACGTAAAACCATGCATTTATGTTTAATATTCATGTTAAATCAAATTTGCCCGTCTATTAGCTTTATCCGATCTCTTCAGCTATTGAAGCTATTGGAAATATCGACATCGCCCATGGCACGCCCCGAAGGTATTGAAATTCCATGAATTTAATAATTAAAAAATCGCAGCGTTGAAGCAGCAAAATATATGAGTATTCCCCGCATATACAGCCACACGACCCCACTTCCTCCCCCAACCGCCCTCTTCATTGAAGCAGGGTGGGGGCGTGGAAAAGCAATAAAAGCTTAAGGAAAAACTTCGCACCGGAAGTCGCTATGGGGGCGAAAATCTGATGCGGAAATCGAAATTTGTTAAATGGAGCAATCGATGGATGGCTCGCTGACTGTACGGAGCGTGGGGTGGCGGATGGGGGGTGGGGCATGCCCCTCCGTAACTCCTGAGAGAGAGAGTCCTGCATTTGGTTTTACATTTTATCGCTTGTACGTTTGCACCATTTCAATTACAAACAATAACAGTAAAAAGTGGGCGGCCAAAGGGGCGTGTAAGCTGAGGGAAAAGCGCGTGTGGAGTGGGTGGGGAAATTAAGACAGCGATATAGAAAGAGAAAGGAACGAGGGATACAGAACGAGAAAAATAAAACACAAAAACGGAAGCAGAAGTGCAAGGGAATTAGTTCACACGGAAGTGGCTCACCTCCCCACCCCCTCACCCTCCGCTTGACCCCAGGCATAGCGTGGGGGGATGGTCCTGGGGCGCCGGGAGGAGTGGTAGAGCTTCGCTCGTGCGGAAGTTAGGTGTCGAAGCGGGAATTGTAGGTAAATATTATTGTAAAAGAAATTTAAATGCGGATTTCTTCCACTATCTGCTGCCGCCTTTGCTCCCTGACCAAAAAGGACCCCCATTCTGCGGGGCAACTTGTCCTGGGCCCATTACCCTGCCTGCCTGCCCCGTCACGCCCCATGCCCCATGCCCCAGCTCTCGGTACGTTAATGGAATTTCTGAGCTCTTTTTTCCTGTACTTATCGTTAGGCGGCGGCAGTGGCAGCTTCTTAAAGTCTCTGCCCTCAAAGTTTTTCTCGAGAGGAAGAAAGCGGGAAAGCGCAATGGAAATGAACTAAAACTCGCCAAGAACTCGCCTTCAAGGATCTGGGAATCAATTTAAAACGCACATAGAAATCGCTGTGAAGTGCAGCAGGCCGCAAAACGAGAAAATGGAAAATGATTCTCATGACTCCTCCGATATTCAAATGCAGCCCCGGAACAGGAGGACACCCACTAATTGGACTGCAAAGCACAAGCATGCAGATAGATGTCACTATCTTAATCTCTAATGAGAACTTATCCCCCCAGTCCCGCACCCCGCCACAATCAATGTCTCCTGTTTTAGTAGGGGGGCGTGCCACAGGGCACTTTGCATTCGGTGCAGACATGTCCTTGCAGCTGTTCAAAGTTGTTCAAAGTAATTGGACATCGCTCACCTTGCTCTGGGAACTTGGAAGCAGCAGAAGCAGCGGCAGCCTCAACCTTCGAGGCAGCCAGCCAAGTACTTATAATCCATCAGAGAGCAACTGCTGACCCCCGTGCACTGCAGCAGTGCTGCAAGGAGCAGGTCCTTCTGTGAAGCAAAGAAAAAAACAGAAATGAATCAATGAAATCTCTCCCCTAGCCATTCCCCTAGCAAATTGTGCGTTCATGTTGGCTTGGGGTGGGGGATGGGGCACGCCTTGGCCGTGCCGGGCTTTAGATACTTAACAGATCATTGGGTCAGTGGTTGAGCGGCGGATGCGGCGGCATTGGCCATGGTCTCTAAGCTCTCTCTCGACTATTCAACGGCCGTGTGTGGCACGTGGCTGGGTAGAGTGTATACTGTACCGCATTTGGGTGGTGGGGCTCTCATTCAATTAGCCATTTCCACTGATTTCACTGAGTGGGAACACGGATACGCATACGGACACTGGGAGATACGGTTTTGTGGTGACAGTAATTAATGGAGCAAGTTTTGAGCCCCATTCGAATGGCATTTCAGTGGCATCAGTCACACATTAATGGTCTAAAGTCCAGGGCCAGGTCCAGGTCCAGGTCCATGGCCAGAATCAGATCCAGGGTCAATATAACGAAGCATTTTCTTTGCCAAAAGCAAAGCTAACGAAATAAAAATCTCACAAACTAAAAACTTATTTCATTAGCAATTTCCATCAAAGCCAAGAACCCACAAGGAAGCTGAGCCACATCCAGAGGCAGGGACTGGGACTGTGACTGGAATCCTGCCACTCGATGCGTCGCTCAATTTAATTCAACGCTAATAAAAAACCATATAAAGCGAAATTTGTAGCAAATTGTGACGGCGGCCATTGGGCAGTCCCGAGGAGACGCCATCATTGACTGTCGTCTGGGCAACACCTCCAGCGGCAGCCAAGTGTTAATCCTGCCGCTGTCCCAGGATCGTGAAGGAGTCCTCTGGCCGAAACCCTGGACATAAATAAGAAAAATAAAAGAGCAACGGAAAAGTTTATGGCCAACATTTTTAGTTGCGGTCCAATGAATACAAAAGTGTATTCCATGAACACAACACACATTAATACGTACACACACAAACACACACATAGAGTATAGTCCTCCTCCTCCTCCTGCTCCTCCTGCTCCTCCTCCTCCGCTGAGTGGAGAACTAGACAAAGACATGGCAACATTTATTATATATCACAAGTGGCCCACTGGATGCCATGCCATGCCCATTGCTGGCCCAATGCTGTTGGCCTGGCCCATTGTTGGCCCCAGCTCTGCTGTCGTACTTTTATTATTATTGATGACAATTTTGAGCAAACAATAAAAAGAATAGCAGCCAACATCAGCATCAACATCAGCATCTGCCAGGTCTCCATCTCCTCTGCCCATCCAGCTGTCCCTCCTGCCATGTGTCCTTCCGTACTTCTCTCCGTCTATCCGTCTAAGTGACTTGTGCCGGGGTCACTTGCTCTGGCCAACAACATTAAACTAAACATAATCAAAATGGGCGAAAAGCGAAAACCAAGACGATGCCAATGCCGTAACGCAGAAACTGGTGGGAGCGTTACGACTTAAAGATATCCTGTATTCCCTCCAGATACAGGGAAACCAGAACTCACAGTCCAGCCCTCAAGCCAAAGACTGTGCATTTTGTTCTTGAATTCTGGGCACCGACTCAGCTGAAGAACCAAAGTCGAGTAAGCAGCGGCGTCGCACTCAGGGAGTTGAAGTGCCTGTACACCTGATGATATATCCCGGTCTTAGCTACCCTTAGTAGTGTTTTGCAGGGTGTCAATGAAAAAGGAAACCGTACAGAAGAGCGTACCGTGTTCAAGTGTGACCAGGAACTTGTAGACAATTTATGGGCGCGAAAACTTTTGACATTTCCCTTAACAAACGACAATGCAGCCCAGCCCAGGGCCCAGCCCACATCCGCAAATAGTGAAGGCGGCTAAAAATGTCAATAAGAAAATAAATTAACGTGCGCCGACGACTCCATGAAAGAAAAATCACGACGGAAAATCGTCCAAGAATAACGGCAGCAAAAAAGTAGTGGGTGACGGCCAAAGAAAATATGAAAGAAAAATTTCATTAAGCTGGCAGCAGACGCCAAGTAGAAGAAGTCAACTTTTTCCCAAAAAGTTAATCTGCCAAAAGTTTTTGTACAGCGAAATTTTTCATTTCTAGAGGAAAGAGCGCGCACGTGTGTGTGTGTGTGTGTGTGTGTGTGTGTGTTTGGGCCAACATGGCTGATGGAATTACCTATCTATAGAGATGCGAATGTATCTAATCTGATTGAATATCTTTGAATATCCGCTGGATGATGCGGTCTCTAATGCTCTCAAACTTTATCTGTCTGGGGAGGCGATTGGGGAGGTGCATTGGAAAATTATGAAGATTTTTCCACTGGTCTTTTACGCCCGTACTCCTGGCAGGTACGTGCTCCATCAATTTGGTAGCTCGGTGCTGCACTTCCACCCCCCCACACACACACATACACACAGCCTCACATGGAACTGACACATTCAATTGATTAAGCCAAGCCGCAACTCGAGTCGAGTCGGAGGCAGAGGCTGTGGCAGTGGCAGTGGCAACTGAGGCAACTTCTGGGCCAGAGTGGCTTCTCCTGCTGCAAGGCGAAGCTCATTGGGAAGGCAAAGTTAATTTTGAATCGTTTATCAAACAGCGTGGAGCTGCAAACTTGAAGTGCAGCATGTGCTGGCAGGATACAGAGCCAGAGCCATACACACTCCTGCCCTGGCACTAGAATTTGACTAGCAAAAACTAGACCCCACATATGGATGGGAGGCAGGACGATGGCTGGCTGGCTGGCTGGCTGGCTGCGCTATTTGTCAAATTTTGACTCGACTCTGGCCCCGGCCTCGGTTTCGGCTTCGGCGAAAATTGATGAAATGAGTTGTGAAAATTCGCAGCAGGCACCACTGCTGCTGCTGCCGCTGCTGCTGCTCCTGTGAGAGGCGCACAAGATGATGGAATCAATGCGGCAGGTAAGGAAAATAAACAGAAAAGTGGAGAAACTTATACGCCAAGTTAGCCAAACAAATGGGTAATGGAAAAAGAACGAACAACCTTCAAGGAAAAGTATCTCCAACTGTGGAAATGTGATGGAGCGGCCGAGGCGCACTCGTACCTCGCCAATTTCAAGTCACTTAATACGCTCCATATACCCAGGCCTCCCATCCCACCGTCCAGCCTTGCCCCTGTCGGTGGGAGTGCAGATTTCATATGAATTATCCTTGACACGGTGGCAGCAGCAGCAGCAGGAGCAGGAGCAGCCGCAGTCCGTGGAGAGTGGAGTAGAGTAGAGCTGCTGAGGTGTAAACGTTTGCCGCTTGAACGGAGCACCAAATGAGGCGACACACACACAGGAGAGAACTATGGCAACGCTTGTGCCCCGCCCCCCAAAACACAAAAGTACTCCTCCATATGTAAGACAAAGGTTGAGGCCAATTCCGAATTCTGCACTGTCGTGGGAGAGACGACTGGTGGAGTGGCTTTCTGGTCAGGAGCCATGCCGTGGGGGGTGGTGATGTAAGCCTCCATTCGGCAGCAGCAGGGCCATTGTAATGAGCTGTTGTTTGAGTCGTGTTGGAGTGCTTGATTCTTTGGTGGCACAGCCACACAATACACACACACACACACACAATAAAGCGCTCCTCCTCCACCAACTAAGGCTGAAGCAGGAGCCTTCTGTGGAAGCGGTAAACAGGGCTCCCCGCTGTCTGCTAACTACGCGCATTTTCCGATCCATTTATCACAGAAACAGCCTCCGACAACAACAGCAGCAGCGGCAGCAACAGCGGCAACAGCAGCGGCAGCGGCAGCTAGCGTGGGACTCAAACGCGAGATTTTAAACGATATCCTGCCCGTGCCATACGGCCATTCAGCCATCCCAGCCATCCAGCCATCCAGCCATCCAGGAGGCAGCCAGACGATCGTTGCCAAAGCGCATTGTGTGCTCCTCTCTGTGTGAAAGTGTGGAAGCGTGTGATGGTGCTAGTGTGAAAGTGGATGTGTGTGTGTCGGTGTGTGTGTGTACGTGTGTGTGTGTGGCAAGTGCAAGCAAGTTAACGGGAAATCGCAATAAATGCAGCAAATGTGTTGCTTTGTGTGGCGTCGACTGCTGTTAAACGCATTTTTATAGAAATTGCTTTCATGCCAGGCCAGAACCAGAGCAGAGGCCCACCCCCAACCCTCATGGTCGGCAGCCCATTTGTATGCAATGCTATTTTGGATACCCTTTATTAGGGGGTAACATTAGCGAATGTTACTAGAACTAGATGCCACGATTCTTAGCTCCATAGATGATTCCTGAATCCCATGAGTTGTACATTTATAATTACCTATCGCATAGCTATCGTAAGGGTATTCGATGCTTCGTTACATTCAATCCTGCCATATATTTTTCTTGTTCTTTCCGCACTTTTTGCAGTGATTGCACTTTATGCGAATCGCTTTTGTGTGTGTCGGCAGTTGGCAGTCGAGAGTCGGGAGTCGGCAGTCGGGAGTCGGCAGTCGGGGGGCTCTTTAGTGCACATTTCCATGACAAAAGCACACCAATTAGCGAGCGTTTAATGCAAATGTTTTCGATTGCCACATAATCGCTGTGGCATAGAAGGCCTTTTAATAAGTTAAATGCCCCCAGACAAAGGCATATCCTTCTGCTGAAGTATACATATATATATATATATATATCCCAACCATTGACATTCTCCTGCTGTCCCGTAAGATGTCATAAAACTTTTATTATGCATACATAGAAAGTGGAGTCAGCAGTCAAGCCCAAACAATGGATTGAGACGCTCCACTGGGAGTAGAAGTCCGTTGTATGACGAAACACAGACACAGACACACATCAGGGACCGAGCAGAGTGAGATGCGGTCCCTGATGTTTGGTCGAAATGGGTCAGTGCCACCATTAGACCAGGAAACTGGAGCAGGCCCCACCATGCCAGAGATTAGCACCCAACCCACACAATCCGCACAATCCGCACAGCCCGCACACCTGGCCAAGGCTACCAAGTAATTATATACCCAGATACACATACAACGATACGCCCACATACAGACGCAGATGCAGATACAGATACAGGATGAGAGTCCAGCTGTGGAGCTCATTAAATTTTTAAATTTCAACCAGAGCTCTGAAAATCATCTCTCAATGAAATGGCAGACTGGCGAAACCACAAAGCAATTTACACAGCAGCAAGTGCAATGAGGCCATAAATTAAAGCCAAGTGGTGAGTGGGAGTGGGAGTGGGAATGGAAACTCGTTCTGGATTCATTCTGGAGACGGAGGTGGGGGCGAGCTTCTCACATTCAAATTTCCCAACAGCCCACACAAATCCGCGCTGAATGCGTTCTGCGCCATGAAAGCAGAGCCAAAAATATAAAAACAGTTAACAGAAAAGAAGCCAAAATAAAACAACAGTGGCAAAAAAGGATGAGCCAAGTAAAATGGAGTGTTGAAGTGAAAAGACTCGACAAAGAGATAGCCTGTACTCAGATTCTGATATAAAATAACCTTATTTTAAAGGACTAATCATCAATGTTGCTCCTGTTGCTCCTGAGCGAGTGAGAGAGGTCGTATCGCTGAGAGAGGATCTTCAGAACAAGATGAGGAGAGTCGATGTCGAAAGTTAGCACTGGAGTAAGTGAGAGGCAACTGCCTGAAGAGGTCATCGCATGGCTTTGAGGTCGTTTTCATCCCTTGCTTTGTATGAAAAAAATCCTTTGAAAAATGTAATTTTTCTAGTCTTTCTGACTATAACATAAACGATATACCCTTAAACTCCATAAAATACGGGTTAAAAAATGAAAAAAAGGGGAAATGAAAAAGAAAACATCTGGCTACAAGGGTTAACATGCCCCAAACCCCTCTGCTGCCTGGTGCCCGCTGCTTGCGAGGAGCCAACCGCAACAATTTCTAAAGTCAAGCGCAACTTAATTTCAATATAAATAAATAAAAAACCAAGGAGTGTAAATCTCTTTTCTGCCTCTCCATTTTGCTGGACCCCTCGTCAAGGCAGCCACCAAAGAGGGGTTGGGGGAAGCAGCAGCAGCAGCAAAAGAAAAGCTCTATGGAACTCTTAAAGTGCTGGGGAATTGAAAGATGTATCTGGAAAATATCATTAGATAACGATAACTACTCGTGCAACTTTCTAGCTCGCACAAATAATCCCATTTATGTACTTATTGCCGCCACACATCCGGTCAACAAGTTGTTGTACGTTGTCCATGTGTGTATGTGTCTGTGACTGTGTCTGTTGTAAGAATCCGAAAGGAGTCCCCTGCAAGTCCGTGTTGTGTGTTTGGCTTTTGTCATTGCCACATATCGTACATAAATAGCGGCATGGGGGGCAGGGGAGAGGACATGCGGCGAAGGCATTCCAGCTATGTGTCATTGAGATTCAATAAGGACCATTCCCCCACGCACACGAAGAAGAGCCAAGCCTGGTGTGAGCCAACAATGGGTGTGGGCCAAGACAACATCACATCGTCTTTTGCTCGGCCAATAACTTCTGCTTCGTGGGGCTCCATGGATGCTGCTGCTGCTGTTGCTGCTGCCCGGCACTTCATCCGGCTCACAGCCAGATCTTTGTATCACCCCCGCACATACAAAGATGGCTTTCGTTTCTATGAAATTGATTTCCGCTTATGGCACTTTGCCCCCTGCTAACATGTTGCACACACGCACACACATCCAATGAATATTTATGTGTCGCCCCCAATCTCTTGCTCTCTGCCAGTGCCAGTTCCAGGACGACTATCTTTGTGGTTTGTCCTTGTCATCGACATGTAAAACTCACATTATGTTAATGACTTCATTAAATCATCCACGGCCTCCACACAATACACTGATAGAGGGGCATGGACACAGCCACATCCACATCCCTACATCTATTAATTATGTTTACTTAATTAAATTCCAGTCCTGGCTTTCGGCTTTCGGCTTTTGGCTTTCCCTAGCATCCAAGAAAGTCGAGTAGACGGGTAGTAGTAGTTTTGCACTGCATTCAAAGGTGCTTAAATGTTTCCTTTTTGCTCAAGTTGTTAATTGCTCATAATTAGATATGCCCTACGCATTGGGCCAAGTCCTGAGAGAGAGAGAGAAAAAAGCGGCAGAAAGGCACCAAAGGAAACCGAATGGAATGCTTTCACGGCAAAGCCGTGCCCGCAACTTCCTGGCAAAAGCTAATTAAAGGACTCGCGCAGCAGTTAATGCACTTTTAAAGGCGTTTTTTTCGCCCCGGTCTACAATAAAACTAATTGACGGCAAAGTTCTCTGTCGGCTGCCTGTTGAAAACCCTAATTGCAGTGCCAACTGCTCAGAAAACCAAGGAGTACGAATGCACACATACACATAAACATACATATATAACTTAATCTTAATGGCAGCGCGAAATGCGGCAGGAAATTTGACACAATTAAAAGGGCCCACAGAGCGTATGAGCGATGTCGATGCGTATACGAATTACACCGCCCGCCCGACCCAAGTATTACTGGCCGCGAGTGCCAATCACATTAGCGTTTAATTGTCCTACAAAGGCCCAACCGCAGCAAACTGCTGGGTGGCGATAGGGGGGAGTCAAGCAAATCAACTACGAATATGTCCACCACACACACACACACACACGATTGATGGGATACAATGAGTTGGTCACCCTATTGAATGCATGCCCTCTAAATTGTGCCACAAACTGTGGGCGTACGCATTTTAGAGACATTTCGAGGGGATCGAAGAGAAGAAACAACATTTGCATTAAATAAATAATAAATAATTTAAAATATTAAGAAAAACTATATAAAATTATAATTTTGTTTAATTCAAATTATTATTAAAATATAATTTTTAACATAATCATATTTCTTTTAATATTCATATAATTTTTATTTATATAACGCAATTTTTCAGAATATAGAAAAATATAATAATAAGTATAATATTAATAAATAAATTCATTTCAAAAAATATTAACAATAATTGAACACAAAAAAAAAATGTTTTATTTACAATATAAAAATATAAAATATACAAATATGGTAAAAATTATATTAAATTGCAATTAAAACTAAAATAAAATAACCAAAACAGAATAACCTATAAAAAACATTTTAATATAAATTTTAATGAAAAGTTTGGATTGTAAGTATATAAATTGTATATAGCATGAATTACATATGTATGTACATTGATACCTAAAAATAAAAAAAGAAAAAATCAATTTAAATGATAAATAGATTTTATTTCAACAATTAAACCCTGATTTAGAAACAAACGAAGTACCAGATAGAAGTATCTTCAAATTTAGACTTAAATTTGGTTTGGAAAAACTGTTTTGAAATATGGAATGCTTTAAATTCACCATCAAAATGTGGTGCAGCCTGTAGATGTTGCAGCTTTAAAAGGCGACCACAATTAACCCATTGCCATTCCATTCCGTTGTGCCACGGACGTGTACACATGCGGTCAGTGATTGAGTTGTTTCGCTTTTGGCCACTGATTTATTGCCCACCGCACAAAACGCGCTCAATATTATATTGAAACGTGCCAAATTGAATGCATTGCTTTCTCTCTCTCCCCTCATCTCTCTCTCTCTCCCTTTTTGGATGGCAGTCAGCGGCCGAACAAAAGCAAATCGAGAATGCATTTTGAAAATCATGCCTAATTTTATCCAGCAATCACTCAGCCGCATGCCGCGCATGCTACCAGTTTTCCCACACACACACACGCACACACACACGCACACACGCAGAGATTTTCCCCCATTTCCATTCGCACACGGCCGGGAAACCGTTCTTGAATAAATCGTGGTGTTGAGTGTGCGAAAACTGAAATTGCACTTCATTAAATAACCATCAAAACAACTCAATAAAATACTAAATTCTCGCAGCGAGCACGAAACCAACTGTGGCCGCACTCTCAGATGCACATGTGTGGGGGTGCGTGGGTGGGGGTGGAGGGGGTACATCTACATATCTGTATATATTCCCAAATAAAAAATATAAAAAAAAACAATAAAAATAAAACAAATGGGGTAAACTTTTTCAATTTAACTACGATTACATTGCGCGGTCTGGCCCCCACACACACACACACACACCACACACACATACACATATGTATGTGTACTCGTATTTGGTCGAATTCACTGACAAACTCCGTCAAGGCTGCTTTGGTCTTGTTTTTAGGGGGGGAGAGGGTGGATTCAAGGGCTGCTGCTGCTCCGCTGCTCCTCTGCTCTGCTCTCTGTTGATATTTGAGCGATGGCAGCCATTTAGGCAGATGCTTTCCAAACTCAAATGCATGCTAATTTAATCAAATGCAGTCCATCAATGCCCGAGAACTAAAAGCGCTTCCAGTAGCAGCTGCCAGTCGTTCCACATACACATACATACATGCATATGTATGTATTTATGTACGTCCATCGTACGAGGATGTGCCAGTTTTCATTAGGGCCACTGTCGCCACTTAGCCGTCAACTGAGACAAATCCGAAGGAGTTAGTGTCAGCACTCGTACAAATGAAGCATCACGAGATGGACTGATAGATGGACTGATAGATGGAACCGAACAAATGCATTCAGAATGATGGAGAGAAAAAAACAAAGATAAGATTATAAGGCTATGTATGTCAGTTCCGAAGCAAAACGAGAGAGAACTTTCAGCACTTTCAATTCAATAAATTTCAATGCGATCAACCAAGGTATACTACTTATAAAGGTAGCCGCACTGAGAGAGCCACTCTACTTCTTATTTAAGTGAACAAAAACACGAAAAAATCTTCCGCAAAGATGCGTCGCTCACAACTGCATAACTGAAGTTTAAAAAGGAAGCAAAGAGGGAGAGAGAGCGAGTGCGGCTACCTTGTTAAGTATACCTTGCGATCATCCAAGCACACCCGATCTTCTCTCACTGAGCCGAACACCTTTCCTAACTTCGCTTTCGTGTGCTCTGCTTCCAGTTAAGCACGATTGAACACGTCTGTCTCTCACAACAAATGCTTTCGTTTTGTGGAGTGTGAAAGAGGGGGAGATAAGCGTTCTCTATGCAAAGCCTACCTTTGGCAGCTGAATATTCTTGTTGTTTTCCTCCACTTTCCATTGTGTCTGTAAGAGAACTGTCTTTTTTTTGGCACCCTAAAAAGGTGTATACTTTTTCGTAAATAATTTCTTCTGCTGTCACATTTGATTTTCCTCTAAGCATATTTATTTATGGAGGATATGTGGGGGATCTATGCTGCCAATACAGTACCTACGTATCTAATTCCATACATAATTCACTCACAAAAAAGTAAATAAATGAATATGTATGTAGTATGTCTGTGCACCGACAATCGATTTAATATTCAACTGGACTTTGATGCAAAATTCTATTTGTGCACGGGCCCGTAACCTCAGGACAAATCCCCCCCTCAAGGCCAAGAACAGAATTCATTAATAATTCGAAAAGTTAAGTGGAAGAAGCCAAAGTCAGTCAGTGAGTCAGGCAGTCACTCAGTCAGTCAGTCGTTCGCGTTGGGTTCGGTTGGTCAGTCGTCGTCATAAATAGGAGATAAATAAATGGCATAAAAGTTGGTCTCTGGCTCTCCGGCTGTCAGATGAAATGCCTTTGGTCAAAGGGGGGCTGTGGGGGGGAAGGACATTCCAGGATCCATACCAAGTTTGAGGCTTTTGTTTGGCCAACTTTTCGCATTGTTTTGCGGCATTCTTTCTGGCAAAGGCAATATGCAGTAATTATTAAGATTAATACTCCTAATACGATGGCCTCAAGAGCGTGACCAAGACGTGTATGTATGTGTGTGTGTTTGTGTGTGTTTGTGGTGTGGCCAGGTCTGATGTGTTTTTAATGAGTTTGAGGGCCACAAAAGTCGCCGGCAATTAAAGCCCATTAATTAATATTAAATATTTCACTGGCAATTAAAGGAAATATTTCGAGAAAGATGCCACAAACTGCGGCCAGGCTCAAACCGTATGGCAGTATCTTTGGCTGGCAAAAGAAAACTTTTGGGCAAATGAAAATTTCATTAACCGCAGAAAACCAAATGGATTTCGCCCCAACTATCCATCCATTTACCATTCAAATTGGGAGTGAAAAACTTTTCGACTTTCTCCACAGTCCTACCCCTGGTCCCTACCCCAACAAGAACAACAACAACAACAGAAGGACGAGGGACACATGTTACAAAATTAGCAAATAAATTTCAAGTACGACCAAAGTTGCCGCCCGCATTCCAAATGCAAATGAAATGCACGCGATTGTTGATCAAGGGGTAAGGGGAAAGGGGGTGCGGATGTGGGTGTGGATGGTGGGGCACAAGTAGTCTTACTGGCACGGCTTGGGCTATAGCCAGAGAGCTCCCAGGCTGCATTTCTTATGAGTGGAGGAGGGCATGAAAATATTTTCCAAGGCATTTCAATTTGGCCCCGCAATACGCGTAATTGAAATTTGCATTTGCATGGGCGGGCGGGCTGTGCGCGGGGGTGTACGCGTGAGCGCGGACGCGGGTCTGCAAAACAAAAGCAACACCGAAAAGAAAATCAAATGAATGAAAAACGAGGCAGCGCTGGTCTGAGGGAAAGAGAAAAGCAGAAGAAAACTGCCCCGGCAGTTCCTTTTTCCTTTTCCCGCGAAGAAAGACCAATTAAGAGCTGCGGCCTGGAATTTTGATTGCGGTTTGCCGTTTGCCGCTTGCCGTCGGGAAAGGAATCCACACTCTTAGCAGGGCCAAGAAGGTAATGAAAATGGCGGACCTGCTCCTTTCTTTGGTCACTTTCTTGGCCATTGAGATTGGAGCGCTGACGTTTTATTTATGAGAGAAAAAGCAGGCACAAAGAAGGTCTTCTTCAGCAGAATTAAAAAACTGAGCTTTTGGAGAGAATTCAGAAATTTTTGCAATCAAAAAATTTCCATAAACATCAGCTTTACATATTTTATTATAATTTGTATTTTCATTTCAATATAAAACTATTTTTTTTTAAGTAACTAAACAAAACAGGAATAAAATATTATAAAATGTAGACAAATACATTTTTCAATTAAAAAAAACTAAAAGAAAATCGGTTTAAAATTTTTAATTATAATTTTTATTTCATTTTAAATAAAGACTAATTTTTAAAAATAAACTATAAAAAAATATTATGTAAAATGGAGAATACAATGGATTTTTCGCTTAAAAAACTGCAAACAAATCGGTTTTACATTTTTTATTATTTTTAAATAAACAAAACAGGAATAAAATATTATGAAATGTAGAAAAATACATTTTTCAATTTAAAAAAACTAAAAGAAAATCGGTTTAAAATATTTAATTATAACTTTTATTTCTTTTTTAATATGAACTAATTTTTAAAAATAATCTTTAAACTTTAAATTGTAAAATGGAGAAGGATGGAAGGATTTTTCGCTTTGAAAATAGCAAGCAAATCGGTTTTACATTTTTTATTATTTTTAAATAAGCAAAACAGGAATAAAGTATTATAAAATGTAGAAAAATAAAATTTTCAATGCAAAAAAACTAAAAAAAAACGGTTGTAATTTTTAATTATAGTTTTCATTATTTTTTTAATATAAACTAATTTAAAAAAATGAAATTAAAAAAAAATATTATGTAAAACGGATTCACTTAAAAAATAGCAAAAAAATTAGTTTTACATTTTATATTATTATTGTTCACTTTTGTTTTATAGAAAATCAAAAAATTAAAATTTAAAATATATCTATAATTTATTAATATTTTATTAAAATCTTTTCTTGCCGCTCAAAGCCTTGAACTTCAAGCAAATCGAAAAGTTTACGTAAAAACACAAGGATTCACAATGTCCTGTGGGTTCCTGTGGGGGTCACCTGGGTCAGAAATTCTGCAGACTAGACCAAGACGACCGCCCAAAGATTCCAAAGAATTCGCCAAACAAGCGAAAATGGCTAACCAAAATAAAAAAAAGAAAGTCCTCTCCGACCGACAGGACCGCAAATTGTTTTAAGCCAAACATTGAAAAAACAACAAGAAGCTGCACAAATAGGCAGTAGGATGGCAGTAGGTTTCCCCTCCCCCTCCTAAAAGCCAAGGCCAAGTTTGGGGTAATTCTGTGGCCCAGCCAAGGGGGCAGCACTGGTTAGGGGGGGAGGGAGGGCGGATGGTGGAACCGTAAATTCTATTGCATGACTTGATTAAATTCGCATGCAACACTGACCGGAGCCGAAGCCGAAGCCGGAGCCGGAGCCGTGGCCTCCACCTTCTCTCGTCTGGTGTACCTAGGAGGAGCCAAGCAAAAGGGCCCGTAGGTGGAATTTCTTGGCTATTTGCAAGCCGGCTTTGGGCTGTGGGCGAGCCACCCTCCTGCCTCATTTTAACGTTTTAACGTGACTTAATGAAGTTTCAGTGTCACAGGATTCCCCCCGTAGGCACCCACCTTTACCGCTGAAAGATGGGCTTCAGTTCTCCCCATTTCTGTTAATTTTATGATGGAAAAGGACTTTCAACTTTAATAAGTGTGTGTGTGTGTTTGTGTGTGTGTTAGTGTGGGTGTAGGAAAAGAGCATTTAACTTTGGCTGCTTTTCGTTGATTTTTCACCCACTCTAAGCCACCATTCTGACCAGGCCACCCACTCGACACCCACCCACCCACCTGCTTGGCCCCCCGCTGGCTGCCTGCCATCGGGCTACCTTCTTTTTCGATGGAACTTGACTAAAATATGCTTCACAAGACTTGAAAGCATTTCAAGTAATGAAAAAGAAGCGAACAAAAAAAAAAATGCATCCAACAAGTAACCACCCCTCCCCCCGCACACACACACACAGCAGGGTGAAAGGTGGGTAGAGTGGCAGGGGGGGCAGCCAGGTGGGGTAGTGGGAAAAGCTGCGCAAAATTTAACGAAGCTTAACCTCATTCAATGTGAAAATACACTTTACGTGTACTTTGGCGCTGTCATTTCGGGGGCGCAGCAGCAGCAGCAGCGGCAGAGGGAGCAGCAGATCTCGAGGGCCAGCAATTGTGCAAATACTTTGTGCCTCGAAAAGAGTCCTGTGGGTAGTGGGTGGCAGAGAAAACTTCTTGTGCAACTTAAATTCAGAGGCAGAATGATGAATGATCCAAACGCTCTTTGGGTACTTCTACTAGTACCGTAAGTATCTCCATTTCTCTCTCTACCTGCTTAGCCTCTCTCACGCTGCTGCTGGTTAGAGAATATATTCGATTTGCCCGATTGTGGCATCGGAGCATCTGTCAGTGGCTGTGGCAGTGGCAGAGGAGTCAAATCTAAATGATGCAAGAACATCGATTGCTTGCCAAATGTCAATGACTGAAAACTGAAAGTGCAGCGGCGGCCACACGAGACTTGTGGATACCCCATACCATAGCGATTGTGTCACTTGGCAGAGACATGCCCCAGCGAGAGGGGGGGCGGATGGGTGGGTGATGTGCCGCACCGCAAACACATAAAGAGAGCAGCGCGTCATCGGAGTGGCCGCGACATTGACCGCAAGCTACCACCGAGTCGCAAATGGGAAATGTGATACGAAGCGGGCCAGGGCGAACAGGGGGAAGGGGTAAGGAAGCTGCAGCTGCTGTCCCTATGCCACATACCCCACAGAAATATCATAGTGAACCGACAATCGAAAGATCGGATCGCTGCACACGCATCTGACAGATACAAGATACGAGTACTGCGCGGAACAAGTGAAAGTTATACAATCCACCAACCGCAGCGGCGGAGGAGGAGGTGGAGCCAATGAACTTGATGAGTGCCCCACTATCCGATTACATGTGGCAGTGGCAGGCAGGCAGGCGGGGCCCATGCGGCGGCTGTTATAAAAACACAAACGTGGCCAAGGAAATTTACATTTGAAAGCGGACAAACGCCCACAACGGTTGCACACGCACCCCCAACCCAACGCATGCCCAGGCGCCCAGGATTAGCACCGACAGGACACGACAGGAACATGGAGCCTCCTCCCAGCGGTGGCCGACATGCCAACAGTTCATTAACGATCTATGCATTAATGTGGCTCCTGCTATCCATAACAATGAGCGGCAGTGGCCGCCAAGTGGAGGCGATAGACGCCTCTTTTCCACTGCACCAGCAACAGCACCAGCACCAGCACCAGCACGCTGCTGCCACAGCTGCTGCTGCCGCTGCCGCTGCCGAGTTCCCATTCCAGCTGCCGCCAGTGGTTCTGCCCCTGGAACATGGTAAAAGCAATTACCATGACACTGGCGCGGCCGCGGCAGAGTCGTTGGCGGGATTAACAGGATATACACGAAATTATTATGGCAGCGACGACTTGGCAAGGGCCGCCACATATGGAAATTATGCCCCACACCATCCCTGGGCATCGCTGGGCAGCACGGCGAATGGATTCGTGCCCTTCTCGCACTACGCCAACAAAGTGCCGCTGCACTCGGAATACGGCAGGGAGGAGGAGCATCACGGGCAGGCCGAACATCCAGGACGCCATGGACAGCATGGACAGCAGAGCAATATCGATTTTGTCATTAATACTGGAAATTATGAGGCAAATATCGCCAGTCCTGGTCCTGGGGCTGCGGCTGTATATCAAAGCTATGGATATCAGCCTCTGTCGCCGCGAGTGCCACTGGCTGCCACGCCCCACGGTCATTACCATTTCGAACAAATTTCCAATTATCGCGACGAAAGGGATTTTCTAACCGGAGAGCAGGAGGACAATGAGTCCAGTGCCTATTCCAGGATCAAAGAGCGACAAACATTGTCGAATCCGGTGAAACGCCGGCAGGAGGCTCAGTATCGTCAGCAGGAGGGAGGGGACAGCAGGGGACATCAGCAGGAACTGAGGAAACATCTGGAACTACGAGAGCGACAACAGGAACTGAGGGAACGACAAGGACAGCAGCAGGATCAGCAGTTGCTCTACTCCCAGACCGACTTGCACATTGCAGATCTGCCCAAGACGAGTGACTTCCAACTGCCACCGATTACCAGCAGCGTGCACCACACGCCCACGAGCAGCAAGGCCCTGGCCGGGCTGCCGCTGGGCAAACACATCGAGACCATCCGACAGGTCCCCGTCACCCACTACCAGAAGCAGCTGGTGCCCTACAAGCAGACGCTGCAACTGCAGGTCCCTCGCACCGTTATAGCTGCCGTGCCCAAGCCCGTGGCCATCAAGGTGCCCGTGACCAAGACGGTGGCCGTGCCCCAGCTGCAGGAGGTGAAGATTCCCATCGAAAGGATCAAGCCGGTGCCCGTGGAGCGACCCATTCCGTTTGTGGTCGAGCGACGAGTGCCCTATCGGGTGGAGAAGGCTGTCGCCACGCCCGTCTACTACCCATATCCAGTGAAAGTGCCTGTGGTGAAGACGGTGGTGCACAAACAGCAGCCACACCGACCGCACTATGTTGCACCCGGGGGCTGGAGTGCCGCCGGTGGCAATCACCTGTTCGGTTGAAGCCCTAAAACTTATATTCTCTATGCCTATATGTATGTCTTGAATAATAAATTCTTAATCTTGTTCTTTAAGCGATATTCTTGTCCTTTATTGAGACCTGCCCAGAACCCCGAACCCCTCCCCCCTCCAAGACCAAAGTAATTGCAATTAGTGTCTGTAAAACAAAACGAAAATAAGAGAAAGCAAAAACTTCGGGGCAGAACAAGACATCCCAAAGTCCAAATGGAAGTTGACGTCGGGCGTCGAGAGTCGCGGCCAAAATCGGAGTCGAGAGGTCCCAAATGAAGAAAAGTAGCCGGAGTAAAAGTTTTTAATTGAGCTAAAATCCAACAAATGCGGCTAATAAATATGTATTGAGAGGGGGAACTGGGGGGGAGGGGGAGATGCCCGGCCAAAAGTAGCGAAAGTGCAGGAAAATGCAGCGGCTAATTGCCAAATGTAACTGCAACTGCAAAAAGAACAACTTTTGCCATCCGAAGAGGAGAGGGGTGGGGCAGAGACACAGAGGAAGGTGGCAGGGGTGCGGGGCAGGCAACAATGACGCACAAAATAAACGCCACGTTCAACTTCAGCGAGGCGTTAACGCAACAGCAACAGCAACAGAATTAGCCAAAAAGTAAAGTTGCTCGAAACCCGGCCAAAGGCTTGGGGGCCAAGGGCATGAAAAGAGGGGGGGGGAGGGCAACTTCTTGTGGAAAGTGCTGCAAGTTATTGCCGGCTAATGAAATTAACTCTAATTGACGTGGGAGCTGCATTGTACTTCATTCTTGGCTGCATCCATTTGAGGAGGGGGGATGCGATACGATAAGGATGGCGATAATATTCTTGGGACTACGGAAATTAAGGAATGTGAATTTAAGAAAATTAAAGAAGAGTCACAGAGCATGTCTGGGTATCCCTTAATCGAGAACTTTTGGAACTATAGATATATGTAGATGAACGACCCTTTTAACCTCTGAAGAGTTTTGAGCTTTCATAGGATTCCAATGATGAGAACGAAGAACGAAAGAAGTCGATTCCAATATACATATGTATACATATGTATGTATTTCTTATATATGCATTCATATATAGAGATGCATATGTATATATTGTGTAGCTGTTAAATACACCTTTGTGGGTTGGATATTTTATTGAGCCTATACCATTTTCCTAGCCTAGTCCATGGGCCGGCCCATGAGGATGTTCCCGTGGTTTAGTCCACTTGGGCCAGGCCATGGACTGGTCTCCGCAGCCTAGTCATGGACTACACAACGTTGATGCAATGCCTGCCGACACATCAACCCCAATGACATGCAATGGAAAAATGGTATAGGATTTTACATGGGGTCGGGCTAGTCTGCGGGTCAGTGCTGGACCGGACGGGCTAGTCAGATAGCTAGGCGTGGGCTAGTCCGCAGAACTGCTGGGATCGTTACTCCTCGTGTGGATCTCACTTGCGACCAGTGTGGATCTTGAGAGCGAGTGCGGGTCTGCTCTCAGAGCGTCTGTTAGAGAGTGGCTACAGAGCGCTGTGGCTTTAACAGAGCGATAACAGGCTTTCAACCAGCGGTGTTTTAACAATGCTGTTGTTGTTTTACAGCTGTTCCTCTAAACATCAACTGTTAACGATGGATATAATCAGCAGTAACCATATAAAGGTAGTTTCAGAACTTAATACTCTGTTCATGACGATCAGGGTTATCTATTCGCTCTGCTAGCCTTGGCCACGCCACGAGTACGTGTACGATTACCGGGGGTATAATTAGAAGCCTCTTCTTTTGCCAAAAATGATGATTATGATTAGTATTTATGGAGTGTGCACAGACTAAACCACAAAAACGAGCGGAAACCCAACTAAAAATCAAATTAAATAATCATATGTACAATACGCATGGACGTACGTGCAAATCAATGGCGGGGGCGGGGTGGGGTGCAGGCAAATGCAGAGCCTGGCTGGTCGTGGCACGTTTGCCTGATAAATGCACATAAATTCATAATTGCAGGACACACATTGACCGCTTCGTTAAGAATTTTGTGACCATGTGACCACTACGAACGGGCGAGGGTGGCAGATACCGCAACAGAAAATGCAACGGGATTGGGAATGCGAGTGGGAATGGGGAACGAATTCGTAGTCCGAACTAACGAAAGCCGCAAAACGCAATGAACAAGCGTCCGGTCAGATTGCCGACCGCGACGACTCTCTGCTGATGAGAACAGACGACTGAAAGCGGGAGAGTGGCCCCACGACCACGAGTGGTCCGTTAGAAATAGATAATAGGACTATACATACATACCACAAACATCTATACATACATACATATGTATGTGTGCATGTGCGTGTGTGTGGGCAAGTGTTTTCCTCAAATAATGAATCGTTTCCAATGTTTTTGCTCTGTCAAACTGTCACAGAAAAAAACTTAAAGCAACAATGGGATTGGACTGGACCACGCGCTCTATGCGGATGGAACATGTGTAACGGTAAACCGGAAACAGGAGAACGACAACAGGAGAAACAAAACGAAGTGGAGTGGACCTGCGGCTGTTTACAATTAATTTGTCACGCATTCTCCACGTGTGCGGTTGGGGGGGGGGAGCAACAAAAACACTTTCCACTAACTCTATCTCTCTCTCTCTCTCTCTCTATCTATCTCTCCTGCTGTCCCGCAACGAACACCCGGAGACAAAAGCCCAGAGATTCGAATAGTTACGAATAGTTAACCCGGATGGCCCTCAGCTGGAAGCCTAATAGGCCAGTATGGCCCTACGTATACGAATGTGAATGGAACACTACGGAGGTATTGGTGGGGTTGGAAAGTCCTCAAGAATCGAGGTGTAATATCAATAATATTATCAAAGGAAATGATTTTCGCCGAGTGACTCTGGCCATTGGCCACGTGTATCTCTGGCGGCCACTTGTTTGAAGTGAGACAACAGAATCGTCAAGTCAGAAGGCGCTCAAATCACCGCCAGGTTTCGGTTTCGACTTGAGCTCCGTTTTCGTGTCCTTTTTTTTGGGGTGGGTGGCTAGCAAATGACTTTATAATTTAGGAAATGACGGCACACTTTTGCCAGCAGCAAAGATAAACATTAAAAATTAATCAGCACTTTTACCTGCAAAACTTTGATAATTGCTGTGCAGCACAGAAGCAACTGGAAAGCATTAACTGGTTCAGATCTGTGGGGCTGTCGGTTGCCAGTTGCCGGTGTGGGTGGCCCTTGAAAAATGACAGCCCGGCCAGCCATCAGTTAGCGCCCAGGAAACGCAAAAGTTTCTAACCCCGTGCGACAGCCCTTTTTTTGGGGCAGCAGCCATTTTGTTTTTGTTTTTGTTGTTTTTGGTGGGGGAAATTTATGTGCAGCATAAAAATTTGCGACTCAGGTGGCAAGTTGTTATTTTTGATGTGGACTCAAAGGGAGACTTCAAGAAAACAGTTGACGCCCCTTTTTTTTGATTATTTTAATTGCCGAATGGCCAAAAGCACTTTCAGGCAACAAAATTTGCCGCCAGCTGAACAGATGATGGCCCCTCGCAACACTGTTTGCGTATTTGGGATATAGAAAAAGAGTTGAAAACGTGGCGTATGAGTGATATTTCATATCTGAAGTTTTACGCAGACAAAGGTGGAAGGCTTGAATGAAAACCTCTCGTAAAGCACCCCCACCCCTGCTGCTTTTATGATTACCATAAACTATTTACACACACACACACACACACACACACAACTTTAATAATCTGGTGCGTGCAGCAGCAAGCAGCAAGCAAAATGTTGGCAAGTATTTTATCCACTGCAAAGGATTTATGCTGCCAGGATCGTCTGGGGGCTTTGGGATACGATGTACGATATGCGATGTACGAGTGGGAGTACGAGTATGTGGCTGTGTTGCTATGTGGGTGTGTCTGTGTATGGGTTTGTTTGTCTGCCTTGGCCCTGTGTGTTGACGCTTTTTGCCCAAAAACCCAACCCTGAATGAAAGTTTGGTAACACAAACAACTACTCGGGCGTATAATTGCCATTAAAGTGCGCTTAAAACGAGCTGAGAGACCCTCCAAAACGAGCTCTGTCCTCCTGCATAAGTATCAATATTTTACAACCTGCCCCCTGCTTGGGGGTCGGGGATCTGTGTGGCAATTAAGTGTTGCAACTTTTAGTCGTTCAAGGCTGCGCCCCCCAGCAGAAGCAGCAGCAGGAGCAGCAGCAGCAGCTGCCAATGCCGTAGGGATGGCCAAGTGCTCATCAAAAATGTCTCTAATTGAAGTCCATTGACGTGTGCTTGAATATCAGTGCTGAGGAGGGGCTCACAGACCCCGCCCCAGCCCCCCTGTCAGCCTCTCTTTTACTTTTTATATGCATATCCCAAGGAGAGTGAGAGACTTTTGATTGACCGTTTCTGCTGGGGGAAACTGCAGGGATATGATTACCTATGGCTAGATGGCTGCCATGTCATCAGAGAGACACAATGCAGAGCCCAGAGACAGGGACAGAGACAGAGACAGAGACAGCTTCAGTTGACAGAGCATTCAGTTGAGAAATGAAACTAAATATAGCAGTTGAAATGGCAAGCAGCATCTAGCATCCAGCATCCAGCATCCTGCATCATCGGATCATATTTCAAGTCCAAAACTGTGAACAGCCGGATGAGTTGCATTTGCAGTTGCCATTGCCATTGCCATGGCTGTGACTGTGACTGTGGCATGCCCCCACCATTGCAGAGCCAAAACACATAATGAGCAAAAATGTTTCAAATCAACAGCAAACAAAAGCAAAGCGCTACAATCGAGTGTCCTCGACAATCAGATACCCGGTAGCACCTTCTGCTTGGCTCTTTGGTCTCTTGGCTCCCCAGATTCAACCCCTATCATTCACACGCCATGTAGGTTGTTTCGATTCCCGGGAATTCTCTTGTGAAACTTGGCCTCTGGCTGAGTGAAAGTTGCAAGTGATTGAGGTCAAGAACTAGTCGAATATGCTTTCTTTTGGCTATGAAAACTCTTGGCACAATAAACAAATGTGCCGCCCAGAGAGAGAGAGAGAGAGAGAGCCGAGCCGAGCCGAGTCGAGCCGTTGACATGCTGACAGCACATTATTTACCAGCCATCCAAGACAAGGCAAAAATTATGAACTCTGTGGCAATATGGCGGCCGAGCGATGAGCTGGAACTTCTCGCAGAATATGGTACGAAAGACTGCCTCATATATCCGCTTTTAATAAATTAGTTTGCAATTTTGACACGCCCCGGGTCGAATCGAGTCGAGAGCGGCTTCCTGCTAGTGTGGCAGAGTGGCAGAGTACTGGCAAAAGTGGCAGCATTCACCTATTGAGCTGCACGCAGACACAAGCTTCTTCGAGTGCCATAAAAGCCAACTACAGAGTGCACAAGCAGCACAAGCGGCAAGCGGCCAAGTACATAAGGTTTCTCCATATGTATCGCATAGATACATAGACTAGGTTGCACTTCCGTTGCGCTACGCCCACTACAGTCGTTCGACTGTCTGGCTGCACAGACAACTGTCTATCCCTCCCGCTCATCCATTGGCCCATGAATCCGTGTTTTGGGAAATAAGAGATACTTTCTTACGGAATGGCAGACAACCTCAGGCACAACCCAAATGCACAAATGTACCCCCAATGGATCTGGGATTGGGAATGCAGTTTCAGAAACCTTTTTTAAAGAGTTTTTAAGCCAGATGAAAGATCTCTAGATGATCTACAGATAACCCTGCTTAGATGCAAACCACCATTAAGCATCCTTTATGGCCAATCAAGGCTTACAGCCCTACAGCCAGAAGCCACCTTTAAGCCGGATGCTTTGCCAATTTCCAAAAATTCGCGTACAGCAATGGCAAATTGGTAACTGCAGATGGCCATGGCCGAGAGCCGCAAGCCAGTCCATGTGCAGATAAGGAAACACAGACGATGTGTAAATCATTTGAGCAAAACGTAGACATAATCTCAGCGTACGAGGGGCATTGCGCCTCTGCACACGTGCCACAGGCTTTTATTGTTGTCCGTCCGTCCGTCTGTCTATCTGGCTGTGTGCCTGTGAGTCCTTCTTTTGTCCCTGCCTGTCTGGGAGTCCTCCTTTTGTCCCTCCTCTCTGTCTAAGCAAAGACCCTAAAAAATTCATAACATGTAGCGCCGCATATCCACGAAAATCCACACCCAAAGAAGGCAGCGACAATGTCTGTGTGTGTGTGTGTGCCCATCATCAGCCATCAGCCACTGAGCCACCGCCATCTCGCTGAGTGGCCGCCTTACGTGGCAATGACACGGATGGCGGGGGGGAAGGGGGGATGAAAGTATCATTGCTTTTAGAGAGAGTCCTCTTCGCCGGCCTCCTTAGTGCTGCTCCCAATACGAGTGTTGCCTCAGCCATTGAGGCCACAATAAAAATTCGTATTCCCATTATGTAGACATTGTTGTAGCTCTTGGAAAGCTCCTACCCTTATATACATACATATATGCACATATGTGTAAGAGCCTCCTGCCCACATCTACTGCAATCAATGAAAACTTCCTTAAATGAAATAAAATTAAATCTGTTTAATGTGTAAAATAGGGAACTGTTTTGTGTGGGACACTTCAAAAAATCATTTTTAGCTAAACTTTTGCACAAATATTTATATAAATAGCTGAAGTGAACCCCATAAACAGTGCACAGACACAGACACAGGCACAACTTTCCGGGAATTATAAATATATTGCGTCTACAATTTGGAGAGCGAGAGATACAGAGAGAGAGCTCGAAAACTTTCATTATGCAAAAGTTTTTTAATAAAAGTGCAAACACAGTGGCAGCTGGGCAGCACCACCCCCCACCCCTGCATCACACATGCCACATTTGGGCAGGGCAGGGCACGGCAGGGCAGGGTCAGGGCGGGGTCGTTTATTAAAACCAACTGTTTTGTGTTTCCTGCGAGTACAAGTGCTCCTCGAATGTCTGTCGAATGAGGAATCAGCTGCTCATTTAATTAGGCAAACATTTCCTGCGATTACTCGTAAAGGTGGCGCTTAGAAGGATTCTAATAATAATTACAGCCCAAAAACACATTTTCCGATAGTCAAGTTTCTTAGTGAATTAACTAGCCATATAACTAGAGCCTGCTACACCCAGTTTTGAACAATAAGGAAAACATAATTAACCAATGAATAGCACAATCGATAGAACCAAACCCACCCACACCTTCTGTTGAGAGATCAATGCCCTGAAATCATAATCTCATTGCCAAACATTTTCACCCGTTCACAGATTTGTCGGCAAATAAACACAGGAGGTGGGAAATAAATCCAAATAATTATATCCCGTACTTAGAGGATGTTCGGTTGTGTCATTGTCAGCCTTGTTGTCTGCCAGCCTCAAATTGAAATTAATTAATTTTGTGGCCCAACACAAGGCAAACTTCGACTGAAACTAAAAACCCACACATTTTCACATATTAATTTCCGTTGTTCAAACGAGAGAGAGAGAGAGCGAAAGAGAGAGGCTGCCCCGGCTACTACCCCTACTGCTCTTAACTCTGCAGTTCATTAAATAACATATAATATAATAAATGGAATATGTTGATGTCAAAGTAAAAATAATATTGCGGCAAGACACAAAAAGGCCAGAGAATGAGTCTAATAAAGTTAGCAAATGAAAATCATAATAATAATAACTAACTAAAATGTTTAATTTTATGCACATGGGAGCGAAAGGCCACAGATGCCTGGCCGAAGTATTGCATACACTCACCAGATCAAGAACATCCCATGGAGATGGCTTTTTCGTTTTGTTGCAAACATCTGCTCACCGCTACAGTACACCCCACCATTTTTAAGGGAGCGAGTAAAAAAAGGGCACCGGAAGCGAGTCCAACGTGCGAGTACTCGGGTAAACTGTACAGCGAGGAGTTGCCACCAATATTACGTATACGCACGCATGCACATGGGCATCGGGCAACGGGCAACGGGCGACAGGCGGAGCGACAAGGCAAATACTTTTTGTGTATGCAAAATAAAGTACTTGAAAAGTCACTTAAAGTGTGTCGTCGTCCCTTCCCCACCGACTGGCTGGTGAAGCGGCATAAAAAGCGTAAAAAATGTTAAATGATAAATAAAATTTACAACCGCAACAACAAAGCCACCAGCCAGCAACGACAACGCTTCCGCGGAGCCATATGTGGCAGGCAAAGAGAAGTTTTCCTCTCCTCTTCAGCGAGCGAGAAAGCGAGCGAGCGACATAATAAAATGCAATTTAGACATCAAAAATACACAGTAAATGGAGCAAGAGTAGCGCGGCAGCTCGAAAGTGGCAGGCAGCAGGCAGGCAGCAGGCAGGCAGGCAGCAGCAGCTCGAAGCGGAGGCGCCACAGACACAGAGCCGCGTGACTGACAGGCGAGCTCCAAACTGCAAACACAGTGTCGTGCCACACAGGGACAAAGGACAAGCCAGCAAGGAAGGGAACGGCAACGGGAGGCTGTGCGTGGCTGAGGCGCAGTGGCGCAATGGGCAAGAAGGATTGCTGGCGTGCAAAATTTACTGGATACGATATGTTACTTTGGTCGTCTTTGGGGCTGCCACAAATGTTTCTGGATTTGTTTGGCTTTGGTTGGTAGTCCTGGTGGAAGGATCAAATATTTCTGGCTTGCAGATTCCTACTGGATCTCTATTAAGAATAATAGTTCTAGAAAGGTTTCTACTCTGAATTCTAATATATTGTAGTTTGCTCTTTTAGCAGTGGGCCAAGATTTTTCATTTTAGACGCCCATCCAAGAAAATCAAGCGTGGCATGGCATGGCACCTCCCATCGGGCTTCGGGCTTCGGGCATCTGCCATCTGGCATCTGGCAATGGGAAATCAAAGCAGAACTGCAAACAGCGGCGACATGCCAGCGCGTAGCGGAACAACAAAGGTTGTGCACTTAATTTAATTAGACCTGAGTGCAGGGGCTGCTCCGGTACTCGCACTGGCACTGGCACTGGCAATGGCAATGGCACTGATACTGGTACCTCTTTCCCTATAGCAGCAGTCCGAACTGTCGATGTAATGGTCTGGAAATGGCATTTGGCAGAGCCTGGGGAGAGCGGTGTGGAGAGCCTTTGGTGGAGATGAATTTCATTTCATTTAACACAAATTTCATTGTGTTGTGTGCGCTTAAAGGGAAATTAAATAAATGAGCAAGGAAAAAGGGTGGTAGTGTAGGGTGGGCAGGGAAGGGCAGGCAGGACGTTAACGGAGTTGGCTGTTTATGTCCATGATAAATGCACCGTAAAATCACTGCTAAACAAGTATGAGCAATATAGTGGGCAATTCGGCTATAAAATACCCTTTATGCGGCTATATTGTGCAATACAACATTTTGTATTCATTCCAAAATTAGGTGGAATTTTGATTGCAGTTCTGGCAGCCATAACTTACCTGGAGCTGGAGGTTTCTTTTGTTCTGAGTTCTGTTCTAACATTTCTTTACAAATAAAAGGGATCGCAATTATGTTTAGCCCTCAATACTGTAATAGATCAAAGCATCAACACAATGTGTCA
This sequence comes from Drosophila azteca, assembly GCA_005876895.1. Classification (NCBI taxonomy): domain Eukaryota; kingdom Metazoa; phylum Arthropoda; class Insecta; order Diptera; family Drosophilidae; genus Drosophila; species Drosophila azteca. The sequence goes on from VCKU01000004.1 coordinate 21,983,958, forward strand.
GGCATCAGGTGTCAGGTGTCAGTTATCATGTTACTACAGCTATCATGCTACTATCGCAACAAAACACTCTGACAACCAATTGGAATAATTGCTCCTAAGATCGAAGTATTGATATTTTATTACTTACTTTATTACCAACCAGCAAATGGATAGTGAGTTTTGTACGCTCTATTTCTGTTTGCATTATAATCACTAATAACGAGGCTTCACCATCACAAACGTATGACTGACTATCACTAATCCCCGTTTAAGCTGTGCTGATGAGCGTCTCCCTTTTGCTTGCGTTTCTGCTGTGTGTCTTCTGCTGTTGATCAAGAGATAAGCTCAGCAAAGAGAGCAGTTCTTTGTTGCTTTCTCCCTTTTTCTCATTGCTGTTTTTATTGTAGGAGAAAAACGTGTTTAAACGTGCTCAACCGAAGGCACCACGAAGGTGTGAAAGGTGTTCGGGCAGGCAGAGATTGTAGATCGTGGTCTCTATTTGCACTCTATTGAAGTTATTTGCAAACTCCACTAGATCTCCCAGATAACCCTATTTGTGTGCCTGTTGCACACTTTTAAACCCACACAAGATACCCCTTGTGCTTTTTAAGTACTACAGGGTATACAAATAAAACCCCCATGCAGTCTCTTGCAACGGGGCTTCGTGTATGTTTCTGTTTCCGTTCGTGTTTGTATTTTAATGCAAATTGTTGTAAGGTTAAATGAGTCACAAAATTGTTGTACATCACATCACCAAGGATTAAATGAATTTTAAAACTCAAAACGGCATTGAAAATGGAAAATGGAATACGAAATGCTGTGCTGTGCTCTACTGCGCTGTGCTGAAAACTGCATAACGATGTTCGCTTTGGTTGCTTGGCGGATGGGGACGTGGGGGCGTATGCGTAATGTGCTTATAATTATAACAAAATAAACGTGTGCGCTGAATCCAAAATGAGAGAGATAGAGAGGATTCGCGGGGATGTCGGATTCTACCACCAGCTCTTAACCTTGTGCAGGACTGTCTTGAAGACCGGCACCTTCACGGGGAACGGCTTGGGCACCTTGATGGGCACGTACTTGACCACATGGTAGGGCACATGCTTCTCCACGGGAATGGGTATGTGCTTCTCCACGGGCACCGGCACCACACGCTCCACCGGCACCTTCAGCTCCTTCTCGAAGGGCACCTGGATGGTCTTGGTGATCGGTATGTGAATGGGAACGGGCTTGCGGACGGGTATGATGACCGCATGGGAAATGGGTATCTTGACGGTCTTCTCCACCGGAACGTGCTGCTTCTTCACGTGCTTCACGGGCACATAGTTGATGATATCCACGTGATGCGAGTGATGGGTGTGTCCCTGGCCACCATGACCACTTGGCGACTCGGCCAAGTAGTTGGAGCTCTGCTCCTGGCCATCTCCTGGATGCTCTTCATAGTCATCGGATCCGGAACCGCTCGAGGCAGATGATGCCGAGCCAGATCCAGATCCAGATCCATGGGGACTAAAGTAGGAAGAGTGCTGCTCTTGATGCTGCTGCTCCTGCTGCTGCTGCTGCTGCTCTTGCTGCTGCTGCTGCTGGTAGAACTGCTCCTGCAGTTGCTGTTGATGGTCATCATACCCAGAATTCTGCTCATAATGGGGTAGGAAGTTTCCCATTGAAATCTTCTCATAGGCATACTGATGTTGTTCCTGCTGTTGCTGCTGCTGCTGCTGCTGATGTTGCTCCTCCGGCGCTGATAATCCCCATGATCCATAACCCTGCTCTTTGCCGCCGAATCCATAGCCGTACGCGGGCAGGAATCCCCCACCAGTGTGCGAGGCAGCTGGATAATTGTAAACAGGCGACTGATGCTGATGCTGATTGTTTTGCAGACTGCTGCCATAGTCACTGGCCGAGGCTGCCACAGCCGCCACGGCGGCCTCCTCGTTGTGCTCCTCGTAAATCGGTATCTCCTGCTTGGACGAGCCCAGGGCCAGGGCCTCCGTGTGGGTGGGCGCCACCGAACCGTACCCGTTGCTAATGTGACCCAGGCCCGATAGATTTGTGAGTCCATTAAGCACCGCCGTCAGGCCGCGGCCAGACGAAGGGGAGGCAGAGGAGGCGGACGACCCTCCATGGTGGATGCGACGCTCTCCTGTGCCGTGGTGTTGATGCTGCCGCGACGGCGACTGATGCTCCATTGGCAGCCATCGATTCTCATACAACGACGCCGCATTGTTCCCATAGCTGCCATGCACGCCCATTCCCATCGATGCAGCTGGAGGAGGCGGATTCCTGGCCATGGCTGTGGCACCGACAATTGTCAATATGGTTGTGGCGGCTGCCATGAGCGGCATCTGCTGTTTCGCGTGTAAATAATACAAAACGATTTAATATGCAAAACACTTGGGAGTGGATAGAGTCCCCTTTGCATAATGCATTTCAAATAGGACCCCAACCATTCCGCACAATCCTTGCCTCGATCCCTCACTCACCAGACTAACGTTCGCCATTTGGGGGTCTTGGAGGCTGGCTTGGAACCTTTTGCTGGTACCTTGATGACTGCTCGACGGCAGCTCTGGCAATGTGGCTCCGCTTGGTCGGCTGGCGCGTTTTTATATGGCCAGCCGCTTTCCTCGGAGTAGGACAACGGCCAGGCCATTACACAAGCTCCAGCTTCAGAGCTCCATCTGTGTTTTGTGTTAATAGAAGGCGGTTGTCGGTCGTCGGTCGCTGGCTAAAAAGTGAGTGTCTGCCATTTGTTGACCTGCGTTTGCTCTCTCTCTCGATCTTTCTCTCTCTTTTTTTGCATTTATGAATTAAGTTACGCGATCAATTCAAATCGCACACAATTCAACAGGAAAATGCTATATCCAAATCGTAGGAAAAACCGGCTGCTCTGGCTGGAAAAACAATAAAGTTCAAAGTCATTTTCCATGACCAACAAGCAGTACCAAGGAATTAGATTGTGCCTGGCACGCGCCTCCATCTGTGGCAGCTTCATTATGATTTCGCCACGATCACGATCGTCGGCCTCGCTTCGCGTTCCGCTGTGGCCGTGGCTTTAGCTGTGGCCTTCGCCAGACAAATAAACAGCCTGCATCCCATTTAGCTCCATCAGCGTCGCCTCTCGAGTGGACTGGACTGGACGGGAGTGAAGTCAAGTGCTCCAGGTCTCGTCCGCGTCTTTGAGTGGAGCTGCACTCGAGTGCAGCTTCATCAGCGGCTCTAAATCGAGTGGAGTGGATTTTTTAATAAGTGGTCCAACCGCTTTGGAGTCCACTCAGAGCAGGCGGACAGAAGCTGGCTGCTACAAACGGGAACGCAGAGACCTTGCTGAAGGCAGTCCCTCCATAGCATCAGAGCCACCCAGAGAAGATCAATTTCTACATACATTTCTACCCTAAAATTCGAATATTTACCAGTGACTTGTTAAGGATTAATTAAGGATACCAATATACTTAGGAAAATCTTCCTTCCTTCTTTCAAGTAGGCCTTTTTCCCTCACAGTGTAGATTGCTCTGCTCTACCTTGCAACATTTGGAGGCTGACTGCACTTTTTTATTTGGGCGTTTTCCCATCGAACCTTAAACTTTTCCGTTTGCCATTGTCTCTGAAGCTGGCCATTGCCTGCTTTTGCCTTCTCCCCGAGACCCCAACTAAAAAAAAGGTTAGTTTTAATTGTTTAAGCAACTTCTTTTTTTTGGTCTTTCCTTTTTTTTTGTTGATCCATTGTTCGGATTGGATTGCTCTCCTTTTTTGGGGCGTGGCATGGGGGAGGAGGGGGGAGGGCTGCGGGCTGAAAGTGAACGCCTTTTAAGTGCACCTGCAGACATGATGCTGCTGATTATATTTTTCTTGGCAAGCGTAACAGCTCGTTAGTATTTTCAAGTGATTTTCATTTATTTTCTCTGCTGTAGGAAAGCCGAGTGGAAAGGCAGCGAAAACGAAACGAAGGCCAAGATGAAGGCCCAGCCAGGGCACAGGCCCAGGCCAGTCTGCAGAAGGAAGGAAGTGTACTGGGCACTGGCGTACTGATTTGAAAGGAAGCCAACATTTAGCTGGTCAGAGAGAGAGAGAGAGAGAGAGAGGCAGAGGTGGGCCTCTTATCGTGGCAGTCACTTTTCCTGAACCTGGCCTGGCCTGTCCATAGCCTGGCTATTATTTTTTTAAGTCGAAATTTACGCTTACTTCATTTCAATTGCAATTACATGATGCCATTTCGCTGTTGCAAATGCAAAAGTGATGTAACTCTGAAAGTCGGTGGCAAGGCAGGTCCCCGAATGTTACCACAAAAAAACAGTGGAACGCCACAGCAGCCATCGTTCCATAGAATCAATCAATAACTCTGATCCGCACACACACACACACACACACATGCAAATATCAACAATATGAAATCGCTTTTTAAATACAGTATTTTTTTATTTGTTTTCTTCTTTTTGTGTGTGTTTGTGTGTGTGTGTGACACAGATGCAGATGCAGATCCATATTCAGATACAGATACGGCAACAGATAGAGAAAGAGCAACAAATAAATATTCAGATACAGATACAGATGCAGATGCAAATGCATTATAAAATAAATAAAAGTATTTCATATTTTTGCTGGCCAGCTCTCCCCCCTTTCCCCTCTCTACCCCTCTCCCTTTCTCTGTGTCTCTCTGATTTTGAGTCTTTTTAAAAACTCTTTCAAATGCCGTGTAATATTTTGCCAGCCCGTATTTTTTTTTGTGTTGTGGAAATGCACAATCGAATGTGTAGTGCAAAGGCACACACACACACACACACACACACTAATGCGGATGCGGATGCGGATATTCCTGTCGAAATACCGCCCCGAAATGTGCCTGTGTGTGTGTTTGTGTGTTTACATTTGCATTGTACTGTATTTATGCACACTATTTTATTGTTGTTTACTAAAACTCTGTGGGGGCTATGAAACAAAGGCTTTGAGCATCTCTCTATCTCTCTCTCTATCTCTTTCTCTGTCTGTCCAAGTGAAAGTCCTAAAACAAAATGGAGGAAATGAGAAAGAAAAGAGCAAAGGTTGGTTTGGTGGGGAGGGGGGAACAAAACATTACACCACATGGCATTTTTGGGACCTTTTCAATTGGGGAACATGAAGTTTTGGATCCACCAAAATGCTGACTTTGATAAATGATGAGCAGCCATGACACCCCCATGCCACCCACACCACCCACACCGTGCTGCCATATTGCTTTACATGCACGAGTTTTTGTTGGCATTTATTTTTGAGTTTATTGCCCTCCGCGGGGGCCCACCAAATATTATACAAAAACTAAAGACCACAAAAGGCAGCTCATATTACAATTTTGTATTTTGTTATCCCTCGTGCTGGCTGAGTGGGTTAATATAACTTTTTGCCTTCAAAGTGGCAGCCCAGATCGCAATCCCCCAGCAACCAGGCAACTACGTGTCGTGCGCTGGTCTGGCAGCCCTTAGGCGATCGAGAAGTCAGTCTGGTAGCATCACCAAGAGGACAACGACGCTCGCAGAAACCAAACATTGTAATTGAGTGTAATAAATAAATGGATATTCTCCGATATGGGATCGATAATCCTCATGGAGGGATCCCTTATCAGTGCTTCAGAGCAGGATACCATTATGCCTATGATCTATGTATGTATCTGCAAGGTGTCGTCTCCCAAGCTGCGTCTCCCAATGGCTTCTCTGTTTATTTGCCTAATCCTTGGCCCACCCCAAACCCTTTGGTTGGGCACCACATGAGGTATACTTAACGGAAATTAGTTCCACCGCTAAATGTGCCTTTGGAGACCCCCAACAGGAAAGAGTACATATCTGGGGAAAAGAGCAGGAGAGCTAGAGACAGAGAGACAGAGAGAGTACAAACTAAATGCGGCTCTTGTTCTACAAAATGAACTATTACATGTTAAGTGCCATAATTTGTATAAGCTGCCGCATGCCACAGTCCACAGTCCACAGTGTATGTGGCAAACGCACCCATGTCCGTAGTGTGTATCCGTATTATTAAAAATGAAAAACTAACGCCTGACCCACCCCCCAGCCCCTTTGCATGTCTGTGTGTGTGTTTGTGTGTATTTCCTAGTTTTACTTGGCAGCCCTGTCCCCTGAGTGCCTGGACTGGGAGGTGGGGACGGGGAAAGGGGATTGGACAGGGTTGACTTTCGTTCTATGCCACTAACTAATTAAGATAAGTGTGTCTGATTTTCATATTAATGGGGCACAAACGCAACCCATTGTGGCGCTCTTATCTTAAATGTTTGGGGCAAAGCAAAAGCAAAAGCGTCAAATGTTGCGGTGGATATCCAGCAGTGGCTCTGCTCTAAGCCCAAACCCAAACCCATACCCAAGCCCTTCTTCTTCTCACTCATCAGATTTTTCCACAACAACAGCAGAATGAAACATGAAACAGCCAGCAGTGTGTGGGATGTCAGGATGTCTGGGCAGGATGAGGCGCTCCTGTAACGGACGTGGCTTACATGAGCATGTGTTTTTAAGCCTCGTTGGGCACCAAACAATTAATATTGCGCTCCGCCCACCAGCCTCGCCCCTACACAGCAACGAGGGCCAATGAGTGGGTGGAGTGCGGTTCTGGGGCTAAGCACAAATCAGCCTCCTGCGAAATGTGAAGCATAAAAGCGCGCGTTGGCAGCAACAGCAACAGCAACCGGAAACGGAAGCGCACAACTCTTTGCGCGAATTAATCACACAGCCACTACAACTACAGCCAGAACAGGAAGAGGGGGTAAGAGCGGGACGGTCGGGAAGGGAAGGAACTCCAAGGGGCAAGGGGCAGGGGGGGCAAGAACATAAGTAAGAACCGGAGCAGGCACAGGCCATAGCAAAATCAGCAGCGGGACAACATGAACATGGACACGCATATGAAATGGGTCCTGGTCGAAGGAGTTAGGTGGGAGGAGGGGCACGGGGTCTTACAGCTCATATTCCATTTCATGTGGCACAGCAGCAGGGAATGTTACAGTGTGGATTAGCTGTAAAGAACAAGTGCTTACACTTTACTGAAAGATACTTCAGTACCTACCTTTTTTGTATGCGAAGATAACTTTCAATCCGTTTATGTATCTTTTTATCTTTATCTGAATTAACCATCGATTAACGGTTCTTTGTTATTGCAAATCAAATCCGGGTGGCAAGTATTCCCCTGGGCGGCGGTCCTCACTGTGGCACGGTTCGAGTGCGGTCACTAAACTTATCCACACACCCTCCCTGCCCCCTGTCAGGGGCACCGCCCCTACTCCCCCCTGGCAGTGGTGCATGGAGCTAATTAAATATGCGTGCTTTGCCTCAATGCCCCGGCCGCACTGGGGCCTTGCGTGCCCCACGGCGTGGCTCAGACCGTTGGCCCTGGCCCCACCCTTACAGTACATTCCATCCCTCCCCCCCCCCTGCCGCCACCTGTGTCCCGTACGCCTGTTTATGGCCGACTAACGCCCACGTTTGCGTATCTGTGAGTGGAGCAGCGCCTATTTCGAGCGGGGCACGGAGGGAGGGGGCACATACATATTTGTTAATCATTTTACGTGCGCCTGCCCTGCCCTGCCACGTCGAGCGGTTTATTGTTTTTTAAAACGTGGGCGTGGCCGGTAGGGGAGGATGGAATTTAACGAGCGGGCGGCTGCGACGGACGATGGGGCCGAAGCGCTCTTTGTGATGTAAATTAAATAAACATGATTTTTATATGATTTCGTAGTGCATTGCTCGTCCTCATCCCGGAGCGGTCCTCGAGCAAGTGTCCTGTCGTGCCAGTTGCTTGGGGTGTCAATTTTATGGGCCGTCAGTCATTTGGCCAAAAACACTGAGCCACTGAGCCAAAGAGCCGCAGAGCCGTAGCAACGCCTTCCTTCGAGTGTAATTTAATTGAATAATTAAAATTTTTATTGCTGCCGTGTGTGTGCGCTCTCCTCTCTCCCACTCCCACTCTCTTCGCTGGGAGAACGTGAGAGAGAGTGAATATGCAAAGCGTGTCATTTTAATTTACGAGCATGACGTTCGGCAACAGCCAGATAATAAACACGCTCGCAATTAAGCACAGGTCTGGGGGGTGTGGGGAGGAGGGTGCATCCATGACATCCTTCCAATGCCTTGACATCCTGTCACGCGAGCACCAAAGTTCAGCCGCAAACACACAGTAAAAGTGCCAATTATTCCGCTCAAGGAATAATGATAATTCCAATCATAAAACGACCACCCACACTTTTCCTTCAAAATGCACAATTTTGTGTCATCCGAGTAGGCTTTTCCACACAGCACACAAAGCAAGCTAGGCGTTTTCCAATACCCAGGATACGAAAATCATTTCGGTATTCTCAGTATTCTCAGTGTGTAAGGACAGTAGAGAGCCCTCTAAAGTTTCAAAAACCTAAAATTTCTCTACAAAACTGTGATAAAAATTTTTCAAAAATGTATTTTCCGTGTGAATATTATGTGAAAATATGTTCGGCCACAAACAAAATTTAGGCAATATGTTTTGACATAATTAATGAGCAAAAAGCTTTGAAATTCAATTAAGAAATAACCATTTCCAACAGTCAGAAAGTTTTAGTACGTTAATTCTGGATAAATCGTGGCACATCATCGGTTGGTTTTGTTGTAACTCTGGAGCATAACATTTAACAAATAATTTATCGGATAATAATTACAACAGGCAAACAGGATAAGCAGAATGATCTAGCAGGGATTCCAACAATGAGCTCGAGTCTCTCGCTTAATCGTAACTAAAAAGCGTACGTAATCTCTAGCTTAATTTCTCCGCTGCCGTAAGCATCGTGTGGATCGTGTGGATCGTGTGGATCGTGAGAGAGCGACTGATAGCGACTATCTGCTATACAGTGCGCAGCATTAGTCTGCTGCTACCCTGAACAGACCTGTCAGACGTTCCAGTCCGGCGGCGTAAGAGTAAATACCAAATTCCATCGATCCCAACGATGCTCATCACATTCCATCCACAGCTCGATCATCTAACACTAATATGAAGCAGGGTCCTGGTTTTCCGAGGCAGATCTCGCGCAGCAATCAAAATCAATATGGGGCTCTCCAGACCAGCCAACAGTCCCCGGGAACCACCCGTAATCAGCTTCTCTCCAGAGGCCAGCAGAAACTATGCCATACAGGATCCGACCTCATCGGAACCACGGGTTGTCCAGAGCTCTGGAGAGCCACTGGCTGCGATGACTATGGGCTTTGACATGGCACGTTTTCTGCTTCCGTCTGGAGAGCTACTGATTCCGAAGACGTAGCCACGTTGTGCACGAGGAAGCGAAGCCCTAAGAGAGCCCTATTCTTGGCCACGAATTTGCAGTGTAGCGAATTAAAGAACAGGGAAGAGAATTGTCGCTAATAAAAGTCAAAAGAATTCCTGATTTCCGCTGAAGAGGATCTTCGGTTACAAAGGATTTCCCGACCCATCACTTGAGGTTCTTTACGGTGAAGCATCTTCATTTATGCCATATTTATTTAGCTTTCCTTGAATTCCCGTCTCATATTCTATTTTCGTGGAAATTTCACCTATTTATAACCCACTTTTATGCCATATAAAACGACGGATATTAAAGTGATGAGCCCACCCACCAAGAGAGTGCCATTGCTGTTGGCCAGGTTAACAACCGAACTCCCACAGAATGTCATTGGACCCGGGGCAGAGTCTATTAAAAAAGTTGACTAGAACAAACAGTGCGCGTATCTTGGCCCATTGAGTGAATACCGAAGACGAGACCCCGAACTGCCATTGAACTGGGGCTGATTATGGCTCCTGCAGGTCCTGTGCGAGGGCCGCGGCGGCGGGTTGACGTGGTTTCCATGTGGGTTCCTGGAAGTTCCTGGAAACGAGCGGCAAAATTAAAATGTTGTCGACGGGGAGTCGTGGCTGTTTATGGCCATTACCATGAGGCATTCAACGCAGTCGTTAGCTGCCTGCCTGAATGCATAAATTAGCAATTGATTTTTGCTGCATTAAATATTAAACGAGCAGTAGTGCCCCTCCACATGGAGGATCCTGTAGGGCCACTCTGCTACTTATTGGGGTGGACTTTGACCATGGACTCGGGACGAGTCAGGACTCGAGATAAAACGCTGCAACTTTTTAACACCCCTGACAATTTGAACTAACAGAAAGTTCGCAGCAGTGTTGTTCCGCTGCTCATGCACTTGGCAACACTTTGGCTGACTTCTAACCCCACCACCCCCACCACCACACCCCTTGCACCACTTTCCCCCAGCTTTACTTAAGGTTTGCACAAGTAAGTACAATTTTTTATTGCCACATTGTGCGTAGATTGTTCTGTTCCATTTTTTCCTTCTTTCCTTCTGCGTTGGCGAAATGTCTGTAATATCTATAAACGTAATTGGATATGTGGTGGCTGAGCGAAACTTTTAGCTGGACTCGAGGGCTCTTCACACGTCTGGCCGTGTGTGTGCGGCTCTCGGCGAACAATTGGCAAGGAATGGCGACAGGACCATAAAAAGTTTGTATGAAAATTTGGCTAAGCGCGCGTCAAGGAATTAGGCAATCAATTCCCCAATTACGCCCGTTGAAAGCATGTTATGTGATAAGCGGAGACTCCCCCCCCCTACGCCCTTTAAGTGGTTGTAGTATCTGCCATTGTACAAGTGTATCTATCGCTTGTTGGGTGTTCCTCAAATGCTGCTGCTGGTGCTGCTGCTGTGGGTGGGTTTTCCGCTTCCAACTTTGGCAGCATGTCAAGCTTCCGACAACAGCTGCTGTTACTCTTGGCCCTGACCACCACTTCACACACACACACACATTCCACCCGCCTCCTCCTCCTTCTCTGTGATCCTCTCTGCTGCTGCTGCGGAAAAGTTTTTGGTAAATTTCATGCGTTAAGCCTTTTGACAGCTGCACCAATCTCAAGTATTTTTCTTAATTTTTTCCAATAAATTTTTGCTCTTTTGCTTTTGCTTTTTGCGGTGAAAACTTGAAAGTAGCCACAGCGTGATGGTTTTCTCTCGACAAAACTTTGGTTTAATGCTTGAGCATTTTATGAACCTGGCCAGTGGCTGTGGCAAGTAGCAGTGGCAAGTGGCTCCACGCCTCCAGCTGGACGTGACGTCTTCCCACAGAGAGCTCCCTCCCAGCAACAACTATTTTGCACTTAGTCGCAGTTGAAGCATAAAATTGATTTTTAATTGGAAATTGTTTGCATATTTTGCATTGGTCCACCATCACCGTCAGCCAGCCAGCCCGCCAGCCAGCCAGCCACCTGATGAAAGTGAGCCAAAGTGCATGTGAGAATTTACCCCAAAAATGGTCGAAAATTCAACAGGAAAAACGCCTCGACAATGGAGATACCTGATGCCCATCAGGCAGGTCCTTGCAGGTCTTAAACAAGATACTCCATTGTATGGGCATTTCCTTAGATAGCTCCACTGGGACAACAACAATTTAAAGTCACATTTCCATATACTGTTGTCATACTTTTATTTTCTAAATTTATTGAAACTTAACTTAATTTAATCTATTATTTATCAACTTCATTAAAAACTGCTAAAATCAGAAAAAGTCAATGTTTTTTGGTGTATTTTTTATAGGAATGTTTTCGAATATTTTCTCCTAAGACAAAAATGATTTATGACAAAAGTTCTTCCACAAAATTTCTCCTCAATAGTCAACTACCTAAAAATAAATCTCAAAAAAATGGCGCAATATCGGCTAATTGTGTTTTAAATGTTTATAAAAGAAAGAATCTAGTTTCCCTTGCGACTAAAAATTTAAAAATAATTATGAGTAATTTTTGGTTAAAATTAAAAACATTTTGAAGAGAGACAAAAATTCAAAACATTCAAAATTTAGTCAGTTTTATATATTGCTTCGGGTTTCTCTGAAATCGCTTGAACCAAACGGATCCAAAGGGAACAATGGAAATGCCCATATGTTTTACATGTCGTGTGCATGACGGAGCATATTGATGCTCCACCTCGAGACTAGTACCAAGGCTCGACTCGAGTTTCACTAATAAGATACGATTTGTTCTGGTTATTGTGCGGACTTGTACTTGTTAGTCTTTCTATCATTATTGCCTGCCCCAAAATCACAGGAATAATAGCACATACCCTTTGGATCCTACAAGTACCAGGGGTATCGAGCACACAATTTCTTAGCTCAAGTAAAAAATAGCCGGACTCGGGGGAGTACTACAGTCTAGAGTGGGGGGGGGGGGGCCGTTGGCCTAAACTAAATGCAGGGCAAGGCGAGGTTTCAGTTTGATTGAAAGACCCAAGGAGTCGCATAAAAACAACTGCCAGATGACAGGAAATTGAGTCCTCTCACCCAATTCATGTTTTGCTGAAGCGGCATGGGGGCAGGTCCATTAAAATTGTAAATCAAACAACCACAACTCAAACACACTGCTCGTCGTATCAAGAAGGGGCAGGCGGCACATGTTGAACTAGGTCAGAGACGCGGAGCGGTCGAAATTTTCGCTGCGGTTGCACTTGCCGTCCGTCGAGCATGCGCCGTTTGCCCGCCCGAGGCGATTGTTGCCCAGCTCCTTGCGGCGAATTCAGACTGTGGCAGAGGCAGCGGCAGTGGCAGAGCCAGTGGCAGTGGCAGTGGCAGAGAGGCTATCAACAAACCAATTGTTGTTGGGTGTTTTGTGGCAGTGTTTGGTTGTCCCACAGTTCTCCCTTTTTGTATATCAATTGCATTTTATTTGATGGCCTTTTATTCGTTCATTTTGGAATTTTCGTACTCGTATTTACCCTGCTGCTGCCGCCGGTGCATCGCGTGTCCACGGGCCCAGGGCTAATGATGCCACTTGCCAGCGGCAGCAGCAACAAAGCAGGCGACCTGCCATGCCTCTCTGGCATTTGTCGTGTCGTGTCCTGGCACTGCCAAAAACCACAAAGACTAAATAAGTATGAACTCCCCTGATAATGTGGTTGCGAATTTCGACTATGAGATACCCACCATGGTATCCAGCTAAAGGCAAACAAGCAAGTCCTCTCCCTTATCTCTGTACCTTCTTCTGCTTACCACAAGTCGAATATACCCCATTGGCTTCGCCTTCGAATAATGGGTATACAAATGGGCTGGCTCATGCTGCGACCGCCTATCTCATGTCCTTTTTGTCGAGGCATGTCTTTAGTCATAACCGAAGCGGAGGATTCCCAGCCCACCCAGCCGCCTCCCCCCCGTCGCTGCCATTGTTGTTGGTGCTGGTGGGTTCTGGGCTCTGGATGGGGTGGCGGGGTGGGGAGGGGTCATGTGCATGTAATTATTTTTAGCAAAAATATGTGAATGCAAATATTGTAGGCCTCATTCTCAGGGCAGTGTGCATATTTTATGCACTTTTGCTTTTCGCCTGACAGCAAAATTTATTTGACCGACTTATTTACAATGTTTTTTCTGTTGTTCTTACCCCCCCAAAACCCCTTGCCATCCCATCCCATCCCTTGTTTTTTTTTTTTTTTGGGCGTTGACAACAGCCGCAGGCATATTGCTCTTGAGAGCCACAGTCATATGTACAAATATGCAAACAGTTTAAACAAAACTTTTAATTACATTTCGAGGAACAGCAACAGTCACTCACTCCCCACAAAAAAAAAAAAAACAACGGGAGGCGCAACAATAAAATACAAATAAAAATAAAATTCCATATACATATGTATGTTTGTATGTTGTATGTAAATTTTGTTGGCAGCAGTCGCGGGGGGGGCGCAAATGAGCAAACTTAATGGCCAACAAATCTCAATCGAAGACGCGGCCAACGCGAGGAAAAGTGAAAATATTTGCCCAACAGCAGCAGCAGCCACTTCACATCTGGCCTTATCCTTATCCTTGGGATAAGCCATATTATCCCAGACGGTAGACGTATGCGCAACGTTAAGGCGCTCCAGAAGCCGAAAACTGGCACACGGCTAATGATAATTATCAAGCCAACACACACACACACACTCACACACTCACAGGCACACAGCCAGGCCTTATAATAAATATTTGAAAATATTTCTGGGTAATTTTATTTTCCAATTTTAAGGCAAATGTGTGAAGAGCGTGTGGGTTAGCTCCAGCATTGAATACCCAGTATTTGTGAGATGATAAGGGCATGTCCATATATTCTACATTATACTATATATTCTTCAATCAAAATAACTTACTTAAAATAAATATTTATTGGTTCTATTGGGCTTTTCTTTGGCATCGTCTTAAAGTGTTTTCAACATAAGATCAATCAGAATAAATTATTAAAAATAAATGTGGTTTATAGGGCTTAGCTTTTGCCTCATCTTAAAGTGTTTCAACCATACGATCACCCTTTGTAGGGTATCTCTTATTTCATCATGTCGGTGGCTATGGCTGTAGGTTACCCATTCTTGGGTAACTTTTAGAGACGCACTTTCGCGCCTTTTGGCAACTTTTGCGTTTTCATTATTTTATTTAATTAGGTAAATGTATGCAAAGGCACCCAACACATTCGAGCACGAGTGTAAGTATGGGGTGGGGGAGTGGGGCGGCGTGGGGAGACGCAACATATGCTTTTGTAATTACAATTACTTTTAATAATGTTGCCAGCCTGTAAACAGGGAGCGGGTTCTGTGCTCATTTTCGTTCAAGGATTTGATGCCCAAAAAGCTAAGCTTGAAAATTGGCTTTTATGGATGAAGAGAAATTTAATACTTTTGGTTTATAACTCTGCAAGAGGCTCATTACAGATGGCTAGGAAAAATGTTACAGACTTGGCGGTATTTTCGAAACCCCACCATAAGTGGAGATATTGTACGGGCTACGAGATCTGGCATTAAACAAGACGAACAGACAGCCAGGTAGATGTGGCTACTCTTTGAGTGCCGGGTATATAATACTCCTATCAATAATCTTATCAAATATCGGCGGATAACCTGTCAATCTCTGTTAAGACCTTAAAAGAAAATTCTAGACATTTTGCTAATTTTTATTCAGAAAATCCGAGTCTTATATGTAATTATACAATGAGGTATGAGGTACCATTTTGTGTTCCATTATTATCGCTAGACCCATCGAATGGGTACATCGGTACTGCTGCATAAGCATAAGTATATTTGGCCCACATTACATTCCATATTGCTTGCTTCACTTGACTTTTGGGATGTCGTGCTAGTGTTAGTGCTTGTTCTATGTTCATGTAACCAATCTGGGGAACAAACCATAACCACCAACTACCACTTAAACCAGGCTATCTTGGCTAAATGCTAATGCCCAGATAATACGTGAAACTAATCTCATAAGCACCACAAAATATTAAAACAATTACACGAAAATATTCATTCAAATACAGACATGAAGAACATTTTTATTGGTATGTCTTCTTCTGAGTTCTGAGTTCTGAAATTTGTGGTTTACAACAATTACATTTTTGGAGCTTAGTATGGAGGATCATCGATTAAGAAATCCGAAGGAACAAAAGTTGAAAGATATCTCAAGGGCAAGCAGTGGCCTCCAAATCGCCAACTCAACAGATATCCATACCATAAGAGTGCACGGAACAGACCCACCCATTCGATATGCCTACTCTTGTCCTTCGGTTGCTGATTCGAGCTTTTAATTCCTTTAATTAAAATTCCCAAGTTGGATGTACAGCTCGGGAGGCCGGTTTGGATGGATTTTTCCAGTCCCCGGAAATAGTTGTAGCCGACAATTCCAGTGTGTCCAGATCTGGCTGTAGAGGACACAGAATTCTCGGCAAGATCTACTTCCTGGGACTGGAAAAAATCCATCAAATCCAGCCTCACGAGCTGTACATCCAACTTGGAAATGTTAATTCAATGAATTAGAAGCTCAAATCAACAACCGAGGGACAAAACGTATCGAATGGGCATATTCCGTGCAATCCTAGTGTATGGACATCTGGTGAGTTGGTGAATGGGAGGCAACTGCTTGCCTCCAAAATGTCATTCAGATCCTCCAGTTCTTTGGTTGATTTATCCTTCGATTGTATTGGACCGTCTCTAGTCTGAATATCCTTTTCCATTTTTGAGAACTCGTCCTTCATTTCTTTCTCTCATGCCTTCAGATGTCTCCTTGGTCATTGCGTCCTTCCTTTGGAAGATGGCAGGAGCTTAACAATCGGTTAGCCTCCTCCCGGGTCTTCTCACAGTGCTGGAAACGGAATACCCAACTAATTAGCTTATTTCAACTTTAATTTCTCAATGAACTGAACACTCACGGCACTATTCTCGAAGCTATTTTCCGTAGATAGCGTAATATCCGCTTCTACGCGGCGGAAGAAAGTCACCAGAATCCGGAATATATTTGGCTGACTTTTATTCAATGACTATTCCCGTTGAAAGACTCAAATCAGACTGAAAGCAAACAAATGATCCAAGTAGTCTTATGTATAAATGCTTATCAGTCTCGCCTGACGACATGCCTGTTGTTTCCAAGAGAACAAATGTAGCACATACTACACTCCTGCCCAAAACTATACGACATACATACATTAAATACTTTAATTTATAATCTTGCCCAAATGTACATACATATGTTCTCGCAGATCAGAGTTCACTTCGTATGACTTCTTTATGTGTATTGCAAGACTCTGTTCAAGCTTATTCTTGATAATGGAATGCCCCTATACCAAAGTCTTAGTATTAGTACTATACATTGTCGATCTGTGGGCAAGTTCCTATCAGCGAACCTTATGTTTTGTAATTTATTTGAAAACACTAGTCAACAACATTGAACATTTTTGGAAGGAAGTACATACATATGTTTTTTTGTCAAGGTGTATGTTTCACATTACTTATGTATCAAATATTTGGTTGCATTAAACCTTGCAGTTCTGAGAACTTGTTTGAAAAACAAGTCGGTTCGGGCCACAGCTGAAATTTCTTGTTAACTAGTGTTATTATATGATTTCACTTTTAGTCTTTCTTGTTGACTATTCAAAACATTTTTCGAGTCAAGCTTATTGCATATCAAGGTCTTATTCCCGCTTTATCTGTGTCCGACTGTCCTTATACATACATATACATACATATGTATATGTAAACATATGTACATATATGTATAGCTGAAAAACGAAACTCTTCTCTCTAGGCACACGGTCCGCGACATCCGAATGTCCGTCTTTTTGAGCGCCTTGGTCTCAGAGACTATAAGAGCAAGAGCAACAAAATGTTGTGTCCAGACTTCGGTTCAATAAACACTGTTACAAGTGTATTTCCAAATGTTGCCCTGCCCCTACTGATTACACAAACGACAAAAATCTGTAGCATTCACAAATTCGAAGATACGAGATAACCAAAAACACCGAATCGTAGGCTTTACAGTTAAGCTTGGGACAGAGCTGCGGCAGAGATGATCGATTTTTAGACTTTATTTTTGCGTTTTGCATCTCATTCTATCTCTTTCTCTCTTCGCAGCAAAGTTAGCAAAGTCGTAATACCAATAGAAAAGTCTAATGTCGAAACAACATAAAGAAAAATATTTGCAATAACATCGATTTTTGACACAATATGCTGTCAGTATGACACCCGCTCCAGAACTGGCTTATCTTTCTCCCAGTTAGTTCCGCTACACGTTCAAGGGCAATCGCTGTGGCTCAAGCATCGCTTTCTCGCTCTCTCTCTTCGGCACCTACCGGAAAGTGAGTTTGAATCGTAACGCTCCCCCTTTCACTGGTACGAGAACAAGCTAGTGACACTAACCATACAATATATAGATGCGACAGTTCATACATTGAAATTGACCGCACCAACATCGCAGACATCAGCTACCGGGCGAGTAGTGCGACTGGCGTGTACTGTATGACTTAAGAAACGAACAGCGCAGACTTCAGCTACCGGGCGAGTCGTGAGACTGGCGTGTGCTGTATGACTGTATGTGTGCACATGCATTCTCACGTCCCAGCAGTTCTGCGGACTAGCCCACGCCTAGCTATCTGACTAGCCCGTCCGGTCCAGCACTGACCCGCAGACTAGCCCGACCCCATGTAAAATCCTATACCATTTTTGCATTGCATGTCATTGGGGTTGATGTGTCGGCAGGCATTGCATCAACGTTGACTAGTCCGTGACTAGGCTGCAGAGACCAGCCCATGGACTGGTCCACGTTGACGTTTTTTTTATAAATGTAAACACTAACCATACAATATATATATATATATATACATATATGTATATACAATATATTGTATGGTAAGTGCTAGTGACTACTCAGGATAATGATACAATGGGTTGGCCCTTGGTTCCTGAACGCACTAAACCATACAGCAAAGGTTGTAAACATGTATACATGTATACATTGTATACATGTAGAAGTCCCATAAATTCGATGTAGTTACCATGTATGTATGATACATTGAAGTGTAATGTAGAAACCATGTAATTACCATTCGATGTTTGTACGTAATCGCGATAAGATGTAGTTTCCGTGTAGCTATAATGTACAAATGAATGGATACGATACATACGAGTATGTATGCTATAACGTTTTTCCGCAATTTTGAATCTGCCGGCTATACAGACGAGTTGAGTTTGAGTTTGTAGATGCCATACAATTTTCGAGATTCCTAGTCCTAATATCCTAAAGAAATTGCGCTCTCAATGGATCTTCTGGAATTCTTTAAACGTCATTCTCCTTTGAAGTAATCTCCAGATTAGTTAAAAGCAGAGAATCTCTCTTTGATTTAAAAGAATTGGCTATTTTGGTTTAGGACAAGCTCTGCAAAATCATATTTTTTAAGGTTTTTGTATTTTAAAGATCACAACAGTCTATAGCAATAACATTTCGAATTTGTTTTCGTAATACTTTTTTGTATGTTTATTAATATTTTTTATTGATTTTTGTATTTTTATACAATGTTTGTTTTTGTTGTTGTTTAATACATAATTATACTCCCGCATATCCCGCATTTGGTGATACTTTTCAATGCTCCCGCAAAATTTATAATATGTGTGTGTGTGTGTGTTCATCCGCTCCGTACATAATACATAATATAGTATATAAGAATAGCTATACAATTAAGGATAGAAAAGTGTCCTGCTCGGTTCTGTTCGGTTAGGCTTACAAATTAGATTGATGTCTTCCAGCAGTTAAATAAAAAATTACAGTTATGTCATAGAGTGGATAGATAAATATAGATAGGATAGGCTTTAAATAGTTACAAATGAAAGTAAGTGGTAAGATTAATAGTATGTGGTAATCATATATCGTACAATTTGAAATCACTTTGAGCGCAGCAAAGGCTCGTTTCGTTATAAAAGAAAAGTATGTGTCAGCATAAATAAAACACGCAACCGAAAAATACTCTTGAGCTTGCGACGAAATCAAAACTCATTAATTGCCAAGCTAGTGGAAAACTATTCCCGTCACCCCGCTACTACTCCGAGAATCTGCATGGAAACCAAGCAAGAAAATACTCGATTATGTTCTATTCTATTGCGCCCCGGGGGCTACAAATATTTGCCCAATATCAATTTCAGCCGATCTGGAGATCTGGTCTGATTTTTCCTGCCTTTTACTCTGGCTGCTGGTCGATTATTTACTATACGAGTATGCTGCCGCTTTATAGAAAATATTTTATACAATTTCATCAATTTTGTATGTGTTTTGGATAGTACAGTTCTCTGTCATATGCGTAATGTAATATGTATCGCGTATCTTTCGAGTAGCTATTGGGGAAAAGCGTCTATGTATACATATCTTTATGTTTATGTATATGCATATGCTGTTGTGTGTTTGTGTGTGTATATACATCAAAATATTTGTTAAATTTACGCGTACTTGGCATATGTATAGATTTTCAGTAAAAAAGAAAAAATTCAGCTTCTTTCCCGCAACAAAAAATATCAATCAGGAGGTACCCTAGTACTAGCACTGTCGGACCTTTCATTATTCTCCTGCCTCTCTGCCTCTATCTGCCATTTCTCTGCCGATCCATCTCACAGATTCCTCTATATATCACTTTCCAGGGGGTACAAATACACATACATATATGTAAGCAGTAGAGCCGCACGCACACAAAGCCTTAGTCTAGAATTTTACAATGTTTCATTGTTCTTTTTGTTTTTTGCTGAATATGTTTTTGTTGAGTAATCGCTGACTAATTGGGGATGACTGGACCTGGTCTTGGACTCGTGTGTGAACGCTCAACGCACTCGCGAGGTGGGTCTGCAACGAGAGAATGATCGATCAGTATATTGTGGCATGACTGTGGCATAACTCCACACATTACTCACCTGGGCGATGCGGCAACTCCTGCCTGGCGCTTTGGTGTATTGGGCGCCGTTACGGCCACTCGATTGGTGGGCGTGCGCGCCCGTCCTGCGGTTGGGGGTGTGGTTGTGGCAGATGTGGGCGTGTGTGTGGGGGTGCCCGCCAGACTATACCGCTTCGGTTGCACCATGCGACTGGGCGATCGTGTGCTGCTGCCGGCCTTGCCGCCATTGGCTGCATCCTGCTGGGCGCTGCTTAGTCTACTTATACGCGGGGAGGACAAAAGAGACAGAGGTTTGTTGTGGCTTTTAGTGACAGTCTTGGGTGTTGCCGCACGGGCAGGTGAGGGGCTGGCCACCGCAGCGGTGGCTGTACGCGTCGGTGTGGGAGTGGAACTTCTGTATCAAAACGTAACATCATGCAAAAGTTAAGAAACGGAAACGCACCAAAAACGAAAAGAAATCAAAATTTAGAACAAAGTTTTCACAAAAATAAAGAAATTTCACAGTGCGGAACGGTTTCTGTAAGGCTGAATAAATACTAACCTTCCTGCTGGATAGCTAACTGGCCGGGGTATCCGTGATCTTGGCGCCGAGTTGGAGCCCGTCGAATTGGTCGACGTGGGCGTGGAGCCGCCACTCTTGGTCGCCGCCTCACTGGCCAGCTCCTTGAGCATGCTCGAGTCTTTGCTCATCAGTTCCCATTGTATCTGCAGACGCTTGAAGCGATTGCTCTCGATCTTCCGCTGCTCCATCACATCCAGTGTCTCGCGACGCTGCAGTGCAGCCGCCATGGAAATGTTGGGCGAATTGGGCGGAGTTGAGAAGCGCTTGGCATCGCCTGTGATGGCCGCCGTCATGGCGGCCGCCTCATCGGTGAACGACACCTTCTTCTGCTGGCTGAGCACGCGACTCACCTCCTTCTTGAGGGCAGCCGCATCGTATTGCACTTGCTCGCCGGATGTCTCCAAAATGGAGGCAATCTCCGCATAATACTTCAGTTCGGAGCGTGGCAGGCTGGCCAAGAAGTTCTCAGCCCGTGCCCGTGCGTCCAGATCCTTGCGGGAAAGGCGCTGCTTCACCGCCGGAGCCTGTGCCTGCTGCTGGCCATGCTCCTCCTCCTCGAACACATCGGCCAGCTCATCGGTGGAGCCCAGGGTATAGTTGAAGGGCGGCTCCTGCAGACTGCGTCGCTTCTCCAGCTTGGACATCTTCTGCGTCTGCTGTCCCCCCTCGATCATGGAATTGCGCTTGGTCCTGGCCTGAGCAGAGTTCGCCTTGCGCAAGATGCTCCTTGGCATGGGCTGTGGTGGCGTGGTGTGCTGCTGCTGCTGATCGTACTGGTAGACATACATTTGCTTCAGCGGATCCGCATCCGCATCCAGTTCGGAGTCGGTCAACAGCGTGGAAGAGCCGCGATACCCAGAGCTGGGCTGTTGACTGGAGCCCGAACTGGAGGCCTCGTCCATCAGCTGGGTGTTGCCCGTCTGCGTCTGCTGGAAGTACTTGGCACAATCGCAGATGTGTGTGCGACTCCTCCGCAGTGGCGGCGACATACAGAACAGTGGGCGCTGGGCGAGATCCGCATCCAGTTGACGTACCAGTTGCTTCACCTCGGGAATGTGCTGCAGCCGCCGGCGATACTCCACTGGCAACAGTGTGGCCAGCGACTGCCAGTCGGCGACGTGCTTGTAGTCCAACGTCTTCAGAAGCTCATCCTCGTTGATGCTCTGCCTGCTGCTGCTGCTGTTGCTGCTGCGCTGCTTCTTGAGCGATCCAGAGCTGGTGGCGGCTCCGTCCAGCGTCATCTTGTAGTTGAAGGGCGAGAAGATCACGTCTGGGGTGGCGGCTGTGGTCTTCACAAAGCCCAAATCGGGCAGCGCGTAGTTCGGATAGATAACGTAGATGGGCGCCTGCCGCTGCTCCCCGAGATTGTTCAGCTTCTCCAGGAAGGAGGGCGGCACACATCTGTACCTCTCGCTCAGGCTGCTCCGCGTGGTGCTCAACGAGCCGCAGGATGTCTGCATGGAGCGTGTTATCATCTCCGAACTGGACGCACAGGACAGGGGACGTGTGGACGCCGCCTCTGCGCCTGCTCGACGCGGCACCTGAGTCAGTTGCTCCTCTGTGCTGGCCTCCGAGGACATCTGACTGGCCGTCGAGGTCTGAGCTGCCGCCAGCTGATAGAGCTGTGGATTCCGCAACGGCATACTGCGACGACGATGCGCGGGCGAGTTGGTGGCCGTCAGGGAGCCCGTCGAGCTCGAGCTGGCTGCATCATCATAGAACACCGCCTCGGGTCGAGCACGCAGCTGTCGCTGCTTGGGTGTCGTCTGTTGATCCGCATAGTGGTGCTCTTCCTCCTCCTCGTCGTGGCGACTGACGGCAGAACCCTTGCCCGAGTCGTTCATACTCTTCTTGCGCAGACGCTGCTCCAGGGAGCCACTGCTCGAGCTGGCCGCATCGCTGGATGGCCAACAGCCCGAGGAGACATCCATACAGGTGTGGGCGCTGGCCTGGGCTAGCAGCGGCTCCTCGTGGCCACTGCTGGTGCTCTTCTGTTTGATGAAGAGCTTGACTAGATTGAAGGCCGGCGGATTGGAGGAGTTGCCCGAGGAGACAGACCCCGAGCAGAAGTTCTGGCTCTCGTGAGAGCAACTGCAGCGATGATGCTTGTGACGGTGCGAGTGCTGCTGCTGCTGCTGCTGTTGCTGCTGGTGCTGGTGCTGCAGCTGGGATGTGGGTGTGACCTGCTGCTGCTGCTGCAGATCTGTCTGTTGTTGCAGTCTCTCGGATATGGAAACGCTTATGGATATGGGCATCTGGCACATGGGCAGCAGATTTCTCGATCGCGACTTGCATGACTCCATTGTCGAGGTGCTGATGGCCTGGGATACATTCAAAGGGGCTCCCTGGTCCGCTCGCTGTTGCTGTTGCTCCTCCTGTTGCTGCTTTGTCAGTGGCAATTCCTCCTCGTTTTGCAGATTCGGCAGACTGCTGCTCTTCCTCACGCTGCACTGCGGCAGATGTCGTGTGATGGTGATGGTCTCCGTGTTGTTGTTGCCCGACGGATATCTGCGTGCGGGCGAAACAAGGAATAACGAGCGTCTTTAGACCAGACACATCGAGCGTATTGAAATTACAATTGAGATTTTGTTGGCGGAAGGATTACAGGTAGGACGTGATTGGTCTCTGCTAGAGGACGGTCGAGATGTCTGCCTGTCTACCTGCTGGCGTCTAACCCGTCTTTGGTTTATTTGCATAATAATTTAGGGATTTTCCTTAAGGGCTAATCCGTTTATGAATGAGTTTTTGCGGGTAATTGGTTTTCCTTAAGGATTAACTTCTGTGCCTGAGCCGGGGATCGACCCAGAGGCAGCATATGCCAAAAACAAAGATTAAAAATACCCATTGAATATGGAAATCTCCCCCAACTGTGGGGCATTCCGATTATATTCCGCCAGCCAGCAAATGAAACTAAATTAAACTCAATTGATGTGACCCCCAGAGCCAGAGCCGGCCAGAGCAAACACACATCCGCCCGTCCATGATTACAAACTGGGGCTGTGAGACGAAGCCTTGGCTCTCTTTTGGATATATGATCTCTCTCTCGTTCTCTCTATCTCTAGCAGGAACCAATCCTTTCCTTAGGTTTATGTGCGTGTCGTGTCATATGTGTGGACCTACCGCTGCAGTTTTGCCGATGCTGCAGATGCTGCTGCTGCTGCTCCTGTTGTTGTGGCTTTTGGCGACATGGGGGCACACAGGGGATGGAAGGCCTGGGCCGAGCGTGACATCGATACCTCCAGGGCCTTGTTGCGCTTCACAATATCCTCCAGATTGCTGTGCAAATTGATGCAGTTCTGTTTGTTCCTCAGCGCCATGTCATTGGGTTCTAGGAAAACACTGTTTAGGTGGTTCTATCAAAGGGAATTAGATGATCTACTCACCATAGAAACTCTCGTCCGAGTAGAGGACACTGCCCTCGAAGGCTATGGTGTAGTTGTCCTTGTTGCAAGTGAGTATTATCTCGCCCTCGTCCGGATACGCATCCATGTCCAGCGAGTCCACGGAGATGTGAGACTCCCTGACGGGCGAGAAGAGCAGCTCGGACTTGCAGAAGGAGTTGTCGATCAGCTCGTTGGTGGATGTCGTCGACGTCTGGGACATCATGTTGTGGGGCATCATCATCATGTTGTTGCTGTTGCTGCTGTGCTCCAGCTGCTGCTGTTGCTGTTGCAAATGCTGCTGCTGCTGCTGGAGGAGCAGCGACTGCTGCAGTCGACTATTCGCACCGCCCAGACTCTTGCAGTAGGCCGGCAGCTGCGACAGCAGCGAATGTATATCCTCGGCACGAAAGCTCTCCATGTCCACCTCGGCCAGATTGGCGTCCAGATTCTTGGCCAGATCCTCGTAGTAGATGAGATCTCCCATGGCGTTGTAGGAGGCCGAGAGGGAGCTGAGGACACTGCGCTGCATGCCGCTGCAGCCATCCCGGTAGCCGTAGTCCAGGAACCACTGGTAATCGGAATTGTCGTGAGTAAAGTCGTGCGACGAGGCCAGTGAGCAATTGATGTTGTTGCTGCCACCACCACCACCACCACCGTTAGAATCCCGTATACCAGTACCAGTACCGCCAACACCACCACCACCACAAAGCATTCCACCTACCCCAAGCTGTTGCTGCTGTAGCTGTTGCTGTTCACTGGCGCTCCTGCCCCCTGGCGTTGTGGCATTGCTGTTGTAGTCCGATTCCGGTGTGGCTGCCATTTTGCCCCACACGTTAATGTTGTTAACGTTGTTGTTGTTGTTGGTGCAACGCTGATTGCCTGGGTAATTCTTATCGTTGTCGCAGCAGAGCAGGCTGTTGCTGCTGTCGAGGAAGAGGCTGCTGCTGGCGCTGCCGCTGCTGATGCCGCTCACCTGCTCATTCAGTATTAGGCTGCGTAGGGCGTTGTTGTACCTGTCCAGATTGCTCAGGACAATGGCCACATTCTGCTTGAGGCTCTCCTCGCTCAGTTCCTCCTTAAGGTCGTCCTCCTCATCGCTGCCACCGGCTCCACCTCCACCAGCGACTGCTCCCAGCGACTGCAATTGCTGCTGCTGGCAGTGCTGCAGATGTTGCTGCTGCAGCAGGCGATCGGTCAGCTGTTGCTGGTAGCGTTTGCCCGCCGTGTTGCCAAAGGGGGAGCAATTGTTGGTGGTGGGACTGTTCAGGGGATTCCTGTAGCCGAGCGGGGAATGTGGAGACGATCCTAAACCAATGTGGGCAGCCGTGTTGCCGTTCTGTTGCTTGCTGTGGGGCAGGGTCTGCTGAAGATACTGTTGTTGCTGCTGTTGCTGCTGCTGCTGTTGGGCTAAGCGTTGAAGCAGATGAGGATGAGAATGTGGTTGCGGTTGCGATTGCGGATTGGGATTAGTCTGGTGAATGGGTGAGTTCTGGAGCGGTTTCTGCTGAGATGCGGAGATGAAATGCGGTTGCTTGTGATCGTTGTTTGTTGAGAATTCGGTCATGCCACGTCGAAGTTTCAAGTTTCCTGCAAAAGAAAATACCAAGAATTAGTATCCACTTCCAGATAATCCCCAACAGAGCCACTATCCCCATTAGCCCTGACTCTGAACTTGGCTCAGAGACACTGCATAGCCAGTCCCCTCCAGCTAATGCTAATGATCTATTCCCATTTTCATTTGCACCTCCCTCGCATCGAATGGGACACATTTCAGGGCCATCAAAGCTGCCAGCGGCCAAGGGACGGGGGACGGGGGACGGGGCATGCAGCATCTAGCATGGCATGTTTCAATTAGTTTTTACGATCCCAAGACTATCTTTCGGATGGGGAGGAGCGCGACACATTGAGGAGGAGAAGAAAAAGTTGTAAAAATTATTTTTATATGTCTGATGGATTTTTACGAGTCGGATCGCCGGGGGCCACGAGGTGCCAGGCACGGGCGTCCATGGAGAAACTTCAACACGAAAATGTCACAGTCTCTCTGCTCTGACACATGCCACATACCACATGCAACTGCAACTTGTCTGTGCCCCGAAAGGCAATTAAAGGTTAAACTTTTGAAGCTACATACGACGTATTGCATGTCCAAAGACGGTAACTTTTTCGGTAAGGAAAAGGAAAGGAAAGCTCTGCCCTGCCCTGCATTGCCCCTCCCTATTTGCCGCATTTCAATCGATTGGCGGCCATTTTATATAATTCCTATCCACAGCAGAATTTACATTTAAAATTAACTCGAAAACTGATCCCATAAACAAAAACGGATCATCAGACGAGGGAGCACCGCCCAGAGCAAGTGCAGACATGAAAGATTATTCGAAAGAAAGAAAAGATCTCTTTTCCCCCCCTTCAGACATCGGTGGAACTTTTCATATGCATCGCCCGCCCGACAAGTGGCAAAGCTGCCGTTGCACATGTCCCCTCCGTCTCCGTCTCCGCATACTCTGCTCTGCTCTGCCACATCTTTCATTCCAGATCTTTGCCTCCCCCAAAATAAAAATATGAAATGACTTTCCATTTCATATTTGGGCCATGCGCAAGATTACAGACAAATACAAAAACTTTTAATGCATTTTGTGTGTAGATACATATATGTATGTATGTATATATGTTGTAGCTATAGTCATACGATGTCTGGTGAGAGGGCAATGGCCATGTCGGTCCCCCACTTGACTCTCAATTACTCTTAATTGAAATTACAAAAGCCTCGTCTCGAGATGTCCCGAGATGCAATGCAGGAGGCAAGACCAAATGTTGATTAAACCTTTTGGGAATCTGCAACATATTGCCATTCAAAATGGAACCCAAACATAGGACTTTCCTTGGGGGAAATCTCTTTAAATCTAAGATAAATATAAGACTTAAGTCGCACCTTGGCCCACAATCAGATTCAAGTTCTGATTGTTAATGTTGTTGTTCAGATAGTCATTGTTATTATTGTTGCTGTTGGCCAGATATCGTTGCTGCTGTTGCTGTTGCTGCTGTTGCTGCTGCAATCTTTGCTGCCTCAAATACTGTTGGTTGCAGGTCAAACCCGCTGTTGTGGTTGTGGTTTGTTTGGCCGGAACACCCTGATCCCTTAGTTGCTGCTGTAGGCGACGCCGCTGCATCAGTTGTTGCTGCAGCAGTTGCAATTGCTGCTGTTGCATGCGCTGATAGAAGCGTATCTGCTCCAGTTGCTGCGGTGTCACACCCAAATATTGCTGTTGTTGTTGCTGTTGATGGTGACGCTGCTGCTGCTGTGGGGCATAGTAGTTCTCCTTGGAGGAGCTGTTGCTGTCACAGCCGCTGCTGGTGCTGCTGCTGTTGCTGGTCGAGGCAGTGGCAACATGTTGCCAGCATGCCGCCGTTGCAGCAGTTATGTTGCCATTGGCATCGCCGTGCGTCAAGTTGCTGCCATTGCTGTTGTTGTTGCTGTGGGGGCAGTCGATGCCGGCCCTGGAGCAGGCCGCACAGCGTTTGGAAATGTCTACGAATCGCATGATGAAGGCCAGTAAAAGCAACAACATTTAGTTGCAAGGCCCGACCGAATGTTGCCGGTGGATTTATTTCTGGTCTCTGGACCAACGCAGTGACGCTCGCTGCTGCTGCTTCTGGCTGTTGCCAAGTTCTGCTGCTGCTTCTGCTTCTGCTGCTGATGATGATTCTTCTTTTTCTTTGGTTATTTTTAGTTGTTGGCTTGGATATTTTTTAAGGGTTCAAACTCCATTGATTGGTTACACATTTTGTTGTTTTCTTGCTGCACTTTTCATTTTGATTTCGATTTTTCTTTTGTAGTTCTTTCCACCGACTATTTATAAATGTTTGTTTTGCCTAAGTTTTCCTCCTATACGACACATATGCATATATATAAATAAAACATATATATATGTAGATGGATCCACCAAATGTGTGGTGTGCTGTACACATTTGAAAAAGTTTTCCCAATTTTCTTTGGGTTTTTTTTTGGGTGTGTATAAAAATAATTTACGAGTTTTCTGCAGTCGAGGATTTTAATATGTTTTACGCGCGGAGTTTCAAGCGAAGAAAATGGGCTAAAATTATCTTGTCTAAACAACAACAACAACAACAACAAAATGTTGTAATAAACAAAGCTCTAATGCCAGTCAGCCTGCCAGCCAGCCAGCCTGCCACAAAATGTGGCACGTCTCCGAGTGTAGGATTTACGGGCCGCTGCAGTTTTTTTGGCCAACCTCAAATCAGGCCTGCCTGCAATTCTTTGGGGCTTGTTAACTGCATTTGGGCCCCGTTTAGAGGGTCGTTAGAGGATCCTAATTTATGCGCATAAATTTCCGGCCAAAGGAAATGCTGCTTTCCCTGCTGCCACAGGGCTCGTACTCGTACGATTTCCCGGGCCTTGAGCCTTGGGCCCTAGTTTCAAAATGGTGTCTAAATTTAACAATTTTTCGAGTGAAATTGTTAGCCAAGTTCATTATTAACTTGACAGCACAGCAGAGCACAGACAACTGCGTGGATGTGTCATAATGTTTGCTATTGAAATCTATCTAGAACGCTCTCATGTGCCGCTTGCCAAAAGAATCAAAAGATCCACAAGAACCAGGTGTTTGTTCATGCCACACAATGTAGTATATAGAATATCTGGCATAGTTGATGATTGACATCACCAAAGAGATGGTTTTTGCAATTAGATAAAAGAACCCAAGGATCTAAACAGAAAACTGCATTGGGACACGCCCAACAAAATGGCTTCGATGGCGGAAAACTTTCAGACAAAGAGCGTCCAGCCATTGCTTGGCTACGAGGAGTCGTAGTACCACACAGGACTAAAACAGGATAAATGCGCAATAGTGGAAAAATACCCTAATATCGGCAAAAGAGAAAGTCCCTGCCACACAACAGCAGGCAACGTGAGCAGGAAGAACCACAGGAAGGGCCACCCCGAGTGGAGGCATCGAGGAGTGCTCAGGCGCACCAAGGACCTGCTGCCGCTGGCAGCTGGCAGGCAGCCAAGGAAAACCCCCCTTTAGACCCCCCGCCCCACGGCCCACAAGATACACTCCAAGAAAAGAAAAGAAAAGCCATAGGAAAAGTATTCACGTGGCATTTAAGCATCTCCACGCTCCCCCTCCCCCTCCATCGAGTTGCACGCTCCAGCTGCCGCTGCCAGAAGTTCTTGAGACCATAAACGCTGCACGCTGCACGTTGCAATTCGCATTTCGATTTTGTGCACGCAACTCATTTGGATTTCTCTTTGCACCTTGCAACAACACAACAGAAATAAACAGTGCGTGCCGCAAGGGGCACAGTGCAGAGAACAGTACAGTTACCGCCAGTACTTCTTCTCCTCCGTCGTTCAATCACATTTTGAACTTTATTTAGCGGCGGCTGTTTGTTTAGGTGTTTTCCTTCTTTAATTCTCAGGAAGAAAGGCCATCATTTTCCCCCATTTCCCCCCCAAGTGCAAACTGACGTCAGCTTCGGGCGCTTCCTCCCGCTGCCTGCTCTGGCTTCTAGTTCAACGCACTTGTTGGCCTACATTGCTAATGGAAAATGCCTAGAAAACTCTTTTGCGCCCTCCTGCGCTGCGCTCGAGGCGCACGACGGAGCCCACAATTAAATGAGCCAGCGAAAAGAAAATGTATCTACAGAAGCGGACTCGGATTCGCATTCGCACTGGCATTGCAGTTGCAGTTGCAGTCGCTGCTGCACTTGCCGCTGCACTGTCGATGTTGCCGTTGCAATTGCAATGGCAATTACGAAATCATCAAACGCATGTGTGCATATCGACGCGGAAGTCAAAGAAGAAAAGGTCAAAGCTATTTCGAAAAAGCTACCTAAAAACAGATGCACAGATACAGGAGCTAGTGCTACCGCCAGATACAGTAGCTTTTGGTAACCGTAGATACAATAGCTGCGGCGGGGCAGGGGCGGAGAAACTACAGCAAGGTGTATGCATGAACAGGCGGAGATGCAAATACTAATGCTAGGCAGATGCCAAGATACATCAGGAGAAGGCTGAGGAGAATGCTTAGAAAAAGTAGCTACTGTCAGGCAGAAGCAGATTTCGAGATACAGTAGCTACCACTGAAAGATACAATAGCTTTTGGCAGGCATAGATACAATAGCTATTACGATAGAGATACATTATACACTCCAAGGTGTAAATATGCAGAAACAGGCTGAGAAGCTGATACAAATACAAGCCCCATGTCTACCCTAGACTCACTCGCTTCTCTCACTCATGCCGATACTACTAGAATACATACTAGAATCCGGCCTCCTGAAGTTACAGTAGAAGAAGAAGGTAGAAGAAGATTCAAAGATACTATTGCCATTGCAAAGTGGATACAGTAGCTACTGTGAAACAGAGATACATTAGCTATAGCAACACAACTACAAAGATACATTAGCTACAGAAATCATAAGGCCAAGATACAGATACATATGCTGTTTCTAGGCAGATGCCCAAATCAGAGGAAACCCTAGAGATACAGTAGCGACTGCCATATTCAAAGATACAGCAGCTACTGCATTGAGGGTATGCGGTGATACAGTAGCTACCACAAAAATGCGGATACATAGATATATAAGCTGAATCCAAGCCTACTTTGAGATACAGTATCTCACATTAAGCAAAGCATCTAGATACAGTAGCTACTACAAAATGCATATTTTTTTTATTTTGTAGCTACTCGAAACCGAATAACAAATATAGCAGCTATTTTAAGGGCCTCTTATCAGCATGTCAAATGCTCCGATTTGGCGTGAATAAACCCGTTTGGCATGCCGGAGTACTTTTCACCTGAATGTGGCGATAAGATAAGGCAACCGTTTTGTGCAATCTTATGAACCCCCCAGAGCCTATGGCACCATCGATGCAGTGTGGCAGTGTCTAGAGATGATCTCATTTCGTACTGCAGAAAACTCGTAAAAAATAGATACACTATTATGTGTCGCTGTTGTTTCCTTACTTTACCCATTCAATTTATAGTATTAGATAATCCGAATATTTGTGGTGTTCAAAGAGCATTCCCTTTGTCGCTGAGTTCGCTTCGCTTTGTTCGTTTAAAGATACATTGAGACACTAACACAGGGGCACGAACAGAGGCACACAGAGATACACTGGGAGTGAGATACATATACGAATGCACTTGAGATTGTGGCCAATCTGTGGCGTATCTGGCAGATAATTCACTCAGGCATGCTGGCCCACGCACAATTAATGCGGTTTCGAGTTGTTTTTAGCTTTGATTAGGCTAAAGTATCTACAAGTTTTCACACACACAGCATACAATGAAACGACGTTCAATGAGCGCGTAAACAAATTAAACGAAATGAAAATAATATTAATATATGTATAAAAGGTCTATTTTTCACAATCCACACGACTACGACGACGACGACGACGATGCTCCGCACATTTTCACAGTTGCACAAGCCCAAGGAGACTGACTGACGGGGAAAAAACGCGAGCGAGTGAGCGAGCAAGCGACGACCGACGACCGACCAGACGACCACGACCACGACGTCCACGACATCGACAGCAGCAGCAACAAAGCGGCAGCGACTACAAAGCGACGAGACGAGACTCTCCGGGTCTAGCTATGTGTATGTGTATGCGTGTGTGTGGGGATAGGGCGCCGCCTCCCCCAGTATCTTCGGGTTGTATCTGGGTGTATGGGAGTGTGTGCACTGGCTGCATGGGTGTTTGTGAGCGGAACGAAAAGCGAACCGAAAACGCACGAAGTACGGGTGCGGGTACGCCGTAGCTGTGGCCGTAGCCTCGCATCGGAATACATTATACAATGTGCAGTGGGGATTTAACCCCACCAAAAAACAGAAAGAAAGAAAGAAACGAAATTCTCGAGCGAAAAGTGAAAACGAGAGCGTACACAAGCGACAAACTTCATGGATACGCCTGTGGAGGAGCAAGTGCAGTGTGTGTGTGTGTGTGTGCCTCATGTGGATGCTGAGAGCGGTAGAGGCACGATACTAGTCGGAGAGTAAAAGGAAAACAGCTTTCGGTGGGAGCCCAAGAGATGATAGACGAGAATTTTGATGGAAGATAAGAGATGATAGAAGATACATACTTCTAATGGAAGATAATGCTAATGGAAGATACTTCTGATAGAAGATACTTCTTCTGATGGAATATACTTTTGTTGGGGTATATACATAATTCTGTTGGAAGATAATTCTCATAGAAGATACTTCTCAAAAAGTAAATGATACTTATCAAAAATAAGATTCCGATAAGAGATATTTTTGCTCGAAGATACTTCAGATGAAAGATACTTTTCTTAAAAGATTCTTTAGTGGAAGAAGATATTTCTCAATATAAAATAAAAGATTTTTTTCAAAGAACATACTTCCGATAAAAGTATCTAACTTTTGATCAAATATACCTCTGATAGAAAATGTTGATAGAAGATAGCTCTCATCAAAGATACTTCTGATGGTAAATACTTTTGGTAAAAGATACATTTGATGGAAGATACATCAAGGGGAAGATTTTTATGATAGAAGTTACTTCCGGTAGAAGATCCTTCCGATTGAAGATACTTCTGATAAAAGTAACGTCTCACAGAAGATACTTTTAATGGAAAATACTTCCTATAAATGTTTGTGAATTCTTTTTTTTTATTTAATTTGTTCTATTATAATATATACTATAAAAGATAATTTTCCAGAGAGCACAGCATCATCTAGATAGAATCAACGAGCTTAGCAGAGACCCACCCCCCATACATATACTCGTTTTATTATCATAAATCAAATCATACTCGTACAAGCCACCGGACCATCTGGAAATGAAATCCACTGCAGATTTTGATTTATTCCCCAAGCCTAATGAAGCAACTCAAGTGGAAAAGCAAGTGTGTACTCTGTCCAGGCACAAACAAACCATCGAATCCCCTACCATGCCACAAGAGAGATCATCCGCACACTCTTCGAGGGTGGCAAGGGAAGAGATCTCTAGGGCTTCCGGCAGGATGAAGATCGAGTTCCCAGTTCGATCTTCGAGGGAGGGTGTTCATGTGCCTCGGCCTGTGTGCACGTGCCGCAACTAAAGCAAACATCTGCCCCTTGGCACTTGGCACGGACTGAATGCCACTTGAAACCAAACACCGAACATAAAATTATATCACAGTTTCTCGATATTCGAGGGGGGGCGCGCACAAGTGCCTCATTAACAATTACAAGCAGACGATCAGCCAGTCAGCCAGTCATTCGGAGCGTACTACATTTTTCCAATAAAACTATTAAAAATGCGCATAAATTGTACTTCCCTTTTCCCTTTTTCGGAAATCTGTTTCGAATACAATGGAGCCGTAGCCGCATACGATCTGTATATTAATTATGCATCAACTGATGCATTATTCCCTGCAGAAGAGACGACCCCTACCCCTATCTCCCCCGCTAGATTCCCACTCTCTCCGCTCCCAGACAGAAACTCATTCATATATCAGCTGTTGATCCAAAGATCCAAGAGTGCTTTACTGAATAAACAACAAACAAGACCAGAGAGAGAGCCAGAGGCCGGAGGCAGTGAAAACACAACAGATATATGGGTTTCAATGAACAACAATTGGCTTGTTTACACGTAGATACGAAAAACATCCAACACACACAAGCGGATACAGATACAGTATATCTGTGAGATACTCGTATCGTGTTTTTGCAAACTCTGAGTTTTATTTTTCAATTTATTATTGTCGGTGTAGGCGTTGAAGTCGAGTTTTGCTCTCATAATCCATAAATTGCAAATAACAAACAGAACAGCAACGATCGTAAAGAGAGAGTGAGAGAACCTCTCAGACCCAGAGAGAGAGAGAGAGAGAGAGCAAAGAGAACAGATACCGGTCGGTGCATACTTTTAGGTGGCGCCACAAAAGGTCTTCAGTTATTGATTCGATTCCCTCTTGTTTTTCCGAGTTTTAATTCAATTTAGTTTTATTTTTCCACCCAATTGGCAAATGCAGTCACAGGGAATGAGTCATCGTCCATTGATGACTGTCCCTGCCTGAGCCACCCCCCACTGCTGCTGTTCCACCGCCAGTCGGACTCGAATTAGCATGAAATCCACCCTGGAATAACACCACTACTCCTGACCTCCCACATCTTATTAGTCTTGCCACAAAAATAAGTTGCCAAAGTAAACAAACGAAAAAAAATTCACGGAACGGCGTCGTTGTTGCCTCTGCGGTGGGTCCATCTCTAGCTGCAGCCTCGAAGCGAGAGGTTGCACTTTGGCTGCCTCCTGGGTTAAGAGGCATCCATTCCACCATATGCCATCCCATGCTGCGCGAATATTTCTGCGCATAACCAAAGACGCAATAAAGAGATGACGCCGCATCGTCAGGGGGTGGCGGTGGTAGGCTCCCTGGCTCCCTATTTTGAATAACATTAGAAATACTGTACATATACAGTCTCGTTTATGTACATTCAAAGGTTTCAGGTTACTTTTTGGGGCTGGTAATTTATCATTTTCCCCAATGCAAATGCAACGACAGCAAAATATTATTGAAGAACATTTAATGACATATTTAATTTCCTAACAGGCCGTAATTATGTCAGGGGCCGCCCCCCCTCTCATGACAAATCTCCAGCGATCCAGTGAGCCAGTGGAAAAACAAAGGAGGCAAAGGGTGTGCAACGGGGGCCACAGAGGGGGCGCAGGCCACATGTGGCAAACGAGCTAATTAAAGACTCTGTTGAAACGGAGGACTGTCGCTTCGTTTGGTTTTGTTTTGTTTACTCAGACGCGGGAGAGGCTCTATTTTTCACAGTCAGAGAGGAGACAAAGGGGCAGGGGGAGGGGGGAGAAACCCGTGGGACATATGAGATTTTAATATTTTGTTTTATCTTTTTTTTTCAGTTTTTGGAAACAAAAAAAAAGTCCAGATTTTGGACATTGCAAGCAACTTTAGAGGAATTTCATAGGCAATAAAAAAACGTAATTGTTAGCACATTATGATCCAATCTCTCTTCGATCGGTGTAATATCAAAGAAACAGATAGACGCGCCTAAATATATGTAGATATATGTATTCTATAGTCAAAGATTATACCATCTTTCCCTTGATTTCCCATCTTTTTTATCGTTAAACAACTTTTAATGAACTTTTGTGAGTAAATGATGTTATCTATATGATATTTATCCCATTATGATCCATTATTTGCAATCAAGTAGATTATTAAGTAATATTCGATGAACTTTTGCGAGTAAACTATGGTATCTGTATAGTATTTATCCCATTTTGAACCATTATTATCGATCTCTACGTACCTTTAATGATGTATTTTTCCTGCTTTCCATTTGCCAGAATCTTTTCAAAAATCATAGTGCCCTTTTCAAGCGTATGAGCTATACATACTCTTCCCAACATATTGACAATTTCACAATCAATGCCCCAGAAAAGCGGAAAACATATGGTAGAGTGAAAAAGGAAATGTTGCAACATGGCCTGACAGCCACACAGCGCGACATGTTCCTGCTGTTTTGCCACCGCTGCAGGGCAGGGCAGACCTTGACGTGCGACAATATGTCAAATGTCAACTGGCATTTGGTCTCAGATCTCCAACCAAATGAGAGATGAAATCGAAAACAAGCCGCAAATACCGAGCATATTTCATGGAGGAAAGATAAAGTTGCGTAAAGCGTGAAGTGGAGTGTCGTATGGAGTGTGGCATGGAGTTTTTCCTCGTTGCCACAAAGTGAAAGTAGAAATCATGCGTAATTATCGCTCGCCATAAAATGCGGAATAGTCTAGCCGGACCATAAGATAAAACCGATCGATCAAGTGCGCCACAAGCCACAAGCCACATGACGGGCGACAAAAAACCCAAACCCGATGCCTACGCAGCCGCCAAATGAGTGCAACTGCCACACGCTTCCAGTCCGAACCGATCCAATCCGCTACGCCTCTCCGCTGTCTGTCTGTCTGTGGCATCATCTGGCGGTTGTCAATGGCGTTTAACGCTTGTCTCCATCGTACAAATTGGTAAATCTTTCCTTTGACATAGAACTGCAGGGGACTGGACTGGCAAATACTCTTAACTAGAGAGAAGCGAATATCAAATACCCTATAAGCAAGGGGCGAGATGCGAGCTATTACTATACCATAGTACCATAGGCCACTTTGGCCTTTTGATTGGATAATTTGGACTCTCTAGAAGATATGATTCACTGATTCACTTGATATGATTCTGGTTATTCTGATTTCAACTATCAAAAGAGTTATAGTCCCTGAGATCTAAGAAAGTTTATGGCTTTCTTTAGCCTATTAAATACCTATTATACCCCTATACACTACACCGGCCATATAAATACCCTAACCAGCCTACCTATCCGTTTGCCTGCCTGCCTACCTGATGGCAGACTTCATTAACAAAACCCATACATAAATATGCCTGGAGGCTCTCCTCAGTTCCATTGAACCTGTTTTATTCATGGCATTTTTTGTCGGCATTGCCTAACGATTTGCCATTTGCCAAGGCGGTTATAAAGAGCCTTGAAAAGTGTACAACAAAAGATACATACTACAATATACAAAAAAAAACAGAAATACGCAGTTGCACTTGCATTCGGCGGTGTAGTTTTCTCTTGCATAATGGCTATAAAAATGAAAACCCAAAAGGGAAACTACTGATGACACAACTTAAACCCACAATTAGCTATGCATATGTACATGTGTGTGGCATGCAACTAACTCAACTCACTCACATGATGGATTCGGAGTAACCGATGAAGTAACTCCTCTAATGATTACCGTTTAACGATTAACTTAGAAATGCCATAATTCAAGACAGATATAGAATATGCCACACCGCCACCTCCTTCCCTCCCTCCTGTGGTTATGTCAACACTTGCATAACATTAGAATTTCACAACTTAAGATATGGTTAGAACTTTGATATATGTTTGAGAGACATTTGCATTGACTGGGCCCTCGACTTGCTCGTGCTCGTGCTTGTGTGTGCCTCACGTGCCGCCCCCCAGACAGTCCGACTGCTGACTAAGCCACTAGCGATGCATCGGGTATCGGTATCGCTATATCCCAATTAGCGTCATAAAACACCTGCGTGTGTGCATCTGTGTGTGGTGATCAATGGGGGGAATTCTATTGAATTAATATTACCCAAGAATAAACGTAAGTGCGACAGAAAATTATAGGCTTCTGTCGCTCTGGGAAATCTCACATTAGTAGACGTACGATCGACGATCCCCCCGACTCACAGCTATACCATTAGGCCCTGACCTAGACCAAGATCAAGATCAAGAATTTCTCGTTTATCGTGCATATTTTTGTTTGTTTTATTGGTAAGCAAAATGAGGGGATGTGTAGGGATAGATAGATACAGACAGATACTCGTAATAGTCTTTAAAATTTTGTCTTAAAAGTAACAAACACAAACATGAAATAGGATGTGGGATCTGGGATCTGGGATCCCTAGGCGCAATCCCTTGACTGATAAAATAGTATATAGCCCGTCTCCGAGGACTTGTGTATGTCGGAGGTGAGGCCATAAAAGTCCTCGATGGTGGAGGCCTCGATCTTATCGACCATATCATCATCGAACAGCAGCCAGAGGCCGTGACTCTTCACGATGCTGATGTAGTGCCCCCGATTGGGGCCCGATCCGCAGTGTATGACCACCGCAGTTAGATCGTAGAGTCGGTCCGGATTGACGGCATCGTCGGAGGTGTTGAACAGCCGCAGCTCGAGCGGAAAGACGACGCGATGCGAGACCTTGATGTGGCGATTGAATTGCTCCATGTACTTGAATCGCTTCAGGTGCAGGGCCAGTATCATGGGCAGCTTCTTCACGCGCATCCGCTTCTGGGCCTCCTGGTAGCTGCAGCAGTTGTCGCACTTGAACTTGTTGTCCGAGCAGAGGGTCTCCGTGTTGCTGAAGCACCGCAGACAGTGCGTGATCGAGGTGTTCTGGTCGACGTCCACCTGCAGATCGAAGAAGTTCTCGTCCTTGCTGCTCACCGTCTCGCAGTTGAGGCAACGCGTCTCCGACGTCAGGATGCCCTGGAAGATCTCGTGCACCCAGGTGGGCTCCGAATTGGCCCCGTTCGTCTGCACCAGAGGCGTGGTCGTGGCCGACAGACCGCCGCTGGCGTCCAGCACACTCGTGGTGGCAGCATTCAGGGAGCCCGTCGAGTTGCTGCTGTTCCCATTGGTCGTCGTCGAGTTGGAGGTCGAATTGGAGTTGGAATTCGAGTTCGAGGTGGAGCTCGATTTGCTGGCCGTGCTGGTGGCCATTTGGGAGGTGCTGGCCCCTCCTCCACCACTGGACTTTCCGTTGCCATTGCCATTGCCGTGAGCGGGGCCGGCATTCCGTTCGGCCAGGATGATCTCGTTGATGTGATTGATCAGAAAGTTGAGAAACTCGTGGGCATCCTGCTGCATATAGTTGTCGAACTCCTCCTTCTCCTTGCGCAGCCGCGTGATGAACTTCTTGGGCGCTATGGAGCCGACCTTCTTCTTCTGCGTGGCAATGCTGTAGAAGAGGTCCGCGAGGCAGGAGAGCAGCGTCTCCTTGGGCCGCTTGTTCTTCGCCTTGTACTCGAGCACCTTCTCGCGGAAGGGCTTGCAGAAGTAGAGGGCCTGCAGCACCGAGTTGCTGTAGCAGGTGTTACCGAAGTTCACCAGCCCGAAGTAGTGCTCGTTGGCCGGAAACAGATCCGAGCCGA
This sequence comes from Drosophila azteca, assembly GCA_005876895.1. Classification (NCBI taxonomy): domain Eukaryota; kingdom Metazoa; phylum Arthropoda; class Insecta; order Diptera; family Drosophilidae; genus Drosophila; species Drosophila azteca. Next base: position 22,022,773 of record VCKU01000004.1, read on the forward strand.
TCTCCCGCTCCAGCTGCGAGACGTTGGCGCCCATGCCAGCACCAGGGGCTGCAGTGGCACACCGGTACAGAAAACCCCACACCGTGGCAGGCTTTTGCACGTCTTCTGCTGTCGGATCGGTCTATCGTCTATGGTTTATTCGATCATTAACGGTATCCCCTCCCCTCTATATACGCATATGTATGTAGATATATGTATCTTTTCGTTATATGTTTGCTTTGTTTGCTTTTTCTGATCAATTTTTTTGGCAATTGGGGGGCAGAGGCGCAAAACACTTTCTATACTGTGTCTGAAAATAAATAATTTTGAAGAGGGGATACACGTGAGTTTGCTTCGCATAACACAAACAACAGAAATTATAAAAAATTATCTAAGGCTTACTTTGCTTTATTTTTTTGTAATTTGCTCTAAAAAAATAGGCACTAAAAACAAAGCAAAGTTTTTTTTACAACTAAAATGCGCAACGGAAAAGCAAATGAAGAATGATTTCTTCAAAATATTTGAACTCTTCTTTTTTTTTTAGCATCCCCTCTTTAAAAATTATTCATTCAAACAAAGTGTTTTTTTTTTACAGTTTAAGTTTTGCTTTTGTAGATGGATCAAAGGTCAAATTGTTCAAGAAAATGTTAATAATATTCGAATTTTTGTTAGTTAAGGAAGCAATTAAGGAAGGAATTTTTTAATTTTTTATAATTATACCCAGTTTTGAGATATATTTATATAAATTTTTTTTAAGGAAAATTTAGTTTATATTTTACTTAAACACAAAAAATAAACATAAGACATTCTGGGGCTCAGGCAGGCCCTAAATCAACATAAATCATAGCCATTCTCTGTTATTGCTCGCTGTTATGGGACTGCCCACTGTACCGAAACATAATTACTTATCTACATGTACATATGTGTCTGTGGGTGTGTGTATGCTTACGCAGACGGCAGCCTAAGATGTACCGTTCTTACATTCTTTCTCTCCCACCCTGATGAAATTATACCAGGTAGTGTTTTCGCTCTCTTTCGGCAATCGGTCGCGCCCTTCTTTTGTTCGCTTCCATCTAAGCCAGAGAGCCAAAGCTCTCTCCATCTCTCGCTTTTGTTGGTTTTCGGCTAGCAGCAGCAGAAACTAAGCTGCTCTCGCGCTCTTACTCCCTCTTTATCCCACTAATTCTATGCCTCGCTTTACATTTAGAGCAGGGATCGGAACGCATATTTTCGCATTTAGCTCCGCAAGTTTTAGTAGGGTCAGCAGCAGAGCGTGAGCGCAGCAGCAGAACACTCTCCCATGGACTGTGCATAGGCCCCTGACTTGGAGCAGGGGGGGCTCGTCTGCCTTTGGAATTATTCTTTATCGGTCGCTATAATGCGATAATACAAATGAATAATTTAAACATATTTAAATCGAAACCGCTATAAATATTAATGAACATTTTCCAGCCAAACATAAGATATTGTCATTCATTAACACATTTCTTATTGTATTTCTCTGGGTCAAAGTCCAGCTGTGAATCAGCACGTAGACCATCGTCTCAAATTCACATGTAATCCGAACATGTCTGTTGCAAACAATACAAATACATATGTATGTATGGCAGACGAATACCTGAATACCTGTCTTTGATTTCGTGACAACCCATGGAGTTTGCATACAAAATTGTAGCGACAATTGATGTTTAGAGCCACAGATGAGGTGTCACAGCTAAATATAGCTCTAATTTTATAGACCTTAATTGAATCGATCGTTCGGTGATTTTTCTCACAACTGGTAAATGGCCGGCTGTGTGGGAAAATTCCAGCCGCTTGGCGTGTGCCGTGGGCAATGCACTCTACGTTGACCGGGTAGAACAGACGAAAGTATAAAAGCCCCAGCGATCGCCACAGCCAACATACAGTTATCAACGACAACTTAGAGAAGCCACACACCATCAGAGAAACCTCCAGTCAGCAGTAGCAGCCGCAGCATCAAAGCCACATCTGAGCCTGCCCTTCAGGTGAAACAAAACCAAAGGAATCGAAGAGCATTCCACACGCTTTTCGGGAACGTATTCGGCGTTGAGGCGCGTTGGATTTTCATCTCATACTTGCATCGAACAAACTAAATGCAGGCAAAGGGACTGTGTCGGAGCCAGTAAACAATCTATCAGCCAAGCTGCTGAAGATTCTAGCTTAAAGTTACTCTAAGTATATGTATATCAAAAACTTTTCCTAACTCTAGGTATCTCCAATTAAGTGTGCTTTCAATCATGCTAAGCAATGGAGACCTGAGTTAAAAGTTCTAATATTTAAAGCTTTTATTCTACTATTCTATTTATAAGAATGAAATCCAAACTCTGATACGATTAAGTGTCACTTTTATGTAATGAACTTTTATGAGTTACTGCTATTAAAAGTTTCAAACTAAAATCCAATACAAATTGTTTTTAATTTATATCAGATTACTGATTGAGGGGTGGGGGTTTCTCTACAAAGCATTTTCGGCAGAAAAACTATTAAAGTACGATACCGAATTGAGGTGGCGCCTTGACTATCAGTAAAAGTGTATTCTAATACCACAAACTTGTGACCCATTCCTTCAAAAACGATACCATTTACTGCCAAGCCACACTGAGAGAGATAGAGAGAGAGCTTACAGACAGATGAAGTGATTGAGATTAACTAATACAAAGTGTTGTATTCCCTCTCTTTTGGGTCTTACATTCCGCTCAGTACTACTGAGAACTTCATTGTTCGGTGGTCACGCCGAGTTGCTGATCTACGGGCATTCTCTTTTTATATTTGAAGTGAGAATAAGAGCTAGGTACAAATTAAGAGAAAGATACAAAAAGAGGGAGAAACAGTACTAGTTCGAGAGCTAATTAAAGACAAGCAGAGTTGCCAGATGTAATTTGGCAACAATTTTGAAGTAATATCCATCTAGTCTGCCCAATCCGAATTAACGCTCACTTAACCCCTTGAGAAAATCAATTCTCGTGGTCCGAGAAATATTAACCCAAAGTCGATAAACCATAGTGGTTCACTATGATCATTGTCCTTGCTGCTCCCATTGCTCGCACATTAATGCTCTACTTGATTCACACATGGCTTCACTTCACTTGAGTTACGCTGATTAAGAATCCTTAAGATTTTTAGACTGCTTCGAAATTCGAAAAGATTATATTCCGACAATGTGATAAGCGAAAAAGAAAACTCTATGATATAATAAAATTCTTTACTGTACAGATCAATGATTCTGCTGGATATTGATAGCATTGAAAGAACGTGTTTATGGTAATGTATGTACATATTTGCTTAGCAACAATCACAGTGAATATGTAACAAGTGACAATAAAGTGTTACCTTTGACGAATAGTCATCCATGAATCATGGTCGCGTGCCAAGAACCAAGTATTGCGTTCATTCATTAAATAAAACCTTAATTTATGCAAATATGTAGTTCACATCCGAATGAATCACCAATTGTAATTGATACACTAAACTGATATGGATTAAGAACCATAACCCCCTGAGGGAATGCAGATAGAATCACCTTCTAAATATAAATGCAATATATAGATCAGGGAACCTACGAAAGACCTCATTAACAGTTGAGAAAAGATTTTCCCAATCTAAAAGCAACGCCCAATGCGAAACTATAGACCAAGAAACTATAGCCCCCAGCATCAGAGGCCCACAGTAGATGAGTCGGATAGCTATCTGTCTTGTCTGGGTAATTCTATGCATTTCCAACGACCCGAGGGAATATAAAAGCTCACTCGCAGGTGGGAAACCTAAACAGAACACAACGGAAAATGCAATCGATTGTAAGTAGAGAACGCGCATCGTCACAGAGGATTAGAATTGACACTTTTCCACTATTACAGGTTATAGTTTATCTGATTTTGATAAGCATCTTACTTTGGTTGAAGTTAAGTGGGAGTCCTGAAGGATCCAGTGCCCTGGACACGACTACATCTACAGCTGAAACACCACAGGATACACCAAAGGAGATAGCAGAGATCAACGACCCCAAATCACCAGCCACAAAAGTCTCAAAGCTATTGACTGTTCTGAAAGGATCACCAGCCAGGGATAACCTCGTTACTGGTTCTTCTGCACCAACTTCCACAACCCCATCCAACGGCGAGGAAACAACCTTCGATTGTTATTCCATCTACGGAGATGACTGTTTCCTTGTACCAGATTTCATTGGGCCAAGACTCAGTGCAAAGCTGTTGAAAATTCTCTCGTAGCCTTACCGATTCTACAATAAGTATGTTCTATAATTTAAATGTTATTTCCCAAAATATACTCAGAAATATTCAACAAACGTCATACCGGTATGCATTTAATGATCTTAACCCGTTTTTATTGGCTGTCATTAAACGCCCATCTAAAAGTAGAGGACCGAAAGCACTGCCCCCTACCCCTGCCCCTTTCTCTGCCCAGCCCACTCTGTCTGGCTGGAAATTCCATTAATTCTTAACGATCAACCGAAGCACAAATATATAAAGTGTCTGCCATGGGGGAAATCTAAACAGAACTCAACGGAAAATGCAATCGAATGCAAGTACAGATCTATACAGAGGGATAAGCAAATTCTAAATAAACATTTTCCCATTTTAGATGCTGGTACATCTCCTCTTTCTTAGCATCTTTTCATGTTTGGAGATTTATGCGTATCCTGTAGATACTGAAACAACTCACTCCAGGATATCACCGCTAAAGGATCAAAAAACAACTGAATCGACAGTGCCAAATGATTTAAACAAAAATGGAATAAAGGATATTCAAATAAATATAAAATCATCAATACAAAAATCAACAACTCTTAAAGGAACAACTAAAAAATCGACACCAGTCTTCAAAGAAAAATCTATACCAATCTCCAGAGAACAATCCATACCAATCTCCACAGAACAGTCCACACCAATCTCCAGAGAACAATCATCACCAATCTCGACAGAAGAATCCACGAATTCTCAACGAAATCCAGATAGAATCGGTCCAAGGCTAAGTGCAGCTTTACTGAAAGTTCTCACTAAATAAAACTCTCAAAGAAACACTCGCTAAAAGCAGATTCCAACCTTCATTAAAAACTATTACAAAATACAATCAATAGTTAATTGTAAAAGTATTATTCTCTCTTTTGGATACACTCTACGAACTCGTCACGATCTGAACCCGTTAGCGCTTGTATTAACTTGTATTAGCGACTCGTAGCCGCTCCGGAGATTCCATATAGATATAAAACCCAGCTGCAACTGAGATCAGGTCTCAGTAATCGAGTGAAAATGCAACCGTATGTAAGTACCGAATGGCATTCAGCTACATTTCATATAAATATCAATATATCTCGTACATTTAGGTGGTATTTATTCTACTTGTTGGGGTCACCATCGCCAGTTCGTGTGCCATCCCAAATACTGAGCAGGCAAAGACTTTCAATGGAAACCAACACCAGACAAAGTTACCCGAAGTCGAAGGAGATGCTGAAATACCAGAATATAAATCCCAGCTGAATGCCGAGGATGATATCGAACTCTTTCGAATGGTGCCACAAAGTACGACCATTCCTACAGCAGATGTGATTGTGCCTTTGCCTACGCGTTCGCCAATGCCTAGAACTTCCACCATCAAGACTTCTAATGAAAATATAGAGGATCCAACACCAGAACATAAATCCCAGTTAAATGCCGATGAAGATATCGAGCTCTTTCGAGTGGTGCCACAAAGCACAACAATTTCTACAGTAGGTCTTGACTCTGAAATGATTGTGCCTTTGCCCACGCGTACTCCGGTGCCTAGAACTTCCACAATCAAGAATACCAATGGAAATACAGAGGATGCAGTCCCGGAGCATAAATCCCAGTTGAATGCCGATGAAGATATCGAGCTCTTTCGAGTGGTGCCACAAAGTACGTCCATTCCTACAGCAGATCGTGACTCTGAAATGATTGTGCCTTTGCCCACGAGGACTCCAATGCCTAGAACTTCCACCATCAAGACTTCTAATGGAAATACAGAGGATCCAATGCCGGAGCATAAATCCCAGTTGAATGCCGATGAAGATATCGAGCTCTTTAGAATGGTGCCACAAAGCACAACAATTTCCACAGTAGAAAGGATTATACCTTTACCCACTCGTTCTTCAACCCCTGGGCTTGTGATACCCACTCGTTCTCCTACTCCTGGAATGGTGACGACCACCTCCACCACCATAAACACTGAGCAAACGCAGACTTCTTATGGAGAAAATCAAAGAACAAAGTTCACAGAAGTTGCTCTAAGAAATATTGTGCCTTTACCAATTCCTGGCAGTGTTATGAATATCCCTAATGTACCGGTCGAGTGTGAGTCCCAGCCAAACGGTTTTGGACCTCGATTGAGTGCGCAGCTTTTAAAAATACTCACAAGATTGGGTTAAGAAAACAAATGTAATTTATATTTGCATAAAAATAAAACATCAAAACACGATATAGATTATAGATGTAGATCATTGATTATCCCAACGTAATATTCCCCAAAATGCATCGATTTCCCTGAAATTTTCCCACAAACACAGAGCAGCATTGATGACACAGCCATCGAACGACCCCCCATACATCCTCCGTTCTCAAAGTTCCAATCAACAGCAATTACTGTCAATCAGCATCATGATCGTCACGTTGGGTCGGTGTGTGGGCAATTATTAAATCTATTCAATAATCATAGTCAATACCGATGCAAAGAGTCACAACACAAAACCCGACTCGACAGATCTCGACTCTATATCTATCCTCTGTCGGCAAGAATAAATGGTGCAGAGGAAAACTCTGGATTTGCAATGCTATCGACCGGTTAAACCTGTTCCGTAGTGCTCTATAGATTGCTGCAAATAAATAAGTATCGTATACGAAACAGAAATTTCAATCATTCAGTGCTCTTTAGAATCGGGAACTAGAATGATCAGAACCACTGCAGTTACTCGTACACTTTGAGGTCTAGAAACACATAATGCTGATCTCTCAGTTTCTGTGCGTGTTATTATTGTTGATCTGTCTGTGTATCGAAAGCAACGATGGCGCCACAAAAGTGTTCTACGAATTTCAGTGAGCCTTTCAGTATTGTTTTCATTCTAAATAATATCCTAACGATCCTAATATCCTAATTCTTAGTATTCGCGAGAACACAGGCGATCGGGAGGAAAATGGCGACCTCAAAGATACATCAACATCCAGTGAAAGTGAGTCTCGAGCGGAACCCGAACTAATCATCACAGGAAAACACACCTCCTCCGTGGTTCTGGGTGGCTGTGATCCCACCACCGGTAGCTACTTATACAAGAAGGATGCCACCTATGTGGTGGATAACAGCGGGTACCATGTCAAGTACAACATCACCATAGAACCTAATGACCTCGACAAAAGGCTCAGTGGGCAAGCACTCAAAACAACCGTCGGTTGACGGCGACGTATAATGTATTAGAATTAGCATTAGAAGAACCTGAACTAAGCCTGAACTAGAACTATATATTTTCCATATCACATGTCACACGGCTGACAAACGAACAGAAACTGTGCAAAAGAATGTGGGAATCGGTATGATGAAATGTATTGCATATTGTATAATTGTACCTATATATTTAACAGAGCTCTCAAATTTCATTTTACTGATATTTTAAGAGCTTCAACATCGCAATTCTATAAGCGAAAAAAATTTAAGCCGATAAATGAATCAATTTTATAAATGATTGGTAGATTTTTATGAGCCTCATTTTATTGCATTATTTTGTAGAATTTTTAACAAGTAATTTTTCAACTATCACAAAAAAAATTGCTCATTAATTATAAAAAATATATGAAACAAAATGGATATTGGAAGTTGATATGTAAAGATTGCACCATTAACTATTGCAGGCGACACCCATTCCAGGCAGAAAGCCAGACCGCTTCCCTCCCAACCCACCAAAGGTCGCTCTCATGCATGAAAGATAGATGTTAGACTAATAGACTAACCCATCTTACTTTCTTTAGATGTTTTTCCCTGCATCTTCCGCAAACCTCTTTTTTTGTGACAATTTTAATTGTGTTTTCAATAAGATGTGCTTTCCCAACTGTTGTGAACAGCTGATTAGTCATTCTCAGTGTTGCCACTTCATTTCTGTACAAAGTGAAGTTTGTTGCGCTTCACTTTTTGGTAAAATAACAGCTCTTGATGAAATAATTTTGAAAAATGGTCATTGTATAAACATTATTTGTATTACAAGTAAAATAATCTTGTTAATTTTATAACCTCTCAAAGGGATCCTATGGAAACTTAGTCTTGGCTCTGCCCCAGAGTTTGAAATATATATCTACATGTTATAAGAGCCATAAACCGAGAGCCTTACCGTGTGTGCAGTTTCCTTTTGTCCGGTGATGATTGCTGCTGTCTGATCTGACTTCTAGTGAACACTTTCCAGTACTTAAGACAAAAACACTCTTCGGGGAACTGTCTCAAGTAATGTGTTTTTAAAAATGATTTAGAAATCTAGCGCCTGAAGAAAAGCTCTATATCTGGAATGAAAGAGATGATTAAAGGGAATCATTAGATTAAAACGAAACGAGCAACGATTAAGTGAGGATAAACAAATTTCAATTTAGAGTACAAACAACCTTGGGGTTGCCCGGAAAACTCATTAACAGCGAGTGGGAGGAGGAGAGTAGAAAACGCCTGCTACCTTGTGGGTCAAGTGCGAATAGAGATTACAAGATCAAGAAACAAAGAGAGAGAGAGAGAGAGAAAGAGAATGAGAACGGCAAGTGGTCAGCATTTTAGGTCAGAGTCGCGTAATTGAAATGATGAGCGAATAATATTCACTGCATCGGTTAATGAAACTAATTAACTAATCAAGCGAACGGTCGGTCGGTTGGTCGGTCTCTGGGGCTCTCTGGGGGTTGGGGCACGGCGATAAGACCCCAGACGGAATCCAGTCAAAAATCGACGCATCTCTCGATTTCAGCTCAGTTTCGTTTCGGCAATCATTCGGAGCACACAGAACGTAGTATCTAAAGATCGAATGGAATACTCGGGAATCAGGCTGATGCTGATGCTGCCGTTGCTGCTGCTGGGAGCCTTCTCTGTGGCTGGTGCTGCAGTGACGCATCCTTTTGCCACCAACTACACCAATGACATCCTACGCCTGGCCAAGGCGGCCCACATCAAGGCCTACATGGGAGAGGACCAAACAGGAGCCTGCGATAACTTCTACAACTTTGCGTGCGGCAATTGGCCGCGCCTGCATCCGGCCAAGGTCCACAACAAGAGGACCAACTATCTGGAGGAGCTCCAAGAGTTGTACATCCGCAAGAGTGCCGAAATGCTGAAGAGCTCGGCGCGCAGTGGCGACAGCAGTGCGGATCGCATCCTCAAGAACTTCTTCAACTCGTGCTGCCAGCAGGCGAACGACACACGGTCCGCCCTGACGGCCGCCCTGCTCCAGGCGACGGACTTTCGCGGCGGCTGGCCCGAGATTCGAGTGCCGTCGTGGTACCAGTACGAGTACGACTGGCTCAAGGTGGTGGCCACACTGAAGCGGCAACTGGGCGTGGACATATTCATTGGTCTGGATGTGATAGTCGACTACAAGGAGGAGCATATGCATCGCGTCAAGCTCGGAGCCCCCGAACTGCCGCTGGGACAGCGTCGCCTCTACCTGGACTGGCGCTACCAAGGCACACGCGATCTCTACAAGCGTTCGATCCAGGAAAAACTGAAGTTCTACTTCCCCGAACAGTCCAAGCAGTGGCTCCAGGAGGTCTCCTCGCAGGTCCTCAGCATTGAGGAGCAGCTGGCCAAGGGTTTGCCCCACAATGCGGCGCTTACCCTCGAGCAGACCACGCGCCAGCGGACGGCCGCCGACATGAAGGCCGCCTACGGAAGCTATGTGAACATCAATCGCTACTTGCAGCTGATCTTCAGCGACACTTTGTATGTGGACATATACGAGACGCCGGAGGATTACCTGTCCAATCTGGTGGATGTGATCCGCAGCACGCCCAAGCTGCATCTGGCCAACTACACCATCTGGCGGACGCTGGACACCCTGGACGCGGCACGGATACCGCAATCCGTTCAGCCCGATATCTGGTGCATCAAGCTCACGCAGCGGCACTTCCCCCAGCAGCTGGAGAGTCTCTTCCACAGGAATTACAACAACATGCAGATGATCAACGAGCTGCAGTCCACATGGACGGACATCAAGCGGGTCTTCCGCGAGGATCTGCAGGCATCCGAGAGGCTGCACTGGCTCACCCAGGAGACGCGGCAGAAGGCCATCGCCAAGCTGGAGGCGCTGCAACTGCAGTTCCGATCGCACGACGATCAACAGCTGATCCGCAAGACGCACGGCCTCCAACTGCAGGCCAAGAACTTCTATCCGAATCTCCTGGCCGTCCTGCAGTGGGACACACAGCGCAAGTTGGCCAAACTGATGCAGGATCCCGTGTCGGAGGACCAGGTGCCGCACAAGCTGCCGCACTACGAGCTCAAGAGCAACAAGATCCTGGTGCCCATCACCTTTCTGCAGGCGCGCTTCTTCTGGGACCCCGCCTATCCGACTGCCCTGAAATATGGCACCCTGGGCGTGCTCCTTGCCCGCCAAATGCTGCACGGCTTCGATGCCGAGGGCAGGCGCTACGACAGCCATGGCTATCAGAACAACTGGTGGGATTACACCTCGGAGACCTCCTATGCGCGTCGGACGCAGTGCTTCCAGGAGCAGTACGCCATCTTTGTGCAGTATCGGGAGAAGCCGGTGCAGGACAAGCAGCTCCTGCGTCGCATTGTGGCCGACAACGGGGCCCTGGACATAGCCTATCGGGCGTACAACAAGTGGTTTAAGAACACGGCCGAAACCACGTCCATCTACCAGCGGGAGCGTCTGCCTCTGCTGGACCACTCGCACCAGCAGCTCTTCTACTTGGCCTACGCGCAGCTGTACTGCTCTGACTACCCGGAGACCCTGGAGCGGTACGAGGAGCTGCCCGAGCAGCTGCGCATCAATGCGGCACTGTCCAACTCGCAGCAGTTCGCCAATGCCTACAGCTGCCCCAGCGGATCCATGCTGAATGCGCGCTTCAAGTGTACCCTTTACTAGAGGGAAATCTATCTATCTATCTATTCCATTCCATTTCCACAAATGTATTTTACAACAAAACGAATGTTCTAGTATAAGTAAAGCACTGGTTTTACCCCCCTTTAGTTTTTATTTTCATTTACTCTCGCAAGAGATAACCCCCGGGAATGACCCTCGTTTCTCGACTATCAGCAACTGCTCTCTCTCTCTCTCGACTCTCGCAGCGACTCTTCCCCGTCAGTTGATTGCTTCACAGCCAGAGCTCCGGCAGCATGTCGGACTCCTTCTCGGGCTCGTTGTTTTTCCTTGGGCTCCTGCTCTTCCTGCTCCAGAAGTGCTCCTCCGCAGCGACCGATGCAGCAGCAACGTCGAGCAGCAGCAGCTTCCAGCGCATCTACCAAACCGAACAGACCCTCCGCAATGCCAAGGGCAAGGAGATGCTCTCGTACCTGAATCTCAGTGCCGATCCCTGTACGGATTTCTACGAGTATGCCTGCGGTGGCTGGCAAACGGCAGCCACACCCCAAGTGCAGCTGGAGCAGCGCACGGATGGAGATCTTCTGCGTCTGCTGGAGGAGAGTGCCCATCGGGAGGACAGCGGAGTGGCGCGGCAGGCCAAGGAGTTCTACAAGTCCTGTCTGATGGCCCAAGCCCAGCAGAGCCAGCAGCAGCAGCAGTTCCTCAGCGAGTTCATCCAACAGAATGGTGGCTTTCCCGCTGTGCCCGGATCCAATTGGGAGGTGCATCACCACGACTACGACTGGCTGAAGGTGCTGGGGGAGCTGCGGTACCGCTACGGTATGGACATACTGATTGGTCTGAGGACCGGTTACAACTATGCCAATGTCCATGAGAACAGTCTCTATCTGAGCGAACCGAGCACCGTCATTCCCAGGGATCTGTGCACCCACAACCGCCTGGACATACGGGACATGGCCTATGAGCCGCTGGAGCGGCGAGTGGCTAACGAGCTTAAGGCCTGGCTGGCACTCGGCAATGAGTCAGCCGCCCGCCTGGCCGCCGATATCCTGAGCTTCGAGCACGAGCTATGCGGCGGGATGCTGCAGGACTCCGATGCATCCTGGGATGCCGAACGGCAGCTGTACGCCGGAAACTACACCCGCAAGGCCCTCCCCGAGTTCTCCAAGATCTATGGCATCAATCTGGAGGCGTATGTGAACGCCAGCTACGGGCAGGCGATCTTCAAGCCCGTCTACATGGCCTCGCCGAAGTACTACCGCCAGCTGCAGCGCACTGTGGCCGCCCACAATGCCAGCCAAGTGGCCAACTACATCATGTATCGGGCCGTGTCCGCGCTGACCTTCCCCCTGGAAGATCGCCCGCATTTGAGGCGCCACGAGTGCCTGGGGCGCATCAAGCGGCACCTGCCCACGGCCTTGGGGGAGCTGTATGCCCGGCAGTTTGCCAGCGAGGAAGCCCGCAAAGATCTGGAAGCACTCTACGGCCAACTGCAGGACGCCCTGAAGCAGAGCCTGAACAGGGAGTGGCTCGAGGAGGTCAGCCGTCGGGCGGCTCTGCGCAAGTTGTCGGATTTGAAGCTCCACTTGCCCCACTACGAGCGGCCGCTGGCCTACAAGCTGCAGCTGGAGCGGAACAACTACTGGTCGAATCTCCGCCAGCTGCTGGTCGCCGTGCAGGCGCAGCAAATGGGTCGTCTCTTCGAGGAGGAGCTGCCCTCGCCCAGTGATCCTGTGGAGGCGTACGAGGCACGAGTGCGGTACCGCCCCGTCCAGCGGCAGATCGACATCGGCCTGGCCCTGCTGCAAGCACCCTTCTACGATTCGCACTATGGCCAGTCGCTGCGCTATGCCACGCTGGGCGTGGCTGTGGCACGCCAAATGGCCATGGCCTTCGACGACCCACACTGGTCTATCGGCCTGCTGGAACGTGACAATTGGGATGGTCTGACGGCCTGGAGATATCACGATCGGAGCGAGTGCTTCAGCCGCCAGGTGGAGGAGTATCTGCACACCAATGCCAGTGCCACGCGCCAGCTGATCGCCGACAGTGCCGCCCTCAACGTGGCCTTCGGAGCCTACCTAACGTGGCTGGGCTTCCAGGAGCCAAACAACGACTTCAACCGCCTCTCCAAGGAGACCCTGCCCGGCCTGAACTACTCCAATACGGCGCTCTTCTTTGTGGCCTACGCCCAGCAGCACTGCAGCCGGGAGGAGACACGTCGTTGGACCAAAGAGATGCCGCCGTACAGTGCCCTGCAGAATCACAGTTGGCCCCGCATGGCAGTCAATGGCCCGTTGAGGAACCTGGAGGATTTCGCCAGAGAGTTTCATTGTCCCATTGGTTCGGCCATGAATCCGGCCACAAAGTGCACCATCTACTAGGGAATATCTATTGAAAGAAAAATGTAAACATTTCTCTGTTGAAGCTCCAAAGACTATTCCAATAAACAAGATGATAAACTTAAGAAATGTATCGATAAAAGTTCAAGTTTGACTTCAGAAATATTCTACAATTGGGAATGTCGATATCTTTTCGTTATTTAATCGTTTCCCCATCGAATCGCTCGTTTTGATCCTTTCGCTTATGGGAACTACCCAGAAATTAATTAAAATTCCTAGAATTTAATCAGCAAAAACTAAATTTTTTATGTTTTTCGATATATTTAAATAAATGTAATCGATTAAAACCCAAAAAACAAAACCCGTTATTCTTGGTTTCTGAAATTCATTTGCTATGTATTTTGTTTGTTCTAGGCAAATAATAAGCTAGTTTACCTATATTTTATGGGCTTTATGCTCTCTTGTCTGAAACGAGAGTTCCATCTCTTCTGCACATCCACTCGGACTACTCCGTGGAACATCCAGGCATTCCATAAATATTGTAAATGGCTTCCTAAATATCTTCTTGTGACTCGTCTAGTTTTAAGGGTTTTTCTCCAGTGGAAATCACATTTAGAAGTTCCCAAAACACGGAATTGATATAATTTTGGATTTCTCGAGGATTCTACTATCACTAGTTTTGCTCAGTGTACGGAAGTGATTTTCCTCGGAAGTCTAAGGGAAGTAAGCAAACACAGACCTTCTCTCGTTGGGATTTGTGTTGTTTTGCTGTCACTGCCAAGATCTCGGCTGGCTGTCGACCGAGGCCGTCTTTGTTTACTTCTCTCCCAGACCCAGAGCCAGAGCCAGACCCATTGCCAGTCTCAGTCCGAGGCGCGATAACCCCTCAGGGACTGAGGAGAGGCAAACTTGACCCAACAAATCGACCAAGTTCATGAGCACGAGGAGTCCGGAGCACAGCTTATCGTCCGCTTCAAGTCGCTTAGTCGGCGCTCAGTCGATTTTTCAACGCCAAGATGAAAGCTTCAAGAGTTGCGCTGTGGGATTTTCTATTCCTGCTGCTTCTCATCCACGTAGACGGGGTCCAGCGGTACAACGGCATGAACCGCATGCCGCTACAGCAACAACAGCAGCAGCATGGCTCCATGTACGGCGGATCGCAGCTGCAGCAGCAGCAGCAGCAAATCCCTCCCCATCCGGATAGTCGGGAGGAGTTCAAAGTGCGCCAACTGATGGGCCTGGAGATGCAGAAGTACATGAATCTCAGTGCCGATCCGTGTGTGGATTTCTTCGAGTTTGCCTGCGGCCACTGGGGTGGCTACCACAAGCGCCAGCAGCGCCAGGGGGCGGCCGGAGCGGGAGCCCCACTCTCCACCGCCCAGCAGGTGGTGGAGGGAAAGATTGTGGATCAGCTGCAACAGCTGCTCACTGCCCCGCTGCCACCGCCGCACCATCCGAACCAGTACAGCGGCGCCACGGCGGCCAATGTGCGGAAGGTGCGCTCCTTCTACGACTCGTGTGTGGCCGTGGAGGCGAATGCCGGAGAGCGACGCCGCTTCCTCATGAAGATCCTCAAGGACAACGGGGGACTGCGGAATGTGGCCAACTCCAATTGGCAGCACAACCGCCACTGGCTGCAGACGCTCGCCGAACTGCGCAGAAACTACGGCCTGGACATACTCCTGGGCCTGGAGATCGATCTCAATCTGCAGCAGATGGGCGGCAACAGCATCTACCTGGGGGAGCCGCGGCTGACCATCATACCGGAGGAGCACTGCAATGCCGTCGCCACCAAGGGGGCCAATGTGCGCGATCAGATCTACGAGCAGATCCAGCAGCAGGTGGCCGAGAATCTAAGGGATTGGCTGGGCATGGAGACGGGCGAGGCGGCCCGCATTGCCGGCGACATAATCCGCTTCGAGTTCGAGCTGTGCAAGCACATGCGGGCACAGCAGCTCCAGCAGCCGCAGGAGGAGGATATTTCTCCTCTTGCCATGCCAAACACAAACGCCTTTGGAGCACGCTCGCGCATCGGACAGGATCGGTTGCACCGCCAGAAGACCAGTGGCATCTCGCTGACGGATCTCACCACCGAAATGGGCGGCTTCTTCGACTTCAAGCTGTACGTCGAGGTGATCCTCGAGAGCCTGTACACCAGTGTCGTCTATCTGCGATCGCCGGACTACATCAAGCATCTGGTGCGCACGGCCAGGGCCAACAATCGGTACACGATCGCCGCCTACATCATGTACGTGGCTCTCAACGAGCTCAACCAACCGCCGGAGGAGCATCCCTCGCGGAGGGCCCGCCAATGCGTGCAGGTGATGCAGCGCCTGTTCCCCCAGGTCCTGGGCGAGATGTACCAGCGGCAGGTGCAGCGTGACGATGCCAAGGACGACCTGCAGCAGGTGTTCAGTGACCTCGTGAAGGCCTTCGAGCAGCAGCTGCGTGTCGAGTGGCTGGACGACAACGATCGACGTGCGGCGAGGGCGAGGTTGGCCCAATACCACACGCTGCTGCCGGACTACCAGAATCTGGACCTCGCCGAGCTGCAGTTCCAGAAGTCCGACGACTATTGGCACAAGCTGGAGGTGGCCCTGCGCTTCAGGGCCCGCCAGCAACTGAACGGCCTTCGTGGCAATGACTTTGGCCAAGATCCCGAGGGCGGCCAGGTGGATGGCTTCGAGGTGCGTGCAGCTCTCGTGGCTCGCCAGCAGGCGGTGCTCGTGGGGTGGGGTCTGCTGCAGACGCCGTACTACAACTACCACTACCCCCGGGCCCTCAAGTACGCGCTGCTGGGCCAGCGGCTGGCCCGTGCCCTCGTGCAGGCCTTCGATGACGAGGGCTGGAACCGACATCCGCAGGCCACGTCTCCGTGGAACGAGCTGACAATGTCCGGCTATCGTAACGTCACCGAGTGCCAGCGTGCCCAGTACAGCAACTATCTGTACGATCAGCCGTCGGAGTTCCGCAACGCCACGCGCCTCAGGGAGATCATGGCCGACGGCAGCGGCCTGAATGTGGCCTTCAATGCGTACCTCGCCTGGCTGGAGCAGCAGGACAACAAGCCCCGACCGCTGCTCTACAAGGAGACCCTCCCGGAGCTGAACTTCACCAACACGCAGCTGTTCTTCCTCTACTTTGCCCAGACACGCTGCTGGGCGAGATCTAGCCAGGAGGCCATGCCATTCCTCGAGTCCATGCCTCTGATGCAGCACACGGCCGAGCGCTGGGACGTCAATGGGCCGCTGAGCAATTCCGTGGAGTTTGGACGCGAGTTCGGCTGTGCTCTGGGGACACAAATGAACAGCGGGGACAAGTGTTTGGTCTACTGAGAGATCAGTGGAGATGACGAGGCGTAAAATATAAAAAAATTACAAATTAAATTGAAAGTAAGTCGAGGGGCTATTAAGATCGAATGGGGGGAATGGGTGGAGTCTGCCGTGCCTCCAAGGTTGCATTGCAACAAAAACAACAACAACAAAACAGATTTCTATAAATAATCCCCAATCGGTCAGGAACGTGCACGAGAGTGTATGCATATGGCTCTCTCGATGATGGGTTCTCTGTGTTCGATTTTCTGTGTCAATCGAAGCACTTGAGCGTGGAGGAGACGACAAACCCAGACGTGGCCTGGACATAGCCACTCGAGCACGCAGCATGCAGCCGTAAGCGATAGGTGCTTGCCACTCGTCCGCTCCGTTGCATGTGGCTGAGTAGTTTTCCCTGGACCTTGAACCATTCGATCGATCAATTTTGTGGGGGTTGCATGGGGATGCATGCCCCTTGCTGCACGCATTTCCGCTTAATTTAAGACGAGGCTTACCTGCAACGACACAAGAAATTTTCAAAATATTAGTAAAAGATTTGTAATAGAAGAAGAAATATAGAAAGTATACGACTAGAAGATACTCTTTTTACTTGGAATAAAATAGCCATATATTCAGACTACAAAAGTTTCCCAAATTCACGAATTCTTCCACTGGAAAATACATTTTCCGTTAACTTGTGACTGGAAATTTTCCATTCATTTGCAAAAAAAAAAATACCAAGCGTTTTCTTTTTTTTAAGGAGTCAAATATTCCTTCCAATAACGTATTATTACATCTAGAGGTTATAATAAAATTGTTTCCTATAATATTTGAATAAATAAATTAATATTATTTTAAGCCCCAAATATTTCTTGCACCCTTTTAAACAAATTTTAAAATTTTATGAAAATTTCTTAAATGATGAAACTTTTTGGATTATTTTTAATAATCGATATTTTCGGTATCGTAAAATTAAGACCTAATTGTACGGGGGAATGGTCACATCTCGTGTCATTCGCAATAAATGTTACCGTTCGCTAATGTAACGTTTATATGGGGAATCCATATGCCATAAAAATGATCCAATCTTTATGAGTTTTCATAAACTTTTTTTCGCACTCTATGTATATACACTTGAGATATATCTTTATATTGTTTAAACACGTTTAAAGGGTATCCATAATGTGAGACCGAGTTCTCCGCTCTCTGCCGAATCATCGCAGTCAAGCCCCTCCTTCTCCTCCTCCTCCTCCGGCATTGATTGCAAATGGAACGGAAGTGCCAACCCCCATCCCTTTTCCCCCCCCCACACACCATGGCCACTGTAAAATTATTTTTTTAAACGCCGGCTTGATCATCAATTACAGTGGGGCCTCAGTATAAAGACGACGGATAATCACTTGGGATAAAAACAATACAAAAGACCATCTCGTTAATGAATGTGTTTTCAGGGGGGGACGATAAGGGAAGGGAAGTCAGCTTTATAATCATTTAGGAGCTACGCCAAAAAGAGAAATAGTCTGCATAAATTATGGCCAAATGGTTTTCAATTCCCATCGAAATGCCAGAGAAAGACAGACAGACAGAGAGAAAGATGCCAAGTGCCGCCTGTGGTCCATCATTTTGCGACGGCTCCCACACACACACACAATAAATTGTGTTGGTGTTGGTGTGTTTGTGTGTGGGGTGAAAATGTTCGCACAGCGTGGCAATAAAATGATGCGGAATTCCAGACAACCTGCCTGTCTCTCTCTCTCTCTACGATTTGGACCTTTTAACTATCACACTTCCCCCATAATTACGAGACACCGACTCTGCCACTGGCTCTGCCTCAGTCTACGACTGTGGCGGCGACTGCAACAAACAAAGTCATCAAATCGATGTCGTGGCAAAGTCGTTGGACTTACGTAGAGGAAACTAATCAGCAGAGAGGGAGAGAGAGGGAAAAACGGAAGCTACGAGAAAGTCCATAACCATTCATTATAAGATAATCCAAAAGGGCATCCAGAACAGAAGTATAGAAACACCTACGCGACTCCACCCAAATTCCTGTTTCTTGGGCCAAGAAAAGAGGCTTAATGTAGTATCTATTCATATGTATCTGTGGCTACAATGGAATGGGGCAGCAACATTTCTTATGCAACACCCAAAACGAATGCAAATCTCACCTTAAAAATGCATTTCAAAGCTAAAAGAAAAATGTGACAAAAGAAATAATGCAACAGGCCGACAAACGAGAGACCGAAACCGAAAATAAAACTCCGTGCACACGAAGCGAATTGATTAATCAACTTAACAAAGTCCCCAATAAATCAGAGCTGGTGGCGAGGGCAGAAGTATTTAAAGTCAGAAAAAAAGAAGACAGACCCAACAGACCCTCTAGGCAAATGACCCAGTTTTCTATCTATCTATCTATCTATCTGTTTGTCTGCCTGTTTGTCTGTTTGTCTGTCGTCTCTGCCTGTCTTTGGAGTGGCATTAACAGAGAAATAGATAGATCCCCTTGGGGGTCACGTTCCTACTCTGAAATACTGATTCCAATATTTCATTCACACATTTTTAACCCAAATTCGAAAATGTCTTTACATTAGTTTTCCACAAAAACAAAAAAACAAACAACAAACAGTCCAACTAAGTGCTTCTACACATGTCGAGCAGCATTCCGAACAAAATTGATCTTGAATGTGATGATGATGATGTTGGATAGTGGATGGTGGAGCTACAAGTCCATTCTCTTTCTGATGGAATCGATCGATGAATGGCCAGCAGGTGTGTGCTGCATGCACTTCACTGATGAGGAAATTCTTCTGTGGTTTCTTCTGGCAGGCGCATACAGGAGGATGGCTCATATATCATATACAAATCTCTTGGCAAACAAACACACTTTTGTAACTCAAAACTGTTGACACTCCCCGCAACAGAACCCAAGATGAAAGACAAGACAGACAGACATACAGACAGAGGAGAGTGGAGACAGAAAAGCTTGAGGTACACTCGACACATATTGCCTCAGCCTCAGTCGCAGCCGCAGGTCTCTGTCTCAGTCACAGAGTTATTATTATTATACCATATAATGGTGACTGACTCCCTGTTGTCGCATGTGGCACATATGTATGTACATACGAGTATACAGTATGTGGGCGAAGCCACCCGCTGGTACTGTCATATATGGCCTCCATTTATCCGCCGGGTTATAAATACTTTACATACGACTTTGGCAAGCCATAAAGTAATGAATTTTTTGCGCTTTTTTTTCTCCCATTCAATTAAATTTCTGGGCTCTGTCTCTGACTAAAGGTGCGCCCCATAAATGGATGGTTTTGTCGAATAAATCTGCTATTGCATTGGGTATTAGTTTTGTAGAGAACTCTATAAATAATACGTGTTCCAATTAGCAAAAGATGCTACCCCATGGGGTTACTTCTTCCAGACTGCAATAAAAGTGGATTTTTTTCGTATAGTTTTTGGGGTTGCCACAGAATTTAGTATGCAGCAAGTGCCCGCATGGATAAGACACCCTCTACTTCCGACAGCTGGCAGAATAGTATTCGCCACAAAAGGGGCGCCACTTGGGGGAGGAAGGGGGCTAACAAGGCACAAGTAACGTGTCAAGGAAACAGCTGAGAGGCGGAAAGAGAGCAGCAACGGGCAACGGGTCTGGTCTTTCTCTCACTGAAATCGATTTTTCCCCAACACCTCAAAAGAACCGAAACTTGTGGATACATTCGATTGTGTGGCTGAAAATACACTTTACCTGGTTGAATGATGCTCTTTATATGTACTATAAAGGAGGGTCTCCAATGTAATCCGTATCCAAAGAATCCAAAGTTGATAAAGTCACACAAGGTACACAAGAAGTATTCCGTATCCGTGTGTTTGCACTCTCTCTCTATGAACTTTTTATGTGTTTTGGTAATTCTTTATGCATAGAAAACAGAACTTTTGTGGTTTAAATACAATTTCCACATATGGATTTTTCACATAAAAATCATTTCGAAATGCACTTCTTACGCACGAAATGGAAACGCAATACACACCATCGAGAGAGAGGAGTTCTGGGGGGTTGGGCAGGCGGTTGGAAGGGTGAATGTGTGAATGGATGGATGGCTGGTTGGGTTGGTTGGGTTGGGTGTGGTGAATTTTCTCGAAAAGCGCGGCCTGCTTCTATCGATTTGGCAATTAGATGCGTGAAAAGTGCACAAAACAAAACACAAACTTGAGGTCAAACTTTAGATTATATCATAAACCTAACGATTTACGCACTTAATACGAAGGAAAAGAATATCCGGAGATATATTTCCAGTACACACACACACACGCACGATAAGGCCTGGCCACACGAGTGCGATTCCACGAGCAAGCGAGCAACGTCCGACCGTCTATGTGTGGCGCTGCTGTGTAACTCTTGTGTGGGGCGCCGCTCTTGGCCGTCGCCACTCACTCACTCCGCCTGCTATGCTGGCGCTGCTAGAGCATTGGCAGAGGCAGAGGCAGAAGCAAAAGCAGAGACTGCGCAGCCAACAGCGACTGCGTCGCGCCCGGCTCCCCCAACAGAAGCATAGACTGGTGGGAGAACCGTCTTCCAGGCGCATGGATTGACCAACATAAATCACAGAAAAAAAAACACACACACATACAAAATAGGAACCAACAAGTCTTTGGCCCAAGGAAATACCCTAACATTTGATGTTTCAGAGAAAGTAGAGAATAATATGATATATATTTTTAAGTTATTTGTATTATTTGATTTATTGTATATAGCCTTTCTTCTTTACATTGCAATTGTGTTTTCTCAAATACGAATAACCGCGGAAAGAGTCACATTCCTATATGTGTGGCAAAATGTACGACAAACACGTACTACCCTTTGGCTGTAGAGTAGAGTGAGCAATACTTCGAGAGAGGAAGAGCGGAAGATCGGGAGAGCGCGAGACTGCGATTTAGAAGAGAGTGCAAATGCAGTGCTCGTGCCGATAGCCGATGGCAACGCCGAACGGTATGACACACACAGACCGCTGCTACTGCTCCACAATCGCCGAGACCAGACCCCTAGTTATGGATGTTTCTGTGTGTCTTTGTGTTTGTGCGTGCTGCTGATAAGCGTACGGGAAATCGAATAGTGGCCTCTCCGATCAATTACCAGAAAACACACACACAACAACAACAACAAAAACCGATCGGTCACGCATGCGCCCTCTGCCTCCTTCCCCCTCGGTCTTCAGTTCGGTTAGGAAACTGGTTTCAGGGGGATTTGACATTTTAAAGACGCCTCCGCCACGGCACAACGCATTCTATGCAGATTAGTTATTTTGTAATCAAATCGACCGCAAGGCGGATCGGATCGGAACGGATCGCAACGGATCGTAGAACTATGCTAAATGGCATGCAATTTTCCAATGACAGGCAGCGAGAACCCGTTGTTCCGAGGTTAATGACATCCATTATGTATGCATTTCCAGTCCGAACCGATCTATTACCTAAGCCAGTAAGAGATAATGATTTGGGGCAGCGGCTAGTAGAGCAGCTTTTTTTTCTTTTCTGTTTTGTGTGCATGCAATGCACCACAAATCGAATTTCATGGCAGGGCAAGACTTTCAATTATTCAAAAGAAAGTGTGGACAATCCGTACTAACAAGGCCCCACGAAGTGAAAACTGTTTCGGGGAATTACAAATTTCCCAAAAGCGTTGCAGTCCAACCCTAGTGATTAGAGAACTCACCACAGCAGTGTGGCAGTCCGCGCCTTTCCATGGCGCAGGCGCTCTATTCGCTCCAGGAAGGTCCCGTGAGAGACGGAGAAAGAGAGCGAGCGAGCGAGCGAGCGAGCGAGAGAGGGAGGGAGAGAGAGAGGCAGAGTTCAATGAAAATATGTGTGTTACAGGCCTAAAGGTAACGAAGAATCTACATAAATTGCATGCACAGAGCCACAGCGCAGAAAGTTTTGATGAATCATTTGGTTAGGTTAGGCCTGACTGGCCACCTGGGGGTGGCTGGGTGGCTGGGGGTTGAGGCATTGCCTGCCCAAAAGAAATACATAATTGATTCGGGGCCAGACTGCGTGACTGCTCGACTCCAAATGGCAGCTGTTAAAGGACAGTAAACATTGTCACGACTGCCAGGGCAGGGCGGGGCAGGGAAGGGGGTGACAGCCAAAATATAACCAATCAACCTCCAAGAAGAATTAATGACCAAATTCGTTGTTGGCCAACTTCCGGCATTACACGCAAAGAAGCAGAAGAAAAAGGTTCTCCAATCAAGGGAGAAATCAATAGAGAGAACCCCATTCAAGGCAATCAAATGCAGGCGCTGGTCGGGTCGGAACTTCTTTCGATGCTATTGAAATGCAAATGACTCCTCCTATGGATGGAAGGGGGGTAGTAGCACGCCCTGGTAGATAGAGGAACCCTCCGAGCGAGAAATCGCATCCGATACGTTTGAATGGGCATCTACAGATTTAGAGACGTGTGATTCCATCGAAAGCTTAATTATGATGCGATTTCCATAAACAAAGCGACAAAGCTTTTTTTTGTCAGTGCCAAGCTCGAATTATCGCGTATGTTTTTTTGTTTTGTTTTGTATTTCGATATGGGGTCTGGTCTGAAACGAGTTTCACGAAAAGACAAAACACAACACCAAGAGAGAGGGAGAGAGAGAGAGAGATATGTATTTCAGGTGATTTCTTAGTCATTCGGAAAGCAGAGCCGACCATATGCCATATGCCATATACCATAGCCAATAGCTGGAGGATAGAACTGCAAAGGCGAACCTCGCGCTGAGGCATTGGCGGTGCGATAATTATCAAGTTAATTACTCGACGCTAATTAGTCGGCAGCGCGTGAGAGGCTGGCAGAGGTGCCCACGGTGACCCTAGGTCGCGGCTGAAACTAAAACCATTTTGCTGTTGCTGGTTCCGCTGCTGCTACAGAAAGCGAAAGGTAAAATCCCAAAGATAACAAAAATCCAAGCAACCAGCACCGTGAGCAATGTAATGATAAAGACAAATGGCATGCCGAAGCGCATGGTGGTGGCATGGGATGGAGGAAAGACCATATCCAATTGGTACGGAAACTGAAGCTCGAAAGCAATCCGAAGAAGAGAGCAAAGCAGCAGCAACGACAGCAATGGCAACAGCAAATCAACTTAATGACGACAGGCGGGCAACTTTTCAAACGGTTTTATCTGGGGAGATCGTGAGATGGAAGTGGAGCCGAGCCGTACCCTGCTCTGAAAGTGGAAATAAATTTAAGTTTGGTTTTATAATCAAACCCAATAAAACCAAATAACAATGGTGGTGCATATAGGAAAAAAATCGATGAGTGCTCAATTAACTGTTATTTGCACACACACACACGAACGCACGCCCACACAAATCATACTCATACAAAAACACCCATACATGCTTAGATGCAGATGAAATTACCTTTTTCTTTTGAATATTATTGTTGTTTTTGTTATTGGGCAATCTAATCCTCAACAAACATTGGTGGTGGTGGTGTTGCTGCTGTTGCTGGTTCCGCCTGCGCCTCCAACTGGATTGGCAAATGCTGCCACTCCCACTCCAATTGGCACTTGCAGTTTTTTTTAGGGCGCGTTAGGGCTCACATACACACACACACACACACACCTTTTTCGTTGCCAATATTACAGTCTCCCGTTTTGCGAGCGTGTGGGACCACCACTGATTAATAATTTACTATTTTTTGCATTTATTAACAGTTATGTCAACCTCTTTTTTGTTGGTAGCGCGGCGTCTTGGATGCGTCGTCGCTGCTGATATTTGTTGTTGCAAAATGTTCGTGTAAATTATGTACAATGGGGGTGGATTGGTGCAAGGTGGTCGAATTCACTCGCGTTCGTTGGGTTTTACGTGGTTTCGAATGCACTATGTGCCGCACGCATAATTTGCCCAATGGCAAATCGTCGATTTCGTTAGTAATTTGGCTAATTAATTGTTTTAACACGGAGAAAACTTTCGACTAGAGCTGGAGAATCATCGACGTTAACATCGATATTATCGATGTTAGGGTCCCAACTGCAGACATCGATAGTTTTTCAAAATATCGATTTTTTTTGCCAGACACCCCTAAATTTAAAATTTTTTCCAATTTGATATTTCGTTTAATATTTGTAGCTAACTAGGACCCTCAGGCTTGAGCACATAATTTTATACGATTGATGAATCAATTGTCTACAAGATTGGTTAAGTTTAGTGACTCTTTTTTTTTAGATTGTGTCTAAAATGACGTTTAAGGGCTCTGTATGTGTTTTTAAAGTGTCCCATGAGATCCGTGGACATAATCTAGTAATGATCTAAAAACAAAACTGGTTTTTAACTTTAAAGTTGGTATTTTACTGTGAAAGCAGTGTTGCATTTCTGAACAAATCGATAGGCGCCGCCGCAATATAAACAAAATAAATTTGTTTACAGACATGCTCATAAGTGTTGTATTATTTATAGTGCTAGCGGGCTTGAATCGAATAGCCTGTGGACAAAATCAAGGACTAGGCAGTCCAGATGACAACAGCATTGATAGTCAGGATGAATGTAAGCAACTTGTTGCCGGCTCACTTAAACGTTTAAATATTTATGTGTAGTTATACACTTTTAGTTAGCTTCAACATTCTACGAAAGATAAAGAAGGCCCTTGCCAGCTATCAGCCCTGCAGTAGCGATGGCAATGATGCCAACTGCACTTGCCACGCGGCGGTTATCAAGAGCGACCTGGCTCCCTACAAGGCAACAGGTGTCAGCCGCCAGATGATCGAGAGCTCCGCCCGGTATGGCACACGATACAAAATATACGAGAAGCGGCTGTACCGCGATGACAATTGCATGTTCCCAGCCCGTTGCCAGGGCATCGAACACTTCCTGCTGCCCCTGGTGGCCACGCTGCCCGACATGGATCTGGTGATCAATACGCGCGACTATCCCCAGATAAACACGGCCTGGGGCAACGGCGCACAGGGACCCATTCTCTCTTTCTCCAAGACGAAGGACCATCGTGACATCATGTATCCCGCCTGGACCTTTTGGGCTGGCGGTCCGGCCACCAAGCTTCATCCCCGCGGTATTGGGCGGTGGGATCTGATGCGGGAAAAGCTAGAGAAACGGGCGGCAGCGATACCCTGGTCGCAGAAGAGAGAGCTTGGCTTCTTTCGCGGTTCCCGCACTTCAGACGAGCGTGACTCGTTGATCCTGCTGTCGCGGCGCAATCCCGAGCTGGTCGAAGCGCAGTACACAAAGAATCAGGGCTGGAAATCGCCCAAGGACACGCTGGATGCCCCGCCCGCCGACGAGGTGTCCTTCGAGGATCACTGCAAGTACAAGTATCTGTTCAATTTCCGTGGCGTGGCAGCCAGCTTTCGGCTGAAGCATTTGTTCCTGTGCCAGTCGCTGGTCTTTCACGTGGGAGACGAGTGGCAAGAGTTTTTCTATGCCCAGCTCAAGCCCTGGGTGCACTATGTGCCCCTCAAGAATTACCCCAGCCAGCGGGAATACGAGGAGCTGCTCAAGTTCTTCAAGAAAAACGATGCCCTGGCCCAAGAGATAGCACAACGTGGCCGCGACTTTATCTGGCAGCATCTGCGCATGAAGGACATCAAGTGCTACTGGCGAAGGCTACTCAAGAGCTACGTGAAGCTCCTCACATACGAAGTGCGGCCAGAGGATCACCTTATATACATTAAACCAGTCAAGGACGAGCTGTAGTTTCATATTCAAATGAGATTCTTAGGGCTTAGGGCTCTATGTACATGTCGAATATATTTATATTTTAAGACTTGAAAAACGCAATTCAAAATTGCGCAAGTTCTTGCTCCCGTTCTCGCGCTTCTGCTGCTGTGTGTGATTATTCCACATTTGGACGAACTATTCCTAGTTAAAGCTCTGCGTGCACTACGTTCCTGTGCATAGCAATGCCACAGGGCAGGACTTGGAGCAGCTGCTGTTGTACCTACGCCAGAACAACGATCTGATAGAAGGGGACTTTAAGTTTGTGGCCACATCTGCGCCTGCAGAATGTCCACTATTATTGGCGTTTTGCATCCTGCTGTAGGAATATGGCAAGCTGCTGAAATGCGAAAGTAGTCTAGACCTCTTACAAAAATGTCACTTTCCCGGGCTGCGGCAGTGTGACCCTCTTTTGCCTGGTCAACTGTTACGTCACTAGCAAACAGCTGTTGCTTCTTGATTAAATTCTCCAGATTATGCGACTTCGAGCTACCCGCGATTCCGTACCATGACAGCACAGTTGAATCCCTTTCGAAATGCTTTCCGGCTACCCACGAAGCAGCGCATCAACTGGTTCCCCGGTCACATGAACAAGGGCATGCGCCAGATCCAACAGAAGCTACGAAATGTCGATTGCATTGTGGAAATACACGACTCGCGCATACCGCTGGCCGGTCGAAACTCTCAGTTTTTTGACACGATAACGGGTGGGTACATACATATATGCATACACATGTGTCTGCAGAGAATATACCTCCAAGATCTAACCCTTGCATTTCCTTAGGCAGCGGCGTAAAGCCGCATATACTAGTGCTGAATAAGGTCGATCTTCTGGGCCCCAAACAGCAGCGCAGCGTCCTCCAACAGCTTCGCAGACAGCAGCCGGAACTGAAGCATATTTTGTTTACCAACTGCAAGGACCAGCGGAATAATGGGGTGCTGGACATACTGCCCCTGGCCACGCGACTGGTGGAAGATAGCAGTCGCTACAATCGTGCCCAGAGTGCCGAGCACAACATTATGATAATCGGGGTGCCAAATGTTGGCAAGAGCTCCATCATCAATGTCCTGAGAAATGTGCACCTGAAGAAACGCAGTGCTGCTCGTGTGGGAGCGTTGGCTGGGGTGACGCGAGCCGTTGGGGAACGCATCAAGATCCAGGAGAAGCCAGCAGTCTACATGATCGACACGCCTGGCATTCTGCAGCCTTCGGTGACGGACGACGAGATGGGCATGAAGCTGGCCCTGGTTGGCTGCCTGCCCGATCACATTGTGGGCGAGGATTTGATTGCCGACTATCTGCTCTACTGGCTGAACAAGCACCGACGCTACGAGTATGTGGAGAAGCTGTCCCTCAGCTCCGGGCCGAGCGACAACATCAGCGCTGTGCTGGCGGAATACGCCCAGACCCACGGCATGTTCCACCGCGTCAAGCAGTACGACGGGCAGGTGGAGGTGATGACAAATTTATTGGCTGCCGCGCGGAAGTTCATTCAATTCTTCCGCACCGGCCAGCTGGGGAGCATCAATCTGGACGCGCAGCTATGAGACTTAGATTAAGGGATTACATGTTAAATTCTAGATAAGTAAATGTGAAATTGTTGAATCGTTGGCTGCTCATTGGGCGTCCGCCATGGGTACATCAATGGCTATGTTGCCAACGCCAGGAACCGGAATGGAGTACGAAACGTGGCCTAGATCGGCATCGTCGGACAGTTCCATGGGAACATGGTCCGGGATGTGTTGGCTCTCCATGATGATGGCACTAGGGCCGGCAGCTGGCTCTGGCGGGGCCTCAATGGACGCACTGCTCGCGGCCGCGTAACCAGTGCGGGCAGCCATCGCACGGAGCTCTTCTGGCACGCCCTTCATCCGCTTGGCTATGTTATTGGCGTAGGGGGCCATCTTTTGGTAGTACTCAATGAGCATCTGGGGATCCTTCTCCGACACTTGGCTGCTAGACACCAAATCGAATTCGTCGCAGAATTGCCATCGGACCAAGTACTTGATATCGCCACTGACATCTGTGGCGCCCATTATCTCAGCCAGGTCGAGGCCCCGTTCGTAGCCGCGCGCCTTTTGGATTTCCTCGCACTTTGGCTTCTTTTCACCACGCTTCTTTGACTTGGCACGCGACTCCTCGAACCTTTGTATGAGGGCAGGACAATCGCAGTTTTCCTCGGGTTCCCAAGTGTTGTCGGTCGATGAGTAGCCGCGCCATTTTATGAAATACTCCACCTTGCCGTCGCTGGTGATTCGCTTGTCCACGATGCGCTCCACTACGAAATTGGGCTCGTTTTTTACCATTTTAATGGATTCAGTTTGAGTTGTTTACAAAATTTTCAATTTACTTTTTTTCGATGCGCGATATTCATCGGACCTCAGCGCGATATTTAAATCGATACAAAATAAAGGACTAATAGTTGTGCCGGAACCAGAAGCTACGATTACACTGCTCAGTCAGCTTTGTATTTCTTTTTTTTAAATCAATACTGTTTCAAAGCTTTATTTTATAATTACATTTCATTTGCTAGATTAACATTTCGGGAAAATACCAGTGTTTTTCTATTCGATAGTGTGAGCTTGTTCAATTCGTTCACTTGAATAGTTCTTTTTGTTTTCGTTCAGGAACCAATCAGCTGGTGTCTTGGAATAATCAAATAGTAATCAAATTCTGGATGACAACAGAAAAACGTAAAGATGAAACGCTCTTTAACGACGATAAATGCAACGAGCAAACATAGTGCATCCGTGATATTTTTCCATGGCTCCGGGGATACTGGTGCGGGGGTACTGGAATGGGTGCGCTTTCTGCTGGGTCGGAATTTGGAGTACCCGCACATAAAAATTGTTTATCCGACAGCACCAATGCAAAAGTACACTCCGTTGAACGGTGAAGAGTCCAATGTCTGGTTCGATCGACGCTCGGTAAACGTTGCCGCACCGGAAAGCAAAAAGAGCATGTCCCAAAGTTACGAAATCGTTCATCAACTTATCGAAGAAGAGGTCTCAGCGGGAATACCACCTAGCCGCATCATTGTGGGTGGTTTTTCAATGGGCGGTGCGTTGGCCTTGCATGCGGGCTACCATTTGAATTCCGGACTGGCGGGCGTCTTCGCGCACTCTGCCTTTCTCAATCGTGGCTCTATCGTCTATGAATCGCTCCAGTCGCAGCAAACGGGCCATCTTCCAGAGCTCCGAATGTTTCATGGTGAGCGCGATACCTTGGTCCCGCTTGAGTGGGGCCTTGAGACTTTTAAAGCTCTTCAAGAGTTGGGAGTGAATGGTACATTCCAACCAATGAAAAATACACTTCATGAACTGAAAAAATCGTCGATTCTTGACTTAGAAGAATGGATACTTGAAAAGCTACCTCCGCTTGAAAACAATGTACAAAATAAGCTGTGAGGGGTAAGTCTGTACATTTTACTTACATAAACTTCCTTTAACAATCTATATTACTGCAGAATTTGGCATAAAACCAGCACAACTGTCAGCAGTGCAGAGACAAGTCTTCCTATCACTTGCTTGATCTTCTACGTTTTGATCTTCTCCACCGCCGTAATGAAAGCAGAGTTCTTCGTTTGCAATAATGTTTCGTGCTGCGAAAATGCCTTTTAAAATGTACATACAATTCTCCGTTAACTTTTAAAAAGTTAATAAAACTCACATATTTTTGGTATGGGACAGTCTATTCGTACCGCCGTTATCTGACAGTTCGGGTCACAGCTGTGGTTGATGTAGCGTCCAATATTTCCACGTCGATATGGATCTATTATGGTAACTTTTCGGCTCTCTTTATGGCAGTCGCCATCGGTCCTAGTGTATTCGTTGAGCATTAGCACATAATTCATGGATGCCAGTTTTTTGTTGTTAGCTATGCGTCGTTTGGCCTCGGAAATAGTTAGAATTTCCCCTGCATATTCGCAGATGAAGGCACCACAAGGAATGCTCACTTTCGTGCGGACACCTTTGGACTTGTATGTGGGAGAATGAAATACTTCCAAATTTGCTCGTGGACCGTACTGCACAAGTCGATTGGTGCAAAGATCTAGCCGACACTCGCAGAAACCATTGCACTCCACAATTGGGATAATGCCTCCTTCGTTAGTTTGCCTTTGAATCAGCTCTTTCCCCTTTGGACAGTACTCATAAGCACCCCCGTGTGAACACGTTTTATTACTTGAACAGTCGTCTTTATTGCATTGACATTGGTGCAAAAGCAGAGAGTTGTAATCGTTCTTTAACTTGTTGAATTCTATGCTGTCGTCACTGGGCATCAGAACTGATTCTAAAATATATTCCAGATTGTCTGGGTGTTCATAGTCGTCATTCACTACTATTCGAGATTGTTCCATTGAAATGTTGTCTTTAATAGTCCCTAAATAATTTTCTTTCTTTTATAATTTGTTTGAACATTTTTATTGAAATAAATGTTTTGTGATGAATTTGGAACAGCTGGAGATTAGGGCTGCAAAACCAACGATGGCACTATCGTTTTAGACTTACTTTGCGCCCAACTTTCATTTCAAATGCAGGTAATATCGGGAAATATAGTCACCATGGTTAGTCTTGGCTAGGATGAAAAAGATGATGACCAATAATTTCCTAGGAGACATCGTTTTTTTTAATTTCGGTTTTTACACACAGAGAAATAACAAATCTACAAATCTATGTATATAATATTAAACTAAAATTCTTTTTAGCAAATACTGATTCATGGCTGATTCTCCTGTGTGGATGAGGCCGCCGGCGTATCTTCCTCATTTATCTGCGTTTCTGTTGGCTGTGCAAACTCATCCTGATCCTCCATGCCCCACATTTCTGTTACGTCATCGAGGTCATCATCTTCGTCTTCAACAGACAAATCTATATCCATAGTCGGACCCTCACTCGTGGTGGCCTCGTCCTCACGTTCTCGCTTATAACGTTCGAGGCGAATGTTATTCAGTGTTTTCAGTTCCCTTTTCTTTATAATATTGTATGCGGCCACCTCTTCGTCTGTGTAGGGTTCTACCATTTTCTCGGTTACCGCCGCGACGAGCACGGCATTGATGAAGCGCTCCGAACGATTGGCAAGGAGTCCCTTGCTCATAAGCCGCTTCTTGGCGTCCCACACACAGTTGAGCTTTGTCATCTTCACGCGCACTTTGGTACGCAAACAAAGCAGCCTGACGTGCTCCGGGCTGTAATCGCGCTGCAGATCCGCAGCAGTGAAATTCTGCAAGATTGTTCCCCGGCTTAGATATGGATTGCAGGCTTGCTTATGCTGAAATCTTTACCTGGAGGACTTCCGCTAGTCGTGTGCCTGACATGGTTTGTCTGTTAACTATAATAGATCCTATAAATGGACGACAGCTAACAGGCTAAATAAGATTGAATTTGTTTTTATTCTTGCAATTCTTTCCTGGGACTAGAGGTGGCAAAAAGTTTGAGTTACATATGTACCTCTTGTCCAAATTACCGAATATTTCAGCCCTGTCCGCCTGTCGTGTGAACTATCACCACTCTAACAACAAAAACTATTAGATCAAAATTTCAATTTTGGCGCGTAAAATGGCTGAGGAAAATGTTGGAAATGTACATATATACATATAATCGCTACATCAAAAACTTTAAACTAACTTTAAGATTAGATCAACCATTTGAATAATTTGGTTGATTTCTAAATTTCGGTCGGAAACCAATTCTGTGATTTATTGATTTAACTCTAGTGTAAATAGGCCATTATTATTTTTAGACAAATATGAATAGCGTATAGGTTCCTCTCTATTCATTTGGTAGTCGATATCTTTTGAAGGTGTATGTATCGCACTTAACGCATATATCGATTGCATCATACAAACATATGTGAATGGTTAAAACGGTGAAGATTCTTCTTCTTCTGGAATTCGATACTGACGCTTCTTTCGAAATTTAGCGCTTCACAGGGTCAATTTTGGTTTTTACTTTGTGAGTTTGTGAGCAATGGAGGATCTTCAGAAAGATTGGTCAAACTGGAATCCAATGGCCTTGGATTATAGCAACGAAAGCCTTAATGAGTACGTTGATGAGTCTGGCCAAAGTCTTGTTGAAAAAGCACACGCGCCCTTGAAGCCGAGCGATGTGTGTAAAAAACCACACAAGAAACACGCGAAAACCTCATATCCGTATTTGGTTCTAAAGAAAAAAGTCAATTATATTTCCGAGTTGGTGATTGTCAATTTCTTTGGCCGAAAGCATGTCCACAGCATCGAACTTCATCCCAATTCGGACACGTTCTTTAAAGTTTTCTTCAAAGACTTGGGGTAAGTATGCCGTATGTGTGTTTTCGAAATATGTACATACGTATATATATATGTATGTATGGCTGCAGTTCCTTAGAGGCTGCACACAGCCAACTGGACACATTTCCGGAATTAATGGAGTTGCATAGAGACCGTTCAGGCGGTCAGGAAAAGTCAAAGTTTGAATACATGCCCATGCAGAGGACCGGCCACAAGAC
This sequence comes from Drosophila azteca, assembly GCA_005876895.1. Taxonomy (NCBI): domain Eukaryota; kingdom Metazoa; phylum Arthropoda; class Insecta; order Diptera; family Drosophilidae; genus Drosophila; species Drosophila azteca. The sequence goes on from VCKU01000004.1 coordinate 22,055,686, forward strand.
ACCCGCTCCTGTTAAGCTTCCAGCAATTCTGCCAACAGCTCGTGGCCAAATTGATTTCAAATCACGCACTATACACGTTTCGGCCAACACAAATGAGCATCCGGAGTTCCCACTAGTTCCAATCGTGGACTCTTTGTGCTATAAAAGCGGCTCTCTGATGGTCTTAAATGACAAAAAAAAACGCTTCCTCAATGTAAGGTTTGCGTTTCAGTTAGAGCGCCACGGGGCCTATATACTCGAAAAACGCATCGAGGAAGAAACGTCGTCGATGGCAGTCATAGAGCAGCAGCGATGCGGCAGAACGTTCTATAAGTAAGTACTGCTGCCGATGCCTCGTTTAAACAGGCATTAAACATACATATATGGTATTTACAAATATTCGATCTTCCAGGGACACAGGTGTAGATGATAAGGATGTGGGTCTGGATGAAGATGATGAGAGGGAGATGTACGTTTTGGGATACAGAAAATGCGCGGCTTGCCGCGTTTACACAATGACTGTGTGTAAAATTTGCGAAATGCCCTTTTGCGATGCCTTCTGCTGGAGCATTGTATCCAAGGACCACGATAAGAAATGCGGCACAGGCCAAAAAGTGGATATTAATGATGAGAATTTTAAGAAGATATTTCCCAAGTCTGGTTTGCCGCCACGCCGTTCCAGGGTCAAGATTACTGCCTTCGAGCAGTCGAATGTCGTGTATGTGCGCCCGGCCGATATCCTTTCTGATGTGGCCTACCATCGAGTGCTCGCGGAGGTCAGGAAGCATAGTAAAAATGTACCCAAGCTTGACCAGCTGCCGGTCTGTGGCCAGTTTGTACTGTACAAGTTCGAAGGGCAAGTCGTTCGGGCCATGGTGCTGAACGTGGATAATCCGAAGGATATATGCGTAGTCTGCATTGATTTTGGCACCGTTGAATACACTGATCCGGGGAACCTATATCAATGCAGCGATTATTTGAGTGATTTGCCGCGATACGCTGTTCCAGTGAAGCTCCGCGCCGTCAAACGACGCGCCTTGACCCCCCATCTGCGGGAGGTTATGTACGCAATGCAGGGCGACATGGTTTTTGAACTAAGGTACCACAATCGTGAGTACGATTATGACAACCACATGCAGACGGCTGTGCTCATCTATCTCGAGAACAATAGAGCATTAAATAGCTTTTTGAAAAATGTCATGACCCCCGTTGAGCCCGGCTTGCATCAACTCGGATTCAATGAAGATGTAAGCGTTTCAGTTCTATCAGAATTATTGCATTTTTAAAATTTTATTTTCTTTAAAGTTTCTGCCGCATGTGGCTGCGCCACCAGGAAAGAATATCGACTTGGTTATCACGGACAATTCGTTCCTGAAATTCGGCATCATTCACTGCACACCCTCCGGCTTGGAAGAGGAAATCACGAAAATGCAGCGGACATTCCAAGACTATGGAGAACATATTGCCAAGGCTGAGACTTATGCTGCGCCGTAAGAACCCGCAGACACAATCCCACAACCAGAAAGAATTTCTAATCCATTCTATTTGCAGGAAAGAAGAATTGTGCGTGGCCAAGTATATGGGAAAATGGTGTCGCGGAGTTTCCCTGGAGCTTGTGGGTGATGGCTATCCAAGCATCTTGTTTCTGGACTATGGAAATATCGTACCAATCCATGTAACGGATATCCGTGCCTATCCGGAGCAATTAACGTTCCCCATCGTGACTACGGAATATGTTTTGATGGGTAAATTGAGCGGTTAAAGTAAATAAGATTGTTTTTCATTTCTACTCGTCTCGCGTTTAGGCCTGCCAGAAGAACTCACCGAAGCGCAGGTTAAACGTCTCGAGAAACGCCTGGCAGTGGGTGCACTTGTGACCGTCGATGAGATTGTTAAGAACGAAGAAAACAATTACTCGATGCGCATTGATGGGCTGCTGGAACTTTTAACATAATACTGACAAAATCGAAGAGAATCATCATTCGATTATTACAAGGCAAGGCCCTGTCTTCCATTATTTACAGAATATCTGTAAATATACATATATTTGTATTTGACTATAATCAAAATATTAATAAAAGCAAGAAAGTTTTAAAGCTTTTCCCAAAGAATTTTTTAACAACAAAGTTAATTTTTATACTTGTTTTTTTTATTATATATTTAAATTTTTTTTTATGAAAATGGTACTGAGGCTCTCTAGGCTATCGCTGAGGGACGCATCCTGCAAAAAATGAATGAAAAGTTACGTAAAAAGTTTTGAAAAAAGTGCAGTAGTACCTCGAAAAACTCTTGGCTATAAGGTGGCTTCACATTGGTCCAATTGGCCAGTGCCTGCAAGAATAAATGTCTGTTAGTTATGGCAAAAACTATAAAACACAGGATGCAAGATATTGCTAAAGACTATGGTTAGATTCTGTGCCAGATGCAATTTGGAATAGTCAAATGGAATAACTAAAATGTATATGTACTCACGTGCTTTGCTTCTTTGCGAAGTTCGCTAAGGTCTGCAACAGGGATTAACCGCAGGCTTCTGTAGAACTCCAGCTCCTCTGGGCACCCTCCAGAGGTAATCAGTGTATAGACTTTTGTATCATTTTCCTTAATAGCCAATAGCTGTTCGGCCTTCGGCCTTGCGTCATAATTGTAAATGATGAGATATTTGCAGCGAAGACAACGGATCTCTGATAACCGACTGGCTAATACCAACGCAATCATTGGCGCCTCATCCTCTGTAGAGTTAAACGACGCTACATCGCTGGCATTGTCCAGCTGCATTTGAGGGATGTCATACGATCGACAGTAGCCTTTGATCAGCTCCAGACAGTCCTGACTGTTTGCTAGCACGCAGCATTTCTGGCCGTGTGCCACAGCCAAGTCGTCCACCATCATATGCACAAACTCAAATTTGGCCGAGTCGTAGAGTCCCATTTCCTGCCAGGGCGGCAGCTGCAGCAACAGCAACTGCATCGCCTTACAGTGTTCCAGCTCTAGAGCTCTGGTTTTTAGCAGCACGGGATGATCGCAAATGTGTTTGGCCATTTCAGCTATGACATCGGTTTCCTGAAATATCGAAAGGGTTAGGATTGCCCTCTGCCCTCTGGTGCGCTCTTACCATATCGGAGCGTTGGCTAAGTTCACAGAGAAACTGGAGAGCTTTATCTTGCAGTGCTGCGGGCTCCAGAAAACACATGTACTCGGTTTGGGTGCAAGTGGCCGCAGGGGCATTGCCTTTCTTCAGTAGGGACGACCTTATGGGTCTGGTGGGCTTAATAATACTATTACGCTCGACCTGGATAAACGTGGAAGCTGGAGGTTCTGAGGCCCTGAAGGGACTACTGGTATCGCTGGGCGCAGTAGGTGTGGCTATAGGAGTCTCTATATGACCGTTCAGTGCATCTATCTTTGCACACCAATTTGCTATTTCCAATCTCCGATATGCAATGCACTCCTCGATGGTCTTGAATTCATCTTGAAGCTCCACATCCTTGCTGCCGATCTGCAGCTGGTCGTTTTCCTTGAAGCTTCTCTGTCGGAAGCATGTCATGCTGTCCACAACCTTTCCCGTGTCATCTTTCAATGTGGCCTTCGATTCCGCAATCACCAGCGTGCCATTGCCCGTCCAAGTCTTGTGCTTTTTAGTGGTCTGATTCCGCCAGAGCACGTGAAAGATGCGGCTGTCCTTTAGTGGATTTTCCCCGGGTTTCAGCTCCCGTGGACCCTGGCTCTCGTAGCCATTTGCAGTGCCCCATTCCATGTCTGGTGCGGCGGCGGGCCAAGCAGCTGGCGGTTCCTCTTGCGGCTCCACTTCTTGATATCCGCGCTTGGCTGCCCTACGGACGGACGGAGCCTGCGAGCGACGCATTTTATCCTTCAAAAACGTGAAATTCGCATAAAAATGAAATATTTGCGGGCTGACTTGAACGATTGCTATAAAGTATATCGCAGTCGATAGCTAACGATACTATCGCATTCGAATCGTTTTTTGAAAATAATCTACAAACATTTATTTATAAAAAAAATATAGTTGCACTATATTTTGGTAAAAGCGTAAATCACTGCAACTAACCGGGGACAAATTTTAAAAGGATCATTTAAATTTTCTGCAGCTGTTATTTGCCATTCGCCCAGGAACGGCAGCGATTTCCGCGAGAAGGTAATGGGGTGGGTGAGAAGTAGAAGCATGTTATCGAGACGAGAACAAGCCGGCAGCAGGAAATCTCTTCCATATTAAGCATTCGTTTGAAACAGAGATTATAGAGGAATCCTTGGCCTGGTGCAGGCCTACGCCCATTATGGCGTTCCATTGGTGCGACAACAATTTGCACACGACGGTGCTCACGCCGCGTGACTTCCAAGTTGAGCTGCTAGCAGCCGCATACGAGCGCAACACCATCATCTGCCTGGGACACAGGAGCTCCAAGGAATTCATTGCCCTGAAGCTACTCCAAGAGCTGTCCAGGCAGAGTCGCCGCAATGGCAAAGTTAGTGTATACCTCAGCTGCCAAGTGGGAATCGACAAGGAGCCAGCATCCATTTACACGATGCTCACGCACCTGACCGACCTGCGAGTGTGGCAGGAGCAGCCAGATATGCAGGTACCCTTTTCCCACAACTGGCTGGACTATCATGTGTCCATTTTGCGGCCGGAGGGGTTTCTCTGTCTGCTGGAATCGGGCGAGCTGCCGCTGACCAGCGTTGAGCTGATTGTTCTGGAGGACTGCCATGACAGCGCCGTCTATCAGCGTATACTGCCAATTTTCTTGGATCACATATTGCCGGCACGAGCGGCGGACAGACCGAGAATCTTGGGCCTGGCCGGTCCCCTGCACAGCGCTGGCTGCGAGCTGCAACAACTGAGCGCGATGCTGGTAACCCTCGAGCAGAATGTCCTCAGTCGCATTGAGACGGCCAGCGACATTGTCACCGTGCTGAGGTACTGCTCGAAGCCCCACGAATACATCGTCCAGTGTGCGCCGTTCGAGATGGATGAGCTGTCGCTGGTTCTGGCGGATATACTGAACACGCACAAGTCGTTCCTGATGGATCATCGATACGACCCATTCGAAATATACGGCACGGACCAGTTCATGGAGGATCTGAAAGGTAAGTGTGTGTCGTTTTGGAACAACCTTCGACTCAAGCTCTCCATCTACCAGATATACCCGATCCCAAGTTGGATCCGCTGAATGTGATTGACTCATTGCTGGTCGTCCTGCATGAGATGGGTCCCTGGTGCACGCAGCGGGCCGCCCACCATTTCTATCAGAGCAACGAAAAGCTGAAGGTGAAGACGCCCCACGAACGGCATTACCTGCTCTACTGCCTCGTAAGCACGGCCCTCGTGCAGCTGCACTCCCTCTGCGATCACACATTCCAGAAGCAACAAGGAGGAGGAGACCAACGGCAGACAATTGAGCGGTATTCCAGTCCCAAGGTAAAGCGCCTGTTGCAAACCCTGCGCTGCTTCAAGCCGGAGGAAGGACATGGCCATGGTCATGGACATGGACATGGTCAAGCCGAAGTACTGCGCAAGATGCGCCATCAAGTGGAGCAGACGGATTTCAATAAACTCTCGCATGCACTGGAGACCAGGTGCCAAGTGGTAGATCAACTAGAGCCGCCAGCAACGGACGCACGCACCCTGGTCACCAATCTGGAGCATATGTTGCAGCATCCAGAGGGCAAACCCCTGCCGAAACGCAACAGTCACCGACCCCCGCCACCACAAGCCACGGCTCAGGCACAGTCTTCCCCAGCGAAGGGAAAGCACAGCTCCAACGCGCACAACCGTGTTCGGAGACGGGTTTACACGCGACGCCATAATAGGGATCAGCACGATGGTGGGGACACCCTGTGTGCTTTGATCTATTGCAATCAGAACCACACGGCGCGTGTGCTGTTCGAACTGCTGGCGGAGATGAGCAAGCGGGATGCCGATTTAAAGTTCTTGCGCTGCCAGTACACCACAGATCGGGTGGCTGATCCCACCACAGAGCCCAAGGAGGCCGAACTGGAGCACCGCAGGCAGGAGGAGGTTCTCAAGCGCTTCCGCATGCACGATTGCAATGTTCTGATCGGTACCTCCGTCCTGGAGGAGGGCATCGATGTGCCCAAGTGCAATCTCGTTATCCGCTGGGATCCGCCGACCACCTACCGCAGCTACGTGCAGTGCAAAGGGCGGGCACGTGCCGCTCCGGCCTACCATGTCATTCTGGTGGCTCCCAGGTACACCAGTCCCGCGTTTGGAGTCGTGCAATTGACGGACAAAAGTCATCGTTTTATCTGCGGCGCTGGAGGAGGAGCAGCAGACTCGACGGAAGTGGATAGCGACTCGGATGACTCGGCCATGCCGAATTCCCTTGGCTCCGATCCCTATACGTTTGGCACGGCTCGCGGCACGGTGAAGATCCTCAATCCCGAAGTTTTTAGCAATGTGCCGCCCATGGCATGCGAGATTAAAGAGATCCAGGACGAGACGCCAGCCATAGCCATGGATAGCAGCAATTCCAGCGACGAGGCAGTAAGTCTGAACAACACCCCGCCCAGTGAGAGCCAGTCCAGTGGCGATCCCAAGCCCAGGAAGCGCTTTCAATGTGAGGTCCCACCCACAGGGGGCGATGAATCGGCCCATCCGGAAGCGGAAACCTCGGCTGTGGATGACCTAGCCATCACCACAAAGGCATTAGTCCATCAGATGGCCCAGTATCGGGAGATCGAACAGATGCTGCTTTCGAAATGTGCCAACACCGAGCCACCCGAACAGGAACAGCAGGAGGCGGAACGTTTCAACAGCTGCGTGGATGCGTACCGTCCCAAGCCGCAGCTCCTCACGGGCGCCTCTGTGGATCTGAGCACGGCCATAGCGCTGGTCAACAAGTACTGTGCTCGCTTGCCCAGCGATACCTTCACCAAACTGACGGCCCTGTGGCGCTGTACTCAGAGTGAGCGCGCAGGAGTCACTCTCTACCAGTACACACTACGCCTGCCCATCAACTCCCCCTTGAAACATGACATTGTGGTACGTATCTGGGAGAGAGAGAGAGTCGTCTTCCCACTCAGTTCTCATATACCTTTTCGTTTCCCAGGGTCTGCCGATGCCCACGCAGACGTTAGCGCGACGGCTGGCTGCCCTGCAGGCGTGCGTAGAACTGCATAAGATCGGCGAGCTCGATGATCAACTGCAACCCATTGGCAAGGAGGGTTTCCGAGCCCTGGAAGCCGACTGGGAGTGCTTCGAGCTAGAGCCCGAGGACGAGCAGATCGTGCAGCTGAGCGACGAGCCGCGACCGGGGACGACAAAGCGGCGACAGTACTACTACAAACGCATTGCCTCGGAGTTCTGTGACTGCCGACCGGTGGCCGGTGCACCCTGCTACCTGTACTTCATCAAGCTGACGCTTCAGTGCCCCATACCCGAGGAGCAGAATACCCGGGGCAGGAAGATCTATCCGCCGGAAGATGCCCAGCAGGGCTTCGGCATACTCACCATGAAGCGTATACCCAAGCTGAGCGCCTTCTCGATTTTCACACGTTCCGGGGAGGTGAAGGTCTCCCTGGAGCTGGCAAAGGAACGTGTGGTGCTGACGCCCGAACAGATTGACTGCATCAATGGCTTCCTGAACTACACGTTCACCAATGTGCTGCGCCTGCAGAAGTTCCTCATGCTCTTCGATCCCGATTCCACCGAGAACTGTGTCTTTATTGTGCCCACTCTGAAGACGGAGACGCCGCCGCAGGTCAGCAAAAAGATCGACTGGCAGTTCCTGGAGCTGATCCAAGCCAATGGCAACACAATGCCCAGATCGGTGCCCGATGAGGAGCGCCTGGCGCAGCCTTTTGATGCCCAACGCTTTCAGGATGCCGTCGTGATGCCCTGGTACCGCAACCAGGACCAGCCGCAGTACTTTTACGTGGCCGAGATCTGTCCGCATCTGTCGCCACTGAGCTGCTTCCCGGGCGACAACTATCGCACCTTCAAGCACTACTATTTCGTCAAGTATGGCCTGACCATACAGAATGCCTCTCAGCCCCTGCTCGATGTTGATCACACGAGTGCGCGCCTCAACTTTCTTACGCCGCGGTATGTCAACCGGAAGGGCGTGGCCCTGCCCACCAGCTCCGAGGAGACGAAGCGCGCCAAGCGTGAGAATCTCGAACAAAAGCAGATTCTAGTGCCAGAGCTGTGCACTGTGCATCCGTTTCCCGCCTCTCTGTGGCGCACGGCTGTGTGCCTGCCCTGCATCCTGTATCGCATTAATGGACTGCTCCTGGCGGATGATATACGGAAGCAGGTGTCCGCAGATCTCGGACTGGGACGGCAGCAGATTGACGACGAGGAATTTGAGTGGCCAATGCTGGACTTTGGCTGGAGTCTGTCGGAGGTCCTCAAGAAGTCGCGTGAGTCCAAGCAAAAGGATGCCGTCACCAATGGCAAGGAGCAGGCAAAGGAGAAGGAAAGCGAACCCTCGCCAGTCGAAAGTGAACCCCCTTTAGTGGAGAAGGAAGCCCCCAAGAGCGCCAACGAATTGATAATCGAGGGAGAAAAGAAACTACTGGATGAGGACGACGATTTCATAGAGATTGGGACATGGTCGAACGACATGGCCGACGACATAGCATCCTTCAACGATGAGGACGACGAAGATGAAGACGAGGAGGCTTCCTATCTGCCCATACTGCCGGCCAATGTAAAGTTCTGTAAGTTCAAACTACAATAATCCTTGGATAACACCAAGTGTAATAAATCCTTCTTTCAGGCGATCAGCAGACCCGCTATGGTTCGCCCACCTTCTGGGACGTGAGCAATGCCGATGGTTCGCTAAAGCAGCCGAAGAACAAGAGCAAGAAACAGCAGAGTCCCGCTGGCAAGGGTCGTCCTGCGGGCAAGCCCAGTTTCACCTTCTACGACTCGGACAACTCGATGGGCTCCAGCTATGGAGAGGATGATCATGGGATGCCGCTCAACTATTTCCAGAGCAACTACAGCTCGGATGAGGATGCTGTGGCGGACGATATTGATGCGGGACGCATTGCATTCACATCCAAAAACGAAGCGGAAACCATTGAGACGGCCCAGGATGTGGAGAAGCGACAGAAGCAGATCTCCATTATCCAGGCGACGAACGCGAACGAGCGGCAGTACCAGCAGACTAAGAATCTGTTGATTGGCTTCAAATTCGAGGACCAGCAGCAGCAGGAATTTGCACAGCCCAGCGGGGACTACGAGCAGTCGATCCTCAAGCTGCAGTCGGAGATTGAGAGTTCTGGCATGTTGGTGCCTCACGATCAGCAGCTGGCCCTCAAACGGCCCGATCTTGCAGAGTCACATGTGACTTCCTACTCGATGATTGAGCTGCTGAAGTGTTTGCTGCCCTACGTCCCAGAGGAGAAGCTGCTCCACAAGTTGGGCGAACGGCCCAAGTTTCAGCTGTCGGATCTGATTGATCTGAATGTGGATTGGATTAATGGGCATGCTGAGGAGGAAATCTACAACGTATTGGGCTGTGGGGACAGCTTCGACAATTACAACGACCAGCACAGACTGAACCTTGATGAGAAGCAGCTGAGATTGCAGTACGTTAGGAGAAAGATCAGTACCTCCAGCCCCGCAAAGGGCGTCATGCCAATGATCCTGCCCGCTGGCTTCAGCTTTGATCTTCAGCCAGAGCTTGTGGGCCATCCCGGACCCAGTCCCAGTGTCATTCTTCAGGCTCTGACCATGTCCAATGCCAACGATGGCATCAATCTGGAGCGCCTGGAGACCATCGGTGACTCGTTCCTCAAGTATGCCATCACCACCTATCTGTACATCACGTACGAGAACGTCCACGAGGGCAAGCTGAGTCACCTGCGGTCCAAGCAGGTGGCCAACCTTAATCTGTACCGCCTCGGGCGGCGCAAGCGTCTGGGCGAGTATATGATAGCCACCAAATTCGAGCCGCACGATAACTGGCTGCCGCCATGCTACTACGTGCCCAAGGAGCTGGAGAAGGAACTGATCGAGGCCAAAATACCCACCCACCACTGGAAGCTGGCCGATCTGCTGGACATTAAGAATCTGAGTAGCGTCCAGATATGCGAGATGGTCCGCGAGAAGGCCGAGGCATTGGGACTACCCGACAGCGCAGAGCAGGCAACGCCACAGGCGACAACAGTTCCCCTGGACGAGTCCAACGGCAGCTGCAACGATTTTAGCTGCTTCATACCCTACAATCTGGTGTCGCAGCACAGCATACCGGATAAGTCCATTGCCGACTGTGTGGAGGCCCTGATTGGGGCCTACCTCATTGAGTGCGGGCCCCGGGGAGCCCTACTCTTCATGGCCTGGCTGGGAGTGCGTGTGCTGCCGTATAGCAAGCAGCCGATGCCTGCCAGCTCTGTGGAACGAACGCCCGGCAGCACCACACCCGACGCCAAGCAAATGGTGACGGTATATGGGTCTTGGCCAACGCCACGCAGTCCCCTGCTGCACTATGCCCCCAATGCGGAGAGGGAACTAGAGCATCTGCTCAGCGGCTTTGAGGAGTTTGAGGCCAGCCTGGGGTACAAATTCCGTGATCGTTCCTACCTGCTCCAGGCCATGACACACGCTAGCTACACGCCCAATCGACTGACGGACTGCTATCAGCGGCTGGAATTCCTGGGCGATGCAGTCCTCGACTACTTGATCACACGCCACCTGTACGAGGATCCGCGCCAGCATTCGCCTGGGGCCCTCACCGATCTGCGTTCCGCATTGGTGAACAACACAATCTTCGCTTCGCTGGCCGTTCGTCACGGCTTCCACAAGTTCTTCCTTCATCTATCGCCTGGACTGAACGATGTTATCGATCGGTTTGTGCGCATCCAGCAGGAGAACGGACACAGCATCAGCGAGGAGGTAAGACATGCCATCACTTGCATTAATTATTTAAATTCTTGCTTACATTTCTCTCTCCGTTTTAGTACTATTTGCTCTCCGAGGAGGAGTGTGACGATGCCGAGGACGTTGAGGTGCCCAAGGCCCTGGGCGATGTCTTCGAATCGATTGCCGGGGCCATCTTTCTCGATTCGAACATGTCCCTGGATGTGGTATGGCATGTCTACAGCAATATGATGAGCCCCGAAATCGAGCAATTCAGCAACTCTGTGCCAAAGTCCCCCATACGGGAACTGCTCGAACTGGAACCAGAAACGGCCAAATTTGGGAAGCCTGAGAAGCTGGCCGACGGACGCCGCGTGCGTGTCACCGTCGATGTGTTCTGCAAGGGCGTTTTCCGTGGTATTGGACGCAACTACCGAATAGCGAAGTGTACGGCAGCCAAGTGCGCACTGCGGCAGCTCAAAAAGCAGGGTCTAATTGCCAAAAAAGACTAAACCCCTAAGCCCAAGACCAAGCAACAGCAGTAGCAGCAATGTGTGATGCCAGATTAGGCTTTAATAGATAGACTACTTATAAACCGTGCAAAAACACATATGAATGAATATTAAAGAACATTTTTTAAAAAGTAAAAACTTTTTTAATTGATAACATACATACATATATTGATAACACTAGGCGACAGTTATTTTGTACTTGGTACGAGATAAAGCGTAGGTTGTAGGTTGTAAAAGTTCAAAGAACCACGCCTAGGTGATATCGGCATCGATATCCGCCAGAAATAAAAAAAAAAAGGTGCGACCGCTAATTTATTGCACTTCGACCCTTGTCAGGATGGCAACGGCAAAAACGCGAACCGATTAGACAGAGAACTGTAGTGATAACTGAAAAAGAGTCGAAACATGACTGAGGCGGCGGCAGTACCTGAAATAATTCCATTCAAAGATATCGCCCTGGGAGAGGTAAGTTGCACATCATAGTAAGCCCTTTTTTAAGCCAATTGTACACTTGTAGTCCCTGGGTAGGGGTGTCTCTGGTCATGTCTATAAAGCAGTGTGGGGTGACCTACCGATTGCCGTGAAGCGGATAGTACGGGGCTTCGAGGACAAGGAATTCAAGAGGGAGGTAAACCAGCTATCGAAGCTCAGCCATGAAAATATCATAAAGCTCTATGGCGTCTCCATGCACGAGAAAACAGTCCATCTACTCATAGAGTATGTCGACGGTGGATCTCTGCACAATTACCTGCATGCTCAGTGGAAGCCAAGCTATACGTTAGCTCATGCCGTCAACTGGGGGCTCCAGATCGCAAAGGTATGTATATGTATGCATTGTAAACGTCAAAAGATAATCAAAGCGTGCGAACATTTCTCTGCCTTAGGGTGTTGCTTATCTTCATTCCATGACACCCAAAGTGATACATCGCGACATAAAGCCCCTCAATTCATTGCTGGGGCAGAGAGGCCTCCATTTAAAGATTTGTGATTTTGGAACCGTTGTGGACATGACCAGTTCAATGAGCAATCGGGGCACTGCCATCTATACTGCACCCGAGGTGTGCAATGGCAGACACTACACCGAGATGTGCGACGTACACAGCTGGGCCATGACCTTTTGGGAGGTACTATCGCGTAGGCAGCCGTACGAGGATATTAATGACCCGTTTGTGATCATGTTGGCAGTGACCCAAGGTACCAACAAACTTCTTATATTAAAATCAAAAGTAGTTCGAAGTGAGTGATTTTTTAACCGATTAGATGAACGGCCAAAATTGGATCAGGTAATGGTGGACTGTCCTGAGCACATAAAGGTCTTGATAAAAGACTGTTGGGATATGGAGCCCAGCAGAAGACACTCGATGCAGCATATTGTCACTGTTTTGAAAGAATTTATTACAAAAAATGAGGATAAACTCAAGCCGTTGGACTATGTATTCAGTAATCAGCAAGTACTGCCCACAGATCTGGATCCTATCAATTTACGTAGCGTTACGATTTAGAAATGCAGAGACTTGTGTATAATTTCAAGATGATAGATCCGTCGAGTCATCTCAATGCTGGTCCTATTTGATCTGCCAATTCGTTACGAATCATACAGGAGTAATTTAATGAATTGTTTCACTTAGTTTTTAAAAAGGAACCAGCTTTAATGTAATTGATCTTATTTGAAAGATATACAAAATGGGGTTCATGTAGTTCTTGGTACGTTTTCTTTGTTTAGAAATGACAAAACATGGTTATTGATTATATAAAATGTTTGGTTTTGTTATTTGTTCTGTATTAATAAACAAATATTAAATGTGAACTTTAACGCTAATTTATTTCCTGGAATATTTACATCGAAATGTGGAAGGGGGGGGCTCTGAACAAATTATATGTGGGTTGGGTGGCTTAGGGCGATTTAAGGAATCAGAATGGAATAATCTGGGGGGGAAATACATATGTAGTTTGTTATCCTCGTTAACTGCGGGTTTAGGGTAGGGTAGGAGTAGGAGAGTTTAAGGAGTTTATAAAATACGATCTGTGCATATATCTTGCATCATTTGGATCACTAGCAAATACGTTTCATAATGAACTCATTGAAAAAAAAATAATTAAATGTTAAAACCTTTTTTAATGTATGTATAAATATAGTTATATGTATATGTATGTGTGTTTGTATATAAATATGATTCCTTTTGTTTAAAAGAAACTGAGCCTCGGATTCGACTCGAGTGCTAATTGTTGGTTGTGTTGTGGATACTCGTTGGAAAACCTTAACGTAACGCTTCGTTTGTTCAGGAGTATAATTGCTTTTCCTTTCTTTTTTGTTTGTTAATAAATGTTACATACTTTTACTTATAGATACTACATATATCTATGTATAAATATGTGTGTATGCAAGCATAGTATGTATAATTAATTCAATTTTTGTTTTGTTTTTTTTTTTTTGGTATAATTGTTTTTTTTTTGTCTTACACTCGCTATTAATTGTGTTTTTTGTTTCGTTTTTTCTTCTTTTTTTCACCGCACGTTCCTGCCTACGATTTGTTCCATGTCTTCTCATATATATACATATATATATATACGATTCGATATACATATATATATATACATATATATGGATGTTCAAGCATATATATTCCCTTTTTGTGTTGTTGTAATTTACGTCGCATTAAAAATTTGGTTGCATTTTGCTTCACTTAATTTCGGCTACAAAATAAAAAATACAAGAAACAGAAACCAAGACAGAAATAAAATATCAATTAGATGATCAAATGAATGATAGACGGGGCTAAAAGAAAACTTTATCCATGTATTAAGATATTCCCGAGTAAAAAACCGAAAAAAAAGTCACTTACTCATATTCGTTCCATTCTAACAACTAAAAACTTACATGAATATAGTGTATAAGCTAGTGTAAAACTGATAGACATTGATATGGTTACGTCCGAAACAAATGATCATTTCGTAAACTCTTGTTAACAAAAGGTGTAAGAAACGTTTATTGTTTTGTCATTCCCACGTGATATGTTTTGTTTTTTTTTTTGTTGGGAGTGTGGTAAAAACACAAATTAATAAATTATTAAACTATAAAAGATCGTTACAGAGAGTACAACTTAAACAATAATTGAACTGCTCTTGAGTTGAGTCTAGGTTACTGGTTAAACTATTTTACAACAGGGTAAACAGGTGATAAAAGCAACAAATATTCGAGTACACACAAATACAGAAAGAACACAAAAATATAAAATACAAATCATTTTTGAAAGCGTAATCGGCGCAGAGCAATGAATTATGTGTGTGTATGGGGTGTCGTCTCCAAAGGCTGAAGCCATGTCCTATACCTAGACTTCTTTCGATTACGTATACATACATACAATTTTCTAATTTGGATTCGGTTCACGATTCGTTGAGAGTGGGTTAGAGAGCGAGCTAGAGAGATTACATGATGAGTACGGGTTACATTTTGTTATGCGTGTGAGTATTTTTAGTGTTTTGGGAAGGGCCCACATTCAGGCTTGCCTTCGTCACGTTTCTACCGAAAGAATACACTAAAACATTGGTTATACTGTAGTGGAAATCATTGGGCATGCATACAAGTGTACTATATGGGGGTTAATGCGATTAGCTGTCTGAATTCTCTAGCTTTATATGTCATGATGTCATGTGTTTTATATGTACCTTTATACCTTTCAAAATAATATACTAAATCAACTAATCGGGTTGGGTGGAAAATCTCATCTAAACAAATGCCGTGTACTGTAAGGTGGATGGATGGCTACGGATTTTTGTCTGATGTGAAATGGTTTCCATGATATACACAATCATAATTATAACAAAACTTGTTGTTCAGCTGCAAATTGCTTTTGTTTTGAGTTCTTGACTTTCTGATTTGAATCGAAATCTATGTGTCTGTGTGTGTGTGTTCTTCTGTTTCTGTGTGTGTGTGTCTGTGTGTTGGTTGGCTGCTATATACTTAGAATCTAAAGAACGACGTCAGGCAGGTCGTGCGGCCTTGCCTAGGCGCGCATTTGGTTTTCATGTACGATCTTCCTCTCCTTGTAGTAGATCTCCTCCGATTCCTTGTCACAGAGCAGCAGGACCACGGCGCCAAACAGAAAGATGGCAGCGCCCCAGCCAACGCCATATGCCCAGCCAAACTCCCAAACTCGACGATTGGCTGTAAACAAAATATAATTAAAAACAAGGTAGGCAAGAAATAACAGGGTTTCCAAGCCCATACCCATGGTCAGCTCGCCGGCAAAGCACACAGGATACACGATCAAGGCGGACAGTACGGACAGCACTGAAATGTATGCAAAAATCGTAAAAACGTTAACTTAGGATTGCATTGAGGCATTAATTGAGCATTACTTACAGGATACAAGCATCACCAATACCGCTATGCGATAGAACTTATATTTTAGATTATGGTTCTGTGTTTTCAGGCCCATGCCGGTCAGCACTGTGGCAATGACATCTGTTATCAATGTGATAATGCAGAGCGCTGCCGTGGCCTTGATGTAGCCTGTTGAGCAGAGAAAGTGGCTTAATATACATGTATTTAAAAATCTGGTTTATTACCTATATCGCGGGTCCAGTAGCATCCCGGTGGATCCTGTATATTGAACGGCAGCGGCGCCACAGAATCATCCTCAATGCAGTGCACAAAAAGGCCCTGACGCCAGTCAGCGGCCATTAGCCAATCTGTTGAGGCCAGGGCCATACACATGAGGGCCACCACAATGACGCCACAGATAAATGCAATCACCTGTGGAATACAAACAGCAAGGTGTAAGGGTGAGTGATATCCTGACAGATTTGACGACTCTATAAGTACCTTGAGTGGCCTCGTGATTGTGATGGTCTCAATCGTTGTTGTTGGCGCCATTTTCTCCGCTGGTGGACGTAGGACACTATTAAAAAGTAAACCTGTGATTTAATGGGGCACTTTCCCGGAGAGAGCAACCAACTCACCTTAAAAACTATTTATATGTATTCAGGCAAAAGGCAGGCTGCCTGCAGCTACTAATTGGAATGCGTTTCAAATGCGTTTGCTTGGTTAGTTTTTGTTAGGAATGGGTTTTGTCTGGCAGTAACTCTGGCTAGGTATAACAATCTAACGTTTTAGCGTATATCTATAATGTATATTAATGATTCAATTGGCTTTTTATTGCTTTTTTTTTGCGCGTTTTGCGTTTTGGACTGCGACTTCCAGGGCGTTTCGAAATTTCACTTTGCTGGCGTCATCTGTTTCAACA
Organism: Drosophila azteca; assembly: GCA_005876895.1. Lineage (NCBI taxonomy): Eukaryota > Metazoa > Arthropoda > Insecta > Diptera > Drosophilidae > Drosophila > Drosophila azteca. The sequence goes on from VCKU01000004.1 coordinate 22,072,266, forward strand.
TCTGTAGGACAACGAGGATTAATGTTAGTCAGGGCGGGAGTAAGGGAAGAGAGAGCGTGATATTATGGCATTCATTTGGGTACAAAATTTGAGGGTTACAGCAGCAGCAACAACATGCAACAAAACAATTTGACAACAACAACAGCGACAACAATTATAACTAAATAAAAGGATCTATAGCGGACATTAGAATAAAGCTGTGCAGTTAACAACAATGCTTCTAGAGAACGTAGCGTCTAATCATTTTAGGGTCCCAAAAGGTCACATTTCTTCAGTGCGGAAGTTCCATACATCGGAAGACGGAAGCATGGCTGGTGTTTAGGGGCGAGCAGCAGCCATACAACTGCACATCTCAATGGATTCATCATTAATTATGCGATGGCGTGAATGAATCCATATGCATGCAGCTCACTGGATGTCTAAGGAGACGATGGGGTAACTCTTTAATATATTCTCCACCCTCCCCTCCCCCACGGAACCAGCCAATCTGTAATGTCTACAAATACAAAATGTACATACATTTCTGCAGACAAACAGATTCTCTTTTTGCTTGTCAGCGGAGAGCAAAATCTTGAAAAATTTTGCGGGCCAGACAGAAATTATTCTGGGTTTATTTATAGCGCCCCAGTGGCGGGCTCCTATGAGAACTAAAACCACATTATTTTGCAGATGAATGAGTGTGTGTAAGCGGGGTGGGGGGGCATGGCAACAGGATCAGAATATTTAATGGCTATATAGGACGTAACAGGGCAGGCAGAATTGGGGCACACAACAACAATAACACGGGCAGCGTGATGATGGTTGGGTGGTTTGTGGGAGTGAAACGGAAGCAAAACAAAATGCAGAGCAAAATACTGAGATTGTATAATTCGGTGGGGGGGAATACCTCTCCTTGTAATAGTCCAATGTTACCGATTCGGAATCAAATTCTGAGTAATCGGGCAGGGATTCGGCATCGAAGGAGCTCATGCCACTCATCGTGTAATTGGGCAGGACGTTCATTTTGTTGTGGAAGCTACCAAGGCTGCTGTTTTGTGGCTGTTGCTGCAGCTGTTGTTGTTGCTGCTTTTGTTGTGCCGTGAACTTTTCATCAAGTGGCGACATATTGACTTTTGTTTATCCTAACAATATAGCACATACACACGCATACGAACGCACCGAGCAGACTGTGGACTGTGGAAACTGCGCTACTTTTTCTCTATTCTCTTTTTCGCTTTTTCTTTGGCTTTCCCACAGCTCGTCGCGTCGGGTCGGCTGTCTGCTTTTCATACGCACGGAAATACACTTACAGTTTGCTAGAAAAGCTCGTGTCACTCTGGTTCTCTTTCACATGGCTTTCAGAGAATTTCTCGACTATTTTAAACGCTCAAAACAAAATAAAAATGAGAAAAATAATAATGTTTTCTTCTCATCACAACAACTGAAAATTAGGGATGAGCGATACTTGTATACCTGTTACTTATCACGATTATTTTAACAGCATTGCAATGCTGCGACCAAATGACAGCAACAGATTTATTTTTCGTTTTATTCCCTAGGATGGAAGAACACGAAAACAAAAATTAAATTAAATATGAATAAATAATGAATAATATATAAATCAATCCCAAAAAATATTTACGGTATGTCACTGTGATTGATTTTTATAACCGTGATAAATGCCATCACAATTAAAAATCACAATATTGTCGTAAAAAGTGATATGTATATCGATATATCGAATGTGGAACATATGACCGTTTCCTACAAATGGAAAAATCTGATGTATAGTATGACCGTACTAAAAATAATATACGGCCGCAGCGAAGAACGTAACAAATTGGCGTCGCGTGGCTTTGTGAACAAAAACAATAGCAGACTGAGGTCTATCTTGCGAATTCGCTAGCTAATTTGTGACAGAAAAGTACTGCGGAAGACCTCCAGACACTATGGCCACTGACACAGTGTCCAACGGCGAGAACTATCACCTCTCCAGCGACGACGATGTGATCTGCCCCACATGCAATGTCAAAATCAAGCGCAGCCAGGTGGCTGACCACTGCCAGGTCGAAATGGAGCGCCTGCACACAGTGGTTCCACCCATAATTACTGCACCAACATCGACTATGACAACAACCACAACAACATCGACATCACAGTCTGGATCTGGGGGAAGGCAGCCGTGGACTGTGTTCCAGCGTGTGCAAAAAAATCGGCAGACCCGACAGCGGCAACGCACGCGAAAGCGTCCCTCCTCTCCGCCTGCAGCGGTGACTGCCCCACCTGAGCCAGCCACCTCCGCCTGTCCCGTGTGCAGCAAGAACTTCCCGCAGGGCCGCATCCAGGAGCACGCGAATGAGTGTCTGCGAAAGAGCCGCAGAAACGGGCAGGCCAACGGTGAACGAAACTCCAGCGACGACACCGACGACAGTGAGGAGTACGAAGAGTACGAGTGGGCTGGCCAGAAGCGCATTCGCGTGTCCACGCTCGTGCAGGGCGGCTATTCGGCCTTGAACATGGGCCAGACCATAAAGTACAATGGCAGCCAGCAAGCCAACGAAGACGAGGACGAAGATCTCAATGTGGATGAGGACGATACACAGATCTACGGACCGACACAGTACGGGGAAGCAGATGTGATTCCTACGGTAGACAGAGACTCCGGTGGCGATGTCTCGGAGGCAGATGTCACGAACTACGTCCGCAGACTGATTTCATCGAACGAAGCACCCAAACCGAATCATTCCAGCGATGCTACTCCCATTGTGGAGGCTGCCGTTGAGCAGCAGCCAGAGACTGAATCAGCAGCGGTATCCTCCAGGGAGACGCCATCCACTTCTCGCTCCACGCGTTCGGCCTCTCAGAACCAGCAGCTGGTCATCGAGTCCCTGAGGGCCAAGCTGCGCCTCTACGAGAACCAGTCGCAGAGCAAGTTCAAGTGCCTGATCTGCCTCGATGACTACAAGAATCCCGCCATCTCCGTCTCCTGCTGGCATGTGCACTGCGAGCAGTGCTGGCTGCAAACGCTCGGTGCCCGCAAGCTATGCCCCCAGTGCAACTCTATCACCACGCCGAAGGACCTGCGCCGCATTTACCTGTAGACAGCGAAAGACGTGCGCCGCATATGCCTGTAGGGGGAACACTGCAGCACCGACTTGTTAGTCTGGAGGCTGCGTCTCAGCTTAAGCCTCGCCCTGGCTTTCTGCAGCAGCTCTAGTTGATAATCGTATACATATATATATATATATATTATTTATAATAACTACCATAATACGTGACATAACAATAAGCAGCATTAAAATGTACTATTACAATAAACCATTGAAAATCCAATGGCTTGCAAGAATTTTAAAGAATCCAGAGGAGTTCTTACGTGGCATACGAGAGTTTTCGAAGTGGATATTGAGTGCTGGGTCTGAGAATGAATGGGGCCTTTTATACTGCTGAGCTCTGCGGGAGAGATGCAATCCTCGTGCATATCCTTTGTTGTGTATAACCACTGTGAGAGTTTGATGGCTCTGCTGTTAATGCTGTTAATATGTCATCTCTCATAGGGACGCCGTATTCTGGGAAGGAGTTACTGAGAGAGAAGCGAATGCTTTCGGTGATTAGGTCAGCCAAGATAATTTCACCTTCTCTTACCTTAGTAGCTCTGCTGCTAATGCTGTTAATATGTCATCTCTCATAGGGACGCCGTATTCGGGGAAGGAGTTACTGAGAGAGAAGCGAATGCTTTCGGTGATCAGGTCTGCCAAGATAATTGCACCTTCTCTTACCTTAGGGGATTTTTCTTCGCTGGGTGGCAGTGTGAAGGAATAGTATTTGTAGTTTGATCAATTGGATCAGTGAGGCACAGTTAAATTCTTGCCAACTCCATTTTCATTTTGTATTTTCATATAGAATACAGTAACTTCTCCCAATATTGGGTGATCTGAAACCTTGGACTTTAACGCAACATTGTCCAGTTCGTTCAGAACAGCAGCCTTCGTTGCATTGTTGCCGCAGTAAATGATTGGAGAGTGACTTCTCCCATATAAGCGCATGTATTTATCTTCAAAGTCATAGATGGAGATAGGCTCAGCCAACGATTCCAGAAGGCTTGTTGTGCGATTTATAAATTCAGGATCTTCAAAAATAATCTTTTCCATTAGAGCCATTTTGAAATATAATTTCCAAAAAAATGATATGCATTTTTTTTTTTTTAATTAATCTGTTCGGAAATATGAAATATTCACTTTGAAATACAAAGTTCGACTGTGAAATGCGTAAGGATTTGATTTGATTGAAACAGCTTTCTATGATCGAACAAAAATTTTGGTATGTACATATATTTTCCCAACGAGAGTACTTACAGTACCACAAGCAATTTTTAAATAGCTGCCAAACTCACATTTTTAACTTTAAGGAAACTTTAAGCACATTTTTTGAAATGGAAGACTCTTATAAACATATGAATATAAAAATAAATCTTATTTCTTTTTATTGTTTTTAAGTTTTTTAAAGAAATTCATTGAAAGTGATCAAATTAGGCGATAGAAATAATAGCACCACTTTTCTAAAATTGAACTAAAAACAAAAGAATGACCAAAAAGTAACGAATTCCTTAGTTAATTATTTTGAGATATTTTTACTAAATCTATATTTATCATTTATTATTTAATACAGCTGCGCAGCGTCTTGGCATGGAATCAACCAAGTCCTGGCATCGTTTTAGGACCAGGACTCTTTTATTTATACCCCAAGTGGTCCGATAGTGACAAGCTTGGAAGTAGAAACCGCCTTCTTAACGTAGGACCACAGATTTTGTATAGGAAATTGAAATTTGAATTAATTTAAAAAAATTTTAAATCTTAATATCTTCCAGACGTTAAGCTGCAGCCACAAAGTGTCTGGGTCGGATGTATAGCTGCATTTGTCAGCTTTTGAAAACTGCATAGTTCAATACAACAAGTTATAGGAAACTTAAGTTATGTAAAAAAAAGCACTTGCTCTAAAAAAAAATCCCCATTTTTTAAAAACTCTTTAAAAAAGACAAAGCCTAGAAGAAAAACCCATAATTCTTTAAACAATTTTAAACCTCCAAATCTATCAAAGAGTCATTTTGGGCGACAGCGGAAAAAATAGTTGAATTTTGTTGAGTAGTGTAATGGACTCACCTCGTTCTGCTAACTCACCGAGTAAATTGTAAATATTCTCAGGAACAGCAGCTCGGTAAAAAAGGCTCCGAGGCTCAAAAGAATTCCTGGAATGACACTGTTTAAACTGAACTGCATTGGCATCCGCACGGATAGATGCACGCATAGCCAGCTCATGCAGTTCCAGTTTTCCTTAACATAAAGCATTGCTTGCTTGCGAATATAGGAAGATGGTAGGACCTGTAGACCTTGGACCTTAAAAAATTCTTAAAAATAAACGTGGAAAAAAAAGATTCTTTAAACATTCAAATCTAACTTTTAACTTGTTTGACAGAATCAACGAAATCTTAGTCAAAACTAATGAATACGTGCCTTCTACAAAGACAATTTTGAGAAATATATGTAGAGGCTTAATGGCTAGTGGTGCTATTGTTTTTTCGCCAATTTTTAAGTTTTTTTTTTTAAATCCCAAAAAAAAAATATGGACAGAAATTTTAAGAACGGCAACCCAGTTATTGTTTATGGGTAATACCAAGCAACATAAAAAAATCAAAATTTAAAAAATAGGATCATAATTCGCATTTTTTTTTATCACGAACAAACTGTATGGTAGTGGTGCTAATATATATGTAAGTACCCCAAGAAAGGATCCTGGAAACTGCTCACAAGCAGAGCTGTTCTAAGAAATGTCCTTGAAAAAAGCTACACAGCTTTTTCTGTATATATACGTTACGTGTTAGAAGAGGGCGTTATCCTTGTTTCATGATGACATTCTCAAGGATCGCACAGATAGGAAATATGCTGCATACATATATACCAAGTCGACAAGCCGAAACTGCGGCATGGTACCTTTCCAGGAAAACATGATTATGTGCAGAAGCAGGTGATTTTAGTGCTTTTTGCGATTTTCAAATACGAGCCGTATTTTCTCAAAAACCACCGCGCGAAACGGTTAAGTATTCGATAGAAACCATATCGATACAGCCATATCGGGCAAACAGCTGATTTGATAACAAAAATTAATTTCACAAGGCTTTCTGTTTTTGTGTCCAATCCAATTTCCACGACATGTCCAGCTCCGGTAGGCATTTCTTTAAATACCCCAAGCACATGGTACAGCTCCAACTTCATTACAGGCGCCAATCCCTTCTCCCACTTCGAGGAATCCTTCACACAAGACGGCAACGTTTACAAGTATTTTAATCTGCCGAAAATTGACAACAAATATGGTAAACATGGATTCGGTTTATGCCTACAGAACATTATATGTTTTCCTAATTTAACTCACAGATGCATTGCCCTTCTCCATACGCATTCTGCTCGAGTCTGCAGTGCGGAACTGTGACAACTTCCAGGTGCTGGAAAGGGACGTGAAGAGTATTTTGGACTGGACGCCTGCTCTAAGGCAGGGAGGCAACGACGTCGAGGTGTCCTTTAAGCCAGCGCGTGTCATACTCCAGGTAGAGAGGTTTCAAATGTGCGCACCAGTTTTATTCCGTTTCTCATTCCGTTTGATCTGTTCAGGACTTCACCGGAGTGCCGGCCGTGGTGGACTTTGCGGCAATGCGAGATGCTGTCCTCGCTTTGGGCGGAAAACCCGAAAAGATCAACCCCATCTGCCCCGCCGACCTGGTCGTCGATCATTCCGTGCAGGTTGACTTTGCTCGTATCTCCGATGCCCTAGCGAAGAACCAATCGCTGGAGTTCGAGCGCAACAAGGAACGATTCACATTCCTCAAGTGGGGCGCCCGGGCGTTCAACAACATGCTGATAGTGCCACCCGGCTCCGGCATTGTGCATCAGGTGAACTTGGAGTACTTGGCCCGCGTTGTCTTTGAGAAAGATGCTTCGGATGGCTCGAAGATCCTCTATCCGGACAGCGTCGTTGGCACCGACTCCCATACGACCATGATCAACGGCCTGGGCGTGCTCGGCTGGGGTGTGGGTGGCATTGAGGCGGAGGCCGTGATGTTGGGACAGTCGATATCCATGCTGCTGCCGGAGGTCATTGGCTATAAGCTGGTCGGCAAGCTGGGTCCTTTGGCCACCTCAACTGATTTGGTGCTGACCATCACCAAGCATCTGCGCCAGCTGGGCGTCGTTGGCAAATTCGTGGAGTTCTACGGCCCCGGTGTGGCTGAGCTGAGCATCGCCGATCGTGCGACCATCAGCAATATGTGCCCGGAATATGGAGCCACAGTTGGCTACTTCCCCATCGACGAGAACACACTCAGCTACATGCGGCAGACGAGTCAGTATTGAATGTTCAATAGAAAGAACATATGTATTAATCAGATATCCCCTGCAGATCGATCTGAGAAGAAAATCGATGTCATTCGGGAGTATCTGAAGGCCACACGGCAATTGCGGGATTACTCTCTTCAAGATCAGGATCCCACGTACACAGAGGTTGGTGTCTTTTCTTTTTTGAGTGTGTTTTTGTTTGCTTGTTTGTGACTAACTCTTCAATGTTACGTGGTCGTTTGCAGACTGTTACTTTGGATCTTTCCACAGTGGTCACATCGGTTTCGGGCCCGAAGCGGCCGCACGATCGCGTGTCCGTTTCGAGCATGTTTGAGGATTTCAAATCGTGCCTCACCAGTCCCGTGGGTTTCAAGGGATTTGCTGTATCGCCAGACGACTTGTCAGCCAGCGGAGAGTTCCAATGGGATGATGGGAAAAGCTACAAGATACGTCACGGGTCTGTGGTCATTGCTGCGATTACTTCCTGTACGAACACATCGAATCCATCCGTGATGCTGGGCGCCGGCCTGCTGGCTAAGAATGCCGTGGAGAAGGGGCTCAGCATTTTGCCGTACATCAAGACATCGCTGTCACCGGGATCTGGTGTGGTTACCTATTACCTGAGGGAGTCGGGTGTCATTCCGTACCTGGAGCAGCTGGGCTTCGACATTGTGGGATATGGATGCATGACCTGCATTGGCAACTCGGGACCGCTGGAGGAGAATGTGGTGAACACCATCGAGAAGAACGGTCTCGTTTGCTGCGGTGTTCTGTCCGGCAATCGAAACTTCGAGGGTCGCATCCATCCCAACACGCGGGCCAACTATCTGGCCAGTCCGCTGCTGGTGATTGCCTATGCCATAGCTGGACGGGTGGACATTGACTTTGAGACGCAGCCACTTGGCGTCGATGGCAGCGGGAATAACGTTTTCCTTCGTGACATTTGGCCGACACGCAGCCAGATACATGAGGTGGAGCGCAAACACGTCATTCCAGCCATGTTCCAGGAGGTCTACAGTGAGTGTTAAAAGTTCGAAATTCAATCAATTATAATGTTCTTTAAACTCCTTTCATTTAAGGCAAAATCGAACTTGGTTCTCTGGATTGGCAAACCCTTGAGGTCTCCGATGGTAAACTCTATCCCTGGAGTGCAGCGTCCACTTATATCAAACGACCTCCCTTCTTTGAGGGCATGACCCGACAACTGCCAAAGCTAGGCAGCATTGAGAGAGCGCGCTGCCTGCTCTTTCTGGGCGACTCTGTGACCACGGATCACATTTCGCCAGCGGGCTCCATTGCCAGGAATTCCCCGGCAGCGCGTTATTTGGCCGAGCGCAATCTTACACCTCGGGACTTCAATTCGTATGGTTCACGGCGCGGCAACGATGCGATCATGTCCCGCGGAACCTTCGCCAACATACGCCTGGTGAACAAATTGGCCTCTAAGACCGGTCCGCGAACGTTGCACATACCCAGCCAGCAGGAGATGGATATTTTCGATGCCGCCGAGCGATATCGGGAGGACGGAACGCCGTTGGTGTTGGTTGTCGGCAAGGATTACGGCAGTGGCAGCTCCCGCGACTGGGCCGCCAAGGGTCCGTTTCTCCTGGGCATAAAGGCTGTCATTGCGGAATCGTACGAGCGTATTCATCGCTCGAATTTGGTCGGCATGGGTATCATTCCCCTGCAGTTTCTGCCGGGACAAGGCGCTGAATCCTTAAACCTGACCGGTCGGGAGCTGTATACCATGGCTCTGCCCGCGAGCGACGACTTGAAGCCGGGCCAGAGAGTTCAAGTCGAGGCCGATGGTAATGTTTTCGAGACGACGCTGCGCTTTGATACCGAGGTGGACATTACGTACTACAAGAATGGCGGCATTCTAAACTACATGATACGGAAGATGCTTGACTAGTGCTCGTTTTTATAGCATCTTTTTGTATATTCCAAGTGCATTTCTAACAAAAATATTTTTTTTACTATGTAACTGGTAATAAAATTTGAATTTTGATATGGGCGCTACTGGTCCTGCTAACCGGTTTGACATACGCGTTATTGAGCTAGTATGCATATCTGAGAAACGAACTAACGCCTGGCTAAAGCTGGAAAAACATGATGTTTTAAGATCCAGAAATCGAAAATGTATAAAACTTCAGGAAATTGTTTTCAAATAATTATTTCTATTTATGTGTCCTTTTTTCAAAAGTGTCAATTATCCATTCTGCAATCAATATATCGCCTCAACTTTCGCTAAAATCTGAGTTTGATCTGGTCGCCGCGAAGACCACTTCTATATTTGTCATGTTCGAATACCATGGATTTTTGCAAATATCCCAAAAACGAACAGAAGCCAGAAATCGCTCTTAGCACCAACTATTGGGCTAGTCAAGTGGTTAATGATAACGGTAAAACAATTTTGAAAATCGGTTTTATTTTGACATTTTTACAACTTGAAATCGTACGAGCGTCCAGTTCGACATCAGAGAAATGCCAATATGAAGATAAAAAAGTAAAGATATAGAAATTAAGTAAAGTTTGTTTTACTAGGCACCAATTATTGCAGAAACTAGTCAGTCTCTATCTCACCAAATTTTATGGTTTTTGGTCTTCTTATAAAGACTGAAAATGGGTATCGGGATAGATATGTTAATAATAATAAATTCATCAAATGCATTATTGAGTCAAAAATTGTAAATATGTGCAAAATACAATATTAATTACGTTTTAAAGCATCTGGAAAAAAAGAATTTTAACATTAATCAAATGAAAAAGGGTATATATGTATATGTCCATACCACCGGTTAAGTCTTCAAATGACGTGACATTTCATGCTCACTTACGTTTTCTTGCGTCGCATTTCATGCTCACTTAAGTTTTATACCTTGGCTTAAACGTCATTTTAGAAACAATCTAAAAAAAAAAGAGTCACTAAACTTAACCAATCTTGTAGACAATTGATTCATCAATCGTATAAAAATATGTGCTCAAGCCTGAGGGTCCTAGTTAGCTAGTAATATTAAACGGAATATCAAAATCAAAGAATATGATTTTTGTTGGTATTTTGGTCATGGTATATACTGATACCATTTTCAAAATTACCGCCACATCACCAAATATATTGAACCGATCGGTTCGACACAACTTTTTGGTTCGAGCTTGGGTTGATCCAAAAAAGGTATGGATAACGGGTAAATTCAGCCAAGGGAAATTCCATGGATCGCACGATTTTCACCTTACCCGAATTTTTCCCCAATATGGGGCCCACATGCCCTATAGATCAGCTGGGGTGGATTTCACCTTGCAGGCCTTGCATTTTCTGGGTCGTTTTGCCTGTCCATACCCGATATTTTCCGAAGAGCCTCAGCAATTTCCCAGGGAAAAATATTGTAAACTTCCCAGGACGGCGAGGATTTTTTAAAGCGGGCGGATTTGAAATGAGCAAGAGAGTTACCAAAATAATGGATAAATTGCTGAAATCAAAGTAAACTGCTTCATGCGAGATTTGTTATTGGATTATGTTATCTTTTTACTATAATTTATGGGTTTCCTTCCAAGCAGTAGCCCCAACACTTTATAGCCCAAATTATAGTGATCAAATAAAACAATAGCCTCCAAAACAACTAACTTCGACACGAGCGTTACAGAGCGTCGCTCACCAGCCATTTTAAAATTGTTAAATCTATTATTTGCCGCCATAAACTGCAATATTATGCTTTCTTACGTCGCATGTCGTGCTCACTCAAGTTTTATAAACGGTATTTTATAAACAATCCAACAAAACGGAGTACTTAAAATTAGCCAGTCTTGTAGAAAATTGTTTAATCTATTGTATAAAATTATGGTTTTAGGCCTGAGGGTCCTAGCTAGCTAGTAATATAAAACGGAATATCAAATTGGAAAAAATGTTCACCAGATCCGATTAAAAGCATATCGATTAAATTTAGGGGTGTCTGGCAAAAAATCGATGTTTTGAAAAACTATCGATGTCTGCAGTTAGGACAGTACATCGACTATATCGATGTTGACATCGATGTTTCTCCAGCTCTAATTTCTAATTTCTGTTTCGCAGAACAATAAAAGTAAATAAAAAACCGCGCGGTCGTAAACAGTGTGCCATCTTGTAGATGGAATCCGATTGGGAATACAGTGAACGCGCCAAGACCTACCTGTGGAAATATCGCGCTGTCCACACAGCACAACGTCGCGCCTCCGCCTCCGTCTTCGCCCGTGCCGTCGCCACCTCCGACTCGACTCTGCCCAGTGCTTGTGCTTGGGGGGACTCTAGCAGCAGAGAGCACACAGGTCCAGTTTTGAACACATAGATATATATTGCAAGTTGCATACGTCGCGTCGTGTGGATTATGTCATTTATTTATAAAAACACAAAGGTACAAAACCGTTGAATGTTGCACCAAAAAGCAGAGAAAACCTGTAAAAATGTAGACTGTGTGTCCGTCTCTCTGTGTGCGTGTGTGTGCGTGTGAGAGTGAGTGTGTGCCGCAGATAATGGATGTTTTAGTTGTGGCCGTTTAAATATATACATAGATATAGAGAGATATATGTACATAGTATAGTCCGTTCGGGAAGTATATGCGTCTCAGCACGTCGCCGCGTCTGCGAGCCCAAGACCGAGCCCGACCCCAAGTGTCCCCCCGGAGTCCCCAGGGGCCAAAGCGCGCGAGCGATGCCGCTGCCCCTCCTCCGTTCTAGCATCGGCAACATAAACAGCAACAGCTCAGAAAATCCAACAATTTTGGAGTAAATATAAAATATCAACAAATGGCCACATTCAATGGGAACGCCACCAGCAATGCCGCGGATGTCCTGAGTTCCTCGGTGGCCGCTGCCACAGCAACAGCCACATTTCTAGTGCCCACCACAACGACACAATCGGCAGGAGCCAGCATTGGAGTGCCGCCATCGTTGCATCTTGACCAGTTTGGGGGCTATATGAGCACGGGGGCTGTCACGCCGCTCCATCACCATCAGCAGACCAATTCATCCTACACCTTTGTGCAGATCAAACGCGAGCCTTGTCAGGTATCCGAGATTAGTTCCAACAATTGCCATCAGCAGCAGCAGCATCAGCTGAACCACCAGCCGCTAAACCATCACCATCACCAGCAGCAGCAGCAACACCATCATCTCCAATCATCATCTGCATCGCTCACAGCCGCTGGCCTGGGCACAGTGTCCTCCTCCGTGACCGCATCAGCCACCTCCAAGACCATGTCTTCGTCCACACTAACGACGCTCGTTAAGATCGAGGCACCATCCCCCAAAGTGTCCGATCTAGAAAAGTCGAATGGCACCAGCACAAGTAGGTTTCCCCCGTTTTCCGTCCTCCCCTGCTATCTCCTCTCAACGCCATTATTTTCATTATTTTTATGCTTAGGCAATTCCGTGCCCATTGGTATTGCCGTGGCCCGGAAACGGCCGCAGGAAGCCCTCGTGTCGGCACTGACCAACCCGGCCGCGTTACCTCTGCAGCAACCACTCAGCAAGGACATGAACTGCTTTGGCATACGCGTCGCTGACTTGAGTAAGTGTTGGACGGGCCATCAGCAGCATCTAATTTAATTTAAGAGCTCCAGATTCTGTGTGTATTTGAGCGCCTCTAATGAGCGTTTGCCAGCCGACCCGTCCCCAGGGGCATCGTTATGATGCTTATAAGCCAGAACCAGAGCCGCCCAGGACATGGCCGCCGTTCAATTATCCCGCTAATAAGATTTCAACAAACATTGAAAAATTCCTTCAGTCCGGTCCGTCCTTCCTGCCAGCCCCCGCTCCAACTCTTGAGTTGAGGGTGTCTCTGGTGCACACGGCACGCCGCACGCCGTAAACACCCCCCGTCAGAGTTGAGAGGGCAGAAATCATATGATGTTAGATGATGGCTGCCTGCTGTGTGGCTGTCGTTGTTGTGACAGCGGCTGACTCGGCTCGAGGCGACCCTCCCCTCGCGATGGCTTTAATATTGAAACGTAGATATTGTGTATAAAAATATATTAGGAAACCGGTGGTAAATCATACGAACTTCTAAAGCGGAAATAAAACGAAAGTGAAACACACATTTTGCGAATGCAAAGAATGGCATGATGGACTTGCGAATGCTCTACGACAGTCAAAAAAGTCTGAAATAACACACTAGCCTTCGAATACAAGAACCTCTTTCTTGTGAAATTCTCTTACATTATTGTTTATCATTTATAATTTACAATGCTTAAAGGCAAGTAATTCACACCAAACTTAGATGCTGCAGTGATTGCAAAACCATCTTTCAAACACAAAAAATAAACGCAATTTTAGGCGAGACGAGTCTCGAGCCACGTATTGTTGGCTGCGTGTTCGATTTTGGGGCCCGATTCTGTTGCCCCATGGTAAGCACAGGCGAAAAGAGAAACACTGCGCGCGCGGGGTCTCTCATTCTAAGGGACATCAGGAAAATCCCCGCCACAAAAAAGCTTTTAGGTGCGTCATGCAAAATCTTGGTATTTGAATAGTGGTTGGTTTAAAGAACCAGCAATGGCCAGAAAATAAACCCTTATTATAGCATCATGCACATGTAAAGTATGTTGTTTGTGTACTGTTTAATGAGCATTCTCCTTAGCAGCGATCGCTTGAGCATCTCGAGGCAAGCATCAACGTGTCAAACAGAATATAATATTATATTATGATGAGTATACATCTATACATTTCAATGGAACACGCAAGAGTGATTACAGATTGCTGCTGCTATAGGACTGTCTGTATAAAATATAGACGAATATTTGCACAAAGTTTAGGGCACAATCAGCTTCGGCGATGGTTTGTACGCTTCCAAGAAACCTGGTCTCGTGTGTATGTATGTGTTAGTGTGTGAGGGTGTGTGTGTGGGGGCGGAAGAGGGCATTGAAGCTCGAATCTAAAGACAGATTACTCATAGGCAGTGCTCTCGGGTGGGTGTTTTCCCGACAACTTAGCGACGGACGGCTGCTGCCGCTGCTCGGAGAATAAGAAGAAGGTGGTGCGTGGAGAGTAGTCATGGGTAAATGCCGCAAGGGATGCTCATGCTGCGAACAGCGACTGGTTGCTGGCAGGAGCAGGAGCAGAGCAGAAGCAGGGATCCGGGAATACGACACGATGAAAGTGGTTTGGGTAACATGACCATATGGCAATGGTCCCTGGCTCTGGCTTTAGTTATTGTTTTTTTTTGTCCCTTCCGTTTCGGGTACGAGTTCGGTACGGATTCTATTTATACCCACACATTTGGTGGGTAGTTTCAAAGACGCAGGCTTACGGGCTGACAGGCTGCCCAAACGAAGGACTCACTTGTCAAATAATGTAGCTGTAATTGCGTTTTTCAAATGCGATCTCAATGGAAATACATATAAATGGATTTCTGTATGGCTGTCATTATTTAGATGGTTTTTAATAGCTCCCTTGTAATGTAATGCAATTAGAGAGCGGCAGGATGTACGCTTTAATCGAATTGCTTGCGACATTATTCAGCCACAGGCTGTGTAGGGGGGTGGTTGATGTGGGAGTGTACTGCATAGTTCAAGGACATTGAAATATTTGCCGTGTACATACACAACAGGACAGGCTGTTCGCGAACAACAGCCAAAACCTTAGCGCAGTGGAGCGCAAAAGTCCGAAATTTGCGGAGCAAAATAATTGAATTTGTGTCAAAAATGATGGATATTTTAGAATGTAATCGAATGTGCGTGTTGCAGGTGCCACCAGTTGCGGCAATCTGTACTTTACCGGCAACGGAGACTTGATGACCACCGGCACGGCCACAGCAGATGATCTGAATCGAACCCCATCGACATTCTGGCAATACCCGAGTGAGTAATCTATACCCAGACCAGTTTCCAGTTTCCAGAGCACACACAAATGCCTCCCGATCGATCCCCCTATCGAGATTTTCCGCTATATACTATACGCTATACACACTGTCGTCGTCTCCTCCTCTATTTGGGTTCTCTCTTTTCTTTTTCGTTGCGTTTTTTGTAGATGCATTACCCATTGAATCAGTGATTTCCATGTCCCCCGCCACGCAATATGCGGGCCTGCAATATACGCGGGAGGCCAACCGCGGACAGGTGGTGCTGCTGCCGGCCGCCCCAGCAGCGCTCGGTAAGTCCTTGCCCAACATTCAACATTCTGCACTCCACATTGCATGCACGGGTCCTAGAATTAATTTGATTTCGACAACTGAACGCCAAAAACAAAACAAAACAAAACTAATTCATGCTTTTATAACTACGCTTCTCTCCTCCTGTTCCTGCTCCTATTCCTAATCCTGTTCCTGTTCCTGTATCCAAACCCAAACCCAAAACCCAAAAATGTCTCCATGCACACAGCAGGCATATCAAATTTTCCCCTCTTAACGCCCACAGATCCGTTCCAGCAGGCCGCGGCGGCTGCGGCTGCCACAGCCTTTGTCTGGCCCTCCTATATACCCCAAGCGACCGCTCCTGGCAGCTCTGCGGCCGCTGCTGCAGCGGCTGCTGCTGCCGCCGCCCTACAGCCGCCGCCCAACTTGTTCTTCAACTCGATGGGCATGGGTGGCCACTCGACGCTGGGCCCAACCCCATCGTACGCCTCCACGCTACAGCTGTACCTGGCCGCGGCGGCCAATGCGACGGGCAGCTCGACCCTGTGCCAGCATAGTAGCAATCAGCAGACGAGCAGCACCACCACCACCAACTCCACCATCAATCTGAGCCTGGCTGCGGCTGTGGCGGCCAGCGCGGGGGTCACGAGCAGCACCAGCAGCCTCAGTTCGAGCAGTTCGCGGTTCCTCAGCCTGGCGGCTGCGGCTCAGTCGACACCCATTGGATCGCTGCTGTGGCCGCCGCAGGGCATGAAGGTGGAGGACTATTCGACGCACCCTCCACTGCCGTTGGCCTTGCCGCCGCTGGTGCCGCTGGAGTCGACGACGTCGCGAGACAAGGAGCAGGCTTTGAATCTGATGCGTCTGCCCACGCCGCCCACCTCGGCTACCATGGATGGTGCCACTGCTGCTGCGATGGGAACGGGCCATCCGTTGCACCATCACATGTTTCAGTCGATGCCCAGCCACTCGGCCGCAGGCACGCCGGCTCTGCTGAATCTGTCCATGCATGGAGCCGCCAGTGAAATGTCTGCTGCTGGCACACCCATGCCTGGTGGGGCATGCGATGAGGCGGCGTCAGTGGCGGCAGCGGCGCTCAACTTTAAGTTGCACGCGCCCTTGACACCACAGACGCCGCCCCGTCTGCCTGAGGTGGCAATGCCGTTGCCACAAAGCTCCCTTTTGCCGCAGATGCAGGATGTTAATATACAAACGGATACGCCTGTGTGCAGTGAGGACGAGAGCTTGAGCTATCCCTGTCCACCCCTGACCAGGACAGGAGTCAGCGA
Organism: Drosophila azteca; assembly: GCA_005876895.1. Classification (NCBI taxonomy): domain Eukaryota; kingdom Metazoa; phylum Arthropoda; class Insecta; order Diptera; family Drosophilidae; genus Drosophila; species Drosophila azteca. The sequence goes on from VCKU01000004.1 coordinate 22,089,008, forward strand.
GCCAATGACAGATGAAGCCCTGACGATTTCCCTGGTTCAGCCACTGGAACTGACCAAACCCAGTGAAGTGCCAACCGAGTGCCATACCCAAACCCAAACCCATACACAATCCCAGACCCAAACCCAAGCACAGACCAATCCAGTGTCCAGTGACATTCAACCCAGTGCCAGTCATGATTCGGCGGAACAGATCCCTCCTCCGCCAGCCATGGAAACACCGCAAACAGCGCCCGAAGATCTGACGGGGCTGGAGCTGCTCTCGAACATCAGTACCAATAGCACGCCATTCGTGCGGGTGAAACAGGAGCCGATGGAGCACATCGAGCACACTGCACACCCGGTGGCGCCTCCGCCTTCAATGCCGCTGCAGCCAGCGGTGCCTCCGCAGCCAATGATGGAACTGGAGCCCACGCCGCAGGAACCATTGGGCGGCCTGAACCTGCTGTGCGCTTTGGCCGAGCAGCGCTTTCAGGAAGAGGTGGTTCAGGGCAGCAGCCTCTTTGCCACGCCCTATTCGCGTACGCCCAGTCCCACGCCGACGCCGCCAGCATCACCGCCAGCACCACAGCCAGGCACACCCACGGCTACGGCTACGGCTACACCCACGCCCACGCACACGACTGCCGGAGCGGCAGAGGGAAAGTCCTGCTTTGGTTTTGTGCCACCACCACCAGCACCAGCAGCAGCAGGATCTGTATTCTCCTCATCATCTTCCTTTCAAATGCCATTAAGCTCGCCAGCATTTCCATCTATGCAGGGCATTGAGCTGCCCACCACGTCGGCGCAGCCTGCCGATCCGACACCCACGAAGCGCAAGAAGCACAAACATTCCAAGTCCTCGTCCAGCGAGAGCCGCAAGTCGGCGCGTTGCACAAAGAAGAGCAAAAAGAAGCATCGGAGGAGCAACAGCCGTCAGCAGCAGTTTGAGCAGACGCCGCCGATGCATGTCGCGGACGCCGATGTCCAGCTGCAAGACGAGGAGCTGCAGTCGGAGCTACGGAATGCCCTGCAGAGCATGGATCCCTCTTATGCGCAGCGCTTTGGCAATGAGGTGTTCAGCATAATGGACAGCAGCATGCGGATGCGTTTGGCAGACATGTCGCGTCAGTATCGAAAGAAGAAGCGGAAGCTGGACGAGATATCCAAGCTCAAGAAGAAGCGAAAGAGTCAGAAGTTGCAGCAGCAGCAACAGCAGCCAGTCCAGCCAATCCAGCCAATCCAATCACCGCTGCAGCAGCCACAGTTGACGCTTAGCTCAACGCTGTCCAGTGTCTTGGGGTAAGTGCGGGGATTACTTGTTCCAAGATCACATTAAATAAAATACCATTCGACTTTTCAGAACTTCATCGCCGCTGCGCGATTACAAATTCCCGAAATTCTCAAGCGGCAACCTGCAGGCGTCCAGCTTTCTGCGCTTCCCGGAGAAGACGACACACTCGTTCCCACCACCGCCGCCGCCCCAGCAGCCACAGACAGAGCCCAGTCCCTTGCCGAACAGTGGCTCACCAATTACCTCATCGTTTGTTCGCCTCGAGCCCTCGGCTCTGGACGCAGCCGTTGCTCCAATTGCCCCCATAGCTACCTCCATCTCCTCCTCCACATCCTCCTCCCCGTCGGCTGCAACGCACAAGCAATCATTGTCCACCTCGTTGGTGCGCAGGAAGCGGAAGCTAAAGGCTAGCGACCCTGGTGGCGGTGACAACGGGGGCCCAACGGCCCCCACAGAGACCAAGCGAAGAGCCAGCGCCACGGATCGCGAGCTGCAGCTGACCAGCGAGCATCTGTACCGCGAGGAGACCCGCGTCCTCACCGACATGGGTGGGCTCTTCTATGCGGGCGTGATGAAGCCGCTACGTCCGCCAGATGTCTATGCCATCACGCTGGACGGAGAGCGCGGCAACAAGTCGCATGTGATGTCGCGCGAGGATATACTCAAAGATACGGTGAGTGCGGGATTGCATCTCTGCACTGCAATCAGACAATCAATCGATTTCTTTACGGCAGATCTTGGAGATGGCGCCCAAGAGCGTGGAGTGCGTGCCGGTGGGCACGCGTCTGTGTGCCTATTGGAGTCAGCAGTACCGATGCCTTTATCCGGGCCGTGCCATTGAGTCGGAACCAGCTGCGGAGGGAGTAGCGACGGTCGGTACCGCAGCAGCAGCAGGTGCAGCCAGCACGCCCACCCATGCGCCGGACTTTGTTAGCGTGGAGTTCGATGATGGGGACAGCGGCAGGATCCGCTTGCAGAATATACGGCTGCTGCTCAGCGACTATCCCATTGCAGGTGTGTATGCAGGGAACTGTACTTCCAAGGGGCATTGCTGGGCATCCTGGGCATTCTGCCATCTTTCCTGTCATTTAGTTTCTCGTCTACGCGTGTTGTGTGTTTTTGTGGGTGTCTTTGTGCGTGCCTTTATTTACTTCTTTGTTATTTTCGTTGATCCTCGCTCCTTTTGACCCACATCCAACCCACATGGAACCCACAGAGTACAACGATAATCCCCTCTACTCAGTAGGCAAGCAGAAGCGCGGCGCTCTGCGCAGTGGGGAGAGTGGAGGATCCTGCACATCGCAGGAGCCGCATTCGCAGCATCCTGCTCACATGTCGGGCTGCGAGGACTCGCACAGCCATCACAGTGCTGTCATGAATAGTGATAACACCACCTCACTGGCTGCCACCATGGAGCTGTTCACGCAGCGTAGCGAGAAGAAGCGTCTGAAGAAGAGCCTCAAGAAGATGTCGAGGGCACAGAATGGCGGCAGCGTCGGTAGTGGTTCGCTGGCAGTGGCTGCCGCCTCAAATGAAGGAGCCGATCTAGCCGCAGCTGGTGATGCTGGAGGCGCCGTCGATGAGGCCGCCGGCCGTAAGCACCATAAGCACAAGAAACGCAAGAAGCACAAGAAACATCACCGCAAGAATGGCAGCGAGGAGCCAGAACAGCAGGCGATAGCAGGACAGCAGGACTATTCAACGGCAGCGGAGGAAGTTCTAGAGACGACGGCGGCGTCTGTTCCTGCGTCAAATGCAAACCGCGTCAAAATGGAGGTCAAAGTGAAGACGGAGCAGTTGGATATGGAAGAGGAGAGTGTCTCCAATCTGATGTCTGAAATATCCGATGAGGTAATTTAATAAATTTTCTTATATATATGTGCATAACTAGCTTTCCTTTTTTTTTGTCTGTAGGCCAAGGGCGAGGATCTGGTCGAGCATAACAACTCCAAGGGCAGCAGCAAGATAGCGGCCTTTCTGCCGGAGCGGCAGCTGTGGGGTTGGAATGGCGTTGCCTACCGCAAGGGGGGCGTCAAGGGCCGAGCCAGAAAGCAATTTTACAAAACAATCAAAAGGGGAAAGGAGACCATCACGGTAGGGGCATTGCATAGCATTCGGCTACAGTTTCAGTTTTAGTTAAAAGACTACTTCGTTTTTCCCCGAATTTACTTAGGTCGGGGACAGTGCAGTATTTCTATCGACGGGCAGACCGGATCGTCCCTATATCGGACGCATTGAGTCCATGTGGGAGACCAGCACAGGCAATAAGGTGGTGCGAGTGGCGTGGTTCTATCATCCGGAGGAGACGACGGGCTGCCCAAAGTTGAAGTATCCGGTAAGGATCTTATCATGGATGCAAGCTCTTCAAATCTAACCCATCATATTTTCTATTTTATAGGGTGCTCTGTTCGAATCGTCGCACGATGATGAGAACGATGTGCAGACCATTTCGCACCGGTGCGAAGTGCTGCAGTTCGGGCATTACTTTGAGAAGTTCGGTGCCGATTCGAAGCAATATCAATCTATATACGATAACAATGATACATATTATTTAGCGGGGCACTATAACCCAAGGTTACAAGTGCTAAAACTACAAGACGATATTCCAACTCTTGAAGAGCTGCAGGATACAAATACTACTACTACAAATACTACTACAACTACAGAGGATTAAGCAAAACGAGTGAATCATGGCCAGGCATGGCATGATTAGGCATAGTGCATACAGAACTATATATATACAATATATATACACACATTATACATTATATTTTACTATACGCGTGGAACAGAAGAAAAAAGAAAGCATATATATATCTATATGTATACAAATATTACGTACTTCTATAAATATTTTAAATGTATTATGTAGTTCAAAAAGAAAAAAAACTCTGCAAAAAACATACAAAAAAAGGGACATTTAGCAGCGAAAGAAAACGATAGACAGAGAATTAGAGAGAGAGAGAGAGAGAACAAGGTACTAAGCAACAACCACTAAAATTTATGTGTAGTTACGAGAAGCGCAAGCAATTTTAAGTCTAATTTTTTGTAAAAAGATGCTGTACAACGTGCGAGAGAAGGACGACAAAAGAAGATTCACTGAATGTTCATAAATGTTTATAACAAAAAAAAACAAAACGATATGTGTGCTCCTGACTTCCTTACATACAACCAACACACCCCCCAAAAACAATCCCACACAAAACACAACACAAAACCACGGAAACAGAAAAAACACCCAACATTATACAATTTACAGCTCCAGATACGGATACAAATACGGGATACGGAATACACTTGTTAATGAATGCGCGTGTGTGTACATATGTGTATACCGACATGTTTCAGATGAAATTTAAAACGTGTTTTAATGATTTTAAGCAGGCAACATGCAGCAGCAGCAACTACTACTATAAATGTAACAATTCAATGTGATAGCAAAAGAAAACCAGACGATGATGTTGATGTGTACAGAGGAGGAGAGAGTATAGGCATAGGATGATAAACTTAGGATGAACAGCCAGGCAGAGAGCGTACTTGTACTATGTGCGGAATATTTACAGCTCGTTTATTCAAGAAGAATCAGTAAGAGCAAACAGCAAACAGCAACAGCAACCATCAAATCAAACACCTATCTATAATTATATCAATAAACTTGCCGGATATACTGAACAAGCTTCTGTCTGTCTCTATCTCTGTGGGCCAACTAAATCATTTCCGTGGGGTTTTCCCAAGGAATTTGGCAGTTCAAGTGGAAGAATGACGACTACTGGATACCCAACGGGTATCCTTCTATATGGAATGTACCATATAGAGGGTACTACCCGATTTGCCTAAAGGGTAGGCATGACAAATGCGTGTCTGTCGATGAATCGGAGACCCGAGACTACAAACCCACCCACCCAGACAAAGACAGGTTGTTCTTTCTGATGTGCTCCACCCGCTGTCAAATGCGTGCGTTGCCTGGCTGCGGGGGTCACAAGTAACGAGTGTGTCCTGGCATCGATTAAACAATGGGGAAAATTTGCATTTTGGCCAGAGCCAGCCTATTGGGCCCCTGGCTATTGGAAATAGGAAAGACGGCGGAACGACGGATGCGTGCCTGGGAGACACAATAATTAAAAAGCGATTTGTTTAGGGCCAGGCGCAGGCAATTGGTTGTGTTGTGTCAGGGGGTTGCCGCCGCCGGCCAGGCCCCCCACCGAAAAAATGAGCACCACTCCGAAATGGTACTGCCGCAACAAATCCCAGCCGATGCACACGTTCGCGGAAATCGGCAAATTGGGCCTGGAGCTGCGTCGGATTAGCAAACGAATTGTGATCGATGTCAATTCAGCGATCTTTAGCGAGCATGTAAGTGGATTTTTCTGTTTGATGGGTGGTGTGTTTCAAAGGAGACTGATGATCTTTGTTAGGATACCATTTTGGAGGAGTGTGAGCGTGTGGTGGAGCAGTACTGGAACCTCAAGGACGAGACAAAGAACGCCGATTTTCAGTCGCTCTCCAAGAAGATCAAGCGCAGTCCCTACAACCAGTTGCTGATGAAGAAGTTCCATCTGGTGATGGAGCTGAACGACAGGCGCTTCTGTCAGCTGACCTTTGTGCTCAAGCGAACGGTGGGTCGTCGTGCCTTCTGCCTCCTCCTTTCTTTATGTGTGCGTGATGATTCCTTGGTCCGTTTCAGTTGAGTTTCCTGCTGCGCAAGTCCATGCAATCGGAGATGTGGCTCAACTGGGCTCTGCACATAGCCCAGCTGTACAACAAGTGTCGCAAAGTGGAGAAGCCTCTGGTGGAGCCAGAAGTGGAGCTACCGCTTGGTGAGGACGATCCGGACGATGGAGAGCCGAAGCTGAGCGGCAAACGGAAGGAGGAGATGCATGCGAATGTGTGCAGCAATATGTTTCCGGGTCTACTCCTCACGCTCAAGCCAATTGATTTTGGCTACGTTTTGCAGGTGGGCTTCCCCTTCGTATGAGCTCTTAGGCCATTCAAGATCGTGTTCGTTTTCGTTGTAGCTTGTTGCCCAGACACGCGTGGAGCAGAATGCTCTGGATCTGGTGTTCGGTCTGTTCAACATGGGAGAGCAGGATGCCTGGCGAGAGCAGCAGAACCACGAGTCCACTTCCTCCAGTCTGGAGATCTTGCGCACTCTCAACATCTCCTTTGCCGCTGGCGACTATCCGCCGTACTGTGACTCTGCCCAGGACTGCAAGGCCATGCAGATTGCCGATGGCAATCTACAAGTTCAGGATGCCGACCACGATCACCAGAGTCTACGCTGTAAGCATACCGAGAGCTTTCTGCAGAAGGAGCGTGTGTTCATAGCGCAGCTGATAGCCAAGGCAACGGAAATAAGTCCAACAATCTTTGGTAGGTTTTCAGAGTAATGGTAACCTATAATGAAATATAATCTTCAGCAGACAATGGCAAGGGCGTCACTGTGGACATGAACGTATATATTGTGAAGGGATTACGCTTGCTTTGGTCCTATGTGGGCATCATATTGGATCACATACTCCTTTGGTGGATAGACACGCCGGTCTCCTGCTACAGTCTCACCCACATCGACTCCATTCGCAGCTGGCTCTATCATCAGAATGTGAATGGTAGGACACACTCACAAAGTAATATAATGATTCTACTAATTTTTGTTCCGTCAGACATACCGGAACCAGTATTCTCCACGCTGCGTGGTATTGGGGAGATCCTGACTGGTTTCGTGTGCAATAACATTTGGGATCAGCTCTTTCGCCTGACTCTCATATCATCGAACGACTCGAAGCGTCTGGTGGATGTGGTCGTGGAACAGTACCGCGATTGCCCCAAAAATGTGAGTGTGTGCCATACCTCCTACTGTTGCTAGTCGTAATTGTCATTACCCCCAGGCATCTGGCACTCCCACTGGCACTGTGTGGATCAGCATATTCGCGAACCTCGTGAATTTGAGCAATCAGTATTTCTCCAACTTGGAGGCCCACAACAACTCCAGTCTGCTGCCAGTGGCCGAACAGATACCCATATTGCATAGGCTGGGTATGATCAAGAATGATGATGGAGATCCCTCACTGATCTGTGTGTATTTTCAGATCACTCTGTCCACTCGATGCGTCTGTGGGTCACCGAACAGGCGAAGCTACTGTGCTGCGAGTGGCACATGGATCGCTTCTTCCAGATTTTGGAGCACGACGTAAAGCTCTGCCTGAATGTATTCATCACCTTTAAACTGCCGAAACTCACTGCCGATCTCAGCGATATCCTCATGCTGGTCTGTGTGGCACTGCGGACCAAGCTGATTGCCGAAGTCAATGCCAATATAGACAAGTTAAAGGTGGGTCAATCTGTGTGTAATGCCACCATTGAAGCCTTCTCTTTGTTTGCTGTATAGAAAACCACCGACGAGTGTGTTCAGATATTGTCAGCGGTCTGTCGGGTTCTCAGTCTGGCCAATTTTACGCTCTGCTTTCCCGCCGCCAACTTTTGGCAGCGCGAGATCTACAACAACGAGGAGAAGAGCCTGTATGTGGGCTATGTGCTGGACGAGATCTACCTGCCCACCATACGTGCCACCAAGGACATTGTCATACTGAAGCTCATCCTGAAGCTGATCTGCGAGGCCTGGCTGGACTTTATCTTCCAGAAGCGCATTCGTTTCAGCATCAATGGCGCCGTCCGTCTGCTCAACGACTTTGACGATGTCCGCGAATGGATCATGGGCTGCACTTTGCTGGATGAACAGCAGCTGGAGAAGCTGAGCAATCACGAGGTGCTGCGCATGTGCAAGGGTGTGGGCAAGATACTCCTGCGAAAGCCAGAGGATGTCATCTCCATTACCCAGTCGCCCAAGTACGACAAGAAGGCGCGTAAGTTGAAAAAGAGATCTCTTGGGCATTGCTCCCTTATGGATGATACCCCGTTCACTCGCCTTTCAGAGGACGCTGCCGGCCAGGACACCCAGCTGCCGTCGGAGATGTTCGTCTCCAATCAGAAGCACTGGCTGCAGCTCCGTGCCAGCGGAGGCAGTGGCTTCCCCTTCCTGAAACTGTGCTGCGGCGATGTCTAGGACTGTCTTGTGGGGGTACAAATGTGTTTATTGTGTCGCGCAAAATGCTTTACAAAAAGAGAAATATCTAAAATATACGAGTATATAGAAAGGGGATGGGGAGTGCTTGTGTTCTTGGAAGGATCCGCCTAGGCGGGCACTTTGCGACTAATGATCTTTACTAGCTCATCGACACGCTCGCTCTTGCCGGTAAATTGTTTTGGATGCGGTCCAATCATCTGAATGATCATTGGTACGTCTTGCGAGACCTACAAACAGAATGAAGAATAATGATAAATATGCAAATTGTTGACAGCTGTCAAAGGAGAACTCAATGGGGAAATGGGGAATAGGAAATGTGTCAATGGGTATATGGGTCAATACCTCGATGAAGCGTGCGAGTGCCTTCAATGTGCGATAGATCTGATCTTCGTTGGGACTGCTCTGGAAGAACTGCAGAATGGCCATGGCCAGCTCCACGGCGATGTCGTCAAAGACCTGACAAAGCACGATCCGAGATTAGTAAAGTATTTCTAAAGCACTGCAGGTTTTTAAGTCTCCTTTCTTACCACAGTCTTCACTTCCTTGATGGCGATATTGTAGAGGATCATGCTGCCGATGTTTTTCAACTGCGGACAATTCGAGAGGATGCAGTGGACGGCCACCTTGGTGGTGACGCGAATATTCGATGTTGTCTGGCCATTGTATTCCCACTCGGAAATGTAGAGCAGCCATTCGGAGGGACCAACATTCTCAAACAGGTTGCACATCTGTAAAACAGAAAGAAAAGAGAGATCGTTGAAGAGTTCACTTGGGGTAGCAAATGGTTGCGACTCACAAACATGGCCCAGGCCTGCTGTTCCTCGGGTGTGTGCTTATCAATGTCCTGGGCAAAGTTCATCAGCGTATGATCCCGGCGATCCTGGTGCAGAATAATGATCACATCGTCCTTGAGGGCCGCATAGGCCAATGTCCGTATCAGATGTATCCGTGTGTCCGGCGAAAATGCCTGAGTATCGCGCAGAACTCGCTGCACGAACACCAGAAAATTGTCACCCAATGCCCAGGAGCCATCGTCCTCGATCAAATACTGATGCAGCTCCTCCATGGCCACTTCCTCCTCTTTGTAGATCTTTCCATCCAGCAGTTTCACTAGGCTTTCTAGTTCAGTCTTTATCTGAGGATAGCGAAGCGAAACGAAACGATTGCAATACCAATACCATTACCAATCCCAGTCCCCCCCCTTCTGTTTTCAAATGACTTACATCGATGTCTTTGCAGACCAACGCCGGTTCGCGCGGTATCTCTTTCTCCTCCGTGGACTTGGAGCGCTCCTTGCCATTTTGCGGCTGCTGTTGTTGGGCTGCGGGCTCTGACATCTTTTGTCTATAAATAGGCGAGTGAGGAAATTAATAAAATAAATTTCTGTATTTAAAAATAAGTGTATGTGTGTGGATGGGGCAAGCGGTATGGGGTATGGGGATGGGGTATGGGGGGGCCTTAACAAACTTTGGCTGCCACAGAAAAGGCCAACGTCACTGCGACAGGCCGTTGTTTTTCGCCTTTATGGCCATTAATTGTACACCTTTTCACTTTTTACGATGTATGCTTATTTTTTACGAACCGCACGGCCTCTGCTTTCCATCTCAATGTTGTAATTTACAGACCAATTATCGTGCGATCGTGCCGAAATGTTTACAATTTCGACACAAGAAAATATGCGAGGAATTCCAATTTTTCATATATAAACAAAGATGCGGAAAAACTCTCAATGCTGCAAATATTATAAACGATTTGGTATGGGTGGGTGGGCAGTGAGGGGGCAAGGGGGGGAAATGGCAAAAGCCGGCGGCGACAATTGCCAGAGACAGGACAGAGAAAAAGTTGTCAAACCGAAGTGTGACAGTAAAACAGAGAAAAACTCAAAATAGACGCGGTATTTTTAGGTCTTTTACTTTACGTAGACAAAAAGCGAAATAACAAGGTACAGAAAATTCAACAGGCAATAGCGAAAACGCAACATAACATGAAAGAAAATGTATGCAATGCGATATAGAAGGGCTCTACTGCAAATATGACTACTCATAATTCAATTATATATTTCATTGCGTCCATTAATTAGGTTAATTTGTAATTTTCCAAATTACTCACATGCTATTTTAGTAGAAGTGACACAGAAATTCCTTCACTCTCGACACCGATTCCGGTCACGGAAAACCGAACAAAAAACACAACAAAAATGCCAAATCGGAGCGTGGCACAGTATTTCTTGTTTGCGATTTGTTTATACGAACAATTTCCAATATTAATTTATTTTTCCAGATCAAATTTATCTCTTGGCTGGCGGCTGGCGGCTGGGGGCTGTTGCGCCTGTTGCAACTTTTTCTTCACTAAAATGTCGGAGCCGAGAAGTGCGCGAACCGTTCCCACAGAGAATCGATTCGAAATTGCCTCTGTTTTAGCCGAAAAATCCCGTGAAAGTCTGTGCTGGTGCTGGTGTGGAAATCTTTTCGGAAAATGCACACTTGGTTGCGAGAAAGTGTGTGATGTACATAGGCATTGGAATCGGGGAGTAGGTTTTCGGTCGGGTCTTTATAAATAGACGGGCGTTTCTCTCTATCGCGAGAACATGAAAATGCTCTGCCTATGCAGCTACACTGAGCCAAAAATTCAGTGGTGCTGCTGATGCTCTTTAAGAATTTCAATTTAAATAGCCCCATGTACTATATTGAACACTTGGCAAGGGCAAGGACCAAGGACCAAGGACTAAGCAGCATGGACCGCAAACGTCAATGCAATGTCGTTCGACTGGGGGTGGAGCTGGAGCTGGGTAAGGTCGGGAGAAACACAAAAAGCTATTAACTGGCCACCAAAATACATTCCACGCTCCGCAGGACGTCCTGTCACACTCTGAAAGCAACAAGTCTCACATCGCGTATCCGACATGTTGACCGAGGCCCAGGCCAGCGCTCCATTCATTTGGCTCTCGAGTGCTAAGCGAAGCGGGCGTTGTTCAAACTCTAAACGGATCCTAAAATTTTCAAATATTTTCCATTTTGTCATCATCATGAAGAGTTCTCTTAAAATATGCCTGGGTCTGGCCGTGCTCTTGGTGTGCATGCTCTCGGGCAGTGCATCGTTGGAGAGGGAAAACAATGAAGTGAATAACTTGTCGAATGTGAGTTAAACACACTAGCAGGCAGGATGTGATCAATTTCGTTAAATTAAGGACTTGAGCAATTCATAATCCGTATAAGATATGGCACAAATAAAGAGTCCCTTTACAATCTTAACTGATAACAAAAAATACTATATTTAATCACAGTTTGTCTACAAGTGAAATAATACAAATAGTGATAACATTTCGCCTTACGCAATGCCGTGACGTCAGAATTTCACAAAAACACATTAAACAATAATCATTTAGTGCAGATTTTACAAATGAGTCAATCGTTTATCGTTTTCCTTTGCACAGCACAAACTCAGCGGAGTTATACAATGGAAGTACGAGAAGCGACCCTTTTGCAATGCATTCACAGGTAAAACTCAACTTAGTCCAAGATTTCCAGGCTCATAACAACCCATCCCATTGCTATTCCAATATCTCCAGGATGTGGTCGCAAGCGTACTTCGTATCCCTCGTATCCGCCTTTTTCGCTCATAAAACGCAACGAGATTGAGGACAAACCCTATAACAATGAATATTTGTCGGAGGGACTGAGTGATCTGATCGATATCAATGCCGAACCAGCTGTTGAGAATGTGCAAAAGCAAATAATGTCCCAGGCAAAGATCTTCGAGGCCATCAAGGAGGCCAGCAAGGAGATCTTCAGACAGAAGAACAACAGACAGAAAATGCTGGAAAACGGACAACGTTTACAAATGCAGGAGGAGCGTGAGAATATTTAAACGCCAACGAACGAACTGAGGACTTCCCCGCCCCGCCCCGCCACGACACAACATCCTTCGATAGTTATCACAACGGTTTTGTTATTGTATATAATACATACATACATTATACATACATATATCTATATATTTGACCCTGAATTGAGAGAGATTCTACATTGAAAGCATCCAATAAAAATTGTTGACTTGATGTGGACTGTGTTTTGATTGTTCTTTTTTATTAATCCGGATAAAACCATTAAAGAAATATCCTATGAAATCTTGAAATTTGCCTTCGTGCGGCTTCAGCAATGCCACTTCGGCTCTTGCTATCTCGCTGTTTGCAGCAAACCGACTTCTTCCGCAGGCATGTTCGGGTTTTTGCTACACACACTAGCACACTTGAGTTTATGCGTGCCGAGCACTGGTTTAAATTGTCCGAGCACACAGATTGATCAATTTTTAATCACCTTAGTTTGTAGAGATGATAGACCTACATATGTACATAAGAAAACCCAGCATTAGCTATGTACATACATACATTTGTGTACCATTATTTCAAAAGAACTATGTACACATTTTCCCGAAAGAACCCCCGCTCAGCATACCCAACAGCATTAGCTGTTTGAAACCCATTACAATGCAATTATTGGATAGTTATCAGAAAGATTTTATTATGGTAGATAATACAAGTAAGTAGTATTTAAATATAAATAATTTAGTCTGCAGGCCAAATATAAAACTGTTTGGTTGGCATTGCTATTTAGTTATTTTTGATAGTGCTTATCAGCAACCGCATTGGCAACCAGAAACATTGATAAGACAAGTTAATCATTTCACTCCTATCTTAATCTAAATAATCAAAGTAAATTGATCGACTGCACCCACCACTCAGGCACCCTCACACCCTGATAGACCTGGCACTGGTACAGAATTTCATAATTATGCATATTTGTGGCTCACTTGGGCAGTCTCTTGGACAAACGCACCTTCACCCCATGCTTGGGTAGAAGGGCAATGCCGCTGTTCTGGAATTCGATTTCCCGTCTGCTCATCACTTCGACGTTGAAGTTCTTAAGGATATTGATGATGGCCAGCTTAGAGTTCACGCGTCCCATGCGCTGGGCTATGCAGATCCTGGGTCCCTCGCCGAAGGGCATGAACGCCGTAGGACTGAAGTTGCGATTCTCCTCCAAGTAGCGATCGGGATCGTACCGTTCGGGATCGGGGAAGTATTCGGCGTCGTGATGTATCCCATAGAGAGAGATGACCACCGGAGTGCCCTTCGGGATGACATGATTGGTGTCCGGTACGGTGTAGTCCTGGGTGCATTCGCGGTTCAGCATGGGAAGGCCGGGATACTTGCGCAGTGATTCCTGCACGCACAGATCAAGGAACTCCATCTTTTGCAATGCGTCGTAGGTGATGTGTCCATCGTTCTTGGCGAGAGTCTCGTCCACCTCGTTCTGCAGGCGCTCCAGCAGTTCCGGATACTGAGCCAACTCGAACAGGGTAAAGGCAGCTGTGGATCCGGTAGTCTCCTGGCCGGCAATGTAGAATATGAACGCCTGGGCCGTAATGGCCTCCAGGGAAATGCACTTGATTTGGTCTGAGGTCAAAAGGAAAGCTCTTTTCACAACTGACTTATGGGAGACGATGGTCAGGCACTCACCAGTAGCGGACTTTTGTATTTTCCATATGTTCTCATCGCTCTCGTCCACTGCACCCGTATTCCTTAACTGCATGAGCAGCTGGAGCAAGTCCTTTCGCACAATGCCGTGTTTTTCGCGGTACTCAATGGTCTCCTTGACAATTTCCAGCATGGCCAAGGCCACCTCGTTCTTAAATCCCAATGAGAACAGGAACTTTGCCACACTGCAAGTAAACGAAGACACTTTTAGCTCGGATTCGGATTGGGATCGTTTCGGCATAGACTTACGATGGCACTAGGAATATCATCATCCCAAACAGCGTTGTGAAGCGAGTGTTGCGGCGTGCGATAGTCACCAGATTCCGGAACTTGTTGTCCGGAGTCAGGAAGCTGTTCATTTCCAAGCCAAAAATGGTCGAGGCAATTATGTCGATGGCATAGGTTTGCATCACTGTCTTCAGGTCCACCTCCTGGGAGCCCTGTTCCGGTAGTGTCTTCTGCAAATGGGTGACCATGTTGTTAGCGGTCTCCTCGGAAGTGCTGAACATTCCCTTGAGTTTGCCGGACGTAAAGCAGGGGGATAGCATGTGGCGCATGGAACGCCAGCTCTGGCCACGTAGGGCAAATATCGAGCCGGACAACGGATCGTTGACCTCATCGACATACACGCCCCGATCATGGAAACTGGAGAAATCCTGAGCCAGCACGCGGCGGGCGAGTGCAGCATCGCGCACTAAAACCGCCGGACGGAAGAGCAAGTAAATGCCCAGAACACGTTCCTTGCTCCTCAGATATGCATCATGGATGGCCATTCCCATGCCCTTCTCCCGCCTCCAAACACTGTCCAGACATCCGAACGGTATAGTGGAATGCCTATCGAAGGGAAAGCCACGTCGCTCCCAGAACTGGTAATGGTGCTTCACATAGAACCAACCCAATGCCAAGAGGGTGCCCGCCAGCAAAATGAGGGAAAACATATTGAAACTGAATTTGAACGCGTCGTAACTCGAAGCCCGTCTATAGTCTACTGGCCCGTTGCCCCTACGACTCTTCATTTATAGAGGCAGTCATTTCGTGCCTTAATTGACTCTGTCGTGGCACGGCAGTGTTCTCTTTTCGCAGATAAGGTTCGTAGAGAGCGATAAACGTTGTGAAATTAACTAAGAGAACCTGTTCGCATTCGAACAGGCCTGGCATTCAACAATCCCCATAGTGAAAAATGCAAATCTGTATTTCAATTGATCGCTACTTAAACGGAACACTTTATTCCACAATTTTTTTAGTAGAAAATGAATATGACAAGTTCTCTACGGTTCACTGGGCTGCTTCACGGCGGAGATGGGGGATCACACATTAATACAAAAGTTTCATTTCGACTAAAAAACTTCAGGGAGATACATTTCTAATATGTATAAACAGTAGAAAATATTCATCCATCAACAAACAGCACTTAACTAATAGATAAGCCTCGAATCTACAGAATGCTACGTAATTATTTTAGATTTAAATACTCCGCTGGGGGATCCTACAGGACTTTCGCATCGATAATCTCAAATTTCAGGTCGAACTGCTGATCAAAGCCCATCAGACAGTCGGACATCAAATACAATGTGAGCTGCAGTCGGCCACGGCGTGGAGTTGCCTGAAAGGAAATGCGATTGGTGGTGCGCTGTCCACGCACCGTGAGACGCTTCATGGCCAGAAGCTCGTCATTGGCCTGTGAGCCCAGTGTCAGGAACCAGGCCTCGTTCTTCGGCTTGGGGTATTTTGGACAGTGCACCGTATAGCTGCCTTGTCCGCCGGCTCGACGATGCCCGCTTCCGCTCACATTCAGACGCTGAAGATCAATCCTCAAGACATAGTCCTCGTTGGCATGCAGCGGCATCCAGGGGTTGTTCGCCTCAAAGGAGAGCGGACGCTTGGCGTACTCCTCTTCCATAAAGCGACCCTCCACAGATATTTTCAGCGCAATCTCAGGCAGATCTTGGATGACCTGGAAAATGGTAACTGGTTAAAGAAAAGTCGATAGTGCGCGGGTGTCATCCAATGCTTACCTTGTACATCTGCTCAATCTCATGCTCTTCGAAGGCATTACGCAGTGGTCCAGCCAGCACGTCATATTCTTTTCTGCACAGCTCTTTCAGAACAGGGAGCGTCAAATAATCGTGATCCGCATGGGTGATGTTCAAGAAGACATCCAGATTATCCTCATTGACAGCAGGTAATGTGAGGAATTCACTGGCATCGAACCAGCGCGCCTGGATGACACTCTGCATGAGCTGTTGCACCACCAATGTAGTCGAGAGCCAGCCGCGCTCCGCCGTGTAGTCCACCATGGCCTGCATCACACGCGTGGCATTGTCCAGAGCGGACTTTGTGTCCGTCAGATAGTCAGAATTGGGCAGAGACTGGCGCGAGAAGTGAGCCTGCAGTAATAGGAATGTCTTGGTGTAGGGCGAGTCCCATGTGCCTGATGGCGGCCTGAAGCGACTCGTTTCGGCCATCTGCTCGTTGTACTTGTCCTCGTTGTGGCGCACTGGCTGCTGATCAAATTCGTAGGAATCGGCTATGGCGAGGAGCACTTCCTTGGTGCTCATGCCTGGCTGGAGATCTTCCAAGAAATGCTTCATTGTGCGGTACGACAGATAGTAGAAGGAGCTGATTCGCCCCAAGAATGTTGGCACTAGGAAACCATCGCGTTCCACTAAACAGGCGGCATTCGACAGTTCGTAGATGACTTTCTCCACGAGACTCGACATGAAAGCATTCACATTCTCGGGTTCCACGCCCTCCAGTTGGTAGTAGGAAGGATTTCGGAGCAGTCGCCTGAAGAAGTACGTCCACGTGAGATAGTCCAAGGCTCCCTGTTTCGTCTGCACCGTGCCGGCCACGATCTCGGCGTTAATGTGCTCCGGGAGTACTCCCAGTAGACTGGACTCCACGGGGAATGGATCGTAGAGGAACTTCTTGTAGAAGTTCTTCTTCTCGTCATGTACTAAAACAACGGCAACGCCCTCGTTGTCGAACTGTGGACGTCCGGCACGTCCCATCATCTGCAGCACATCTGTAATGGGCATGTCCACGTACTTCTTCACCTTGCCATCAAAGTACTCGGTGCCCTTGATCACGACCAGATGGGCGGGCAGATTAACGCCCCAGGCGAGCGTGGCAGTGGCTACCAGTACCTGGATCTTGCGATTCAGGAACAGCTCTTCCACACATTTGCGATCCTGTTCCTGGAGGCCAGCATGATGCAGTCCAATGCCAAAGGCCAGGCAGAATTTCAGGTTCTGATCGCGAATGTTCTGAAGTATTAGCTCCATTTCGTACTCTTTGATGTGCAGAAATTGCTTGGGATTGGCGTCGCCGGCCACGAAGGTGATGAGATCCAGGGCCGTGAGGCGGGTCTGCCTGCGCGAGGAGACAAACACAATTGTGGGCTCGCATGGCGAGTAGGTGCGAATGGCCTGGAAGGTGGGTCGATTCATCGTGGCCATGCGGGGACAGTAATGTTTTCCCGGGAAGCCGTTGATGTGCACCTGCAGTGGCACAGGTCGCACGGATGGTTTAAAGTTGTACAGACCCATTTTGGTGATGCCCAGCCAATTGGCCAGATCCTGGGCATTTGCCAAGGCCGTGGACAGGCCCACTATGCGTATTTCGCGACCCGTGTGGGAGCGGATGAAGTTTGTGCGGGAGACAATCACCTCGATGACCGGGCCACGATCCTCGCCCAGTAGATGAATTTCATCGATCACAATTAGTGAGACATGCTGCACGTACTCGCGCGTCTGCCAGGACCGACTGATGCCGTCCCATTTCTCCGGTGTGGTAACAATCAGTTGAGACTCCCTTATGGCCTGGATATCCGGCGTGACGTCGCCCGTCAGCTCCACTACCTTGAGCCCCAGCGAGGAGCGTTGGAAGCGCTTCTCCCAATCGCCTATCCGCTCTTTAACCAAGGCCTTTAGGGGCGCAATGTAGACCACTTTGCATTTGGGGTTCTCGTTCAGTGCCCGGAATATGGCCAGCTCTGCGACAATGGTCTTGCCACTGCCTGTGGGGGCGCCCAAGAGCACGTTGTTGTCCGTGTGGTAGAGACAGTGGAAGATCTGCGTCTGTATGGGGTTGAAGTGCGTGAATCCGTACAGCGACTCGTACAGTGCGTTGTTCAGAGCGCTAACAGGCAACGGCCGGAGCGGCAGCAGTTCCGTCAACGGCGGATGATGCTCTGGCAGCACCAAGTGCTGGAACGACAGGGGAATACATGTGGTGCTGCCCAGCCAGCTGTCGCTGGATACTCGAATGTAGTATTGAGGCGGCAGTGGCTCTTTCAGCGGAATGGTCATCACCAGCTGTTGCGGCTGGCCGCTGAACACGTTCTTGCGACTCATTTGGAACAGCTCCGAGTGGTAGATGTAATTGGACTCTGGGTCCTCGATCCACAACCAGAAGCTCTGGCACGTCTTGCCGTGCACGCGATCGTTCCACGTGAAATTGGCCCAGATATCAACCTTGATGCGAAGCACAGTGCGGGTGATGGGCTGCAGACTGGCCTCCACATCCAGAATTGGCAGCTCTTGGGCGGAGCGAATGACCAACTCTGCATAGCGATCGCTGCGCAGCCATTCCTTTAATTCTCGCTGTTCCATGTCGCGCAATCGATAGACACTCAGACCGCGGCGCTCCAGCTTGTCTATGGTCTCATGATTGATCGCTGGGAATTGGCGCAGATGGGAATCAAAGTCCCATTGCCGTCGCTCGAACATCTTGCAGAGCTGCAGCAGGCGGCCCGACAGAACGGCATTATTTTGTCGCAGCACAATGGAAAACAGTGCTCGTGTGATCCTGCCAATATTCGTAGTAATGTACGACATATCCGAGCTTAGCGAAAAGGACTTTACATAGCCGTTAGAGAGATATGTCTGAATGAGAATGTTGACCTGTCGAGAACAAAGAAGAATGCATCATTGTGGCTCAAGGAAAGGGGGTTGCGTCTCTGGTTACCTTTCCGCAGACATTTTCGCTGCCACCAAACGGCTTCAGCTTGCAGTAGTCCGTCCTCAGCTCGTCCAGCTCCTCGAGCTCATCGTCGCGCACTTTAAGCTGCTGGAACTCCTGCGCCTGGGATATCATGGCCAAGATCTCAGCCTCGTTCATGAAGGGTTTCATCAGCTCGTTGAATATCTCCACGGTGTCATACTTGATGTAGAAATGAGAGGCCGTACGACCCAAGTCCGTGATATTCATGTCCATAGTCCGCTGATTGAATCGCATCATGCGCGCCTTGTCCAGACTCATCGATGCGGACATAATGAGAGCTCTTCGACGTGCCTCCAGCGTGGGATCCTTTTGCAGCTCCGAATACTCGATGCCATACACATGGGGATTGATGCGCATTCGCACAAATAAGTACCTTTAAAAGGGGAAAGTAAAGGTAAGTCGAACCCACTTGGTGTACATTTTTAAACTCACGTATAACTGAGCCACTCAATGGCCTCCTCCACATTGGTGATGGTGCCCAGGCCGATCTCCGCATTCAGATTATCGGCCAGACATTGCACAAAGTTCGACTCGATGGGGAATTGATTGGTTAGAAGCGACAGGTAATGGTTGAGCTTATCATAGCTGGTGATAATGGTGCCCACACCGCTCTTGTCGAACTGCGGGCGTCCAGCACGACCAAAGATCTGCAGCACATCCAGAATTCCCAGGTCCACGAAGCTGCCGTGCTTGGCATCGTAGATGTCTGTGCCTCGTATGATTACCGCATGTGCCGGCAAATTGACGCCCCACGCCAGAGTGGCAGTGCAGACGAGGACCGAGATGTGTCCCTCAACAAAGTATTTCTCGACCATTTGGCGGTCGGCTCGCAGCATTCCCGCGTGATGCATGGCGAGGCCGCACGAGAACAAGTCAACCAGCTGCTTGTTGCGGCTCTTCTGAATCGAGCGGTTGGCCAGCCCAAATGCATTCGAGTCCTTGGGCAGGAAGGCGGCGCTGGTGTTGTTCTGTTGGGCCAGTTCCCGAATAACATTGGCCGTTCGCACGGTGGCATTGCGGGCGTGGACAAAGACCATCACCTGGTGTCCCTGCTGGACCATTTCCACGCATTTCTGGTAGCAGCACTGATCCATGTCGGCTATCTGTTGCAGCGGCTTCACCGACTTGATGCCAACGAAGTTGGTGTCCAGAGGCACCGGTCTGAAGCGGGAGTCGAAGTAGAAGAGTCCCTTCATGGGGTTCACCCGCAGAAAGTGGGCCACGTCTACGTAGTTGGGCAGCGTGGCGGACAGGCCAACAATGCGTATCATCGACTGGGAGGACTCCACGAGCCGCAGAGTACGTGCAACGAGGGCCTCCACCACAGGCCCCCGCTCGCCGTGCAGCAGATGTACTTCGTCGATAATGAGCAGCTTCACCAGGCTGATCAAGGCCACATCGCCGCTACCTGCAATGGGATTCAATAAGCAAAAGGCTCTCGTGATTCGAAATGTAAAGCTTACCCTTTCTGGTGACCACGTCCCACTTCTCTGGCGTGGTTACCAATATCTGTGTGGCTGCCATTTCCGCCTTGGTCAGCTGCATGTCGCCCGTCAGCTCTCGCACCACTATTTGAAGGGACTTGAGACGCTTTGAGAAGTTCTCAACCATTTCGGAGGCCAGGGCTTTCATTGGGGCTATGTAGACGATTTTGAACTCGTCCCTATTGATGACACCCTGCTCCAAATGGCAGCGAATCGTGTGGACAATGCTCAGCATGGCCACGTTGGTCTTGCCGGCACCAGTGGGGGCGCACACCAGCATATTCTCGTTGCTGTGATAGGCCACCGGGTAGACCACGGACTGGATGCGGTTGAGCTCCTTGCAGTTGGCAAAGGCCAGCCTTCCCACATCGTCCAGTTCGTCGATTTGGATGCGCTTGTTGCCCACTGTCAGAGGAGGGGGTTCGCTGGCTGGGATCTTGACCTCTTCCCACTGTTTATTGTCGATGCGCTGGGCGTTGTCCGGCAGGGTTATGCGGCTGCCGCCGATAAAGCCAGCGTGTTGTTTCGCCGCCAACTGGCTGTCGAACACGTAGGGATAACGAATGGGGGCCGCTTTGTATTCCGCCTTCACAGCCTTGGTCGTCAGCAGGAGCGGCTCCCGCTGGGCATTTTCCAGCAGCATTCGCTGATGCTGCATGCGCAGCTGCAAGGCAGGAATGGACACGGCACAGCCGGGGTCCTCTTGGCCATCGTCATCCTTGATGTTGCGCATAATGCGCTGCAGCTTCTTCTCCTCCCGTCGCTGCATCTTGCCAAGCTGTTTCTCCTGTGCCGACTGAACCACCACAGCACTGGCTACGGTGGGACGTATTTCAGGTCCTCCTCCTCCAGTGGCTGCTGTGTGAAGACGCTTTTGTCTGACCTCCTTGACGCGACGCGTTCTCGTGGCAAACTGTTCTAGCTGCTGTGCAATCTTGGCTCTGTCCTGCAGCAGTTTTCCAACCAGCTCAAAGTGGTCAAAGCCCAGCAGTTCCATTAGCTCGTTCTGCAGCTCCTCGCTGCTGCGCTTCGAGCCGAGTATGTCCCCCACGCGGACCAGGAGATTCTCATCTTCCAGCTTCTCGGCTATGTCCACCAATGACTGTAGCACCGGACTCAGCTTTGCTCCGTCCGTGCGCTTGACCACTGGCGCTGGTGCAGCCTTCGTTTTGTACTTCATGGAGAACTTGTTCACGGTGCGATTCTTCAGCAGAGCATCGGGTGCCAGATTGGTCAACAGGCTAATGTCCAGCCACACGGCTGGCGTGCATTTGACCTCTATGTCTTCGCCCCAGAGCCGTACCACATGGTGGGGCTTTCGCTGGGCCTGCTGCCAGCGCTTCAGCTCCATCCGCTCGTGCTCCTCCAGCGAATGTTCCACAGCCAGGACACATTCGTGAATTTGCGTCATCTTCCGATCGAAGGTCTTGCCAAACATGCCGTGCAATCGATTGGTGGTGGCCACCAGCACCACACGCTGTTCGTGCAGCAGCCAGAACAGATAGAGTGCGGCATGCTCCACCACCTGTGGCTGTTCCTCGTAGCCCATGCATTCCTGGACCAGATTCCGCAGCTTCTGCATGTGCACCTTGACAGCTGGCTGTTTCTCGGCTGGCAGTTGTGCCAGCAGCTTGGCTATGGTCTGCTCCTCCTTCCTGTGCAGGGCAGTGTATTGTATTTTCAGTGGTATTTCATTAGTTGTGAAATCTCTGGACTTACTCATAGGATTTTGTCGTCGTGGATGCTAGGTTGGCGGTCCACTGTTGCCGCTGGCCATTGAAGCGACGGCTCTTGGCCTCCAGCTCGGTTTTGGCACGCAGTGATGCACTTAGTCGAGGCGGCTCCCACATTGTCGTTTTTCCTATGTAAATCCTGAGGAAACTTTAGATTTTTTTTACACTTCAATTCGGCAAAGTAGAAAAAATAAAGGAGAACAGCTGTTGAACTGCCATGGCGTTGCCACATCTATGGAAACAGGTGGCTTATCGTAAATTTAGAAGATCGTAAATTATACGTTAATAACGTTAAATGAATTTAAAAATCAGTTTGAAAATTTAAATTACTTTTTAAAAATGGGATGCGTTTAAAAAACAGCTGCTTCTATGAAAAAGGGTGGTTTATACTATATAGTACATTAGGAATATTGTAAGAATAAAAATTATATATAATAATTATGTTATTTGTTGAAACGAATTGGAAAATTCAAATTGTATGCTTTTAAATGAATAATTAGCTGAAAATGTCCAATTTGCGAATATCGTAAATAGCAATTTTTCATTATTTTCATGGAATTTTCTTTTCGTATGCACAACTTGTCACAGGCAAAACTTTTCTAACCTGATGTTCGTTGCCCCCACCACCAATCAACCACCCCACATCATCACAACCCACCCCCACCCCAAAAAGACAAGAAAACTGCCCATAAACTTGTTGCGCAAGCTGCAATTGTCTGCTGCTCTGGTTGGTTTTATTTATTTGGCTTGGTTTTATTTATTATGCAGCTCATGTCCACATACTTGGATGAATCCTGTCCGCAACATGCTTCATTGACCACTTTCAAATATACATCCCGTGTGGGTGTCGATATGGATATCCTGTGCGGTATATAAGCCCGGCCACCAGTTGCTTCATCCTTTCAGTTGCGCTTCCACTGGCACTCCACGCAGCTCCTATGAGCGCCATCAACTGTTGAGCAGCATTTCCACAACGACCACGAGATAAGGATGCATTGGCTACCACATTTTCAGATCATTTTGCTGTGTGAGTAGTGGATGGCAGGCCACAAGCAGATGTTTCCAGTTTGTCTTTAAACTTTGATTCCATCCACAGGCATATGGCTGATGTGCAGCAGCTCAAATGCCATGCCATGCGACTCCTGTGGCAAGGAGTGCACCAGCGCCTGCGGGACCAAGCATTTTCGGTAGGCATTTCCCAAAATATCCGGCATATCTCACAAATATGGATGTATCTTTAGAACCTGCTGCTTTAACTATCTACGCAAACGCAATGACCCGGATGAGCTGCGTCGCAGCTCCGATCGGAGACTGATCGACTTTATATTGCTGCAGGGCAGGGCCCTGTACACCCAGGAGCTGCGCGAGAGACACCACAATGGCACCCTGATAGACGTCGGCCTGCAGACCTACTACAACTGAAGATCCCACTGACAACTGGCAACGACTCTGCTGACTCCTCCCCCCCAACGATTCACATGATGATCCACGGCAAAACCTGAATGCTTGAAATGTTTGAGATGTTAATTTTCTAATAAAGGCGCAAAACTTCTTTGGGGCAATATGCTTTATAAAGCATTCTAGTAACTCTTTCACACCCAACTACTCTTCATAAGGAACTCCGATTAGACTTTGATTTTGTATCAATTGCAGTTTGTATATTTTACCTTGTATTTTTTTTACATTTTTTCATTTGCCATCTTTTTTTTGTGTTTTCTGTTTGTTCTTTGGGTCGCCTTTGGTCGCCTTTATGCAAAATAATCTAAGTCTAGGCCATGTTTGTAGATCTCTAAAGCTGTCAGTTCCTGTCTTCTGCAGTCGTCGTCTCTTCTGTAATGGCCTGGGTTTATGCCTGGGATTCGTTGATCTCCGTCGTTGCCATAGTTCTGGAGTCAGAGGACAGTTCGTCCTTGCCACAGGCCAAGCATGGTATCTTCTCCTTGAGCACCTGCTTGTACTTGGGATGGCTGGAAAAAACAGAGAAAGAGATTGTAGACATAATGGTTGGATTTCCTTTGGGAGAACCCACCTCAGGCCGTAGACAATGGGATTGCATACGGCATTTGCCTTGGCAAACACGGATCCGCAAATGGTGCTGAGCGGACTCAGGTGCATGGACTCGAAGATGCCCGCATAGTTGATGATGGTGTAGGGGGTCCAGGCGAAGAACCACAGCGAGATGGTGGTCAGGGCCACCTTGGCCAACTTGATTTCGATGGCCTTGCTCTTGTCGGCCTCGCTGTTGCGCAGCGAAGCCACATTCATCTTCTTCGCCTGCTCCCTCATTGCCTTTTCATGGGCAGCCACCGCCTGAAATCAAATAAAGAAGGCGTTTGCCTATAGAAGTCTGTAGTCCCCCCTGATCGGGACCCGATCCTACCTTCATGATGTGCCAGTAGGAGAATATAATCGTCAGCAGCGGCGTGAGGTACACCCACAGCGAGTAGACAATGATGTAGGAGCGATTCCACCAGTCCTTAGCGAAGTAGTCAGTTCCGCAGGCCGTCATGTTACCCTCTGGCACATACCTGTTCCATCCAAACATCGGCATCAGAGCCCACGCCCCGCAGATTGTCCACACGACCATGAGACGGATCACCGCTGCCGTGGCCGTCAGAGGTTTCCTGGCCATGCCCTTGACAATCACACAGTAGCGGTCGTAGGCGATGAGCGTCATCGACCAGATGGAGACACAGCCGAAGAGGGAGCCAAACAGGCCGTACAGCTCGCAAAGGAAGGGTCCCATGATCCAGGTGCCGTAGAAACCATTGAGCACCACCGGGGGGAACATGGTGAACATCATCATGAAGTCGGAGAAGGCCAGATTCACCACAAACATATTGGAGGGTGTCCGCAGACCCTTCGACGAGGTGAATATGTACATCACGATGAAGTTGCCCGCCAGCGACATGGTACCGAGAATGGCAATCACAAAGCCGATGATGCCGAACCACATGGGCTCCAGTGGGGGCCATTGGTACCAGTAGGGGTCCACCATGTGCATGATCTCGGCGGGCACGCTCTCAGCCAGACTGAGATTGCGGCCATCCCGCATGTAAGCGTAGCTCGGTGGATTCAGGCTCAACATGACTCCGCTGGAAAGGCTTCAGGCTTCAGACTTCAGACTACAGACTTCGGTGGTGGCTTCGTATGAACTGCTTCTACTGCTACTCTGCTACTCTGCTGTGGCAACTATTTGCTGTCCATAGCAGAATGGCTGACTCTTGGTTGGCGCTGGACTCGGCGCGAATGCCTTGGGCGTAACCGCGGGCCCAGTCTTATATTGGCCACTTGAGTCCAGCCAATCTTAGCCTAATTGCCCTAATCCAATTAGGATGCACTTGGCCAATCCAAAGCTGTGGGATTTCAATTGTTGGGCTTTCAATTGCTGCAAATTTGTCGCGTCGGATTAGGCGGTTGGTCGCGTCATTTCCCCACTGTCTTAGCCGTGTGCCACACACAAGGCAAGGTCAAGTTTGAGGCAACCACCCAGCTGCCAATTAGATTAAGACAAAACGCTTCTCTGATTCGATAAGTTCACGTTTTATTGACATACGGGCTGATCCACGGGCTGGCCACCGCTCAGGCATGCCAGTTGTAGCCCAGTTTGCGGGCTCCTCTCATCATCGAATGCAGCTGGAACTTCAGGCTGCCGTAGGACTCCATGGAGAGCACTAAAATATAGACACAAATGAAACACCAACAGAATCTGGAGAGCTCTGTTTGCTTACCTTTGCACTTCATGCTGTTTAGCAGGACCTTGGGGTCCTTCAGTTCTGGCTCCCGACGCAACAGCCAACTGGTCACATCGGCCATCATATTTGGGCACTTGGGCATCAGGATGGAAGCTTCCAGAATGGTGCTCTGGTCAGTGGCAGGACGATTGCCGAACACTGGAAGATGAATGTGGGCATAGCCTAGCAGGGTCTCGCGTCCTAATCCACTGCGTCCAAACACGCTCACCAGCAGCTGGGGCCCTGCAGCAATAAACAACGTGAGTAACCTTTATAAAATATTCATTAAAGATATGTATCTGCTTACAGCCGAAAGGACTGGTGCTCTGGTAGGTCACCTCGATGGGCATATTGAAGATAATCGGTTCGTTGAAGTGTCCATGCTTGTTCGTGGCCAGCTGCGTGAGTCCATGCTTCTGCCCAGAGGCCAGTTGCCAGTCTGCTCCGGACACCAGTTCATAGCGCAGGAAGACGAACTCCTTGTCGGGGCCCAAAGGAAAGGTGGCGGATATTATTTGACCGGTGATGCAAAGACTGAAGAAACTGGCAGTGGGCATCGAGTCCATCGTTACCTTGGAACATTTTGAGCCTTTTTTGATTTTCTTAAGCTTTTGTTTAGGTTTTTCCAGTTTCGAGCTGGTGGCCTCGTTGCCCAGGAGACTGTTTACAGTGCCGCCGCCGCTCATTGTTTTTACCGACACACTCCACACTCACAAAGGGTGAGTTTTCCACTCCAAATAGAAATGAAATGTATTTTTCCTTTGACAACTGCTAGCTACCGTTTGGTAGTGCTGGAAAGGGTTGCCTTTACACAGAAGAGTGTTGTATAGCGGTGAAATATTCAAAATTGTTATAAATATATTTCCTATGTACTAAAATAACTATCAGGTGTATAATTCTTCAAATGTTATTGCAATAACAATATTTCTGCTTACTTTTACAAATCACGAATCCATTATGGGATTGTATATGGCTTGTCCATACTTAATTATAGTTAGGATAGGTTCTAAATCTTTAGATAATTCGAATTGCTCGCTGATTTAATGATCGAAGCAGGAAAATGCATATCCATAAATCAAATTAATGACATCTTTAGAAAACGATGTCTCTGGGCCCTGGTTCTGGGAAGAACATTCGCTGAGTTTAGTTGTGGCTTGGCTTTGTCTTATAAACTTAGTTAATGTATGGAAAAGGAAAAACTTATGAGTGTGCTCAGTCACTCCCTGATAAGCTGTAGGCGTCGGGCCAAGTCGACGCCAATGTAATTTAATACCTTCCACTGCACTCCGCTTCACTCCACTCCATGCCGACGGTTACATGCACGGACATGTGGACACATGGCTTGTGGCTGATTTTCTTGCCCTGGTTCTGCTTTGCATATGTGGAAGACTAATGTGCGAACGATTAATACGTGACAATTTACATGATATTTATACAATTTCTTGGCGTTTTCCAAGTCCGGACACTGGGCACTGGGCGCTGGGACACTGGGCACCCACTGGGGCGTGTGCTGACTGTTCTCGGTCGTGGCAAAAGGTCAATTACGACTCCTACGACGAGTCTGTGGGCTGCTGGGTCGGGGGTGTTCTTCAGCTGTTGTAGTAACTAATTTTGTAATGGCTATTAAGTAATTTATAGCTGTCAGTGCTGCATGTTTATAAATCATTATGACAATTGTCGGCGCTACCGAAACGGGAAGTAGCGCCTCCGATAACCAGCTTCGGGCTTTGGCTTTGGCTTCTGCTGCCGTTGCCGTTGCCACTCCCTCCTGGCATTATGCAACAGCGAGAGCTGTGCTGGTCAACAGCTCACAGCCATTCACAGCCATTCACAGCCATTCAGTATTTCCATATTACACAGCCGTAATTAAAACGCGCCACAATAATGTCAATAGTTCAAGGCGACTCTAGCTCCAGCTGGCCGCGGCGATGGTGTTGCAAGCT
This sequence comes from Drosophila azteca, assembly GCA_005876895.1. Classification (NCBI taxonomy): domain Eukaryota; kingdom Metazoa; phylum Arthropoda; class Insecta; order Diptera; family Drosophilidae; genus Drosophila; species Drosophila azteca. The sequence continues at coordinate 22,116,793 of VCKU01000004.1, forward strand.
CATGGTGAACTCCTGTTTCTTGCCACATATGTATCTACTGTATTCTTGTGTGTCTTCTCGAAGAACTGCAACACGCAAATGAGCTTGTCATGGCAGCTGTGCTATGATTCTTCGAAGGTGACTGGACTGGTGCAACAGCTGCGCTGCCTAAACCAAGTGGCATGCCGCCGCCGCCACCGCCGATCGAGTGGTGTTCGTATTCGCACGTTGTGTGGCATGTTCTGTGGCATGTGCAGCAGCAGTTCCACGGAATGAGCCCATTTCCAGAGGCGTAAACAAAAGCTTAGGCTTAGCGGCGGCCAGTAGCGGGCCATCAGTCGAAATCCATAAGCCGCTCATGTCAGTTCGTTTTCTTTTGCAATTGGAGAGTGAGAGAGAGAGAGAGAGATAGAGAGCGAGAGAGTTGCTGACGCGGCAACAGCAGAGTCGACATAATTTCGGCTCAAGTTGTGCGGCATTTATGCTAATTTGTCTGCATTTTGGACAGTTTTTTCCACTTCTAACACGCCCCTGGGTGGCCTAGGGTGGCCTGAGGGGGCCTGGGGGGGGGCCTGGGGGGGGCCTGGGGGGGGCCTGGGGTATTGCAAACATTCTGCTGCATTCAATTACGTTTTCGGAATCAATGAGCCAACGAATTATTCAGAAAGAAATATACATTTCATTCTTTTATTTTGTGATGCGCCTTTTGGCGCTCCTCCAGTATCGAGTTATGGCCTTATATAAAACCGATTCATATCCATTGAAAAGCTCGTACGATTTTCAATTGAAGTCTTTCGGCAGCATTAGTTGGACTGGGAGTTCCATTACAGAAAGCCGAGAGGTATTGCATGTTGGAGAATCGAGTGCTGCACATGGGCCATGATATGGTACTGCTGGAAGGGGGGTTCAATGTCTTTGGTAAGACCGGAACCATCTGCAGATGCCTAAGCGGGCATCTTTCTTCAGTTCTGCCTTGCGGCAGATCATCCAAAAATATATCTAGTTGATTTCTAGTCGATTTTTATGATCTTGCCTTTCAGCGGGCACTCATCTTTTACGATATAGCGGTACTTCCCATTGTACTTTCATATTCAGAAATGTTTTCAATTCCATCTAAAATTCAAGTACTATCCATATGATACACATAAAGATTTGCAAGCATAGTGGATTGGCGAACGCGTTCAATCTCAAGGACATACATAGGTGTACATATGTATAGTATGTATTTATGTGTACATAAATCTATATATAAACCACTATATTAGTTTATATTTTGCGCATTGCGTGGGCGGGATGCTTTGGTCGGTCTCAGGGTCAACGCACGTTGGCCAGCTCCCAGTTCCCAGCTCCCGACCTCATCCCATCTCATCTCATCCCATCCCCATTTAGATCGCCATCTGTGTGGCTGCTGTCATAGTGACTGGCCAGGCTGCTTGGGGCTGCTTGGGGCTGCTCTATGCTGTAGTTGAATGGATGATATATACCATATACGTTAAGTGAAATGTATCTTCGACTATGGGAGTGTAGAACAAACGCTTCTTACGCATGTCTCTATATACACACATATCTATCTGTAGTGTTCGGCTTTCGTTTGTCGATTCCGATTCCGATTCCTCCTGCCTGCTGATTGACAGCGCACGTAATTGAGTTTGATTTTTTCGAATTTCCAGAATTTAGACATCACCCATCTGAGAGTCTGGGCCTCTGAGGGGCACAATTCGGTTCGATCCGCGTGGACTCTGAAAAAGGTTTCTGTTTAGTTAGCCCAAATATTTGATTCGATTTGATTGAGCAGCTGTCAGAGGAACTTAAAAACCTGAGCTCTTAATAATTTCAGTGGCCTTTCGGATGGTCCGAATTGCTGCTTTTGGGCTTTTGCAAGCTTTCCATCATTCAATCAGGATCAATATTTATCAATCAAGTGTGTGGGTGAGCGCAAAAAAAGAAGAAAAAAAAAGAATTGAATCGAATGGAGGCTGATATAAAACTATCGAACAACGCACGCACATAAAAAGCACACACACTAGCAGCACACACTCTCTTCCATATGTATGCGGACGCGTTAAGAGGCCTGCGCGTGTTGGACGCACGGACGGGTAAACAGACAGTCTGACATCCGAAATCTAAAGACACACAGTCTATGGCCCTTTTTTCCTTCTCTTTTTTTGTTGTTGCTGTGCGATCTTCAAGTTGCTTGGAGGCCGATCAAATCCATCGGATCCCAATCCACGATCCAATGCATATGCTATGCAAGAGACTGTATCCGAATATGGGGCGGCTGTGATCTTCTCTATGGCAACACCATAGAAGCGTACGAGGAGTACCAGTGTATCTATGCTATTTCGGCATTTACTTTGCTGCTAAACAAAAGTTTATGGCTGCGCGTGCTGGTGGCCGGCTAATGATCCGAATGCGTTAATTATTGAGATGATACAATGCGATATAGATCTGGATAGACACCATACATGGACAGATACACTGTGGCGGCTTGCGGTCTGTGGTCAGCATCAGATGGTTCCGCATTGGATTCTCTCCAGTAGCGACTGATCATTAAACATTTGTTGATGCGGATGTAATTTCGAGGGTATGCACTGTTCGGTATTGTCTGTGTGATGTGTACTTATGTACTTTCCCCACAATTTTATGGTTGTTTTGTAACATTTGGCTGCTTGAATGTTTTGGCTGCTGTTTTATGTTGCCTGCTCTGCCCTGCCGGCAGCCGTTTGTAGTTAATTACAAAACAAGCGTGGCAGAGCTGCTGCTGCAACGCCCTGTTGCCGATCAGTTTTCCCGGAATCTCCTCCTCAGTCGAAGACTGTTTTTCATTAGCCAATGGCCCCACCCACCACCCACCACCCAAAACCACAACCCCACAATTCTACATCCTCTGAGTATTTGCTCAATTCTTCTCGGAGGCTGCAGCAGAGAAATAGCCAGAGCGAAATGGATTTTTAATTTCCAACTATACTTTAATTTGGCAAACGAGCTCTCGTCTTTTAATTGATTAATTCCTAACTGCTGCTGGTGCGCTTGATTAAAGAAAATATTTAATATACAATAAGGTCAATTGCTACATATGGTAATTTGCCATAGAAGACATTTATGTGGAAGACGCGATCGGGCAACTATTTTTGTCCACTGACGCGATCAGTGGATGTCCCGCGTCCCATACATTGCTCTTGACCGACATCTTCGAATGGTTATGCTTCGAATATGTATGACTGGGCACCAGACATACAGCTGCGAAAAAAATAATAGCACCACTGGAACACATTTTATTCAAGACACAAAAAAATGTAAAAAAAAATGCGATTTTTGTACATTTTGATTTTTTTTATATTGCTTAGTATTCCCCATAAACAAAAACTATGTTTCCGTTTTTCAAATTTGGACCGTTATATTTTTTTTTGGGATTTTAAGAAAAAAGCACCAAAAAATGCCGAAAAAAAAAATAGCACCACTAGCCATTTTCTTAGTGAAGCTTCTATATTTCTCAAAATTGTCTTTGTAAAAGGCACGTATTCATTAGTTTTGACTAAGATTTCATTGTTTCTGTCATAAAAGTTAATAATAATCATTACAATGGGACGTGGATAGCACTGCACTGGGGAGATGCGAGATCTGATCAAAAAACTGATATTAGACGGCAAAACTTACAGAGAGGTTGGTCGATTGGTATGAAGCATTAAGAAAATGATCAAAAACACCTTAAACTATGAAGAAAAGGTTGAAACACCCGGACGAAAACGATCTATGACCCCTTTTCATGGCAAAAGACAGATTCGTCAGAGTACGAAGGTCCCTTCAAGTCAGCTACCGAGCTTAAAGAAGAGCTTAAAATAAATCCGACGGATCAAACAGTTAGTACATATCTTAGCCAACATAATATAAAAGCCTGCAGCCCAAGAAAAATTTTACTTTTTAAACGCGACACATATTACCAAGCGCATGAAGTTTGCCAGTGTTCAAGCAAATCGGACATCCCAACAATGGACGAGTATTCTATGGTCAGATGAGTCCAAAGTGGATATGTTTGGTGGAAAATGATCTCGATAATTCATTAGACGTCCAAGGAAAGTAGAATACAAACTTTAGTACACCACAAAAACCATTAAGCATGGAGGGTGTAGTGTACTGGTATGGGCCTGTTTTTTCGACTTTGGAGTAGGTCCAATAGGTTGAATAAAACCCATCATGGAATAGCACGTGAAGGTGAATATCGTAGAGACAGTAATGCTATCCTTTGCAGAATATGAAAGTCCGCTCGTATGGGTCTTTTAACAGGACTATGACCCCAAACACACCAACAGGGAAGCAAAGGAATGGTTCAGGGCAAACTGTGTGAACTTTTTGGAGTGGCTTTCTCAGTCACCTGACCTGATCCTATAAAAAATCTGTTGTCCTACGTTAAGAAGGCGGTTGCTACTTCCAAGCCAGCCACTCTCAGACCACGTTGGGTATAAATTAAAGAGTCCTGGTCCTAAAACGATGCCAGGACTTGATTGATTCCATGCCAAGGCGCTGCGCAGCTCTTATTGCCAAAAAAGGACATTTTACCAAACATTAAATGATAAATATAGATTTAGTAATAATAGTTCATAATAGTTAACTGAAGAATTCGTTACTTTTTGGTCATTATTTTGTTTTTAATTTAATTTTTGAAAAGTGGTGCTATTTTTTTTTTCGCCCAATTTTACCACTTTCAAGGAATTTTCTTAAATAACTTAAAAACGTTAACAAGAAAGAGACTTTTCCTTGCATTCCTAGATTTGTAAGAGTCTTCCATTTCTAAAAATGTGCTTGACGTTTTCTTAAAGTTAAAAATGTGAGTTGGGCAACTATTTAAAAATTTCTTGTGATGGTGGTGCTATTATTTTTTTCGCAGCTGTATGTCGTATAACTCTATATACGATACCTCTTAAGTCATTCTCTGAAGAATTGGTCATATCATGAAAGTTCTTCAGAAGTCATCTGGTTTTTTCTTTAGCTCACTCATTTGATGGGTAAAAGAAGTCATCGCTTATTCCCAGTCGTTGTATTTTTACTAGTCTGATACTAGTATATCTTTCCTAAGGGTAACGCAAATAAGCAACCTCCCCATCACTAACAAAACAAAAACTATATACTGCAGTCAAGAATCTAGATCACATCTCTCCAGTTACTAGGTGAGCTTAACCTTATGATATCTTGTGCGTTTATCTTAAGATATACACAGATAAGACTTTCAAAAGGGAAAGTCTTTTGCCCCAGAGGTTATAGAACTCTCTGTATGTATTCCCACATGTGCGCAAAGAATCTCCAAAAGTTTTTGTCTACCTACCCAGATTAAAAACCCTCTCTTACTTAATTTTGGCGCTCTTTTAAGACCCGCTGCGAGAAGACTCTCATTGTGTCTCTCTCTCCCTCTCTCTCTCGCTCCCTGGTTGAACCCGACTTGGTTCGGTTCGGATCGGTTCGGCTCGAAGTTGAATTTGGTGGTATTCGGGACTACGTGTTCTTGTGAATAGTTCTTGGACAATCATCCTGGGCACTTGGCATGGCTTATCCATAGCACTTCCCTTCTGACTGGCCGGGTAAAATCCAAGTCCCTAGATATGTATATACATATATATGTATATATTCCATTCATATCAAAGCCAGAGAGAGCAACTTTTTACTCTTAATGCTCGTGCTGCTGCTGCTTCTGCTGTTTTGGGCCTGTGGGTGTATTGGTAACGTGTGTGTGTCTGTGTGTGTGTGTGTGTGCGATTCGCTCTAAGCAGTGTGCTGATCATGCAGGCCTGGCCCCGCGTCCGACTGCCTCGAGTTGTCGCTGTTCACTGCGCTGATCAGCCCCAGAAACAGCGGCAGTCCGAAGCGGTATCTCGAGCGAGCCGAAACGTTAACGCTAGAAACACAGAAAAGTGTCTGGTTTTCGAATAAATTTTTGTGTTGTGTTGTCTTCGGTTGCGTCTGTTTATTTTTGCGCGTGCGGCTATCGTAAACCGTATACCGCGTACCGATCTCGATACGATTCCGATTCCGATTCCTGATCCGATTCCGATTGCAGTTCCGATTATCTGATTCCTGAAAACAATGCCAAGAATGATCGGCGGCTTGGGTTGTTCTCGCGCAGCGCTACGATAATGCCATTGCCATGTGTGTGTGTAGATCTCTGTGCGGATGGGTGTGTGTGTCGTCGGCGTGGTCTTGTTAACTCTGACATGGTGTTGTGCAGCTCTGGGACAACCTTCAGCCTCACCAGAACAGAACCGAACCGCCAAAAAAGAGCCAAAAAAACAGTCTCCTAAAAAACAGACTCGACTCTGAATATGTACAACTAAGTAAATACGGGTATACGGAATAGCCAGGTGAATGCATCTGCATATACAGAGATACGTTACTTCTATATAGAGAGAAGCAAATGAAATGTGAGATGAAATAACATTGGAGAATTTCGCGATTCGGCATAAAAGATTTCAGACGATGGCCACCATGCAGAGCACCACCACATAACATAGTATCTTCAGATACATATACGTTTTATCTAAGCTAATCACTGCCATAGTCATAGTCATAGTCATAGACATAGACATAGACATAGACATAGCCATGCTCATGTGCCTCATGTGCCAGTTCTAAATCTTCTTTATACGAACTACCAACCAAACCCAATGTTGATCTTCGCCCAAGAGGCGGGTGCGTGAGTGCGCGTGCGGCGTCGACGTCAACGTTAACGGTCTGGAACGGAACGGAACTGTCGCAATTCAATTAGCAAAATAAGCAAAGCCCCCACAAGCCCAAATACATAAATACCGAGTATATACGTGTAACCGCACACACACACACACACACGCAACGTGCGTGGCAACGAACCAGACAGCGATTTCGCGCGCATTTTTGCACGTGCTGCCACCGATCGATATCTACGTAGCTCTTCCGCATCCAACACCAGCAATACAATGTCCACGGACCCCGAGCGATGCATATCGGCGGAGTCCCATCAGCTGCTGAACGGGTGCGCAGGCGCCTTGGACACCACAATCTGCAACGACTATCCACACGACTGTGGCAGCGCCACGCTCCGATCGACGACATCGGGCCGCAGCAACCAGACGAACAGCACTACGATCTGCGACTCTGGCGAGACGGAGGCGGGTCCGGAGGAGGAGCACTACGAAGATGCCATCGATGTGGAGAGCTGTCTGCGTGGGACACCAGCGCCGAACGACCTTGAGGATGCCGGTCTGCGGTACTCCTTCAAAGGCATACCGCCGGAGCTCTACTCGCCCAAGAAGGATTTCATTTACAAGCGGCCGCTGGTGGACAGACAGGTAAAGGTTTTTGGCCAAATTCTGCTCATATTTCATGGCGTGATGTGGTGCTCGGATTCGAATTCGGATTCGGAATGGGATTCCACCGGTTGGGCTCTGGCTTTGGGCCTTTTGTTTTACGATATTTCATTTATTTCTTCTTTTTTTTGTTTTCCTTTTTGGTTTTTTTTTGTATTTTTACTTTTATCGAAATCGGCTGGCAAAGCGAAAACCAAATTCAAGTTAATTTATTGTATTGATTCCACATCGATTTGTCGAGTTCTTTCTTTTCTTTTATAATTTTCGGTTGATTTGTCGCTATTTTGGTGTGCTCGTCTCGTTTTTTGTATTCCACGTTGTGTGTGTCTTTTTCTTTTTGTGCTCTCCTCTTTTTCGATTTTGATTAAATACCGAAGAGGCACAAAGAAAGCGTCGTCGCTGTGGGGCCATCGCATTTGAATACACACGCTCCATTGCACACCCGGCAACAAAAAAAGGAGACCAAATTAGCAACATAAACGGCATCGCAACAAGCAAACAATCCGATGCCAGTGGCAAATGTGTAGTGGGATTTTATATTCTGCGACCACGCCGGACAGTGGTTGCCGAAAGACTGCAACGAAGAGACACATAGATGCCTTCTATCGGCTTTTCATACCCGATACTCAAAGTGCATGGTATATAGGAAGTGGATGTGTGTAGTGGCCAGGAGGATCAGCATCAAGCATCACTATAAGAGCTAGAGCTAGCCAGAAGGAACAAATGAAATTGCTATCTCACAGGCTTTTACTCGTGCAGTGCGTATGAAGCATAACTGTAGAGCCGCGGCCCTTGCCGCTCTTTATAATGGACATTGATTGAATTTGCTTTGTACTTTTCCTAAGTGAAGATGATTTTAGAACTTTTATACATATGTAAATTTTGGCAACGATTAGGGAGAAGCTGCCACTGAGTCATTGGCTAGAATGATTGTCACTTGCGTCAAGCCGCAGCCACACTGCTGATTTTTGGACATGTGTATCCGGAACGCTGTGCTTATCATACGTGTTAGTGTTCCCAGAATTTTTTTTCTGCAACATGTGTATGATAAAGATAAGCTTTGCAAAGCCAACAGTAGGTGGTGGAGTGATAAAAAAATAATTATAAAATCGGGATACAATGTTGTCGCGGGGCTATCTACGAGAATAAAAGTTCTCGCATATGGACCATCACAAAGGTGGGCACAGGCAGGGCCAGTGCCAGTGGCAGTGCCAGTAAATGTGCAAATGCAGTTAAGACCTTTGGGAAACGCCAAGCCACAATTGCATCTACACGACATGTGTGAAAAGTGCAGATAATTAAGCTAAATTTAGCTAAATCCCAACAAGGTGTGAAAAGGCTGAAAAGGCTGGGGACGCGACGTGACAATAACAAAAACGTGTACCATAGGAAAAACATGGCTTACAAGTCGTTCAATTAGAATTTCATCAACGTTCGCTTGGAGGCAGGGGCAGGGGCAGGGCTGGGCCAATGTAAAATGTCGAAACAACACGAACCAATGCACGGAACGGAGGAGGAGTTCATGAATAAATAATGTTGGGTGCGTATTAGGAAGTCGACGACGGGGAGTGCTAAATCAGGCTGTATGTAAGCTCGCCCCGAACTGATAACGATTCGCTGCCATGGCCATGTGAAACGTAACCCCCCATGGGATGCGATGGGATGGGGATCTCTGCTGACAGCTGCCGATAGACTGTCTATAAGGCACGATGCTGAAAAGTCAAGTATGCGCGTACATCTATGAAAAATAGCGACAATATATGTGTGTACTATATTGTTTTCGTTTCGTGTTGAAAATAGATTTTCTCATTTTTTATGTGGCGCTTTGGGTCTTTGGGATACTTGCTGTAAGTATTGTACGGGAGGGGTGTATGGCATTAGGGGCTTCTATGGGTGCGCTGTCCGATTTGTATTTCAACAATGAAATGTGCACAATATGTAGAATTTGAATAATATTTTCTTGTCTTTTTTTTGTATTTTATTATATTTTATTTTTTCTTTTTTTTTTGAGGCGTCCGTCGTCGCTTTGCGCGTGTTTCTCTGTCCCCTTGTTTTCTCGTTATTCATTTTGTCTTCAATTTATTTCGTCTACTTTAAATAAAAATGAAGAAAATTTTTAGCGTTCATTGACATTACAAAAGAGACGAGAGAGAAATGAAATGGAAAGAAAAGAAAACGATACGAAACACAAGTCTGAAATTGAACATTTGTCGACAAACCCCTAAGTCCATTCCATTCCATTCCATATGTGGGTGTTGTCCGATTCGCAGTGGAACACCCAGTGGAACGTAACATCCACATTGTGGATGGATGGATGATGATGATGAACCCTGCCGAAAAATTCGGATTGCCGTGTAATGATCGTGAAGTATTCTGGTCGGCTATGCCATCCCGCACTCCATCGCGATGATGGGTACATTACTTTGCGATACAATGGGATTTCGTATGCCCATTTGTATGCAAATGAGGAGGGCGCGGCCAAATAGCCCTTCGGGGGGGCACAGGGGGGTGACAAATAACTCTCGACTGTAATTTCAAGTAAAAAAAAAGCCAAAAAGCAAAAAAAACAACCCAAAGAAATGGAAGTGTGATGCCGGGGCGTGACTTTAGGGTGTTGTGCTGCTGGGGCTCTCGAATTTGGTTTTTTTTAGATTTTAATTTATATATTTTTTTGTTTTTTGGGCAAAATATATTTACGTGATCTGCATACAAGAGAATTTGTGTTCTCTGAAGGCCCGCATCTGTCCGCCCCGTCCCGCCCCGCCCGTCGCGAGCCACCCACGTGCTGCGAAAGAACAAAGTCTCAACTACTCATTTTCTAGCTTAAGAAAACTGTCAAAATGAGGAAAAAATATTACAAAAAAATATACAGAAAAAAAGAAAGAAAGCAGACGAACTTTAGATACTCTCTACTAGAATTTCTAGGTTTAAACATGGCAAAAGAGCCTAAAAGGTTGTATTTTTGTGGTATTAATAGGTAGAGTATGGCGAAATATCATCAAAGCTAACCAGACACGACACAACACGACACGGCCCGAAGTGATTGCTCATTTTAATTAATTCTTTTTTAATTTATCAGTCAAGATTAATGTTGAACATGTTCAATCTGGCCAGCAGTTGGTTTTCGTATCGAGCCGCATGGGGAATGGGGAATGGGGGGAATTCGCTTAGCCGCGGTTTCTGTGTTAATAATTTAAATATGGATTTTAGGCAGACATTTTCAGCAAGGTATTAGCATAATTGGTGACCAATGTCCATCCCCGGCTATACCTATGGCCAGCCACACAGCCACTCAAGGCGAAAACACCTTTAATAATTATATGTCCAATTTTTCCTCACATTCGATTGTTTCTTTTGTGTCTTTTTTCTGGTCGCAGGTCGTGAATGAAGTTTGCGGCAAATTATTTGTGTTTTTTTCTCTCATTTTTGGTTAATAAAAATTTGTTTAACTGATTTGTGGGCTTACATCAAAAGCGAGAACCGCCCCTAAGCTGGTTTCCTTTCTTGATTTCGATTCTGTTTGGGCCTATCTCAATGCTTTATTCGGTATTTAGTCTGTGGTCCGTCCATAATAGGACAGGCCCCAAACCGACACCAAAACCGACACCGACACCGGCTCCGGCACTGAATCGAACCTCTTAATGATTTTATATTTATTTGCTGCCATTTGTTGTGAGCCGGCTTATCGCATTTGTGTCCATTTCCAGCCAGAGCGTGTAACATAACTTTACATAAGTCCATTATAACTTGGCTTTACGATACTCGTTTAATTATTTCGCCCTGGCCGGTGGCATCATCACTCCCATCTCCATGGATCATCTCGCGGCGGGCATTATCATCTCCACACATTGTCGCTTTGCATATAAATTGGGGAGCCGATGGATGGCCGTCTCGAGATGGGGGATCAGAGGCGAATCTTGTGGGGCGATGCGATGCGGTGCGTCTTTATTCATATGCTAAACTCTTTTGCCTGAAATTCAGAAGTCAAAAGTGGTTTGGCTGCGCCGACGTTGCTCCTACATACATACATACATACATACATACATATATGTATTTGAAAGCAATTTGGGAACCTTGGGGCATCATCACTTTATCATCGAACTTCGAATGGGTGCGGTGCAGCAGTTCCATAAGCCGAACGCAGTCCAAAATCTGAATACAAACAAAAAAAAAGAAAAAGAAAAGGTTCCTTAATGGCATGGTTTGTTGTTCTTTTTATTAATATTTCAAGGATTGGATTTGGGATATGTATATTTTTTTGTGGTATGGCCTTTGTTTCGATTCTCTGGAATTAGACGAGGCATTGCGGTTCTTTGGCTGCGATCTATGCGGGGTGTAATTTATACATTCGGGTGCCATGATTTATGAGACAATTGATGTCGTTTTGATTGCACATCAAGCATACGTCTAGGGGTCCCTGGGGTCCTTTCCATACCTTTCCGAATTCAACAGAAACGGCAGCACGGAGGCTGGGGCCTCCAAGCCCCGTTCTTCTGGGAAGCATAACTATATACATATATGTATATGTATACCTGACATCTATAAATATAGCATCTAATCGCATTATTGCCACACGCCCTCCGGTTCGGTGGTGAAATCGAATATCGGCGAATATCTGCGAACAGTATCTCTGCTGCGGGGCATTTACTTAACGGCTGCGACAACTGGGCGGCGAACTAGAAACAAAACCGATCCAAAATTTGCATTCGAAATCAATTTGAAGTCATTAATAAATCGACCTGTTTTATTTATTATTTATTTACATTTCTCTCCTCGCTTTGCTCAAATATATTTCCGCCTTTGAATGTTTGTATCCGATTTGAGATACCCAGTGATGGGCAGAGCAGAGGTCTGAGGCCCAAGCAGATCGATTTGCATCCATGGAATCACAGATAAGCTAGCCTAGATCTCGAGTACTGGGTATCTTTCAGTCGGCATTTGTATCTTTTATGGTCTTATAAAGTTCTCACACGCCCCGTTGTCGCGCAATTTATCTTGCCTAGACCTAGGACCACAGGCGTGGCCCACCCATTCCCGCCCTAAGCAGCAGCACAAGTTCTCCAGAGCCCTACACCCGATCAGCTGTCAGATGATAGACGAATAGACAGATAGATAGATGTTAATTTGCATTGACAAAACTGCACGTCACGGCAGAGTTGATATTTACCCAAATGTTTAGCAAGAAAATAAACAAACTTCTGCTTACACGGCGTCTGAACAAGTATACACACATACTGTATGTACACATACTATGTATGTATATGCATGTAGTACCTATGGGGAGACCTGGCCTGTACGATCGATCTGATCTGCAAACGATCTGCGAAGCTACGCTAATTAATGCTGATAGCAACAAGCGCCGTGCTCTCTAGGCCTTCTTATCTCTGCGTTGGGACCGCTCTCCGGGTGCGTCTCCCTGAGAGGCGGCACGTTTGCCGGCGTTTTGGGACCTGGCTCAGCTGTTCCGATCCGATCTGGTACCATACGCCGCCCTGCAAGACAAACACACTTTTTGTTTAGTTTTATGACATTAGCAACAAATTAACGCAAAAAAAAAACCTATTTATATTTCTATTTTTGTCTGGTGGTCCCATGACCAGACTTTAATTTTGATAAGAATAATTTTGAAATTTTATTCGAAATTGGGGGCAACTCTTTTTCGGGTTTCCATAGAATATTTCGTACAGTATTTCCAAAAAGAATTATTGATTAATTGCCGGGCTGCTGGAGGCCCTGTTTTCAGCATTTGTACACTTAACATGCACGATTACGGCCTGATCTTGAACTGTTTTATTTATTATTTACGCAAGTGCACTTACCCGTAGCCGTAGCCGTAGCCGTAGCTGTATGCTGAAAAGAATTGAGTATATTTTTAAAATATACCAACACTCACACGGGCAGGGGTACGGACAGGGGGACGGACAGGGGTACTGGTATGCGAGTATTTCCACATTTAAAATTTTGAAATTTTATATAAAATGCACATATAAATGAAACATGAAATTCTATTTACGCAAGTCGAGACATGAACACTGCGATGCCCCATTTCCATGCCCCATCCCCATCTCCGGCTGCCAAATAGCCTTTCGCTGGCATCGGTGGAATGGGAAATCAATTGTAGATTAAAATATTGGGGTGGCAGGCATTAGCATCCCCGTTTCAACTGCCAGATCGTACTGGCTCCGGCAATACATAGCTGCCGGTTTTGGTTACCATGGGCGCGATTCGTTTGCGTTGCTTCTGGACAAAGCCATTGCCTTCATTGCCTTCGGGCATCAAGCATCAAGCATCAGGCATAGTCCGTAAAGATAGCGCGTCGAAAAGTGTCAAAAATCGTATAATACACTACACTTTGCAACACCGTAAGCACTCTTATTAATTTTAGCACTCCACGCCACTCCAGACAATTGCCACAAATTTCGGGGGCAGGCAGGCGGGCAGGAGGGCGTGCAGGCGGCAGGTAAGTAAAGTAAAGTAAAGCAGGCGTGTCAATTGCTAAACAATATAAACAAATTACTATGTTCGCCGACAGCATCGACAACAACTTGAACCGTTGTTCACCCGGCCAGGCCTGAAATTTGTCAAACTTCAAAATGATGGCCAAAAAGAGCTGCCCACCGATCCGAACCGATCCGAACCGCTCCGTCAGATGGCGCTGGCAATAATGGTGCAGAAAATATAGTACATGATATCCAGCATAAACATTTCATGATATATATATGTACATATATTGTATATATGTATATATTTGGTACCCTCGTATGGCTCCTTGCCTTGTTATTGTACAATTAGTTGTATTTATGTTGCTGGTGGCTGGCTGGTGGCTGCTGCGGCGACGGCTGTCGCTGTCTGTCGTACAATAATTAAACGACCATTAGGCGTATTTAGCGCACAGCAATGAAATTTGGGTCATTACCAAAGCAAAAGTCGGCCCAAACAGAAACAGAGGCACACACGTGCTGGCCGCCGTTTTTGGATGTGTTTATTATGATTATGATTATGATATTGGCCGGCTCGGTTCGGTTCGGTACGGCCCCCGGCCTGCCACTTGCCACTTGCCAACGCATCTGTTCTTCATAAATACAATATTATGGAATCCATAAATTAGAGCCTGCTGGCCGCCAGTGGAAACGTACGAGGTACGATACTGGCCGGGCTAGAAGGCGAAAGTCTAAGGCTGATTCGAGTACTCGTCGCAGCTGTGTGCGGATCGATCGATTCGATGATATTTCGAATCAATATTGAGGCGTGCGTGAACAATTTGAGGCGTGGGAACTTTGTCGATGGTCCCCAGTTTCAATCTCCGCAATTCTCTCAATGAATGTGGCCGCAAGCTGGCGTTGCTCTTTCGCGTCAAAGAACTGTGGGCTGGGATCTGCATGGGTATGGGTATGGGTCTATGGGTTTTCCAGGTTTGCCCCCAGGGCGGCGGCGAATGGTTCGTGTTTATGGGCTCACTGACAAACTGACAACTAAACTCAATTATGGCCTAATGAAATCGACAATTGGGAGAGAAGGAGAGAGAGAGACAGCCACCGGGCCAGCAAATAATGAGAACTGCCAACGCCCCGCCGAACCGCCGCGAGAGAAACAGAATTAATTATTGTTAACCGTAACAGTTTTTGTTTGTAAACCTGCCAGGCATGTGTCAAGGAAATTGGGTCAAACCGTATGCTCTGGGCGCCAGAATTAAAGGTATCGTATCCGAAAAGAAACTTGTTTGGACCCCAAAGTAGTGTGCCTTTTGTACGAGTACGGGTATGTATGTCCCCTCTATAGTACTGTCCCTCCACAAATGAACTCTTGTTCAATTTGTCATGCCCGAGCGTGACAATTGAATCGCCAATCGATCTGTCCCTGCTAAGCCCGATCCGATCTGAGTGAGCCAATAGTAGATTGATGGCAGACCTGTAGCAAATTAGAATAAGAACGTGTGCTGCTTGCTGGTGGCGACTCCAATTGGGGGTCATAGATACGCGCGGTTAATGAACGCCGTAAAACAGGGGACAGCAGACACAATGCAAATCGATAAACATTACCCGTAAAAAACACATTTGTATGGATAGTACAAGCCATTGATTTCGCAAACTTATGGCCCCTGGTGTGTATCGATCCAACGATCAAACCATCGACGATCAACCATCGACGATCAATGATCAACGATACGATCAACGATCGTGGTGGTGGCATGGTTGCGTTGTGGCAGATGTGCGTTGTCAAGAGCAATGCACATACTGAGTGGGGCACACCTTTTGATTAGGACTGGCCCAGACCAGACCAGACCAGACGGAGGAGCGCTACCCACTAAGAAAACATTGTCTATGTGGCTATGGCTATGGCTATGTGGGTCTGATTTGCTTAGCCACCAAGAGAGTACATTCACTGCTTCTCAAGTACATCAACCTCATCGAGTGGATCTCGTTAGACAAACCAAATAGAATACACTTGGAAAGACTGTGCAAAACTGAATAATTCCAATCATAAATTGTAATTTATGCGTATAAATCGCCTTATTTGCTGCCCTCTACAGGCCAAAGCCATAATAAAATCGAAAGCCTTCGGCTGCACTGGTTAGCCCACTTGCGGGGCCCACCACCAGCCACCAAAAGTGGTGGCCGAGACGAATCAAATCGATTCGAATCGACAGATACCTACCTACCTACCTACCTACCTATGTATGTAGATTTAAAATAGAGCTCAAGTGGTTCCATTAATCCAAAGCGATGCGCCAAATTTGCATGAAGAGCATGTCGTTCGCTCCTTTTTTGTACTAAACGGCGTACAATTAAAATTAAGGCAAAAACAAAAAAGAAAATACAAATTAAAAATACAAATTCCCCCGACATTGTCGTGATTGTCACGAAGCAATCAAATTTCAGTTTCAGTCTCTCCTCCTATTAATAAAACATTATTCGTTGGCCAACATTTCCTCATTTGAAGAACAAAGGCCAAGAGGGAGTGGGAGTGGTAGTGGGAGGCGGTCGCCTCTTGTCTCTCTCCCGGAAACTGTAAAGAACTTTGCCCTTTCCATTGTATTTACAAATCGTTTAGGGATGGCGGCTGGTGTCCGCCTGAAGATTGTTTTTTACGCCTCGCATTGGATCGGATCGGATGGTCCCTGAGAGAAACCATCTGTGGCCACGATAATTATTGGACTAGGCCAATTGGTTGTTGGCTCTTGTAAACATGTCAAAGCGAAAATAAACTAATTGCCGCGGCATATCCGACAGCTGCAAGAATCTGTGTTCAATATACACTATACTGTATACAGTATACAGGGATGTTGCTATATGTAAGTCTTGGCTACAAGGTTAACGCCTGTACGATCCCCAAAAAAAAACTTTCATATTTTGAATGTCAAGTGTGTTAGGCGCGCGATGACTTTTCGAACAGATGCTGAATGCTGGATGCTGAATGCTGTTTTCCGAGCGAATTACAGAGGGCAGACATTAATTTTGATGGCGTCTAATTGTCAGAAATAAAAACGGCATTTTAATGGAGTCCACAGATCTGTCGGCCTGTGAATACTGCGAATTGTGTCTTGTCATGCCCGCGTCAAGCTGTTAGATGATTCTTGTAAAATTCCCTTATACCACCACAAAACACAATACAGATACAAATACAGATACAGATACAAATACAGATAATAATAGCAATTTCAACACATTTTGATGAGAACTGTCAAAAAAATTAAGAAATTCCAGCAGTACAGTGGCCATCATCAATGCCATCGACAGGCCCGGCCAGTCCGGTCGTCGTCCCAGTCGTCGTCCCGGTCGTCCCAGTCTTGTTGCCGGCCGCTTGCCTAGTTAATGAATATAATCTCTTTTGATGGATTGAACAGCACCAGCAGCGATCCAAACCCAACCCAAACCAGGCCCAACGGACTCCAGTCCAGACCAAGAAACCAAAGCAAAGCCCCCGCGATCCGAGACCCGGCTTTCAATGGGCCTCCTCCTCCCCATGACAACTGCCATCGCCATCGCCATGAACTCTACTGAGTTTTGTGTGTGTCTGTGTGTGTGCTCTCGGTTCAATTCATTGTCTTTGTGTGGTGCGCCTTTTTGTTTCTGGTGCGTAATAAAATAATACCAAAAATTTATGATATTAATTTTTATGGTTTATATTTTGTTGATTTCTTTTCGGGCCTGCGTATGAGAAATGTTCTCTAGCGACAAACGGCTTTTCACAGATGCTCAAACGAGCGAGATAAATACAATAAGTACTATATGTTTCTCTGTCTCTGCACAGTACCGAACCAGAGCATACCCTACACGTGTACCTGTGCAGATCTCAGAGCTCTGATCGATAGATTGGGGTTGCTGGGCAACAATTAGCACTCCAAGGGATCGAAATGATTCCGTGAACTGTGTGTGACCTGCTGGTGGCTGGTTGGCACTTATCTGATCCTTTCGCTGGGGCGCGAAACAATTTGTGAGCAGCACACGCACGTCCCTCTATCGCTTCTATCGTTCGACAGTTCCGGTTCAAAGTTTTTTGGCTCGACTTTTCGTGTAGGGCACTTGCCGGGCTCAATTAACTTAGATCTTATCTTGGGGGCCCCAGCATGCTCTGCTGCTCTGCTCTCAGGGGAACCCGTCTTATCGCAGGCTTTCGGGGAAAACCAGTTTTACATACAAGTAATCTCAGCATTTGCCTCGAACTCGTACTCGTACTCGTCTTCGGGTTCAGCCTCAGCCGCAGCCTCAGCCACAGCTTCTTTGGCTGTCGGTTTGAATCTACTTTTGTGGGCGCAAACGGAAATTTAATGAAGCGTTAATAAGTACCCGTGCAGGGCCTTCAAGCCAAAGAGCAAAGGGTTCTTAAATACCTCTTTGGTTATTCTGATATTCTGATATTTATCGGCAAGAGGGCAAGAATGTCGTGTATGTTGTTAGCTCTCCAGAGCCCCACTTATTTCATTTCTTATGATTACTTTTTTGGTTTTTTGTTTTCGGTTTTCGCATATTCATGAGATACTTTTCTTGATGGAAGGGCCGACGTATGAGTATGTATGAATGTTTGAATATGGGGTATGTAAATACTATGGCATGCTGGGCCTTTGCCTTTGCTTTTGCTTTTGCTGGGAATTGTTAAATCCATTGAATGTTCTCATTAGTGTTTGTACAGTTGTTGTAATTAAGAGCACCAAATGCTGTTGTTCTCTGTCGGAAAGTTCTCCAATCAGACCCCAAGACACACACAAATACATACATACATGTGTACATATGGACACTGTAATTATTTCAGGCCATTTTTCATTAAATTGTAATCATAATTCATTAGGGTATTATACACACCATCCGAAAAATCGCCGCCTGTTGGTGGGGGGGGGGGCACCATCCCATCTGCACCGCCAGCCCAATCTGCTGCTGCAAAGTAATTTGACAGCGACAGCGACGAAGACGAAGGCGAAGGCGCCCTTCCTTCCTTGTCTGGCGTATGTGTGGCAATGTTGCTGTTCTCTTGGGCGCAGCTGTTGCCGCAGCCAGTACCAGCAGCAAAAGCAGCAGCAGCAAGAGCAGATTTAGTGCCATCAGCATCCCACAACTTCAGCGTCAAGTGATCTTTCAGTCGCTCGCGTGACGCAGAGCCGTTCATATTTGCCTGCTCCTCCAGCGCGGACAGACACACACGGAACGCACTGTGCCGCACTGTATGCAAAGCAAAAGTCAAAGGACTCCTCTGGATCCAATTCAATCTTCGCCGTTTATGGCTGTGCCCAATTTGCGCCGAGGCTTGGCCCGCTTGAACGCATTACAAATCGCGCCGGGGTGCAGCAGCAGGGCAGCAGAGCGAAAGTTTAGTGAACCCGGGTTCGCGGCCTGCCCTGCTCCTTTCGTGAGGAGGAGTCTGGTGTCGCTGGAACGAACGAGTGTGGTGGACCTTAGTGTGATCTTAGTGTGCCATTTACGTGGCAGTTGTCGTTCCCTTGTATCCGCCTCTGCACAGACCTTGCCTCGGCCTGCATCCAAGCGGAAATTGCATGTTGGCGTTGCGTCTGCGCGACGGCTCAGTGTTTGTCCATGGGCCCAAAGTGCAGTGAAAACTCCATGAGACGCGTCTAAAACAAACAGCGAAAAATAAGCGCAATTTATCAAGCAAAATAAACCTAAATATGTCGACATCCCCAGGCGATTTTCCCCTGGACAGGGACAGGGAGCAGTTGAAACCCGGTCCGCCCATGGCACTCCTGGAGATCATAAAGGTACTGTTTAAAACTTAACAGAAAAGTCTGGAGACTTGTGAGCAGAGTTGAATTCGTATAAACTTTAATTCAGAAACGTCGATGGGGACAATTTTGTATTCTATTCTTGTCGCTAGACCCCCGGAACGGGTGCATCGGTACTGCGAGTGGCCAACTTATTGCATGCAAGTCACCGCTCGCACCCTAGCAGTCATAAATTCTATACTTTATGTATGTTTTTTGCTTGGAATAGATTGGTTTTGTATTTATCTCCGTGAAGTTTAAAGACTCTTGTTCTTTAAGTACAATAATACTCTACAATACTCCAATATCCAATTGTAAATCCACCTGCAGCAGTAATTAAAGTTTGCTACAGTAGGTAGTGGTCCAAGTGTTGACTGTCACTGTTGGCCTGGTTCGACCTCAATCGGTGTGTGCCATAAAAAGAATGCTGCCATAAAATATGCTCTCAAAGTACGCAGCATAGAGTTATTGCCTTGTTTTCGCATTCTGTAAGTAGTTGCAATCATAAAAGCACACTATTACGACCCAATTATGATTTTATATGCCGCTAATTAGGAAATCATGGCAAACCAAGGAACGTTTAAGAGTTCTTTTATTGGGGCGTGTGATAGGATCTACCAGATCATCGACGGAACGAACCATCATCTCACTCTGTTCTGAGTTGCCGAAATATATAGAAAATCGAATTGCCGGTTGAGCAAGTTTAATCGCTCAATAAACAGTAGATATACACATACATTTATATGTATATATATATATCGCATTAATGTCACTGATTCAGGGACAATATCATAAATTAGAGTTAATTAAAGTGCAAATAGCCGACAGAAGACTGAAAAGAGTCAGAATAGAGTGGCCGTTTGCCGTTTGCATAATAAATTGCATACTTCCTGGAAGCCAAAGACAAAAGTCAGTGGTCCAAAAATACCCGTACCCGTACCCACACCCGTAGCCGTACCCGCAGCGAAAGATCAACGCTCCCACATGGCGAGCTGATTTCAGAATTATTGCCTTATGTCACACAGAGCGGGCGAGGCACGAGAGTATGTCATAGACTTTTGGCAATTAGAGCCAAAAAAAACCAGCACGAACAGAAGATAGACGACGGCAATTTTCAGAAAAGTCCCCAAAAAAAGAAACACTGACTGAGACTGATGCTGCTGATGCTGATTCTGAGGCGTTTCGTTTTTATTTGGTAATAAATTCGTGCGAATAGGGCGTTGGTGCACAGCATCCGACCTAATGAACCAAAAACAAAACCAAAACCCCCATCGAGGCACTCCTCCTTTACGGAACTGCTCTTGGATTATGTCACGGACTGGACCACTTGGATATGCATTCAGCCAGACACTGGCCATGGGAGGACACAGACACGGCCAATTGAAGGAAAATATATAGTTTTCCGGTGGCGCCTGCGGTCAAGTGCGAGACGAGGCGCCAGAATTGCTAGGATTCTTCCTCTTGAGAGATATTTCTGCAAGCATTCGCAGCGCATTTATCAGATTGTGACAAGCCGTCGTTGCAGATGGTTGCAATTGAGAAGTGCGATATTATTAGTTCTTGGCACAGCACAGCACAGTACAGCACATCACAGAACGTTTCAATACTTTCGTAGAAAACACAACAAGAAATGCAAATAGAAAATAGAAGAAAGCATATTAGAAATAGAGAAAGAGAGCAAAAGGAGGTCTTCGTGCTTGTGTTCGCTGCTAAAATATGTATGTGGAAAGTAAATTCTAAAATTATTTCCAAGAGAGAAGCAACTTTCGGCTAGAGGTGGCAGCGTGAGATCAGAAAGAGAGAGAGAGCGAGCCAGAAAGCTCTTTTCTACTGATTCGTTACACCTTGGCTTGGATTTAGCATATGTAGATACTTGTACTATGGTATGGGAGATAGAGGGGATTCGGGTATTCCGATTCTATCACCTGCACTCCTGAACATTTTCAGGTACGCACTACAACAGCTTTCCCGCTAGATTGTTTACAAATGCGGCGAGAGCGCGTGAAAACCGGAGCAGAGCAGGAAAATTATGCGAAAACTGTATGTTGGCCGAGACTATACTTTCAGTCTGCTTTCGAATTTCGCAAAAGATCTGCACACGACCTGCTGCCAAAGAACCGAAACCGAACGAATATTCGCGGGATTTTAGCAGATCGTCTGGCGAAAATTATAAATATCAAATATAGTGCAGAATAAAATGAAAATAGTCTAAGAAGTGCAGCGGAAATGCAACAAAATTTGCATATAAATTCGAATAAAATTGCATAAGTTCATTTTGATGGGATAAATGTCATATACACAAATTATTCAACGACGGCCGGTGAATTTTTGAATATTCCTCATTTGAACTGAGAAAATTGGGAATAGTTTGCAGCGCAGATAAAAGTGCTCACAGCTGTCGTTTACGAGCTATTTACTCAGAGGTGAATATATCCGATCTTTCAAGGGATACATCTATCTAACTATAATTTAACAAAAGAACCTACCCCAACAGCCATTTTTGATCACAATAATAATCATAATAATTTAATATCTATTATTTTTCGGATAAATCAAGATACTAATTTGGTCATCATTTAAGCAATAAATATTTAAGAAATCTTTCAATATTCATGATAGGTCTATCATCCAGCCTGATCCATGTTGGGCCTAGTAAATATGTATTTCCATAATCGAATACCGTTATACTGATGATGAATCTGCTTAGGCTCAAAAGCAAAGAAAAAACTACTTAAGGCAATTGATTACACACAGCAGCACAGTGCCTGCTAATTTTAATCTGCCAAATTCCTGAGGGTGAAATATTTGCCTATTAAGTATTTTCGATTTTGCCTACTACTACTTAAGTTTAAGAAATCTATTTTTAATGGATATTTTACACGATTGAACGAAGGAATTGAACCGAAACTGAAATTGAAACTGAAATGTTTATGCAAAACTTTCACACATTTCAGCGGCGCTCTGAATAGAGAACGGAAAGAATCTAAATAAAATAGAAATCGAAAATTAAGTAAACATGCCCTTTACTAAAAATAGTACACCCGCCCAGCAACGGAGGTCCAGGCGGAGGAAAAGCGAGAAACCAAGAAAACGAGATGAAAATAATTAGTTAATATTTTTGCAGGCGCTGTAGCGGCGTCCCGTCCGCGTAACCAAACAAATCGCCAGTGAAATGTGCGTGGAGGGAATGTTGAGAAAATAAACAAAAAAAAAACACCCAGAAATTGGACCAAAAAAAAAGTTTAGACAAATGATGAGTGAGAGAAGCTTTGAGGTTAGATTTATGGGAAAATAAAAATTTCCAATAGCAACAACGTGCCAAAAAGAATAGAAAAAAAAGATAAAAAGTCTAAGTTCCACAAGGCCGAAGCAAAAGATACACTTACAGATCGATTATGATTATGGTAGCCATATAATAAACTAGTCTTCGATGATAGTTTTTATTTATTAATCTTTTATAGCTAGAAGAGTGATAAAAAAAACTACAAATAGCAAGGAGGAATAGCAAGGAATAGATTGGAAACAGGGAGTAATTTCTAGAAATAAGTGTGTGGCACATTCAGAATATATATCGATTATCGCTCTCTAACATCCTAGAAATTATAGCACCCTTATAAAGAGTATTGCCCGGCATGGAAACGAGAGCAATCGAGGATGCAGATGCTGATGCCGATGCCGATTCCAATGCCGGTACCGGCTCCCAGAATAGAACAAATCTTTTTTTACTCTAGTCGTTTTTTATATACATACATACATATGTATGTATATTTATTTCACCTTCCTTTTTGTGTACTTGCCATTGGGTTTTTTTCAACTTTTTTTGTTAACAGACAGAAGCGTGTCAGAATTTTGATATACGAGCATTTGTTTGGGATGAACTCGCGCAGTCGTGTGTGCAGCGAGTCGAACGTTTGTCGGCCCAGGAAAGGCTATAAAAACTATGATATAATATATTCAGAGAGTAGCAACAACGAGGAAACAATAAAATTGTTTAATTAATTTACAAAAAAAAAAAAACAGCAAAAGAAACCAAGCGAAAGCACCGAAAGCCGAAAAAATACAAGAAAAATTGCAATAAAAATTGTGATGTATGCAAGGCATAAACAAAAAAATTATAAATATATATAGCAGCAATTTGACAATAAATAAAAGCACAAAAAGCAGCGAAAACAAAACATGATATTAAATATGTAAAATACAAATAAAAATAAATACAGACGAAACACTAAAATAATAACTGTGGCACATGTGGGGGTCGATCTCTGAGTGCCGTGCCTCTGTCTGTCTGTCTGTCTGACTGTCTGTCCGTCTGGCTGGGAAAATGTATTCTGGTGGATTTATTAGCTGCGACTAGACATCCTTACACATCCAGATACAGATACAGAGACAGAAACACATTCCATATATCAAGCTATTTCTAAGACGCTTGTGACACTATTTCGAGCTTTTGGAATTTGGATACCAGCCGGCAGGCGACAACTGAATAAATGTATAGGATAGGGAGAGCAAAAGCAAAAATAAAACAAACCGATGAGAAGATGGCGTTAATTTTTTTGCTAAATATCTCTGAACCGTAAATAAATAGCAGCAAATGTGCTTATGGCTAAGTGGGGGGTGTTAAAAAGTTAAATGTTAAGATGCTGTGTGTTCGCATTAGCATAATGCATTAGTGGGCGATTAGGAAGCAGCTATGGAGCTATGGAACACTCTTCCGATAGCTGCACTGCTTGGCCAGTCATTCTAGAAACGGTTAATAGATATATCTATCCGCTGACAGACTGCGTCGACTGACTGTCGACTACGCATATGCAAAACCCGAAGAAAGAAACGTGTCGTGTCGCGTCGTGTCGGAAGTTGCACGACAGCAAAACACGCTCGAAATTCTCATAACTCTCGTTTAACATTTATATAACATTTGTATGATTACTCGCTTTACTTGACCTGTTCGTGTTTTTTTTTGTGTTTGCCTTTTGTTTATACTTTTATTTCGCTGCTCTTTCTTTTGTCCGGCTTCAGTGCTGTTCGCACGCGTTGCGATTGCGCTTCCTTTGCGGGCCATCGCTGCTTCCGTTTACTGTAAAGATCATTTGTTATGTGCGAGAGGCTGTGAGATCCAACCGATCCGACCAATCCTCCTCCTCCCCCCCCAGGCCCCTTGCAGGGCAGAGCAATCAATTTTAATTATCGAACAAATTAATCAGTCGCAACTTTCGTATCATTAAGATTAATGATGTCGGTCAAGTTGGGTGGCAACGCAATGGCAATGGCCAAGCCAACCAGCAAGAACGATCAAGTCGATGTTTCGACATAAAGATACCCAGTATCGCTATGATAATGAATCGAAATGATACTATAATGGTAATAATGACAACCAACGGCAATCAAATTGCTCTGAGGGGGGAATCACAGAAATATTCAATTTTGTTCATCTTTAAATTACCAAGCTGACAGAAGGCCTTATCAGTGATGCTAATTAAGGATTTCAGAGAAAAATGGCATACCTATTATAAAAAAACGCATAAAATACAGACGATAGACGAGGTATGAGTGCTAGAAGGCGAAGGCTAAGGCGCTACAGAAGGCGAAAGAACGAGAGATGACGCGAGGGAACGGCTGCATAGGCTGCTGTCGTGCGGTCCTCTCTCGGACCAAAACCATATACCCTTGCGGCCTTCGAGTACTGGGTATAACAATAGACCTATCGCTAGCACTGGCTATGCAAATTCCGCACTTGGCTGAACTCGAACCGAGTGCGAACTCGAACTTGAGTGTATCGCCGAAAGCCCAGGCCGTGGCAAATGCGATTAAAGCACGTATTAATTGCTCGTTTAATTAGGAGCCAGAGCCAGAGGCAGAACCCGAGCCCGAGCCTGATACGAGTGTGTGCACGAGCAGAAGGCCAGGAGAGGAGAATTTCCCAGTCCCTAATGCCAGGCCGGTCCCCAATCCAATCCACTCCAATCCAATATTAATTCAAAACAATAAATACTTGTCGCGTTTCGGAGAGTGCACTGACCTCCCACCAAATAATTTTGATATGCCCCGACATGTACGAAACAAACATATACCAAAGCATAAAGAAATGCTTATGCGGTACAATACCTACAAACGTACATACCTTCATATATGTATGTAAGTATGTACGAGTATTTGCCAGGCCAGTCGATGGGGCTGATTCATATGTCCCGTTGCCATTGTTTCGGGGAATAAGTGAAACGGGAATCGAGACGAAAAAATCAAATTCACGAATGCAGTTGGGTCAGTGACGTGCATCAACCGTCAGCCGTCAACGGAGGATCCGACGTATCCGACAGATACAAAAGACATTTCGAATGAGACGAGACGAGACGCTCCTCCGCTCTGCTCTGCTCTGCGGCTGCTCTGCTCTGCGACTGCCTTGTAATGAATAATTTATAAAATGCAGACGCAGGCAGAGTTTTATTCATCTCTCTCTCTTGCTCTCTTCGAAATCTGAATGAATCGGCACAGACTTTAGCTCTCTTAAGCATGCACTTCATGGATCTGGCTGGAGCATGAATAGGAGCAGGAGGAGGAGGAGGAGAAGGAGGAGGAAGAGGGCCTGCTAATGAAGCGATGGCGACTGGCAGACTGAAATACGAGCAGAGCAGAGCAGCCGCAAAGCCAGGCCAAAGCATATGTTCATGCAAATTTTCAGCGATTAAAAAGCCATAACTTACAGTATCAACGCAAAGCGTTGAGGTTAATTGACAGACAGCCAGACAAACTCGCCCAGCACCAGCCCCAGACCCAGACCCAGCCACAGAGCCAGACAGAGACACAGACACACAGAGAGAACTGTGCTCTGAAATGGACGTAACGTTGCACATAAAATAAAACAAAAAAATGACAATAATTAGAAAAAATGAAACCGTCCGAAGGTTTCTCAAAAGCTTTTCCGCATTGTTCCTAGCGGGCTGCCAGTGCCAGCACGAGGAATGCAAACGGACCCCAGCGCAGAGCCCGGCAACGGCACATGTTCTTCGGGTTACACATCTGCGCTCCCTGGGCTCCCCATTGAGGAGGGTTGTGGGCTTCGCCGGAACCGAACACAATCCAAAGTCGAACTGTTGGTCTTTTCCCTGGAAGGGCATTCTTGTGCGGACTTGCTGCCTGTCGAAATTCCCACAGATATGCTTGCTCAGGAGGAATGCTGCTCAGAAGGGTGCTGGCCTGCTTTTAACGTGGCCAATTGACCATCGACGTAATCGATACAGCTCATGGGGCCGACTTCAGATCGGGGGAATCTTCTTCGGAATAAGCCGAAGATTGATACTTTTAATGTTTTAATGTTTCCTTAATGCGATGATTGATGTGGCGCCATTCCACGCCAATGAGAAATGCACTTGCGGGGGGACCAAGTGGGGGTCCCAGTTCCTCTCTTTATTCCCAGTCAGGGTGACGGTGACAGTGACACTGACAATGACGAGGGCCTGCGATCCCCCACCACCGCCACAGACAGACAGACAGACGAATCAACATTCTGATCACTGAGGAGATCCTCGGCACGCTCTTCAACCTCTTTCAACCTGCTGGAAATAAACCAGGCACTCCATAAAATTCAAATAAAATTATTGAAAATTCCTCGGAAAAACATAAGCGATCCGCATAGTTTCTTATTCGAATTTGCGTGTGCTTAGATCTCTTCATTGTACTTTGAACGCCTCCCCGCAATGCTACCATAATTCTCGGCCAGGTGAGCATATAAAATAAATGGCTCTCACCTGTGGGTATATTTTCTTTATCCCGCTGAAAGTCTTAATGGCCCAAAGAGTGCTTCGTTTTTCAACTCATAATTCCCCGTTTGGTATTTAAAGATATTCAAAGAGTGCCCCAACCACCAGCCACCATCCACCAGCCACTAGCCACCAGCCACCAACCCCCCGCCATCATGCCTGAATGGTCAGTGAGTCAGCCATTGACCATTTACCTGTGAATAGCATCGGGAATTTCGGTCTTTCGGTCTCTGGGTCTGTGTGTGGCGCAGGAAAAATCATATAAATGTCTGACTATTTTTATTTAATTATCGCCCGTTTATTTCAATCATCAAAACCTTGTGCGTGCGTACAAACATGTGGACTTGGATGTATTGGATCTATGGCTTAAAATAGCCCTGCCCAATGACTCAAGTCGGAGACGAAAGGTGGCAAAAGACGTGCAGTTTCCGTGCAATTTCCGAGGCACGTCACGTGCTGCTGCAGTCTGGCCGAGGACCATGGCCCCCATTCAGGTCCCCGCATTTGGCTGACGTTTTATCCAATTCTTTCGTAGAATTGCAATTCATCAAACTACTCGTCGTTTGGCATTCAATTGGGGAATTTCTGATTAACTTGACAGTCAATTTCGCTTCGCGAACGCAGTACGTACTGCCATTCAAACTAAAGCCCCAACAGATGTAATTTTCCAGCGCATTGTCAGCGGCGATGTCGATGTCAAGGCAAGGGAAGACCCCCCCACCCATCCCCATCAAACATTCAATCCAATCACAATCACAATCACAATATACTCGTAACGTAACGATAAACGATAGAGTCAACAACATGTTTACATGAGCGTCGATGCTGATCAACAGCCCCGCGACAAGGATGATGGGATCGAATGGAATGGGATGGGATGGTTAGGAGTATGGGGATGGATGGGGTAGGGGTATGGCAATAGCTCAATTGAGATGTCAGACTGTGGCAGCTGCGGCTCGTAACTCAAACGCATAATCAGAGACAATTAAAAAATTGCACTCCCCAATGCCGTACAAGGCAGAACAATAGATGCAACAAATTTCATGGTGTCCGAGGCATGGTATACCCTGGAAACAAATGGTCGGTTGCCAGCATCTGTGCCAAATCATAATACCCTCTGCAAGGATATGATAATACGGGAGATCGGGAGAACAAAAGCAAACAGAACGTGTCAATGAATCGTGGCCTGGCGTCTCAAGTTTATTCACATTTCCTTTCAGCACACAGAAACTACGAGTACAAAACGGTACACGAATATACTCGTACTCGCCTTTTGCTCACTTGTTTTGTTTGTTTTCTTGTTTGTTTGTTTGTTCGACGAAGAGATATGTCTGAGGATAGCACATGGTCGGCCGGCCGGCAAACGGACAAGACAATGATGCCTATTGTTGCCACAAGGCAGCCAAGCGATTCGCCAGCGCAAAAGCAACTGCTGCATACACAAAGGCGTCTGATCGGTTGAGCGCTGCCTCAGGTATGCCACAGACGTGTCCGTGTCCGCGTCCGTGTGCGCATTTGTTTTCATTGTGGCAAGATTGAGATTTTGAAATATTTATGACACGAACGACAATGCAAATGCCGCTGCAGCTGTAGCTGTGTCATTGACACTGGCACAAGACAAGGACGCCGATGATCTGAAGCGATCTTCCTCCCCAGTCGCGAGATCCCCAGATCAGTTGCTCCGTGGAGAGGCTCGCTAATACGCCGCGTGTGCTCCTCCGAAATACGTTTGCCGCATTCCAAAGGCCAATTACATTTGTTTAGACTTTAGAACAGCTATTATTTAAATTAATAGAGCTGCTGTGGCTGCCGCTTTTAATGTGCAACCTGAGCGAACCACATCAAAAATAAACAACAATTGTAGAAATGGTCCGTTGGTTGGTTTTCCGCTGCAGACTTTCCTCTGCTCCGCCCTGTTTGCTAGGTCGATGCTCAATACATATCGACATCCACATTCCCATCCACACCTTGTTTCCTCCAATGAGCCGGGCCATCTGTTATCTGCAGCACACCACCCACCCAGCCCCCAGCATCCAGCCTCCATCAGTTTTCGGAGAAGCGCCGAGCCTTTGAAGTGGATAACCCACAACAAGAGCAACAAAGTTGAGAGAACTTTGGTAATTTACAGCGTTTTATAAAGCACTGCCACGGGAATCTTAAACGGTTGCTCCAAAATGATATGCCCACCTCCCACCCCCCGTAAGTGTGCTGCGATTGGGACTCCCCAGTCGAAAGGTGCGCCAGGTGCAGAGCACGTTGGCCCCTCAGAGGGGGGGCTCGTGGCCGGTTCGCACACAGCACACACCTTCTGGAATCGAATCGGGCTGTCCAAATAAACACGCACACACTTTGTAAGCGTCGGAAAGCAAATAAATATTTGTAATTTATATGTTTCTGGCCGCCGCGGCGTGGGCAACAAAACTGCAGATACAATAAATAAATCGAACGTGAGAATGTGTTGGGGAACGCATAAGGCTGAATGGCACGCCGAATGCGCTGCACTGCGCTCCAATCCTATCCGTTCCGTTCAGCTGAATCAAGGTTTCAGACGGGAAGTGTGTGCATAACAAGTTTTTCGCCAAGCATCCCCCCCCCCCCCAAATCCCAGTAGAGGGAGGGAGGGAGGGGTCATTCACCAATCCGAAACATTGAGCAATCTATGTACAATGTTCACTAATTAATCAGCAATATTGGACTGAACTTGTGTACGTGCTGTAGTGCATTCAAAATCGGACTCTGAAAATTGCGCATACGCAATGTATGACCATAGAAACGCTCCGTGTGTGTGTGTGTGTGTTGCCACTCACAAAAGTGTGCCAAATAAATCAAAAGCGAACCCATTAAGGCATGTATTAAATTAACCCAGAATAAATAAACAAACCAACAGAAAAGGAAAAACGCAATCAAGTCGAATGACAAAACCGCCATCCAATGGCCAGAAATGCAGTTTAATGGCGCATTAAATCTTTACGATGCTCTTTGGCTGAGTCCAGGCTGCCAGGAGAAGAGGCACCGCTGAATCACCAGAGCTTCCTATGCTCCAAATCCAGACTGCACGCACCTATATATTTATCGATATCTTCTATAATTCCCGATATGCTCGTGCACTGGGAGGGGGTCTGCTGGCAACAGTTTTTTATTTCTTCCAGTTCTCTTTTGTTTTTTTGTGCAAAAATTGTATGAAACGAAAGCTAAACAATGTTGATTATTTTATAGTTTTGAAACGATCAGAATATACAAACATATAGATACATATACATATGTATACCAGTTAATTTCAAGGTTAAACACGCAATAATTAACTCGGCGAAATTGTGCTGGGGGCCCAGACGTCTTCGGGGCCCGCCATGTGCTGTGCGTGGCCCGTGCCGATAAACAAATGGAGGAGCGCAGCCTCCGCCTCCCGATACGGGAGGGGCCCTGGGAATTGATGATGCCGATGCTCTTGATACGGCAAACATATGGCAGACAGAGGCGTTGTCCAGCCAGCCAGCCAGGCGACCATGCCACCAGACGGCCAAGTACCCCAAGCGGCCAGGCAGCCAGGCAGCCAAGCGGCCAGGCAGCCAATAAGCCAACCCCCAGACAAGCGATGTCTAATGCATTTTCTAGCCCATTTTCAATTAAATTTTGTACGTTTTGGCCAAGGTTAATTGATTGAATTTGCGATGATGGCTTTCAATTGTGAATATCGAAGTTATAAATGCACTTCAGCCGATTTCAATTTAGATACACAGCACACACTGCACTGCACTGCAAATGCATTCTCATCCATATATAGCACACACAAATGGATGGATGCATGACAGCATGGTCATAATCGGGCGCTGATCCAACGCTAACGCGTGGGGGATTTACCGGATGACAAG
The DNA here is from genome assembly GCA_005876895.1 of Drosophila azteca. Taxonomy (NCBI): domain Eukaryota; kingdom Metazoa; phylum Arthropoda; class Insecta; order Diptera; family Drosophilidae; genus Drosophila; species Drosophila azteca. The sequence continues at coordinate 22,147,937 of VCKU01000004.1, forward strand.
AGTTTTTCTCCAAATTGAGGCTCGTGGGCATTGGGTTTTCCAATGAAATACACAGAAATTGATTTTATGGGTTTTTGTATTGTTTTGTTCTGGCCATCTAGCGATGTACAATTTTTGGTTTTGTTTTTGTTTTCGTCTTGCCAATGTCTGTTTGCCCCTTTCCAAGGACTCCCCGCGATCGTTGCTCAAAGAGGAAAATGGGAAAAACATTTCCAGCGAAATGCTCAGTTGCAAATTGAAAATATTTACAAATAATTACGCCCGCACTGACCAGTTCCCAGTGGCCAGTGGCCAGTGCGGGATTCCTGCGAATTTCTGTGTTTGCCAATGTTTGTCGGTACAGTGGGTCAGTCGTATTTAAGACAATTCCCAATTTGGCGCGCCTTCAATAGAGTTTTCGATTTTGTTGGCGGCAGTCACGCATCGCGCACCCGTAACGGCCCCAAGAAGCACGCCCATAAAGTCTACAAGTTTATTTATCATTCGCCATAAACACACGCGCCCCAAATTCTACAAAGTGCAATTGGTCTTGGAAAACGGAAAACTGCAGTGCAATATGCATGTATGTTGCATGTTGCATATAAGGTTAGAATGGGCGGCAGGATATAAATAACTGTGTGAGAGCACGGGCATTGGCATTGGCATGGCTCGCAAATCGAAATCTGATGACGCTCGTGGCACTATCGAATAATTCGCTGTGCCTGTGATTTATCCCAAATATGTGTGGCTGCTAATTTGCTAATTTGTAGTTGCGTTCCCCCATTTTTATGATCGTTTCCATATGTGGTTCGAGGAGCGCATGCGCAAATGCCATACAAAACTGTGTGTTCGACGTTGTGTTGGCCAAATGCGGCGCAGGGCGCTTGCAATTAAGTCATTAAATACAAATTAACAGCGACAATTGCTGCCTCACTCTGGCATCGCCACTAGTCGGGTAATTAAGCGAATATTGCGCATACGCCGCGTTGTCTGACCAGACCCGTGGCCTGCGCACGCATTCCAGTACCAGTTGAAGTCGAAGTCGCAGTAGCAGTAGCAGTCGCCGTCGCCGTCGCAGTCATCGACGCAGACACTTAACACCTCGTCGAACCAGCCAATTAGATGGCCAAAGGTGGTTTACATGAATCGCCGAATCGTGTCGGTGAAGAGTGCGGTGCGGTGCGGTGCCCAGGTCGATTCGATGCTGCGTGTTGAGGCCCAGGTCGATTCGGCCTTCACGACGCTCACGGGGACAGACTGCGAGACGCCGTGGCTATGCAGACAGTGTGTCGGCCAGAGCTTGTGGCCATTGGCATAAATTATAGCACACGGCAATATAAAGCGATCGGCTGACACACAAATCGCTTGTTTGTTTCCATTCCCAGTCAGGTGTAAACAGGTTTGTCCGAGATGCTTCTCTGCGGCTGTTGCTGCTTCTGTTGCTGTTTCTGTTGCTGTTGCTTTTTCTGCCGGCCACTGCCGCCCAATCGAATTGGTCAATTAGTCAGAGAGCCCAGCAACCACTTCGCCTTAATAATAAATTAACCGAAGTGGAAATGAACCATCCGAAGATGTGTATACAAAAATAAAATACAAGACCCTAAAATAAAGAAGAACGCCACAGCACAGGCACGCAGGCACGTCCAGGGGCTACTTAACTCGCCGTTGATAAAGCCAGAAGGCAGAAGGCACGCATACCCATACCCATACCCATACCCGTACCCGTACGCATTGCATTTGCATATTTATAAGGCTGCCCCGAAACAAGTTAATAAGCAGCTCTCCCAACGCATGCATAACTAACAAATGAGAGATAAAAACAGAGATCGCCAGAACGGCGCTTTAATTAAATACATAAAGAGCCTCAGTCCGAGGCCCAGTCTGAGGAGCACCGTGAATATCTTTTGGGGCATCTGTGGCATGCGCGATTTGCATTGCAAATCCGCCTGAACAGGCATTTAAGCACTGGATAGAATTTATGATAAGCCTCACACCAAACAGATACGGATACTACTTAGTCGGCGGGGACCTCGCTGCCTCGCCATCGATCTCTCCACAGAATGGCTTGACCGATAACAGAGGGGCAGAGGTTCATGGCAGCACAGTTCCAGTGACAATGCAAACGTTTACTGCTCGTGCAGTTCAAACAGATCTTGAAAAGGAAATGCCCGCCCGCAAAAGTATGCAATCATACTCGTAGATATCCATACAGATACTCGTAGATAACCTTTAGATTAGCTATCATAGCCATAATTCTTTCATTCATAAATACCCGCATATAGTATGGGGGCATTATCTGCAGCTGGTATTACGTATGAAATGCGGTAGTTCTGATCCGTTACGTGACTTTCCAGACTGTTGCTATCTGCAGCTTCTTGTCGGTCGTTAAAACGGTCTCAACTCTAGCACAGGGCGCAGGCATAAAAGTTTATTCGAATTTTATGGCGCATCATTTTGAGCAATTTTCAATAAAAGCTCATTTTTCGACTTTCGATCGCGCTGACAGAGAGGTCAATAACTACCGACAGTTTCGAGGACAAGTTGAAGGTCTATGCCGTAATTATGATCTCGTTTTATGTACTATTCCCATACATTTCGAAACAGTTCCTCCATTTGTGGTCTCCGAAATCCCAGTCTACTCTAGAAACCGCAAACAAAATTGTTTAGAAAAATGTGATCACATGCTCTACCACCGGCGCGGATGATCAGTGTTCTTTGATCCGTGAAGTCTAATCGTCTGGGATGGCAGGCAGAGAGGAGGGGGTGGGGGGGGCATAACAAATGCGTCGGCGGTCAGAGAGTTCACAGAGCTGCCATAAAATTATGTAAAATAGCATTTAGCGGAATTAATTCGCTAATTTCGCGGGGGAATTTTAATTTATTTGCGCTGATACATGAATTGTCTATCCGCAATATCGCAGAGGTGCCAACAAAGAGCTCTCACATAAATTTACAAATTAGAGGCATTTAACATTTTTTTCCCCTCTTTTTTTTGCCTCACGGGGTACTTATTCTTTTTTTTCCCCGCGTTTGTTTTATGTCTGAAACACACACAGAAATTGCCGCTGGCACACTTTACACCTCAGCGCTTGAGCATTTTGCTTTAAACAAAATTTGCAAAAATTTTTGGCGTTGCGAGGAAGTGTTTTCAACAGCTCTGTCGGTCGAGTCGGTTGCTGCACCCAAAGGCCAGCGCCGGGGGCAGCTGTGCCTCTTCCTCTACCTTTTGCCTCTGCCGCTGCCGCTGTCTCTGCCTCTGCATTTGTCTGGTCTGCGTATCTCACAGGTGGTCAAGGTACGAGTTTTTGGCATGCCGGCGGCGGCAGTTCATCAATAATTCTGTCAAAAGTCAATCACTCAAATCAGCCCCCGCCATGATAGGCCATTGGAGCAATGGAACGTGCCCAAGCACTTATCTGGGCAGCTTTCTAGCCACACATTTATCGAAATCCGCCTCGAAGGTGTGAGACACTCCAAGATCACCACAGTACCCAACACTAACCCTCTGTTTCCATTGTATCTTTCGGTTCGTTACAGCTCGTGCTGAAGAAGCGGTGTGAATGGTGGTTCTACCGATACAAGTGCAGCCAAAAGATGTCCACACACTGGCGACAACACGCCTGCCTGTACGCCTGCGCCTGCGTCTTCCTGACGGCATTGTTGGTCATATTCTTCATCAACGGCCTCTCGAGCGGCCATAAGGCCAGGCTGGAGCTGCCCAAGAGCAACCAGTCGCCGCCACAGTCACCGCCCGCAGTCACACCCCTGCTGTTCCCAGTCACGGACCCACCCAATCGATTCATCAACAGCAGCGACGCGGACGGCTTTGAGGACATTGGCAAGGAGGAGCTCAGTGCCTTTGTGGTGCCCATCAAAGTGTACAACTACAGTCTCAACGAGGACGACTTGCTCTACGAATCGAAGAGAAATAACGACATCAACAGTTTCCTTAAAGGTGAGAGGAGTAGCATTTCGCCCACACCTGAATCCCTTTTCATCTCGAGGATGCTTGCAGACTCATCGTCCGCATTCAGCATGACGGGCACATTTCGCAGCAGATCGCACCAGATCTGGGACCCGCATCCGGAGTACAATCTGCATGCGTTTGGGCGCGGACTGCATCTGGTGCTGCACCAGGACACCTCGTTCATACCGAACAACATGATACCCCTGATCCGTATACTCAGCAACCGGACCGACGGAGCAGCGGCGGACCCAGATGCCGACCAGATGCAAGACCAGGACCAGCAGGACCAGGAGCAGCAGCTCTATCTGGGCTGCTACTACAAGGGCTACGTCGAAGGCGACGCCCACTCGGCGGTGGCCGTTTCGCTCTGCGGCGGCATGGTAAGGCCAACTAGTGGCTCGGAATGACCTTCGCAAAGCCATTTGCATCGCATTTACATTTCGCGAATTATGCTTATCAATATATCGCCGAATATGACTACTAATCAGCCATTCCCCCTCTCCCGTCTCCCTCCTCCCATGATCCGCGCCAGACTGGTTATATCAAAACGGGTTTCGGCACACTGCTCATTCAGCCGGTCAACCAGACCAGCAGCGACGAGGTCTTGCACCGCGTCTGGCGGCACTCGCAGCGCAACGCCAGACACGCTGTCTCCAAGCACGAGCTGGGCCTGGACGCACTGGAGCCCCTGGCGGTCGAGCTCGAGCGGCAGCTGCGCGACAGCGAGCCCCGCAAGCTGAAGCGCCGCAAGCGCCACTACACGGACATGGACAACCAGCTGTACACGCTGGAGGTGCTGGTGGCCGTCGACTCCAGCATGGGCCGGTTCCACAAGGACGATCTGTCCGCCTACATCCTGATCCTGCTGTCGATTGTCTCGAAGATCTTCGAGGACGCCAGCATCGGCAACTCCATCCGCATCTCGCTGGTCAACCTGATCCTGCTGCCCGACAGCAATGAACGACACAACTCCAGCAACGAAATGCTCAAGCACTTCTGCACCTTTGCCAACCAGAAGGGCTATCACTACGACACGGCCATGCTGATAACGCGGTAAGACAGAGCAAGAGCTGAAGGCAGTCTGACTAGCATCTCGAAGTAATCGATCAATCTTTCGACTCTAGTGAGCCGATCTGCGGCGGAATTCCCGGAAAGAGCTGTCACATGCTGGGTCTGGCCGAGCTGGGGACCGTTTGCAATCCCAGATCCTGCTCCATTGTCCAAGACACTGGCCTGCCCGCTGCTTTTACCATGGCCCACGAGCTGGGTCACATGTAAGTCGTCGCTGCAGCTATCTCTACCCAAGAGGATCTCTTTAACAAGGCCCAATCTTTCCTATAGTCTGAACATGCCACACGACGATGACAAGCAATGCCAGCCGTACAATACGAAGTCGGGAAGCAACAAGGAAATGCACATCATGTCCAGCGTCATGGGCACCCACATGCATCCGTGGTCCTGGTCTAAGTGCTCCCAGCATTTTGTGTCCGAGTTCCTTGAGTAAGTAGATCGACTGTAAATCGAATGAAGGAAGAAGCTCGATTAATGCCTGCCCTTAATCATCTGCAGAAAGACGGACAAGTCCTGTCTGGAGAACACGCCCTCCTCGTACATACCCAATGAGACGAAGAGGCTGCCTGGCGAGATCTACTCGCTGGACAACCAGTGCGAGCTGATTTACGGCAACCAGAGCACCCACTGCTCCATGGAGGAGGAGTGCCAGCGACTGTGGTGCAACCGGACGCACACGAATCCCCACGACCAGTGCCGATCCAGCAACCTGCCCTGGGCAGACGGTACGCCCTGCAACCAAAACAGGCACTGGTGCCAGAAGGGCAAGTGCGTGCCACGGAAGGGAGGCCTGCTGCGCAAGGTGAACGGCGGGTGGGGGCCCTGGACGGTGTTCACGCCCTGCAGCCTCACCTGCGGCGGGGGTGTTCAGGAGTCGCATCGCGACTGCAACGACCCGGTGCCCGATCACGGCGGCAAGTACTGTGTGGGAAGCCGCAAGAAATATCGATCGTGCAACACGCACCCCTGCCCCCTGGGCACGCCGGATCCCCGAGAGCAGCAGTGCTACGATATGAACGGAAGAAACTTCAACATTCCGGGCATCAGCCCAGCCTCAAAGTGGATACCCAAATACGAGAGTAAGTACCGCCTTGGATACATCCATTTCGAGGATTTCCTTACCCACTTCTCTTCTCAGGAGAACCGTCCAAACAATGCAAACTGTTCTGCCGCGTGGACAACAGCATCACGTACTTCAAGCTCCAAAGCAAGGTAGCAGATGGCACCACCTGCACCGTGGACAGCTTCGACAAGTGCGTCAATGGCATCTGCAGGCCGGCGGGATGCGACAATGAGCTAAACTCGATTGCCAAGCTGGGTAGGTGCCCTCCACATGAGTCATTTGCTCAGAAATACACCACACCGTCTACAATCTTTCTTTTCTCTCTGTTTCCATACAGACAAATGCGGGGTTTGCGAGGGGCAAAGCGACACATGCGAGGAAGTTACCGGAAATCTCTACGTATCCGATCTCCTAAAACTGAAAGACCCCACCAAGACCCTCTACTATGTGACGACAATACCAAAAGGTGTGTACCCCCCCTCCCCCCAATAATTTGCGTCCGCTGTTGTCAGCAGCACAGCACCAAAAAAAAAGTAACATTTCTATAATTAATGTTTTGGCTAATTTCATAAGTAAATGCTAATGGTAAATGTTGATGTCTTTTGGCCTTAATGTGCAAATCATTTACATACCCATACACATGTACGAGTATGTGCCATCGCCATATTTGCGGATGCTCGTGACGTGTCAGCTCACTGCTCTCCAATCTCCAATCCGCGATTCCAATGGCCGCTGATAGTGCTTTCTGAATGAGATGTTTGTGCTGCTGGCGGCTGTTCCATCGGCGCCAGGTGAATGCACCCAAGACCCTCACGTACGCACTGATTACCGAGTAAATTTGTGCCTGCACGGAAATTGCCAGACCAGACTGCAGCCGGTCGTCGCAGTTCGTAATCGCTCATTAATTGCAGCCTATCTGCGGAAATCGCAGTCCTTATCGGGGGCTGGCGCCACTGCAATCTCGTAAATTCCATTCGTTGCTAAAATCAATGACACAGCACAGCACGGCACGGCACAGTACTTAACTTTTTAAAACTATTATTAAAATGCACACAATCTTAATGCAAGCAGCAAACATTTTTCTAAAGATTTACCAACACTGACGTTCATGGTGAAACGAGTAATTATGTGCTCCCCTGTGGTGAGGACGTTCAAATTTTTCACCTCGCTCTCTTGGCCCGATCGCTAGAAAGAGATAGCAAGCGTTTTACGGTTTTGCACTCTTCGAACATATGTTCGAACGTCCCCGAAAGAGGGCACATGTGGGGAAGAGATCACCTTATTACTAAATTTGCCTTGAAAATACGATATCAAAGATACTTTTTGGTATATTATGAAGTATATTTTATCGATAAGTCCGCGGGCTATCCATCCTTTATCTGACATTTCATCGAAAAGCATATAAAAAAGCTTGGTGGGTGGTGACCTGTGGGAATCGAGGTTTCCCAGTTGTCAAAAATCCCACCGTTCCCCGTAAATGTGCTGTGTGGGAATGAGATGAAGATATATTTATGGTATGCGAGTATAACAATCGATATATATCTAATCGATAAATCCGCGGGCTATCCACCCTTTATCTAACCTTTAATCGAAAAGCTTAACAGTGTTTTTTTTTTGAATACTTCCAGGTGCATCAAATGTCGTCATCACACAACCTGGCTATCCCAAGCAAAACTACATAGTCCTGAGCGACGATAAGCGGGCGCCGATTCTGAACAGAGACGTGGTCAAGACATATCCGCTGAAATTTGTTTATGCCGGTGTTACGATAGAGTACAACGGCTCCAACAGCCCGATGGAGCGTGTGAACACGACCTACTCATGGAAGCTGTCCCGTGATCTAGTAGTTGAGGTAAAATACAAAGCCAAGTCCACTCAGTGGCATCGTGCATTAATACCGTATTATCTTTGTTTTGCCAGATCATCTCTATTGACCTGAGTCCGGCCAAAAAACACGACACTGTACTGATTTCGTACTCCTACACCATCGACAAGCCGATGACCGCTGAGGCAGCGGAGGTCGAAATCTATCGTTGGGAAATGCAGGCGTGGAGCACCTGCGACTCGCTCTGCCAGGGCAGAATGTATCGTCAGCCAGCCTGCGTTAGCACCACACAGGGACTGAAGGTGGCGCCGCAGTTCTGCGATGGCCCAGCCAGACCCAAGGCCGAGGATCGCATCTGCAACATGGAATGCCGTCTAACGTGAGTTGTCAAAATATCCGAAAACAAACAGATTTCATCTTATCGAATTCCCTGCATTTCTAGTCTTAATGTCACGAGCATCTCAGAGTGCTCGGCGGCCTGCGGGGAGTGGGGAACGCGCGAGAAGAACTTCAACTGCATACAGACATTCCCGGATATTCAACGTTCAAATATCGTGGATATGTCCTATTGTAAGCTCAAGTTCGAGGTGAAAACCCATGAGGATTGCCGCGAGGGATGCTGGAACTATTCGGAATTGACCCCGGTGAGTATTCCCTGGCCTCGCTCTGAAATTCTTCATCTGACTGTCTCTCTCTCTGATTTCTGGTGGCACAGTGTTCCAAGTCGTGTGGCACAGGCACACAGAAGCGCGAAGTGCGGTGTTATCTGCACAATTCCCACGTCAGCGACGATCTGTGCAGTCCACGAACCAAGCACCTGTACAATGAGCTGCTCCTGCCGTGCAACACCGAGCCCTGCCCTGTCTATACAGAATCACCGGTAAGTGATATCAGCCAACAGCTGTACCTATGCTAATGCCTATGCCTATGCCAATACCAACCCAAACACACAGAATGCAATTTCGGTGAACAACTGGGCGACTGGCGAGTGGGGTGACTGCAATGAGTGGTGCAAGAAGAGCCGTTCCGTGAGCTGCTCGCATCCCTACGGGATCGGTTGTGACCGAAACAGGAAGCCCAAGGAGGTTCGCAACTGCTGCCAGATCAAGTACACCAGCGAGTGGAGTGGCGTGAGTCCTGCGAATAGATAGCTCTCATTCTAAAACTGATTTTTCTATATGATGATGTTGTTGTTGATCCTTCGCAGTGTTCGGTGCAATGTGGTGAGGGGCAGAAGAGGAAGCTCCAGCGCTGTACTCGTGTGTACAAGCCTGAAGTGCCGGGTTCGCCGAAGCGAAAGGTGTACATCAATGACTCGTACTGTCTAGCCCGGAATGTTCGGAAGCCAACACTCCGCACCACCACCAAGACGTGCAAGATCAACTGCAAGTGGATTACCTCAAACTGGACACCTTGTCCAGCGGACTGCTCCGAGGAATATCAAACGCGCTACGTTCGCTGTGAGTCCTGGCAGGGCGACAGCATTGAGGAGGGGCATTGCGTGGCCAAAAAGCGGCCACCCAAGCGCCGCATCTGCAACAACTGTGTGCGTCGGCAGTCAAAGGTCATCTCTGAGGTAAGTCCTCAAGGACAGTAAGACCTATAGGTACTAGCTTGGATTCTCTTTCTGTAGTGCAACTGCGATGGCTACGAGACGCGGAAGGTTTTCTGCTACGACTCTCGAATGGGTCGCATAGCCTGTCCCACCAGGTCGAAGCCGCAGAAGCACAAATGCCTGCCCCCGGCCAGCTGCAGGAGGCGAAGTGTCAGCAGCAGCATATCCAGTGTCCGCCGAGCGCAGAGCTGCGCGGATCTGCAGCGCATGCATAACATCTACGAGGATGGCGAGTACACGCTGGTGGTGCGCTACCACCAGATCCGCATCTACTGCCATCACATGAACAGTCGGACGCCGCGCGAATACATAACCGTGGAGCCGCAGGAGAACTATTCCATTTATTACGAATACAGGACCAAGCTGATGAACAGCTGTCCGCCGGATTCCCGGGCGCACGAGTACTCCAACGACCAGAACTCTGGGCGCACGCACTTCAGCAAGCTGCGCCTGAACATCACCGATCTGAGGATCATCGATAATGATTTCGAGTTCGCGGAGTCGCGAGGTCAACGCCAGAAGCTCGGGTCGGCGGGCGACTGCTACAATCGCAACATGCAATGTCCGCAGGGAGATTTCTCCATAAACCTGGAGCGTACGGGCTTTGCCATGCGTCCCGGCACCGTTTGGAACACACATGGCGACATGGTGATCATGAAGCGCAGCAGTGGGGTAAGTACTAGTCACAAAAAACAGTTCAAGGTCGTTCCGATCTCCAACGATGATCTTTCTTCCTCTCACTCTCTGTCCGACTACAGTTTGACACCGCGAAGCTGACGCGAAGAGCATTCTGCGGGGGCTATTGCGGAGGCTGCTTTATTTCGCCCGAGGCGGGACTTTATCTCGATGTGTTATGAGCCGATCTCAGCAGCTCGACTTTTTCCACTGCCAGACACAGATTGGAGCGCCTTCCGTACCCAAAAAGGCATCACTGAATTTACCAATTTGAAAGTATTAACCAGTTTTACAGGTCCGAACCAAACCAAAACGACATCTGGCCAAGGTTCAAGAGTACGTGGTAATTTGTTCTCCCTTCCCATGGTAATCGGGTCTCCGTCCCGGGAAGGACCACGAAGGTTAACCTCAGAGCAATGCCCTCCCGTTCCAAACGAGAAGCTCCTGCTGCGGAAATGTCCGAGGGTTAACCCTAGCCAAGCATTACCGAGCCACCTACAACGATGGACCTCGACCTCCCGTTTCAAACGAGGACAGGCCGCTGCCAGAGGCAGCAACACCACCCACACCCATACCCATACCCACACCCACACCCACTGACGATCGTTAAAAGTATTCTCGAATATTAGTTAGGAACTATCATGATAAGGAATCGTGTCGTGTCAAAAGAGCCCGAACAAAGCAAAAACTGCAATATTAACAATTTGGGAGCACGTGTAAAAAATAATATTACTTTGCCCGAAATTAGATCGTAGACATAATGGCCATTTAAAGCAATAAGAAGTGTACATGTAGTACTTACCTGGGGATATGAGCGTATAATTTATTTGATAAGATTGAATTGACCAAAATACAATCCATATGTTGGACATTAACCAATAGATAGTATATTTAACGCTTATTTATGCTTACAATATTGCAATGCTGGTCTGTACAATAATTGTATTCGTTAAGCTAAGCAATTCATTAGTTAAGACGGAAACCTATATAGTGATATATAGATATTAATGTAATAGGTGCCCACGCATGGTAACTAAAACGAAATACTCATATTATATAGGACAAACACCCAAACCCAAACCCAATCCAAATCCAAATCCAGCCTAACCGCACAAGCCAAAACTATTCATTTGAATATCATTACGCGGAACCAACGAAGAGAACAGTTTCAAATAATAATAAATAGTCACTGCCAAACCTTATACCTTATACTTTATACCCGGTACTCGTAGAGTGCAAGGGAATAGATGTAAGAAACAGGCCAGGCACTATTGTGCACATACAGAACAGGCATTCAACAAAGTATATACATATGTATGTATAAAAGAATATTTGTCAGTTTGTCTGAGATTTACTATTCAAAGATATAGGCTCCAGTTTCTAGATACAAGTTTGCCTTTTAATTGTGCTTCTCTGGTCATCTCAGTGTGATAGGGTTTCATATTTTTCAAATTGAAATTAAATCACGTCCACAGTTGTGACAGAGCAGAAAAACCATCTGAGTAACGGGTATCGTATAGTCGGATAATCTCGACTATATCATTCTTACTTGTTAATGTTGAATTCATCATATCCCTATGGCCTAAGTCCCGGTACTAAGTATCCTCGCTGTCTGTTTTGATACTTTTCGTAATACATTCTAAGTTTTTAGCTGTACAAGAACCTCTTTTAACAAATTTAACATTTTTATTTAATGTGAATTAAATGAATTTAAAAGCTGTTTACCAACCAATCTGTTTTTGCACCTTCAGTTGTGGGGAAGTACTCGAACACGAGATGGTAATAGAAAAGTTTATTATTTATTTAAAGTATGTATTTCATAGTTTTAATGGAAGATATATAATTGGCTTTCATTACACTGACTAGGGGCTGAAAGCTCATTGATATACATTTTATTTATAGATGTTGGTTGTCTCATGTTCTTAGACGCTACACACAACGACGATTTCTATTCTACCAAAAGTTCTTGTTCTTCACAATAAAAATCCCCGGTGGTGCTGTTCCTGCTGCTGTGCAACAGTTAATTTCAATGAAGGATGTGCTCTGGCAACAGGAGGCTGCCTCGGTGCGGTTGTAAATTTGAAATGGATGATAATTGTGCGATGGCATCGCTGCTCTTGTGTATCACTGTGCGAGCCGACGGTGTTCAGGGGCGGCCCGCTTAGGTTGAGGGTATTGTTGATCGATGTTGTTGCCTTTGGATATCTTTCGCCTCGTGGGAAAGATTTAAAAGCATTTGCGGTGGACAATGCCGGGGCCAGACTCATCGTACTCCTGTTTCGAGATCCACATCTGCTGGAAAGTGGAGAGAGAGGCCAGGATCGAGCCACCGATCCATACGGAGTACTTTCTCTCAGGTGGCGCAATGATCTTGATCTTGATGGTCGATGGGGCCAGGGCAGTGATTTCCTTTTGCATACGATCGGCAATACCTGGGGGCGAACGGCACAAATGAGCTTCAAGTAAAGGCTACGGATGAGTGGGGCTTACCTGGATACATGGTGGTACCGCCGGACAGGACAGAGTTGGCATACAGATCCTTACGGATGTCCACGTCGCACTTCATGATCGAGTTGTAGACGGTCTCGTGAATACCGCACGACTCCATGCCCAGGAAGGAAGGCTGGAAGAGGGCCTCGGGGCAGCGGAAACGCTCGTTGCCAATGGTGATGACCTGTCCGTCGGGCAACTCGTACGACTTCTCCAAGGAGGTGGAGGCGGCAGCAGTGGCCATCTCCTGCTCGAAGTCCAGGGCAACGTAGCACAGCTTCTCCTTGATGTCGCGCACGATCTCACGCTCGGCAGTGGTGGTGAACGAGTAGCCGCGCTCGGTGAGGATCTTCATCAGGTAGTCGGTCAAATCGCGACCAGCCAGATCCAGACGGAGGATGGCATGGGGCAGGGCGAAGCCCTCATAGATGGGCACGGTGTGGGAGACACCGTCACCAGAGTCCAGCACAATACCAGTGGTACGACCGGAGGCGTACAGGGAGAGCACGGCCTGGATGGCGACATACATGGCCGGGGAGTTGAAGGTCTCGAACATGATCTGAGTCATCTTCTCGCGATTGGCCTTGGGATTGAGGGGGGCCTCTGTCAATAATACTGGATGCTCCTCGGGGGCCACACGCAACTCATTGTAGAAGGTGTGATGCCAGATCTTCTCCATGTCATCCCAGTTGGTGATGATGCCGTGCTCAATGGGATATTTCAGAGTGAGGATACCACGCTTGCTCTGAGCCTCATCACCGACGTACGAATCCTTCTGACCCATACCCACCATCACACCCTGGTGGCGTGGGCGACCCACAATCGATGGGAAGACAGCACGTGGGGCGTCATCACCAGCAAAGCCGGCTTTGCACATGCCCGATCCGTTGTCGATAACTAATGCACCCGCATCATCGTCACACATCTTGGCAGTTGATTATCTGGAAACAAAAACAAAAATCAATTCGCACTGTCAATTTCTTCGTACTCTGCAGCTTGATCGATCTTCTTAGCGGCCTAAAAATGTCCTTTACGAAAAGTTCAAAGAACCCCAATTGAAAAATCAAACTAATTGGAATTCTCGCGAATGTTGATCTTTTTTCGTCTCGTTCTCATTTCGTTTTTTTTTTTAACTCGATTAATCTTCACTTTATAAATAGATCATGCCCTTTAGAGGGGGATGGATCCTGTGTTGTAGATTTCTTTGGCGCCACTTCAATTTTGAAAAATAATCCTTGATATGCATGTGCTCTGTACGACTCCGTATCCTTGATTCTGTCAGCCTCCCAGCCCCCCAGCGATGAAAATCAAACTCACACACCTTTTAGGCGAAGGAAAGGATGTAATTAGAATAAATTCGCACGTTGACGATTCTCGTTGACGGCTGGCTAGACTCAACAACAAATGGCACGCCGTGCGGTCTGTCGTGCCTTTATATTGGGGGCTCTCGCACGAAGAGATTTTGGCTTGCTGGCAGGCAGCCTGGCAGTACTCAGAGAAAGAGATGCGCGAAAGTAGTGCGAGGCAATCAACTCGAATCGATCCATATAAGCCGTTTTCTTTGTTCTGTCCACAGCAGAGAGAAGTTCGAGATCTTGGGGTGCATGCGACACATGAGGCCCCTTCGATTCCATGTTAAGGACCTCTCCATTCCACAGTTAAAGTTAATGCTTGATATTGCATAAAGTGTAGCTATTTCTTAAGGATACTGAAAGAAGTGTAACGTTTAACCATTTCTCTAACCAAAAATACCCATCGTAGGGGAGATATAGAGAGAGGGAGAGAACCAGAGTCACACACGGATACGACTGATAAACAAATGTGCGTGACAAGAATTGGCCACCACATTGCCAATCAATATGCTCTATGGCCGCCCCGGCCCCACCACCCCCTTGTCCACTGCGGTGGCCGACGACTCACTCGCATCGCAGAGAGTTCAGAAAATAGAAACGAACCCTAGAAGGACCGACGCAAGACAATTGGCATGCCATGCCATGGTACGTGGACCCTGAGCAAAGCGATAGAGATGCACATGCACATGAACAGGGACGACGGGACAGCGGGACAACGGGACGGGACGGGACAGACAGTGAGAGACGGCACTAAAATAGATGCGCCAAGCAGAGCGGCACCTATTAATCAACATCAAGGTTGATCGAGATCTCCGAGCGCGGTGCTCGAGGAAGCGGCATGGCATCCATGCCGTCGCCAGCCGCAGTCCCGAAGTTGCGAAATTACCGTGCCGTCCATTTATCAGAGCAATTAACCATAGTCCGCGTCGACACGATGCAGTTTCTCTCATTATTTTTGTTTTCCCCAATCAAAGTGTATTTATCCTTTTAAGTACATTTATTTCTTTTTTGTCTTCTTTTTTTTTGTATTTTCTATTTGGATTTTTTGATTGCTTTGCTTGTTGCTAATTATACTTCGCGTGTCTATAAATATTTGCCAATAGTTCGGAAGTGAATAAGTGGCATTCCTTTCAGTAATGTAATTGATTTGCCTTCGTGTGTCGAACCTCAAAGCGTTCATGTGAATCAAAGGGGCGTGATACGCTTAGCAAGGGTATAACATATATGTCCAGAAGCTTGTACAGAAATACAAATACAATATTTTGGTTACTAGATAAGCAAAGATAGCAATGACCATAAGTATCAGTCATACTTTTATCATTTATGTACATTTTGGGTCGATGATTTGATGCATTCCGTGCGGCTTACGATCCAGCTCCAGCAAGTCCCTCCAAAAATGCCAGCAGCAATATGGATAAGGATATAAAAGACAATAACATAGGGGCTGTTAGCAATGGACGTTGAATTGGCCTGCTTGCGGAAGGCCATTTATGGAGCTAGAGATGAGGTCTTGTTTCTCTGCACCTTGGATTTGCACTTCAGCACTGGCACCTCCAATTGTAGGCCCCCACGTTAATCCTTCTTGGGTCGAGTATAACTTATAAATTTCTATATGTTTTTGGTGTCAGCTGGGTTGGGCAGCCCATCTAAGATTAGTTGGGCAAAAGGATCTCCATTAGCTCGATTAGCTTCGGCATGAATTACATGTATAATTGTATCTACGTATTGTACGTGTATGTAACATGTTTCCTACATCTCATTAGCACAGTGGCGCTAATTGTTAGTTTTTTTAACTAAAGCTGAGGGCGCCAGTGTGGAATGTAAAATGTAAACTTGTTTCAATTCAGTGCAGGTTGGCAGGACTCTCCTGTTTAGACTAGGCTAGACGAAAATTTTGAAAACACGCGGGCAAACTTTGTGATTTCTTTTATGATATTAAACATTGCGATTTAATTGCGAATTTGTCTACGAATATAAAAAACTGCACTCGGGAAGACATGTTTGCATATATTTAAATTAACACGAGTGAATTTTAGTTTTTGAATAAAAATAATTGAATAACGTGGTGAAATTAAATTTAAATTTATTTTATTTATGCTTTTTTCCTTCATATTTGAGAACAATTTTTAAAAAGCATGGCTCTGAGGACTATCTCCTCCCGCTGTCGGCATTACTTGCATTCCATTTCTCTAGGTTGTCACAAAAAGGCGTCAAAATTGTTAAACTTGTGGCCAGAAAAAGTTTACAAACGGTGTGTGGGAAAAAATGAATTAAATTAATTCGAATTTTATGCAAACAAACAGAAATCAAAATGTTCGACTCGAGATATTACAATATTACAGATAGTTGTATATATACACAAATTTCTCCAGGCGACTCAAAATTTGAGTCCAATTGCGAGAGTATGAGATTCGTTGCTTACCTACATTTTCTCAACACAGATTGAGAGAATTTTCGTTTTTTACAGATCAATCGTTACTTAGTGAAAGTGATGAAAGCAGAAATATTACATTATGCAAATGTCATCATTAAAAACGACGCCTTTTTAATGTGTCTATACAGAAATTTCTCCAGACTACTCAAAATTTAAGTCCAATTGCGAGTGTCACATGCAAATGTAATTTCTGTTGTCATCACTTTCACTAAGTAACGATCGATCTGGAAAAAAGGAAAACTCTCTCAATGTGTGCTGAGAAAATTTAGGTAAGCAACGAATCTTTCTTACTCTCTATATCTCCAGTGGAAGTGCTCAAGGGGCTTGTGGGTATTTGTCCGCTTTCTGCTTCGACAGTGTGGACTAATGGAGGAAGTATTCGATTAGACGACATCTTTTGGATGGTATGGATCCATACATATGTATACATACCATCAATACTACTACTCCCGAGTCTTCGCCACCTTCGCTGAGAGTGAGGGAAGGAGGACCTGTAGACCTTGGACCTGTATGTCTGTAAGTGCGTTAGAGACAAAGTAAAGTTTTGGATTGTAAAGGACTAACCTCCAGTGCCTTAGGGAGTGCTGGAAGAAAAGTGTAATACGTCCATTTTGCTGTATATTCGTGCATTTAGCCAGCAGCCATGATACCATACCGACATGTTCCTTAGGATTAGCGCTCTAGTATTGTTCGTCTTCATCGCCAATGAGTAGTATATATATTCAGAACACTATGCACACCGATTTTCTTCTTTGAGCGATACAAAAATTAAGCTGTACGTCTGCTTGGATACACAAGATTCATATTATTAGAATATGGCACTACATTAAAAAAATAAAAAACCGCTTTTTCATACCACAATTTTTTTCACAGATTCAATTTCGAATTAAAAAATAATTTTTTTTTTTGTTTACTTGAATTATTTTGTTCCGATATGTCGAGTCGATTCCGAGTCTCGCACTATACTGAAAATATTCCAGAGTTGGAAACAATCATCAAACTGACAGCTAAGTTTCGGTCGGGCACTGCCTACTAGGTTGAGAAATTGTTGTAATAAATCCACATATTTAGAGCTCCACTTTCTCCTTGCAAATTCTTATACATATGTAGAAATATAAAGTCCTTTCTTCCCTAGCTACACAGTTTTCCTGACACAAATCCATATAATGTGCTTCGAGAACAACAGAACCTAAACATTAGTAGAAAAGAGAAATAACAGCAAACTAATTTCAAATCGGCGCCGATACGTATTTATGACTTCCTAAAGGAATTTTTGGTCCCAACATCATCCAATAAAATATTTCCAATAAAATGTTTACGCGCCAAAACTGAACTTTTGTTGTTAGAGTGGTGATAGTTCACAGGATAGGCGAACAGTGTTTATTTTCAAAATTACCGCCAGTTCTTAAAAAAATCGATATTTTGTTGCATGGCTCCATCCATCGGGCTGTACTCATGGTATGTTGGGCAATGGGGTGGATCTTACCTTGCATGCATTGCATTTTCTGGGCCGTTTTGCCTGTTGTCCATACCCTCTTTTCCCTCAGCAGGGAGAATTTTTATAAACTACCCTACATTCCATGGTCACTTACGTTTTATGCCTTGACCTTTGTTGCTCAAACGTTATTTTATAAACGTTCTTAAGAAAAGAGTCACTAAACTTAACCAATCTTGTAGACAATTGATTCATCAATCGTATAAAATTATGTGCTCAAGCCTGAGGGTTCTATTCAGCTACTTATATTAAATGGAATATCAAAATCGAGGAATATGAATTTCATTGGTATTTTTACGGTACATTTTTAAAATGAGACCGTTCGCTTCGGTATATTTCTGGTCAGACGGTATTTTCCGATAATTCGTCACACTGAACTCTGTAAAAAATGAATTTTTGTTTTGAACTTGCTTAACTCAATTTAATAATAACTGAATTTACTAACTTTACGCGACCCAGCGTCATCTTAATTACGCTCTCAGTGTATACACAAACGCTCGCGCCCAATTTTTGCTGCATTATTTGGTGAGTTTTTTCTTTTATATTTAGTTTGCAGACGTTTATTTACGTTCCTCTGCTGTGTTTTGTTTACTTTAGATAAATTAACTTTCAATTGATAATGGAGGAAATATGCAGAGTGTGCATGGGAACGTCCGGAGCATTCACAAACATTTTTGATGAGCGCCAAAAACCCGACACTTGCATTGCTAAAATGATTGCGGAGTGTACCGGGTTCGTGGTTCGTCGAGGGGATTCACTGTCAGAAAACGTATGCCCGCCCTGTCTCCAAGATGTAGTGAATGCATTTAATCTTAAGAGAACCTGTGAGCAGAGCCATAAACTCCATTTCGCACAGATGGAGGAGGATAAAAAAGAAGACATTTGTGACTATCAGGAACAGGAGGACTGGTTAGATAGCGGAAGTAAGCAGTCAAGCAAATTTGAAAGCGACTCAAAAGTGATAAGTGATAAGGAAGTCGATCTTCTGTTCAAATGTACTCATTGCCCACAGAGTTATATGGATAAACAAAGTCTAAATACTCACATCCGCACGCACACGGGGGAGCGACTCTACGAATGCCCTAACTGCTTGAAGCTATTTGACACAATAAATAGCCTTCACGAACATAGACGTACCCACACGGGTGACCGACCCTACGAATGCTCTACCTGTTCGAAGTCATTTCTAAAAAAATATGATCTTACAATGCACTCCCGTACGCACACGGGCGAAAAGCCCTACGGATGCTCCACCTGCTCGAAGTCATTTCTAAAAAAATATGATCTTAAAATGCACACCCGTACGCACACGGGCGAAAGACCCTTCAAATGCTCTAGCTGCTCGAAGTCATTTATAACCAAAAAATGTCTTAAAATACACACCCGTACGCACACTGGTGAAAGACCCTACAAATGCTCCAACTGCTCGAATTCATTTTCGACAAAAATGGCACTAAACGTACACATCCGTATGCATACAGGCGAAAAACCCTACATATGTTCCTACTGCACAAAATCGTTTAAGCAACATGCCCATCTTCAAGGTCACATCCTTACCCACACAGGAAAGCGACCGTAAAGGTGCACTAACTGCTCGAAGTCATTTAAAAAAAAGAAACCTATCTAACCTAGCTCGCGTCGGCTAAGAAGGAACTTGGCTGCCTTGTGGCTAACTCGTGTATGCATCGGAACAGCTAAGTCAACACAATCCTTTAAAGAACTGTCCACTTTCGTCATACGAACCATCCTGGTTTAGCATGGTTGAAGGTATTCATATTTAAGAGTTGGTCTTAAGAATATTATTTTGAAAATCATGCAAAGTTGCTTTTTTGCACTTCCAGAAAACATTGTATTGGCCATGTTATACGATGATGTGTCTCCTATAAGGAAACTTTCCATTCGAAAGATATTAAGGGCGCAAAAAAAAAGGCAAATGTAATGAAAATTCACGATTTTCTTCTTCCGGAACCTCAAGTGCATGCGTCAGAGTGCTATAATTTAATAGATTGAGCGAAAGAAAAGAAAACAGAATAGTAACATCGAAATTGTGATCTGAGAATTTCGAAGTTTCCTTGTCTTCCTTGTCAAGCTTGTGATAGCGGCTTAGTTGTCTGTCTGAGGACCAACCAGGGATTGGTTTATTCAAACCCTAATAAAAGGAAGGAAGGAAATATCACTAATGTTTAAATGTTTAAAAATGCACTCCATCCTAATGTACAAATATCCCTAATCTATTGCCGTACAGGATAGACAATTGTTATGCATTTGTTTATATGAACATTACGAGCTCCCCCTAACCCCATTTGGTTGATAATTTATTTATTATATGTACACAATTTTGAATATATTTGTCTAAGAATTACAAGTCCATTGTTATTGTTTTTTAGAATTTTTTTTCTTTTGGCAGACAAACGAATATTTTAATTTCTGTTAATTCTTTAACATAGAATTAACATGGGCATTGAAGCAGCTCTCACCACGGAGCCACTGAATGCACAGTGGGACGCGACAGGAAATTCTAGCTGTGGAAATATGTTATCGCTAAAATTATACGAGGGGGTTGCTCTACTAGTATTTAATGTGAATTATAAATTTAGAAATATACAAGAAATTAGTAAGAGAAACATTTAAGAACAGGATTTTCGAGCTCTGCCTAACTTAGTAGATTCTGCACAAGTTCGAACAACTCCGCACTCGTACTCGAGTTGGCCACAGTGTTAAATTGGTCTGGATAGTCGTTCCTTATTTGCCTCATGAAGCAAACAGCACATGCAGTGGATTCGTCATCGTCGAGTTGCTTATTGGTGAGCACATGAAGGGTGACGGCAACAATCTGGCCAATGAAATCCAAAATACTCGAACGCGCGTTAATGTAGAGGACGCGGAAAGCCTTGAGCACCATGTCATACTCTGCGGTGTCCTCGCGAAGGGGCAGGCTGTACATGAAAACGGGCAGCACAGAACCTAGGGGTAAAATATTGCAATTGGTTACAATCAGTCGTGCCAGAGCCCCGCAGATATTGTCCAGGGCAGAGTTGTGCGTCTCTCTGGCGATCGCATCGGAGAGGGCTTGCAAAATCACGGGAAACGAGCGAAAAGAATTTTCTTCAGCATAATAGACGAGTTCGCCCAGGCCGAAGAAGCAGCACTGGCGCACCTTGGGTTCGCTGTCGGTGATGCCCCCTAGGAACACAAAACAGAGGCAATCGAAATAGTTGACCACACGGATGTGCAACGATTGGATGCAATCGGAGAGGATGCCATACACAAGAGTACGCTGATCTGGATCATCGTTTTTCTTAGCCTTTGCCTGCAAGAACGGAAGGTAGTTTATTTTAGTTCAACGCATCACCACAGGATTCGTATGCATACCAGTTTGGTTGATAATAAACTGTACAGTTGTCCAAAATAAAACGAGTACGTCTCCGGGTCAAGAGCGTAGCCAATCGTGGCCACAAGGTTCTCAGCACTCTCAATAATCATCTCATCGTGCTCGCTTTCCTCGGTGTCTGCCTCATGGTCGCCCTCATCCATGTGCTCGTCAGCACAGTTACTGGGCTCACTGTACTGACAGGCCGTCTTATTGAGTAGCACATCCGTGATGCTCCCAACGACAGCCTCTGCCAGTTCAGGTTCGGGCAAGGCCGCTTTTTTGACGGCCCTAAAGAGCTCACCAAGTTCATCAAGTAACTTACGAACCACTTCCTGGTCCTCATCGTTCTTGATAAGGTATGCAAATTTTGGGATGAGTATGACACATGCACGCATCACGCCGTCTGCGTTGTCCAAATCGTCGAGGGAAATCACAAATGCGCAGAGGGCCTCGATCGATGCCTTGCGGATGTCTACGTGGGTATGATCAATATTCTTATAGACCGCTTCTAGTGCCATCGTGAGGTAGGGCGAAAAGGATTTGCTTGAATTCTTAGCGAATTCCTTCAAGGTGTACATGACTTCCGCCTTCTCAAAGAGAAAGTCGTTCTCCACCTGCAAGTCATCCGAACCGTCATCGTCCTCATCATCGTCCTCATCATTATTCTCGTTGTCATTGTCATGCCCTGTGGATTCCACAGTCTGAAGCATGCGTGCGATAATCATTGGGAACACAGTGTTCATATTATCAGTCAGAACTCTCGACAGTCCGCCAAGCAAACAGTAGATGGCACGTCTTAGGTCAGGATCATCTGGACCATGCTCCAGCATAGTCAGACAAAACTTCACAGTTTCATGGGAGAGGTGCATAAAATTCGTTTTTCCCACTGAACTGGCGATCGAGGCCAGTGTATCGATGGCTTGAATACGCAGCTCATTTAAGGACTCGGACTTGGACTCATACACAAGATATTGCTTCAGAAGGTCCACAATCGGATCTAAGTACGGGAGGAAGTGGCTTTTTGATGCGGTAGCTACCGCTGCGACGCTGCATAGGGCTTGCTTTCGGATTCGTACGTAGTTCACTTGATCCATACATTCGAACATACTGATAATAACCTGGGATTACTATGTGAACACAATAGGCAATAAAATCTATACATTACCGATCCATTAGCACCGGCAAATGTGGTACAATCTCATCTTCCAAGTTCTCACAGAAAACCTCCAGAGCATAGAAGATGCGATTTATGTAGTTGCAATCCTCCGGTTGGCCCATTTTCAGCTCAACAACCAGTTGATGGATGAAATCGAACAGAATGGGCAGTATCCGCGGTGCATATGCGGATATCTCCGGCTGCATGTGCTCCGAGATCTGTCCCAGAGCAAAGAAGGACACGCTACGAACGCCGGGATCTTGATCGATGACGCCCCACTGAATGATGATGTTCACCGTTGTTTCGAGATATTTCCGCTTAATGGCCTCCGAGCAGCCCTCGGATATGACGGCCATGCACATGAAGGCGCCGCGACGGCGCAGTGCGTTCGGACTCTTTAAAGCCGTCTCGATAATGGGCAGAAGTGTTCGGAGCAGTATTTCTGAGGATATGTGCATCGCCATGAGATCAAGGGTTTGGGTGGCTGAGCTACGAGGAGTGTTGCCGGTACCCAAGAAGAACTCATCCTCTTCATCATCGCCGTCACTGCAAGTCATCTCGAAGAGGACGACCAGAATGGGCTCGAGCATGTTCTGTTTGATGATTGTCTGCCTCTTTACTAAGATAAGGCGTCCAACAATGTGCGCCACCTTAACACGGATTGAAGCATCGATCTCTTTGTTGCTCAAGGACTCCAGGCAGAATCCAACGACGTTCTTTATACTCTTCTTGAGCAATTTTGGGACATACTCGACCATGGAATCAAGGATTTCAAGGCCGCTAGTGTATTCGGCCACAACTCCCTTCTGAGCAAATGCCTGCAGGGCAAACAGCATCAGGGGTACGGTATTTGCCAGCGTTTGCTCTCCCTCTGTGTGTCCGCCAACTAATGGAATGAGGAAACACATTCCCATCATCATATTGGCTACAGTAGGTGTGGCCATGTCTCCATTGGCCTGGGCTGTCATCAGTACATAGGTAAAGAGTTTAAATGCTTCCGACAGTTGGCTGAGAAAAAGATCGGGGGCGGCATCGGTCAGCGTAGAAAATATCGATGCCCCCAGCTCACTTTCTTTTGGATCGACCATGCTGCAGCGGTGGAAAGTAAACTCCAGCAAATCGCCCAACCACGTGTCCTTCTTAACCGCCTCATGACGCACCAAAGTTGCAATGAGCTGGCCAATCGAATCCCTTACAACCTTGTGCTTCTCAATTATCAATGACTTGAGCATACAAGTTTTGATGTCTTCCTGGAGTTGCGACGGCACCATCTGCCAGTGGTGCAGTTTCTGGAGTCGCTTATTCATCAGCATAACTGCTAGCTGACGGACCTGTGTCTCTCGAGGCGACACCAGAATCAGGCAGAGACTTTTCAGGGTCAGCGGATCCTTGAATTTCTCGTGCAAAGCGGCAGTGCACTCATGGATACGCGCTGTATCTGGACCCATGATACCGCAAAGAATTTCCTCGATTGCCAAATCCATTCTTAATGTGAAACTGTATATGTCGATCTACTTTTTAGAAAATATAGTATTTATGTGACCAAACTCTCAATAAGACTGGGATGTTTTTCCCACAGCACCTTGTGTTTCCAGATAAAATGCTGCTTTGTCTATAGCAATGGGAATGCCTGGAGCTGTCGGTCTATGACATACCTCAAATGCAGCTAGATAGTGATAATGATTGGTATTGGTCAGTCGCGTATGAGATATTTGTTTTATTCTCTGCAACTATGAATCTCAACATTTACTATAAGAACGCGAGATTGAGGCAGGAACAGTTACTATTAGCAGCAAAATTAATGGACACAAAAGTCTATACACTGATTACCTAGGGAGGATGTCCAGAAGAACTTGAGTTTTACAGAAGCCTACAGTTAATCCCTTGTGGAGATTGACGAAATACTGATGCTAGCTTCAATTAATTTCCTAAGTAATTTTTCAAATCCATTTTTCATCTGCATCATCTGGGTAAGTCGATGATTTCGAGGCCAACATTTCAATTTTTGCTCCGTTTTATTGTTTACTTTGATTAACAGTTTTTACTGATTTAAATTCGAAATTAACTGATTTTGATGATGAAACTATATGTTTTGTAAATACCCTGATCATGCACAGTCCCAGGAAACCGAAAAGATGCCATATTCCAGCATAAATGGGTAAATTTTCATCAAAAAACAAAGGGGCAGACATTCTAAACCTGTGCTTCGATGGATATTCCAAGAGATATTTAGGTCAACGTTCATTTAATCATCGAATTCGTGGGGAGTGGGTGGTTGCCAGCCGCCGAAGGCCTTTTCCAACTCGACGGCCAGGTGCAGACACAAGCGATCCTGATGGGGCGCCGCAATCACGGAGAATCCGATTGGCAGGCCTTGCTTATTGACTCCGACTGGCACATGCGTGACCGGCAGGCCGAGGACGTTGAAGATCAGGGTGTAGTCGATGCCCCACAGCGGCAAAAGTGTCCACTTGTGCCTGGCGGCCGGCGAGATCATGGTGGGGAATAGGAGAACACCGTTCTCCCCAAGAAATGACTGTATGTTGGATTAAATTGGCATTAGACATCATCGGAGATTGCATGCACGCTAATTGCCCACTTACGCTGAACTCTCCAATGAGCGCCCTTGACTCCGCTAGGTATTGCTCCATCTGAGGCCGCCCCATGAACGCCTGGCAGCGCCGCATAAGCTCAAAGATCAGAGCATTGGTTGTGTAACTTGACTGGCCGCGGAGACTGCGAAACAGTTCGCCCAGAGTCTCGCGCACTTTGCCCGACCCCTCCGTTGGCTCTGCATCCAGCAAGTAGTCCATCTGGTGCATGCTAGCAATACCGACCAGGGCTATCTCCATGGAGTTGCGGAGGTTTGGCAGCTTGGCGCGTTGCACGGCCAGGCCGAGGGTTTTCAGGTGCACCACAGCCTTGCGTATCGCGTTTTGAATCTCCCCCTCCACCGACTGATGCATCCATCCGTTGATGCCCTCGAATCCCAGGGCATAATGGATCTTCAGTTGGCTCAACTGGAAGGGTTCCCTCAAGCGCAGTGCTGCTGCCTTCTCGGTGCCAGCCATCACCTCGAGGAGATCGGGTAGATCCACGGCGAAGCGAGTGATGGGTCCCTCCACCAGATAATGCTCAAAATCCTCTGCGCTCGAGTTGGGGAAATGACCGCCCACGGACACCACTCCGCCGGACGGCTTGTGGCCAAAGATGCCGCAGTACAGACTGGGGATGCGAATGGAGCCGCCAATGTCTGAGCCGATACCAAAGAGGGAGGCGCCAGCGCCATTTAGGGAACCCTGAACAGAAACACGTTCATTCATCGCAACACAGTTTTAGAAGGAATTTTACTCACCTCACCGCCAGAGCTGCCACCGGGTGTGCGCTCAAAGTCGTACGGATTGAGGCAGCGGCCATTCAGAATGGTATCCGTCTCGATGCTGAAGCAGTACTCGGGCGTGGCAGAGACCAGAAGGGGAATGGCCCCCGCAGACCGGATGCGCTTCACGGCTACGCCGTCGTCCTGCGCTTTCACATTCCTTCTGGCCAAACTTCCCACTGCGAAGGTCATGCCGCCCAGGGCACACGATTCTTTCACTGTTAGAGGAAGTCCCAGCAGAGGGCGATCTTTGAATAGCTTCTCCACATCGGTCGAGCGGGCTATTAGGTCATCCACTGCGGCCGCTTCCTCCACAGCTTCGGAGAAACGGGAATTTACCACGGCATTCAAATGGGGATTGACCGCCTCTATGCGTTCAATGTAGGCCTTCACGAGTTCCACGGAAGTCAACTGAAATTGGCACGAAAGTGAGAGGTATTCGATAATGGATTTCAGTCGAACCAAAATATTGACTTTTATTCATTATCTTCCATCATATCGGTTCTTACCTGTCGCGCACGCAGACGGTTGCGCAGCTTCTGGGCGCTCAGCGTAAGCAGGCGATTCCTTATGGGCGGCAAGCGGGTTTTTGCTGGTTTCGGCGGATACCAGAATCTGTCCAGCAGCGGTCCTACTATCAGGGCGATTGCCTTAACGGCAATCAAAATTAAACGCAGAAAAAGCTCCATTTCAGCACCGCACGCGATGGCGCATGCAGCGGCATTAAATGTGGGAGAGAATTCCCAAAACTTTCCGGTGCGAAACGTGTACGAGTATATACCTGCACAATATATAGTCAGCAGACGCAAAACCACAAGCAGAAGAGAGTGACAGGTGGGAGAGACAAACAACATATGTAGGTAGAAACAGACAGGCAGGCAGAGAGGGAGTGAGAGAGTGATCACAAGCGAAAAACGGTAAACGCGAGCGAGAGCGAGAGTGGGCTTGTGTTCATCAAAGCTTCTCTCATGGTTATCAGCTCTCACTCTCACTCACACTATCAAGCAACTCTTTTACCGATATGAAGCTTTACTCAATGTATAAAGCAGTGTATGGGAATATTATTTGTTTATTGCCTTTTGAGCTTGGGATATAATTGTAATAGCAATAGAGGGATATAATATTTGTGTCTCCTCAACACTGTTTTCTTTTCATACGAATATTCTTTGAATAGATATGCATTACTGTCCATTATTTATGTAACGTTTAGAAAGAAACTTGGGAATTAGATCAGCTGAAGCACTCGAATTCAGTTGAACGGAAATATTTATAAATAAAATATTTCAATATGTTGTCTTACGACTGAAACGCTACGCCCCAAGCAGCTAATAATCAAGAAAAAACCACTCATCTTTTGTCTTTTATTTGATTTTAATAATTATTATCTTATGATTGTGATGAATTACGATAGATCTGTATGATAATGATAATGATAGTAATTACCATTTCGCCTGGCCGCACCAGTACGAGTATATTAATCAATCCGACAATGGACTTTAAAACAATCAAATGTACTAAACCACAAACCTTAAATAAACTGGAAATTTCACTTAGAATCGATTGCGTGCGGCACTGGTGGCACCCACCCTTTGAAGACGGCCTCCAGCTCGGCAGCAATCTGGAGACAGAGCTTGTCCTGGTAGGGAGCTGCTACCACTTGGATGCCAATCGGCATGCCGCGCTCGTTAAGGCCCATTGGCACATGGGTCGCTGGCAGTCCCAGGATATTGAAGAGCAGCAGGTTGTCGATGCCCGTCGCATTCAGCACGGAGGTGTTGAAGCAGAGGGCACTCGTGTGGAAGGTGGGCATGAGCAGGACGCCTCGATCGCCAAAAAGTTTCTGTCAAAGCACAATTTCTCTTGTAGAGACGATTTTGATGGTTTCGAGTCGGAGTGACTTACAATTATGTGCTCCTTGATCTTTGCCACTTCATCGCGGTATTCTTGCATGTTCCCGGAGGCCATGAATCCATTGAACCGCTGCATCAACTCCAGGAACAGGGCCTCCTTGGTGAAGAGCGAGTGCCCGATGAGACTGTTCAGGAATTCCATGATCATCAGACGCATTTTTGGCGGACGGTCGGGTCGCTGTGTGACAATGCTGGGCATACCCTCTAGATCCATCAGAGACACCAAGGCAATCTCTAAAGAGTTGCTCAGAAAACTGAAATCCATCTGTTAGGGGGAATTCATATGTAGATTAGACGGGAGATGGGGATAACCTTCCTGTAAGTTTGGCGACCTTTTTGGCTTTGATTCCAGCTTTCTCAAAGCATTTCACTGCTTTCGTGACGGCTATCTTGATCTCAAAGTCCACCACTGGATGGGTGAAACAGTTCAGGCCAGAGTAGCCGTAGGAATAGTAGATCTAAGAAGTGGGAGACTATCAGAGGGATTTACTTTGATCTAGGGTGGGGTGACATCACCTTAATGTCCTTGAGGGGCACTGCTTCTTCCATCTTCAGCAGACGCTTGTTGTCTCCCGCCATGATCTCGAGGAGCAGCGGCATGTCGCGGGCAAAGCGTGTAATGGGTCCAATCTGCAGCATGTACGGGAAATTCTTGTCCGTCAGCGAGTAGGGGAAGTGACCCTTGACCGATGTCAGACCCCCCGTCGGCTTGTGCCCGAAAACCCCGCAGAACAAGGCGGGCAAGCGGATGGAACCACTAATGTCAGAGCCAACGCCAAAGGTGGTGGCGCCGCAGCCATTGAGTGTACCCTCGCCTCCGGAGGAGCCCGCTGAGGATCTACGCATATCGTAGGGATTCAAACAGCGCCCGTTGATCACGGTGCTCGTCTCGAAGCTCATGCAGAACTCGGGAGTGGCGGAGACGAGCAGCGGAATGCCGCCGGCGGCGCGGAGGAGCTCGACAACGTCTCCATCCTTGGCCGCCTTCATGTCCTTGCGGATAATGCTGCCCACGGAATAGGAGAGGCCTACAGAGATGAGCTAATCAGCTAGCTATTGTTTCAGAACTTCCGTCATGATTACCTTTAACGCCGCACGATTCCTTGACGGTGAATGGAATACCCAGGATCGGGTAGCGTGTGTACAGGGCCACCCGATCGAATTCCGTGCTGGCGCGGGCTATGAAGTCATCGGCCAGCCGCGCATCCGTCAGGGCCGCCTTAAAGCGCTCATCGACGACGGCATTCAGGGCGGGATTCACTTCGCGGACACGTGCGATGTACGCGCTGACCAACTGAACCGAGCTAATCTGGGGACGAAAATGATATGCAAATGCATGCAAATGTGGCAATTGCTGGACATGACGTTCGGATCGACTGGATCAAAGACTAACCTCGCCGCGACGCAGTTGGGTGGCCAGCTCAATGACGGATCTGTTCAGCAGGGGATCGCTGATGGGCGGACAGTTGGGGGGCCGGCGGACCATCACCAGATCCAGAATCTTGTTCACCAGCATGCCGAAGGCATTCAGCACGAAGGCCAGCAGACGCACGATGATCTCCATGTCAAGCCCGAAAAAAACTCCGGTATACACGGATGGGGGTTTCTGGGGTCACCGAAGGTGGCCTGAATTCAAATCGGAAGAACTTTGAGCGGTGTGACGGAAGTGGACTACCTGGACGTGGCGGAGGGGCGGGGCTGGGCTGCTAGATCGGAGCTCTGGAACACCACCGAACTCATTGACTACGGATCGCGGACTACGCGTTTCGATTCAAAGTGAAACGAATTTCATGTTTTTGAATTTGAATTTGATTTTAGTTTCAGAGTATGCTTCAGCAGCCATTATCCAGCACTTACTCGAAAAACAGTACAGGGCTGGAGACTCAGTGAATGAAAATGAATGAATCATTTTTCAAATGAATAATTCAGGTGGGAGGGGGGGGGGAGTGTTTGTCATGAAAGATGCATTTATTTCTGTATGTTTATTAGTAATCATTTAGTTATTGTTACACTTATCACTTACGTGCTAAAGGAAAGTTCAACAAATGCAAAAACAGTTAGCACATTAACTACTCTTCGAAACGAAACGGAAATCGAAACGGTTATAAACCCGATCATAACAAATAACAGGGGGATACTTGGGGATACCGTACAGCACAGTACCGTACAGTACAAAAGTAAAAGAGAGACAGCGAATGATTCGTAGAATGAGAGTTAACTCAGTTAGGCAACTTGGTAAAGGCGCGAAAGAGACGTCTATACGTATATGAATATGTTGTTGTTCTTGTTCTTGGCATTGCTCAAAAATTGACATCTATGTATGTATTCTTATGTGTATATGTTTGCAGCTATATATGTATATATATGATATCATATTTATATGTATGTATGTATGTATGCACGGTTATTCACATCATTCTCTGGCCGATCTGGGAAACTTGCTTAGCATATTTCAATAGACAATTACATGGGTATTGTATGTATGTATCTTTAAAATCGTATATCTTTCTCCATTGAACATCGAACATCGAACATTGAACATGACATCGATATATTTTTGTAATCCTAGAACGGCAATGCTTCGTTAAGCTATTGGTTAAGTCTGATGGATAATTGCACAACTAGTATGTATATAGTGCCAGTAAAAGATCATACAAAGAAACAACATAAAACTGTCGTCTTCGAAGCATTATCGTTTTGGGATTCTCAATTGCAGAACCCTTTTAAGGTTAAATTCTCCATCTTTCTCTCTATTTTATTTGGTTTCTTGGTTACATCTTTCATATGTCTGATTATCATTGATATTTCTTGTGGATTTATGTATGTATGTATGTCTGAGCGGGGGATATGTGTCTGTAATCTGTATTCCGTAATCGTGTATGTGTTTGTGGGTCTCGTCTAGTCTCGTGTATTCCGTATAATATTATAATTACTATTATTATTATGTATGTATATGTATTTGTAATTCTATATGGTATGGTTTAGCATTAAAATATTTATTGTCTAAAACATTTCGCCCCGAGCTTAGTGCCACTCTAGACCTAGACCTATACCTTCCCCCCGAAAATATCTGCCCCGCCCCAATTCTAACTAGCACACACCTTTGGCTACTTACAGATAACTTTGCTTTCCTTGCTTTCCTCCCATTTCTAAAACACCGTTTAAATTTAGAATTCAATTAGTGTTCGTTCTTCTTTCTAATATTTCTACGCATTTTCGGGTGTTCACAGTCTGATTGGATCCAGTTCTGATTCGGTTTAGCGGAGCACTTCCCACACACACAGGAATCTTATAGGCCTAGAGACTGGGTTTTCAGGGTTTCGGTTGGGGGGGGTGGGGATTCAGACTCAAAACTCTCGGGGCTCTCGAGAACTTTGGGCCGTCTTTTCTTTCGGGGAAGTGCAATGCCAAACCGATCCTGGGAATATACTGTGGATTCACCATATTATTGGATGTGGGACTGTCCCATCTTAGGTCATGTGCAGATCCCCCTTGAGGATGCGTGTAAAGGTCTTCTTGAACTGCTGGTTGGCCAGGGCGTAGCAGAAGGGGTTCATCGGACTGTTGGCATAGCACAGGAAGTACGAGAACATGTACAGATGCTCGTTGGTGCACGGCGGATTCCTGCAGAAGCCCTCGACCAGGGCCAGCACATGGTAGGGCGTCCAACAGGCCACAAAACAGCCCAAGATGAACGAGATCGTGCGGAACGCTTTGCGGGCACGATTCTCGGACTTGGACTTCTGTCTACCGCCTCCGCCTAGCGCCAAGGGCAGTGCCTTCTTGCTCTTGAAGTGCTTGCCAATCGAGTGGATGAAGGCCCGCTTGCTGGAGCCGCGATTCGAGATGCCGTCGCTCTTCTGCTGTGTCTCCTCCTCCCGATCTCGTCTGCTGCCGCCAGCCAATCCACCCCCGCCTGAGCTGCTGGTGGTGCCCGAGGTGGAGGGCATCTTGTTGGTGTTACTGTCGGAGGTCTCACGCTCCTCGATGCGCTCCAGGGCCGGAGGAGGGGCCGCCGTCTGAGTTGGTGTCCCCGTCGCCAGCGCCTGCTGGGCCTTCACCTTGGGTGAGACCGGCGGCATGGGCGAGTACAGTATGGCATCCTTGCTGCTCGTC
Source organism: Drosophila azteca (assembly GCA_005876895.1). NCBI lineage: Eukaryota > Metazoa > Arthropoda > Insecta > Diptera > Drosophilidae > Drosophila > Drosophila azteca. Next base: position 22,179,837 of record VCKU01000004.1, read on the forward strand.
TCCATGGGACTGGAGGCCCTCCGATGCGGACAATCCGCCAGTAGCTTGCCACTGGGCACGTCCAGCAGGCAGATGGCCTCGATGCAGCTCTCCCGCCGCACCTTCGCAAAGTCTTCGATGCCTGTGTACGAGACGAGAAGACGTTTTTCAATGGCAACTGCCTCCTGACTTTGACTCTGGTTCTGGTTCTGGTTCTGGCTGAGGTTCAGGCTTAGGCTGAGGCTTTGGCTTTGGCTGGGACTCTGGTTCTTGTTCTGGTTCTGGTTCTGATCTTGGTTATGGTTCTGGCTGGTGGAGTTATCAGCTTTTGGGAGATGCTTGCGTGCGGGTGGCGGTGGTGGGAGGGCGGGATTCGTTGGTCGCACGGAGCAGCTGATGGTGTCATTGGGAGAGGTGTTGTTGGTGGTGGTGATGGTGGCCAGCATGGCAGAGCTCTCGTCCATGTAGCGCAGCTCGGAGTTGTTGGTCATGAGGTCATAGGTAACGGCCAGCTCGCTGTTCCCCGAGCTATTGCCAAACGGACGATCCGAGTAGTCGTCAGACAAGGGAGTGGGACACTGGAAGGCATCGGGCGGTGGCAAGATGGCCTGGACGAGACCCTGATGCACCTCCTCGCTGGGTATCTCGATGGGGGCCAGGTCGACGGGCGACAGGGGATCGATGGTGAACTGAGCGGGGGCCTGGGCCTGGAAGTCAATGAGGCGATCATGCTCCGCTATCTGGGAGAGAGTGGAGCAGGAGGTGCGCTTGGGGGGTCGGTCCAGTTGGTGGTGCTGGTTCTGGTTCTGGTTCGGGTTCTGGCTGTGGTGCTGCTGGTGCTGATGCTGAAGGCGAGCAATGCCCACCTCTTCCTTGCTCTGGGCCCGCTGCAGACTCGTTTGGTGTGTCGGGTGGTAGTGATGCGGGTGGTGATGCGATGGCGATCGCCCACCGCCCATGGAGTGCATGGCCTCGATGGACTTGGAGTTGGTGGTGCTCTTTTGCAAGTTACCTTTGCCCCGGGTGGCCAGCAGGGCGGCCTGGGCACCGAACACCAGCCCGATGGAGGAACGCTTGCGCATGTTGCTCAGCTTCTGTTGGGTGATCAGCTGCTGGGCCTGGTTCACCGACGACTCCTCGTCCGAGTCGAAGGCCGGGCTGCTGGACCGTTCGCTCTTCTCCGCCTCCACCGCATCGCGCTTGCGCGCCTCCTCGATCTTGGCCGCAGACGCGCGACGCTGCTCCGGGGTCATATTTTCCACCTCCTCGGCAGCCTGGGCCAGAGGATTGGACTGACCCGAGCCGCTCAGACGCTTGATGACCGTCGTACAGGCGGCGCTGGCGCTGTCCAGATCCGTCTGACCGCCGGCTAGCTCCACCTTTGTCTTCAGTATCTTCTCCTCGATGACCCCGATTCCGGCCGCATGTCCTGCCATTCCGGACATAGCCCCTGCGCTGAGCGCCACCATGGACTGCATTTTGCGCTGCTTGGCCTCGCTCCGCTTCTGCATGTCGTATGCCGTCTTGTAGATGCCAGCGTAGAGGACGAAGAGCACTATCAGCGTGGTCCAGTAGTAGCCAATGATCAGGGCCGTGTTGAAGATGGGGTCCTTGAGAAACTGCACCGCGCACTGGCCCGGCAACAGGTCGCGCTTACCCGTAAAGTGCTCCCAACCAAAGATCGAGATGAAGAACAGCAGCGCCGGGATAATCCATGTGATGGTCACCATGTAAATCACACGGGTCCTGGTCCGCCAGCTGCGGTACTTGGCCGCTATCTTCACCGAGCAGTACCGATCGATGGTGATCAGCAGCACCGTGTACTGGGACACCAGGCATACCGTGTAGTCCACCGACAGCCACAGATCGCAGAGCACTGGCCCCAGGTCCCAGTAGCCCTTCAGCACGTAGATCGTGTAGAAGGGCATCGAAACGGTTCCTGTGGATGGATGACAGTAACAAAAAACAAATGAGCATTCAAGTATATCGGAAATCCTTGAGAGCCCTTACCTATCAGCATATCCGTGGCGGCCAGCGAGGCAATGAAGTAGTTGCTCGGCTGCCGGATATTCCGGTCTACGATGAAGGCCAGCAGGACGAGGATGTTGCCGCCCACCGTGAGAATGATGCAGATGGCCAGACAGATGGCAATGAAGATCGTCTGCCAGAGGGCGAACGGCGGCAGCACGGGCACCAGGACATTGTCCGGGCTCAGGTCCGTGTCCGTGGCAGTGCCACCCCCGGCCGAGTGGTTCTTCAGGCCCAGGGTGTTCGTGTCGTTGACATCGAAGTTGCGGTACCACTGCAGCTGCTCGTTGGCCGACCACGAGCTGAAGTCGGTGCTCTCGCCGTAGATCTTGGTAGCCTCCAGGAGTCGCTTGCACTCGGCATGGTCCAGGACCCGCTTGAACAGGATGCTGCACAGCTTTTCGCGCTCCTTGTTCAGGCCCCTGCAGCAACAAAATGGGGACATTGCAGGATGGGATACTGCATTGGGGACTCGAGACTTACCAGTCGGTGATCCACTTGGATTTGATGGTGTATATGGGGTCCGTTGCATTGGCCAGCTCGTCCTCTCCGCCCTGAAGGCCCATCGACTTGTTAAGCGAGCGCATTTCCACTCTCCACTCTCCGCACCGCTCTTCAGTCCCCTCTCCGTACACCGCACTCCTCCTTCCAAGATCCTTTGTGCTCTCGATGGAAATTTCAAGTAATTCCTCCGTAATGTGCTGTCGTCGTCACTGGCTCTTGGAATGCTTACATTGCCCTCTCGGACTCCCGCGACTTGTCTCCAGTCGGCAGCAGGTGCAGCATCTGTAAGAGCCAACAAAAGGAGGAGGTCTTGGTCTTATTCACGTTCTCGGTACCCATCTTTGCTTCCGCTAAGTTTAAACTAATTTTGCAACCGTTAACTGGCAACCGGCTGCGAGGTGGGGCGGTAGGTGGGGTAGGAAACGGCTGCGGCTGGCGACGGCAACCAATGCAATTTGCTTGTGGCAGTGGCTTCCTGTCTGGCACGACGGACAGCCTGCCACTTACCTGGCGGCCTCGGCCTGCCCATCCTCCCCGGTCTCATTATGTGACGGCATGATTTGCTTATGCTCCAGCTACTTGATTTTCAAGTAGCTACCCTTCCAACCATTTCTTTCTCCCTCTGGGTCTGTCTCTGTCTCTGGCTGTGATTACACTTTGACATTTTCAATACACTCGCAGAGGGTATTGCAGTTTTCATTAGAGCTATAGAAAGTACATGGTATCTCCCTGGAACACTCTGAAGCCATCATGGTTTTCCATCCATCTGTAAGGGTATCTGAAGTTTCGATCTGCCAGTGCAATCTTTTCTTTACTGTCTTTTATTTAAGTCTAAATATTCACAGGAAACGAAAACTTTCTTCCGCTGAGGTCACTCCGGCCTGAATGTTCGTCCGTCCGTCCGTCCTACTTCTTGACTGTTGCATTTGGCCCAAGGAACTCGGTAAAGTTGTTTCGTGTTATTGTTGCTGCAAACAACGTTAGAAGAGCCAGAGTGGCAACTGCTGCTTGGGGGCAAGCCGAGGTGCGGCGCTATCAAACGGCAGTGCAAAATTGAGTTTTCGAGTTTCCAAATATAGTTTCAAACAAATCGATAGGAAAGCCAAACTTCGACAGCAGCAGTCAGCCAGCCTCTGGCCTCTGGCCTCTCTCTGCTGCTGGGAAAATGACACAAGAGACAATCGAGTTAGCCGCTGTTGCAAGTGTTGCATGCCTCGAGGAAGCCCTTAAATCATGTTGATTGAGTGGAAATAGAATTAGGAGGGACAATTTGTTTTCATTTAATTCCCAAAACATTGCCATTGAGTTATCCTTCATCTGCACTTAGGAGAGATGCACTTCATTGTCCCTCCTTGCTGCTTCCTTAATCCGTCAACACATGCGACAATCCTTGGCTGACAGCTGTCAAGCTTTGTCTTTGTCCTGCTCATCCTCTTCTTCCTTTCCCACAATCCTTGCCAATTCCTGACCAAAAACCCAAATCAAACCAAGTCCCCAATTTCTATGCTAATTGAGGGCTATACCGGGTGCGTGTGTGTGTGTGTGTGTGTGTGTGGGTTAAGCGCTTTGATTGCGTGAAATTCTCACCAGAAAGTGCCCAAAATATTGAAGTGGGTTGATATTCCCATAAAGGCTATCAGAAAGGCTTTCAAATAAGACCTGGGACAGGGATAGAAGCGGCCAAAGAGAGCCAAAGGTGTAGATAGAAGGCTTCGGAATTGGATAGGTTTGGTCCTGCCGGAAGGTATATTTAGATATGGATTTGATTTATTTCTGGCTCTGGCTTGCCAAGAATAACTCGATTGACTGTTGAAAATACAAGTTTGTTGATTACTCATTCAATTGAATTTCCATCTGCATACATTACAAATATCTCCGATGGATGGATGCTTTTTCGATTACTGGATTGGCTCATCATTCGATACCCTTCTAGGTAACACAGATCCATTACGACATTGTACCATTCTACCAGTCTTAATTGAATGTTGTCCAATAAGTGTTCGATTATTTCCCTATTGTCTGTTAGCCATCTTACAACCGCTTCATCTGTCCTTTATGCTTCCACATCGACCATAACTGTCTCGTAAGCACCTTTCAGCAGGTGGCATCGTACACCTGGGAGTCTGCACCGCACAGAAACAGCATTCTTGTGAAGTAATAATCCCTCTTAAAGGCCTTAAGCCTTTGTCTAGCTGACCACCGTGCTGGGGGGCTGGCCCAGCTTCCTCGGAAGCCTTTCCCGGAGATGACCGCACCAGCAGCAGCATCAAGGAGATCAAAGCGTTGATTTGGACGGTGGAAACATTAAGCTGTCGCATGGGTGGGATGGGGCGGGCGGTGTCTCTGTTGCATTCTGGCCTCCATCATAGCCATATACATATACTGTATCTGTGCAACTGATGACAGAGCTGGGCTTAAAACAGTAACGAAACTGCCACACGAAGGACAGAAGACCTGGAGGAAGGCTGTGTGGATAGATGGTGGGTGGGTGGGTGTGGGAGGCAGGGTGGCAGAGCTGCGTGGGATGCCATTGGCTTTGTACCGTAGCACAGTTTTTGCTTGCGCTGCCTCAAAGTTGTCGGCATTCCTGGCGTGCGTCCTGAAAGTGAAATATGTAAGAAATGTGTTTGCCTCAATGGGTGGGCGGGTCGACACAGTGGGGTAGAGTGGGGGAGGGTGGCGGTGTCCCCACCAAAGCAGCGCCTTAAATCAGCAATTATGTCGCTCATAGCTAGGTGTGCGCTTGGGGGAGAGAGAGATAAAAAAGGGATTGTGATTTTGAGTCTTTCCCCCACCGGTTCTCAACGGGTCTCCCCCCCACCCATCAAGTAGATAAGATTTTCATTTTTCTCCTTTCGCTTGTTGCCATAATAACCCGCTTTTCCTTTGCCATTGTTGCTTTTTTGCTTTTAATAAACTTATTAAATGTGGAAGCCAGCCGTTGTCCTTGCCTCCAGCTCCGGCTACAGCTCCAGCTCCTGCCTCTGCTCCCCCCTCTACTCCTGCTGCTTCCCTATGGAGTGCTCGGCCTTACCTTTCGGTGCTTTTATTTGGCAAATAATGAAAAGTAATTTAATCAAGCCAACAAAAGGGCTTCGAAATTCATCAGAAAAAATAATAGAAAGTCAGGGCAGGGCAGGGCAGGGCAGGCAATCCTTTTTGCTTTTGCCCAGGCCAAATGCAAATTTGATTGGCACTCGTGATTCGAGCATCAACTTTTTTTTTGCTCTGTCCTCTGTCCTATGGCATGGGGGTGCCCTAAAGCTGATCCGATCCTGGGGTCTCGGTTAATTGCCGCATGGCCTTGGCACAAAGACCCCAGCAATATTTGGTTGACGGTCTTCAATCATGCGCTAATATCCGCATCACCAAAGCTTTGACTCTCACGCACACACACACACACACACAATCCACACCCCGCAGCTGCCACAACCACATCATCCCTTAATAAAGGTATGCCTGGGATTATGATGCTGGTTTGTCTGATTTTTCCTGGCATTCTAGAGCGTCACAAGCTGTCAACGGCAATGGCAGTCTTTTGTGCCCAGGCCCCAGCCGCAGAATATGAATTTGACAGCATTCCATCTAATGGACAAAGGGGAGAGGGTGGAGAGGGTTGAGAGGTGGGGAGTACTACGTAATCAACTTGTGCAGGTTTTAATTATAAAACTATTGAGGTTGCCCCTGCTTCATGAACTATTTTTAGGGGAAAGTTGTCTACTCTTTTGCATTGTTTTTCTCCAAGCAGCTTACTTTCTTACAATTCCCAATGACTGGCAAGAAAATAGTTTTCTTTTCATATTAAACCTGATCCGCCATGATTGCCCTTCAATTGAGGGCTTTATTCAAGTGGAATTTTCATCCAATTTAGTCAATTAGGGAGACTTTTCTTTATCTGGTCTCAAGTTATAAGAAGTGCAGAGAATCCTTCATCGAAACATTTGCAACTACGTTCCAGGCTTATAATAAAAGACATTTTCAAGGAGACTTCCACTTTGTCCGCGCTTCTCATTAAAACCAGCTAAGCGCACAATCATCTTGGCTTACTGCACTCTTCGACAAGATGCACTGACGCAAGCCATCCAATCCCAAGATTTATGCTCTCCTCTGCCAAATCGTCCGGCGACTCGTCAGAGTTTTCCACAAGCTGCCAGCAGCCAGCAGCCAGCTTCCTTCCAGCTGCATTCCGACACTTCACGTGGCAAGTGTCGTTTAGCATTTTGTTGATTTTATTTCTGGTGTTCCCTTTTTTTATGCTTTTGCTATCTGGCTGCCGGATATAAAAGCAACAACAGATTGCACAGCCATAAACGGGGCTGTCTACATGTGTGTGTACTCGAATATAGTACACGAGTTTGTAGCATGTGTGGCACGGGCATGTGGCAGGGGCAAGTGTGTGGTGTGGTGGGGAGCCCACAAAAGACAACGCTAAGTGGCCTGGGGGCGAAATTTTTGCCATTGCCATTGGCGCTCGTTAAATTTGCATGTGCATGCCACACACTCGTACATGTCTCTGTGTGAGTGTGTGACTGTGTGACTGTGTTAGTGGGTTAGTGTGTACCTGTGTGTGTGTGAGAAAAGTAAACGCGCAACAGTCTCTGGTAACGATTTGCGGTCTTTTGCTGTCTTCAAAAGAGTTTCCCACCAGCAGGCAAGCAAGCAGGCAGGCAGGCAGGCAAGGAAGCAAGGAAGCAAAACCAACCTTCATTTGGCATGCAGCAAGCGTGTCAAGGACAAGTCTGATGCAGCCACCTCCACCTCCACATCTACATCTACAGTCATTGCTATCCCAGCTCTGCTCTGATCAGAACTGACTCCGGGTTCGTGTCGCTGAAATTGAAATTGCCCATGCGAGGCGCCGCTGCCAGCAGACAATCGGCTGGCACAGCGGCAGCAGCATTGCGGCGGCCCAGAACCCAAAAATTATTCATCCCGTTGCGCGGCTCTAATATTTATTTAAAATTGTACTTTGATTAAAATGCGCGTGCCAAGTAGTTCCTTGGGAGTAGACGCTGGCAGAAGAAGCGAAATGTTAATCTAGATGAATTAAACAGAGGCTCCCGGGAAGCGGCTCTGTTGTGGTGGAGAGGTGGAGTACTGAAGCAGCGTGCTGCGCTGGCTCAACGGTTTGTAATTAAAACTTTTACAAGTTGATTATGCTCTAGGACTGCGCTATTACACATCTACCATACCCCGTCCCCCCATGCCACCCAGTCGTTTTGCTGACAACTCCATGGAATGCGGAACAAAAGAGTTTCGTTGCCGTTGACAGCTAGTGAGGAAATCCTCAGCTGCCACACAGGAGGAGGGCCCTCCGAGAAGGTCCTTAGTGTATGTTAGAGAGAGTATTCAGTGGTCGACTCGCAGCTCTTTCCTGCCTGAGCATCTGGGTTAATATTCATTTCTCTTTCCTTTCATTTCGTTTCGTTTCCTTCAATTTGCCACAGTGCAATATGTTTTTATGATTATGACAATGATAATACCGTAATCGTTAGGCGTTGCCTTCTGGCTTAATGCAACAATTGCAAAATGCGTTTGAGGCGACACTTGCAACAAATTGCCCCACACAAACACACACACACACACACAGACAAACTATGAGCGCACAAACGATTCGAGCTGAAAATTGCTTGGCACAGTTTGTCGCATTTGCCAGTGCCCGTGCCTGTCCTTGTGCCAGCCTGCCTTTCTCTGTCATTTAGAGCTCATTTCATGCGAAAAGTGAAACGGAATTTAAACAAAAGGCAGAGGCAAAAGGCAACGGCAGCGGCAACGCCAAAGCACTAGCAAAGACACTACACTGCCAGTGTCACAGAGGCAACAGTGGCAGCAGGCTACTTCCGTGTGGCAGCAGCAGTAGCAGCAGCAGCAGCAGCCATAAAATGACAGAGCAAATGCCTCCGCCTTGGTGCTTGGTGCTCCCTTTACCTGCCGCCTGCCGTCTACTGTAACCTCCTCCTAATGAGCTTGATGCGTTTTTGATGATGCTGCCCTGCTTGGGTTCTGGGGGCTGCCTGGCCACGGCCTGTCGCACTAATTGAATGTTTTACCTCTGTCCATGGGCCCCCAGGCAACGCTGCGTATGCGCAATATGCAGCTGCCCGGTTGAAAGTTGACTTTTATGAGGCATTTTCGGAATACACAATTACCGTGTAGAATTTATTAATGCCATTAATCATGCAGAGCCGCAGCAAGGAAGACTGCAGGACTGCTGGACGGCTGGACGGCTGGACGGCTGGATTGGTGGAAGGGATCCGCCACGTCTAAAGTTCTTCCTGCCTTGTCAACGACTTTAATTATGCTGTCCTGCTGGGGCAGGGCAGCCTCCCTGGTCCCGGCCCTGGCTCTGGCTCTGGCCCAGACGTGCTCATATTTTATGCTTTTATAAGCGTCGTTCTTTTTTTATATACATTTTGTGCTACTACATAATTCTGCGTGCTAGGTTCGTCCTTGCTGGCATCCACACTCCGTCCCTCCCTCTCTCGCTCTCTCTGTCTGCACTAGTCAGCAGGTTTTCCGGCTCAGAGCTGACAAAATGCTTTTGTTGAAACGACAAAACAACTATTCAAAAACTTTAGTGTCAAAGTTTTGTTGGTAAATGGGGGTGTATGAGGTTTCAGAGAGAGATCATCTAATACTAGAAATAAATTGTTTAATTAATTACATATTTTATGTAAATTCTAAATGGTTTATAATGCATACACTTTGCAAAATTGTACATCTATCTAATTTTTTGTTGAATTCATTTTATGTTCATTTCTGGAAATGTCTTTGTTGCTTAGTGTAATTAACACTGAGGATTTGTTAATCGATAAGCACTCAATTAACAGGTCTTAAAGGCTTACCACACCACCCGCCACCACCACCCCCAGACAAACCCCAACGCCCTTAGAAATTTTGCGTGTGGCATGCCTCAGCCCTAACCCATTCCTAGCCCTCCTCCTCCACCTCCCCCCGTTCAGGGTCCTGTGAGTCCTACTGGACAACCATTTTGAAGCGGCAAACAGCTGAGGCGTAAATTGATTCAATGAGCTTAATTGTGCTGACATTTTTATGTGGCACCCATCGATCGATCAATCGATGTGAAAGCGAGTGTGTGTGTGTGTGCGTGTGTGTGCTCTGTGGCACTGTCTGACACGCAACTGCACCTCTATCGTCCTCTCCACCCGCAGGGCCACCCCGCACTGTAAGCCTAATTTATGCCGTTGCATGGGCCGGGAATTGAATATGACAACTTTATAGAGTTCAGTTTATTATAATCGCATAAAATAGTTGACGTGCCGGGGCAAACGAAACGAGCGACGGGACCGGGACTGCCACTGAGACGGAGACGGAGACTGAGTCAGTGCCTGAGCTTGCGCCTCCCTCCGCTAGAGGCTCCTCCTCTCCTGGGGCTGTGCCATAAGAGCGTTGGAGGAGGATGTGCTGCCTTCCCATTGTTGTGCGTCTCATGCATCTTTCATGGGGCATCTCGGCTCCGGCTCCGTCTCCCAAAGTTTATGCAACAGATTTATGAATGCCCAGCTACGTGGCTGAATGCGGCACAGCTGAGGGGGTTCCCAGGCCGTGATACAGTTGGTAAGATTACGCCAAGAAGTAGTTAGAATTCAAGATTTTCAGATTCTACCAAATGTACATACATACATGTATGAGCAGTCTTAGATTTGGAAAGGTAGCTACCTTGATCCGTGCCGATGAGCAAAGTGTTCAGTGTACTCTTTCTGATGCGCAACCAATCATCACTTTCGGATGAGCGGAATATTAAGAACGAAGTCTGCCATTCTGCCTTTCATAGTCGCAAAACACTTGATAAAACTACCTACTAAAGTCCCGATTAAATAAGTGTGAGTAGTGGTAAGTACTAAACATACAAAGTGTATATATTGTAATGACATCAAAGGTATATTTAAAAACTGTATAAACTTTTGTTCCACTGTTTTGCCACTGTTCGAGTGCTGTGCAGAGTTTAGCGCTGATGAAGATAGCTTTGCATAGCATTGAGTCTCAACGGTGAAAAGTTTTCTTCTAATTGTCAACTTCATTAGCCAACTAACTGTTGTCGGCCCCGTCGCTGTCTTTGTCTCCGTGACAGACTTCGCTTTCCCGTGCCCGTGCCCGCTTTCAGAGTGACCTTAGGTCAGATGAAAACTTTTCGCCTTGTTAATTAAGTGCAGCTCAATCTGGCACTGCTGCCACTGCCACTGCTGGGGCACATACATATATTTAATTGGCAGCAGTTGTTCCTGATTCGAATATTAATGGCTCGCCGGCCGCTGTTTAATCCGCCTCCCGTTTAAATCCGTTTATCGGTTTTGTTTTAGTTTTGGCTTAGTTTTGGTATTGCCATAACTTTGGTTTCGGCTTGTTGATAATTGCATTTCGATGCGGATTAATTACATTCACACTGCAGACTGCAGTTAAATTAATTATTTACAATTAACAGCTGCTCTGCTCTCTGAATTAATGCAAATCCCACAAATTATGGATGTATAAAAAAGTATATACGATACATGCTAGAATAGTAGCAGTTTTCATTGCACTAAGTAGCTAGTTATGTGCGTGCTCTGCTTGTGTTTGCAGTTTGCGTTTTTAATCAGAGCTCATTAGCAATTCCGAGGGAAAATCATGCCGGTCCCATGGAGAAGCCAACTGCTCTCTGGTGCTAGTTGTTTCAATCGATCCCTCAGCCATTCTGCTTGAACGTATGCAAATATCCTCCCCCTCCCCGCAGCTCTGCTCTGTTAACGGATAGTGTTAGATATTAAAAGCTGGCCGTTGTGGCTGGATATGCATTTGGGTTGCAGCTACCATTCTGATGACTTCACATCGCGACGGAATATTTATTATTGTGGCACAGAAATAAAAAACAATGTTGCCCTTGCAATGCATAAATTACTCTAAAGAATAAACAACGACAACAAATAGAAGGGAAATAGGAGACGAAAAAGTATTTTTAATTTAAAAAACCGCACGGCAGGCAACAGCTATTAAAAACAGTCCAAGTTTTGCCCCAGAAACGAACCCTGAATGCCCTTCAAAATGCTCTCCAAAATGTGGCTTTAACTTTAAAAAAACAGAAGGAACACGGAACATTTAAAAGGAAAACAGCCGTAAATTGTTTTTCTCTTCCGCCGCAGCTTCTGAAGGTTCTCCTTGTGGGTCTTTCTTGGTGGGTGTGGGTGGGGGTGGGGCTGTGGTGCAAAATGCTGTCAACGCATTATGTAATTATGGATGTATCAAATTATGAAAAATGTGCTCAGTATTCTGGTACGTGTTGTGGAAGCATTTTATGACTGTCTCGGCGTTGCGTTGTTGCGTTGTTGCGTTGTTGGTGGTTGGCTGTTGGTGTAGCCGTCGCCCTTGCCACAGCGAATTATGTGACAAAAACGCTTCAGTAAACAGCAGACAGACAAATAGATGGGGCACATGCCACACCACCCACAAAAAAGCACGGAGAAAGGACACAGGGATGCCGCCCGACATGACAACGACAGCAAAGAGAGAGTGGGGGGGAGAAGTGTGGCAAACTGGGTAACCGGAGAGTCTTTCTCATGGCTGACACGTGAGTCCTACTACAAGCAGTCCCCAATGCCAGTCCCAGTGCATCGTTAAAGATTTATTTTGGAATTTTCAGCGGGCACCGTAAACCGCAGCGTGTAATTGTCCACATATTTATGTATGTACATATGTACATATGTAGTGGCACTCTACCTCTCTCTCCCTGTCTCTTTCCCTCTCTAGGTGTAGGTGTAGGCGCCGTCAGCATTGCTTACTTTTATGGTAATAATTTCAGTTTGTGGCATTAAATCAACGGAAACGGAAATGTAAAAACGTGTTGCCAGGAAGTCATAATTCAGCTTAGACAAACGAGAGAAGAGATGCAGGGAGCAAAAGAGATAGAGCTAGAGATAGAGCTAGAGATAGAGCTAGAGATGGGGGGAGCGACAGTGGGGGTGATGGAGCGTGTAATAGAGCAACATGCAACACTGTTGTCAGCATTGGTCCGCCACATTGGCGGAGCGGTGGACTACATCGCATTAATTTGGTTTTACAACATGGCCACACATAAAAATGAGAAATGGCTGACACACATGCCGCCAAGGCAAACACACAGACACGCACACAGCCGCAGTCGCAGCACAGACGGAGTGAAGCAGAGAACGAGACGGAATGAGCGATAAGTAGAAGAGCGAGCATCCAGTCAGACAACAATACAGTCGAAATTAGCGCAAAATGAATTATAAATGTGGCCCTAATAAAAATCTAACGCACAAAGCAAGAGCCACAAAGCGGGGAGAAAGAAGACAATCCAGAATGGGAAGTACCACGAAAGTATGCCAACAAAGTAAAGTGTGGAATGTGCAACATCAAAACAGATGCTGCACGGAACAATTTCACTAAGCCAAACAAGAAAACAAAAGTATTTTCTACCTTGTACTTGGACACTGAAGGAGATTGCTACATATAGAAAAATATACAGATGCATATATGCATATACATATATATATAAGAACAGGTCAACAGGAATGCTATAGAAAGAAAGAAAAAGTAAACATAGTTAAGGACTAAAAGAATGCGCTCTTTGTCAGCTGAATGAGTAGAAAGTAGTGGAAAGTCACTACCGGGTGTAGTAGGAAATTCAAATTAGATGGCTGCAATTGTGCAGGTTTTAAGCTCAAAGGAAAGGTCAGTAGGGGGGCGGTGGGTATCGCTGGCTTTGTCGCTGGTTTATGAGCGGCTCAAGGGCTAATCCCGACATCAAAATCAAGCTTAAGTCCCGCCTCAAATCGAAATCTTTAAAGCAGATGTCAGTCTCCCCTTGGGCACACCCACTCCCGTTGCCGGTCACTGCCACTGCTGCTGCTGCTGCTGCTGCTGCCACTGCTGCCACTGCTGCCACTGCTGCCACTGCTGCTGTGGCAATTATCACATCGTGTCGCAGTCGTCCCATTCTCCGTTGTAGCAATAATAACCCCCTCAGTCCCCCGAGGAAACTGAAGCAAAATGCTGCAAATACAACCAATCAAACCAGCTACAGAACGATGCGCCCCACAACACCCATTTTAATGTGCGCACGACTTAACCGAAGGCGTTGAAGGCGTGGAAGGGCGGCGAAGGGCGGCGAAGGACGGCGAGGAGGAGAAGAATTGATATTGGGTCCCGCTCTCTCTGGGTAACTTCATGAATTTTCTTGTGTTTTCAGTGGGGAAACAGCAGTAAATTGACATAAAAACCAAATTGTCCATAAAAATGTATTTCCCTTTAGCCAAGTCGGGGATATCCCCCCAGCACAATTTCTTATTCGCCTCGCTTTTTTTTTTGCTTTTTTTTTGGATACTGTTCCGTTGTTCCGTTGGCCCGATGCCCCGATGCTTATCGATAAAGTTCAATGGTAGCGGAGAGCTGCGGAGTGGGGAGTGGGGAGTGCTGGCTGCCGGAATTAGTTTCCTGTGTGTGTGTGTGTGTGTGTGTGTGCTGGGGGAATCCCTCGTCCCGGAACGGTTCCCGTCAACAATTTAATCAGTTCATCGTCGCCTGGCCTGGCCACAGCAAATCCAAAGGATTTCTTGCCCTGTCCCCCTGCTGTTCCTTCTGCTGCTCCTCCTTCTGTTTATTTTGACAGTCTTTGGGGGTCTGCGGTTTCTCTCCAGGGCTTGGCTCTGGCTCCGGCTCTGGCTTTGCCCCATTTACACAAAATAAGCTATAAGGTTTTAGTTTTTGGTTTTATTGGCCACATTCAGCCTACAGGAAATTAAAAGCCATCTGGCAATGCTTCCATTTCCTTTCAGACAGAGTCACTTCATCATCATCATCATCATCCGCCGCATAATCGATATTATGCTAATGCCCATCTAATTATGACTCATTATCGAAATGAACTCAACACATTTCCCATCACCCATCAACCCCATTATCTGCTGGCTGCCAAATTTCATTGGGCGCCAAATAAACTATAATTTGAATATAAATATTGGGGGAGAAGCTATGGAACACTATAATCTTTTAATTAAGAAATGTTTAACCTTGTAGATGGTAAATGGAAAACTACGACTTTGGATCGCTGTATCTTCAGGTAGTCCGGTGAAAGGCAGGGAGGTATCTATACATTTAGGCCTACAACCTAACTTGTCGCTCTTACAAAGCTCTCTGCCATGCCACAAAGATTATCCTTAGACAGCGTGCAACGAGGAGCAATCAAGAAGGAAGCCTGCGGTTCGACCTAATGCGGTTGCGAGAGTAACGGACTACAAGGACAAAGGAATGAAAACATCAATAAATCTACGTATTGTAGACCAACATTTGCTTAGCAGTAAACATTAAGTACATGAAAAACCCCACATGTACTATATGCTCTCCTTTTTTGCCGCCCTTGTTTACCCACTGCGTATTTTGTTTTTCCATTCGTGTCAACATCCTAATTGTTTACCGTCTTTCTGTGACGTGATTCGGTTTTTTGCTGGCGTTAATTATGGAATCAGAAAAACCAGATGCAGAACTCTGCATCCCAGGTGGAGGCACGAACTTTTCTTGCCGAAGGATCTGTCTATACACACCCTGCTCTCCCTCCCTTGCTCTGCCTCCTGTCCTGTGCGCCCTCCCACACACATCGACGTGTGTGGACGTTTGAATGGATTTTTAATAACATTGTCAGGGTGACACAGAAATGGCGTCAACATGTGCACAGCCACCGACCCTGACTGTGATTATCACTTGGCCTGCCTCCCCTTCGACCCACCATCGTTGTCCTTCGAGCGAATCCCTCTGACACCATCACTGGCCATCACATGGCAGATTTTTTGTTTGTTTGGTTTTTTCCGGGTTGTTTGCCCTACGCCTGCTGCTGCTGCCACTGCTGCCACTGCTGCTGCTGCTGCTCTTTTAGCCCGGTCAACAAGCTTATATTGGAAATGTGGCACAGGCACACTCTTCATCCTTTTTCGATGATATGGAACACACAGAGCAACTAATTTCAGCCTGATGATGATGATGATGCCGATGCCAATGCCGATGGTGATGCTAATGATGGGCAGTGCTCCACATTTGATAAGCTTTGATGGCGGGTAATTTACATGGACTCCGGCGAATTTATTGCCATGAAATAGGCCAGCAGCTGCGCTACAGCTGGACGGGACGGACGTAGATTTATGGGTACGTGAATATGCGTATGAAATGAGTTAATATTTTCCAGCCCGGTATCGGTTGACTTCTCACAGAACACTCCACCGTGCAAAGTGCGGTGTATTCATTGAATGTATTCAAACGCAGCCAGACACTGGCAGGATGTGCCTCGGTCCGACTGCAGATAAAGCCAAAAAGCGTTTATATGTATACATACTCGTCGTATATGTGTGTGTGTGTAGGTGCGAGTGTAATGAAGGCAGAAGAGAGTTGCCAGGGCAACAGCAGCATCAGAAGCTGGCAAACAAAAGCTGCCGAAAACAAATAATCTACTACTGTGCTTTCTGTTTTCTGTTTTCTGCCTTCTGTGTGCTGTTTGTCTTTTCCTTTCGGAGGCAACCGCTCCGCTCTGCTCCGGCTCTTATCTGGCTGCAATGCCTGCCTGCCTGCCTACCGTGTGGCATGCTCTTTGTCCGTTTACATGAGCCAGCCACTGCGGCAACATGTCGAGTTGTTGCCAAGTAATAATAACAAAAGGCTAAGACCGAGCAGAGCCGAGTACACAGGCTTAAAAACTCATTGACACGTTCCACCAGCTTCAGCTTCAGCCCCAACACTTTTAGTTTCTGTGCTGCCAGCTGCCTGCTGACTGCTGCCTGCCTCTGTTGCTCTCTATTTGCCCTAAGCCATTTACTTAGCCACACTCGGACAGATGTCAATACGAATCTCCGAGTGTAAATGGATGCTTGACTGGTTGAATGAATAAATAAATGAATGACTGAATCCATGCACGACTGGCTTTATGCCTTTTCCTCCTTGCCTGTTTGTTGTACTCGCACTAGCACTCGCACTCGCTCTCGCACTCGAAGCGGATGCCACATCTGGGATGTTACATACATCGGCTTTGATGGCGGGGCAACAGTGCGTATGACCGACTCCGAATGTGCATTTAATTGCATTTCGATTTGCAATTTTGCAAAGGGTCTGTCAGTGCATGTGTCTGCCACAGTCAGCCAGAGTTCCCCTTAACTCTCGGAGCTTCCGTTTGCAAACAAACCGAATATTCAATTAACAAATTATTAATAAGCCCGTAACGATGTGGTACACTCGATTATGGTGTGGCAGCTGCAGCTGCAACCTAATTTGACTCCTGGTGTGTGCCTGGTCAGCCGCAAAAGGGTACAAGACTCCAGTCAACACGGGTCATTTGCCTTTGGCAGTGCCCATGGCTCTGTCTGGACTCTCTCTTCAAACAAATGTGTAATTTCCTTCATTGTTTTCCCAGCAAGAAATCATGTTTCATTCGAAAGTTAATTAAAAACTGTAGGCGGGGGCCAGGCGTGGCTTTGATTGGCGTAAAAGGTTTTAATAAGCATAAATTATGAGAAGTCTATAATCAATTCTTGCTTTTATTTCTTTGTTGTTGTTGTTTTTGTTGTCTGGCTAACATGAAAATTGTTTGCGGCACGCGAGCACACAGAGGGCGGAAAGCAAAAGTGAGGATAAACCAAAGCTGGGAACACCCTGGAAGGTGCAACAAAAGATCCATCTACATAGACCAGACAAGAATTCAAGAGTGGATTCCAGTTACCAAGGTAAGTATCTACTTAGTGAATAGTTTTCCCTAGGTACTTCTGCTAAGAACAGATAATAAATATAGTTTGAGCATAGTGCAACCTTTTTCCATTGTATCCGAATATAAATATATCCCAGAAAGGGTAGCAACTGCTTGTCTGAGGTCATTGGGACCAGGTGCAGCGCAACCCCCTGTGCGTGGCACTTCCATATATAGCCAGATAGTAGCCAGATATCCGGATAGTGAGAGGCAGATAACAAAGCTTAACAAGTGCCCGACCCAGCCCAACCAAAGTACTCCAACCAGTTGCAACTGAAGCCCGCTGAAGTGAGCAAGCCGTGTAATTATACTCGGAACCAGCCCGAACTGACTGACTGACTGACTGCCTGAAGCACTGACAGACGGACAGACGGACGGACGGACCGTACCGGCTGAGTAAGTCGTGCAATTAGCAGCGCACATAACTCATCCGCCACGTGGCACCGACAACTGCTGTTGCTGCCGCTGCTGCTGCTGCTTCCCACCTGACTGAAAGTAAATGCAATTTGTGAAGTGAAATTGGTTGTACTTGTTAAATTAATCTCTTTCTCTGTCGCTCATTGCCAGTGCCGCTGCCTCTGCCGCTGCCTGAGCCAATTTCAAGCTCGACTTATTCGACTTGCTCATCAGCCATCCATCCATCCATCCATTCAGTGCTCGAATGTCGGCCACAATCACTGGCATTCTAATTAAACCGCAGCTAATCATTAATTAGACACATTGAATGTTTTTTTCCTTTTCATTTATTTATTTCTGTTTTCCCTGCTTTTAAGGGGAGGCCCATTTAAGTTTTGTAATCGCAACAACTTTCTAATGCCACAAAAGCCAAAAACAAATGTCGCTTTTAATTATGTGCCTAGCAAGGATTCGACGAAAGTACACTAAGCGCAAAAAGGGCGTGCGTTTAATTGGGAATATCGGATATATACATATTAAACTGGGGATCTAGCTTTGTATCTGTATTAGCTGCGTGCAACTTGGCAGCTTCATTTTCTTGGAATGATTTCTTTCAGTGTGTGCGACGGCTCACATTTAGCACCTCAAGGCACGCCACTGGCCACACCCAAGGGCAGCAAAGGATGGTTCTAGGCGGCAGGAGGTGCAGAGGACAGAGAACAGACTGCTGCTGGGTGTGCTCAAGGCTGGAGCCAAATGGCTCACCACCTGGTTAGCCCTCCACAGCACCGACCGACCGAGCGACCAAGCGACCAAGCGACCGACAGTTCGACCGACCGACCGACCGCACAGGGCCGCACCGAACTGACGTGCGCTGATCGACAGGATGTCTGCCAGTGGGTGCTCCCACTGTGGTTGCGAGGGATTGGGGATTGGGTATTGGGGACTGGGGGAGGGGGTCTGGGTGGCTTATTTATAAAACGACCTTCGGGCAAATCAAATGCAAAACTTTTATGCGGCCAGCGACACGCGTTCGCGTCCGCATTCGCCTGCTCATTAAAGGTCAAAGCCGATTTGTCTGCTCCTAGGTGTGTTCGTCCCTCTGTCCTTGGTATAGAATTGCGACACCCACACACCCTACCCCACCGCACCCCACTCCACACTCAAATACAAAGAAATAGCTTGGAATCACATACAAGGCATATTCTTTTCTGTTTTGTGGATGGAAAGCCTCTTTTTGAATTGTTTGCCCCCCACTGCCCCCTGCTGGGCGGCTCAATAAACATAATTAGCATTTTGGCACTTTACGTGGCTCAGCCACTAATGAATGAGTAGACCAAGAAAGAGGCAGGGGGTGGCAGAGAGGAAGTGGCAGCAGCAACTTCAATTGCTCTTATTTCATATGCAAACTGTGGCAAAGAAGTTGATTAAAAATTCAGTAGCAACTCAACTATTTGACAGTTAGGGCTCAGCGCCATCTGTGGGGCAAATAAATAACACGGTTAACTGTGCAAAGGCCACACACACACACACACACACACACAGAAACACACATGGCACAGCACATGGTGGCATGACACATCAACACTCATAGAGAGAGAGATGTATACAAGTGTCACTCGTGTGTAGCGCACTCAAAAGCCAGCACTTGGCAATTGCCATGTTAGCAGGCACGCACACCGGCATAGGAACACACACACAAATACACATACACGTACACGTACATGTGAGACCAGCAGGCAGGCAGGCAAAAGGGCTACCCAGAGTGTCACACATGGCGCATACGTGTTGCCTGGTCGAAAGTGCCACTGCCATCGTCTGTGGGGGGCCCTCTGTGCCGCAGAGTGTAATTAAATATTTTACAGGCAATCTACATTCTTGAGATAAACTCAACTTTATAAAATGTGGTAGAGAGACAGAGACAAGGAGAGAGAGAGACAGAGAGAGACTGGGGCAGAGCAGCAGCAGAAACCACAATGGGGAAATGTTTTCAAAACACCAACACAACAGAAAAATGGAAAATGCTAAACAAGTGGGGGGCATGGCAAGGAGCCAACGAAGATGGAATGCTCTTAGTTGAAGGTTGTTGTCAAGGCGTAAGACCCAAAGACTTATAATTATGATATGGTAATTGTTATGGTCCAATAAACATGTGTATGTACTTATTGTATGATAAATTGTAGCATTTTATACGTTAGACAAACTAATTTGTATGTATTCTTTAAGAGTCTTCAATCTTGGTTGATCTTGGGGCCTGATGAAGACATAGAAATCTCTTTTACTCCATGTATTCAACACTCTGATCTTAATCTAATCAATTTAAGCAGCTTCCATCAAGCTGGCTTAATGTTGCCAAAATGTCTGACAAAATCAAAGAACTCTCTTCCATATCAAGGCTCCAAAAAAAGGACAACATCATAAGATACAGGATTAATGTTTGCACCACACACACACGCATACACACACATTTTCACTCGCACTCTGAATGGAGATTCCGCGGCTGCAGCATTTCGAGGGCTCGCCCCCGTCGTACATACGATTTTTGGGGGGCATAAGTCGTTGTTGTCGTTGTGGAATTTAGATTAGTGTCATTTAACTTCTTAGATTTACAAATGTTGCATGAAAAGATAATCGGCTTGCCCTTGTACGCCCAGCAGCCAGCCGCAGACATGGGATACGAACAGGGATACATAGTCATGGGCAGTTTTGTGGTTCTTGGGGCTCTCCGCAACCCATAGTCTGCCTTTCTCTCTCTCTCTCTCGCTCTCTGCGTTTGAGTTGCGGCATTGTAACAGGTTTTGGGTTTGGGTTTGGGTTTTGTGGTTGCCCAGGCCAGGCCATGACATGGCCGAAGCTGGAGTCCGACCCAAATAGGAGAGCCTCTCTATCATCTCTCTGTTTCTGTCTCTGTCTCTGTGTCTGTGTGGACCTGCACGCGTGTTGGTAATTGCGCTTTGAGGTTGTAATTTGCGAATTGAAACTGTCAGCAGGAAATTGTCGTGCGTGTGTTTGGATTTCATAAGCAAATTTTAATACTGAAATGCCAAAGATTGATGGCCTGGAACGACAGCAAATCCTTCCCATCCCCAACTGTAGCTGTAGCTGTAGCTCCTACCCTTGCCCTTGGTTTTTTTATTGGACTTTCATTGACAATCAACTTGGAATTTAATTTGTTAGGCATTTGCCGTCTGCAGAGCGGGGAAGAACAGCTAATCATTTTCCCTTTACAAATTTAATTAAAACTGCATTGACATTGCGTTGGTCTTTAATGGTCTTAATTAATAAGTTATGTCTCCTCCATTCCCTGCTGAACAACAAGGCGGAAAATGGAAGGAGTTGGGGGCTAAAACTGTTTTTTAATTGCCTGATAAAAAGGGTTATGTTCGGTGAGGGCCAGCAGCTGGCCAGCCTGACCCGAAGAGGGCCCGGGGAGAGACCACTTGAGCCGCCCTAATTGGCTGGCCAAGTGTTGGTTATTTTGGGCAGAACAAGCTGCAAGGCCTGAATGTGGTAGCCCATAGGTAGCCAAAGGAAGCCGAAGACCACAAGTGCCACAAGCTCCGGACTTAGTTAGTTTGGCCTGAATGTTTAGGGACATGGGTAGAAGAGCGTCTACTGGGATCTCTCGCTTAACCTTAAAGCCGACATTGCTTACAGGCTTTCTTCCTCTGAAACACTCTCTTCATCCGGCTCTCTGTTAGCCGTCAACATTGGGGAGATGGGAGATGGGAGTGGCAGTAGCAGTATCAGGCTCTATCTACAGTGTTTTATTCGCAAAAAAAAAACCCAGCCAAGAGAAGCGCAAATTGTGGCAATGCGTGCGCAAAAAAAACCATCCATCCATCCATCTATCCATCTATCCACTTGCAGTGGGAAAGGGTTATGCGCAGCATTGGGCATATTCACACACATGCAGACACACACACACACACAGACACACCGAAAGCAGCGGAAACGGAAATGTAGAAGCCTGTAGGAGAACAGAAGTCCATAATTCTGCATTAGCAAGAGGAGCAACAGCAGGCAGCAAACAGCAAGGGAAATGGCGAAGGCAGCAACAAACATCGACAGATAACAGACAGCAGTTCAGTCACACGTGAGCGCACGTGATAAGAATAAACAGGTGGAAAACATAGGTAATTTCAAAATTCACTCGTCAAATGAGTATTTGAAATAGAGAGCAGAGAGAGAGAGAGAGAGAGACAGAGAGATGAGATGATGAAATGATTTAATTAGTGCATTGTTTTAAATGATGTAGCAGGTATTTGATAATTTCAATTTGGAATTTGAAATACGAGAAGACAATTATGGCAAATCGTTGAAATAGCCATGAACTTCGGTACGGAATGCAGTAATGGCCAGGAAACCCGAGAACCGACTATGGGAAGGAAGTTTGGAGGAATTTGTGAAATAATTTCATGAATTCAGAGCAAAGCATGTGGGACGATTTGAGCCAAGAAGGACATTAGGCAGGATGAGAGCCAGAGGAGTTTATTTAAAGATTTGTGTACTTTGAATTGGGGGAAAAGGGATTCGATTACAACCAAATGTGTTTCTAATTACAGGCAAAATATTGACAAAGAAATTTATTGTAAAATCTTTGCTTCACTGATCTTTTGCCCCAAGAATGTCCTACGATGTCCCAAATTCGTTCTGGGAGTCTCAATCCATTGACCTTGGCAAGTTTACCGTCCTTAGCCCTGTTTGGTCCGCCCCCTCCGGCCGCCTCTTGCCATAAGTATAATTAGTTTTGCACTAACTGGGGCGTAAAACGAGACTCAGACACAACACACAACGCCCCCAGATCGAAGCCCTTGCCTCGACCAACAGAAAATCATTAAAAATATTTGCCTGCACGCGCTGAGCCGCCTCGTCATCCAATCAACCATCGACATCGCCACCGCCACCGCCACCGACACCGACACCACAGACCCACCAGCTCCACTCCTTACCCGACTTACCCTCCTTACCCTTCTTCCCCTCTGGTACCGTCAGCAGGCAAAGGGAGAGCAAAAAAGAACCCAATTTGGGGCATAAAAATTGTTGCTTACTTGGCAAAGATGTTTATCACACCGTCGGGTGGCTGGATAAAAAAATAGAGGGGCAGTGTACTGGCAGTACAAGATTCCAGGGCAACCGCTGCACAGTGGTCAAAAATATGGCATAGTAATAGTCCACAAATGAACAATATGCCAAAATACTCCTGTATTACTCGAAGAAGATGCGATGCAGAGTACGATACGTCTGCCCAGCTTTCTGCTGCAATCTCCAGGGCCAACAAACTTGTCTCCACTTTCTGCTACATCTTTGACCACTGTGCCGTGGCCACTGCGGTTGGCAATGTAAATATTTTGCCATTTGGGCTTTCTCTTGGATTAGTTTCATTTATTTCATCATTTGCGCGTCGCACTAAACGCATGCAGCGCCTTATCCTCTGTCCTGTCTTCCAGAGCATTGGGTGGTCGACTGGCAGCTGGTTCAGTGGTTCGGTGGTTCGGTGGGTGGTCTGATGCGGTGCAGGGCTGTGGGCTTGCAAGTGGGGGGATAAGAATTTAATCAGGCCGCTGGGGACTGTAAAGCGCCGCCGCCGCTGCCGCCGCCTGCTGCTAAAACAGAAAATGTAGGCCCTGCCCACAGAAAGCCGAAAAATAGCAGCAGAAAAAAAAGAAACACCGAAACACACAAATTTCCTTGAGCGTAATACTGGGAATGTGAATGTTCCTCCCAGAATGATGACGATGGCGATGGCGATGACGAGGTCCGCCTGCCCCAAAAGGAGGAGACTCCGCTAGTAGTGGAGTTGGCCTCGTTGCTATTTGATTTCCTTTGGCGCTTTCTTTCTCTCTTTTTTTCGCTTTTATTATACGTTACAAGTGTGTGAAGTTGTAATTTAAGTGTGTGGGGAGGAGCATTGACACGCCCACCGGGCAGCGGCATTTGGCTCCCATTAAATGGCGCCTTCAGGACATGGCTCATGGCTGGAGGGCACATTGATTTTCTTTCTGTTTTCTGTTCCTTCATTTAATTCATTTCTGCTTCGGCATGCCTTTAAAGCACATTCCTGCTGTCCACGGAAATCATTTTCAGTTTCAGTTTCAGTTTCGTTTTGATTCCATGGGGCTTAGCCGTCCAAGAGAGAGATCCCATCTCCTCCTCCTGTCCCCAGCACTGACACTGACGAGTGTCAGGCACATGTCCCCCACATAGCCAGGCGATTGACTTGGCTCAAGCGTGGACACAGCTGGACACCGATTGGGCGGGTCGTCGGAAGTGGGAAGTGGCGCAGGAGAACAGCTTATTGGCTGCTGCTGATGGACCACAGGTGGGCATGGGCATGGCCATTGGCATGGGCATGGGGATCTCGTCCTTCAACTGGTTGGATAGTTGCCCGAAAGCGGAGTTTGAGTGCAACATTTTCCAGCTTATATTGAAAAATGTCGTTTATTTGTATGGGCAAGCGAAAGGCTGCCACAGAATAGTTTTTCCATCTAGTTTCAATCTTTTTTTAGGCCAAACATTTTGGGAAAAAGTAGGTCACACCCACTCTAGTAATTCACTACAATATTCTTTATTAAAATAATAATATCGATGATGAAAAATATGCTACCCTTATGAAAACTTCTCTCTGCCCAACCAACCTTCCTATAAGATGGATATAAAATCTATTGATGGTCAAAAGAAACCCACGAAAGGTGGAAACTTTTGCATCTAAATATGAAATTCTGAAACGAATTGAAGCCATAATAATTGTTTGAAACTAGTTGCAGCCAGCCCCAATGGTGCAACACAAAGCCTCTTATGCAATTTGAATACAAAGGAGCTCGGGGTTCGCAATGGTTACCATATTGCGCTCAACTTTGTTCATAATAAGGCACAGGCAAGGCTTCATCAAGCTTTACAATGTTAGCAAATGGAATTTTGCAATAATTGAACGATTGAATAACAGGAGCAGGAAAATGTATCCGCTGCGCTGCGGGAAAGGTTGAACTTTGACTGAAAAAGTTCCCCTATTCTGTCCTATTTTTACCTGTTGAACTATTTATGTCTTTGCTCTTATAATGGAAGTAATGGTTCAAATAATGGTACTACCCTCTATGGCTTTTCCATATAATTTTCTTTTAATAGGGGCATTGTGCATGTGTTGCAGGAGCTGAGATGGCGGCTTTGGGGCAGGTAAGTCAGGTCGAGGGGGTGGACAATTATTTTTAGCCCATTGTGTGTATTTGCCTCGACGCGGGGCCTATTCTGGGCCAACTGTCTGTGTCTGGTTGGGCAATTTAGCCAGGAGCTGGGAGGGTGGGTGGTTGATGGTGTTCCTGGATTCCTTGCCAATCAATATTTCACATACTCCAAATCGATACGACTGGCAGTACACGAGGCGTATGATTGATCTAATTGATAGCCAAGATTGATGGCTCAATCTCAGTGTTGGCTCCAGCGACGGTTACGGCTACGGCTTGTGGCAACAGAATGTCTCTGAGCTACCAATAAATTACAATTCCAACTTACATGAACGACGGAACTGCAGCAACAGTTGACAGGCCGCCGCATCAAGTTCAGGCCTGAACTTCGAACTGCACTCGCAACCGGAAACGGATACGGAAATGGTAACTTTTCTCTGCTATCACGATGAGTTGAGTTTTCGGGAAAAACACTATGCACTCAGGCTAACTGGCTAGCTGGACTTCCGTTGGAACCACAACCACAGATCCAAATCCAGATCCACATCCACCAGCGAGCGAGCGAGCGAGCGAACGAACGACGAGAACGCGACTTGGCAGTCCAAAGGACGAGCGTGGACTGTGGCACTGCGCTGGCTGTCAGTGTCTATTATGGGGCCACAGCCACAGTCAGAGCCAGTACCAGTGCCAGA
The DNA here is from genome assembly GCA_005876895.1 of Drosophila azteca. Taxonomy (NCBI): domain Eukaryota; kingdom Metazoa; phylum Arthropoda; class Insecta; order Diptera; family Drosophilidae; genus Drosophila; species Drosophila azteca. Next base: position 22,205,351 of record VCKU01000004.1, read on the forward strand.
GACCCTGCAGAGGCAGCAAGCAGCAACTGTTGGTCGTGCGAATGTCGTACACGGTTAGTCGTTACGATATTCGTGGCTGCTCGGTAAAACGACTCGGCTCGACTCGACCCTACTTCGGCTCTGTCCTGAAAGCCTTCCTTCTTCTGTGGATTTCTGTGGTGCTGCTGCTGCTGCTGCTTGTGTTTGTGTGTTTTGGTGTTGTGCAATGGGCATGGCATGTCGTCGGCAGCTGTTTAACTATTTTTCGGTTAGTTTTTCGCGCTGCGCTTTGCCTTTCAATGACAAATTGTTGCATCTGCAAGAAGCGTTTCTCACTCTGTCGCACGCCTGCCTTTTGTTCAGGTTTCCACTGCTCAGGGACTTGTGTTTTGTATTTCCTTTTGAATCAATATCCCGCTTATAGTTCCATTACTCTTCTCCCGCAAAAATACTTTCGTATTTTTCTGTTTTCAGCGCCGTATGAGCATTTTTGATTGTTGGCCTGGTCCTGGGACCTGTCGAATCTTCAGCCAGACATCTTTTTGCTGTGCACGAGTGTATGGTAAATAGCTAAGGGAGGGAGGGGAGGTGTAACATTTAAATTTATTGCACAACATCCAGCATTACTCGCGAATAGCAACAATAAGAGGAGCGGAGGAGAGCAGAGAAGAGGAGAGCAGATACTGATAGCGCAAAGTTTAATGGGAAATGTAAATGTTACGCCATTGTATGACATACGACAATAAAATGGAATGAAACAGAAACAATAAACCGATGGCTGCCATGCCCATGCCCATTCCCAGGGTACAGCCTGTACAGGTTGTTGGACCCACTGCATCCATCTCCATCTCCCTCTGCCTCAACCTATTTCTCCAGTCTCTAGTCTCTACTCGCTTGCTTTTCCTTTTTTTTTTCTTTATTTGCTTTTATTTTTCTACGGCTGCGGCCATAATTTACAATAAAAACACAAACCAGAAGGTGGGCTGCAGAGTGAGGGAGAGAGGGAGATAGAGCGAATGCGAGGGAGATAGCAAAATGTGAAGCTGAAAATGAAAGAGTCTAACAATGTGGCGGCAGGGCCCGGCTTCTGGGCTGGCTGCCGTTTGCATTCGATGGAATGGATGAATGAAGAGCCAGGAGCAGAGCACACTGCACAGAAAGGGGTGGGGGGAGCAGAGTGGGGGGAAGCTGTGGGATAGCGTTACCGTTAGTCGTCTAAAAAGCAACGAAACCATCGAAATCGCGCCGTGCAGTAAGACTTCAGAGTCAGATATTGTATTTCATGGCGTCTCGCTCGATATGTCACGCCGTGTGCCCCTCTTTCTCTCTCTCTCTCACTCTCTCTCTCGCTCTCTTTGTGTGCATATGTGTTTGTGTGTGTGTGTGTGTGCCATAATTCAATTTCAGAGTAAGCCCATCTCTACATATGTACATGGCCTCATCCTCAGACCCATCTACCCCTAGTGCCATCCACATAAGGCATTGATCTGGTCCTAGTAAAGCGCGTTATGTTTTATGCGTGCGGCTGAAAAGTTTAACGAGGCATAAACAAACACGGGCCAGGCCATGCCAGGACTGGGGCTATTGTCGTTGCCGGAATGAATGAATGTCCCATATGATATATGGCCAGCGATAGACAGCCGACATTACAGCGAACTGGGAGCCACCGTCTCGGGCCAGGTAAACTGCTGGAAAGATGGAAGGGATGGAGGCTGGCAAGATTTTCCTTATGCCTAATGAATTGCTTTGTATTATCTTTGGGGTTTGGGGTTTGGAGGCTTTCCAAATCGTTCAGGCAATATGCTAGCCATAAGACCTCTTCCTGAAATCGAAATCCTTTCAAAGTTTGTGAATGATTTGGTGCTGTAAGTGTTATGTTTTTCCTTATTTTCAAGTATTACCTTCCCAAAAACATTCGATGAAATGATTTTGAATGCAAGCCAGCTGCTGCTGCTGCTCTTGCTGCTGCTGCTACTCTGTTTCTGTCTCAGAGTTGAGCACGCTCAAATTGGCTTATCCATAACCCAATTAGCCATGCAGATAACGCTGTGTCACGGCCACATCCGCTTTACATAAACCATATGTTTCGTCACATGCAATTTCCAAAGCAATTAGCCCCTATGCACTGCACTCCACCTGGCTGATGCAACATCCATCGTACAAAATCGTAGCACCTTCCCCCCCCCCCTTGCTTTGCCAGCGTTGCGCCTGCAGCCTGTTGCTAGCTCCTATGAATGTGCCCCAGTATCTGTGTGTGTTAGTATCTGTATCTGTGTGTGTGTGTGTGTGTGTGCCAACGAATTGAATTTGTCGCGCATCGAACAAACTTGGGCAATTCCATCAACAGGCCTCGACTTCCCTCCCCTTCCCATAAGCCTGACCCACGACCCACGACCCACAACCATCGACCATTGGGATCTGACTGCAGCATTTGTCGGTGCTACATGACTTTTGACTAGCGCTGGTTCTGCTCCTGATAATTGAATTGGCTTGGTTGTCGACCGATTTAAGGTTCGAGGACAACAGAGCCTTGGCAGTGTCAAAAATTACGCATACGCCCGGTATGGCAGGCATTAAGCCATTACGGCTAATGAAGCGGCAGCTTCTGCTGTCGGCCTGACTGCCTGACGGCTGACTGGGGGCAATTACGACAACGATGGCATCGCTTCCATTGGCCATTGTTTCGCTTCTCAATTGAATTACATTGAAAAGCTCGTTTGGCTCGTTAGTCGAACGAGTTTCAGCCGATAAACATGTTCAGCAACTTAAAATGCAATCAACGGGCGCCGCGGCTGCCAAGTGAGCAAGAAGTGAAGCTAATCTCGATTCAATTGTTTTATATTGAAGCCAAGAACCAGCGCACACGCATCCCCCCATCGAAATATCTATCCATATATGTATGTATGTATCTATGTACATATCCCCGCGAATTGCAACAATTTGAGGCACTTAAGCGGAAAATAATCTGATGGACGTTACCATCACGAAGGGTAACAAACAACCAGGAGTGTTTTCCTCTACCACCTAGAATAGACATGCTTTTATCCTATTGTTTTTTGGGTACTCTTTCACTGGGGTGCAGGTTTGATGAACAAAAAAAAGTGAAGGATTATTAAGAGTATGACTCCCGTGAGTTAAGGATGCCACGCTGAAAGTTGTCTCCTTTAGCAAGGATCAATCTGCCAGGGTATCTATGTCTTCGCCTGCCCACAAAGCGCTTTCTTCTCTGGTGTTTTTGTACTTTTTTAATTGGTGTTCTGTGCTGATTGGTTTTCCATCAGCTTGGTGGGATTAAGTTGAGCGTTTTCAATTTGCGGAAATAAAAATAACAAAAGCGAGAGGCGGAGGCACAAAGTTGGCCGGGACGGGACTGTCAGTGGCACTGCTATTGCACACTGACAATCTCAATTGAATGCCAATTTGATTTTATTGGCATGCAGCAACTTGTTGGGTCTGTGCCCATGGCCGTGCCTCTGCCTGTCAATGCAGCGGCCAGACATAATATTTCAGTTGACCAAGCCCGAAAGAGGCGAAGGCTCTGCTGGGGAGGTGGCCGCCCAGCGAGGGCTCTGCGGGGGAGCTGGAAGCCAAATCAGGGCGGCTTTTTGCTCTCAAGCTTTTTTTTGGCTTTCTCTTCTTACGCGCAGCAACGCTTGCGGCACGTACTCGGCTTTTGTGGGGCAACATTGTCAGACAGCGTGGAGAGAGCATGAATCATCATGTTGAAAATATAATTAAAGTTTTTGACAGTTGTTTTTGAGCCCAGCAATGAATGAGTGTCATTTCTATGAGGGCGTGATAAATGATGTTGGATTTAAGAGCACAAAAAAAACGGGATTCGGGAATCGGGAGTCCTAGGATTTCAATTTGGCCAACAAATGGAATGAATTCCATTGCCATCATTAAACGATGATTATGATAATCATTTGGCGAAATGTACAACCACCGAAAAACATGCCCAAAATGATTTACCCACAAATTGCGAATCCCCCAACAATTTTGTGTCCATCAATTTCGCATGGAAATGATTTTGCATTTGTCCAGTGCTCCGTGCTGCGTGCTCAGTGCTCAGTGCAGAGAGCGGCTGCGGTCGTGTTGAAATGAGTGCCACACATCACGAAATCCCTGGAATATAATTTTCATTCGCGTATGCATTTCTGTCCAATTTAAAGATAGATTCGATTCTGTTTAAGCCAGTTTCGCTCTTCATTTAACAGAATGATTGATGGAAACCAAGCGCCCACAGAGGCAACCCTTTGGGGCTGGCTTACCTTTGGTTTCAGTTGCAGTCGCTTTGGGAATTAAAAAATCTCTTGGAAATTGTACAAGTCAGATGGGTAATTAGAACTGGCAGCACATACGCTCCGTTTCGTTTCGTTTCGTTTCGAATGGGGTGTGTCCTGGCCAGGGCTGGCAGTTAATTGCTTGCCGTAACTTGCAACTGCAACAGCAGCTGCGAGAAGTGCAACGAGTGGATTGAACACAAATCCCCAGCATCCACTCTACGACGCACTCACGGACACAAGGAGTTTGCTGAAATGGAAAACTTTTGAAGTAAACTCTGTCAAAGCAAAAGTTCATCCGGGCCGTGCAACAAATTTAAAATTTTCACTTTCGCAGGGCAGAAGAGTGAGCTCCAAATGGATTTTGGTCGCCACAAAAATAATTGAATTACTTACCGAAAACAGCAACATTTTCGGGCCAATGTGTAACAGATAATTTCATTAAAACAGTCCGCACAGAAGCGGAAGCTCCTGTGGCTGACACTGGCACACACTGCGTATGCGCAATGTGCGTTTCTGTTTCGGATTTATCTTGGACTTTGGCAGTCCTTTTGTGGATGCTCCGAGTGTACTCATTTCATCCGAAACACATCCTGTTTTCCCATTTCATATGCAATGCCTAGACCTTCTCTCTCTATCTCTCTCTCTCTCTCTCTGACAAGGCCTTTGTACAAGGAAATCCTTTTACACCATATTGAGGTTTGTTGTTGCCATGGCTTGTGGCGGTCTCATTAGACACAGGATATTAGGACACAGTTAAAGCCAGAAGCAGCTTGAGTATATGATTCCAACACGTCGCAGCGGCAGCTGCAGTTAATTTTAAATATTTATGCCGAACGATGGCAACTGGCAACTGGCGGCAGTCGGAAGTCGGAAGTCAAGTGTCAATATGGCCCGAAGTTTGCATCTCATTGGGATTGAATTAATAATATAAACGAGGGGAACTCTTTGGAGTGCCCGAAAGGGAAATTGCAAAGTTTCAAAGATCCTTAAAGCTGCTTCTTCGATTCGGGATATCAATCTCCAAGCAAAACAAAAAGTTTCCTTCTCAATTTGCCGGGGTTCAGTTTGCTGAAACATTCCTGCAACAATTAGCAACCGAAAGTGGGCCAAGCAAAGTGTCAAGCAGGGAAAACATCGAATTGGACTAACGAAGTGTAATAGAAACTCGAATGGAAATGGAAATGGAAACACAAGCAACAACTGTGAACAACAGAACACTAAAAACGAAACTTGTGTTTTGCATTTGGTTTTTTCCTCTGCTGCCTGTTGGCCCACACACAAACCACACAGAGTCCCAGAAAGGCAAGCATAGGAGGGGGCAAACCAACTTGAAACAGAAGAGAATCGGATAGGAGTGCACAACACCCATGAAATACTTATTTGTAGTTCATATGAAGACTCAAAAAGTCCTGCACCAAGTGACCTGCACTGACCAGGATGGGACAAGGCAACCGAAAAATATTTCCATCAATGGACTGCGAAATACTTTAAAAACATATGCAGATATATTTTGAACAACGCTCTGGCACACGAAAAGCACATTCCCTCGCTCTGTACCAGTGCAGGGTATGACAACTGTTGACGACATGAACTCTGAGTTTTTCGTTGATAATAATAATGCTGATGGTAATGATTTCGATGGGCCAATGTGGGGGTGGTGGTGTTGCATGTGTTGGAGTTGCGGTCAGTGGGATGGAGCATGCAGCATGTTCCTGTGCGTTGGCACAACGCGGACAAGTGGCCATCTAAGGCTGCCCGTGGGCATACAAAGACATTGCAAACGCTTGTCGTTTCGTCGATACAATTAATGTGACAACCGAACACAAGGCGAGGCGACACAACACGGCAGCTGAACAAAGAGCAAAGTGGACAAATCAGGGAGTTAAGGACTCGCCTCCTCTCACGTTCAATGGGCAATTTCAGTTTTAATGAGTGATACTTCCCCGACCATCAAAACCTTGTCGATATATGCAAATTGGATTGGGGCTGGCGGACACACCTCGTGCATTTAAAGTGTCCAAGGGTCTCTTTAAAGCCAGCCTCCCTTTGGTTTCCCCCCCGAGTTTCAGTTTTGATTACATTGTCTGCGTCCGTGTCCGTGTCCGTGTCCGCGTCCGCCTTTGTATGCAAATTTCCCAGTCAGCGTTATTAATTTTGCGCCCAGTTTACTGTGCTGGCTTCTGGTGCTGTATCCCCTATTGAACGGCAGACACATCAAAGCGCGCTGGCTGACAAAAGCACACTCGCCTTTTTCTTGTAAATATGCGTGTGCGCTTAAAAAACAAATACACCCATACACATAATGTATAACAGAAAATATAAACTGAAACGGAAACTGAGACAAACAAATGTTAAAGGGACGAACGGCGCTTTCAATTGGAAAAAAATGAGACCAAAGGAGGCAAGCGGAAATATAATGAGTTTTGCTCGGTGCCCAAAGCCGGGGGCTGGCCCTGGCCAAGAGCTGACACTCCTTTCACCAGAGCAGGCAGGGGGAGAGTGGGCACAGCGACAGCGCGACAGTGTGACAATGTTTGTATGCTTAAGCAGACATAGGCTCCGGGTCTAGCTTTGGCTTTGACTCTGCCCTTCTGCCCCTCAGCCCCTCTGCTCTTCTTCCGTTGAGAGTCTCATAAAGTGGACGGACATTCGCTTTGATTTGCTGTTGCTGTTGTTTGTGTGGCTTTTTCTTTTGCCACTCGAATCCGCACTAACGACTCGCCAGTTGATGTCATACGTGCGGTGCGAGGACAACGACACCGTGTGGCAGCATCCAGTACTCGTATCATCCTCATCATCATCGCCACCGTGGACTCTTTGCTCTGTCCTTTGACGCAGTGGCAGTGTGTCCCCCCCTCTCTCTGTAGGCAGCGTCACATTTAAAATCAATTTCATGGCCTGTGCCAGGAAGGACACAGCCACACACACACACACACACACACGGAGGGGCACGTGCCACAAGCCTGTCCCCTGTCAGCCACAAATGCAAATATAAACATATGCGAAGCTCACAAAAAAGAAATCCCTTTCAAGCTGTAAATACTTCCCTCTTTAGGGAAGGGTAAATCCACTTTTTCTAGCTGCTCGACTAGATCCAAAGCGCTGTACATTCTTAAGTAGGATAAAAAGCCTGTATAAATAATGTATTGGCTGTATTTTTAACTGAGAAAGGACACTGCTTGTGGCAGGGCATTCCATATTCGAAGTCCATGTGTAACTTTTCCTCATATTTATTTATTTTCCTTTCATAAGCCTTTGGCTCCTGAATGTACATACGTCTGAGCGCCAGAGCCACCAGGGAAGGTCATTACTGATAAGTCAGCCAATAAAGTTGGCCACTCTCTACTTCACAGCATTGAGTATACGCCCCGAGTTCACACGCTGCAGTGTGTGGACAGAGCAATGCACTGCACTGCACGGGGAGCTGGGAACTTCCGGGAAGACAGTTGTGCTGGAAAACCACAATTAAACATCTAGGAGCTGGCGGATTGCTTTAACTTATTATGCAATCTCAGGGCAGGGCTGGGCAGGGCAGGTGTTCGAGCTCGAGCAGAGAGCCTTCTCATTCCTCAGAGCAATAAAAGTTTGCCGCCTGGCCGTGGCATGCGGAATAATTCATTCGACATTTAAGTGTCTGCCGACACGTGCAATGTAAAAGTTTTACGCGCCTACACACGCACACACACACACACACAGCTGCTTGCATTATGTAATTCCGCATAAAGCGTTGAAGAGAAGCGTTGCCAGAAGACGCTGTCAAACGCAGTGCCCAATGAGGAGTAAAGTAAAGCTCTTTGGCGGCTGGCGGCTGGCGGATGGCAGATGACAAATTGGTCGCGTTTCATTTGCCGCTGCATACATTTGAGCCAATGAATCTGCATACATATGTCTGAAGCGTTCTCTGATGGCCAAAAGCAATCGATTTTCCTCTCCTTTTTTTTGGCAAGCGAAGGCGAAAGTGATTTCCTGCCCATTGCCGGCAAACTTCATCAAGGCAACATCTCTTATCAGCGGAGGGTTGGGAGGGAGTGGCTGCATGCCTGGAATATCTTCCGGTTCCGCACTTTTTGATGTCTTCCTCTCTCACTGGGTAGAGGAAGATGGCAAGCGGAGAGGAGGGGAGAGCTTAAAGTGGAGCCTGAATCAGCAACATTACTGCGTTACGGCGCGCCGTAAGTGTTGCACGGCTCCATTTCGATGCCAAGCCACAAAAAACTCAAGAAAATCAATTGCAAATGGGTACAGACACTCGAACATTGCTTGGTGCATATTTGATACAAGTATATGATCCCACCTACATATGTATGTACATATTTACATATATTCGAATCATCTATGAATGCGAATTCCATGTAAATCCTGCGAGATTTGGCGCGTGCTGCTTCAACCACACATTTGAGCCTAAGCTGGTCGTAAAAATAAACAATTTAGATCATATTATAGCAGAATACATATATGCATACATATGTACATAGACCGCACCCATGTGCGGTCAATAGACACCATTTAAAATGCATTTAAAAACGTGTGAAAAAGGGCACCTTTTGTGCTGCATACTTTCAGGAGCTTAGTGGAAATTAGAATTCAAATGAAAGGGACGCCAAACTTTCTTTCAGTGGCGGAATGGGGGTGCGCGGGTACTGTTGATCCCATAAGAACTGCAGAATTATTTTCTTGACACACAGAGGAGTGGTGGTGTGGGTGCTGGTTGGCATAGCGATAGAGAGCGTGACAACAACAAAGGACCAGAAAGGCAGCTAACACAACAAGAAAACCGAACAATTGCTGTCTAAATTCATTGTGCGGGTCTTTGTCTGTCTTGATGTTGGGGTATGATGCAGGGGCTTAAAGGGGAAAGGATCACTTGGAGACCAACACACACACACAGATGTATGCATGTACATATGTATGTATGTGTATCGCATTCGTGTCAATGGAAATGTCTATGAATGTACAATTTACATTGATGCCGCATTGTGGCATTGTTTGCTGAATACTATACGTATTCGTATTCCCAGAGCTATGTGCGGAAATATTGTTTATGTATCTCTCTCTTTCCCGCACTCTCTCTGGCACACAGTCTTCGTCTGTCTCTTTTGCTGCCTGCCCGCCGACAAACACAAACAGATGTAAGTTGATTGTGTGCAGTCAAACACCTCACTTCACTTTACCATCGATAGCTGAGATGTGTGAGAGTGTGGATGGTGCACGTGGTTGATGTGTGATGGGCTTGTCATTTGATACAGTTTATTATTGCCAGACGATTGAATGTCTAACCAGATGATGGTGACGTGCAGGATGAGGCATTGCAGTTGCCACAGCTGCATGCCTCATTATCAAACAAATCAATTTTCACAGAGTGTTCGGAGCATTCCCACAGGACAAGCCGCAATTAATGGGAATATGGTAATGTTTGCCCATTCATTGGGGTCTGTCAAGGCGAATAAACAACACATTATTGTTAATTAAAACTTCAGTTTCGAAAGGGCGCATAGTATATTTATCTGAGGCACCTAAAACATGTCTGTTTTGGAACAATGCTCGTAGTTTAGACATATACTGCTGCAGCACTGCTCATCCTCAGTGCAAGCCCTTCCCGATAGACGACATGGTGGAGCCTCCTCCTCATATGTCTCCTGCAAACGGATGAGAAAAACATCAATAGGTATATTTGAAAATACTTTCATCTGGTTTCGATTCCTACTCGGCTCAGATTTCTGGGTATTGACATCGGTCTGCGATTACCAGGACCAGGGCTACCAGGGCTGCGAATCCGCGATTCTTTCAAACGCGAAGGATTTTTTTTCCTGTTTCGTACGTAAGCTTGTGCTGTGCTTGGGGTTTTGGTAAGCATAATACCCAGAAAAAGGGCAAGAAGACCCAGTAGAACGAGTGAAACGATTGAAGTCATGGTGGATCTCTAACTGATGGAACTATCCAGTCTAATACCTTTATATACACCTCTATTTTCCTTATTTTATTTTATTTTCCTTAAGCATATTGTTTTCTATCTCTTTTAGCAAAAAACATATGCTGCTCAAATTACAGCATCGAAATACATATCTGGCAAAGAAGCGTTGACTTAGTCGGTAGTCGGCAGAATAAGCAGAGGAACATATTTTCTGCTTCCATTTACATTGTAATAATCGTACAATCAACATCATTGAAGCAGCTACATACTCGTTTTTCAGGCCTGGATTCAAATGTCGCATCTACAAGATACAAGATGGCACAAGCTGAACAATGGTTCAGGGCAGCAGCTCGAACAGTGCAACAGCACTGTTAACGCCACAGGCTAACAGGCTGTTACTGCTATCCTTTAACAGCTGTCCATTACACCTCACTGTTACGATCCACACGGCCTTGAGCTGGTAATAGTTACGTACCAACCGTCAATGTTAACTGAAAGATAATATACAGTGAATGACATATTATAACGAAGATATATCACCCCTCGACTTTTCTTGGTACTCACCGTTGGAACACTTCTACATCTGAAACTTTATCCATCCTTCCAAAAACAGTCCTGGAATTTTCACCTCGCGAAGAGATTTCCTCGAAATCATTGACAATCAGATGAAGTAATTTTTCAGAGAGGATGGCCCTCAAAGTGATTGTTTCCTAGGGCCCTGTTGAGAGAGTAAACTCCAATTATTCATTAATTTATTACGCTTTTCCCTATAAACTGACAAATAGAAAGCCCCCTTGACACGTTCTCAAACCCATCGTACCTACAACATTCACATATCAAATACTTTTCTGTTGACTTGTAACGATATATGTATGTACAAAGTTACTTTCTAATGAATGAAACATTGGTATTTATAGAAGATGCGTATCGAATATATTTATGGTTATTAATAAGAAAAAATATTAAATATTATTATTATTAAAAATTATTATTGTATTATTATTAATAAATGTGATACTGATAAGACAGCATATCCGACAAGCACAGACTCTCTTCCGAAACTATACATTTTTTGTTGCAACAATGCTCGGCTGAGATGCAAGGCTTTCCCGCCATGACACAGTTTTCCAAATATTCAAAGCGCTCTTCCTGAAAACGAAACGTTTGAAAACTCCAGCAAATAGTCTTCGTTAAATTCCTACCTGTGTTAGCTGTGTGGATATTGGCATTAACTTGATGTTCGGGTGCCACAGCGGTGGCCTCTTAGGTTTGTGGACGCGCTTGTGTGGGCGCTTGGACGATCTGTATTTAGTTCGAACTTTGGTCTTGGTAGCATTGCCCGTGGTATCACTTATGGTGGTAGCAGCTATGGTGGTAGCACTTATTGTGGTAGCACTTATAGTGGTAGCACTGCTCGTGGTAGCACTCCTTCTATTGTAAGTGAAAAAGCTCTTTTTAAAAAGCTCCTTCGTACTTGAACTTGTTCTATTGGGAACAGAAAAACTTCTAGCACTTTCAATGAGAAGTAGACCCAATCCAAGGACCAGTGCCAGTACTGAGAGTTTAACGAAAGAATTCATGATGAAAGTTTGACTGATAAAAGTCCCCATTCGTGCATCTCTTTATAAACCTTTCTGTGATTACAAAAATCAAGACTAGAATCAATAATCGTTTACCAATTATTATTGTTTTCTATCTTTATTTGCCGAAAAACATATGGGGCTTAAATTACAATAAGCATTAAATTGCAGGTGATTTCAGATCGCAGCAGAGGCACAGAGCAGTTGTGCCTGTCCGAAGGATTGCTTAGGCTTTAATAATTTCATTAGTTTTGTTTACTTTTTAAAGCCTTTTGGACTTAATGATTTACATAAGTGCACCGCTTGTAATATTGCAGGCACATCATTGTGCAACAGTGCTCGGCCAGCTGGCACTCGAGGCCAATCCCCAGGCAGAGTTCGGAAAATTCTTCACGTTCTTCCTATTAACAAAACAGAAGGGCAACGATTTGTTGAATCGCTAGCTAACATTCATTTCAATTCAATTCATACTTGTGTCAGGTTTTGGCTTATTGGCATCAAAATCATACGACGACCACTGTACTTTTTGTCAAGGGCCTTGGTCTGCGCCGGTCCATACAATCCCTTGACCAACGAAGGCATCTCCCGCTCATCAAACACTGGAGCACCGTTTACAGACACAACGAGCATTAGCACCAGACCAGCGGCTAGACCTACTGCCAGAATTGAGACGATGGAGTTCATGTTGACTGTTGGACTAATGGAACTCCCGAATTTCCAAACCTTTATATGGCGGTCCCCCAAAAGAAAAGCAGACACTGCTGTGTTTTCTTAGTGCAGTTGTTTCTTTTATTTGTTTTTATAGGTCTTCGATTTCTGTAATGTTAATCAGCTTTAACGCATTGATTTTGTCATATTTTGAGCCATTAAAAGCGGCTACCAATTATTAATTGGGGCAGCTGGGGCACTGCACTCCCTGGTATCCACCAGGCATATTCTCGTGCAGCATTGTTCAGCGATTTCGCACGGCGATCCATATAGCTCGCACTTCTTGACCCACTCAATACGTTCCTGCTATAAGGGGAAGGAAGAACGATCGTTAGATTAACTGTAACGGAGCCTGTGAAGCATCTACAACAAACTCTTGACATATTTTTTGACAGTGGCATCTGTCTAGGGAGTTCTCTCCTCGCGTATGTAAACTCCGCCAGTCCGCCTACTTCCTTGAAGACGGACGGTGCATCCAGCTCATCGAGAACGGGAGCTCCATTTGTATGTCGATGGAGGATAAGTCCCAGGACCAAGCCCAATACCAACAGTAAGCCGGTGGAATACATTTAGATTACTTGACTAATGAAACGCCCTAGTCCGGCTTCCTTTTATACAGCTCCATTCTGGGTCTTAACAAAATCAAAACCAGACACAACAGCAGTTTCTACATTTCCAGATGGAAACATAATATAGGATTAATCAGCTTCATCCGTCCAAAAACCAGTCACCAGTGGATCCCATATCTAATAAATGCGGAGCAACTATAAGCTTTATAACGAAACAATCTCAGAATAAAGAAGATCTTTCTCGCTGGATCCAGAGAAGAGCCTGGGGACCAGTCCTATTAAACAGAACTGAAATTTTGGATTTATTTAATAATTATGTACTTCTATGATCTGAGCACTTTTTAATAGAGCCAATGTAGAACGTTTAGTCTGCCAAGTTGTCTAAAGGTATACAACTTTTCAAGTGCCAAAGACGAAGACGATTTGCAATTGAGAAGGCCAATCCAAGACCTAAGCTAAACCACACCAAAAGTAAATAAGAAACTGTAATCTGTATATATTCATCCCTTTCAAAATCTCTTTGAAATACATATACATTATATATAGTATACCTACTGGTCCTTAACGTCTCATAGGGACACCACATCGCATGTTTAGCAAGAGACATACTTTGGTGCAGCAGTGTTCCGCCATTTCGCACTTGGCTCCTAATGGCTTGCAGTCGTCGCTCCAGTAGAGACGCTCATGCTGTTGATGGGATCAATATAAAAATCACAGAATCGTTACCTCCGATCAACGTTGCATTCATACAAGTGTCATATCATGGGACAATGGCATCTGTCTGTTGGAGTTTGCCAATTTTAAAGTATTCTCTAGCTTCTCCAAATTGGAAGGAACTCCGCTCGTAGGTCCCACGAGCGTTAGTCCCAGAGCCAGCATCAGACCCAGTTGCAAAAGCGAGACGATAGAGTTCATGTTGACTGATTGACTGATAAGCCTTTCGGTCTAGCTTCTTTATATATACCACCATTCCGGAGCCAGCAACAGCAAAATCCCACACAACAGCAGTTTCCAAGTTTCCAGATGAGAGAATCATGGCCAATTTGAAGTAAATTTACAGATGTTTTCTTAATTTGATTTAGCTCTATTCGGTACTTTTAATATATAACACAAAGTAATCAACGTTTCTATGAGATTATGGTTTTGCTTGTTCTATAGACACTGTCCTTTGGACACTTTTGTAATGTACCTAGTGCTGTGGTGTGGTGGTAGGTCCAGACAATCCAAGAGCAGGCCGTTCCCAAGGGCACTCGAACCTTAAAACAAATCGAGAAAGCTGGAGCGAAAGCAATAGCGGAGAATATACAAGCGCGAGTATTTGGATGACTATTTAATACAGTAATACAATAACAATAACTTTAATGCTGCACCACTGACTATAATCTATGGATTTATATCTTATTACGGGCTGTTGGGTTACCCATGAAAATATATTTTCTTTTGAGTCAACATCCGGCGAAGTCGCACCGCTTGGTGAGCACCAGACACACTTTGGTGCAGCACTGTTCCGCGAATTTGCAAATCTTTCCCAGGGGCTCGCAGTCGTCGGCATATTGCATGCGCTGGCGCTGTTGATAAGGTGAAAGATCCGTTAAAACGTTAATTCTGATCAATCAATCAACATTCGTACCTGTGTCATATTTTTTGAAAGTGGCATCATAAGTCTTTTCAGTTGTGCTTTCGATTTCTTTTTGAAGGAGTAGGCAAACGCTGCTGGTTCACCAAACTCCTTGATCGGCGAAGCCGATTCGAGCTCATCGAACACGGGGACACAGCTTGTAGGTCCCATGAGGATAAGTTCCAGAGACAATGCCAGGCCCACCACCAAGGGTAGACCGACAGTATTCATGTTGATCGTTTGAATAATGCAACTAGACTGACGCTTTCCTTATATACAGCTGCATTCTGCGGGCGAACGAAACCAAAAAGCAGACGCAACAGAAGCTTGTTTTTAAGAACTTTGTTTTTATTGTTTGTTCATCGAAAACTGTTGCGGCTCAAATTACAAAAGCCCACTACTGCTAGGTGGCGAAGAGGCGGTGACTGAGGCCCACAATGGGTGGACTCTGCCACACACTCTGGACGGTTTCGGCAGCCACCTGATTGCGCCAATCGCCTATGCCCCGGAATAGGCTTAGGAACATGTTGGTGAATACTGTAATGTCCTCGGCGTTGAGTGGATTCAGCTGCTGAGGTGCTGATGAAATCGAGGGAATTTTGGCATCTACAGAAGCCTTTCCAGGGGCCAGGGGCAGACACTCTGCGAGAAAGTGAACCTGGGAGGAAGCCTGTGAAGAAAACAACCCAATTGCAGATGCAGCAACTTAAGGTGGGCCAAATTCACGTCTCGCTTACTGCAATTAACAGAAATATAATGGGCCACATTCTGTCTGGAACGTACTGCTCGTTGGTGTCTAACAGTGCAGGGCACTGGAGGTGGAATGGCTTTTAAAGCGACGCCATTGTTGACTCACTGACCCCGCGGCTCTAATTAACTGGGTTGCTTTCAGCTCTGGGCCTTCCCATCTGTTTGCCCAAGTCAAGAACTTGGGTTACATTTGTGTCAAGACGCGCTCGAGATAATTGAAAATTGCCGCTGTCAATATTTAATGTCAATGCTTCAGATACGTACAAAGATATCAATACAGATACGGGCATACCTATGTATGTATATAGGTTATGCTGATATCTATATAGATCGTTTCATGGCTATACTAAGGTTATGCATGGGATGAAGCATGAGCATGAAATATAGTGAGTCATTATTTCGTTTTCGGGAAAACCACAAAGCACCATTACCTTACAAAAATACTATTATCGGTGAAGAAATCATGGCGGAAATGCAGAGTTAGTGCAAAGCTAAAGATTTTGGCATGGTTCACTTCTTTCTACGTCCATTAGAGGTGGGTGATTTTTTGTTTTAAAATATAATCAGTATTTACAGTCCCTGCTAAATTCTAGATGAATTCATACCAACAAGATTTATATACAATACGTACATACATACATATATGTTTATATGGTTACCATATAGCAGTAGATAAGTCATAAGCCCAGCGCATGGTGGGTTTTTTTGTTTTTATGTGCATATCTGAGAAATGTTTATTTTTGAGGCGTATCAGCGTCAGTCGGAGGCGAATCCCGCATCGATGTACTTATCTTCTGAATGACGTGCAGTGAGTTGCAAAAGTGTGTGGCTTGGCATATCCAATCGCTCTTTTTACATCGATTACATTACTTTATTTGTCTCTCATGCCTTCAATCTACAGAACTGGGTCCGATACTATGAGATAAACCCAAAGAAAAAGGCCTTTGCAATAAATTGTAATTTTCTGTTTTCCAAATATACATACATTAAAACATTTCGTGCGAAAAAAGATAAGTATATTTTAGAAATGTTTTCGTTTTTTACATTCAAATATTTAAATTAATATTCAACTGGCTTTGGTGATAAGCATTTACATAATGTACATGTATACATATATCGAATAAGTAATAATTCAAGGTTTTTTTATTATTTTTATCGCTCGTATTGTTCGACATCTCTTTAGGTGACACACCTGTGCATGTAGGAGTGACAACGTTTCGTGCAGCACTGCTCAGAGGCATAACACTGGAGAGAAAATGCGTAAAGAGAGAGAAAGTTATCTATGGGTTCAAGGTGAGATCCACAAACGACTCTTACCGGTCCACCGACGGGGTTGCACTGCGGGCCCTGCTTCTCCGTGGCGAGCGTAACGACTTCCACGATGTCCGGAAATTGATTGGCAGGCTGCTTCACAACGTGCTCATAGATACTGTTGAACGGGGGCGGCATCGCCACGGGAAAGCCTTCATCTATCCTCCTCGCGCACACATTCATATACGTCATGCATTTCCTCGAGCAGCACTCCGAATGCATTTGGCACTAAAACTCGGGCTTAGAGAGATTACCTTTGCTGGGCTGGAGTAGGATGCAACTCACATATTCTCCATTCGCCTGACAGGTGATGCCCTTACTCTCCAACTGGGCCGCCACCAAGCCCAAGATGCACAAGTAAAATCCCAAACGGGCGATCGACAGTGGATTCGACATGGACATGCTGCTGCTGGCACTGTAAAGCGTAGACTGAAACATTATGCGCTCGGCCGCGGTTTTATAACTAAGCGCAGAAGATAATGCAGGCTCCGAGAGCCGAAAAGTAGACGAATCGCCAATATGTGTTTGCACGTTCAGTTTTTTACGTCTACGGTTACGGTTTTGACGATTACAAATATTAATATTTTTGCTGTTTAGGGTGAAAATAATGATCTCGGCGATTTCATCCAGATATCATTAAGACTGCGAGCCTATGCAGAGACACGGGATACACAAAATGCCCATTCTTTATTGACTTGTAAAGCAAATAGATATGATCTCCAACGATCGTGAAGGTTGTAAGCCGCGGCAAAGGCTGTAGTACTGGGCACTAGTTCGGAGCTGGTGAAATCACTATTACTAGGGAACAGCCTCTACCCACTTTGCGAACCCTAAGCAATGCATTCCATCATTTCGCAAATAGGTTCAATCGCCACCAAATCGTTTTCCTCCGAACTAGTGACATAGGTCCCCATGAAAAGGGTACTTACATTGGACCCTATGCTAGTAGGTAGTGAACCCATGCTAGTGGGTAGTGAAATGGGTAGCAATTTAGGTTACTACAACAATGAACAACACACTTTTAAAAATTCTGCAGCTCATAACTTTATTTATTTCATTTTGATTTTTTAATTTGCTTAAATTAACTGTTTATTTTGTTGCTGATTGCATTAATGCTATAGTTGTTATTTTTAAAACTATACTATAGTTCGATACTATAGTCTGAGCGTTGTCAATCGACAGAACCGTTATCATTGAATTTATGTATGTGTGAGTCCTTCTTTTTACATCTGTATCTCTTCTTCTCCACTCTCACAACAACACTAGCCGTTTTATCCAACTGCCCTTTACCAGATCGCGCACACTGCAGGAGGAAGAATGTGTGAGAGAGAGAGAGAGAGAGAGATTGAGAAAGGGGTAGTAATCTCTCTATAATTCTGTATCTTCAAAAGTGTGGATGCCACAAATGTTCATTCTTAGTGGGGGCGCAAGGCGGCGGGACGAAATTTTGAAATACACCTGAAACAGTGTGATATTACAGGAGTCTGGATACAAAATTTGATAGCTCTAACTTTAATAATAACTCTAGTAACTATGTGCTTATCAAGACAAACATAGCTGTTACGACTTGGCTATTGAAGCTGATCAAGACTATATATTTTATGGGGTCGAAAACGCTTCTTTTTGCATGTAAAAAAAAATCCACTTCCACCACAAATCGAATACACCCCTATTCTCGTTGAGTATCGGGTAGAAAAAGGGTAGTGAAACAGTGGAAGAGGGGGTGACGTAGAAAGCCCGCATCAGGGCGTGAGCGTGAGTTACTTTTTTTGTGTGCCAAGGACCGCACCGTGACCTGCTACAGCGGTACCACTCATCGGCGGCTCGCTCGAGTGGCTCTCGGCCTGGAATGAGTTTGTTTGCTCGGCTGCTTGCTCGTCGTGTGTGTCAGAACACTCTTATACGCATCGATCAGCCAGCCAGCAAGCCGCTTATCTTATCGAGGGAGGGAGACTGTAGCTCTCTATAGGTACGAGTATAACCTGAACCCGCAATCGTTGCGGTCGCTCAGTTGAGTTTCGGTTGCCAACGCCGCGTGGTGGACAGTGACAGTCCCAGTCCCAGACATCGATCAGTTGCCATGATTACGCCTTCGAGTGGATTTGCGGGGCTTTTGCTGGCTGTGGCCCTGGCCCTGGGGTCAGGGGTCGATGGGTCCTTGCCCACTCGCGATCGCTCGCTGCGGCTGCCCAACGAGACCTATCCGCTGGGCTACCAGCTGCACATCTCGAGCAACATACATCAGGGGAACCTGCTCTTCAGCGGAAACGCCACCATTGACGTAGCGATCAGGCAGTCGACGAACGAGATAGTTCTACACGCCAAGAACCTCAGCGACTTCCAGATTACTGTGCGCCAGCTGACCTATTCGGGATCCGTCGAAGTTGTCGACGACCTTACCCACACATACAATCCGACTGGCGCTTTCCTCATCATCCATCCCCGCGAGAACTATCAGGCTTTCGAGGCGGGACAGCGGTATCGCGTGGAGATTCTCTACACGGCCATAATGAGATCCCGGCCCATGGGCCTCTACTGGATGGACTACGTGGATGAGACTACCAATCGGACCGTGTGAGTAGCGCTCCTATTGCAAATGGTGTGGATTGGGTCGCCCAAGTGGACATTTCCGCTGGCACGCGCCTTACAGATACTTCCCTTACATAATTCGGCGATAGACCCCGGCGATAGCTGTGCACTTTGTATGGCTCATTTGACTTTGGCGGCGCTCTCACTTTTATTTCCTTTCTATCGCCATCTGTTTGTTGTGGTTGGTTCTCGTTTTTCCATCTTTTTAATTAATATTTGACGCTGGCGCAGACAGAAAGCGGCTTATCATCACTCACTCGTATACGCGCGTACCAGAATCACTCATTCCCGCAGCGTTGCCGGGGTGACCGATGTAAACAATACTACGACTGATACATACAACGTATATATATATAAATAATACGAGTTGTGCATGGGGAATTCTTCATAAGGGGTCATGACTGTGATCACAACAATAGTCAGTCCAGCCCGAATTGATTACGAACCGAATCTTATCAGCCCCCCCGGCATAGCCACCCAGTTTAGTTTTGGGCGCGTGAACTCGTCGGTTTGTTTATTTTGATTTTTACTCATACTTTGATTTTGATTTGAGCAACCGCTTGGCAATACACATTGCCCAACGATTCTCTCGAATTTGGGATACTCATATATGGAACCACAATTATTCTGAAGACGTGAGAGCGAAAGCTAATAAAATCCGCTTGTCATACCGCCTGCCTCAGGCTGCAACTGGTTTTATTCGTCGTTCAATGATCTGCGAATTGGGAATTTTTTAAGTCGGACCCGATTACAATGAATTATTATTTGGCTTAGCTCTGGGGCAATCTTTTTGATTGCTGACCTTCCAGATTTCTGGGGAAATCAAATAACTGTCTGAATATCTTTACCAATTGGCAATTCCCAGATATGTGGCCGCCACGCAATCAGAGCCGACATACGCGCGTCTGATCTTCCCCTGCTACGATGAGCCCGGGTTCAAGTCGAATTTCAGCATCCGGCTGACGCACGGCATCAACCACTCGGCCATATCTAATATGCCCGTGAAAGATGTGCAGCATCACGGGTAAGCCATCATCTTAAGGTTGCTCCGTTGTCATTTGTAAAATACTTTCCCTTTCATTGCAGCGAGCTGACGACGACCCTGTTCGAGTCAACGCCCCCGATGTCCACCTATTTGGTGGCATTTGTGATCTCGGACTTTGAGTACATTTCGGAGACGTACCGCGGGGTCACGCAGCGCATCTACTCCTCGCCCAGTTCGAAGGAGAAGGGTCAGAGTGCGCTCAAGAATGCAGTGCGCACGGTGGCCGCCATGGAGGACTACTTCGGTGTGACCTATCCGCTGCTGAAGCTGGACCACATAGCGCTGAAGAAGAACTACGGGGCTGCCATGGAAAACTGGGGTCTGATCACCTTCAAGGAGGGCAACCTCCTGCAGCAGGACACGGGGGATGTGCACAAGCGCGTCAAGGACAAGATCACGCAGAACCACGAGATCGCCCATCAATGGTTTGGCAACTTGGTGTCCCCGGAATGGTGGTCATATGCCTGGATGAACGAGGGCTTTGCCACCTACTTTGCCTATGTCATCACGGATCTGGTGAGTCCAGGCCCAGGGTATTGCCCCAGAATGATGAGTAATGAAATTTTACGATCTGTAGCTCTACCCCGAAGACAAGGTGATGGATATGTTCGTGTCCGACGAGGCGGATCGCGCCTACAGCTACAATAGCTTCTTCGAAGTCCGCCCGATGACCTCCTACGTGGAGACCGAGAAGGAGATCATGGGCATCTTCGATATCATCACATACAAGCGAGCCGCCTGCGTCATCAAGATGTTCCACCACGCCTTCCGTCAGAAGATCTTTGTGCGCGGAATAAGCCGCTACCTGGAGAAATAGTAAGTGCTAATTGGACTGCTCCTGGGACCGGTCAATTGGAATTCATTGGCCAAAGTGTATCGTTCTTTCCAGCAAGTACAGCGTGGCCAACGAGCTGAACCTGTTCGATTACCTGCAGGCGGAGCTGCTTGAGGATGAGCACTTCCGGCAGCAGTCGTGGGTGCACCGGGTGCGGGAGATCATGCTCTCCTGGACGCACAGCGAGTGGATGCCCATTGTGCTGGTGACTCGCAATTACGAGAACGACACGATCACCTTCAGCCAGCGGTCGATCCACTCCAAGAGCGAGCACTGGTGGATACCGCTGAACTTTGCCACCGCTCAGGAACCCTTCTTCGAGGAGACGCAAGCCGACCTCTTCATCCTGCCGCAGACACAGCACTCCCTCACTCTGGCAGAGCTGAATCTGCAGCTGACCGGCCGGGACTGGCTGATCGTGAACAAGCAGCAGACGGGCTTCTACCACGTCCACTACGACACCGACAATCTGCGGGCCATAGCCCGCCAGCTGCACCACAACCACTCGCTCATCCATCCGGTGAACCGGGCTGCCCTGTTCCGGGACCTAAAGCCGCAGATCGAGCACACCGAGCTCGAGGATATCGATGTCGTCTTCGATATGCTGAAGTACATGGAGTTCGAGGAGGATCTGCTGCCCTGGAAACAGGTGGCCGATACAATAGACTTTGTGCGCCGAAATCTCTTCAGCACCTCCTCGCTGGAGCTGTTTAACGAGTTTGTGCGCCACCTTGTCACGCCTATATTCCGGCGCCTGTTTCAGGACAAAGCGACTGGGGAGGTCTCCAACAATGCCCTGGAGGCGGGGCAGGAGATTCTCCTGATGGCCTGTCTGGCCGACCTGCCCGAGTGCCTGAACTATACGCGAGGCCTGGCCAAGGATTACATCTTCAAGAAGGTCAATGTGACCAACGAGTCCGAGTACTATGCCATGTACGACACAATCCTCTGCCTGGGTATGCGCTACCTCAGCGACAAAGAGTTTTACGGAGTCATTGGCATGCTGCAAGCTGCAGACCGGAGCTCCATCTACTACGATGACATGATCTACTCCCTGCGCTGTACTCAGAGCCACAGCCACCTGATGTACTTCTTGGAGCTGCTGCTGGGCGAGAACTCGACGCATCTAATCCTCAGCGACCCGGAGTCAATGATGTATCTCTCATACTTGTACAAATCGAATATGGAAGCCCGGTCCGTGATCTGGCAGTACATCGATCGCAACTACAAGCTGCTTTGTATGTCGCCCAACTTTGTGGAGAATTTCAATCAGATAGCCGAGTTTGTGCCGCGACAACAGAGACCTCAGGTGGGACGATCCAAGGATATCGCAATGACCTCTTAATCATCTCAACCATTTTCTTTCAGTTTGTTGTGCTGCGGCAGAGAATAGCTGAATACATGGAGGCACAGAGCCTGAACGCAGGCGAGGCTCTGATCGACATCGATTCTGGACTGGTGGGCAAGAAGATGAAGAACACCGAGGTCTTTGTCGACAAATACGAGCAGAAAATACACAATTGGCTGATCACCGAGGTGCCGCCAATGTCTGCCCAGAACGAGGCTCTTCATGCAGCGCCCCGCAGTGTTGGCAATGGCTCGAGCCGCCCTCAGAGCATCCTCAATACGGCCATTCAAGTGGTTCACAAAGCCCTACGATCTATAGATCGATCGTTGTATAGATGATAATGATTGTTTGCCTTAAGCAAGGGCAGACTTAATAACGAATAAATTATTTCTAATACGACAAGTCATTCAGCGTTATCAATCAAGCACCCGCGAGCTTTCCACCATACCATCCATCGATGAATGATAAGCAAAAATGGTTTTGGGCCAGACAGAAATGTGTGGAATATCGAAACAGGTCATCGTCCATAAATGGCTAACCGATCAACAGTTCTAAATATGTACATATATGCGTCTATACTACATATGTATGTACATATACTCGTATACCCTTCTCTTGTAGGCGGTATTGCAATTTCAACATGCATTATTTATGATAATACTTAGGCTGAAAAAATGGATTGACTGTTTTAGTGGGTTGTTCAAGCAGGTGCTCCATAAATCAAATACAAAAATTTACTTAATCATCCAAGTAAATGACAAAAAAGTTAAGTTATTGCAAAAGGTATTTCAGAAAACAGTTTTTTCCCTAGACAATTACATTTTGTACCGATTTTATTTTATTTTAAAGCCAAAACCCACACTTGCCACTGACATCACTGCTCATTGTTGGCTTTGAGGTTGGCTGATGGACAATCAGTGAAACTGTTTTCAATAGATATTGAATACCTTGGAGTCACCAGACGCTCTATTCCTGGATGATGTACTAAGAAATTGTATACCGTTAACCTGATGAGGAGATGGTTCTGTGGAAAGACCAAGCCCCATCATATGATACGTTGAGGGCAGTCTGACATTCTTAGTGTCCTTCTGCAATACTGTGGTGTTGTCCTCAGCGAATTCCAAAAGTTCCTCTGGAAAGCTTCGCGTTGGTGTTTGGAGCGAATCAATAAATAAAACAGCGAATAGTTTTGAAATTAAATAATGTTTAGCTCACAGCTGACAGTGTTAAAATAGTTGTTGGTGCAGTATCTGCTGGTATCTGAGAGTATTTCAAGACCGGATAGACTAATTGGTGATCAATAATGCTCTACAAGAACATCATGCACTAATCAAGCAAAACTTTTACAAGTACGAGCACCGAGGAAACCGATAATTGAGCGTTTTACTGCTTAATTGTTAATGAGGCCGGATAGTGTTGTATTAGCAGCCAGCTTTTTTATCGAATGTTGTGCAACAATCTTTACGATGAATACCTGACACAGGATTAGATATGGCCATGCCCATATATAGGAGCCGATCGCTCGGCGGCCACTCAATATTCAAGTAATTCTCCGGTGCAGCCAACATGGCAATGTGGCTGCTTAACTCCTGTCTGCTGCTGCTGCTGGCAGCAGTCAGCCTGCAGGCGAGACTGATCCTTCCGCAGGACGACGGACAACTGGAGACAAAGGGGGAGTTCTTTGCCACGCCACGCGACGACAACGATGAGAACAACTATCGCCTGCCGAACAACACCGCCCCCGAGTCGTACAGGGTGGAGCTATGGACTAATGTGCACAACGGCGAGAGGGACTTCAACGGGAGCGTTCAGATTGATCTGCAGGTCCTTGAGCTATCCAATTCCATCACACTGCACTACCGCCAGACGTCGAACTTCACAGCATCGATTATAAGCAGAGATGAGGCTACCCCCCAGGCCATCGAACTCGATGTCGCCACCGACACGGTGCGCGAATTTCTCACCCTCACGCCAACGTTGACGACTGTCACCTTTGCCGCCAACACCAACTGGACCCTCAGCATCGTCTACAATGGTACACTGCGCAGCGACATGGGCGGATTCTATATGTCCAGCTATACCGACGATGCCGGCACTGTGCAGTAAGTGAACCGCTCGCAGCGAGGTTCTGTAATGTGAGGAGGATGTGGGTTAACTATTAAATATTACAGCTACCTGGGCACCACGCAGTTCGAGAGCACCAATGCCCGACACGCCTTTCCCTGCTACGATGAACCAAACAAGAGAGCGAACTTCACCATCACCATCCACCACGATCCCTCCTATACGGCCATTAGCAATATGCCCGAGGATGCGGCGGCCACCAGCTCGGGTGTCACCGCCTTCCAGACCACCCCGAAGATGTCCACCTATCTAGTGGCCTTCATCGTGTCCGACTTTGAGTCGACAGGCGGCGAGCTGAACGGCCTGCCCCAGAGAGTCTTTTCGCAAAAGGGAAAGCAGGATCAGCAGGAGTGGGCCCTGCGGGCTGGCCTGGTGGTGGAGTCTAGTCTGGCCAATTACTTCGGAGTGCCGTTCGCCCTGCCCAAGCTGGATCAGGCCGGTATACCGGACTTTTCGGCGGGTGCCATGGAGAACTGGGGTCTGGCCACGTACCGCGAACAGTACATGTGGTGGACCAAGGAAAACTCGACCATTAACCTGAAGACGAACATTGCCAATATCATTGGACATGAGTTTGCGCATATGTGGTTCGGGGATCTGGTCTCGATCGAATGGTGGACCTATCTGTGGCTGAAGGAGGGTTTCGCCACGCTGTTCTCCTACGAGTCCAACGATATTGCCTTCCCCGAGTGGGACACCTATCAGATATACCATGTGAACGACTACAACAGTGCCCTGCTGAACGATGCAGCTGTCGCGGCCACGCCCATGACCCATTATGTCCAGACGCCCGCAGAGATTTCTAGCCGCTACAACACCTTCTCTTATGCCAAGCCTGCCAGTGTGCTCTTCATGTTCAAGCACGCCTGGACAGACAGCATCTTCCGACTGGGCTTGAACAAGTATCTGACCAATAAGTGAGTACCGCAAAAACCATCACATCCTTGTGGAGCCGAGCTAACGAACTATTCTCCAACTAGCCAATACACCTCCTGCGACGAGTGGGACTTGTTTGAGTCCTTCCAAGAAGCTGTCGACGAACGGGGGCTCTCTCTGCCCACGACAGTGGCCAACATCTTTTCCACCTGGTCTCACCAGGGTGGCTATCCTCTCCTGACTGTCGAACGAAACTATGAGGCCGGCACCTTCACCGTCACACAGAAGCGCTACCTCGCCGACAAGGATGCGGACAACCAGAACACCTGGTATGTCCCGATCAACTTTGCCACAGCCTCCAACCCGGACTACCGCAACAGGACTGCCTCTCACTACATACTAAACATCTCCGAGCTGGTCGTCTCAGATGCGCAGATCGACAGCGACGATTGGCTGATCCTCAACAAGCAGAGTTCGGGATACTACCGCATCCTCTACGATAGCCAGAACTACCAGCTCCTGGCCAAGGTACTGACAGAGCAACCGTACAAGCTCCATGTTCGCAATCGCGCCCAGCTGCTGTACGACACCTACATCTTCGTGACCAGCGGACGTCTCGGTCACAGCACACTGTTCGACTTGCTGTCCTACCTTAAGAACGAGGACGACTACGCGCCCTGGTCCACTGCCAACACCATTCTGACCGTCTTCGATCGTTACCTGCGAGGCGATGAACAGTACTCGCACTTTACCAGTTTCGTGGTCGAGCAGATCGACGGAATCTTCAATAAGTTGGGTGTCAACGAGATTCCCGGGGAGCACTATCTGAACAACTATCTGCGCGTGGTGCTGGTCAGTCTGGCCTGCCAAGTGGGCAGTGAGTCGTGCTACGAGCAGTCGGCCCTGAAGCTGAAGGAGAACTTGCTGAATGGAGTTCCCATTGAGCCAACGGTCAGGACGCAAGCCTTCTGCGGCGGCCTGCGTAAAGCGGAGGATGATATCTACACGCGCGTGCTGCAGGACCTAGGTGCCTCTTCGGACGCCACCGACCGCGCCCTGTTCCTCTCGTCGCTGGGCTGCTCGCAGGTTCCCTCGCAGCTGGACACATTCTTCTCCAGCTCCTTCGATGAGAGCAATGGCTTGACCGACAGCGAGCGGACTTCACTGCTCAATGCCGCCTACTCCAGGAGCGAGGTGGGTCTCACGGCCAGCTTGGATTTCCTCGAGTCCAAATGGAGGGACTACGCCCAGCTGAATGGATCCACGAAGCCCTTGGACTTGGCTCTGCGTGGCATAGCCACCTATGTGGTTAGCGAGAAGCAGAAGACGAGGGTACGCTCAATGGAGTTTGGTTAATCAATTTCCCAAATAATATAATTTACTCTTGCTCATTTAGCTGAACGCCCTGGTCGAGGATGTCAAGGCCAATGGACCAGAGTATATCAATGATGATCTTACCACCACGGTAGACTCCCGAGTGCAGGCCAATCTCGATTGGCTGGCCGTCCATCGTGATCCTTTGATCACTTGGTTGGCTGACTATTACACACCCAAGGACAATGGCAGTCCTGCCCTGACGACATCCCTAGCCACGATCCTGGCCACCACACTGACGCTGCTTTTGTGGCAGCTATTTTAGGATTAGTCATAGTCATGTGCTCAAGTATACCCATAAATAAACTTAATTCATGAATCAACAGTAAAATTGATGATGCCTACTCCTAGAACGGCTTCAAAAAAATATACCGATAGGGATGGTGAATACCGGCAGAAAGGTTTTTCCTGGCCAGGGCTCAAAGCTCACAAGACTTTGTTGTGAAATACTTGTGATTAACTGGATTGATGGTTTTATGGGTTCACCAGTTCCACTTGATCAGTCTTATCACAGTTTTATTGAGAATCCATAAAATCGATGGCGAATCGATGGCCGATTCTGCGATAGCCATGGGCTTAGGCCGAAACTATTATCAATTATCAATTGGATATTTACAGCAACGGCAATGGTTTATGAAGTTCACGTGCCATAATCGACGAAGTGACGCCATCACTGGAACATTCAAGAATTTAAAAAATGAAAATAAAC
The DNA here is from genome assembly GCA_005876895.1 of Drosophila azteca. Lineage (NCBI taxonomy): Eukaryota > Metazoa > Arthropoda > Insecta > Diptera > Drosophilidae > Drosophila > Drosophila azteca. The sequence continues at coordinate 22,232,963 of VCKU01000004.1, forward strand.
AAAGTAAAACCTGGCTTTTAATATTAGTAAGAACCACTTCACGGATAAGTCTACTCTTGCTTTCATTTATCAGGCGGAACATACATGCATTTATGTGGTTCTATTTGATTTTGGAAATATTTGTTGGGTATTTCTGATCAGGCTGTTAAAATGGTGTTAAAATGTTTAATCAGTTTAGTCAATGTCTGGCCTTTAAGAAATCTCTTTCTGATTGCCTTGTCTAATCAATCGCTATCAAAGGAGTTTATTTATTGCAGATTAACTTGAAATTTCGATGTGTAATTCCCAATGTATTAATTTGTAGTACTCGAGTACTTTAAATTAGCGCCGTCCTGTCGGCACGTTCTTGAGACGATGCTTGGCAAGCCCTAGAAAGTGTTTCATAGATTATTCCAGAAACTGAAAGCAATACTGAAGGATTCTTGAATTGTTACTATGGAGGGATAAACCTTCCAATGTGGGCTTCCATATGAATGGATCGATATTCTCTGGAAACCGCAATCGTACATACTTGAAGGCATTATCAGCAAAGCACATGTCTATCTTGAAGTGCTAAGACGTAATGCATTATCTAGCCATCGCAATTACGTATGTTCACTGGCCAAAAGGTAATATCAGATGGTACGAGTATATGGGGTCCTGAGCCTATCGTGACAAGTCGCACAATCGAATCGTTGATTTATGCCGACTATAGTGGTTTATAGCGGACTAGAGACCCAGAACCACACTAAAGGAACACGAGGGTGTGAACAGCACTCTGGTTACTGCTCTCAGAAGAAATGATTAGCATGATTAGATTAGCCCTGGCCTCCAGATAACATTTTATTATGCACTAGCCAATAGTGGAACGTGAATAGATGGCTCGCTTATAAGTGGGAGCCCAGCAAGTGCCACCCAGTTATTGCCAAGTTGTCGCCGTGCCGTAGACAACATGACTCGCGTTAAGGTCGGGACAATGTCCGTGCTGCTGGTCCTGCTGGTGGCCACCACCCAGGCAGCCGTCGTGCGCAGCTTTCCCCCCTTCGAGCAGCTGCAGAGCCTGGAGAATCCAAATCTTAGAGCTGTAGTTCCATTCGCCGACGAAGATAACTACCGTCTTCCCAACGAAACGAACCCCCTTCACTACGACGTCTACCTGTCCACCAATGTCCACCTTGGCGAGACAGTCTTCAATGGCACCGTATCGATTACCCTCGAGGTGCTTGAGGCTACAGACAAGATCGTCGTCCATGCCCGCCAGCTGGAGAACTTCACGGCCACCATCCAGCAGCTCGAGGTCGAGACAGCCACCGAGCAGGCTCTTACCTTTGAGTATGAGGCAGAACGCGAGTTCCTCACTCTGGAGCAGACGGGTCTGACCTTCCCTGCCGATACCACGTGGCTGCTTAAGATCAGCTACCAGGGTAATCTGCGCACGGACAACGGTGGCTTCTACATTTCGACATTCACGGACGAGGAGGGTAACACCAAGTACCTGGCCACCACCCAGTTCGAGAGCACCGACGCCCGCCACGCCTTCCCCTGCTACGATGAGCCAGCGAAGCGCGCCAATTTCACCATCACCATCAATCACGATCCTTCGTACAACGCCATCAGCAACATGGCCCAGAACGAGGCTGCCTCCAGGTTAGTATCCCTATGGTGTGATTGGATAATCTTGTAGCTAACCGTAACCGTAACCGTAACCCACTCAGCTCTGGAGTAACTGCCTTCGAGACGACTCCCAAAATGCCCTCCTATCTGGTGGCCTTCATTGTCTCCGAGTTTGTCTATTCGGAGGGAGAGCTGAACGGCCTGCCACAGCGCGTCTTCTCCCGCAAGGGCACCGAGCACGAGCAGGAGTGGGCCCTGGTCACCGGCATGCTTGTGGAGAAGCGTTTGTCTGAGTATTACAGTGTCGAGTTTCCCCTGCCAAAGCTGGACCAGGCAGGTATTCCTGATTTCGCTGCCGGCGCCATGGAGAACTGGGGTCTGGGCACCTACCGCGAGGAGTACATTCTGTACAATACCGAAAACTCGACGATCAACACCCAGACGAACATTGCCACCATCCTAGCGCACGAGGACGCGCACATGTGGTTCGGTGATTATGTCGCCATCGAGTGGTGGTCCTATCTCTGGCTCAAAGAGGGATTCGCTACACTCTTTGAGCATCTGGCTGTGGATTTGGTAATTACAGCAGATTCCCAATCAACTATTTTGAACTGTACAACAATTCGAATCTATTACAGGCCTATCCGGAATGGGACATTTTCCAGATCTTCCATGCCGCATCCTTCCAAAGCGCTCTGATCAACGATGCCAGTCCTAATGCCCGTCCCATGTCCTACTTTGTGCAGAAGCCCTCGGAAATCGCTCTGCTCTACGACTCGGTCTCGTACGCCAAGGCTGGCTCGGTGCTGGACATGTGGCGTCATGCCCTGACCAACACCGTCTTCCAGCGCGGTCTGCACAACTACTTGGTGGCCAAGTAAGACATTCTAGACGCATGTTTTCCTTAGGATGAACTAATCCCAATCCCTATCCTACAGTCAATACTCTGCCGCTAATCCCAACCATTTGTTCACTGCCATTGCCCTCGCTGCCGTGGAAGAGAACTACGCGGTGCCCGCTCTTGTCAGTGACATGATGGCCAGCTGGACGAACCAGGGTGGAGTGCCTCTCCTCACCGTCGAGCGCAACTACGAGGATGGCTCCTTCACCATCAAGCAGGAGGTGTACACCAACGACAAGAACTACACAAGCGACAAGCTGTGGTATGTGCCCGTCAACTACGTGGACGCCTCGAACCCCGACTTCCGCGACACCGAGGCCACCCACTACCTGCTTAACGAGGCCCAAATAAGCATCTCGGATGCCCAGCTTTCTGCCGAGAATTGGCTGATCCTGAACAAGAAGTCCACTGGCTACTACCGCATCAACTACGACAGCCAGAACTGGCAGCTCATCATCGATGGTCTGATCAACCGTCCGCACAAAATCGATCCCCGCAATCGAGCCCAGCTGATCAGCGATCTGTATCGCTTCGCCACCAGTGACCGTGTGCCCCACTCCACTCTCCTGACCCTGCTCACCTACCTGCCCAACGAGGATCAGTACTCTCCCTGGTCGGCGGTGAATACGGTGATCACTCTGTTCAACCGCTACCTCAGCGGAGACTCCGAGTACGAGAACTTCCAGTTCTATGTGGCAGAGTTGGTCAACCAGCAGTTCGACAAGTTCGGAGTAAACGATCTGAGCGGCGAGCAGCACTTGGTCAAGTACACGCGCAACATCCTCATCAACATCGCCTGTCTGGCTGGTGTCGAGAACTGCCTGAAGGAGACCAAGGCGAAGCTGGAGAACCTGGTCGATAACGGCACCCCCGTCGAGCCCAACCTCCAGTCGCAGGTCTACTGCAATGGTCTCAAGCAGGCCGACTCGAAGATCTTTGACTTTGTCTACGATAAACTGATGGCCTCCGACGACCAGGCCGAACGCCGCCTGCTCATCTCGGCTCTTGGGTGCTCGCAGGATGCCGCTCAGCTGGAGAAGTTTGTGTCGAGCAGCATTGACCAGACCAATGGCCTGCGCGTCCAGGAGCGTATCACTCTGCTCAGTCCGGCCTATTCCCGCGGAGAGGTTGGTCTGCTGACCTCGATTGAATTCCTCCTGGAGCACTGGGAGGAGTATGCCGTTTTGAACACCGGCTTTGGTGGAATCAATCCCCTCTACTCGGACATCCTTGGCATGTCCGTCTATTGCGTGAACGACAAACAGAAGAACAAGCTGCAGGAGCTGGTGGACTTGGTCAAGGGCTCCACCTTTGTGGCCGACACGCTGCAACTGAGCGTCGATAGCAATATTGCTGCCAACGACGAGTGGCTGAAGGTTAACCGTGGGCCCCTGATGACCTGGGTCTCCAACTTCCGCAACAGCAGCCCTGCCCTGAACATCTCCTTCCTGGCCATGGTCCTGTGCCTTTTGGCCTCCAAACTGTTTTAGTCTCTAGTCTTATAAGTTCCGTAAGTTGTAAGTAATTGCACTCGTACCGTTGGTCTGCTGACAGGACCACGCCGAGAATTATCCATCAATAAAACTCCATTACATAAGACAATTGTTTTGCTGGCTCGATTTACAACTACCCGCACGGTTTTTGGCACTTTATGACCGTGAATTGCCTGAAAGAAACCCGTCGGATAAGAATGGTGCGCTTATAAATTTCCCCTTTGCTGCTCCCGCTATCAAAGCGGACGGGTAAGTCCCGTGGCAGGTAACATCGAAATCCATCATTCATAAGAGCGCCATAAATAAATACCACGATGTTCAGAGCAGAGAATATCTCACCCATGGCAACCATTTGGTGGTTAGACTTCTATTGTTTGTTCCTGGAAAACGCTTTCAGATATCGCATTGGCTCTAAAGATTTTTGATCAAAATACACTAACTAACTAACACTTTAATAAAGTTTTTTTATTTGCCAAGCTTTTTTTGACTGCTACCTACATACATATGTATGTACATATTTATATGCCAAACTTCAGCATTAAATGTTACAAGACTTTATTTCCATTGTTAAGTTTCTTAATTCAAATTTGGAAGATCGAGAATATTAGATGTAATCTTATAGGCTATTTACCCCTGGGCTGCGTCGTACGTCTTGCCCGAAATGCTGTTTTTTGCGGTTTATTTTCCCGAAATTTTAAACACTCAGGAAAAGTCGAAAAAGAATATATCCTTGCATGAATTTTTGGTTTTAGATAAACACAGTAATTAGGCCTTATTTAAGATATCGTTTGTAAGAATATATGTTTAAACAGCCAAGTTGCAGCCGTTTTAACAAACCATCGTATGCTGAATTTTGCAGTTAAATTCCGTATAAATAAATACATACATGTATGTACATATAACCGTTTTTTTCTTACAAAAAATATCATAAATCTGTGTTAGTAGCAGTTCTTAACGGTAAAATGGCGTTTGGGATGGTACAGAACGGATGTACATATGTTCGTTATTGTCCACTGCTTGTCCCATTTCTGTGCACGCACATTCTTGTCCACTGTCCGTCTCATTGCCCGCTCAGAGAAGATCAAAAGGGACAAGTTAAAGAGAGCAGGTGAGTGTGTTTCTCTGCAGTCAGTGGTGTTGGTTAGAAAGAGAAAGGCAAGTAATTGCGTCGCAGACAATTACCGTCTTTGAGGAATGGCTTGGAAATGTTCGTGGTAGAGATGATTTATTGAAGCCTCTCCACACAGTTGTTCGCTGTTAGTCTCTCTATCTATAAATCAGAACCAAACAAATAGCACGACTATGGATTCAAATTAAGAAGCAAACCGGACAAGTAACCTCAACTCAGATAAAAATACGACACATATATGTACATACATACATACATACATACATACATACATAATTCTTAAAACAAAAACATTTAACAACTTTTATCATTAGATAAGACATTTTGGCAACCCATAAAGACACTGCTGGTTATATGGGAACTGAACATAGAGGAGTGTTTACATGGTATGACGAAGAATTCCCACAGACTCTATAAAGAAATGGCTAGTCTCTTTTGCCCATTTTCCAGTCGTTTTCCATACTTTTGTTGATATCCAAAATTTGTTTGATTTCCTAGTCGTCAAACACACAAATCGGCTATTCTCATGGCGCAACAACCTGCTCTGCTTCTGCCCATGTAAACCCCCTTTATGCGTCATTTCCACTATTCTGATATCGATAGGAAACGTGCGGCAGGGTAAAAGTGCAAAAGCAATTAAAATACAGTATACTGCATTCTACTGGTTGATTTATAAGGGGCTTTTCCGATCAAAAGATTAGTTTAGATTTGAGGAATTAAAAATAAAGTAATATGAGCAATGGCTGATTCAAAAATCCTAAGGATTAGAACCAATTTAATCGACTGGGAATTCAAAACATATTAACAGGAAAATGAGGAGCGAAATCCATATCGATATCCAAATAATTAGTGTTTTGGCATTCAGGTGGAGCAAGAGACAAAATATTGTAGGGTGTTATTAAAGTAATTATGCCATTTATGTCAGATAAGATTAGATGGACAGTTCTTCGTAAACCGCTGATGCTTGTGCCAACAGAAATGCAGCTGAAACCAAACGTTCTGCCATCATCTTATCTGGCAGAGTGATACTGCAGGTTCAGGTTTCAGGACTGTATGGATTGGTAGCTGATTACGGAAGGAGTAAATCACCGCCATGAGGGCCTTATCGGAGCGATGTCGCTCCATGCCTATCGCCGTCCAATCTATACTCAGGGGAACTCTATCTGGGCCCAAATAAAAAGTTTAAGGCCTTAGATAAGCCGCTGATATAGACAAAGTTGGCAAACTCCTCTCTATATATACCAGAACCCATTCGAAGCGACATTTAGTTGTCGAATCGCGTGCAGAGTGTCGGTTGATTTATCGTCTACCCACACCCACGGTCCGAAGTTGTAATCGATCAAAGTGAGTGCTCAGCAAGTTATATAAGGACAATTGTGGCCTGTGGCAAATTTTTGGATACGTGATCACTCGAACCCATTTATTCCTCAGACGAAATGTCCGCCCTACGCTTGGCCGTCCTTGTGGCAGCCTGCCTGTCCCTAGCCTCCGCCGACACACGGCAACTGGACCTCAGCGTTCAACCGCCAGCCACCTTGGCGGAGCTCGATGATTACCGGCTGTCAACCCTTATCAATCCTGTCAGCTACAACATCACTCTGCGTCCCTATCTACTGGAAAGCGATGCCACCAAGCGATTCACATTTGACGGCGAGGTTTGGATCGAGGTGATACCAACCATCGCCACAAACAGTGTTCATCTGCACTCGAAAAATCTCACCTACTCGGTGTCCGAGTACTGGGCCAAGCCGGCACAAGGTGTTGCGGCTCCCGCGGCCACCCAATTCCAGGCTCTCAACGTAACCGATCAGGATACTGATATCGTCCAGCTGACAACGGCCGCCAACCTGGTGGCAAATCAAGCCTACATCCTGCACTTTGTCTACACGGGTCTGATGCAGGATGATATGTACGGCTTCTATCGCAGCTCATATGTGGACGACAATAACGAGACCAAGTGCGTTCTTATCTAATCTGTGTGGGTGTGGGGTGAATCTAATGCGGTGGATTATTTTTGCAGATGGTTGGGATCCACTCAGTTCCAGACGAATCACGCCCGTCGCGCTTTCCCCAGCTTCGACGAGCCCCGGTTCAAGGCCACCTTCAATGTCACCCTGAAGCGCCACTACACGTTCAACTCTGTCAGCAACACCCGCCTGCTGGGATCCTACCCGAGCACAGAGAGGCAAGTTTTTTTAGCACACGATCATCTGAAGGATTGCTTACCTTTCCATCCATTCCCATTGCCTTCCCTGCAGTGGTTACTTCGAGGATGTGTACGAGACGACGCCAAAGATGTCTACCTACATTCTGGCCTTCATCGTGTCCGAGTTCACAACCCGCAAGGATGAACAGTTCGGTGTGCTGGCCCGTCCCGAGTACTATTCGCAGACGCAGTACAGCTACAATGTGGGTCGCAAGATCCTGGAGGAGATGGGCAAATACCTGGACCTGGACTACTACACCCTCGGCAACGACAAGATGGACATGGCTGCCATTCCCGATTTTTCTGCGGGAGCCATGGAGAACTGGGGTCTGCTCACCTACAGGGAGCGCAGTCTCCTGGTGGATGAGTCGGCCACTACTTTGGCCTCTCGCCAGTCGATTGCTGCTGTGGTTGCCCACGAGCAGGCGCACATGTGGTTCGGAGATCTAGTCACCTGCGAGTGGTGGAGCTACACCTGGCTGAACGAGGGTTTCGCCCGATTCTTCCAGTACTTTGGCACCGCCTTTGTAGAGGATAAGTGGGAGCTGGAGAAGCAGTTTGTGGTTGACCAGATCCAGTCGGTGATGGCCATGGACTCGACCAATGCCACCAATCCATTGAGCGATGAAAATACATTCACCCCTGCCCATCTCAGCCGCATGTTCAACAGCATCTCCTACAACAAGGGAGCATCCTTCATTCGCATGATCGAACATCTTATGGGCCCCGAGGATTTCCAAAAGTCGCTTCAGGAGTACCTAAAGCAATAGTAAGTGTGTTGATAGGATCCCTCTCGGAGCATTTTCTATGACGATTATTTCTCCCACAGCTCATACCAAACCGCATTGCCCGTGAATCTGCTGAACTCCTGGCAGAAGAACTGGAATGCCAGCAGATTTAATGCCAGTTCGGAGGCAATCTTCAATAGCTTTACTACCCAAGTTGGCTACCCACTTGTCACCGCCAACATGGCCGCCGATGGCTTGACTGTGTCCTTTACCCAGAAGCGGTTCCTGCTGAAGGAGAACGACGGTTCCAACTCCAGCCTCCTGTACACCATCCCAATCACCTACTCGAACAACATAAACAATAACTTTGCCAATACCACACCCAAGTTCATCCTCAATCCCGGCGTCACGACAACGGTCTCTTTCAGCACCACTCCCCTCACCTGGATTATTGCCAATGTCCAGCAGACGGGCTACTACCGCGTCAATTACACGGAGGCCAACTGGCGTGCCATTAGGACTGCTCTGTTTGCGACCAACTGGACTGACATTCACGAGATCAACCGCGCCCAAGTGGTCGATGATCTCCTCAACTTGGCCCGTGCCGGCTACATCCACTACGGCCTGGCCCTGGAAGTGCTGGAGTATCTGGAGACAGAAGTCAATTACATTCCGTGGTCGTCGGCCTTCACCGGCTTTAACTATCTCGCCATTCGCCTGGGCAACGACACTGTTAACTTCGGTAGGTACATTCAGGACATGACCGACAAGGTCTACAAGAAGCTCGGCTTCAGCGAATCAGAGACCGACAGTGCTCTGGATATTTACCTGCGCACTAAGGTCCTGACCTGGGCCTGTCGCTATGGCAGCGCCGACTGCATCCGTGAAGCCAAGAGCTACTTCAATTCCCTGAGCACCGTGCCCAAGAACATTCGCTCCACCGTCTACTGTGTGGGTCTGCGCGAAGGCGGATCCGCGGAGTTTGAGGCCCTGTACCAGAAGTTCAAGACGGAGACGGTCGCCACCGAGGAGACGCTGCTGCAGACCTCTTTCGGCTGCGTCAAGACCCAAGAGCTGATCGAACGCGTCTTCAATCTGGTGCTCTCGGACGAGATTCGTCGACAGGACAAGTCGACTGTACTGGCCACGCTCTACACGGAGAACAACGAGAACGTGAGCCCAGTGTTTGCTTTGGTCACAAAGGAGTACCAGGCCCTGGCCACAGCGTAAGAATCCCTAGCCTAGATATACGTAAAATCTCATCATTAACTTTGCCATTTGTTCCTCCACAGAATGGGTGGATATTCGGCGGTGGCCACGGTCATCTCAAACATTGCTACCCGCTTCACCGAGCAGAAGCAGTACGAGGAACTGCAGGCCTTCAACAGGGACCACAGCTCAGACTTTGGCAGCTCTGCCGCCACTTTGACTGCAGCTGAAGCCACGGTCCTCGAGAATCTTCAGTGGTCCGAAAGCAAGCTGGGCGTTTTCCGCGCCTATTTGGCGGTGCGAAGCGGCAGCGCCATGGCCAGCGCCTTCAGCGCGTTCACCATCCTCATGGTGGCCCTGGCCACATTGTTGCGTCAGTAAACCCATGGCTAGACTTTAAAATCATCCAAGATTAGCCTAATAGTGCCAAGTGCACAGCGTGCGATCACAAGCACCCACCAACCCATAAAAGTATTTGTACACTTAGCACAACAACCACCAATAAAACACACAATTTTCAGATAAGACGCGACGAGTTGTATATTTATTTTCGACACTAAGCCTTCTCCGAGCAGTTAACGACAAAATCGATTACGCTCAAGAGTTTGCCATCTGATTAACACCATTAGCTACATTAGTTGTACGCTATTTGGATGATTCAATTCAACGATCTACCATCATCTTTACGGTATACTCCTATCAGCGAACTTCAATGTTTATTGCTATCGCTAAAGATTCGATCGTCATAAAATGCTTATCGACATCGTAAAGATTTCAGCGTAACCTGCTGTCCCTTCGATCACCTGTTAAGTTCGGGGAACTGATACTGATAGTTAGGGTTCTTTTTGGTATTTCCACTTTGTAGTTGAATGAATAATGCTGCAGAGTTCTTTTGTATTCCTATGATTCAATTCAAAATCTTTTTGGAGGGTTTCTTCAAACAAAAACTGTAACCAATGGGTCGTAAATTTATGTCAATATAATAAACTATTTTCTAAGAAAATGATTACGTTCTTCTTTATCTTAAAAACGCGAATTTCGGTTGTATTTCAATGATATCACTCATTGATTGCTTTTATCGATCCGTGTCATAAGTTCATATCTATCAGATGTGCATTGTACGTACACATGTATTGCCAACTTGAATTAAATCGACTTATATGTATTGTTGCAATCAATCAATTAAAATGATATATTCACTTCTGTTTGAATGGTGTTTCAATATCCAACGAGAAAGACGAGCTTCAAGTATCTCTGATCGCTGTCCATGAAGCACACAAACCGGAGAGAGGTGTGGCTGGCTGCATGCCTAATCGGATCAATGTTGAAGAGTCCATAATCTAATCATCAGTGAACGGCACCTGTTTGCGGGGAGTTTTTTTTTGATTTGGACGTTTGGGGCGAATCGTTCCGCAGTATTGAAGCTTCTGTCACCATGAACAGTTCGGGTAATCGGGTGGGGTCGCTGTTTGGGCTGCTGCTGTTGCTAGTTGTCTGCTCTGGTGCCGATTACCGCCTGCGTGGGAGCGTTGTGCCCTCCTTCTATAACCTTACCATCGGCGTACTCAGTAATGCCACTGAACCTACTGTTTTCAATGGACAAGTTAACATAACTCTGCACGTGGTCGCCACCACAGAGGTTCGAAATATCACACTACACAAAGACGCCATCGACATAGAAGAATGCTGGCTATTAAACGAGTCCGGTGTCCAAGTGGAACCGATTGATACTAGCCAGCTGATATTCGAGGAGACGACCCAGCAACTAACGGTGCCACTATCGCAGGCACTGGATCCCAATGGGGAGTACACGCTGGGCTTTAAGTATGCCGGTAAAATACGTACGGACATGGCGGGATTGTTCTCCGCCAGCTATGTGGAACAGGATACAGGCAAGACCAAGTGGCTGGCTGTAACCCAAATGCAGCGAATCAATGCCCGCCTAGTCTTGCCCTGCTTCGATGAGCCTGCCTTCAAGGCACAGTTCCAATTGCAAATTGTCAGACCCTCCGGCTATGAGGCCATCGGCAACACGAAGCTATTATATTCATCAGCGGAGGGGTAAGTGCGGCAGTGCCTCAACGCCCCTTCAGTGTAAAAATATCATTTGATTTTAGCGAGGATCGCTTTGTCGATCACTTCGAGGTGACTCCCGCCATGTCCACATATCTGCTGGCCTTCATTATCGCCGAGTACACGGCTCGCGGCAACAGCAGCGATTTTGCCGTGCTAACACGCCCAGAGTTTTACAACAAAACGGAGTTCAGCTTCCAGGTCGGACAGCGCGTAGTGTCCGCCTATGATGAACTTTTCCAGCAGCCGTACGCTTCACTGGGCAACGATGTCCTGCAGTATGCCTCCTCACCGCGGTTCCCTCACAACGGCATGGAGAACTGGGGGCTTATTATCTACAGGTGAGAAGAAACAACAAAGAAACATGAACGAGTATTAAGAGCATAGATACCATATGCTTCTCTTTATCAAAGCGACGATGTTTTGGTCAAGGAACCAGGCTATACGGATGACTGGTCGGACAAGGAATTCACAATACGCATCATAGCGCACGAGACGTCGCATATGTGGTTTGGTGACAGCGTCACCTTCTCCTGGTGGAGCTACTTTTGGCTAAACGAAGCCTTTGCACGATACTACGAGTACTTCATGGCCCATCAGGTGCGACCTTATTTTACGAAATTACAACACAACCAATTCTAATGCATCTGATATCCATATATTATATATGCAGCTGTATCCCGAATATCGGTTGGACGAGCAATTTGTGGTGCGCCAAATGCAGCTTATATTTGCCACAGATGCCGTGAATAGCACCCAGCCCATGACAAGCTCCGAGGCGAGCATACTAACGCCTTCACAGATTGGCTACAAATTTAGCAGCATTGCCTATGCGAAGGGAGCGTGCATTGTCCGTATGTGGCGCAATGCGATGGGAGCCAATAACTTCGATACAGCCATCCGGAACTACCTAAAGCAGCAGTAAGTGACAGACAGCTGGTGAACCACACTCGAAGAGCCCCTCTAACTTTCCTCTTTTGACAGCCACCTGGGCAATACAAGGCCGAGCGATTTGTTCAATCACCTTAGAGATAATTGGCCCATTGAGCCGGCTGTAAATCAGGATCAGTTTTTCTACGACTTCACAGTGCAAGTGGGCTATCCCATGCTGATTGTGAATGCGACACGGGAGAACCACATTGTCCAAGTGCAGCAGCAGCGTTTTCTCCTAAATCGCGGAGACGGAAGCGATCCCGATCTGAAGTACACAGTGCCCATAACCTATGCTACGAATCTATCGCCCAACTTCGAAAACCTTACGCCCATAATGTACCTACATAAAGTCGTGGACATATTGCAACTTTACTTCGAGGAGGAGGCTATCGATTGGATCGTCCTCAACCTCAAGCAGTCAAACTATTATCGAGTGCTCTACGATAAGCCTCTTTTGGATAGTCTTCAGGTGGCGCTGTCCTCCGCCAACCACAGTGGCGTACCCGTGGAGAACCGGGCCCAGATTATCGATGATCTTTTCAACTTTGCTCTTGTGGGCTACATCGACTATGCTGGTGCGTTCGAATTTATGGAGTACCTGAAACACGATGTGGAGTATGTGCCTTGGTACGCCACGTACCAAGGACTACAGTTCGTGGCGAAGCGTCTACCACTAAATAACTTGCCAGACTTCAAACAGTACCTAAGCGACATCACAGCCGCAGTATTTGCCAAGCTGGGTGTATCCTGGAGTCCCGACGACACCGCGCTGGATGTCTACAATAGAAACAAGCTGGTGGATTGGTTGTGCAGGTACCAGGCCAGCGATTGCAACCAATTGGTGGCAGATAAATTCGCCAACAACTTCGAGAAACCTTCGCCTGACTACCGGCAGACCTTCTACTGCGCTGCTGCTCGATCCGAGGGCTACGAACAAGTGATGGAGTTCTATCGCAAAGAGGTCAATTCCAAGGAGCGAGAACTCCTCTGGGCAGCTGCCAGCTGTACGAGGTCCTATCAGACACACTACCATAACGAGATACTGGCCAACGGGAGCACCGAAAGCCAAAAGACCATCGCTCTGGCCCAGATGTACGAACAGAATCCAGACCTAATCACTCCGATTTTCCAAATGTTGGCCGCGAACATAACACAGTTAGCTGAAGCGTAAGTTGCAGTTAACCTTAGAGAGTTACATATGTATATTTTGGAGCTTAAACGAGTTTGGTTTTTCCACAGCTTGGACAACAACTGGTCAACAACTGCCACAGTGATAAGCGATTTGGCAGATTTCTTCACCACCCGAGAGCAGCACCAACTGCTAAGCGAATTCTACGACAGCAATCACTTGCTCTTCGGCCAGTCGGCATCTGTGCTAAGCAAGGCTCTGGATACGGTTGAGCAAAACGTGCAATGGGCCGAGATGCGCCTGAACAGACTGGTCAACTACTTGAGCAAAAGGAAAGGCAACGGTGGAGAGAAATCGGCGCAAGTGCTTGTGATGCTGTTGGCGTTGCCCATGCTGTTGGCTTGGTTCTGATATTTTGTGATTGTGATTGTGTATAGGAAATAAATGATTAACCCTCCGTCAGGCACAGCGGGATAAATGCCTTTTGCTTGTACGCAATTACTAGGCAAAAAGGTTTGGTTAGTGCGCGCTTTATTAGGCCATAATTCATACGGCAAGCCGGCCATTAGAGCGGCGTCCACTGGCAGCGGCACCAGCCGTGCCAGCCACCGCTATAAAAGACCAAAAGCGGCAGGCAGCATTTTCCATTTCCTATAGCGGACAATCACGGCAGTGTCACCCAAAATGTTGCGCCACTTGCTACGCCACGAGAACAACAAAGTGTTTGTCCTGATTCTACTGTACTGCGTCCTGGTCAGCATACTGAAGCTGTGCACGGCGCAGGCTGACAATGCTGTGGCCTCACCCGACAATGGTACCTGGTATACACACATTAGTTACCGCTTTTGGACTAATGGCTCTGCTCCTTTCATGTCCATTACAGATATCACGCATCTGGGCGATGACTGCCAGGTGACGCCTGTAATACATGTGCTTCAGTATCCTGGCTGCGTTCCCAAGCCGATTCCATCCTTCGCCTGTGTGGGTCGCTGCGCCAGTTACATCCAGGTGAGCGCCATTTTGGTTGTGGGTGGCATAAAAGTTAACCTTTCTTTTATCTAAGGTATCGGGCAGCAAAATCTGGCAAATGGAGCGCTCCTGCATGTGCTGCCAGGAATCTGGGGAACGCGAGGCAGCAGTCTCGCTCTTCTGTCCCAAGGTGAAGCCGGGCGAGCGGAAATTCAAAAAAGTGCTGACCAAGGCGCCATTGGAGTGCATGTGTCGTCCGTGTACCTCCATCGAGGAGTCTGGCATTATCCCGCAAGAAATAGCCGGCTATTCTGACGAGGGTCCACTCAACAATCATTTCCGACGCATTGCACTGCAGTAACCACATTCAACTTTGCATACTAAAATATAAAAATAAAATACATTTGTCGCAGTTTCTTGTTAATATTTATGCAACATTTAAAAAAGAACTGATATTGCACTGTTAACTGCGGTTTCGCGCCCAACAGCACTTAATTCTACATGTCTACACGTAGAGCTACATTAATTCTACCCCAAATGGAATTGCTACATAGTTTTTACATGTATTCTACGTAAAAAAATGTTAACATAGGAAATGGCGCTTACAGCACACATTGATTGGAACACTATGTTAGCACTGCATGTTAGCCTTTTTTTTTGAATGGATAATTTAAATATTAATTTATTTCTCAACTATCTCCTCAATCATTGCTACTAATTCACTAAAATGGTGTGTTCTGCTACACATATTCAAGTAGTAGATGCATAACGCGAAAATAAAGTTAATCTTTACAGTGTAATCGGATTTAACAATAGGAGTTCTACCGCCCACATCATCCGTAAATGCTTTTACAAGTACTCGACGATATCGCATTTGATGGATATATTTGGACAGCTCTGACCTACCACGCTGCGACCGCGGTAGTTTGGACTCTTCTCGGTGAGCAGTTTCCGGAATATAGGCAGTATGGCTGTCTCCCCCTCGAGCAGCTCCGTCTCGGAGCTGGCGCCGTAGATGGAGCTGCTCTCATTCTTACTACGATGCTTCCGTTGCTTGTCCGGCGCCACGTTCGGCGAGCTGTGATGATGGGCAGCATGCTGAATATTGGAGTTGCGGCTTATTTTCCTCGGCTGAATGCACGGCTGACTGCTGGGTGGTGGATCGCGCTCCCGCTCGCTGTCCGTTTCGCTCTGGCAGACGGTACCCTTTTGCGGCTTGGGTCGATGTTTGTTTCGATTTTTCTCCGAGACGGATCGCTGGATGGGCGAAGTGGTGTTCGGGTCGTAGGTCATCACATGGCCATGATGTTCCGTGCAACGCTGTGGACTGGCATAACGTGGTGACTGGCGCTGCTTGGCGTGGGAGAGCGTGTGCGTGTCCCAGAGATCGCTCTGCGAGACCACAAAATTGGACTTGAGCGCCGAGCCCATGCTGGTTCGACGATTGTCCGAGGCTGTCGGAGCTATAATATATATATATATATACATATATGGCCCGTCATGAGTCGTATGGTCTTCTGACTATGGGATCTACTTACTTTTGACAACTCCAGGCGTACTGGGCTTGGTGTGCGGACAAACGTTGCTAAGCTCCGACTGGGAGGTGGAAATATTCGTCGAGGAGTTGCGATGTGAGCTGCTGTACTTTGGCCTGGCAGTCGGTGTCTGACTGCCGCTGTCGTAGTGTCTGGATGCCGTCGACTGGCGTCGCTCCCGCATGTTGGAGCACTCACCAGTGCTGCGCTTTCCCACGGTGCTGGTTATGCTGCCAATGTTGTCATCAGTCTGGGCCGAGACCGAGTTCCGCTTCTCCAAATGGCGGTGATGTTGTTGCTGGTGTTGTTGCTGCTGCTGCTGTTGCTGTTGGAGTTGCATCTGCTGCTGCTGTTGCTGCATTTGCTGGTGCTGCTGAAGGTGCTGTTGGAGCTGCTGCTGGATGGGCTGCATCATGGTGGGTGCAGGCATGGCTACTGGCGTATGGGAGTGGTGCTCCACAATGGATTGTTTCTTCTTTTTTCTATTTCAATAATTTAATCATGAATTAATGCCTTTTCGTACTTCTAAGATAGGTGGATGGTGACTTACGGTGGAAGCGATGGTGCCAGCATCGTGGATTGCACCGAAACGAATGAATTGTCCATCTCCACGTGGGTGGAGGTCACGCTATCCACGGAGGTTAGCTCGGTAACTTCTATTGCAGGGAGTGCACAATGCATGAATGTATCTAGGCAGCATCCCACTCTAGTCACTCACCTGTGGTGCTGGGCATCTCCCGTCGCACTGGCGGAGCCGACAGTCTTGCAATGTCTTCGGTAAGGATGGGCTCCAGCTCGCTGCCGGCATTGGCTGTGCCCGCGCATGTCACGCCATCAATCCACTTGCGGGCCTCCGGTCCCAGTTTTCTAATCAGACCTTGCAACTCGTTCTCTTTTTCCATCAAGGCCTTGCGAAAGCGGCAATTGGTTTGTTTGACATCCCGCAGACGCTGCTCCAGTTCACAGACCGATGAGTCACGACGGTTCTTCGACATGGGCCGCAGCGTGGCGCGCACTCGCTTGTCCACCACACCTTGGGGATTGCGTTTGAGTTCGACCAGCTGCAAGACGATTCGCATGAATATTAGTCAAGATGGAAAATATAAACGGGTTAAAGACACATCAAGGAAAGATCAACTCTACGGAAAGTTATATAGGATAGAGCAGCAAGGCTATAAATAGTGACTACGGCCTTGCTGCTGTTGGGGATAGGTTTTGAAATAGCTTAAGTTCATAGTTAGTCTGTAGTGTTATATAGCAATTAGAAATCAGTTTTAGAATTTAGAGTAAATGTTGTTGTATCAATGTGTATGATAGCTAAACGACAACGATAAATGATGTCTGATCAGTCTGAATGCTCCATTCTCAATAAAGTGAAGACAAGCAATCAAACTGTTCAGACAATCCACTGTCTGCAAACAACATTCATATCGCATATCAAGATTGCGCTTGTGTATATCTATAACACCTACAAAAACTACAAAACTTCCTTACTACCAGTCTTACTTTCGGTACGAACACCAAACACAAAGTGGCTGTCGTACAAA
The DNA here is from genome assembly GCA_005876895.1 of Drosophila azteca. NCBI lineage: Eukaryota > Metazoa > Arthropoda > Insecta > Diptera > Drosophilidae > Drosophila > Drosophila azteca. Next base: position 22,250,408 of record VCKU01000004.1, read on the forward strand.
AAATTATAAAAAACGAGAGTAAGACAAAAACTAGATCCTTGCGGTCCGATAGCACCAGGGATATGGCAGCGCCGGCCAGGCAGGTGATGAATACATTGTAGACCGAGAAGCCAATGTGCTTCGAATCGTTGAGAGCCGGTATCGAAACGTGGCGGGTCTCCCAGGCCAGGAATGCACCAAAGACCTAGCAATAAGATAATTTTCACATGTATCATTTCAGATTCAGAATAATTCTCAAAGGGATTGTCTACCCACCAAAAGAAGCCCCTTATAGGCATAGATAATGCTAACAAATATGGTCATGTGCTCGGACTGGCAATATTCGTTTTCGGGTATGACCAAAACATCATCAATGTTCTCATGATGCTGCGGAAAATATAGATCAGGTATATCATTGGATAATAATGCTACTGGAATGACTCTTACCAAAGGCTCCAATTGTTTGGTCTCTCGGTAGAACGGATCCGCAATCTGCCATGTTGTAATGATGGCTATATCGATGGCCAACAGCACACCCACAACCATAAATAACTGATAGTCCTTGATCACTTTTTTGTTTAACTTCAGATCGGTGAAGATTGAATGAACACGCCAGGTCTTCGAAAACATTGCCCCAAAGCTCAGACTAAAGCCGGCCATCAGAATCCATGCCCGGGCCGTGCAAATGTAGGGGAAGGCAGCCACACTGCTTAAGGTGGTGTCGAGGCCTAGGAATATGATGCTCAGATAGGTCAACATGCAGCCCACTATGATCAGGTTATTCAGGTGCGGACTGGACATTTTGATATAGCTGCAAGGAGAAAACAAAGAGACAGGATATAACGGTAGGAAAACAATATAGTTCGCAGGGAGCTCTTACCGCTGGTTGCGATACTTGATGTTGAAGGCCAGAAAGACGGTTGCAATGATCACACCGATGACGGAGGCACTGGCCGAAACAATGTATATGGTGGGATTCACCTGGCTGTGCTCAATGTAGATCAGCGTTCGATCCTTGGGCGGTGTCTTGCCCACCCAGCGCACTGGCTTGCCGAGGCTCAGATCCAGATGCGACTTTTGCGAATGGTATTCACCGATCTTCTCCATTTGACCCAACTGGAACTGATTGATCAGAATGTTGGCCTTGCGCTCGTTGTTGTAAAATCGGACCGGACCCTATGGAAAAACGGAAATAAATAAACGCTTAAAGGAAATATAAAGGTCCACAAACCGTTACGCCCTCGAAGGAGGTATTGCGCAAGGCCTCAAGGAAGACGTCCTCCCAGTCCTGGACACGGTAATCGAAATGTGTCAATATGTCCTCGCGTTTCTCTGCCACATACTGTATGGCCAGCGCGGCTGCCCAGATGCCATCATAGGTGTAACCATGGAAGCGAGAGTATTCCGTGCCGCGCAACCTGTCGTACTCCACCAAGTACTCATCCGCTGTCTGCAAAATTATATTTAATTTGTACTCATAGGCATCGAAGCGTTAATAGCAATCCACTTACAATTCCTGCCACAGTGATGTCCCCGCTGGTAGACAACGGCAGAAGATCCACCAAAATCGCTCCCTCCAAGGCAGTAGCGATCTCCTCCACGCTGCATTCGCTGTCCTGGGTAACGTTCCACCAATCGGTTGAGTAGGTGGCCATTATCAGCCACTGATAGGCACGCCCATACATTTCCAATCTGTACGACAAAGAATTAAATACCAAACTATTCGGATAACTATTCGGAGCCTTTCACTCACTTATAGGCCTCGCAGAAGGCCTTGCGGGCAAAGTGTTCATTAAAGTTGCCCAGAATAATGCGCACATCCTTTTCCCGCAGCTTTTTTAGCGACTCGGCCACATCGTTGACAAAGCTCTGGGTCTCCACAACCTCCACCTCCATGGAATCGAGATCGGCAACCATGTGATTATGGGGTAGTGAGTAGCGGGGCTCGTTCTGGTACACAGTGCCCACTCGCGTCCAGTTGAACTCCTTGAGGAGCGCCAGGCGAGGCGCATTAAAGGCATTCTCCGAGGGCACCACGCGGAAGAAGTTCGGGAAGGCATCCTTGGTGAACATGGGATGGGTGTCCGCGTAGCTCAGTTGCGTCAGATGCCAATGCTTGCTGGCCTTCGCTATGGGATCGGTGACATGGGTGCAGGCGGCCCCAAACAGCATCACCTTGTTTGGCCCCGAGTGCATCATGTCGAAGAATGATTTCACACCCACCGCAGCATTGCACTTTAAATGGAATGCACAATTAGGCCCCCACTGAAAATAGTAATTCCTGACTATACTCCCCCACTTACCTGAGTGTCATTCCACCACATGTGCAGCCTATAGTTGGCCAGTATCTTGCCATGCTCATTGACATGCCCCAGCGCCAGCTTCACGCTGGGCATGACCCCGCGACCAGTGTACGAGTTCTCAACGCCATCGCCGTAGGGGAAAAATCCCGCTATATACACATCCGATCGCTTAGCGGTTCTGCTCCAAGACGAGCTCGCACACAGCAGGAGTACGACTACGAATGGGATCCAGCTCCTCGGTGACATGTTAAGCTCGTGGACTGCAAAACGTTTCTGACTATAATAACAAGTTGAGAAGGACATGAACTTGGAACCACTAATCGGTTTGGGTGGGTATCGGTGGGTGTCCTGGTGAGCCAAGGCCTCCTCCGGTGGCAAGGCTGCGCCCACTGGGTGTGTTCGTGTATACACAAATTTTTATGGATGCATGGGTACGTGTCGTTGAATGGACAGGCAGGGGGCAAGGCTAAGACTAGTTACAGTAAAATTGCCTTAAGTTGCAGCACCAAGGCTGCAGGGTACTATTTAGCAACTAGAAAGTAATTTGCACTTGCACGTCTACACACTTGCATTATTTAGTGGGCACTTATCACCATAGGTGTACCTTTCTGCGTTCTTTATCCTTTGGTTCACAAATCTTTTACGGCTGATGGCATATTAACAGCTTATTTTTAATTTAACTTTTTGCTTCTAATGGTGCTTTTGCAGTTGCGAGGGTCCGAAAAATTATGTATCCCCCTAACTTGACACTTGGCTGACAGGACCAAAGTGGAGGCTATAGTGCGCATGTCCCGAGCCCGAGTTGTGACAGCTCTGCCTTGGCCTAGGCTTTTCAACCCCCGATCCCCTGGAACCATAGTATCGCGGAGCATTTTGTAAACATCCGGGCAACAGGTGGATCCGTTAGCCGTCAGCAGTCAGCAGCTGTTCACCATTTGTTATGACCGTTACCATGGACTACACGAATGGCAATGTGAAGGAAAACGAGGCAGTCCAGTCAATTATCAAATTAAAAATTGTCAGTACAGACAGTACAGAATGGAGGACTATGCGCCGAGTCGTTACAAAATACTCGAGAAAATTGGCGAAGGTGTCCATGGCTGCGTGTTTAAGGCCATCGATTTACAGCGCAACAAGGAGGTGGCCATCAAGAAGGTGGCTCTGAAGAACAAATTCGGCAACATTTCGCTCAACACACTGCGAGAGATCAAGACACTGCAACTGTGCAAGTCTGAATTTGTAAGTGTACCATATAAATGAGAGCGGATTAACTCATTAACTAGTTCTAATCATAGATCCTGGGTATTGTCGACATATATCCCGATCTGACTGGTCTGTCCCTTGTTTTGGAGTATCACCCCGACACCCTGTACAGTCGCCTTAAGAGCGAAGTAAATCCCCTTAGTCGCCAGCAGGTGCGCAAGTTCGCCCATCAAATGTTTAAGGGCATTGCCTACCTTCACGAAGCGGGTCTGATGCACAGGGACATCAAGCCAGCTAATTTGCTCATCAGTGACACGGACATGCTGAAACTTGCCGACTTTGGGCTGGCTCGTCTCTACTTTCCCGAAGAGGAGTCGCGTCTGTATTCGCCACAAGTTTCGACGCGCTGGTATCGTGCTCCGGAAATACTCTGGGGCAGTCAGAAGTACGGCACTGGCGTGGACATGTGGGCAGCAGGTACACATTCGCGTTGGTTACTTAACGAGTTTTAATAGTTCATTATTTTAGGCTGCGTGGTGGCGGAGATGTTGCGCGGTGTGCCCCTCTTTGGTGGCACAACAGACATCGAACAGTTGGCCATCATAATACGCACTTTGGGGAGTCCTCGTCTGAATCAGTGGCCAGAATTGACTTCCCTGCCGGACTACAGCAAGATACGGTAAGAGCTCGGCAGCTTAAATGTGTTCCTGTGTTTGTCCTACATTTTCATTGTTTTCCCTTTCATAGGTTTCCCAACTCTGTGGGCATACACTGGGACAATTTGTTTCCGAGCTGCACGCACGCAGTGGAGATTAGTCTGGTTTCGAATTTGGTCGTATACAATCCCAAGAACCGTCTTACGGCTAGCGAGGTACGTTCTCAACTGAACCTAAATGGGGTTTTCCACTCTTAATAAACGCGTATTCGTATATTTTCAGGCAGTCGAACATAATTATTTCCACTAGTTACATATCTATGTACAAATCTAGTTAGCATCTAAGAATTCTCAGACTCTTTGTATCTGCAAGGAGAAATAATCAATTAGTTATCGAAAAAAATGAACCTAAAGGTTTGCCTTCGACTCTTACTTGCACTTCAGACATGTAAAGAACACTGTCTGACCCTCATCCGCCGATCGCAGCTGTAAGGTGGCATATGACATCTTATCGTGGCCGCACTTGGGACATTTACGCTCCACAACGGGCCCATCAGCCTCCGAAGACTCGGACTCGCGCTTCGTCCTGTTGAAGACTTTACTGGGGTCGTAGCTGTTGAACTGTATGCTATACTCGGACTTCTCCCCGCTGTACACTGTTAAAGAAGCCGCTGCGTCAAGGAGGAGCACTTGGAAATGGTCTAAATGTGACTCACCGTCGGGCAGGAACTCTTGGTGGCAATTGTGGCAAATCACGTTGCCCTTTACTTGCAGGGGTGGTAATATAGAGCCACAGGACGGGCAAAATCCGGGGCAATTGTTAAAAGTTTCCATTTCCAAAATTTCAAAACAAAGTTCCACACCGCACGTGCTACTCAGTGTGACCGACTGACTCATCAATAAAATATACTGCCTGGCCCTCAGAAATATACCGAAATATACCGTCTCATTATCAAAATATTCCGCAAATATACCATTGAAAACAAACCCCGGATTTTCCTTTGAGATAATAAATATACAATTTTACTACATAATCTTAATAACATAAAACAGATAATCCGTTTAAATTATAAAATTATAACTATTTTAATGGTACATCAATTTAAAATATTTATCGAAAATTCACAACTTTTTCTGAATTTTGTGTTTGAATTGATCGCCGCGAAAAACTCATTTGGTGCTCCTTGGTTTGCAACAATCTCGAAAAAGAATCGTTGTCCAAAATAGAACTTGGCTCCAATTATAGGGCTAATCGAAAACTACTTTATAATAGAAACATTTTTTTTGAAAATCCATCTTATTTTGACCGATTTACCACTTTTATAATTTATACTTTTCGTATGTACTATGTATATTGTATATGTGTACAGGCAGGATGACATGATTTCGTACACTGCACGCAGAGAACTGAAAATTTGGAATTGCCATAGATAACCCGGACGTGCCACGAAAGTATCTACATAAATAAATAATACTTCGGTGCAATTCATATCCCCGTATCGCCGCCCATGCAGGGTGCGGGACAGCCCTCCACCTCGCTGGCTGTGTCGCTATCCGGTTTGGCTTCGTCCACTTTGGAGAATTCTTTGCGAATGTATCGAGCCACGATCTCTTGAGGTCGATTCTCCCACTCTCTTAGGCATTCCGGAGGCGTAAGTATCTAATCAGAGAATTAATTATGAGCGAGATCATAATGATAATGCCGGATTCACTGACCTGGTCACCCTCCATACGATTGACTATGCAAAGAGAGACGACGGCAGATCGTATACTGGCTCTGTTTGTGAGAGCGGCAAAGGCGGTGCTCTCCATATCGAATGAGACCACTCCGTGGTCCTGGAGCTCCTGAAGATAGGCGACCTTCGAGGAATTTGAGATGTTGCAGAATATTCCATCGAGTCGAGACTGACTTTCATACCAGTCGTTGGTGGCGACTATCTTGCCAGCAACTGTACAAAAGTTATCCTCGCAAGGATAGGCCAGTGATTGGAGTTCGTTGCACAAGCACTGGTCCAGTTCGCTAGAATGCTGCACGACTTTGCCCTGAACGATTACCTCATAATAGGGATTGAGCATGCCGTTCAGTGCCTCCGAGACGATGACCACGGTTCCTGGCTGTATTCCGAGGCCGCCGCAGGTACCAATTCTAATAAAGACGGGATTCTGACACTTGGCATAGTGCATCATCTTGATGAGCTCATGCAGGAGTATTGAAACCGACGGACCCCCCATGCCATGGCTGGCACACAGCACAGGTCCAACTTTGTAGAGCGCAAATCGATGGCCATCCTCGGCCATATTTCTAAGATTCGCGGATGGGCTCAGCTTCAAACTGAGCTCTTTCATAATCTTTTCAGCAAATCTCTTCATGCGTATAGCCGTACCACCCATGCAAACAAACTACGGATTGAGAGCACTCAACCAAAATGACGGATCCCCTTATCATTACTTGACTTACCCGCACATCGCCAAAGACCTTGGGGAAATTTGTATTGGCCGTGTCCATGCCCAGATGATAAAGAATGTCGGGCTTGAGGCATTTTAGGCAGGGATTCAGACCCCGTAGAGTACTCTCTTTTGGCGGCTTTTTACATCCATTCCTTACGTGCCTGACCAGCCGCGCAATCTGCTTGCCCTGTAACTTTACCAATTCTGTGGGATCAAACTATTCGCTTACACTGTCTATTACGATTGCACCCTAATCTACTCGCCCTTCAACTGGTTGACATCGCGATTCAATTCGCATTGGCTTGCACCTGCAACCAAATTGCACTTGGAATTTCCTGACATTTTGCTGTTTAAAACCCAAATTTTTTTATTTTAAATAAAACAAATTGTATTATTTACTTTAATACAACTGACTTCTGACTATTGAGTACAGACCAATGACAGTTTGAAAAAGGCCAGACATTCCAGAGATATATGATCGTTGGGTTCTATTGAATCGATAGCAACATGAATTAATTAGTTTGCGGCCGTAAAAAATGGGTAAAAACCAATCATAGAAGAATAAAGATACATGACTGCCTATGAGCGTTCGTTATTGTTCAGTCAGAACGTTTGATCGAACATGATTTTAGCAATCAAGCTCAAGAGTCAAGCGTATGACTGACCGAATTTGCACGAGTCCCACCCGATGCGACGCTTCGCGATTGGATCCTGCTGCGGATCCATTTTCTTTTCGCGTGACGGGTCGTTACAAAGTCCATAGCTTCATTTGGAACATAATATCCAAAATAATAGTGCAGGACATTACTGTACTGCCAGGGTTCGTATTCTGCTCAAATGTGTTGAAGTACATCAAAGCAGACATCGAAGTTAAATAGACACAATTGAAAAATTAACACCGTGGGTCTCTGAAGACTGCTGCCGAATTTCGGCTGTGCATATTTCTGGATTCTTCAAAATGGTGAAGACTGTATAAATTTAGGGTCCCGGAAAGTTAGAAAGTACGCAAATGAAAAAAACAGGAGCTTAAGGACGAAATCAATAGCATTGTGAGCAACGGGGGATATTTTTCATATCAATTTCATAAAGCGCAACTTCTTACGAGGTACATTCTACTTTCAAAAAGACAGAAAATCCGTTGATATGGTTTTGGGAATGAAATCGATGGATTTTACAAAAGTATCAAAAATGTTTGTGAATGCTCCGGACGTTCCCATGCACACTCTGTATATTTCCTCCATTATCAATTGAAAGTTAATTTATCTAAAGTAAACAAAACACAGTAGAGGAATGTAAATAAACGTCTGCAAACTAAATATAAAAGAAAAAATTCATCAAATAATAAAGCAAAAATTAGGCGCGAGCATTTGTGTATGCACCGAGAGAATAATTAAGATGACGCTGGGTCGCGTAAAGTTAGTAAATTCAGTTAAGTAAATTCAAAACAAAAATTCAGTTTTTACAGATTTCCTGTTAGAGCTGGAGAAACATCGATGTTAACATCGATATAATCGATGTTAGGGTCCTAACTGCAGACATCGATTTTTTGCCAGACACACCTAAATTTAAAATTTTTTCCCAATTTGATATGCCGTTTAATATTCCTAGCTAACTAGGACCCTCAGGCTTGAGCACATAATTTTATACGATTGATGAATCAATTGTCTACAAGATTGGTTAAGTTTAGTGGCTCTTTTCTTAAGAACGTTTATAAAATAACGTTTGAGCAACAAAGGTCAAGGCATAAAACGTAAGTGACCATGGAATGTAGGGTAGTTTATAAAAATTCTCCCTGCTGAGGGAAAAGAGGGTATGGACAACAGGCAAAACGGCCCAGAAAATGCAATGCAAGGTAAGATCCACCCCATTGCCCAACATACCATGAGGACAGCCCGATGCATGGAGCCATGCAACAAAATATCGATTTTTTTAAGAACTGGCGGTAATTTTGAAAATAAACACTGTTCGCCTATCCTGTGAACTATCACCACTCTAACAACAAAAGTTAAGTTTTGGCGCGTAAACATTTTACTGGAAATTGTTAGGATGATGTTGGGACCAAAAATTCCAAAAAAAATTACAAAAAATTAGAAAGTCATAAATGCGTATCGGCGCCGATTTGAAATTAGTTTGCTGTTATCATATGGATTTGTGTCAGGAAAACTGTGTAGCTAGGGAAGAAAGGACTTTATATTTCTACATATGTACATATGTATGTATAAGAATTTGCAAAGAGAAGGTGGATCTCTAAATATGTGGATATATTGGAACAATTGCCCAACCAAGTAGGCAGTGCCCGACCGAAACTTAACTGTCAGTTTGATGATTGTTTCCAACTCTGGAATATTTTCAGTATAGGGCGAGACTCGGAATCGACTCGACAAATCTGAACAAAATAATTATAGTAAAAATAAATGTTTAATTCGAAATTGAATTTGTGAAGAAAAATTGTGGTACGAAAAAGCGGTTTCTGATTTTGTTAATGTAGTGCCATATTCTAATAATGTGAATCTTGTGTGTATCCAAGCAGTCGTACAGCTTAATTTTTGTAACGCTCAAGGAAGAAAATCGGTGTGCATTGTGTTCTGAATATACATATATACTACTCATTGGCGATGAACACGAACAATACTAAAGCGCTAATCCTAAGGAACATGTCGACATGGTATCATGGCTGCTGGTTATATGCAAAAAAATACAGCAAAATGGATGTATTACACTTCACTTCTATCACTCCCTAAGGCACTGGAGGTTAGTTCTTTACAATCCAAAACTTTACTTTGTCTCTAACGCACTTACAAACATACAGGTCCAAGCTCTACTGGTCCTCCCATCTTCCTATATTCCTTCCCTCACTGAGGATCTGGGATTGGGCCTGGGACTGTCTTTTCTGTAGCATTAGTTTATCCAGTGTCATTCCAGGTATACGCGTAGTCTCAGATTTTTCGGACAACACTACATATTTACGTTTTTCCATTGCTGACATTTCACGCCACAGTCGAGAAAGTCTGTGTCATTCAATAAATTCTTTTAGCAAGCTCGACGCGTAGTTTTAGATCTTCCAGCGAGTTCTACATATTTACATTTTTCTATTTCTGACATTTCACGCCACAGTCGAGAAAGTCTGTGGCGTGAAATATCAGAAATAGAAAAATGTAAATATGTAGAACTCGCCGGAAAATCTAAAACTTTTCGTCAAGCTTGCTAAAAGAATTCCTTGAATGACACTGGGATAAACTAATGCTATAGAAAAGATAGTCGCAGGCCCAGTTCCAGACTCTCAGTGAAGGTGGCGAAGACTCGGGACTAGTATTATTGATGGAATTTCCGTTTTTTACAGATCGATCGTTACTTAGTAAAAGGGATGACAACAGAAATTACATTTGCATGTGACACTCGCAATTGGACTTAAATTTTGAGTAGTCTGGAGAAATTTCTGTATAGACACATTAAAAAGGCGTCGTTTTTAATAAGGTATCGTTTTTAAAAATCGATGGATAAACGGCCCAAGCTGCAGCCGTTAATGTTGCTACAAACTGTCTGGGTCGGGCCTATAGCTACATTTGTCAGCTTTTCAAAACTGCAAAGTTCATTACAACCTGTTATAGGAAACTTAAGGGATGACAACAGAAATTACATTTGCATGTGACACTCGCAATTGGACTTAAATTTTGAGTAGTCTGGAGAAATTTCTGTATAGACACATTAAAAAGGCGTCGTTTTTAATAAGGTATCGTTTTTAAAAATCGATGGATAAACGGCCCAAGCTGCAGCCGTTAATGTTGCTACAAACTGTCTGGGTCGGGCCTATAGCTACATTTGTCAGCTTTTCAAAACTGCAAAGTTCATTACAACCTGTTATAGGAAACTTAAGTTGTGAAAAATAAAAGCACTATCTCTAAAAAATTCTATTTAAAAAAACTAAGCCAAATGTATCAGAAAGTCATTTTAGGCGACATCGGAAATGTCGTGTTGACTAGTGTTTTTGGCCATAAACAACAAATATATATTATATCACGATATCGATACAAAAGAGCCATCTCCAAGAAGCTGCAAGGTGTATGACCAGACAGGGAACATCATCTTATTGCTATTATATCGGTATTTTTGTACGATATTCGGCGGGTAAATACCCTTGTTTTGAAAACAACAATACTAGAGCCAACCTCCGAGGCCGAGGATTGGTACTAATGCAACTGAATGTATGAGCATCAATGTGCTCTATATGAGCGGAATGGATGTGTGAAAGAGTGAGGTAAAAAGCGTCGAGAAAGAAAGTAAAAATTCATATTTTTGTGTACATTTGTGTATCGAGCTAGAAATCAGCTGAGAAACTGTAGTTATCGAAAGGTGCATTCCCATCTCTTATTCCTTTAAATGGTTCGGTTCATGTGAATTGGCTCGATTGCTTCAAGCGAAATTAAGGCGGCAGAATTTAAATTTTTTGTTTTAGATTTGGTGCACATTCCAAAGACAATCTGTCCACTAATCTTCAATATTAAACCTTTGCTGCAAGTGCCCAAATCATAGAGCAGACTAGGTAGGTAAAAAAACATGCAAACATTTGCATCGTGCAGTAGCGCTCCTCTGTTGTTTGCTCTCGAATAAAAAATGGGCTTTCTTTCCATATTTCCATCATGTTTCCTTGCTTAACTTTTATTCATAAACATTTCACAATTTTAGGCTTTCTTTCCTTTCGGATCGACCACAATTATTTTCAACTAGTATTTCAAAATGAATTTCGAATTTTTATTAAACTCATGAAACTATATGTTTATTTTGACTCTTGATCAAGATTATTATTGTATTATTTTTATTATTATTAATATAGAAAATCTAGGAGAGCGTACAAAATAGTTTACTAAAATGCAAATCAATTGTTCTTTTGATTAATTAAACTACCTAAAAACTATCACAGGCAGAACAGTAACTACGCGCTACAGAATGAGAATCCTAACTACAACTACGCATACATTAATGATAGCTCGCATCTAGGAACTTTTAAGCTGTAGCCCCAATCCCCAATCACCAATCCACCCATTACCGGCTGGCATGACTCTGGGGCATGTTTAATTCCCACAACTTCATGTTGTTGTCGAGCACTTCGTGGAACCAGCTCTTCTTCTCCGGATGCTCCCTGAAGACCACATTGAGGGACTTGAGGTCCAGCTGCAGGATAGCATCGTTGCCCAGCAGCGTGTCCAGGGATCGCAGCAACGTGCTGTTACCGTGCAGCTTCAGCAGGGTCACATACTTCACCACATAGTATTCATATTGGAGCTTTCGACGCGCCCAACGCTCCACGGTGGCATTGGCACTGGCCGAACGGATCTGGCCGAGATGCTCGGCAAACCACGGCGCAAAGTAGTTGTAAAGATCGAGCTTGGAGAGGGCGTTCAGGCCCTTGCTCTTGATGCGCTCCTTGATCATTTTGAAGTTCTTGCGACTGTACACAAAGACCTGGTACAGCGAATTTCCCGTGGTATACGAGTTGACATAGTGGGTGCCGACGCCCTCAATGAAGCGCACCGCCGACGTGAGATTTCCTATCTCCAGTTGATCCATGCGCGCCCGGACTTCCGGCTCGAGCTGCTGGTCAATCGGGATGTCGGCATTCAGCTTGCCCGTCTCCCGGAATCGGACCACTCGAACCAGCACATACGAGTAGTCGCCCTGGATGAAGGAGGTGTTGATGCCCAGCTTCTTGGCCGCATTGTCCGGAAACCAGCCACCCGTGAAGGCCTCCCAGGGCTTGTCCATCCGCTCGACAGTGAAGTCCCGAAAGTAGGCCTGAAACAGCTGGCGACGATTATCGCAGAACTCCATATGGAAATCGCCATGGAAGATCCCGGGCGTGGTGTCTTCATGGCTCTCCGCCAGGCCGCTCAAGTTCTGGAATATTATAGGGCCATTAGAAGAGAACAGAAGAGTGCGTGGGTTGGGGGCTCACCCTGTATATATTTTTAGTCGGCTCCTTGAATATCCAACGCTCCGTCTCGACGTTGTCGTTCATGGGTATCACCCGCATCGATATGCTCAGGTAGCCATAGCGTAGAAATATATTGATGGCTTTGCCAATGCGCAGCTGGGACTCGCGACTGCCGACGGCGGCGAGGAGCGCCAGTGCCAACAGCCAGAACAGGCCCAGCCGCCCAGATGGGCTCGGGCTCATCGCTCAGCGGTGGGCTACTCAGCATGCAAAAAGGGACTGCAAGAGGGCAATTGGAAGTGGAAGTGGAAGCGGATGTTATGAGTGTTACAGCGGTAGGAGGATAGGGGGTATACCTATATGTATAATGTATGTATAATTACTACTACGTCTACGTTTAGTCAACAGTATTTGCTTTTCCACTCTACTATGTAGTGTAAGCAGGCGATAATTTATGCGAGCACTAATTGACCATGAACCTTCCAGTAGCGCTGAACTTGAACCGCACACCGTTCAGTGTCGAGTTGAGGCCACCACCTGACGGCGTCTCCGCGATGATCTCGGATCGCGTTGAGCTTTGAGCCACCTTAAGTGGCTGCAATTAGGACTGGTCGTGGGCCATAAAGAAACGCTTCAAAGTAAAGCCATCAAAATTGGTTCGGCGTCCGCATATCGTTGGACATGCAAATTATTTCCGAAACATTTTGCATGGCCCGCAAGACGTTATGTATAGCTATAGCCGTTTTTATTTCTCCTTTTTGGGCGCACTAGTTTTAAACCGGTTTGCCATTCGCCTGATTATGGCCAGAGAGGAAGCCGCAGCCGCAGTTGCAGCCACAGCCAAAGTCCAGCATAAAATTGGCCCAAGCCTAGCTATAAATTCTAACAAAATTGCAACTTTTCCAAACCGAGACGAGACGAGACGAGCCGAGGGGGCTTTCAATGGAATGGAAGCCCGTTATCAGCAGCAGCAGAAGCAGTAGAAGCGATGCGATGCGATGCAGCCAGCCAGCGACGTGTTTGACTGGTTAAAACACACAAAGGTTAGCCGGGTGTTAGAGCCATACCCATGACTCACACCTGCCCCTCCGCCACTCTGCCACCCTGCCACTGTGCTGCTGCTGCTGCTGCTTTCAACCAAATCGGTGAAGCGCAACTTAAACCAGACGACGACAGTAGCAACAAAAACTATAAAAAAACAAACATATAATGACACTCAAATTGTTAACAATTGAAGTGAACCATAAAATGTAGGCGACACTAAAGTTGTCGAGTAACAACAACATTAGCATTAGCAGTGGTAAAAAACAACATCAGGAAGGGTGACATGACAATTATCAGGAGTTGGGCAATGTCACAAAAAAGGAAGAGGCGACCCATGGATTCGCTCGAATACCTCAGACTATACGCTTCATATTATGTCTACTTCCAGGAAATGATTCTATTTATAACACATACTAAGCTTTAATCAGTATACTTTAGAAGGTTATTATCTCACACACTTGGCCTCATCGATGAACCAAAAAGATTGCAAAAATGTTTCGATTCATTCTGCTCAATGAAACACGAAAAGTCCCCCTGCTATAGGCCAGCAGCTTGTGCTTGTCGAATTCTAATAATCATTAAATTCATATGAGTAGGTATAATCGGCTTAGCTCCATTCCAAAATGAAGAAACCAACAAAAATGCCGTTTTAGAGGGGCTGCTGACAAGTTTCCGGCGAGCTACTCCCATTGGAGAGTTGTCTGTTTGGCAATTACCAAAACTTAAGCTTAACATTCAGTCAGTCAAAGGCAGCACAGCACAAGTGTGTTTGGTATATGATATATGATATAATAATGTTTACAATAGCAGTCGCATAACCTTGTGCAAAAGACCCAAAAGCCGCGAGACGGACGCATACGAGCCAGTGAAGATTGAGATGAATCAAAAATTCAATACGCGCACTCGGACTCCACTTCATTCCAATCTCCTCCAATCAGTTGAACTCGTCCAACTGTGACTCTCCGACGTTGTCTTGCCAGAGTCACAGTCTGGCGGTATGGGGGTGTGGTGTGTGGGGTCTGGGGGGGCTTCACATCTCCGTCAGAGCTCAGTCAATTGGAGATTCTTTATGCGCATTTTATGCGCTCTTTTGTGGTCTGGTCTGGGACGAGACGAAGGGCACGGCACGCTACACCACAAACAGCACATATCACACACTGGAGGGGGGGGCTTAAGGTCTGCAGTTTTATAAGTATATAATTTTATGCTTTCCTTGAGCGGTGTTAAACAAAAGTTGTCTGACTGCGAACTGTTTCTGTTTCGGTTTCTGTTGCTGCTTCTGCTGCTACTTCTGTTGCTGTTTCTGTTTGTTTTACCTGCACGAGAACTCGAACTGGAATTGAAATTGACGTAACCATCAGCCCAGAAGCCGCTTTTTAGCCTTAGTATTCAGAGAAGCTTTAGCTTATTCAGAGACTGTCTGGGAGAGTAGATACTCTTAGACTGATTGGGCAGAGGCAAAGGCAGAGACAGATCGAATCCGTAGAGTTGTTTGGCAGCGGTTTGTGGCCTTATCGCATTGCTATTACTCGTACTCGTACTCGCAACTGACAAACCAGGGGCCAAGCCAAGGCATTGCACAAAGCAGCAGCGCCATACGACATACGAGTAGAATATCATTAAATTATATTTCGTTGATGGGGGCTAAAGGTCAGACGGATGACAGCGATGAGTTTCTACGCATGGCGCCTTCAAGTGATAAGCATCCCGTTCCTATCCGACTGGAGTGGACTAGACGACCCAAAAATAGTTCCTCCAGTCTCGAGACTATTTCAGATTACCCGATCGGGTGTTAAATTACATTCGCGCGCGCTCCGTTATGGGGTTTCGAGTACACTCAAATTCCACAAGCCCAGGTACACATACACACAGAGCGCAGAAAAAACGTGCCTCAATTGCAATTAAAAAGCCGGAATCCGAAAAGCACTTACACTTTAAACACGAGTAGTTGGGAACGGTACGGTGAAACGGGATCGGATCGTGGGCATAACTTCCACCGCGCAGACTCGAAGAAAAATTTAAAATAACCAGTCCCACAGTACCCGTTTCTTTCAAATACCCCGCAATGTTGCTGGGTGCTTAAAAATACAGCTCGGCCACATGTGGCCAGAGAAGTGTTGCTGGCAAGGTAAAAAACGGTATGGACAACTGGCCCGAATATGCAACACATGCAGCGTAAAATTCACCCCAATTCTCAACACACTGTGAATGTTGACAAGGCTTGTTAGCATATTGTTGATCAAACGCGGTGAGGTGAGGTTCGTAGGAGCCTAGGAATGTTGCTGGGCCATATTTCCTCATGGTCCATACCTACCCCATAGCATAGCGGTTCGAGTATGGGCTCGAGATCGCTCAGTTAGTTCGATCAAACCAATTTGACGCTCTGAGGCTTGATCTGCGTTTCAAGTATGAGCGCACAGTGGGATAAACCTTGACTTTTCGTATTAAATATAGTACATTAATTCTCGTGAAAATTATTACTTATCTCAAGGAAATCATCATGTCAGGCAAAATAAGATTTTTATATTTAAATAATGGTTTAAATGATTACATGCCTCAAAGAATTAGAAAAAAGAAACTAAAGAAATCTTACCACAAAAAAAATATATTAATATTTTCTTCCGGTAATCAGGCGAACGTTAGACAGTTGCAGTTCAATGACTTGTGGGTGCCAGAATTGCTGTTGGAGCGGCAGATGGTCCGTGGAAATACATACTTTGACACAAATATCTATAGCTGTCATCGGTTGGGGGGTTCGAGGGACGACAAACTGACAGCTTTTCCGCTTATTAGTGTTTCCCGGCACGTTGCTCGCCGGCCCTCCAGCATACCAAGTACCCAAGCGAAGGGGGTCGGGGACGGAGACAGAGCCTGGGAGGGGGCGCGACAAATTGAAATGATTGCAGTTTGCAGAGCGAGGCTTGGGCTTGCGCAAGACTTCAATAGAATCGTGGAACAACTGTTGTAATCAAAAACTTTTGGGGGGACTGCCCCTCCATGTCGCCCCACTCAGTTCAGTCTCCCCATCTGAATGGTCAACATAGTCAAAATATAAAAATAAAGATACCAAAACCCAGAGCCAAGCCAAAGCCATAGCCCGAGCTAGAGGAAAAAAAAACGAAAGTATCAAATTCGCATTACCTTGAAGACATGCAAACAAATTTGGGTCAAGCCGACAGCTTAGTGGGTATCAGTCTGTAAGTCTGTGCGACAGTCGTTTGATGTTTCTTGTATAATGTTTCAATTAGAAGCTACAGATACAGATACAAATTCATATCTCGGTGGGGTCGGTGTAATTGTATCCATGACTGCAGGGCATCCGCTTGTCACATTGCCTTGGGGGCACTCTGTGCTCTGCTCTGCTCTGTCCATTGAAAGTTTCTACGAATTTCGCAGCTTGCTTTCTAAGAACTGGAAAGGTTCTCTTTCTGATTTTGTATTGGGTGCTTCGTCTTGGGAGTGGAGTGGGGGGACACCAAAATATCATTGCATAAAAAAAATGACAAACTGAAATTGTATCTCTCATATATTTCTCATTTTCATATATAGAGGTTCTTTTTATTAATTTCTTTTTCTGTGTTGGGTTTTCTTTGTCTTTGCCGCATGCATGATTCAAAACTTATGTATTTAAAATTCGGTATTTCAGTGTTTACTGTTTTGTTTTTTCTTCTTCTGTTTCCGTTTTTAATTCGCATTTACCATTGTCTTCTGATTCTGTTATTTTTATTATACTCATTTTAAACTATGCATATATTATGACAGACATTTGTATCATTTACTTTAAATGATATTTTCTAACGTCTTGACCTATTTGGGCATCAATGGATCGATATCGATCCATCCAGCCACTCATTTCATTTATTTCATTATTTTAATAACAATTCACTCAATTTGCTCAAATCGTGCCAATCCTACACATATTGACTTTTGGAGATCATAAGCATTATCAACTCGTCACCATCCCCATTCATTATCTTTATCATCGTCGTCTACCACTTATCAAATTAGAGAAAAATTCTAATCCATTTGGTGTGCTCTTCAATGAGCTTTCGGGCTTATCCATTTCTTTTCATTTTTATGTAATATCAACAATAAATTTTCGCTTAATCTTAGTGTGAAATTATTCTTAGTGTACAGCTACAATTTGCTCGCTTCAGCTAAGAAAAAATGGATCAGTTAAAAATAAGAAACGAATCCCTTCGAAATTCTAGCTCATTCTTGGAATGTCCAACCCATACACGTCCAACCGTTACACCCATCCTAATACTGTTCATTCCCGCTTGGGTTTTATATCATAAAATATTAGATTTTTGATTTGAGCATTCTTCCTTAGACTTTTCCTTTTTTGTTTTTGTTTTGTTGCTGTTTGGTTTTCTTCGGTGTTTTCTGGCACACCCTGCCTAGGTTGTCGGGGGGGTAGGGGGGTAGCTGCAACATATACATACACTTCCGCTTCCGGTTGTTCTTCGAGTTCATCGTTTCTGTTTTGGTTTTTTAGGGTATAATACTTAGTTAATTTGGCCACTCGGCTGCGTTTTTTTTTTCGTTTTTTTGTGGGTAGGTAGTTTAGTTCTTCAGTTTCGGGTAGGTTTTTCATTGGGGATACTTCTATGATTTTCATTGCCTGCCTCTTGCCCTGCTGCTGTACTGTCTGTTCTGTCATACGCTCCGAACCAAAAAGTCATAGCCCAGCGTTTAACAATAATTCTCTATGCAAAAATTGTTCAACCGTTTTGAAACCATAGAATTGTTCTGGTAATTCATATGTGTGTGTCTGTCTTTCTGTCTGTTTGTGTGCGTGGGGAAATCGATGTGGGTTCTGTGGTTAGGCTCGAACTAAGCTCTGGCTTAAATGGGAGAGTGGGGTGTTTTCTGGGGGCAGGGTCTAATATTAATCGTAAGTGGTTTTTCTTGACCAAAAGTTGTTTGTGGTATATGTAGATAGAGTGTTGTCAACCACATTGCCCAATTTTAAAGTTTTTTTTTTGCGATTGCATGTGCACTCCTTAGTGTTAGGTCTAAATTCAGCTTATGTCCTGCCCTGGTGAGACGCAATCAAGCTCAAGATTGGAAGCAGGGAAAGCATCGGTGAGAGCAAGAGGAGAGAAAGCGAATGAGCGCGTGGGAGGCCTAATGAAGGCGAGCCTGGGGTTTTATTGGGCTACAAATCTGATTGCTAAAGACATGTTTTGTA
Source organism: Drosophila azteca (assembly GCA_005876895.1). NCBI lineage: Eukaryota > Metazoa > Arthropoda > Insecta > Diptera > Drosophilidae > Drosophila > Drosophila azteca. The sequence goes on from VCKU01000004.1 coordinate 22,269,163, forward strand.
CTTGTAAAGCATTTAGAAAAGATTTTTGCAGAAGCTGCTGCTGCTAGGGTGGTAACTCGGCTTGTGGGTAAACTGCAATTCATTTCGGTTTTCGATTCTGTTTAATCCATTGTAAACTTCGATTGGGTTTGTTAAGGTTTTCGTTTTTTGTTTGGCTGTGGGTTTAAAGGAAGCGCTCCGCTATATTTATCTTATTGAACTTGACTGATTTTCAATGTATCCAACCTGAGTTTTGAGTTGTTCGAAAAATATATATATGTGTGTGTACTACATGTTCTGTGTGCACCACATATTTTCTGTACTAATCTTTTCATTAATTCATTCTCTCTACCCTTCGTGTGTCCCTATATTTATACGTGTCCCGCCGCGCACTCTTCCTTCCGCCAGTTCTCATTGGCCATCTCTAAATAGTTTAATTCTTATTTGATTTACTTTCATGTTGTAATTGCTGTTAGTATGTGTTTTTGTTGTTGTTGTTGTTTTTTGTTTTTTTGTGCTCACTCTATGTTTTATTTGTTTTTGTTTGTTTAATGTTTTGTCCTTTAATTGCTTTTTTGCTTGATTTAAACGCGCCTGCTTCTTATTATTATTAACTCTTTTATGATTGCATTATTTTAATCATTTCCCATTGAATTTATTTAAACGTCAACAATTTGGTTTTTTTGTTTTCTTTCTTTCTTGGTAATACTTTAGTGTTCTCTTTTTTTGTTTTTGTTTTTGTTTTCTTTTTACTTCGTGTGTAAGTGATGTTATACGGGGTCCTTTTGTTAATGTTTATTGCATTTAAAACGTACACTTTACGATTGGTTGTCCTTAGTTGCTTTTCCATATGCAATTAATTTGTTTTTTATACTTTTTTTTGGGGGCTTGAAACACTTGAAATTGCTCTCATCTCATATTATTTTTAATGCCTTTCTTTTTCTGCACTTCTTGTTGTTTTTTATCCTGGTTGCTGTTATGTTTAATTATAATTAATTACGTAGTTTTTTCGCTATAATTTACTAACTCGTTCTCACAAGACATTCTTCGGATTTCTATTTCTTTTTTTTTTGGGAGTTTTTTGTTTTTTTTTTTTGTATGTTTGTTTGTTTTGGAAATAATCTTTGATTAAAACAATTTAAAGTGTTTTGTTTTAGTTGCGGTTTCTGTTTCGGTTTCGGTTTGTGTTTTAGTTAACTTAGACACTAACAAGTGCAAGATTAACATAAGCGTTTAATGCTGTCTGACAGAAAAAAAAAAAAACAAAATAAATACGAATACGAGTACAAACAAAAACATTAACACAATAAACAATCATAAATATAATAAACATAATGACACAGGCTGACTGTTTGAGAGCAGCCCATTTGGAATGGCAAATACAATGTAAAATGAATCACTTAGGATTTAACAAAGTAAAAGGCAAAATACAGCTCGATTTACAATTAACATTTTGTCCTTACGCTGCGACCGCAGCTACGTTACCCATAATACCCTCTCTCTAATATCCTCAACCTACATCTATCTCGGCGCCAAGCGCATTCTGTCTTCACTGCCGTCTTACAGTTTCTGTGGCTGCTATTGCTGTTGCTGCTATTGATGTTGCTGTTGCTGTGATGTTTTTTTGTGCCTTGGTAATACTTTAATGGTGTTTGTGGTGTGGTGTATTTGTATTTGTATTTTGTATTGTGATGTTGTAGGTGTGATGTAACTGTGATGTGGTGCACTCAGTAGAGCGCCACATTGGAGGCCTGTGTATATGCATCCCACTCGCAATCGCAACCCTCGAGGCAATCGGGGCATTCCAGTTCACTGTCTTGTCAGTAGAGCCACGAGACTGGCACCCATTGGGGAGTGGTGTGCACCCGGTCGATGGCCGTTTCCAGCGCGGAAATCGTATCGCTAATGTCGTTGTTCACAATCGTCATATCAAAGAAATGGCCATACATTTGACGCAGCATTTCCGATTCCTTTGCCAGACGCTCCAGGCTGCCATCGTACTATGTAGAGGGACAGAAAACAAAGAAACCCAATTAGCATATGGAGGCACCACCACACCAGACCACACCACACAACTGACAACAGTCAGCCAAAGTGTCAGTCCCAAGGCTTACATCGGCGATATTCTGCAGCGAGGGGGCCGCTATGAAGACCACATAGGGCGTGAATTCGGCTGTGCGCAGTATCTTCAGTGCCTGCGGCTCCACATCCAGTATGGCCATCTTGCCGTCTGTGTGTATGCGTCGGATAGTGTCCAGCTTGGTGCCATACATCGCATCCTCGTGCGTGCCTGGGTGAATGCCTAAGTATTATTTTGAGTGCTGCAGATGGTTACGACTCACCATATTCCAAGTAGTCATTGGCGGCGATGTCCGCCATCATTTCGTCGTGCGAGACAAAGTAATAGCTGCGTCCACTCTCCTCCTCGGGCTTGGCAGGTCTCGTTGTATCTGAAACAGATCGAATAAAGGTTCAATTTAATTTATAAAGAATTATAGATAAAGACTTGAACTTACGTGGTATGGGATAGGCGTACTTATCGGGATACTTGGATATCAAAGTGTTCTTAATATGCCGCCTGCCCACCCCATGGGCTCCCAATAGCACCAAAGTTTTACGCTGAAAGTTCGGATCACCAACTGGAAAGGAAAAGCGCAACCATATGAGATTATTCTGGGTGTTCCTGGGGGCTACTAGCAAATGAAGGCTCACCTGGCACCTTGACAACCTCTTCGTATGTGACCACATCCAGATTATCGAATATGGCATTATGCTTGGCCAAGTATTTGTCCCGACATTGCTTCTTCTTGCGCCCGAATATCGAACAATTTACTGTTGGGTATAATTTTGTAAATATTTCATAAAAATCATTTAGCATTAAGAATTTACATATTAAAATAATTATTAGAAACTGAATGGCCACATGCTTGAAAGAGCATAAACAAACATGCTGTTTTTTTGCAGGCAAGCAAGCAAATATTATACGATTTTTCAATGGCATTAAATGTAGTTGGTATATTATAAGCATTCATGATATTATGGCAAAGAAAATGCATTTCCTTCTCGAATCATTCGTATATTTATTGATTGATTTGCTATTTATTTCATAAACTCTTTCTTGGACTTTTCACAAGATGCTTCCTGGCATCTCTTCAGATGGAAAATGCGGTGTGTGTGTGTGTGTGTACTTCAACGTGCAGTTTGTGGCCTGTGTGTGTGACTGTCTTTCTAGATATATGTATCTTAAGTCGATACTCGGGGAACAATTCAGTTAAAGGTTTAGTTTATTTCGGTTATAAGCGGGTGTGGAAATGATCATACGCAACGATGGCTAGTGCTGGGGGTTCTACGTTGTTCTAGAATCTAGATGGTGGGTGATGGCTATCCTTGGGGGGGGCTGGTGGATTTCGATTTCGGTTTGGGTGCCATCTACATAAGCTACAACTTTCGGTGGTTTGGGTTTGGTTTTTGTTTTTGGGTGGGGTGAAATCTTTATACAATTGCTATCGTTAAAATTCTGTAGTATGTTTTTGTTGTGGTTGTGTTGCTCTGTATGTGTGTGTGTGTGTGTGTTTTCTTGTTTTTTGCATAACAGAACTCAAGAAGAAACGGTTTACAGTTCGACAATTTTTGGCAAGCTCTCCTTAGGCGGATAGCTTGACGGATTTTCATTTAATTAAATTTGTTTGTGGTGTTTTTTTGTGTGGGTGTGGCTGTGTGTGTGTGTGTCTTTTGTGGGATTGGTTGGTTGTTTTTGCGTTATATGGTAACTACCTGCTGATCCATCACACCCATCTGCGTGAGCGGAACATCCAGCACCCGGTTCTCCTGCATTATATTATTATACATTTTGTTTATAGTATAAATGCTGTGATTTCTTATGCTATTTGTTTAAATATTAGATCATTTAACTATAAGCTGTATGTAGGGTGTGTGTGTGTGAGTGTGAGTGTGTGTCTGTGTGGGTGTGTGCGTGTGGTTGGGTCATGGTTTATTTATCAAGAATTTGGCAACATTTTTGGTTTGGTTTTGGTTTTGAAAATTTAAAATGGGATTTCTTTGGTTTATCTCCGACTACTTTTTAGGGGCATGCAACTCTCCAGGGCGTATGTTAGTAGTGTATACATGTGTGTATGTATGTATGTGTGTGTGTTTGTTTGTGTTCGTGTGAGCTCCGACAGAGAAGAGTCAGAGCCATAGAGAGATAGAGGGAGAGAGAGAGCGCGATTTCCCTTGCGGTCAGGTCAACTACGAATTCGTCATACACTTTCCAATATAGTACAATATATAGCATACGATTGATTGATTGATTGATTGATTATATCGAGCATCCAATTACACATAGAGAATATGCATAGATTCGTTTCTTTTTCTTCTTTTTTTTCTGTTACAGCTAGTATTATCTTTGAAGGACTCACCCTGCTCCTGCTTGGTCTTGTCGACCGTCTGGCAGGCAATGCGCCACTCCTGCAGCTCCGGCGATGGTATCAATCCCGCCGAGCCACCAACCGTGTCCAGTCTCGCCTGCCACCAGTGATGGTCGTCCTTGCTAATGATCTGCACGAAGGCGACGAACATGATTCGGATCTGATATCGGTTCTGTTGAGAGCTGGCCACCACTTACCTGAAGTATGTCGCCCACTTGGAATGATATGCCCGCCTGGGCGCAGGGTATAAGCTCATCATCCAGCGGATTATAATCAAATTGTGCGCGCACGAAAATCTGCCAGGGCAAAGGGAGAAGCCAGAAGCCAGACCAGAAACAAGAAGAGCACAAAGGGAGTTCACAATTTAGTTTTTGGTTTTCTGTTTTTCATTTTAGACTCTGCCCTGCTCTGCTCTGCCATTTGCTGACGCTGCATTTGAGCCGGGAGAGGCCCGGCCCTAATGCGGCTGCCTCAGCGAAATGAGTTTCAATTTCGTTTTCCCCCCAATTATAATCCCAACTCATTTGCATGGCAGCAGCAGCAGCAGCAGCAACAGGAACCAATAGCAACAGCAGCCACAACAAATATGGGAAAAAAGGATGTCTAACTTTAAATAACTCTTAAAGAGAATAGTGCCCATTCATCAATCGGAGATCGATGTATTTCTCTAGGAGAGAAGGATTAAAGAACTCTTTTCACATATTCAGCATAGTTTGGGACTAGATTTATCGCTTTGAATGCTTAAAATTGTACTGTTACGATTGTTTCTACCATAATTCAAGTTATAGAAAGAGTGAATATCATCAATAAACATTTTAGACTTCAACATACTATATATACTATATATATAAGTATGGTTTGCCTTTTTTTCTATTCTCTATTCAAAACAAAAGACTTTTCTGACGAACACTTGTCAAACAAAGACTAGTTTGTCTGACAGATAATTATATTTTATAGTTTTTGCGTAACCAGAGGCTGATTCTGATTCTGATTTCTATTCAGTTGAACTTGTGTGTGAAATGGAGAAACTTGAGAGAGCAGCTATGTGTATGAAACAGATGGACACCCGATGGACACACGAAACGGGGGGCTTCAGCTGTCAAGAGCAGACGTTCTTTATACATGGTAGGTTCGGAAATGCTGGCCTCTCTACAGTACAGGGATGGTTGCTGTGGTATTGTTACTGTTGACTAACTGGAGAGCATAAATTACACGAATTTGTGTTGTTTGTGTGCATAATATTGTTACTTGTTCATCGGTCTATGAATATGCACAACTACCATGTGGGGTGGCTGTTGGGGGGGTGTTGGTTTGTTTTGGGGTGATGATTTTGGGGTCTATTGTTACGGGGGCAAAATGATACTTACAAGCACCGGAGCGGGTCTGATCCTGAAAAGCTGCATTGGGGTGTTTTGTATGTGTGTGTGTGGAGAGAGTGTAGGCAAGTAGGAAGGAAGCAAGTCAGAGATGAGTAAGAGATAGTGTGGAGTTATGTAAATGAGCAGAGAGGTAATTGTATAATACGCTACAGAGCTACACAAAAGAGCGCACAATAATGGAGGCCGTATACATATACTTTTCCCCTGTTTCCAGGAAAGAGCAAACTTCATTAGCTTATACTTGTAATCTGCATAATGCATTCGACAAATTTTCGGAAAGAAGGGCATGTACACATAATGGATATATAATTAATCCGTTTTGATACTTTGATTTCAGAAAATTGACAGGTAACACGAGTCTTCCACTCAATGCAATCAAATTACTTAATCCAGAGAGCTCTCTCTGCCCCTCCCCTCTGTCTTTGACAGCGAATTCAATGAGGCTTTGCGACATTTAACCCCAACAAAATGACATGAAAAGTTATGCATTAAAAAAAACTTTTCCTGTCCCCCAGAGGGGTTTTTCAATCTACTGAAATAAGGGATGAACATATGTAATTAGCCTCTGAAGCCCTGATGAGAGATGTACTATATATTATTGTATGATTAGTAGGTCTTAAGGTCTAACATAGACTCTCCGCATCTCCGCATCATCGGGTATTTAGAACTCACCTCGCAGGGCGGCGGAGCGCTACGGTACGAAGGAACTATCTTGAAGGTAACAGAACCGCGTGCCTCGCGCTGCAACAAAGGAAGGATTAGCACAAAACGGAAATTCAATTAGCCAGGGGATTGATGATCCGCTTACCAGCATTCGTTGCAATTGGCCCACCGACTGGTGCTGCACCGGCTGGCCATTGATCTCCCGTATCTCGTCGCCCACATGCAGCGTTGCCTGTCGATGTATCATCCCCCCATGCATAATCCTTGCCACAATGCAGCGCCCATCCTCGGTCATCTTCAGCGTAATGCCCTGCAAAGTCGAATGCTCTGCATTAGAGGCCCACGAATCACTCCTTTGGGATGGGACAATGGCCGTGGAAGTACTCACCATGGGCTCGTCCGTGTTCTTTTGGAACTGCACCAGTCGCACTCGGGTCACATGCTGCAGCTCGCCGCCCTCCACATTGTCCATCTCGTCGCCATTGAGGTAGGGCACCATCGGTGGCGGGGTAACGCGCAGCGCCTCCTCGCCGTACACATCGCGGGCCACCACATCGTGGCTATGGAGCAGGGCCTGCAGGATTACCAAAAAGAGAACCCAGAACAAGGTCAGTCGTCGGCTTTGGGGTTGGCGTTGGGGTTCGGTCTGTGGGGCTCAGGGCCTAAGTTATGACCAGCAATTATGCCGTCCGTTATGAGACGGCTAAGCGATGGGGCACGGGCCGCAGCTCGGCTCGTTTTGGGCTGAAATTAAATTTTCGATTTGCACACGCCTGCCACATACATCATAACCCACACAAAGATATGCTTCCCCTTTTTGCATCCACACCCCTCTCCAAAGACCCCACAGATGGTTTACAACATTAACTGGCGACGACATTTGTTCAACAGCCACAACATTAAAAAAAAGATTGCCCAAAGAATTTTAGTTCGACCAGAACGAAGCTTGGAATACCCTCAACGAATCCTTAGGCTAGGATATGCCTCCCGAACCTGTGGTCCTTTGCCAAGGGTATACAGAAGAACAGTGTAAAAAAAACCCAAAGAGCAGTTCATCTCCATTTCCAAAAAGTCGTTAAAGCGACAACAACAACAATAACAACAGAAAAAGGGCACAAACATGACCTCATGACCCCTTCGAAGCAAACCCATAAACGACGCCCACACCCCCCACACCCTACAGGCTGCTCCTTGAAGCGTATCAAAAAAAAATCTCAACAATTTATGGTGAACCCTGCCCCACAAACGGGCAAAGCGGCAACAGTGGCAGCAGTGGCAACAACGGCAACAGCGGCAACAACGGCTTGACTTTATACAATTTCGGTTTTAATAAATTATGTTTAATAACACTTTGAATATGTTGCGAAATTAATTTTTGGCCATGCCCCCCCTTGCCACACCGAGAGACCACAGGCGGGAGAGGCAGCCGCAAAATGAAGGATATGCCTTCCAGTCAAAGTCCTCCTCCCCCCCTCTGAATGCGTAATGCGAGTGGATGGTGGAGCCTGAAGTTGGCAGGGCAGAAGTCGCATTGGGCTAGGCCATAAAAAAGGATTTTACTGCGTAGCCAGGCCGTGCCACTTGCCACACACATACCACACCACACACACAAACACCTACGCACACACTCATAGAAATGCATATATAAGTATATATGCTAAGTACCACACAACAACCACAATGCTAAGCCAGCAGTTTTGTTGCCCCAATGCCCTTCACTTCCACGTCCCTCTTCAGGCGGTTGTTCTTCATTCGCCCCCACATATAAAACCCCAATCCACTGGCCCCATAAAAAACGCAATTTTCAACGCTGATGATTACTCAATGCCAGAAACAGGGACCCACGTAGCAGGCAGGAGCCCACGCTCTTACGCACCAGCTCACCTCTACAGTGGCTCTCATATGTATGTGTATAGCCACACACACACACACACACACACACACGCACACCCTTACGCTTGCAGACGCACGTTTCATTTCCGTCACAGACGACGACAGACGATGCTGACATCGACCTCAAGTCCATGGCTGGCTGCTGCTCTCTTTTGCAAACTCCTGCCCCTGCCAGTGCCACTGCCCCTGCCCCTGTCAGTTGCAACTACTATTTTTGAGAGATTTCAGTCACACTCCGTCTCCATACACTCGCCACAAGCCACAGGAATGACATGGATTCCCGCAGTGTGTGCCGTGTGCATAAATATTTCATAATGCTACTTAAAGGAGCACTCCCCAAGAACAGTCCCCCCCTCAAACATCACTCCATTACATAGTTAGAACGAGACTTAGTTGCGTAAAAAGATAAAATAAGCATACAATATGAGTGGGTCTTAACGTGTTTACCCAATATAGTTTGGGGATGGGATTGGGGGGGGGGAGGGGCACTGGGATTGACAGGTGGTAATCGAGTTTTGAGCTTATCAATAAATATCAATTCAATAATTCAATGTGTTGGATTTTCGGAGGGATGTGTGGGATATCAAATTTAGTGGTCTTTGATTCGGAAATCCTTCCTTTTTTCGAATAAGCATGAAATGCTCTTTGGAGCCCCTCTCCCTCCCCCGCCCAATCCTGTAGGTATCGTGGCAACTGTTTTGGCCATTCAGGGCTCGGGCATGTGAAGTGGGCTTCCAATGGGATGTTCCAGAAATGCGAAACGAATCGGGGATCACGTTCAAGTACATCAGATTTTGTATGCTGATACCATTACCAGGTTGGTATCTGGCAATCTAAATTCTTTTATTTTGATTACATTTCAGCTTGATGCTGAAAAATAATCAATATATTTTTTATTTACTTCGGGTTAACATTTCTCGGAACGAAAAAGTGTAGGAAAATGAAAATTGATTTTCTTAAGGGCTCATAAGGGCGAGAGTTCATTTTTAACCGGGGGCCGGCTCCGGTTAAGATTAAGAAGAAATGACAATGAGAAGAATAGAATGCATTTCACAGTAAACAGCTGATGCAATAATCAAAGCAATGTGTTTTGCGCTTAACAGCACCCTGTTATTACCGGCACCTCGATTCGAAGTCGAAAAACTAGCCCTAAGGCACGCCATGTTTGGGCAAATTTAATTTCAGTGAAATTGGACTTAATCTCGTTTCGACTTAGACTAAATTGAATCAATTTTTTTTGTAACTATGTTTAAGCAGCTTAAATGTTTTGTCCAGTGAAGTGAAGTGTACACTAAATCCTCGATATGCACATCAAAGAGCAACAAATTGGGGTTACGATTTTCCTTCGAGTTAATCTTGAATTCCCTTAATGAAATATTTAATATATATCTTGGTTCTTTAATGGATATTCGCCCACAAAATCATTTAAACGAACCAATCAGAATGCCTCTTGTCTTCGCACTAGAATTCCTTGTGTTTGTGCGCTTTTGCAGAAGTTTTGGCCCAAATCCAATTAGCCAACAAAACTTTCATCTGCCTATTAAGGACAGTTAGGAGTGGCTACACCTACTGCTAATACTTTTACTACTACGACGGCGACTACTACTACTACAACGACTAGAGCCACTCAAATGTACACGGTTGACGCCTCTTTCGCTCGAGTGAACCATCAACAGCAGCAGCAGAAGGAGCAGCAGGAGCAGCCGCAACAGAATTTCGACTAAATAAATGGGTAATACAATTTCCCCTCCAGAAACGAGAATTAACTACTTCGAATAAAATTTGCTGAACTTGGCAACTATTTAAATGCGCCAGATGGTAGATGGCGCGGTGCACAAGGAAGCGAAGGATACTCGACTCACGCCTGGTTAGCTTCGCTCTAAGCTGACAGGGCGCGCCTTGCCCCGAATGGGAGGACTGAGGGCACAGTGCGGGCGATAAACAACGTAATCTGATTTCACTTAAAGCATGCCCCTTCCCCCCTAGCTGGCTGGCTGGCCACGCCCACGGTCCACTTCGGTTGGACACTTTTGTGGTATAGCAGGGTAGGGAAAAAGCATATTTAACACCAAGTTGTTGGCCCAATAAAACGGTAAATTTAATAAGCGCTTGACAGGCGGGACAGGAGAAGTTGAGCAGTTAAGTTTAATGCCTCATTAGGCGCTCCAACTCGGTGACATTGATAGGCCACCCCCCAGCAAAGTTTTTGGCCCCAAAGCCACGACCAAATGAGGCCATGCACACCCACACACACCCAAGAACACACACACACACACAGTGTATATAGTAAGGGAAGAAGAAAGCGGAGAAAGAAAAGAAAGAGTAGGCCAGGGCCCCCCAGCTGACTCTGATTTCCATGATTAATACTTAAGTGCTTGTTAAAGTCGGGCTCTATATATGCAGATGCCTTGTCCGCATCCTAAACAATCAAAGCCAAAAGACCATCCATCCATCCATCCTGCTGATACCGAAGCTCTGCCATTTGTTTGCTGCTGACTAGACCTTACGTCCACCCACAGTAAAGGGATGCCCCCAACAGAACTGAAAGTGGAAGAAAGGGTATAGCCAGCAGTAAACCTCTTTCCCGTCTTGGGCAAAAAGCAAAGCTAGAACTACTACCTACATACGTCGTCCTCCGCTTCAACACAACCGACTCTTAAATGATTCAGGTGGCAAAAGTTTAGTGGAAACTTTGAACAAATCTTTGACATGATGCAAACTTTTGCAAGGTTCTTGATATTTTTATAGAGCCCCAACTCGTAGCTGAACTCTGCCAAGGTACTAGTAAAATATTGAGGAAAGTTTTCGGAGGATTAAATATGGAATGAAAAAACTTAAGCAAAAAGCAAAAGGCTATGGAAAACATCTATTAATATTTCAAAAAGAGCCACAAGTTTCTCCTATTAAAAACTGAATAGTAGATTCTGTAGTTAGAGGCTTTTGGCAGTTTCAATTAGTCTAGGATTACTTTTTCATCCGTATAGAACCACAGAGCTCTCTAGAATATGTTACCAATAGGTATAATTCCTTTACTATTCATCGTCAGCTCTTTTCCAGCTAAATTTCCATCACTGCCTCTTCGCCTGTCCCTGTCCCTGCCCCAGCTCCACTCCAGCTGCTGAGTCAGGTCCATTGTTATCCGTCAGTCTATGTTTCTGGTCCTGGTCCTGGCCCTGGTCATTTTTTTCCAGCTTTATGCTAAGCCACTAACCAAAGGACGAAGCCACGAGCCACCATCGCAGAGGCCTCTGGTTGTGGGAGACCCCACACCGACCACACGAACGTTATTTGTTGGTTTTAATAATTACACAGCCCTGGCAACGACAGGGCAGCAGCAGCATCACCAGAGGGACAGGCAGGAGGACAGCGGGAGGCAGGAGACAGGAGGCAGCGGGAGCTGGACGAATATTCCGAGAGGAAGTGTTCTAGGATTTTACTCTCTTTAATATTCCAGGCCACACGTCAATTACACACGTACGCGCGACTGCGAATGGCTTCCACATCCATTTCCTGGCTAATGGAGGCTGCAGATTGTTGGGGAAAACAGATAGGAAAACTCTGCACAGCAGTGGAGTGGGGCGGCCGTTGACAGCTGAATCATCTGGATTAATGGCGAATTTTAATTAGTACAACGTGCAGCGGTCGGCAGTCAACCCACCAGACATTCAGCACCCCCCACCGCCTCATACCTCAGTTCCAGTTCCCAGGATGAGTGCAGACTTTCAGTCAGTTAATCTGCTCTCATGGCCAGGTTCACTCGGATAGTTTCTGGCATTTGGCGCCTTATCTGGATAGGAGCAGGAAAGGGCGCTTACAGGCAGGGTTTGTGTTTGCAGGACATACATAGCGATATGTGGGGGAGACCGCAAACGAATCTCCTGCATGATTAATTTCAGCTTAACCCCAACATAACCATGAAAAAACCACCAGAGGAGAAGGGTTACCTTTCGGGGTTACCTTTCAACACCCTCTCAAATTACTTATTTAAGATTAGATACATTTGAATGGGAATATGATATATGCTAAATACATAGGTAGATCCCAGGGATTATGCTTTAATAACCTTTAATATTTCATTAACAGCTCAAGAACCAATTGGCTTTTAATCCAAAACTTTGTGTTAAACGATCATTCGCATGTCAGATGTGTAGAATCATGTAATATTTCAGATGCTCAAGATGTTCTCTCCTGTCTCGCCTCAGGCCCCAAAGAAACAACAAAAAAAAAACCCCAAAAAAGCACAAAATGTTGTTTAAAGTTTGTTGATGGCCCCGGACCGTGGCTGTCAAGCTGTCAGGTCTGGCTCAGGTTGCGGTTGGCAGTTGGCTGCTGTCTCTTGTCTGTTCATGTCGTGTGTGTGTGAGGCTGTGATAAACAGAAGGGGTGGTGGGAGGAGCCGAAGCGAGAGCCCACTGGGGTCTCTATCTATCTTTTACTCGTGGGACAAAAGGGAAAGGAAAGGGGTTTTGTAGCTGAAACTTTACACTATCAGAACTTATCACTTGGGCAAACTTATTGTTGTCTGCTCGACTACACTTCCACATCCGGTTCGGTACGGTTGCTGCTTGGCTGGCAACCACCGAGACACAGTCTTACAGTTAACATTGGTCCAATACACAACATTCACCGTACGACTATGTCATGGTAATTGAGCGGGCATCCTCCATTGGCATCCTCCTTCACTCCTCCTGGAGCACTCCTCCAGCCTGGCGGCGGCGGCTAACACTTCCTGCCTATTAGTTGGCATTATTATTGACAGACGGGGGACTTCAGTATTCAGCATCCAACATTCAGCTCCCCAGCCACTACCACAACCATCCAGCTCTCCCCATGATGCATGATGATGGGGCATATTGATTGACAGTCCCATCTCCCGTCTCTACCACCACCGTCGCTCTCCCCAGCTCCCAGGTAATAGTTGCCAGCTCCCTTATCGGGCGAACAATGGCAGCGACATCATTGTCAGCGCGCGCGCGGCATCATCCTTGTTGTTGTCAGCCCGGCTCTGTTCATCATTCAATTTGTTGGGTGAGAGTCCGCACAAAAAAAAAAAAGAAACATTCCCCCCACACAAACATATTGATATTTTTGCAACAAAGGTTTTTCGGTTGGGTCGGTTCGGTCTGTCGTACTGGTTTGGGTTAACCATCACACCACAAATTTCCGTTGTGTCCCTGTGAGTGGAGTGGAGTGTGTCTGCCTCTCTCTCTGTCTCTCTCTCTCTGTGTTTGTGCATATTATGCATTTATCTTTGCCATCTATCAACGGTGTGAAAACTCTTTTCCCGTGGGCCCAACATATTGTCATTTCTGCCACCCACCCACCCACCTTTCCCCATCTCAATCGCTCCCTATCTGTCTCCGGCAAACGAAACATCTCTCCATCTCCTTGTGTGACTAATGACGCCGTTAGGTAGGCAACACTTTTTTGCCTCATTCATATCACACACACACAGCCACAGACAAACCACACACGCACACATAACCATATGTAAATGTAATTTTATAGTCATGCCAAGTCCTTTCATTCCCTCTCCCTCTCTCTCTCTCTCTCTCTCTATACAGGTGTTTGGAGGGTGTTTTCATTTTTCATCTGCGCTTTAATACACTCGAAAGGCTGTTTTTTTTTCCCAATTTCTAATTAAGATTGCTGGAAGAGCATTTAATTTACTCCCTTATGTTAGTCTGTTTAAGATTTAACAGTTCTCATATAGGAAATAATACTTTGTATCGGGTAGGATCATCACCTAAAGCTGTGCGCGGAACGCATACACTCACATGCGCTGGTGTGTATATAAAAAACCCGAACAAGCCTGCGGGAGAAATCGTGTAGCTGAGAAAGCTGAGACCCAGATTCTAGCTGAACAAAACTGGCCTGTTCATGCAAACCTCTAATATATTTTGTAGGATATGTTATAGGGGTTATTCGGTCAACATGGCGACCCCATTGTATAATGGCAATCCCCAAATGTAAGACTACACTAGAATAATATCGAATATACGGGCACTTCGAGAGTATGCAGATCGCCGCACAATCATCCCAAATGGCGCAATAGCAGAAGGAAGTCGTGTTCGAAGAAATAAAGATATAAAAGGGCATTAAAGTAATCACCTCGTTTAACTCTCACACACAAGTATATTCTTTATGGCACAGGGTATTTCCATCTTCGGTTCCCCTACAACTTTTTTGTCCCCTGTTTCTTACTTAAGCTTCCCACTCTCTCTCTCTCTCACTCACTCACACATGGACTGAACTTTTCTTTGTTGGGCAAAAATACACATTATTATTAATATTATTATTTTTGCACACTCGACACATTTTCTATGCGTGTCTCGTGTGCGTGTCCCCTATGCTTGTGTGTGTCTTGCGTGTGTGTGTGTGTGGCATGTAAAATTTGTTTATTCAATTTCAACTAGGAAAACAGGGCAACAGCAACAGCAACAGCAACGGCAACGGCTGCAGCGGCACAAAGGGCGATAACTCACTTTCCTAACAAGTAAACTAATTATTTCTTGACTTTTTTTTTGTTTGTTTGTTCTTCTCGTACTTTCCATTTTTGTTGGTTCTCAAGTTGCTGCTGCTGCTGCTGTTGTTGTTTTATGCTTTTTTTCTTGAAGTGGAGGTGCCCGGCGATGGCTGTGTGAGAGGCGAGAGGAGCGGGGAGGCCTAGGCTTGTAAATTGCGAAATAATGTACACACTTGCCGCTTGTAATCGCCATTGTAACTGGTTGTTGCTGCTTTCTGTTGTTGCTTTTACAGCCTCTAACTGCTTGTTCGGGCTCATTGTGCTTGCTCATGCTTGTTCATCATCATCAACAGCAGCAGCAGCAGCAGCAGCAGCGATGGATGTGTGCGTGTGTACACATTGCCAGACACTGCTGACACACACTTCTATGAGCCTTCAGTGTGTACACACTGGCACTCTCGCATGAAGGTGCACACACCGAATCAAGTGCTCTCTTTCTCTCTCTCGCCTTCCCTGCGCAATTAACGCATTCAAATGAAGAGTGTCAAGGCTGCCAGGAGGGCCAGTCAGTCAGTCAGTCTGTCAGTCAGTCCGTCAGTCCATCAGTCACCCGTTCCGTCACTTAGTCATTTTGTCCTTCCTTTCTATTCTTCATTCCTTTCTTCCCAAAAAAGGCGCTGCCAAGTCCTTCCATCAAGATAAAAGTTTTTTAAGCCTGCCAGAGGGAATACTAAATGTTGATGCTGCCACGTACATACATACACATGTGCCATAAGGCATAAGACATGTGCCACACACACACACACACACTCAGACACACAATGGTAGCCATCAAGAGACAGGTGATAGTCTCCCCGTCTCTTCACAGAAATTAGAAATTCTCTCAAGCATCAAATTTGATGTTTTTACTCGGTTAATGTTCAAAGTTAGTGGAAATTTGGCATCTCTTATGGGATAATTTAGATAAAAGAAAATGTTTTCGAAGAAATGAGAAAATATAATCAAGGCAAAACATTTTGCACCTTATTGACGGTTGAAGATAATGGTCTTGCAAAGACTAAACGACTGTTTTAATCAATATAAATCAGTCGATCAATATTTATTTTAGGACCGCTTGAAAGTTTCCGCAAATCTGGAAACGAAATAATAAGCGAACTTGTTTAGAGAGCTCTTTTAAAAGCTCTTCTCTTCTTTAAGCATGTATTTGCAGAGCCTTTTAAGAACTTTTCTAACAAATTTCATAAAACCTGCTTATTTAAGAACTTTTTAAAGTTTTTTGTTTTCGTCATCCCCTCCAACTTTTATTATTTTGCACTTTTCGTAGTCGCAGCTTTTGGGATTCGTGTAACAATCTAAACATCATCTCTGACATGACGATATCCAAAAACTCGACATCGTTAGCTTTAAACTCAATTTGAGGGCTGTGTGACCACACCTTTTGCTGCTTCTGGCAGGATGATCCTCCCAAAAAACAAAAAAAAAAACACTGAGTGTCTGCCTCATAACGAGCCTATTTGCTATGCCTCCCTCTACCATCTCCACCAAAGCCCCATCCGACAGCCCCCATCCCATTGCTTTTCTTGTGTAATATTTATGTAAATTTTAGGCGCGCCCGGCGCAAAAATTGCCTGCTCAACCCCTCAATCTACCAGGGTACCAGGCTACCAGGCACCTTCCATCTTCCACCTTACCTTCCTTCATTCTTCGCTCCAACGCCTGGCCTGCCTTTTGCTCTACCAACCAACTCGTAAGTACGATTACGTCCCGGTCCCGTACTTTGCATACATATAAATATCTCGGGGTTCCCTTTTGGATCCACCGGAAACAGGACTTCCCTTTTGGTCGGTGTGTGTCGGTATGTGTGTGTGTGTGTGTGTGTGTGCGTAAGGTTTTTCATAATAAATGACAACGAGCATATTATGCTCTATAATCGAGTGGAAGAGAATTATTTTGTGTGAACTAATTGCATTAGTGACATTCAATTTGATGTCACCCAAAAAGGGACACGGGACAGGGAAAGGAGCCAGCCGGAAAAGCGAAAAGAACCCAATCGAGCAATGGGTAGGGGGGGACCAGGACCAAAAAGGAAAACAACGTTAAATGGCAATTGTCACAAAAGCCGGGATTTCTGATAGTCGACCCCGCTGCTCTTACTCTTGCTCTTGCTCTTCCTTTTGCTCTTGCTTTCTGCTTTTGCTCTAGCCGTTGTTCTAGTTTCTGTTTTCACATCGTAGTTTCATTCTTTCCATGTTTTTGCGACCTGCTCTTTGCCTACTTGCCGGCGCCACTCAACCAAAAACCTGCGCCTGCCGCTGATTTAGGGATAGCGGCCCAAGGACCAAAGTCCCGGGGCCCAGGACCCAATGCCGAAACCCAAATCCATGTTGAGGTCCTCCCAGGGCCAGGTCACCGCTTGGGCAATCATGTGAATCGAGCTCTTTATAATTTGCGAAACTACATGAGTCGTCCTCTTTTCGCTGCGAGAGTCGACAGGAAAGTAGTAGGAATATATATAGAGGATATGATATGCGATAGGATTGCGATGTTTGGTGTATGAATTTAAGGATCGTTACTAGAACCACAAGACATACCCCTTTGATATAATTTACTCCTATAAACCCAGTCACCATTCAATAAACGCTGAATCATTGAGAAGCCAAAATAGTCAGTTACTTTGTTTATGCTATGAATTCTAGAATATCAGCAGAGTTGCCAGACATGTAATTTGGCCACAATTTCGAAGTAAAATCCATCTAGCCTGCCCAACACATTTGCCTCCTTCACCAGCGCAAGACGCTCAGTCACCTTCGCACCAGTCCAAAAGGATATTTTCATTGCACATCCATTTTCAATTAATTTTCTTGTTTCTTCGTCCCTTTGCATAACTTAATTACTTTTTTCGCCCAGCGTTGCCACCTAACTTGTACAAAGTTAAGGCGATTCGAGGGTGGTGTTTATGCACACACTCCTTTCTCCATTTTATGAAATGATTGCATGAAATGGGCCTAGCCAGTAAGTGTCGTATAGTATTCCGATCCCAGTCTTCATGTTAGTTTTTCAAGCGGAAAGAATGTTTGGGGGCATTCAAGAACCGATATTTAAGAACCACCCTCGCGTTCCCATATGTTTTTTGTGGTCCATTTGAGTGTGCGTGGCGTGGCGTGGTATGTGTGTGTGTGTGTGTGTGCGTGTGTTTTTTGGGCAACCCCAAAATGAAAATAATCTTACATGTCGTTGACACATTTCTGGTCTCTGCCAAAATCTGTGTGGGGCACTTGGTTTCCGCTATTGCTTTGCTTACCTGCCGGCCAAAGGAGAGGAGGCGCGTGCCACACAGAGGGTGGGGGGGAAACAGAAAAGAGAGAAAATAGAAGAGAGAGATGTGTCAGTCGTGCTACAGGATATATAGTATTATTGTAAAGATCTATTGCATATATATTTGTAATATTTACAGTAAAGTATCTAAATACGAATGTATCTAAAGCATTTACGTACAAAATGAAAATGGAAAAGCGCAAACAACATTTTGTGGCAGGCATGTGGTCTGCTCTTGACTCTCTTAACGGATGCAAATTATTTAACGGATTTTAGACACAGATTACGGAATACGGATTATGATTATGTTCTGCCCAGCCCAGCTTTGGGGATGCTTCCCCTGAAGCACCACCCACCCACCCACCCACTCACGCACGACAGTTTTTTGTGTTTGATTCGCTCTCACCTGGTGTCCGGAGCATATGGAGCCATTGGGCACTCGCACACGGAACGGACTGTGCACGGGGCAAGAGGTGCGCGGTCCCCAACGGGACGACGCCGCCGCTGCCGCCGCCTGCTGCAGGGACAAGGCCGAGCTGCACGGATTGAAGAGGGCTGGTGGCGGCGGGCAGGGCGGCGCCGACATGCTGATGGAACTGAGCCCGCTCATGCTGCGACAGTGGCCGGACGCCATCATGGCGGCATCAGCAGCCGCCGCCGAGCACTGGGGTATCCCCTGGCCGCTGCTGCCGACGCCGCTGCCGCTCATGCCGCTGCTGCCACTGCTGCCCAGCAGCGAGATGTGCGAGCCACCGGACATCAACGACTGTGATGTGAGCCCATGATGCTGGCACATGCCGATGCCGCAGCCTCCCGTTGACGCGGTCACGCCTCCTCCTCCTCCTCCTGACCATTGGCCAGCCGTCGATGCACAGCCACCTGCACCCGCTCCTGCGCCAGCGCCTGAACAGGCTCCACCTCCCGCCGCCGATCCCGGCCCCTGTGTGTCGCCGCCTCCGCCGCCGCCACAGTAGTGATCCACCGTAAAACTGTCTTGGCTACCAGAGCATTGCAGGCGATGCGGGGGCGGTGGCGACGAATGGCGCGGGTAAATGTTGTGCGGCTTCCCTCTCCGCTGCTGCGTTTCTCTCTCTCTCACTATCGCCTCTCTTTATCGCTGGCTTAGCTCTGTGATATGTGGCTGCTGATCCTGCTGCTGTTGTGCTTGTTGCTGTGGATGTTGTTGTTAGGCATAGCTTTTGTTCTCTTGCTGTTTCTTATTGCTGCTGCTGTAGCTTTGGGCAGCTTTCAGAGAGAGCCAGCGACTTAGTACTCTTCTCTGCTGCTGAACATAGCTTATGCTCTCTCGTAAGCTTTGAATATTACTGTTGTTTTGGCATATCTCGTTCTCTCTGCCCTCTCTGTTTCTCTGTTTCTTGCGTGATCACAGCATTGCCAGCATATTACCAGGCAACTTTTCAATCTCTTGTTTCAACAACATCTAACGGTTTTATGAATAATCAACAACACAACTTCAACAATTGCAACAATTTGCGGGGGTTATTTCTGCGTTTTCTGTTGCAATTAGGTAATCGTAAATTGTATTTAAATTCTGTTGCTATCACTGGTTAATTATGCCCAACTTTTGTGCTGCTCTCTCTCGCTCTCTCTCTATCTCTCTTTCCTGCAGCTTTCCGATCGGTGTGACTGTACTTCCTTCCTTTTGGTTTTGGCTTTGGCTTTGGAGTCGAGTTTTGGAGTTCAAGTGTTTCGCCATAAATTATTGTTTCATTTAATTGATGCTGATTTTCACTTTCGAAATCAGCCGTGTAAATATTTCGTTTATTCTATGTGTTTTTTTAAATGCTTGAGATTTTGTTTTATGCAATTAACTGTTTCATCACAATTTTAATTAATTACGGTTTTTATTTTTAAGATTTCCTTTATTTTTTATGGAGTTTTTTTACAAGTGTGCACTATATATGTGTGTGTTTTTTATTATATATTTTTTATGCAACTTTTAGAGGAAATTTTGAATTGATTTTGGTTTGTTTAGCTTTTTTTGAAATTTTCTATAGCATGCGAGTTCTGCAAAAGAAAATTGTTGAAAAGCCCAAAATTTAACGAAATTTATTCGACTGGGAGTGGGAGTTTTTTTTTTTAAAGAGAGTGTTTTTTGGGGTGGGGGTGGGGTTGTGGTTTAGGTGTATGTGTGTGTGTTTGTGTGTTTGTGCGATCTATTTACAGCTCAGCACAGCATGGCCCAGCGGGTGGGGTCAGAGGTTAGAATTTCAATTTTGTGTAACATACTTTCGCGGGCTCTCCAAATGTTTTTACATTTAATTCAAATAAATTAGATATTTAATCCCTAGCAGCACCCCACATACCTTTTCAATTGAAATTAGTGACACGCCCATCTGTGCGCCCCCACGTTCCTGAAAGCAATCAACGGCACAGATGCGTACCAACTCGTTTTAATTAAAGCCACTGTCTGTCTAGGCAAACTGAAAATGTGTGTGTTTTTTTATACGCCTAGCCAAAGCAGATAAAAATAAAAATGTACAATATAAAAACCTGTGCCTATGTCAGTCCCAAGGGGGCAGCAGAGATTGGGGGGTCTTTTATCTAAACGGCTCCAAACAGGCAATCGTTTGGGGAGAAAGCCTTAAAAATGTAAATAAAAGACAACAGTCTGCGATACACGAAAAAAAAAAACAACGAAAATAGGATATTATATGCGCTAATAAAGGGCAACAGAGAAGGCAAATCCGAGAGGCGCCAAAGAGACAGAGAAGGACTGACCTCGGCGTTGGCTTACGGAATGGAATCCATTCGAAGGAGCATTCCCTGGTGACTGCCCGGACCGCAATGGGAGACTATTTATGCTAAATAGTTTTCAACAAAATTTTACACTGACTGCCAAATGTCTGCAGACAGCTCGAGTCGGCTCGCGCTCGGGTCTCGCTGCCATCGAATTAAATTAAAATGGAATTGTGAATGCTTAAATAATATTCGCATCATAAAAGGGGATGGGGATGGGGCGACGAAATGCTTGCGTTTGGCTTCCGCATCTTCCGTTTGCCGCACTGGGAGAATGCTAATGTGGCGCCCGCTGCCCGCCCGATGCCACCCCCATGCCACATCCTATACCCATAATTGAATGAGAACGTGCCTCGGCAGCGCCCTCGAGCCGGGAAGGAAGTCACGCAAGGACATGAATGCCTAGGGAAGCCAAACAGCAGCAGCAGCAGCAGAAGCAGACGAAGGCGAAGGCAAAGGCGAACTTTGCAGCGGAACATACGCGAACAAAATAACCAAATTCAATTCATAAAAGATTCAAAAACCAACAAAGAAGAAATGAGAGAGAGAAAGCCAAACCGAAACCGGAGAAAGAAGAAAAAGAATGTTTGAGGAATGTACAAGTTTTCGGTAGGTAGGTACCCTTACAAGTACTTTAGGAGTACTTTAGATTTTTGCAGAAGTTTCTCAACATTCAGAATGATACATATTCCTTATATATTTCTATATTTTCTTAACTTTTATTCTAAAATTTCTTCTAAGAGGCCTGCCAACGTTTTAGTTTACACATTTTTCTCTCTAAACGATCCTTCTTTCAAGGGTATTCTGTGTGCCTGTGTGTGTTATTCTTTGTGCAACCACAGAACCACAATCTCTACTAATAAGCTGGGCAGAACTCAACCGAGCTCAACTGAACTGAAAACTCAGAGCTGAGTTCAGTTGAGTCGTGTCGGGTTTTGGGCTGCTGTGGCGGCGGCAGTCTATCCTGAAGAGGCCCCACTGCTCTTCAAGGACTCAATGTCTGAGGTCCGACCATTGCTGCTGCTGCTGCTGCACTTGCTCTTGCTCGTTGGCTCTGCTTTGAGTAAATGAAACGAAACAAAATTCCCATCTCTACCTTGCGCTACCTCTGCTCTTTCTATTCCTCTTCTATATCTTTGTATATACTATATATATATATGTATATAGAGGTACACATTTTTGATAAGGCAAACGGAAATGGCATAGGAAACGGTTCTTTTTTCTATGGGTTGAGGGTTTTGGGTGGTGGGTGGTCAGGCTGCTGTGCTGAGCGGTGAAGTGAAGTGAACTTCGTTCTTTTTCTTTTTTAAGGGAATTCCATGTTTTATTATATTGTGGGTTCGGGGGGGGAGGGGAGGGAGGGTGTCCGGTGTTATGGGGTTTGCTTTACTTACTGCAACGAAATGTTGTTCTTGTTGTTTTGGTATTCGTTTCACGTTGTGTTTGTTTTTGGTGTATGTTGTTGTTTTTTCTTCTTTTTTTTGTGTTTGAATTTGTTTTCTTGCCAAAGTAAAGGAAATTATGAGTACATGATTTTATTGTTCTTTTAGGCTTGTTTTGTTGCTGCTTTTGAAAATGGAAAAGCATTAGTTTTTGATTGTTTTTCACACACACACACACACACACACACAGAAACACACACACACACTCACAAACATCAAGCGATAAACACGCAGGACTTAATAAATCGGATTAATTTAATTTAATTGAATCGTTGGTGAAATCATTGATAATAATTTTTGGGCAAATCGATTTGGAAATGCGGTTGAAACCAGTTGGCCCTGTGCTCTAGCACCCCCTCCCCCCCTCCTCCAACCACCCCGTTCCCCCCGCCCCGTGTGGTTGTTGCTTCGCACGAGGGCGATGACGAGTACGATGCGAGAGCACGTCGCTATCGCTCTCGTGTGTCAGCATGGCCAGTCAGGCGGGAGAGAGAGACAGGGAGAGAGAGAGAGAGAGTGGGGGAGATCGGGCGAAGCAGCAGTAGGGCATGCCAAAAGCGGGAGACGAAGCAACTCCCACACATACACACAAATATAGCCGAAGGAGTGTGAGAGGGACAGGGAGCGGGAGCAGTGGACAATATGCAAAAAAAATAACGAACAGAATGCAAGAGGATGGGGGGAATCATCAGTGGAGCAGCAGCGATTCCGTCGCACGAGAAAAAGTCGCCGAAAAACGACCACGCAAGGAGTGCGTGTGTTTGTGTGCGTCTCTGTGTGTTTGTGTGTGTGTGAGTGCTTTTCCGATTTTCTCTCCATTTCGCGTGCAAAAATCAATTTAAATTTTGTCTGGCACAACATTTTCCCATCAGCATACTTTTTGCGCGCAACTGCCCGACCAGCCTCGTTTTTATGTTTTTTTTTTTGGGTTCTTTGGGTTTTTTGGGAAGCTGTTAAGTAACGGAACTTTGTAATTTTCGCAACGAAAGTTTCATCATGACACGGCACTTGTTTCCCCCTTGCGTCCAGCCCAGTTTCTTGTACATTAGTTTTTCCCCTTGGGTTCACTTTTTTCGTTGGTTTTTTTCTCCTCGTTTTTCTTTCTTTTTTTTTTCTCATTTGCCGTATGGCAACTCACTCGCTCCTACGTTCTGTGTGTGTGTGTGTGTATGGTTGTGTGCAGCAGCCGTTGTCGTCGTTGTGTGTGTTTTGTGTGTGCGAAGCGTTGGAGCTCTAGCTGCTGCCGCTGCCGCTGCTGCTGGTGCTGCTGCTGCTGCTACTACTGCTGTGTACCCGTCCTGTCCAGGCAAGGGTTCGCGTTAGACTGCCACAGAACCAGCCACCAAGGTGCACAAACAATTCAAGACTAAACTCGACAGATATCAGCAGCAGCATCCAAGCATCCAGCCTCAGCTTTGGCTCTGCTCTGCTCTGCTATGCTCTCTCCTGCTCTTAGCTGAATGCAGGGATTCCCAATCAATTTCCGAAGCAGATGGCAGGCATCCAGCGCGTGAGTGCAAGCGAGACGACTAGCTGTGCTGTCTGTGTGGGTTGGTTGCTGAATCTGCCCGCCGCCTCGGATGCAGGATGCTGGCGCTGACACTGGCTTTGGCTTTGGCTTTGACTCGCGGACATGCGCACTCGCGACGCGGGACCAAGCTGCCGTCTAGCACCTCAACACATTTCTCACTCATTGCCAATCGCTGCCGCAGTCGCAGTCGCTGCCACTGGCTCTGCCACTGGCTCTGCCGCTGCCTTTGCTGTTTGTCTAACGGGAGCAGCAAGTAACGTGCAAGAGCGTGCAAATATTCGTAATTTATGGCGCAACGTCTGCGCCACGTAGTCGTTAACCCAATCATTGCCAACGCTGGCGTCATCATCATCATCCTCATGCTCATAACGAGGCGGCAGCATCATCAAGCGCTCATCAGCGGGTGGCTGCAGCTGCAGCTGGCGCTGCCGCTGCCACTGAGTACTGGAGTATCTGCTGCTGCCCCAAAGCCCCAGCCAAAGTAGGTGACACACACACCAGCACACCCACACCCACTTAGAAACCGAGAGAGTACCCCAGATAGGCCCAACTGGACTCCACTTATTTCGACTGCCGCATGCGGGCGTGATGCAAAAAGGATTCATTGCCAGCAGAAAGAAGGTGGCAAGGAAACCGCAACCTAATTACATGTGGCAAGACCCCAGCTAGATGTCCATTGGGGCCAGGCAAACACACAGTCAGGCCAGAATGGTGGGGATATAACAGAGGAAGAGAAAGAGACGGACAGACTGAACGGACAGACAGACCCTTTATGAGTTATGAATCTGTGCTGAGGCACAGCAAATATTTATGAAGCGCTTGCTGGGAATGGAATGAGAGAAAGAGTCAGCAGGAGCAGGCGATGAGGAGGTGGATGGGGAGGTACGAGATGGGACAGAGCGGATAAGATGGAAGAAGAGCGATGGACATACATATGCACTGAAAGAATATAAATAAATGTGGGTTCGGACTGCCATTTTGACTGCAGGATATACTATATTTAGGGACTGTCCTTTATCAACAATTCTGCATATCTTACATCCACACTTTTGCTTCCAGTATGTTCCAAAATTATAAAAGATGCTCCCAGTAGTGAAATGCAGTGAAAGCAATTCAGACAATCGATTGATTCACAAGGACAACAAACCCGCACCAGCTTAATGTGCAACATAACAGGCTTTTAATTAATGCACAATATACAATACGAGTACGGGTGTGTACTCGTATACCCCACCCCACCTAGCTCCCCCCTCCACCGCTTTCACACACACCCCTGTCAAGTGCGAATTCATTTTGCCCAAGGATCCATCATCCATAGGCGCAGTGTAGGTCAAGGCCCCACACAGAACACAGAACAGAACACAGAACACAGAACAGAGCTCGGGTAATAGCATCTGGCTATAAACTATTAACACGAGGACTGTCGCCAGCGTTTTGTGTGTGCGCCTGCAACAGACCAATAGAAAGGGATGGGCACAGGAAAGAGATAGGCGACAAAAACAAGCGACAGAGGAGCGACAGAGCGAGAGCGAGAGTGAAAGCAATTTGGCACGAATTTGTCATGCCATCGAAGTGGCAACAAATTTGGCTGCAACACAGCCAGCAGCAGCAACAGCAACAATGACAGGAATGAAAGGTGGTGCAGCCTTCGCAGGAAGCTCTAAATACCCTTGCAGATGGCAGCCATTTATGCATTGTTCCAATGACAGCCCCATGATATACTACAGTAGTTGGCCGTGGTTCTTTGGTAATTATTCCCAGCATTACTAAACTACAGACCAAAGAGGTTGATTGGTTTTCTACAACAAAAGGGGAAATAATATGTGCATAGAGCGTTATATTATGAAGATAATGTAGAATATTTTACTAAAGATTCTCATACAAAAATATGTCTCTATTCTGCACAAATCTATATACTGATTTACACATAATAAATCGAAGCCTGTAACCGACTGAGACTCGGTCCCACGAATGCAGAAACAAATTCACATGTCGTTTGCATGCCAGTCCTTGGTCTTTGGTCTATCGTTAATATCTTATAGGCGAAATCATCACGTCCCCGTTGGTGTAGAGTATACTGAACGATGCCAACGAGGAATGCATGGTGTGAGCGGAGGACAAATTCCGACATTTATGTGTGCGGCCAAAAGAGTAACCCTAATGTGTCAGTGGGGCCGGGACAGCCGTTGGCCGTGAGGGGGTCCTGTTCCTGCTAGTTTGCTGGCGTGCTTACTTAGCCTCGTTGACACGTTTAGTTGTCATCTAACACACACTCACACGAGCACAAACACCAAATGAGAGAGAGAGAGAGAGTGAGAGAGGGAAAAGGATGAAAACACTTGCACATCCTTGTGTCTGTAGCCTTGTGTACTCGGGGCAAATCAGAAACAAGTCAAAGGTAAAACGAGCATTGTAATAATGCTGATGGCATCCCACAGAACGAGCCAAAAACTATAGTCGTCATCGACGACTGGGGTATGCCCCCGAGAGAGTGCCGTGCCCCCACCACCACCCCCACCCACACACTGAGTGTGTGCCATGGAAAAATGCAAATTTGTTGGCCATTTGGTAAATTGATTTTGCCATTGCAATTGGCCAATATTCAATGAGTGTCTACCGGGGATAGGGCCATAAACCAATGATGGCAATAGCAAAAACGACGACCATAAACAAATGATAGAAAAACGCAAGCGTTTTATGCCCACTCGAAATCTTACTTAAAGATGCTCTGCCCCTCCCCCACTGCAGTGGTGGCAATTTCATGATGGCATCGAAAATAGACACACATTAGGAATTGCGCTAAGGTTGGGTAGATCCATTGATCATCATTATTTTTAGTGTGATGATATTTGCAGATGATCGAAAAGATTGCCAGGGAGAATGCAAATTTATTTTGTGGTTTATTGGGACGATTTTTGAAGGTATTTGATAAGTTTAGGCAACCAATACATACAGCGATGGCTCTTACATGAGCGCAAGCGAATGCTGCCTTAGGAGCATCCGCGGAAATCGCAAGAACAACATACATGTCGTGTATACGACACCGCATTGGAGTGTGAATGCTGCAAAAGGGGATAGCACAAAAACAACATACATACATGACTGACCTTTGACTGGAGATGCACAACCGAATGCTGCAAAACAACATGCATTTCCTGTGCATGACGAGGCAGTCGATTTTTGTTTCACAGCTCTGAAATCTCCAAAATCCAACCTCTACCTCATTTAATAAATGAAAAATTTGCTTTAAATTTTTGGTTTTGTAATTAATTTAGTGCTTGCTTTGGAAACCCAATCTCCCAAGAGGTTGTCCGCTCGTTAGGATAACTTTTTCATTTTATTCCATGGCCACACAACGCAACGCATAGTCTGCTGCCATGTGAGAACCAATTATAAAAGGGTAAACAAAATTAATCAAAGTTTGGTTGCAACTCAAATCAGGACAGCAGCCAGGACGCATTTGGAGCATGCTGGCGGCAGCCACAAAAAGCAATAACAATCCACAAAAAACTACCCGCCCATCGGCCCGAAACTATTCCATATCCCATTACCCACAGTACCCAGTATTCATATGCAATCCCCCCCGCATAGCAGTGTGGCGGATGGGGTGGGAGGAGGGTTTTACCTGGTGGTGTAGACTGTTGTAGTAGCGGGTTACGTATGCGGGCAACAGCTCGGCCGTCTCCAGGCCAATCCACTGGAAGACCTCCACCTGGGGATGAGGCTGGGGCGCTGAGGCGGCATTACCCAAAGCGATGACGGCGGCGGCAGTGGATCCGGAGCAGCAGCAGCCACAGCAACAACACACTTGCTCCTGCCTCGCATCGTTGGCCGCCATTCAGCAGGAGGCAGCCCTCACAACTTTCTACGCTTCTTCGGGTTCTTCTTTCTATTTCTGTTGTTGTTGTTGTTTTTGTTGCTGTTTTCTTATCAATATTATAATTTGATTATTTGTTCCTGTTCTACAACATTTAATTTTGAGTTTTTCCTCCTCCTACTTCTTCTTGGGTTTCCTATTCCCAGTCCTTTGGTTTGGCTAGTTGTTGTTGTTGTTGTTGTTGTTGTTGGTGTTTTTGAGTAGGTGAAACACATTTGAATTTAAATTGAGTTATGCAGGCATACGACTAGCCGACAGCTGGTGGACTGCGACGGCGGACGGAGGAGTATCTTCTTATGACGCCAATTTATGAGCAGGGCAATGGCTCGTCCCCAGCGCCAGGGAGCAGCAGCATCATCATCGCCGATGGTGGCACTACAGAGACGACCGGTGGCGGTGGCGGTGGCAGCGGTGGCTGCCATTTTGTCAATTGCTCCCATGTGGATTGAGATGCCGGAACACGTGGCTGACAGCGCGTCTCCAGTCGGTAGGAAAAACTCGCGCGTAATTGGCACACTGACACAACGACACGCACTAAAACACTCCAGAGACAGGCTCCTGGATCCCGGGTACGGCTACGGCTACGGCTACGGCTGTACGACTACGGGTACGTTTACGAGTCCCGGTCCGGGTTTAGCCTCCCGTTAATTGGGTCAAGCCAACAGGAGAGAGCAACGGCGAGAGAGAGGGAGAGAGAGCGAGACCCACTGGAGAAATAGACGACTCCTGACGAAGGTTTTCCGCCAAAAAAAAAAACCAGAAACACACAAAAAACAAACTCCAGCTCTAACCGTTTCTCTTAGAGGGGGGAGCTGTGGAGCTGGAGCTGTGGGTGTGCGAGATTGTGGCGCCTCGTTAGGCGCCTCTTTTACACATGACTGGGCAAGTGTCAAATAAATCAAAATGCGAAATCCGAGGCGAGGCGAGGCGCGGTGCGGCGCTGCACGTTCCCTAGTGGCGACTGCGCCGCAAACTAAACTGAAAAATTGTGCGCGCCTTTTGTTTAAGTCAATCACGAGTGCTCCGTTTGCTGAAAGAGATGTCAAGGGAGAGAGAGAGGGAGGGAGGGAGGGAGGCCTGCAGTTGCTGCTGCAATGTGCAGCCGCAAAGAGAGACAGAGCGAGCGAGAGAGAGAGAGAGACACCCGAGACCGAAAGCTTTTTGCTGCAAGCTTGGACCAGGTCCGGGGCAAACTCTTGTTGCCGTTGCTGCTGCTGCAGCCCTGGACATTCAGTTCTTATCCTAGCACCTCCCATCCCACCACCCACCCACCCACACCAATTCCCTAGCCTCCCCGATGTGTATATAGCATTAACACATTGCCTCCTAGCAAGAGCCTGCATTTTGCTGCAGTTGTTCATATTTCTCTTTCATTCTTTGCGCACTCTTTTTATTATTTTTTAGCTGGATTTATGAAAATGAGACGCCAGACAGAGGCCGAATGCGAGTCCGAGTCCGAGCTCAAGTCCTGAAGTGGCGCAAAAAAAATAAATAAAAGGAGGCACAGAGGCAACAGACGCCCAGCCCAGTCCAATCCACTATGGGGAATTTGACCACTTTTTCTGGCCAAAATCCATTGTTCAAAAGTCGTTAAAATTCAAAATTTTTAACGGATATATATCGGAATAACATTGGTCTTCAATGTTACGTAATCAAAATTTTAACAGAGCGAACCACTGTTAAGTTAACAGCTTCCAAAGTCAGCTGTTTTCTGTCAAGCAACATGTTTTTTTGCACAGGGTAATTTTTATCAAAATTTGAAGGCAAAAATAATGAATAATTGTCCAATTGTATTGCGGTTTTCATTATGGATTCAAATCTAAGAGGTTTTTAATATATTTTTTTGATTTTGAACTCTACAAAACCTCCTTATATTCCGTGTAATTTTGAATAGTTTGACTGGTATTATTTTGTAAGAAAAAATGTGTCTTTAAAGAGGCTTACAAAAAGAGTGCCGCCTCGTGGACACTTAAGATTTAATACATATTGTAGGCAATTTAATTTTCTTTCAAATGCATGTAATATTAATTTGCACTTTTTTGCACTTTTTCTGAAATTTGATATTTTAGGACGTAACCTAAAGGCAAAGCACACGGGGTGGCGTGTGAGAGAGAGCGAGAGGTAACCATGCCTTTAATATGGTTTTCTTCATTGTGGCTATATTATTGATCCGATCTGATTCAGTTTTGACGTACTGATAAAAAAAGTCATCCTCTATTATTCTGCGTTTTTGGTTTTCTCGTATCTTTAAAATTGTGCAAGCCACAGATTTTCGTCCTTTTGCGTGGGCGGAAAGGGGCGGGGCGAAATTTTGATATACACTTGGTGTAGTGTGATAACACTGGAGACTGGATACAAAATTTGGTTCACCTAGCTTTTATGGTCTCTGAGATCTAGGCGCTCATAAAGACGGTATTCTCGATTAGCGGGTATAGAAAAGAGCTACCACGCCCATTTTTTCAAAATATCTTCCTCTTACTATTATTAACTCATATCAAAAAACCGAACTTTAAAATATTGCTTCGTTTGGAAGTTATTAATTTTGGCCACAAAAAGTGGTCAAATTCCCCATAGTGCAATCCCCAGCAGCAGGGAGAAGAGAAAACAAAACTGTAGTCTGCTTCAAGGAGCAATTAACGACAGTGGATGGCCCAGAGTTATGTTATGGCATTTCGGGTGCCAGTGCCCCATATCACACTCAGGCAGACATCCCAGAAGATGCCCCTCCTCCAACGAACGAGCAAGAGTTCCAGAAAATGTATTCTTAATACCCTAGCTTATGAGCGGGGTATATGGGGGCGGGGGGTAAAGCAATTAAGACCTCAAAGGAAAATTCTTGCAAATTATGGTATAGCTTGATGGGATCCATCATGGGTGTTTCTTCCAGTTTTCCTTCCACAGATACACAACAGAGTAACAGAGTTTGTGTATGAAATCGATTCATAATTCCATCTTTAAGAACTCTTACAAATTTCAGTGGATATACAAATTTGTGTAAATCCACTTAAATATGATGTTTCCCAGAAATGTGATAACATATTTATCCCCACATTTATTTAACAATTTAAAGGTCCATGAAATCATCTGTTAAATAATCAATTTAACAGTGGAAACCCATCATCAGCGGTCATATTAAATTCAGTTTTACTCGGGGCCCCGCAAGGAATCATCAATTTCAGTCATTTTTCATTAATGCCCGTAAGGATATTTGATATTTCGTCCAAATGCAAAATTCTGTTCGGTTTTCGCTTACATTTTTGTACATTTCCTTTCCCCCTCCCCAGCCCCAGTCCCAGCCCCCCCTGTATCGCTATCGTTAAATGTTTTTGTGTGCTCGGGGTTTTTTGTGCAGTACACCACAACGACGATGGCACTTGAGCCGTGTAGCATACTTTTCAGCGCAAAAAGCCTTTAGGGGTGGTCCAGACCCAGACCAGACCAGACCAAACCGGATCGCATCGGACCAGGCCGGGGGCCCTAGGGGGTCCTGTGTCGCGGATGTTGGCGTTGTTGCTGGTTTCTGGTACTCGTATTGCTATTACTGCTGCTTTTGCTTTTGGTTGGCAGTCCGAAATTCCTTTTTGGTTTACTCTGATTAAATTGTTTTTATTTGTTTGCATTAGCAGGCATTGCTCCATGAGCTTGTCCATGTATGTGTGTCTGTGTGTGTGTCTCTGTTGAGGCAAAGGATTAGTGACTGTCTGCGTTGAGGCAATGATAGTACTGTACTGGCACTGCCTCTGAGTTGCTTCGGCATGTTTGCCCGCACTAAATACATTTCAAATTTGTTTAAGCTTAAGCCGAAACGAGTTTCGGGTACCGGCCCTCGAGTGGACGGTCCACAGATTGATATGACCACAGAGAGGAACGTAGAAGAGTAGAATAAGAGCCAAAGCCTCGTAGTGATTGGCAGATTCTTAAGAAATAAAGCCTGCCTGCCACAAAATGCCACACAGCGCAGAAAAGTAATAGTAAATATGCACAATAGGATGGGGCATGCCACCACTCACTCTCGCACTCACCTGGATGTGTGGGGCGGCCAGCAGCAGCATCAGCTCATCCTTGGCATACTTATTGGCCACCGAACTGCCGCCCGTCGACGAGAGCGTCTCCAGGACATCCCGACTGCGGGTGACCGCCTCAGCGGCCGGTGCCCGTCCATTGCTGGTTACAACCGTCGAGGTGATGCGATCAAAAAGCTGCAGCAACTGGTGCAGGCGACTGTCCCGCAGCATATCCCGCATCACGTCCGCGTCCACGTGCGCATCCTGCAGCGAATAGATATCGTCCAGGCAGTCCAAAATACGCTGGACCGCTTCGATGCCCGCCTCCTCGTCGGCCCACTCGTCGGGTGCTCCAGCAATTGGCACTGAAAGAACACACAATTAATTAGTATTGGAAAGAACCGTCGGCATATAATAAAACCTACTGTCCGCATCGGTGACATATACGGGATCCATGGTGGTGCCGCCGGCGATAGCCTGAACGGCACCTTTGAGCTTGCGACGAGCATTGTAGCGTTTCAATTCCTCCACCGTTTCTGCGAGATGTGTTCGCTGTAGTTTGTCCCGATCCCGTATCCACGGATGGTCGAGCACCTCGGTAATGGAAAGTCTGTGATGTGGATTGGCGGCCAGCATTTTCATGACTAGATCCTTGGCATTAGCCGAAATTGATTTCCATTCAGGCGCCTCAAACTGCAAGTCAAATCAAAACACATGAGATTAATGGACTCCGACTGAGAATCCTTTGAGACACTCACCGAGAGCCTGCCACGCGCTATCGACTGCTGTAGCCGCACTCCGGACCCCAAGAAGGGCAATCTACCAGATAGTAGAACATGCAGCATTACACCAGCGCCCCAGACATCGCAGCCCTTGCCGTACAACCGCCTGGTGACAACCTCCGGCGCCATGTAGTGCGGACAGCCCACGCGCCCATGTGTTTCTATGGTTTCCCTCGTCCCCGGCAGCTGTATGGCCGATCCGAAGCCACCAAGCTTCACTGGCGCCGAGTTGTCCACGGTGGCTAACAGCGCACAGGCGGGACGCACGTCCCTGTGCAGTATATCGTTCTCATGGCAATATCGCAGTGCCTCCAGTATCTGGCGCATGTAATGACTGAAAAGAGTTCGGGATTTTATAAAGAGTGTTTAAAGAAGGTTTTGTATTATAGATGTGTGTTTGTTTCGAAGGTTCTGGCTATGAAAACCTAAAGAATATTCCGAAACAATAGGGAAAACAAAATGTCTTTGGTTTCCTAAAGCCATAAACTCGTTTCGATAATCAATTCATATCATATAATGAATACATTCAACCTAAGACTTTGTTAAACCTTACATTTATAAAGAATAATTTTCCAGTATGTCTGAGAATCATTATACCTTATTCAGGAAAGGATGTAATGATAACACTGTGCTACGTTGGAACCATTTTAATGCCAGCACAGAAATAAATTTATAAAAATAAGTTGAAGAAGCATTTAAAATGATAGAAAACTTAAGCTTTGGCTCGATATATCTTCAGGGTACAGTCATTGAATCGACACGAATTAAAAATCCTTTCAAAGATAAAACGCTCTAACAACTAAAAACTATTCCTCATTTCCTCCGCAAATACCACAAAAGTATGCTAAAAAAATCTATTGATTATTGCGATGCCAGATCCGAACATCCTCTTAAAGGTGCATTCTTAGTCGAAGCAAACACACACATCCATAGCACATATATGTATGTAGTAGTAGTGCTACTGCTCACCAAGCCACCGCCTCGCTGTAGACAAAACCGGCAACGGCGCGACGCACAACCTCGAAGCACAGGTCGGAGCCCTCCATGCTGTGAATGTGAAAAATGGAAAATGTAAGTGAATGAAAGGTTTGAAAGGGAAGTGGGGGAAGAGAGGATAACTTACAACTCGAACACCATGTAGAGCATGCCCTCGGAGCTGTAGGTCTCCAGCAGCTCGACAATGTGTGGATGCTTCAGCATATGACATATTGTGGCCTCGCGCTTCAGATCTGCAATGGGAGTGAAGGCAGGGCGGCAGAAACGGCAATTAGTTGACATTAGATGGAAGCCTAAACAGTTGTATGGCCAGGCCAGGACAGGCCGCGCCAGAACAGGCCACGCCAGGGCAGCCCCCCACCCATTCCACTCCCGACACCAGCTGGCAGTGGCACTAATGGACTTAGCGCTGACTTATGTGCCTGCCATGCATCATTTAGTCAATGGCCTGTGCTTGGTACGGGGTCCCAGAGCTGGTGCTCGTCCAGGTCCAGGCATCCTTGCACTTGAGCAATTTCTTTTTAATTGGCATCTTGGGCCGCCAGTTGCCTGGGGGGCCCCGCTACACGTGTGCCAGCAACATAATTTTGAATAATTGAGCAGCTTAATTATAATTTATTCACACAGAAACGGAGCCTGTCAGGCCAAATCGAACAAGGTCGCCTCCCACTTGCTGTTCCAGAGACGACACAACAAAATCATATAAGAGAACACTCACCCGCTGTGCTCAGTCCTGGACTCGCTGTGAACTTGGCCACATCCACGATTTTAACAGCAAACTGCTGGTTGGACTCCCTGTGTATACATCGTCGCACAATGGAGAAGGGTCCTCTGCAAAATAGGGAACGAGGAGACCAAAGGAAAGAATGATGTAGTTCAGACGAAAATTAAGTGAAATTTTACGGGGGTCCAGATATAGGTACATGTTGGGGAAGAAGTACGCTTTGATTATTGTTTCTCCATAAATATTTGTCATATTGAGACTTTTGCATACCCTTTTGAATTACCAAACAATTACAAAAGTATTTTTTTGATTATTTTGGTACTCGGAGACATCCTTTGAAAGTCACTAAAATATTTCCAACTCAATTTTGGCAATTTTCCAAAAAGTGGGCAACTTTTTTAATTGTTTTTAATTGATTACAAAATCACAGAAAATGTACAGATACAATTATCCAAACTATTTTGTGCCTTGTAGAAAAGTTCTTCCTTAATTTTGTTTTATTTCTAAAATAAATCACAAAAGTATTTGCAAAAATATTTTCAATATAATTGGCTAGCTTTTGCCTCAACTTTGACCTGATAAACTATGTAAAATGTATGTAATCCTGCAGCACTGTCCGACGTAAGCGACCCAACTTTGGGACAAAACTATGATCCTGTCACAGTGTCACAGGAGGAGTGTAACCAACACAGAAATTTCGTTAGAGCGGCATACATTTTTGAATAATGCAAAAGTTGGTGAGAAGTTTGCCAACTTTTTCTTGCATTTCTCGAGGGGAGGGGAGGGACAGATGTTAGGACATACATAATGAGATAATGGCAGCCGTCAATAGCAGCAGCCGCTCGAAGAGTGGGCCAGGGAAAGTGATGGTGGTGGGCGTTGGGTGGTGGTTGGCGGGGAAACTTACTTGCCAATGACCTCGCACAGCTCGTAGACGTCGTCAAAGAGAATTTCGTCTTCGGTCATTTTGAATAATTGATGAATTGATGCTGATGCCTGCTGATGGTTCGCGTCTCAATTGCTTTTTCGAATATTGATGAGTGGGGCGTCGTGGTCCAGCGTGGTCCCCTGTTCGTGTCTGCTCCAGGTCCGTGTTTGGGTCCGGGTGCGGGTCCGGGTCCGGGTTGGGTCCTAGGTGTACGTGTTACTCCGTGTCCAACGTTTTTCCCCACTTGTTTTGCTAGCTACGTGGTTGGCCCTGTTCGCCTACTGCCCTCCAAAGCGAACACAAAAAAACTAACAAAAAAAAAGATCCAAAACCTATGGGCGCCAAGAGAGCAACTCTTAAAAAACTTGGCACTTTTTGGGTTGTTCTTCTTGTTGTTTGAATATTGTTGATGTTTTTCGTTTCCTCGCTTGTTGTTGCTGGCTTTCTGTCCCGCTATCTGATGTTAAAGATACATTTCGTGGCTGTAAAAAAAAAGAACCAAACAGAGGCATATTTTTTAGTAAAGGAAATGAGTATGGCCACTGGCCGGCCATCCATCCATCCGATCCGCCAACAGGCTGTCAATCACAGGCGGCTGGGCCCTCTTCAGGTGAGCTTTATTCCGAACCCAAATCAATTACAGTCAAGCCCCAGCAACCGCAACCGCAAACGCCCACATGATGTGTGTGTGTGTGTGTTTGTGTGTGGGGCAGGCAGGAAGGAAGTTTCACTGTCAACGATTTGAATTTTCCAACGGAAATGATGAGCGGTCCGGACTCCGGAGTTTTTGGGCCACGAAAAAGGTAAACAAGCCTTAAAATATCACACAACAAAAGAGAGTTATGGTGGGGTGGTGGAGCGGGCAGCAGGGAACGGGGAGGTGTGCGAAGTGTGGTACGATGCCCTACAGCTAGTTCCTTTTGCTATTGTCTTGGCCAGAGCCGTGTACTATTATTATGCCCATTTGGGACCCCAAGGGCCACTCTCGAAAGGCACTCCAAAAAGTCCTACAGAGGGAGCGCCAAAAGGGGAGAGAAAAACGGAGAGACCAAAGAGAGAGTCGTAGAGCCCGAGAGCGAGCCGTAGAGCAAGCGCAGGCGCCCCAATGCTGTCCGTGTAAAATAGCAATTGAAATCGTAAAAATATAAGCTATGCTTTGCTCGGACAAGGCTCTTGAGCTGGGGCCTGGGCTCTGCATGAATATTTAAATATGCAACAATTTACGATGCACTCACAGGACACACACACGCACACCAGAACGAACACAAACCCAGAGGCAGCTAGAGGCGAGTAGGGAGCCCGCCCTGGACCGGGACAAGTGTCATGTTTAATGCAGAGCTGCGCATGGGGCGCGGTGCTTGAAGCTCGAGCGAAGGTTTTACCTTGCTCGTGTGCCGCTGCCGCTGCCGCCGCCGTCGTCGCCGCTGTTGTAAAATGCCTTGACACTTGCCACTTCACGACCTTACCTCACACACGGACGCACACCATTGCACATACACACCAGCTTCTACTGGTGCTGCTGCTGATGCACTTGTCACCAGAGCGACACAAGTGCCACCGCCTTCTCGGGCAATTGGGAAATTGATTCTTTGTCTAGGACGAGGGATTACAAAAGGATTTGCATTGCTCTGTCACAGTCGCAGTCGCCGTCGCAGCAGCCACCGACAACACCCCCGCACAACACACACATTCCACCACACACACACATTCATATACATAAGAGTATTGGTATGTATTTTTATGTACAAACCCCTGTTCGCAGCCTCGCACCGAAACTTTTGTGTGCCCTGCCCCTCAACGACGAAATATTTTACACACCAGCGGCATTAATAGATCGCGTTTGGGTTGACGTCAACACATAGAAACGCTTAATAGTTTAATTAATTTGGGATTTTCCACTAATTTTTGTGATAACACGGACCGGACCTGTGCATGGTATCGTTAGTTGTCGGAAATATCGATGTTTCCAAACCTAATTATTTGCCATTGCAACCGTGCACTTTTCGATACATCGGTATCGATAATCTTTTTCATTCCAGCTGATCTGCCTACGGTTGTATGAACCGAATGTCCTGTGCTTCATCCTTTTTTTCTGATTACTGCAGGTCCAACACACTTCGCTCAAACAACAGCAGTACGGAACACATAATTTTACCAGATAAATTAGATTATTTTCAATAAGGTTTGCTCGTTTAAAATAATAAAACGTAAGTATTTTCGAAACGTCACGTCATTCGATAAACATTCGATATTTTTGTGCGATAAATAGAATCTATCAGCGTTTTAATTTGAATATAAACTAATATTATTTCCAGTAACCGTTTTTCAGACAAAAAAAAAAATTTTAATCTTATCGTAGAGTTTTGAAAAATAGCCAAACCCGCCATGGATAGAGAAAATGGTTCGCATTAGTGTTAAATTTGAAAATCTCACAATCTAGTTCCGGGAAAAGAAAAATACCATAAACACTTTGGTATTTAATAAAGTAACGGTTTTTGTCTTTTTTGTGTGTGTTCAACAGCGGCCACTTTATTTTGTGAGCGCGAAAATTTGAATTTTAATTCTTTTTAAAATAGATAATAAATTAATCCCGTGCGGGTATTTTGTAAATCAATCCCCAGGATCTGGGCTGGTCGCCGTTCGTATGTCATCCCCTTGTTGATTTTCCCGGTTGAAGACGCGAGTGGATATGATTGAGCGTGGCATCCTCATGGCCATTATACAAATTATGTGCCATCTGGTGATGTGTCTGCTGAACACTGATGACAAAAGTGTCGATGGCCGCCAATCTCCACCAGGCCTGGGATAACTTTTCGCAGGCCACGCTGGAAACCTGCACCCAGGAGGCCGAACTTAAGTCCATTCGCTGCGCCCTCTGCTACTTCCAGCGGGCCCCAGAGCTGGAACAAGGTACATATATTTGCTCAAAATCGGAGACATTATGTTCTCATCGAGTTTACTGCACAACTATTTGGAGGACAGAAACCGCATACCCAGGGAGGATCTGTTCTACCTCTTCGGTGAGTTCATGTACGGGGGTCACATCACAGACGACGGGGACAGGAGCTACTGCAACAGAATCTCATCGATGGCGACTTTGAGCTGTGCCCGGAATAACCGCCTCTGAGAAACTGGAGGGTGGCTTTCTCCATGACCTGCATATGGATGGGGCCACCTGAATTGTCAGCTCAACTCTATTGTGGCCATCAACATTAAATCCATTGTCCAGCAGAAGCTAGAGCTGCAGCGTGTCGTTTCCTATCGAAAATTTAAAGTTCAGGCGATTACTCAGACATTCCCTATCAAAATGACGATACAATTAGCAGAGCTCGCATAATCTTGACGAAACCGAAAATGTGTCTTATGATATCTTATCTCACGTTCGTGGAACGAATGTATTGCGAATAGTTAGATTGCTACTCGAGAGAGAAGACTTACTGTGAGATAAGTCTATTTTATCAATAAATAGAATTAAGAACAAGCATTATTTACTTTGCTCACAAGTGCATAACGGCTTTTATTATAAGTAGTTGGATATTAAATATGTGAAATGTGTTTATTCATGTGTAATTTCCCCGGTATGACCCCATAGGCTCTGCATTTCGACTGGGATATCTTAATTCTTAACACATCTGCAACTATTTCGCATATCACAAAAACGCTAAGCATAAATATCCCTTGTGAGGATCCTTTAGCTGAACTCTTTAGCAACCTGCCTTTATCTCTAGGTCTGTTCTCACTTCATAGAATAAAACCATACAATTTTCATTTTTCTTTTCATGCCATTCAACATTATCTATTATTATTATTATTATTACCCTATAGCATTTGATAAACCCATTAGAATAAATTAAGATCTCGACATTAATATGCCAGGCACAGGCCCTCGACCGAGAACCCACACAGAAAACCCGAACCGTCGTAGGTGCGTAATCTGTAAATCAGCTCTGAAAGAGGGAAAAGGATTGTTGGCGTAGGGAAGGGACCCCGATCCGATCCGATCCCCCCATACTCGAAACATAAACATCATCAATTACAAAACCTCGAACAGCAACAACATTCAATGGTCTGGAGAGGAGGTGAAAAGGGAGAAGAAACAATAAGATAAGAAATAACACAAAAAAAAAACAGAAACAACAACAAGAACCAAATGAAGAGGAGTAGCCAGAGCAAGAACAAGTGGAAGTGATAGTGGGGAGGGGTGGCTAAGAGAGGGGCTATAGCTTTTGAAACTCTCAACGATCCACATTATATAAAGAACCTATTTGTATCCTATAGTTTAATCCGCTCTCTGCTCTTGATCCTGATCAAGAACAAACATATAGGTTATGGACTCTCGCATATTCATCCATCTTTGATTGGCAAACATCTGGCCAAAATCATTTTACCAACAGTAATAAGAGCAGCAAGGAGAACTAAATTTAGACTCTAAATTTAATAGAGATGATCGTGTTGTCATTCGTGTTTCAGTCGTGTTCTAAAAACACGCAGGGCCGCTACTTAATGTTTCTCCTTGCATGTTCGTGCTTGTTTTCGATTTCTGATTTCGTGTCCTTTTCCAAAATCGTACCATCTCTATGATGAAGGAGGAGAACAACAAGAAAGAACATGACACAAAATCGTAGGTCGTCAACGCAGTGCGCAGGGCATTTGTTGTTTCTGTTGTTCCCTCGCTGGTGGGTTGACAAAAGGCACAAGAAAAAGGGAAACAAAACAAACCAACCAAAAGGAGCGAATAAGGAGGGCAAAAGGGAAGGCGGCTGAGAGCCACTCAGGTGAAATCAAAATCAAATTCAACGCCAGCGACGAGCGTACCTACACACATATATATACCTCTACACATATCCCTATCGCTGTCCTGTCCCTTGTCCCTTGTCCCCGTCTCAGTCCCCTCTCCCTGTCGCCGCTCATCGTCATCATTTGGACTTGCGACTGTCGCGCTTAATGCGTGTGGATGGACATGAACGTGTAGGATTCGAATTGACATTATAAAAACTGGTTTGCTGCCAATATATACATATTGCCGGTTACGCGTCGTCCTACACGGCTGCAACGTCGACTGCAACGCCAACGCTGACGCCAATGACTCGCTCCAGCAATCTCCCTCTCGCTCTCCATCTCGCTCTCCCTCTCCTGCTGCGTGTACCTGCCTACTTGAATCTGATTCCTGTTTGTTGTTGCTGTCGTCTCTAGGACATTACCTGTGCCGCGGGGCTAAGGGTGGGTAACTAGGAAAGAAAGAAAAAGAGCGCGCCAAAAAGATGATGTGATGGGCTCCTCGTCATGAAAAGTCGCTCTTGACGTACATCTGATCCGATAATGACAATCGATATTGTATGGCAATCAAAAGATTTCCAATTTGTGCATTCAAAGCGGCACACTAAGAAGATTATGTAATGCTCATAAGATCATAGGACCTTTGAGACCTGTCACAATGTGGCTTGGCTCTCTGTAGAG
Organism: Drosophila azteca; assembly: GCA_005876895.1. Lineage (NCBI taxonomy): Eukaryota > Metazoa > Arthropoda > Insecta > Diptera > Drosophilidae > Drosophila > Drosophila azteca. The sequence goes on from VCKU01000004.1 coordinate 22,309,786, forward strand.
ATTACTTGTAATTGTCGGGAAAAAGTCAACAAGAAATAAGACAGTTCAAAGTATTGCAAATGTTGAATAAACGTGAGATTAAGAAAACCCATTCAATATGAGCCTATCCTTTTGATTTGCTATAAGGAAAACATACATACATACGAGTATGTAGTGTTTAGGGTAGAAACAACATTAGAAACATGCACTACCCTGAAGAGACTCTCAATCACTCAAAGTTTTTACTATTTTCCATCTGTTTCGGAAAGCTGCATGCATAAAAGGTATATGATATCTTCATATGTTAAACATTTTAACATTTAGAACATAAATTATACAAAGAGCTACTTGTGAAGAGCTAGAGCTAGACAAATTTTAAGTTCTATATTTTCATAGGATTATCAAAAAGAAAATGCTGTAAGTAGAGATCTCCTAAGGTCAGGGAACCTTTATTTTTTTTTTGTTTTTGTTTCACTCATAGAAACTGTACGAACAACTTGAGTCGTGGATGATTTAGGAACTGACACAGCATCTCTTTATAGAATGGTCCTCCCTCGCCATCACTCATGACTCCCTCTCTGTCTTTCTCTCTATTTCTCCTCCGCTTGATCCTGTTATGGCATATTGAGTTAATGTAGTCAAATTACATTGCCTGGAAATGCATCTTCTCGCATCACATCGCTCCGCATCGCATACGCATCATATTCATTTACCAGACCAGATCAGACCAGACCAGCTTTGGGCCCATATGGCGCGGCAGGGCAGCAGCCGCAGCAATTAACTGCAAAATGTCATTAACCAGCGTCGTAGGTGAGAGGAACCGGCTGGGACGGACAGACACCGACACGGACACGGACACAGACTGACATATGACAGGCACATCAAGCGGGAGAAGAGCAGAGCCCTACCAACCAAAAACCCAGCCCAATCCGGCCAGAACCCGGTTCAGCATCACTAAAAACGCCCTCGCTCTCGGGCCAAGCCCCTCTCCTTCTGCTTTTGCCCTGTACTACCCACTCTCTACCCTCCAGAGCAGTCCCAGTCGCAGTCCCAGTCCCATGGCTTGTGTATTATGTTCCCTGACGTTCCACCTTTACCATTAAACGCTTGATTAAATTTCACTACAAATGGCCCCTGGGCGGGGGTACATATGTATGCCCCCAGAGCGTGTTCGTATAGGGATATGCATATCCATCCATTATTGGAAAAGGTCATTCTCAGTTTTTCAGTGTCCATATGTTGTCTTTGGTGTTTAGACATCCATCCATCTATCCATCCATCCATCTATCCCATTTCATTCGATCACATCTGATCCCAGCCCATCTGCCGAGTGTTTTGGACTGTCATCGCAATTAGAAAGCTCTCATAGCCTGTGATAGCCCTCGCTCTCTGGTTTTTGCTGATCTCACTTGCCGCAGCACATATCTTGCATTTCATTTCCCATGAAACATGTTCCCTTCCGGCAGGGTCGCTAGTAGAGAGGGAGTCAGTCGGAAGGGGAAGGGAAGCGACCAGTTGAGGGGAAGCCTAAAAAGTGCGCCGCAGCGAAACGCGGTGAGAAAATGTTTTGCATTATTTACATTTTTACTGCAGTTAGTTATGTTCTGCTTCTGCTCTCTCTGCTCTGCACTGAAAGAAATACTCAAAGATATATACATACATATGTACCCACATATGTACATATGTACATACATTTTGTATAAATGAATTTTGTTTGTGCAGAGTTTAGGCTTTCCTTCAGTTCTTGTTTTTAGCAAATAATATTCTATTTTTTTCCAGTGCTTTTCACTGATCTCTTCTGTTCTGCTGCTCGTACGTTTTTTTCCTGTCTCGCTTTGGTCATTATTCCCCTGCAGGACATCCGTCATCCGTTGCGCCTTTGCTTTGCTTTGCTTGGTTTTGTTTTATCGCTTGGCTTCCTGCTGTTCTGGCTCTTCCACTCCTTCCTCTGCTGGTGCTGCTGCTGCTGCTGCTGCTGTTGCTCTCATTAACAAATTGTCAGGTGTGTGCGCCGGCGTAGACGTCGACGTCGCAGCAGCCTCGTCCGCTGCAGTTATTCGTCATGCTTTGGTTAATCGGCACAGAACCGAACCGTACCGAACCGGAGCGGAGCGGTTAGGGGCATTACGAGTACGATTACGACGTCGTCAAAAAACAGAACAGAACAGAACAGAAACTGCCGTCCCGTCCCAGAAAATGCTTGCAATTCAACTGTAAAAGCATTTAAACGGAAAGTCTGTCGGCTTCCCTAAATTGTTCTTCCCTGTGGCTCTCCAACCCCTTCCCCTTCCCCATCTCCTTTTCCGCTCTTTCCCCCACCAAACATCTCTTTTTTTCCCGTTCTTTTCCACAGTTCTGTTCCTCTTGTTGTCTGTGTTTACCTGTTGCCTCGTAAACAAATGCCGGGCTTAATCAATTCGTAAAACCGTTCAAACTTCAAGTGATAACAAACAAAGGCGAGACGACGCATCGCATTGCAAGAAAAGAAAGTCCCAGGGATCGGGTTCGGTTCTCTCCATCCTCCCCACACACACACACACACACACACACACTCGGTACACAATAAACCCTATCCCCCACCCCATACCATCCCATCGCACTCTGTTCGGTCAACTGGGCGCTGGGATGCTGATGCTCCCTCCATGTTTATTTTCTCACACAGGCGGCAAAACAAATAAATTCCATTTGTTTTCCCCTTTTTCAGAATTGATTTTGAAAACCTAATCAAATTGACCAGCCTCTGTACATATACCCTAGCTCCTTGCTGGAGTATATCGGTTATATCCTCCAACTCAGATGAACTCGATAAGAATCAGTATTTCCGACCCAATAATGTCCTTGAATTATTGATCAACGGAAAAGCCGGCCGAACATGGTTCATTTTTCCTTCAGTTGGTCTTCCGATTGGCTTTATGTTTTATAGTGAAGAATCAGAGCTCTATATCCTAAATCCCAGAGCTAAACTCTCTCTTACTTTTCTTTCATCTAGGGCATCCCCAGTGCGGCTTCCGTTAGCAGTCGGCCCCTCTCATTACTTATCGACGACCACCACCAGGCGACTCTGGGAGCGAAGAGTCCCCCCCCAGTCTCTGTTTCGTAATTAAATATCCAAATTAAGAGTAAGCAAATGCGGCAGTCGCCTTCGCTATGTAGGGGTTGCATCTGATCTGATCTGATCTGTTCCATCTGGAAATAGCAACGCATCCAAGTGAGGAGGCATTTTATGCAACACACGCCAAAATGCCGAGTGGAAAGGGGCACATACGCCACTGGGAAGGGGATAGCCGAATGCAGTGAGTTTCATCATTTCCATGAGTTGTCTTTGTGTGGCTCCCTCTTCCCTCCTTTCCTCTTTTGCTGTTGTTGCTGCTGCCTTTTACAAACGCATGGGGCATGTCTCCCGCAACTGTAATGACTCCACAGTCGGCGGCGGCGGCGGCTCCATCTGGCCCCATCTAGCTTTTCTCCAAAGAGTGGTGGGGGTGCCATAGACAATGAAAAACATTTTCCTGTCCCTGACGCTGTTGTTGGTTGCCCTCAACCCCGGCCCCGGCCCCTGCCCGGTCCCTTGATCTGCCTTTGCCCCTGCCCCTATCTGTTCCCCGCACTCCACACTCCAGTCCCAGCTCTTTCTTTATTCCTGTCCCCTCCCTTACATGATCAACATAAAAATCCATATGATGTCGATGACTTTTTTGTTGTTTTTTGTGTTCTATGCGTTTTTGTGTTCGATGAATCTCCCGCTCTCTCTCTCTTTCTCTCTGCACGCGCACATGCCTGCACTCTCCTCATTCACATATTTAAATGTGCATATCCAATAGCTCTTTCTCTTTCCTGGAATACATGGAATGCTCTGTCTCTCTCTCTCTCTCTCGCTCTCCCTCTAATCTCCTAATGTCGTTGAACCTTTCCCTTCCTTTCCTTTACGTTTTTATTGTGCCGTACTCAACTTTATTGTTATGATTATTTTGCGCGACTGTGTGTTATTTTCCTCATTGTGTTTGCTTTTGCAGATTCGCTTGCTCTCGCTCTTGTTGCTCTGCCCTGTCATTGCTCTCTTTAAGCTAGGGATCGGATCTCTCTCTCTCTGCTCTGCTCTGCCCTGCCCTGCACTGAAAAAAATTGACACAGCAATAGAGAAAGCCTAGGTTTGGTGGGCAAATCTAAACGCTAAATGCGTGCAATCCGTCAATTAGTCATTCATAAAGAAATTTTTGAGCTTTTTTATCTGTGGGAATTTTGCTGCTTTGCCTGCGCTCTGATTATTGCTCTCTGTTTTGCTCTTGTTTACGCTCTCTTTCTCTCATACTCCCTCTCGCTGTGCTTTTTTGATGTCATAGTAGAGTAACAAGAACAACAACAACTGATGACAGCGATAACAGCAGCACATGCACACGTGCATTCTGCTCCTGCTACTCCTCGGTCGCTGCCGCTGCCGCTGCGGCCTCTGGGCAATTATTTCCAATTTAGCAATACAACACAGCAGCAGCAGCGGGAGCAACAGCAGCAGCAGAGTCAGAGGCAGAGGTTGAGCAGTGGCAGAGCAGCCAGGCTGCGTCGGAGATCCAGGGCTTGGCTCTGCTCTGCTCTGCTCCTATTGTCTTTCGCTGACTGACGACACAGTTCATTGGCCCATCCCATCCAATCCAAGATGCAACCCAGCAGCAGAGGAGCAGCAGAGTGCAACAGATGCACTAGCATCATCATCATCATCATCCCCGCCGACTGGGCTGTGCTGTGCTGGGTCTCTGGGGCTTTGGGGCTGGGGTCAGGCCTGTCCCATGCAATTACTCCATGTACTTGGACTGTAATAACACGGAGTCGAACTGTACGTAAACTGGTTGCAGGATGCTGTGGATGCTGCTGCTGCTGCTGCTCGAGAGTGGAGTGGAGACTTTCTAGCCAGCGTTATCTGTCTATATCTATCTAGGAAAACCAGTTATAGGGGGGGACCAGGCTTGTTGCACGCCCATTTTAGCTGCCACAGTGCTGGCTGTCGTTGGAAGTCGCCAGTTGCCAGTCGCCTGTACCCTTCCCCGTTGTCAGAGGCAATGATCAAGCCAGGAGCAGCAGGCAGCAGGCAGGCAGGCCCGAGCTTGACTAGACCAGACCTGTTGCTGCTTGTCGCTGTTGTTGCTCTGTCTTTAGCCTCCAGAGTGAAACTCCAACTCTGGCTGGATTTGCTGTTGTGGCAGCCACATACTCGTGCACACAAAAAGGCTATTGACTCTGTTGTTTTTCTATTGCCCGTCTGCTGGGGCTGGGGTTGGGCTGGGCTTTGGGTTTTGTTTGGGGCCACTCCAGGCACTTCCTTCTCATGGCTCTGGCTTCAGCTGGATATGGTGGCTGGATCGACTTGGTGCCCAAGCAGCACCAAGTTGCAAGTTCGTTGAACCAAGTGGAGCTATTCTAATGCCACGGAAACGTGTTTGGCAACTTGCAATCGGAGTCGAGAATGGGTGTGTGGGAATTGGAATGGGAACGAGGACAGAAAAACAACACCAACTCCTACTCCTACTCCGCCCCCAACCACTAATAGCATCAGCACCAGGAAGAGGCATAAGAGTCATCGCCTTACTAATTGTTTACGAGTGGATTGAGATTGAAATTGAAATGAAATTTGCATTGAAGCGTAAGCGAAATTGAAATGAAACGCACATTGGAGCCAACATGAAGAACTGAAACGATTTCAAGGGAGAACATAAACACAAGACATTATGGTATCCTTAATACAGGATCCGTTGGCTCCTCCTGACTGATCAATCAGCACAGTGCCAAACATCCACTACGAAGAGATTGAAATTGTCACAAAAGTTTGCTTTTTTTAGTGATCACCAGGATAAGGTTGTTCTGAAACATCGTAGCTGATACAAAACTCTGGTCTATGGGGTAACAAAGAACTTTGTAGCCTTGGAGCATTGGATGGTTATTAAATTTTTCAATTTGTAAATCGAATGTCCTTTTGTTGAGCTTTAAACTTGGTTTTGAAGTTTCGAAATGTTCCTTCTCCCTCCGTATAAGGTGAATGAACTTTTCCAAAACTCTTTAGCTATTAGGGGGCGTGGAAACAAAGTACACATCTATGTATATATGTACATACAATGTAACTCTGTAAATTCATTACTTAGGAAATACCAAGTATTTGAAATGAAATATGTTTTCGCATTAAAGATCTCCACAGAAACAGAGAGGAGAACAGATTACAGAATTTCTGAAAAACTGTACAAAAATACATTCACCTCTCATTACAGATATGAGATTGGAATTTTCGATGATTTTTTATTTTCGGAATCTGCCCAAAACAACTTCATCGACCGACGATGGCATAAATATCAATTTACGCCCATTTTTTATGTTCTCGTTGGATTTCTTGAGCACCATCTGTTCCAGTGTGCCGTGCCCGTGCCCGTGCCAGTGCCCATAGGCAGAGGGCCCTGTCAAAGCCCAAGTGGATCTGGATCTCTGGGTCTGCTGGGGCTGGCCTGTCCATCATCATCGTTGCCCGATTGTTGTTTTTGTTGTTGTTGCACAGAGCCCTGTTCTTTGTCCCTGGGCCCTGGGCTGCTATTCTCGGGGTCCAATCAGTCAGCGAGGCACTCAGCGAAGCGTGAATGGCAATTGCCGATATCTACACATTCAATTAATAAAATCAACAGCAAACACATCGGCGGCAGAGGACCGGAGCAATGCGAAGGCGACGCTCTTATCGCCGCGGCGGCCAGGACATGTCATTAGCCAAGCTCCAGTGGCATTCAATCCAGTTAGTGCCTGGATATGGCCAAGTACAGTCAGCAGAATCGCAGTGGAGGCGGCGGAGTGCAGGTGGAGGCCTGGTCGCGAAGCCTGCTCCTGGGCCTGTACCGCTCGGCTCGAGTGCTGTCTCTGATCTCCTTTCGGCTGGATCGGGAGGAGCTGCAGCTGAAGCTCCCGAAGAGTGGCAGCAGAAACAGGATCCTGGAAACAGTCTGGCGCTGCCTGGTGGTTCTCACCTATGCGGGTGTCTGGCCGCAACTCTCAGCGCAGATGGTCACCACTCGACCGGAGAGCTATGCGGACGTGTTTGTCACCGTGCAGTCCAGTTCGGTGTCCATTTTGGCACTGGTTTCCTTCATCATCCAGGCGAAAGGAGAGGACAAGTTCCGGACGGTGCTCAATCGCTACTTGGCCCTGTATCGGCGCATCTGTGCGGTGACCCGTGTGCAACAGCTCTTTCCCATGAAGTTCATAGTGTATTTCCTGCTCAAGCTGCTGCTGACAATTGGGGGCTGTGTCCACGAGCTGCCGCCGCTCCTGAAGGTGGAGAATTTTTCGAGCCCCAGCCAAATGGTGGCCGTAGTCGTGGGCATCTACATGTGGCTGGGCACCCTCTTTGTGCTGGACGCCTGCTTCTTGGGCTTCCTGGTCTCGGGGATACTGTACGAGCACATGGCCTCCAACATACTGCAGATCCTGCAGCGCATGCAGCCCATAGACTGCCAGGACAAGTCAATCCGAATGAGTCACTACCAGCGGATGCGACTCCTCTGCGACTACTCCGACGAGCTGGACGAGTGCGCCGCCATCTACAGTGAGCTCTACGGCGTGACGATCGCCTTCCGCCGCATGCTGCAGTGGCAGATCCTCTTCTACGTGTACTACAACTTCATCAGCATCTGCCTGATACTCTACCAGTGCATTCTGCGCTACCTGAACGCGGACGAGATCGCCCTGGTCTCCCTGGCCATGGCCACCATTAAGTTCTTCAATCTCATACTGCTGATCATGTGCGCGGACTACGCGGTCAGGGAGTCCCAGAAACCGAACAGGTTGCCCCTCGACATAGTCTGCACCGATATGGATCAGCGTTGGGACAAGAGTGTGAGTTGGGCATGAATATCTTTTGGCAATAGCATGATCCATTATGAACTTCCTCCAGGTGGAAACCTTTCTCAGCCAACAGCAAACGCAGCGCCTGGAGATCAAAGTCCTGGGATTCTTTCATCTGAACAACGAGTTTATCTTGCTAATTCTATCCGCTATTATATCGTATCTCTTCATACTGATACAGTTTGGCATTACGGGCGGTTTCGACCCATCCGAAGAGGTCCGCAAGCAATTCAATGCCAGCAGCCATTAAGTTCAAGAACTTTCAAATGAAATTTCCCCACATGTACAAGCCTTTCTCCCCCGTACAGTAGCTCATCCTCCACTACCATTACCTGGGGTTCACCTTCAGCTACGCCACCAAGTTCATTATCGTTCATTATATCTCTCATACCCCCAAAAAAAACAAAAACCAAAAAAAGTTCTGATACAATTTTCGGAATACTTTGGGGATGAGCTCGTTAAGCAAAAGAAAGAGCAAAACCAAATAAAAAAGAAATGAGAATTGAAATTTTCTAGAGACTGACACGGTGTAATTATCATACATATCTCTCAACCTCCCCCTACTCGATCAACATCGTCATCCTCATCGCTCAGGGTCGTAGTCGGAGTCGGAGTCAGAGTCAGAGAGTCTTTGTCTTTGATTATTTTTTGGCGTCAGCGGAGCGTAACGCGCTTGTCACGCCTATTATATACTATACTATGTTGTTTCCGTATATATAATCGTATGGGAGCGAGAGGTTATAGTTAGGAGCGGCGGCATCTGAACCCGGAGCCATAGCCGGGCTCTGGATACGATCCGATCTGACGACCTGTGGCTGTGGCAACTCGAAAACAAAGCAAACAAAACGGAAAAACGGCAAAAATACGCGCCTTGGCCTGCAACTGAATTAATTTTTCTCGACTCTCTGCTCCGCTGCACACGCTCCGTGCTGGGAGGGGCAGTAGGATGGGTCGCATCGGAGGGGGTACATACATATCTCCCAATCCCAATCCCTGACACTGACGAGAGAACATTCAAATTTTTGCGCTGCTGCTGCTGTTTTTTGCGCTCATTTGGAGCTGGCCAAAACCTGGTCTGGCCAAGCCATGCATATTTCCGGCCGCCGGAGGTAGATGAGATCCCAGACCCAGACTCGGACCCCACCCATGGGCCAGACCCAGACAGAGACCCATTCCCGTTTCGCTGATTTCCTGCCATTTGGCGCATTTCAAGTATTTTGCAATGTAATTAGTTAGGAAGCTCCGCTCCCCATAGCTGCTCTGGGATGGATTGCAGTTTCAATGGGAGTTGGTGTAGCTTAGCTTTGGGGGCTGCTGCATAGCCGGGATGCCGCAAGTTGAAAGATGCCGCCCCCCTTTGTGGTGGTGGGGGCTACTTAACATTACTGTGTACACATGTAACTAGCGACGCAGTCAACGCTCATTGCACACACATTACAAGAATGCGAGATAGAATCAAGGGCCGAAGATTCCTATACCCTACACAAAGCAATATTTGAAAATTCACCCTGAATAAATCGCTTACTCTTTGGAAAAGCACTGCTTTCTATATCCATCGAAATCCAAGCACATCTTGAAAAATAATATAATCTCTCGGTCTCTGTTTTTGTCATACTTTAAGGAACGTTTTTCTCCTGCTCTACTGAACATCTGATCCACATTGTGGCACCCCCTCGAAGGGTATAACAAGCCCAAACAGATGCATCCATATACACTCCAGTTCTATTCAATTGTTGGTCGGAGGGCGGCGCAAAGCCGCTTTTGGGCCTGTTATCAGCTGAATGCAAGCAAGGCGGCGAAAACAAACGGAAACGCTTTTGACGCTGACGCTGACCTTTGCAATCCCACAGAAGCCACAACAGCAGTGGGACCTAACGCCGAACAGCACCGCACCCGAACGAGTAGCGGCGTCTGCTACGTCATGTTCCACATATTACTTTCACTTACGTTACGAATCGGCAGAAGCAAAATAGAAACCTCAATCACAATCAACACAAACGTGCGAGCGTGCCAGCGTGCCAGCGAGTGGGCTGAGGTGAGGTGGGGTGGGGGCTAGTCAGGTGTTCTACTGTGGAACATGGGGGGGATCGTGAGCGCGCTCATAAACGTGACACACAACAAACAACTTCATTTGTCATACTCTCGGTACGAGAGCAGAATGGAATGGGGCGGATGGGGAGGAGGGGGTCATCTGGAGTGGGAGACGTAGAAGGGGGGAGCACTCAATAAACAAGCGTGCCCAAATGCTGTTTGAACTTAATTTGTAGAGCAAACCGAGAGGCACACACACACCGTACAGTCCAGACAGATGAAACCCCATCCTCCAGCAGCTGAGAATGAGAACGTGAAATTTCATGATTGTGTTGTTGTCGTTGGACTACATATGATCGGAATGCATACATAGGAAAATAAGTGGGCGACAGACAGAGAAACAGTAAAACCATAACAATACCCCATATACCCGGAGAAAAGAAAAACATCTGTAGATTGTGTTGGAGGAGGTGTGACCCCGACCCCGACCCCGCTCACGAGAGCGTACATACCAAACACAGAGAATGCCTAATACCCGTTTTGGCCTAAAAACCTAAAGCCCCAAACAAGTTACCACAAAGCAATTATACGTTAACGAATTTCTTGATACCCTTCACTACCACTTGAAGTTTGGTTATTGGATTGTTAATTGAAAAAAAGAAATTAAAAGTATATTCGATTAAAGTGCTTAAAGATAAGATATGATAATGTTTTGTGGTATAAAATGAACCATTTATTCTTTTAAGGACAATCACACCAATAGTCACAGTCACAACGTTTACAGGGTGACTGGCAAATTGCCAATCAGTTGAAATGCAACAAACGGACAACTCCCACGACTGCAACACTGCACTGGAGCTTGCATCCTTGACACGAATGGCAACAAATAAAACAGTAAAAAAGCGGCACATCTACATTATAGCTCCGCCCTCGCCTTGAACATTAGTTTGTACAAGAAATGAGGTCAAGAACCCCTCGGGGCGACATTAGTATCCTCTATCTTATCTACCGTATGCACAATATTTATTGCATTGCGACATTGTTCCGATAAAATGACGAGCAGAGACCGAACAGCGTACGGGACACATTCGATCGGTGGCGTATCCAAAAAATACGCGATACTATGCGTCATGTGCGATGGTGGCGATGGCCAATGGCCAAAAGACTTGAATCGAACCGAACCGATCCGAAAATCCAGCACGCACACATCACCCCCCGAACCCGAACCCGACCCCGCTGAGACGTTCTGTGTGTTGTTATTTGTGTGTTCGATGAACCGAATGTTTGACCCACTTTCCCACAACAAATTAACGCACTTTATGGCGAATGGAATCCACACAACACAACAGCGTTAGAAAGAGAATAACAGCGAGAGAGCGAAAACTTTGTGGAGAGCAGCAAGTCGTCATAATTGAGGTCGACGTCGAGACTACACTCGATCATAAAAAGAATATTGATTTGCAGTTGTTGTTGCTGCTGCTCCTGCTGCTTTATGTCTTTAAGCTTCGGGTTTTTTCTTATTCGTGCTTGTAATTTACGCAACGCTCGCTCGTTTGTCGTTGTCTCTCTCGGCTACTTGTCTTTGCATTGGGACAACAACAGCATAACATTAACAGCAGCCGAAGCAGCACGAGATCAACAACATCTGCAGCAGCAGCAGCAGCAGAGGCCGAAGCAGAGCGCTAGCTTTTCGCAGTTGTTGAACTTTTTGCAAAGCAGCAACAGAGGCAGGGCAGCAACAGAGGCAGGGCAGCAACAGAGGCAGGGCAGCGGCAGTGGAGCTCCAAAATCTGAAATCAAAAAACCTGTTCCGAGGCCGAGATGGAGCTTGGGCTTGCCACACGTCTCTCTCGGGCAAATCAAAAGCTGTAGCCCAAAGCCAACGAAAACTTGACGTACTCGTCCCGCTCTCTCTCCCACTCCACCTCATATCACTTCTACCTCTGCCGCCCGCTCTCTCTCCCTCTGCCTGTCCTCTGCCCACCTCACTCTCTGGCTGCCTTTGCTCTGCCCACTTTGCTGTTTTACTGCTGCGCTGCCGTTGACGTTGCCGCTGCCGCTGCTGTTGATCTTTGTGGACTGTACTTTTTTTGTTGTTTGAATCGCAAACTTGTTGGTTTTTGTTGTTGTTGTTGCCCCCAGCCTCAGGAGGGGGGAGTGTTGATTGAAATCGATCGGAGCAACGCAGCCAGCATTAGTCACCCCAAGAATTGACCTTGCTGCAGTGCATCAGCTGCATCAGTAGCTGCGACTGCAATCTGTTCAGCTGCTATTCGGATATCTATAATTTGGTTGAGCTAAAAGTGATCTCCCGGCCATGTAATTAATAGTGCAACCAACCCTGGAGCCAGCATCTTAAACACTGCCCACACCCCCGAACTACCCGTCCTGCCACGCCTAGTGCTTGTCGTTTTTCAAAACGAGCGCATAAATGACGCTTTCCTGTGTACTTAAGGTGTCTAAACTTGACTACCGTGTGGAGTGGAGTGGATTGGTGTGGTATGGTGTGGAGAGTAGAGTGGTCTCCCAGACCCCAGAATCTCAAAAGTCCGCAACCTTGCCCAAGACAACAACTTCTGATGCTGCTTCTGCTTCGGCTGCTGCTTCAACTGCTGCTGTCGATGACCATTATTTTAGCTGACGGCGATATATTTGCTCAGCCCTCTCTCTCTGCTCTGTCCACGTCCACGTCCACTCGGGGAGCAGCGGTGCGACTCGCATCTGTGCGTTTGTCCGGCCTTGAGTCCCATCAGTCCACTCTGTTCTCCTCTGTTCTCCTCTGTTGTGTTGTGTTCTGTTCTTGGGTGTTTGCTACCGGTCGGGTTGGGCTTTGACTTTGGCTTTTTGTTTTTGCTGTACTCTTCTTGCTCCACAGATGTACAGCCATCCCATCCCATCCCGATCCCATCCCAGTCTCAGCCTCCGTCAGCCGCTGAGCGGAGCATGACAAACAGTTGCAGCCAAAGCAAATAATTAGTATACATCGATTATCTTGCGCCTCGGCCCAGTCACAGAGTCACAGTCCCACAAAAGGTCTACCTGGGCCCTCGGCTACTGGGCACAGCTTTTTGCCTGCTGCCACCACACAAAACAGGATCCATCTCCAGATGTTGGCACGTCGCACACGCGCTGAGGTTGTTCGGATCTACTCTTTGCCCAAAGGGTACTCCAGCTTTTGAAAGGCGGTTTGACCAGCGCAACGATTAAGGAACATATGTTTTCTAGAGCAGTGTATAGCAGTTGATAGTAAAGACATGTAGCTGACACTCGGTTTTAAGCACAAATCGATCGTTGCACAGATATCGGCCATACTTTTGTATATAATCTGAGAGGGTATTTGATGCCTCGATCAAACGAAGCAGACTTGCACTTTGGAGTCGCGCAGCCTCCAACTGGGCGTGCGCGGCGAGCGCCTACGCGCGCCCAGCAGCCCACAAAACGAGTTCCCCCTCGCAATGCGCATTTCGCGACTCCACAACTGCGAGACTCCCGACACCGATTCGCCTTCTCCTCCGCCGATCTGCCGATCCGATCCGCCATGTGTGTGCGGAGTGCAGAGTGCAGAGTGGTGTGTGGTGCCCATAAAATGCTGTGCCAGAAACTGTACCCCGGCCCCAGAGCCCCAGAGCCAAGAGTCAACCCAACCCGTCCTGATCTCGAACCGAACGAAGGAGACGTGTGCGCAGCTCGTGCCAATTTCTTTGGGGGCTCCTCCAACTTTTACAGTCGCCTTGCGAAACGTTTTGTCTTTCGCTGGTTTTCTGCATATAAATAAGAATATTCACACACACCCGGGAGTAAGGGCATATATGGGGGATATCGGGTATACATACATATGTATGCGTGTGTGTTTGTGTGTGTCTGTACTTAGATGGCAACGCGTCTAGAAAAGGTGGGGCTGCATTTGCATTAAAGTGCCATTTTTAATTAGTCCCATGCATAAAATAAGCAACGGGTTGCACGAGTGCTCTGGGGGAAGGCAAACTCTGAGTGGTTCCATCTATGGCAATGAGGCTTTCAATGCCATAGTTGGAACCACTCAGAGCTTGCGACACGTTCGTTCCACAATCACTGTACATATACTTATATGACAATTTTCGAAGTGGATGGATCAGCTAGAAATGATATTGTTTGGGAGCAATTCCATTTAGCTTTGACATAGAAATTTATTGGATCTATTTCCGTTCGAAATAGTAGGTACATATATTCAAGGTTCCATGATAAAAGCAGGCCTTATGCTTCGAGTAATCATAGTGGAAATCCGTACCTGTATTATGATTAAGTTAGGTTTAAAGGTCATCAAGAAAGAGTATCAGTTCCCCAAGCGGCATGGTTGCCAGGCTGTCCAGGTGCTCGAAGAAGGCTCTTCACGACAGCCAAAGAGAAGGTGCTGGAGCTGCGACACAAATCATGGTGGGGTAGTCCATATCACGTGGCCATGCTGCCGATTACTCAGTGCCCGTTATATCTGCCGTCAGTGTACGTACGTACGATCTGCGATCGGACTGACGAATCGTCACCCCATCGCGACAAGATGGAAGCTCCCGAGCTAGACATTTAGGTACGGTTAGGAGCGATTAGATAAGGTCGATGAATAACAGTTTAGAGTCTAAACTTGGCACAATGATGTGTAATATAAAACAGAGGAATATTTTTATTGCGAGAGTTGTTGCATTTTTGAGTGCCGCTTGTAATGAAAGGCCCCCGCCCCCCCTTCTTGTCATCTTGCTTGTAAAAGATGTACTTAGTATCTAGAATCTAGATTAGATAGCACAGTGGCGTTATGTCATCGACATATCGGAGCCCTTGGACGAGGCCCTTGCCCAATTGAACAATAACTAAATGAGAACTAATTACTGCTAATGTTTGTTTTAAGTTCTGGTGGGAGTGTTTTCCATTGTCTGCTTTAAAGGCATCAAATTTTGTGTGTGTACCCAGTGTGTTTCCTGTCCAAAAGCTTTTAGGGCTAATGAATCAGAAGCCGAATCAGAAATGGCTCCCTTGAATTGGTTGGAATTGGAATTGTCGGCTCCCATCCCATCCATCCCATCCAGCTACCGGTTACCGCTTATGATCTTGATTGAATCGGTGGCTTTCATCATCATAATCAACATAATGATGATGGAATTTCCTTCATCCGTTCTCGTTTCTTCACCTCTCGCTCTCGTTCTCTCCCTGTCCCTCTCTGGATGGGATTGTAGCTGTACTTCAGGCCCGGCACACGTGAAGAGTTGGCCAACAACGACAGCTACCGCTACCTGCAGTCAGGCTCCGGCCAACTTTAGTTGAACTTCAGTTTTGCGACTGTTGGAGTTGGAGTTGGACTCTTGGGCCCTGACTTGTCTGGTTCTTTTGTCTAGTGAAATGTTGAAAGCATCATTAATTTTTTCGACGTTTTTTTTCTCACTTTATGCCTCAGCTTTAACTTTAACAAAGTTGGGATGTAAGTATGATAATTGCGGAATGAAATGAAGGGAAAGGAAAGATAGAGATAGAGATAGCGAACGGGGAAAGAGAGAGCCAGCCAGAACCAGAAAAAAAAGTGACCCATAATTACCCGGCCAGCAGAACAATCATGGGAAAAATGACTGTAACTCTACCTCTCTCCCTCTCTCTCTCTTTTCTCCTTCTCAGGCCTCTCTTTCTCTCTGTTCTTCTCCCATTCTGTTGTGTCTCTGATGAAGTACAATTATTTAAGCAATGCTATGTTTTATGATTATCTTGCCGTTTACACAGCACGCACAAATCAAAAAAAAAACATAAGCGAGACTAAAAAGAGAAGTGAGAATCTTAAGAGCTCACTGTCCAGACTCAGAGATACTCCTTACAAATCGGTTTGCCTATGATCTGATTTTAAAGACAAGATTTACATATCTATAAATGCTGGTCTACGGATGCAAGATGTCCGATAGATGATGATACTAGACGCTAGATTATACTCGGCATACATACACTAAAGTGCGCTGGTGTGTGTAGCGAAAATCCGAACATGCCTGCGGGAGAAATCGACTTATTGCCGAAGCCACACGAAGGCTTGCGGCTTCGGTATACCGTCCGTGAGCGACAGCGCAGCAGCAGAGACTTTTGCTATCCACATTAGATAGATAGCGTACTCTTACCTCTGCTAGTCAGGAATTACATATACCAGTTGAATCTTACAAAAATACAGGGTACACAATTACACCCCATGAAAAAGCACACACTCTCAGCAGGGGCAGAACCGATCAGGTCATTCCAGGGCCCCCCAGTTCCACTCCCAGTGCCCCACAGCCCTGTCAATGCCGAGATAATGTTCGCCGAGATCGCTTCTTTGGCCAGCTCGATCGCCGCCGGTCGCAGCTGTGCGACAAGTGCAACAACAGCAAGTGCACCGCCGCACCTTTGTGGGGGTATGCCACTGCCTCGGACCCCTGCTTCGGACCGAACCCTATGCTAATTAGAGCGACGGCCTCGGCCTTGTTTTTATGCGCATTTTAGCGTGAATTGTCCCACTCTCTCTGCTCTGTCTCTGCTATGTCTCTGTCGCTATCTCTGTCTCCCTCTCTCTATCTTTTCCCTGGTGCATAAATTTTCTGCTCCACGTCAGCATACATGCATAATTAATGCGGAGGCCAACATTCCATGGGAAAATGTTGCAGCGGAACAAACGTTAAGCGGAAATCGGAAATTGGGTCCTGGCCAACCGATTTGAACTTGCTAAAATATGTATGTTAAATATGCATGCATATACCCTACAGAGGGTATCGTAACTATTTCCTGGAGTTTCCGATATGATAAGATCTATATACCAGAAGAACTTGTATGTATTTATTTGAGAGAAATATGCATTCCCATCCTCAGAGCGGTATTCATGTTTAAATCTAAGTGTAAATATAAATATTTCAGGGTGTATTCCTGGAAAATGTTAGACTGCTGCTTGTAAGAGTATTCGATGTTTCGGTTCAGCATCAGCTGACATTTCGTTTTCTGCGTTCAACCGCAGGACAGGTGGGTAGATTGGGCCGCGGACAGGTGTGTGTGTTGGTTGCAATCAGAAGCGTGACGAGGAATCAAAATTGCTTGGTCTGAATGCCATACTGTACCAGGAAGGTCAGATATGTGACCATGGCGGAGAGAAAGAACAGGGTGAGCTCGTTGGACACCTCGAACAGGCCCAAAGGACACACACGCAACTGCTGGTGATTGAGGCGGCCCAGAAAGATCTCCAACTAAAACACAAAAAAGGACCAAGGAATTACAAACTTTTATGAAGGGAGCAAAGGCAGCAGTCAAGACCCACCTTGATGTGGCAGCTTTTACTCTGTCCAACGGTATAGTTCTCCAGGCTCAATCGGCGTACCAGGCGCGAACCGCTGACCGCACCATGGACGGCAAGGGTGAGCAGGACCACGTCAATGAGGAGCTTGAGCACGAGGCCCCAGAGGCCGAAGTGGTACTCCTGGCGCATGATGGCATGGTAGGAAACCATGGCCATGGCGGAGAGATTTTGTACAAGGGTCAGGAATAGGGGCAGGTCGAATAGCCGCTGGAATGAGCGGGTCACCTGGTGAATGTCCTCGTAAATGGCCAGGCACTCGTCCAGATTGGCGTGGGCTTGGACATCGGGCTGTCGCTGTAGCTGTATTTCACGCTCCTCCTCCTCGTGTTCCTGCAGCGAGCTTAGCTGAGCCCGCAACTGATGATCCACATAGCGATTCAACTCCACGTAGAGTACTCCGATGCTGAGATAACCCACGAAGCAGAAGTGCATGATCATGCCCGTGCCAATGGAGGTGTACAGATCGCACAGAATTGTGAGAAACACCCAGGGCGAGCCCTGCAACTGGAAGGCCAGGAACACAAAGGCCAGCGATAATAGCTTAAACATCAGCAGCGTCAGTTCCAAGCTGCCCCCAAAACCCTCCTCCGCAGACCGTGTGAGGGTCCTCAAGCGCCGAAAGAGGGCAAAGAAACTGTTGATCAGGTGCAGAATCCTCTTCTCGTAGCAGAGCTGCAGCACCAGTATGATGACACTGCAGACCAGACATCCGACCAGGCGCAGTCCGAAGAATACCCGCAGATACCAGTCCGTGTATTGGTCGGCCCAGGCCCCATAGCTATAGCCGTAGAAGCAGCTGCCCAGCACGCGGATCAGTATCGAGAGCCATTTGTATCCTTTACGACTTCTCGCCAGCAATTGGAAGTCGTCGTCCCGGCGCCCGATCCGAAACGTGGCCACACCAAAGACGGTGCCATAGTAGAAACAACCGCGAAGCAGACACGCCGATATCCTCGGAGCGTTTAGCCATGGCGGGACTTGCGGCATGACTGAGTGCCCAGGGACGAGGACGAGACTGTCATGCCATCATCCTATCTATTCGTTAAGTAATTAGTTTGACTATTGATTGAACGACCCCTCCCCCCCCCCCCCCCCCCCCCCCCCCCCGCAACTCATCGACAAATTCGAGGGCTTGTTTACCTTGCCCTTTGGATGATGATGGTTTCGGCTGCACAATTGAATGGGATATTTAAGGCGGTGCCTGTTGACATTTGACGACAAAAAAAGTAAGTTATCTTTCAGATTAATGGCATTTTTTAAACAGCCATTGTCCATTCCTATAAGACTTGTAACCCTTCTAACTTTAGTGGCAGGTTGACCAGATCCATGGGTCATTGCGATTCAGGCCCAGTATGTATTCTAATCGTTCTGTACCTGAAATAGTATATATCAATTTCACCTGATTTAGATGGTAATCCTTATCGTTTTAGGCCCATTTGGCTAAGCTGCTGGAAACTTCCCGTAAACTTGCAGTGGATTCATCCATTCAGTATTTTTCGATTCAAATGAGTTGGAAATTTACTCGAAATAATTGCAGCATTTAAAATTTGTAGTTTATGTTCCGTTCTGCCTAACCAAAGACATTATCCCGACTTCGTGCGAGCGAGACAGCGCGTATTTTCTCTGTGCATACAGCACAGAATTATATGGGTGTTACTCATCTTAGTGTTTAGTTTTGAGGAAGAAGAAGTGCTATTTGAATCATTATTTATTGGGATACAGGCCGAATTTATTAGATATTAGGTGTCAAGCCAGTCTGCTTAGTTACATCATTCGTGCGACAACCCCCGGCTCACTCGCTTGGGTCGTACGTGTAAAACTCAAACATATAACAGAGTGAGTGAATCATTAGTAAAGCAATATTTATAATCGATGAGTTTGTATGCCATACTGCATCACATAGGTGAAATAGGTGATCATGCTGGACAAAAAGACCAAGATGATCTCATTGGAGACCTCAAACAAGCCCAAAGGACACACGCGAAACTCCTTGAAGTTCAAGCGACTGAGGAACATCTCCAACTGCAAAACAAATTGAGATCTCAATAGAGAACACCCGAATTTTAATACCATACCTTTACATGCCACTCCTTCTGATCGCTCAGTGGAAAATTCTCCAGACTCAATCTGCGAATAACTTTGGAGCTGCTGACCGCCTCGTGGACAGCAAGAGTTAGGAGTATCACATCGGCGAACCCCTTTAGGACCAGACCCCACATGCCAGCCTGGCTGGGATTCCGATCGGCAAGTATGATCACCTCGTAGGACAGCACTGTGGTGGCAAAGATCTTGGCCATGAGGATAATGAGCACTGGTAGTTCGAGCAGGATATGAAATGATCTGCCCACACGTTCGATCTCATCGTAGACGGCCACGCACTCCCCCAGCCGGTCGCTGGCAATCCTCAACTGACGGCGACTGGCTGGAGCACCGCCTGGACGTTCCAGGGATCGCAGGTGACGTCGCAACTCAACGCGAACATAGCCATTGACCTCCGAGTAGAGGGCCGCCACACTCAGGTAGCCTACGAATCCGATGTGTATGATCATTAGGGAACCAATTTCGACTATTATCTCGCACAAATCGACCAGCATGACCAGTAGACTGGGTGCAAACAGGATATGTTTAAGCTCGCAGGAGAACTCGTAGATCAGGCAGACCGCCTTGAAGAGGAGTAGAACAAATTCCCGCTTGCCACCAAAGCCGCTCTTCCTTCTCGTCGACATTTGACGGACACGACGAAACAGCCTGAGGAAGCTGTTGATCATGCGGAGCACCTCGTGCTCATGGAATATCTGCAGCACCAGGATGCAAGCGCTGCAGACGAGACAGGCCACCAGACGCATGCACTGCAGCGTCCTCACATAGGGATCCTCGATTACCACTACGTATGGGACACAGAAGAAGCAAACCATGGCCAAGCAGGAGAGTCGTATGATCAGTGAGTACCACTTGAGCCTGAAGTTTTTTCGTCCCACCAAGGCATCCTGAGGTCCTTTCTTTGAGATTCCAAAGCAGATCACCCCCAAGACTCTAGCGTAGTGGTAACTGAAGCGTAGGATATACACGGAGAGCGCCGACAGACGCACCTCTCTAAGGCACTCGAACATGATAACGACTGATTAACGAATGATTGACCACCTGATTACGTGCTTTATTCATGGTATACTTAGCTAATATTTATTTATTTAGTTGGAATAATATTTGGATAAACTGTATAGGCAAACAACTCGACTGGAATCAATCTACTGATTGCTTTTCCATTTCCACCTTAAACTGCATTCTGTATTGTATGACATATATTACAAGAGTGATTAGAAAGGAAAGGACCGACAGGACCAGCTCGTTGGAGACATCGAAAAGGCCCAGAGGACGTACGCGAAATTCGTATAGATTCAAATGAGTAACGAACATATCAAACTGAAAGATAAAGGTAATGAATGAATGAATATTTATGAGTATAAAGTCGATTCCGATACACTTACTTTTGTGTGCCAATCCTTGTGGTCGCTAATATAGCAGTTCTCCAGACTAAGTCGCCGTATGATCCTAAACTGAGCCATTGCTCCTTCAACAGACATGGTTACGAGAAAAAAGTCAAGTACCACTTTGGTCGTGAGAAAACAAAGCTGAATTTTATGCGCTTCGAACCATCCATCGATAGTCAAACTGCAAATGACTACAGCAAGAAATGCACAGCTTTGGATGATGCTCAAGAAGAATGGGAAATCGAATAGCTTCTGAAACGATGTGGCCAGGCAATAGATCTCTCTATATAGGGCCAGGCACTCATTCAGGTTGCGGCGGACAGTCCTCAATTGTTGGCGTCGTGGCTGAAGTCCGTGCGGCCGGTCCAGGGCCTGTAGTTGGGGGCGTAGCTGGAAACAGACAAAATCGTTCAGCTCAGCATAGAGGACACCTATGCTGAGGTAGTACACAAAGATAATGTACATGACCATGTTGGTGCCAACGATGACGAAGGTGTCGCACCAAAACATCAGGAATCTTTTCACGCTGACACCTGGTTCATATGATATCAAAAAGAACACTACTTCATAGATTCGACAGATCACCGAAAGGACCAATAGCACCAGCTCTCGCCTCCCTCCAATGCCAGTCGTTTTTCGGATGGGTAGAGCTCGCACTCGACGGAAGAGGCGGAAAAATGTGTTCACCAATTGAGTCGACTCTGTTCTATACAAAAGCTGCAGTCGAATAATGTACATGCCGACAAGAGTGTTCGTTAGTATAACTTGCATAAAATAGTACACTCTTTCAATATCATTCTCTAATTCAAGGATCCATGAAAAGTGGAAATAAGCTAGAAATCCCATAGCCACAGTCCGGTAAATGACATAGAACCAATTTAACCAAGGACGATGGCAAGCCCTTAGTTCCATCCAAATCTGGCCATTTTCGCTTATCGGTTGTCTCCGCAGCTTAAAGCTGATGAATCCCATGAATATGGCGTGGTAATACATCACGAGGAGGATTCCCGCGGATAGTCTGGATGCGCGAAGGACTCCGAACATGACTGCGTTTGTGTCGAATTGGCTTGAAATTGAAAAGCTTTTGCGTTACAAAGGTTGTACTCGAACTGCATTTTACTAATTAAAATGGAGCCAATAATTCGATTAGATCTCTGTTGACAGGACCTTAACCCAGAGTATAGGGGCGGACAGGAAATGTTATAGGTTCCATTCATACATATCTTTGATGCTCTTCCTTGTTCAGCCAATTAGGAGTCCATTAGAGTGTGATATTCATGCTCTTGCTGCGTTTCCATATCTTAAAAATCTTGTGTGTATTGTTGAGGATGGGATCTCGACATCCCAATAATGACATCGGTTGTTTTCATTTCAAGATCACGTTTCCCTCTGATCTATATGGTACGCTTCCCCCTCCCCGCATTTACTCCCCCACACAGACACAGAGTTCTTTCTATATCTGGCCTCTGCTTTTGATTCACACGCTCACGACCGATGCGATCCTGGCCGAGCTGAGGAGCTGAGGCTCTAAGCTCACTCTCTCCCTTTGGCAGGCACGGCACTCCCCCTCTTCTTCTGGCTATGTAAGTGACGCCCCCACTTTGTGCTGTACGTGATCTTCTTATACAGTATCTTTTGTGCTACATCTTCTTAGCTGGTTGGCCTATCGCGGGGAATGGGCTCTGCGGGGCCGAGGCATGTGCACGATTACAGCGCGCAGCGATTTGCGTCCGTCCGCATCTCTGGGAGATCTTTCAAGTCTGTCAAGCAGGGTCCACCACACACATCCCCCCCGCACCCCATCTCTCGTCTCTTTGTCTGACATTTGAAAAGAATTTTCACGTTGTATGAGTTATTTTTTTTCCCCCATCTTCTTCTTCTTCTTCTTGGCTTTTGTTGTTTTTTTTTTTTGTAGGCAATTACAGTAACAACTACAACAGCTCTCGAGCACGTACATTTTCCGGCATTGTACGAAAATTGTGGGAACAATCAACGAAATAAACAAAAGTGCTTTGCATGCCGTTGATTTGTGCTGCAAATTGCTTTGGACTTAAATTACGGCAACAACAAGAAAGAAAAAACAAAACAAAAACCTGCAGCTTGGCATTGCCAGAGTCGCAGCTTCAAATACACTTTTCAGTGCAGAGCGATATTCGATAACAAATTTGATCGATCGGCATCCACATTAGATGGTTTTAGCCGTCGGCTTACGATCGATCATTACTGCAACCCCAAGTTGGGTGCAAAGGGCACTTTAATTTGTATAGTTTTGATACAAACAGTCAAACAAATTGTATGATTGAAGTAAGATACTCTCTTTTAGGGTATGCCATATAGGGACCCAGAGCCAGAGCCCAGAGCCAGAGCAGCCAACAAATGAACCGAGTCGAGTCAAGGAAATGACGCAAAGCCACAACTTGGTCAGCAGATTAGAGCACTGGTCTGTTGGAGGCATCCCCAGTGCCCCTCCCAGGGACTGCTTGACCTCACGTTGGCCAGGGGCCAGGCAAGCCAGACACGCAGCCTCAACGCAGCAGCAGCGGCAGCGGCAGCTGTGCAAGGGGACTGGAGAGGGGTGGTTGTAAGTAACTTCAGGGTTGATTGATTTCAATTGCAGCTAGAACAGTGCTCGTCGTTTCAGATGGCCTTGGCTCGCTTTTCACGCTTTTCCAGGCATTGCACTTACATAGGCTCAGTCGGGCCGTCCTACCCCTCCGCACATCTGACATTAATGGTGATTAATGGAAAGATTGAATGTAATTAAATTTGTTTTTGTTTTTTGTTCCTTTTTTTCTGGGCTATAAATTATTTGCGATTTCGCAGACGAGACCCCGTTTGCAAAAGCAAAAACAGCAGCAACAGCAACAACAATAACAACAACAGCGGCAGCAAATATGTGAAAGCAAAGAGAGAAATAGCGAAACGACAATAACAACAACAGCAACAACGGCAGGCTTAGTGGTACCGTTACAGCAAGAGCAACAACCAGTGAAGGAAGACAGGGAAAAGCAACAACAAATCAGCGAAGGCAGCGTCATAAATTTTGCTTTTTGCAGCTTTGAATTTATTGCGAGGCGAATGCAAAAGCGCGGAGCAGAGCAGCAGCAGCGCAGTCGAAAATGCGGCCAACGCAGAGTACAAACACCTCTACCAGGCTCTGTTGCTGTCCAAAGTGTATTAGCCTAAGGTGAGGCACACAGAGAGTGTTCCATTTTAATATATTTATGTACATACCAACATAATCATCATCGCTGAAACAAAATATCTCACACTCAAAACAATGGATTGTGGAGGATCGAAGATCGAAAATACGTTACCTTTGTATAAATATACCCTGCTGGCTTCCTTAGTTTCGTGTGCGTGTGTGTGTGACTGCATTGCGATTGTAGCCATTAAAATCTTGAAATTGCATGCTAATAACCGTACCCTGGCCCGCTAGTTAAGTGGGCAAATATGTTGTACATGCTCGTTACTAAATGCAAGCATGTAATTTGCCTCTTTTCGCAATTCCATTATTACATACTCGTACGTATTGCATTCTTGATTCGCTCAGCCGCCTCTAAGCAGTAGAGTGGGAGATACATATACATACATACATACATACACACATGCATACATGCATGCAGCTTTGCCTAGCAACAAGAAACTAGGAGAAAGCTTAGCTTCGTTGCAAAGCTTCGATACCCTTGCCGCTATAACTGCTCTAAAATTGGTTTACAATTTGGAAAAACTATTAAAAACTACACATTATTGTGGTTATTGCTTAAAATATCTTTAGTAACCGCAAAAGAATGAAAAAATATATTAAAAATACTTATAGAAATCGGAAATCCTTATCTGTTTGGCAAACATCTGCTGAAAATCATAATAACCTCTGCAGGGTATTGTACTTTTCTATGTGTATGGCTTACTGTGGCAGCAGGCAGACAGCAGCAGTGGCATAGTCGTAGGCGACAACAGGGGCCTGGAGGCGGGGACCAGCATCAATCATCATCAAGCTAGACCATAGTTGGGATCTAAGGCCCCCTTTCTGCCGGCGCAATCTGCCGGAAGTCGCAGCCAATCTAATGTTAAGTGCCCACTCCACTCCAATAGCTACGCGTAACAGAAAAATTACGACTAGAAAGCATTTTCACCATTTTTTTAGTGTTTGAACACAGTGGAGCCTCCTCATGGGCGTGGATAGTGATTGATGAAAAGGAAAATGAAGATGGTTCTCACTCACTGCACACCCAACTAATGGATTCGACCCAAATTGATACAGTAGAATCTCTCCAGACAGACAGCTCCCTGAGGCGGCGACTTCTCTCTTCATAGAATATCTCTATTGGGCGGAGTGTAAGCTGTTGTTACCAGAACGGTCTTCACTGTACATGCTATCCGCAGCCCGGGGCCCCAGATAGACCATCGTCGGCAGTGGGTTGTCAAAAATATTGGAATGGTTACCAGAGAAAGGTTGTTCCCTCCTACATACTAGATTATGGGTTACTGTGCGTTGCAATGTAGCTCGAGGCCCCATCTGCGTCTATTTATTCCCCCGATTATATAGGCGTATATTTCAACCGGTGGCTTTTTCACCAGAGATTGCTTGTTTCCGTCTAGACGAGGGTTCACTGTCCGTTTCATCCGTAGCCCGAGGCCTGCGCCGCTGAGTCATTCTCTTTTCTCCTTCCCTTTCTCCACTCTCCACTCGAGTGCTCCGAATTTTCTTTACGCTTCGAAGGCAAATCATGCCATCCCCATCCCAAGCGGGAAAGGGCCCCAACCCCAACCAAAACCATTTCGTAGGCAAATAAAAAGCTTTTAAGATCTTTTTTGTTTTACATTTGTATTTTTTAAGTTTTTTTTTAAAGGTTTTTTTTGCTGTTTTGTTGCTCTTTACAGTATTTTTTTGTTTTTTTTGTTTGCGTAAGTTTTACAAAATTTGTTATTAGTTTCGTTGAAGTAAATATACACAATGGTTTTGTTTTTTGTTTAGCTGCTTGGGAGTTTGGGTCCCATACAATATACACAGGTTGGTTGTTCGAAATAACATACATATTTGGGAGAGTCGAAAGCTTAGAGAGCAGAGCAGAGCTTCTGCTGGTGTCGCTTGCAGTCATTGCATATCAACGTCCCAAAGTAATACATACATATGTACATACATAATCGTGTACATGGATGATAGAATGTACAGATAAAAAATGAGCTTAAACAGGGATTTGTTTAAATAATTTCTGTTATAATTACATTTTAATGATTGAGATCATGACACAAAGTACAAATACTTTTGGCACACGCGTGCATCAAAGACCGAATTTCACGCTGAGAACGCTTGAATTTTTGTGGGAGGGGGGCAGGGGCAGGGGTGGGTGTTTATCTAGTATCTAATAGATGCATAGCAAGAGATCGTACAGATGCAATTTCCTAATTACAATTTAAGCTATCATAAGTGCTGCTACCAATTGAAGTCTTTCGTTTTGCTATCATTTACGTATGCTAATACACAGATAAGATACATATCTCTCTCTCTATATATATAAATATAAATAAATACACATATAAATATATATCTTTATAATTTCAATAGTTATATCTATCGCTATGCATCCGGGTTTTGTCGCGTACGTTTCGGCTGTGCACGCGCGGTGATCTTTTCGTGTTGTTATTCGCTTTTCGTCTGATTTTTAGCGCTATTCGATTTGGCGCTTTTTGTTGGACAACATTTGGGACCGACAAGTCTTTGTTTAAACAAATATATACATAAAGGCTTTATGCATACGTAAATAAAAAAAAAAACAAATTACTTTAAAAACATAAAAATTACTTTCAAAATAAATATAATGTATTGCAATGGTTGTTGCGGCTGCTCCTGCGGCTGCGCGACTCCTACTCGTCCTTATCCTTCACGATCGTCTCGATTTCACTGGTACCGCTGTTCAGACCTCTAGCGGTACAGTTTTCATTGTTATTGTTGATGTTGTTGGTGCTACTGCTGACGTAAGTCTTATTTGAGTTGCATTTTGGCACATTCGAAATTTCTTTGGGGGCCTTGCGCGTGCGGTAATAGTCTGAAACTAGAGGAAAAAGGAAAAGTGACAATTAGTCTCGGCTCTCGTATAAATATGTAGCTGTAAAACAAACACACGAACAAAGCGTATACAACCATTAAGAAATATAGGTAAATATACTCTCTACGAAGGAAAGGTGCAAATAGAAAAAGCAACACTAGTTTCAGCGTAATTTTTGACCTTCAGAAGGCAAAAGGGAAAGCAATGCAAACTGCAGCTGCGTTTACTTGGAGCTTGGGGTGAGCTTTCTTATCGCACAAGAGAGTGAGTGGGCTCTCGCTCTCTCTCCCTCTCCCGCTACCTGGTCATTGGCTAGACGATAAATGTCATGGGCAGTCGTCGCCATTGCCACGACATCATGAGGCAGTGCGATAGCTGCAATCGCAAAAGTGCACTGATGTGAGGGGGCAATGGAAAAGTGGAGGAAAGTGGGAGATCATGAAAAGAGAAACATGTAAACGAAAAGACTGTGAATGAGTGGGTGAGCACAGAGAATGATATAGCGCTTAATGGAAGAACAAGGAGAGGCAGCAATGAATGGTACGGTTGTGTAATCATTGAGCGTAAGAAGCAACGCATGCCAAATGCGTTCTAAATGGCACATCAACCTTGATGGTGTTGGCTCTTTTTATAGCTTTTTATATACATACATAGAAACATACATATGTACATATATATAGATGTACAATCGGACAAGCCGCAGCTGCGGTTGCTTCATCACGTAAACCGCTCTAAAGCTTAGACACTGGGAGCTCCGGCCAGGCAGGCAGACAGGCAGGCCATAGGCAAACATCAGCCCAGCCACTGCGCAGTGACCTAAAAGCGAGCAACAGCAGCAACGCAGCCGCAGCCGCAGATGACGACAAAAACAGCGCTTGTGGCGTTATAATCAAATGTACAGTTAGAGAAAATTATAAGCCATGCCAACCGACAACGACAAAGAACTTGATGCGAAACGGGGCAATGAAGAAGAGTGGGGGAGAGAAAGATCGTAGTCGTAGTCACAGTCGTTGTCGTCGTCGGCGATTCTGTTAGTGTAAAGGAACAGAGCGCTCTGTAATAAGCAGAGGGGGGCGGAGCGCATTTGTAATTTACCGTTATCACTATAAGCACGCAGCTTTGAATCTCTCCCAAGCACAGCCATACACACAGAGAGAGACATAACATTACGCTTTCTACACACACACACACACACACACGAACGCAAACAAAAGGAACCACAAAAGATATGAGAAATCTGTGAAGAGAGGCACAACAACAAAACGCGTTTTGTTTACGAAATGTGTGGGGAGCGGGCACACCGATGAAAAACAGGAACGGCAACAAAATAATATACTCATAAATATTTATATGGGAAGAAGCGAGTTTCAGCATACATAATTTGTATACATACATATATACACACATACATATGTACATGTGTATGTATGTGTTGAAGCTTTCGAAGAATCTGGGGCCTTATTGGGGCGGGGCGTGGTAAAAATCCCAAGCAAAACAAAAAGCACAAAACAAAGCGCTTCTAACTGTGAAGTACAGTGGTGGCCAAAACATGGCACCCAAGATGTGTGGTGTGAGAGCTTGAGAGCGCAAAGCCAATGGAGATAACAGAACTGAACTTGTCTAATTGTATGAGACTCGAGACTATTCTCTGGACCTGCCACAAATGCTGCCTACTGAGCGCTGCTGTACTTACGCGATCAGAGCGAGATGGATGCGTGACCTTCACGACGAGTTTTGAAAAACAACATCCACAACATGCGTGCGTTCGTAGTACTACGCATAAACACACAGACACGCGCACGCACACACTCGCAGCTCGCTTATCAGCAGCGAACCAAACCACTAAAAATAAACATGAAAATACAAATTCGCGCCAAAACGCAAAAAACACCATCAGCAGGCTCCATTCGCTCCTCGTGCGACAAGACAAACAAAACACGAAGTGGAGACCAGCATTGAGAGCCGAGGTCTTTGATACTCTTGTATCACTCTAACAAGGAGTTATGAACAAACATTTAAGACCCAGCTTAGGACTTGCAGTTGCTAAGAAAGAAAAGTTATCCGTACATCAACGTGTTTCTATACCGATTCCTATGGACGCAGATAATATGGCTCCACGGCATAAAACATTCTTAATTACAAACCTCCTGTCGTTATAAATATACTCTCTGAAAGGCAAGGGTATATTAAAAACCTCCTCTCTCGCTCTCTAAACGAATGAGAGGCAAAAGAGGAGCAAAGAGAGAGAGCGAGAGAGCAGCCTGTTTGTCTATAGCTGACACGTGAATGTGTGTGTGAGTGGGCTGACGTCGTATAAGAGTGACGCAGCTGGTTGAGATTGCGTTTGTCGTTGTGGGTGCGGCCGCGGCCGCGGTCGCCAACAACAAACAGAAAAACAAAAACAACAAGAGCTACAACTACAACACTACAACTTGTGTACAGTCTCCCGCTCTTGGCAGGCGTGTGCCAAGTAGTTGTTGTTTCTTTCTTCTCTTTTTTGTTCAGCATGCACATATGTACATATGTGTGTATATACAATATATGCACATGCACAAGAGCAGCAGCAATAAGGCGTTGGCGCTGATTTTAATTTAATTGAGGCCTCTCAATTAATTGCTCTGCAGCAGCAGCAACAGCAGCTGCAATCCCTGACGCAATCACCGTTGTCGTCGTTGACGTTGTCCGAAGATTATGGGATGCAGAATATAGAAAAGAATCTTTTTGGCGCGCAGAACGAAACGCGATTGTTATTCAATAGTTTGTTTTCCCCAAACGTACAGTCTGCGCGCTTGCTTTTCACCAAGACAAACTGGCGACACGGCAGGCGCTTTTTTCGAATATTCTCAGATATCAATGGAAGATAACAAAGCGAAGGCATTTCGCTTGCTACTTAACAGTCAATTGACCAACGGAATTGATAAGGCCGAAGCGCCATATCAAACAAAAGTAAAAAGTTTCAGTAAAAATGGTTAGGAATTGATAAAGCAAGGTAGAACGAAAACAAAAGTCATGTCCATCAAAACAAAAACCGAACAAAAACACGAAAAGCGAAATAAATTTGAAACGAATGCAAAAGCTATCACTATTAAGAGATGGCGGAATAGAGAAACGACAGAGCCGAGCCCTTTAGTAAACCCCATATAACACTGCAGTGTGTACACAGTTGGAGTAAACAGTCATACTGATTAGTGGGATTGCATTACAGTAGGCGCTCGCACATAAATACTTCCACAAATTAGGAATGTGCAGAACTACCAATCAAACAATCGGGAAGTGTATACTAAAATATCATAATACAGGAGAGGGTTAGCAGATTGACCTGCCCCCTACGAACACAATATGCCAACAATACTTTAAATTGAATATTTCTTCTTTTTTGGGTCACATTTGATTAGAAACATTACTCAAAACAAGAGTCGCTTTTTGTTAGAAAAACGGGCTATAAGAGACTCTTCTGCAATTGTTGCGTCTAGCATACCAATTTCGTCCGACGACAGGAACATTTAGGATACTGTATCGAGTTACAGTTCCTGAGGATGTGCACCTGAACCAGGGACCAGAGAGATTGGAATTGGAAGAGTAACAATAAGAAAAATACGTACGAAACGAAAGGCAAGCAAAAGAGGAGAATGACAAAAAACAACAAAATCTTAAACAAGGGTGGTTTCTCATACAGATTAGGGGTTGGTTGACAGCAAAGCGATGGAAAAATAGAATATAAGAAGGAACCGTAAGGGAAAAAAGGGAAACGAAAATCAGGTGCTGCCAACGAAATATCCAACGAATCTTACCTTTAATCACTTGGGGTGGACGTCCGTACGGTTTCGATCTGCGTTCAGCGACCAGCTTGGCGGCGGCTGCAATCTGGATGGGCGTGAGTGCCACCCCCGCTGGAAAGGTCTCCAAGGGCTGCTTTGCCTGACACTTGGACTCCCGTCTGCGCAGACGGTTCATTTCTTGCTCGCGCTCCTCCTCGGCCAGAATATTGACGCCGTATCTAGCCTGGACACGGAACAGGCCCTCTTTCGTTACGCTGGCCAGCTTCTTATTGATGCTGGCGCCGAGTTCTTTCGGATCGGTCCCAAAAAGATTGCAGCGGACGCGACTGGCCACTGCCAATGGGATGGGTCGTCGTGGTTCCAGCGACTGATTCAACCATAGGGGGGGCACCTGAATGGGCGCCATCGTGCACTTTGCTATATTCTCGCTTTTTTTCACTTGAGTTGATTCACCTTTTTTTGTTTTTCGCTTTGCAGTACTTTCTGCTTGCTTTCACTTGAACTTTTCTTTGTACTACTTTTGTTGGACTTTTCTCCTCTGGCACATTACAAACACAGCGAGAAAATTAGCTCGGCGAGAAGTCACGTACCATACCAGAGAGCATTGCTTATTCCGAAATTGCAACTGCAAAAACGGCTGGCAGTGGTTTTAATTGCTTTTCTATTGGCACATTTCTTGTAGATTTTAATGATTTTTTTAGCTACACTTGAAGCGGCGATGTATGTTGATAATATATTTGTTGTTTCATTGCTTCTACCAGATCAAATACTTCACGTACGCCAACAATTGTCTATCACAAAAATGTTGTTTAGTTTTCAGTTGTGTTCCTCGCGAAAATACGCTAGTTATCAACTTTTCTTTTAATTTTCTTGACGACGCAGCGAACCGCGCTGCTCGAGTTGTGAAGGCCGTTTAAATGGACATGTTCATTCATGTTCGGGTGGTTGGGTGGTTTTCAACCGCTCTCAAAATGTTGCTGGGGATCAAAAATGTTGCACAGCAACCAGTGATGCCAATTTTTTTCCAGCTAAAAAGCTGAAGCACCGGCAAAAAAAACTGAATATTTTCTAAACAAAGCGTAAAACAGCGGTTTTTATGGTCTAATATTTTTGCTATGTTTTATTTATAAGATTTTTAGCACGTCGTCTAATAGATCGCGACTAGCATCGGTTTCATAATCGTACGACATGTTCGTTCCGATCATGCGAAAATAATTTGTAGGGACTTTATATTCATACCAGCATTTGCCCAGTCTTCGCAAACCATATCTTCTTGTTATATTAAAATAAATAACACTACTCAACAGAATTCAACTTTTTATTTACGAAAATGGTATATTTTGATACCAAACTTTTCTTTTTTGCAAGTGGCAACCGTGCTGATACATATTTTCATAAAATTGGTGGCAGCATTAAAAAAACGCGAAAAAAGCCTAATTCAATTTAAAAAAAGCCAGAATTCCCGCTTCCAGCTATTCACAAAATTATCCCGCATTTGGGCTTTGGAAAAAGCCAGATTTTGAGGAAGAAAAAAGCTAAATTGGCAGCAATGACAGCAACATCGCGTTTGTATGGGATTTTTAAAGTCCCATGAAATTGTACTCATTTTTGCGTTCGCTGAATTAACCCACTTAAGCCCCCTCTATTTAAACAGATGAACAATTCGAGAAATTTGAATTAATAATGCCTAAGAATAATAATAATGACTAAACTAGAAATATATAGGATATAGGTCTTGTTACCCATTAAAGGTCTATATAAAACTGCAAAAATTCCTTGACTTAAAACATAGAGACTAGTTTCTGTATTCACATTTACATATGTATGTATATGCCTTATAGTATTTTCTGTACCGCCGGCTTCTGTTTGACGTCATCGTTCATCGTGTAACCAATAATGATTATTAATTAGATATGCCAGCTTTTATATGTACATATGTCTATGCTAAATATTTGAAAGTAAATCGATGGGTAAATAGTTGTGTGCTTGTTGTACGAAGTTAATAGGTTTTGGCTAACAGTTTTGGGCCCAAATTCAAGGTCAAACTGAGTGACATGCGACATTAAACGACCTAATTGGCCAGACGAGACCCCCGAGACGGGGACGTGCCTTGAAGCAAAACAAAATGTAAAAGTAAAGCAAATATAAAAACTACAACACATAAATAAAAACACTTTCGCGCTCGCCGCGGCAGTTGGAGCGTAGCAACAACAGTTAGCACGAACGAAAGTGAAAAGAGTTGAAAAACATCATAGAGATTATAGTTAGAGGTGGAAGTGGCAGTGAAACTGGAAGGGGGAATAGCGGGATCCGTGTGGGATGAGCGTGTATGTTCAATAATGCTGAATCATAAGTCAGGCAGCTGGAATTTCGTAGCCTGGCGATGGCCCCCCCTCCCCCTACCCCTCTCTTCCTTTCGCTTTGACCAGGCCGATTAGTCATTTTCAAGTATGGCCCCAGACAAAGGATTGGGATTTATCATCATATTTCTTTTTGGCGCGATGTCCAAATTGAGAGCGGAGGGGGGGAGTGTGGCAAGTACCTGCCCGAACCGACCGATGAACAAGGGTTCAGGGGTTGAGATTGAGGCACACAGGTCGGACGGAGCATGCAAAAACCAACCCTCGCGCCAAAAAAAATACGCACATACACTGGAAAGAATGTGTGAAAGTTGCAGGATCCTTTCCCCCCCTGATCCAGCGGACTCTCTTTCACATGAACCCCTGGCTGCTGACGACAGCCGCTGCGCCATTTCTCTGAAAATGCGTTTCAGCTTTGAACTGATTTGAATGCAGGACTGCACACACACACACACTACGCACGAGTGTGCGCCTGTCGTGTCGTGTGTCGTGTGTGTATTTTTATCTCTGTTCTATGTACGTGTTTGGGTCTACTGATGGCTACTTTTCGCTGCGCCGCCACTTCCGCCAAAGGGAAAGCAGCTTGCCAAGAGAAAAACTCAAGCTGTTTTCGGGTGTACTACGCACTGCACTGCACAAAATTAGTGCATTGCACACGTACTACGACGTGACATAAGCAGCGGAAGACAACGGAACTCTCTCTGTTTCTCTCTCTCGTGAATGAAACTGTCGCACGCGCTGGCAATAAGGTTGAATGCTGCAGTTAATGTTTAAGCGAAGAAATGGGAGAGACAGAGTGTCAGAGTAGGTGTGGATTTTATTTGTGTTTATTTTATTGTGTATTTCTTGAAACAGATTGCCACGGAAATAATCTCATTCTGGAATATTGGAGTGTGAGTAAAAGACTCTGGCGACTACAGGGGGGGTGGGCTGACGTCACGTGCCTCTAATTAATAAATGAGAAAAATTCATTCGTTCACTCTCTCTCTCTCATCTGCAACCTCTCTTTGTCAGCTGTCTGGGGCTCTGTTTCCGCGCTCTGTGTGTGTGTGTGAGTGGGTGTGGGTGTGTGCAATGTGCATGTGTGGGATTCTGTTTTTGGGATGAGTGCGCTGGGTGCATTTCGTTCAACAGTTAAACTTATCTAGGGTCGCCTGCCAGCTATTTTTAGTGCGTGTACGCGTGGGGTGGTGCGTTTGTGTTTGTGTTTCGCCCTCGTCTTTGACATGCATCATAAATTCTGCCTTACCCC
The DNA here is from genome assembly GCA_005876895.1 of Drosophila azteca. Classification (NCBI taxonomy): domain Eukaryota; kingdom Metazoa; phylum Arthropoda; class Insecta; order Diptera; family Drosophilidae; genus Drosophila; species Drosophila azteca. The sequence goes on from VCKU01000004.1 coordinate 22,343,909, forward strand.
ACCCCGCCCACACAGACGAACAGATGCAACCTGCCCCTATGTCATCCGCCCCCTGTTTCTCTCTCTCTCTTTACCTTTGCTGTGGCTTTTTTCTTATTTCATTTTTTTGAGGCATCTGTAAATTTTGCGCCAATTTCTGCGGCTGCGGCTGCTGGTGCCGCCGCTGTTGCCCTCATCATCAGAGGCAGAGGTAGACGACAGCAAGAGAGAGAAAAAGAGAGAGAGCTATAGAGAGAGAGAGAGAGAGAGAGAGATTCATTGCGAATACCTGCTGCTAGTAATTTTGAGCAGAAATGTATTTTGCGCCAAAAACCAAAACCTGAATCTGACACAGCCCGGTGCACGATACCCCGGTGCATGGTGCCGTGCCCAATGCCCAATGCCTGATGCCCGGTGGCACTCTCTTCCCGTTTCCGCACTTGAAATACATCCACACCACATCCTTCAGCCCCCCATGGCATAGCCCCTGCCTCATCCACACAATGGGACATCTTGTTGAGCTGCTGCTCAAGCTGGAACAAGTGCTTTGCTTTTTTGTTTTTGTCTTCTTTCCTTTCTTTCAGGTTTCATTTCTTGAGCTGCCGGAGGAGCCGAGCAGGAGGCGCAGACGGCTCAAAGAGAATTCTCGTTTTTGAGCCGCCAAAAGTAACATCTGCTCCCCAAAAACCATAGACATGGACCCAGCCCAGGAATTGTCGTTGTTTTCATTCTTTTTTTTTGGCATTTGGTTTTTTGGCCTTGCCTTTAAGTAAAACAGAGTCAGGGAAAAGGGTTAAGGGTATGAGGATTGTGTCAGGGAGTTTAAAAGGCTATAACTAAAACGCAGTCACCAATCAATCGGAAGCCTTGGGGATAGGATTACATGTTTCCGTTCCTGAGAGTTCCATTGGGAATGGGAAAATCACTCCTAATTGATGGCATTGTCTTGTTCCCTGATGGATGTTTTGGAAGGGGTAAAGAAATTCCATTCAAACAACGAGTCCAAATGGATTATATCATTTGATGTCTATCAGTCAATTTCTACAAATCTACTCTTCATGCATCTTCATGCAGTTTGCAGACTGAAGAATTCAAGTTTCATTGCCATTCAAAAACCTATTGATAAGGTCTGGTATTCCCATTAAGGTCTTCTACACGCTCTCTCTCTCTTTCTCTCTCTCTGTTCTGCAAGCGCATTTGAACTTCGACTTTTCCCTATCTTTAATTGCCGTTTGCCCTTGGGTCACCCTACCCCTGGATGGGCCACCGAGTGCTAATTTGCTTCATTTATCTTTCCTGCTTTCGGACAGAACCGAAACCCACTGTCTCCTATATGACGACCGGGCACACACATCACAGCAGCAATACAAGTACTCTACGTGACTCTTAGGGGCCTTAATTGCAGCCGCACTCTGGTTCTGGTTCTGTTTCTGTCTCTGCCTCTGCCTCTGTTTCTGGTTGGAAGTCTCTCTTTTCTGGCCTCATAAATCTCACGCGCCTCCGATTGCAGCGGAAAGTGTCCCGTTCTAAGCAGTGGCACTGCGCATAGATAAGAGACGGTACCGCAATTAGGCATTGGTCGTAATAGAGGAGGGTACGATATCTGAGGTCTCTCTGGGGGACACTCTTACTCCCAAGGAGTCCAGTCCAGCAGCTGGCTGGTTTCGTGTGACCAACAGCTAAAGATCTGTTGACCAGTGTCCAAGCTCATAGTTCACAGTAGAAGAAGGGTTGGGTCGGGATGGAGGATAGCGTTAACAAATCGCATGTGTGAATTATGTCCAAAGTGGGTCGCGGTCGCGGGCATAAATCAAATGAGCGCGGACTCTTCCAGTGGGTCACTTTGGCTATGCCTCGATGGCTATTGCATGCGGCACGCCAATTGCAAGTTGTAAGTGGCAAGTTCTCCGATGCCGAAGACATGACTCGACTCGACTCGACTCGACTTGACCCACTTGTGTAAATCTGGCTTGGTGTGCTTCTCAGGCCGTTATTTTTCACACCCAAGACCAAACGGGTTGAAAATACGCGAAAACCAGCGACAATTGTCGCTCGTTGCCACAAACGGAGGGGAGATTCGGAACAGAGTGGAGTGGCGTGGAGTGGGTTTTGATGTGGAGTCTCCCGGGGCAGTCACTTGGAAAATGCCAAACAAAAGAGACAGACCGAACCCGACGACTGTGATACACCAGCATAATAATTGATCGCTTAGGAGAGCCGGAGTGCGAGCGGCTTTCCAACTGGTTTTCCCACTCCACTGTATGGTTTGCTTTTCCTTAATTTCCTACATTTTATCCAGTTTTTATTGCCCTCGTCTTGGGTCGTTTTCCATTGTCTAAGATTTCTGCTCTGCCTCTTTTCTTCTAGTTTCTCTTTTGAATTTTTTACCATTTTCCTCTCGGACAAAAGAGTTTTGTAAGTTGAAAGTTTTCCCCTATTCGAGGTTGCGTTTGAATGAGTTATGGGCCGATCCTTAGGTGGTGCTGGTGGTGGGTTCATTTCTTATGCATTTCAGATCAGAATCCAGACAAGCTCCGAGGGAAGCCGAAAGAGGGTAGGGCAGGGTAGGGGGAAATGTGAATGGACTCTATTAATGTAATGCGATATGCGGTGCAAGAAAAATCAAATGAGTTGGTCTCCCCCCTCCCTCCCTCCCTGGTCTGGTCATTTCACTCCGCCTGTCAGACTTCCCGATGTTGATGTTGATGCATCTGTATCTGTGTAGCCGAGTATCTCGCGGTGCGCTAAGCTGACAGCATCTGGTCAAGATGGTCAGGCGTTCGCCAAGCGAAACTATTTCTGGCATATTACATTTCTCGTACAATTTACATGGATTTTGTTTGCATTTGATGAGACCGACACCGCACGCGCCCTTATGCCGAGAGTGTGGCCAGCTGCCCAAATATTTCGTCCGCGACTGTCAATCAAATCGCTCAGCTATCTCATCTCCTCTCCTCCACCTCCACTCCACTTGCTATACAGCTGCATTCAGTCTGCTCACTGTCTCCCTCCCCACACTCCCACATCTAATATGTGTTTCAATTTCAGCCAAGCCATCGCTTTCCTTCTGTTCCGTTGCTCCGTTGACTCTGTGTCTGTCTCCCTCTGACAGGGCCCTTTGTTTATTTTTATCGGCTGCTATTTTAGTTTGCTTTTCCTCTTGGATTTTCATCAATTTTTCGTTGTTTTATTTTGCGTTGCAGCTTTTACGGTTAACGAAGGCATTGCACATGCACACACATGCTCTGATACTTCTGTGTGTGTGTACATGTATGTTTGTTCGTGTGCGCGGTCTGAATCTCTGGAAGCCGTCCGAAGCCGTCGCCGCCGGCCTGGCGGCTAATGGAAAATGGACAAAAACGGAAGTGAAAATGAATTTTGAGCAATAAAATACAGAGAACCGATAAAAAGAACCAAACACTCGAATATACAACGATAAAAATAGAGAGCAACAACAAATATTCTCTGGTATTCAAATTGTATATTTAATTATTATTTACATGCTGTTCGCAAAGTGGAAATTAAGATGAATTTAAAGCTTATGTATGAAATTACAACGTTTTGAGCTTAGTTACATACAGTTATCGTTAAGCACACATTCACATGTTTTTCAATGCGCTTTCTTGCGTAGGCAGCAGTCATAACGGAACATTGCTTTGGTGGGGCAGCGCACTTTCCTACGCTCATAAGATAGGGCTTGCGACTGCAGATACATATTTAAGCATGTGTACATACATATGTACATACTGTCTGTCCCACAGCAATATCACAACGAAACGATCAAATTGCATGTAATTCAAGTGGCTGTTGACATATGTTTCTCAAACACGATAACAGTTTGTTTATTTGTTTGTTCTCTAATCGGTAATACTATGCTGCATTATGTTTCTATTATTTCACAATTTAGACATGCAAAGAGTTGATGGCTACCAAGCAGCAATCAGCCATTATCATACATATGTATGTATGTATGTATGTATGTACATAGATTATTTATAGACCTGCAGAGATATTTTAATTAACAGAGACATTATGCAATTCATTGAATCGTATCCGAGTTCAATGCATGCCCTAGTTTACTGGACACATGGCCCCGCATATCATCCATGTTCCCATCCCATTGAGAACTCGATGGAACGTGCGCTGTTCCCTGACGTAATCATATGGTGGGGCGGACGGCTCGCTTCGAGTGCCTCTGGGGTCTGTCTGTCTGTCTGTCCGTTTGTGCTCTCGCTAATCGACTGATTTTTCTACCGTTAAGTGGTGTTAAGTGCTACTACAACGAGAACCAAGTCTAAAACAAATTGTCTTCTTATTAATGAGCTTGAACTTCATTGTGTGGCGCTGCTCTTCACACCGTTCGCATAATCAACCAGATGCTATCATTGACGGTTTTCGCTGATCTTTGCATTTTGGGTGATTCAGAATTTTCAGCATTTCCGCTGGCAGCATAAACATAAATGACATTCAACGTCCTTTCTCTCACTCACGGAACATTAGCAGCTGATGACGTACTCCAATTATGCGGGCTCTTCGGTAATGTTTCCCCCTCCCCTGCCTGTCGATTCGGAATCGCACTTTTTTTTATTTTTGGAATTTGTTGTGGTATTGATTGATCTATGGCGGTGACTGGTCCAATGGGTCCAGTCCAGAAATTCAGCGGGGCCTTTTGAAAAATGCATTTTTTATTGCCTTGTTCCCGGAACGCTTTATACATATGTACATACATACATACATATGTACATATAAAGCGCCAGTGAGATCGGATTTCTACTCTATCGAAAAACTGAAATGAAAAAACCATCAGAAACTGATCTATGAGAAGAGATTTTCTCAAGGTGCGTGTTAAAAATTCAGCCAAATCAGATACAAATAGGATCACTAAGTCATATATGTGCATTATTTACAAATGAAAATATATACATAGATACCATAGAACACTGGTTCACCTGTTTCAGTATATGTATGTATAAGTTTCTAAACCCTATGATCATTACTATGATTACTGCTTTGAAAATCCCCTATAATCGCTAAGAAACCCCATGGATTCTTTCGTTTAATGTTAATTATTAATATATTCTAATAAACAGTCATTAACTTAAAACAAACGAAATGCTATTGGTATTGCTATTTTGAAAAAATCAAGTCCCATCTCTAATTTCAACGGAATTTCGAAGTGGAAACCGATGACAAAGCCTAACAGCACATTTACGTTTCAGCTGTTCTGTTAAGGTTATTTCGCTGCAGTCCACCGTGATCATTTATGGTATTTTAAATACTTTATGGTATTTTTTGATGCCAAAATTGTGGAAAAAAAAACCCATATAAATGTCATGGTATATACTGGTATTTCTGAAGAACCAATTTGGTTCTGTGATGTTTTAGATGTTTTTAGACCTTTGCCAAGAAGTAAAACATTCCAATTTCGTAGAAAATGGATTAATTTGTCAGTTAAAACTATTTGTTCATGGTTTAGTATGCTATTCAGCTAGTAATATTAAACAGAATATCAAAATCGAGGAATGTGTTATATTTGCGGTATATTTTGAGGTATGACCGTCTTACTTCATTGGGACTTTTTCGGGGACTTTTTTAAGGCATTTTGTGGAAGCACAAAATTAAAAACATTTTGCATACCCTTTGAAAATGGTAGTTATAGAATTTAGGAAAAGTTTTTCATACCAGGCACCAATTTTTGCGGGAACTAGTCTGTCTCTATCTTAGAAAATTTTACGGTTTGTGGTCTTCTTATAAAGACTGAAAATGGGTATCGGGATCGCTTTGTTAATAATAATAAATTCTTCAAATGCATTATTGGGTAAAAAATTTTAAATATGTGCAAAATGCACTATTAATTAGTAATTAATAATTACGCTTAAAAGCAGCTAGGAAAAAATAATTTTTACATTAATGAAATGAAAAACGGTAAACATATATACGTCCATACCAACGAATAAGTTTCCAAATGACGTGACATTTCATGCTCACTTACGTTTTCTTACGTCGCATTTCATGCTCACTTACGTTTTATGTATTGACCTTTTCTGTTTAAACCTTATTTTAGACCAAATGCAATAAGCGGATTTTTTTGTAGTTGGTCAATATAGTAGACAATTGATTCATCAATCGTATAAAATTATGTGCTCAGGCCTGAGGGTCCTAGTTAGCTAGGAATATTAAACGGAATATCAAAATCGAGGAATATGATTTTCGTTGGTTTTTTTTGTCATGGTTTATTTTCAAAATTACCGCCAATCTGCAAAATATACTTTGTTATCGATGTTTTGTTGCATGATCCTTTGAACTCATACCGTGAGAGTAAAAGAGAGTAAGAGCTCATACATTAACGCGAAAATGAGTAAAAGAGCGCGTTTAGTGTCGAACCGATCGGTTCGACACAACTTTTTGGGTTGAGCTTGGGCTGAGCCAAAAAAGGTATGGATAACGGGTAAATTCAGCCAAGGGAAATTTCACAGCTCGCATGATTTTCACCTTACCCGAATTTTTCCCCGATAGGACGTGTGGACGCTAGCGCCCACATGCCCTGTAAATCAGGTGGGGTGGATTTTACCTTGCAGGCCTGGCATTTTCTGGGCCGTCTTGCCTGTTGTCCATACCCGATTTTTTCCGAAAAGCCTCAACAATTTCCCAGGGAAAAATATTATAAACTTCCTAGGACGGCGAGGATTTTTTAAGCGGGCGGATTTGAAATGAGCAAGGGAGTTGCTAAAATAGTGGATTAATTGCTGAAATCAAAGTAAATTGTTTCATGGGAGATTAGTTATTGGATTATGTTATCTTTTTACTATAATTTATGGGCCCAACACTTTATAGCCCAAACTATAGTGAACAAATAAACAATAGCCCCCAAAACAACTAACTTCGACACGAGCGTTACAGAGCGTTACAGAGCGTTGCCCACCAGCTATTGTAAAATTGTTAAATCTATTATTTTCGGCCATAAACTGCAATATTATGCTTTCTTACGTCGCATGTCGTGCTCAATCAAGTTTTATAAACGTTATTTTATAAACAATCCAACGAAACGGAGTCCTTAAAATTAGCCAGTCTTGTAGAATTTTGTTTTATCTATTGTATAAAATTACGTGCTTAAGCCTGAGGGTCCTAGTTAGCTAGGAATATTAAACGGAATATCAAATTGGAAAAAATTTTAAATTTAGGGGTGTCTGGCATAAAAATCGATGTTTGAAAAAACTATCGATGTCTGCAGTTACGACCCTAACATCGATTAAATCCAGCTATATTTTGTTATTAATTTTTAAAGAAAATTAAATTTTAGAGAAAATAAAGTATGCGGCGTCGAGTGGGACTGGGCGCTATTCAACAGCAAAAGCTAGCCGCCGAAAAGTACAAGGACAAAGGCACAGACCTGCAGGAATCGCAGCTGGAGCAAATGACAAAGCAAATGGATGTTTTTCGCCTCAAACTGGAGGAGTTTGCAATGAAGCACAAGGAGGACATTCGCAAGAACTCGCAGTTTCGGAAACAATTCCAGGAAATGTGCGCTGCCATTGGCGTCGATCCGCTGGCCACGGGCAAGGGCTTCTGGAGTGTCCTGGGCATGGGTGACTTCTACTACGAGTTGGGTGTTCAAGTGGTCGAGGTGTGCCTGGCCGCCAATCACAAAACGGGCGGTCTGATGGAGCTAGACGAGCTGCGCCGCCGCCTGGTAGCGGCCCGTGGCCAGAGTGCAGTGCACCAGGAGATCACCAAAGAGGACATACTAATGGCAGCCAAAAAGCTGAGCATATTTGGAAATGGGTAACTCCATTTCAGAATGTACCCATTCGTCCAGCATTGCTGACTTCCATTTTTCCTTTAAGTTTTGTTGTTCACAAGCTGGGCAAGGGCAAGTACATCGTTCAGTCCATTCCCGGAGAGCTGAGCATGGAGGAGACCAACATCTTAAATGCTGCATCCAATACCGAACAGGGCTGCGTTACACAATCTCAGCTAATGCAGGACTTGGGGCAAGTCTTTGAGCACTATCTACATTTTAATTAATTTTTAATTGGTTTTCTTATGTTGCTCCCCAGCTGGACCGATTACCGGGCCAGACAATCTCTTGACAAAGTCCTGGGCGAGGGCCTCTGCTGGATAGACAGGCAAGCGGATGGGGAGCCTGCCTATTGGTTCCCCAGCTTGTTTCCCGGTCGCAATGCGACGGCATCGTAGTTTCGCCTTACTATGTAATATGTCTTTATTTAACAAGATTAATTCAAAATAGCTGAAAATAACTCCCACGCCTCATTGTGATCCTCATACCGAAAAGGAGAACATTGATGATCTCTGCGGCCCTACATGGCGCTGAACACGCATCTTAAGGGAGATGACTTATTCTGGAATAAGCTTATATATTTAATGCCCCATTTTAATGTGCGACATATGTCTGATCCAGAGGCAATAGACTTATTGCAGTACTTGTATATAATCCACATGCACATTGGCATTTTAAATTTTTTAATAAATAGTATACCTTATGTTGGATTTACAATAACTCTTCGTTAGGATCTTACTGCTATTGGTATCCATATCAATTCAAATTGCATAATTAATTTGTTCAGCATTGCTGCACTACACCACAAGAGACACATTTGATTCCTACGAGGCCTCACAAATACACACTGTCGCTGAGTAATATTAGAACCTACGGCCCTTTAAGCAATTTCCATGAACCAACTTTGAGAAACGCTATAGACTTCCTGGTCAGCTAGCAGAATGCTTGACCTGAGAGGAAATATTCAGTATTTTAAGGACGATGATTTTTTGCGGCCCCTAAAACTGGAGGAGTCATTGTTCCAGTTCTTATATCTGCAAAGTGGTAAGATAAGATATATACATATTCATTTATAATTCTAATATTTTCTTATTTTCTTAAAATAGGTCCCGAATACGGAAGTGCTTGTCAAGGTCGTTATAGACGATGCCGTGCAGAAATTCTTAATAGCACTTCAAAATAATGTGCTTCAGAAAGGGATGGCCGTTGTATCGGACGGCTGTCCAGCAAATCTGGTGGCCAAAAGTTTTGACGAAAGTCACCAGGTACTTCAATAGTACCAACAGAGCAAGGCGAGGCAAGGCCTTGGAAAAATTAAATGTTACGGCAATTTTCGAGTACGTTTTTTATGTCCATGCGTAGCTGGGCTAAAACCAAACTACTCTTAAAAAGAAACTTAGTGTTTATGGAATAACTTAAAAAATATATGTGTATTTGTACAGATTGTAAACTATTTTCCAGTGCTTCTGCTACATGGTGCAGTCTCTGGAGTTTTCATCACCCTTCAAAATCGCTATTTCGGCCTTCAGCTCCGAGTTCATATCCATCAGTCGTCTGACCTCGCGCTGGAACTTTATCGTTAGGTCCTTCCTAGCTTCCTTGTACTCTGCACTAATTTGTCGTTGCTGCTGGATGTATTCGTTCACTCGACTCTCGTTGAGCTTGCTGCGGAACCCAAGGAAGTTCGTTTTATAACAAGAAATACTGATATTGTATTAGTCCTTACAGTTCAGAGTTTTTCTGCATGTCTTCGCTCAAACGCTTTCGGGTGTCGTCCAGCTCAGCATCGAGTTTCTCATTCTGAATCAAAGTCTCATTGTACTTTTTCTCCAATCGAGTGTAGCGTGTCTGCAGCGCTTGCATATCCGCCATGTGCTGCGCCTTATCCTGTTGGAGCTGCAATCAATGGGTAAGGAAAATGGAATCAAGGAACAAGGATGACGTGGTCGTTGTCGGACTAACCTTCTCGCGCTGCTTGGACCTTAGCATGGCTACCTCGTTGTCCACACGTTTGGCCTCTTCCTTCAAGATAATGCCCATGTTCTTGGCCAGTTGAACCAGCTCTTCTTTGCAGCTCTCGGATTTTTTCTCCGCATCGGTCTTTTCACGAACTGCCGATTCGCTGAGGTTGAGGGCTTCCTGGACCTTGGCCATGGCCAGTTCCTCCCGCTTGTTGCTCTCCTTGAGCAGCTGTTGAGTGTGATGCAGACGTTGCTCGGATTCCAAGACCTGCTGCTTGAGATTGCCAATTTCCGTTGCCTTCTCGTTACTGACGACCGCACAGTGCTCATGCTCCTGTAGCTTCGCCTGCATCTCCTGGAGCTGCTTACAGTTGCGTTGCTTGTGCTCGTGCAGAACGTTGATCATCTCTGCCTGTGTGGCCAGGTCCTTTTTTTGCATTTCGAGCTTTTTCTCCAATATCTTATTAGCTTTAATGTACTTGTTGATGATCTATAAAGTTTGTGGAAACAAAAACAGTTCTTATTTAGAAAATGATAGCTTTTATGGGGATTGCTAATGCACCTGGTCGTCCCCTGTGTCGTTGAGCTGTTTCCGGTAGTTCGTTAGCTCCCTCTCCATGTTATCGATGGTGCGCACTGAACACTCCTGGATCATTTTCAGGCTTTCCCGCTCCTTGCGCAGCGAATCGATCTGTTTCAACGCATTAGCCAGGGCATCTTCGGTCATCTGGCTTCGCTGCTTCACCTCCTCAAGGCCAGCAGGCTTCCTTGTATCTGCCAGCTTGTATCTAGCCAACTCCTGGCGGAGCTGCTGGTTCTCCGTCACCACCTCGCTAACGTTGGCCATCAGATGCTGAATCTGATCGCGAAACTTTGACATGTCCTCGTTGGTATTGTCCATTAGCTGATCTACATCGCGGCTAATATCGAAAGAGCCTCTGCAAGAGATGTGATTTATTTGTTGTTAATGGACTGTTATTGTTGTTTCTGTCTGGCCTACGCTCACTTACCCGGGGACCGAGAAATCGTTCTGCTCCTGTGTCATGTTGCTGCTGTCGTCTCAAACACAGGCTGCGAATTTCGATATCATCCGGAATATTTTTCGTTTTCAAATCTATGCGTGTGTGTGTGTGTGAATTGTAATGCCAATATTATAATTATTTGACAGCTTGCTTCAGTGAAAACAGGTACAAAGTAAACCTACACATTCTGCCTGTCGGTTCTGTTGTGACCAACGTCCTGCGTGCGGCCCCAGGGTGTCGGTTGTCCGTGGCAACGTCGGGCACAACAACTGCACAGGCTAGTAATTGAATTGGTCAACTTTTCATTTCAGTTTCACTCTGCGATGCCTCTGTTCAACAAGAAGTTCGAGTCCAAGCCCATACCGGTTCGTCAGAATCGCTGCAATATTGGCATTCCTGCCATCGCCGAGGATCTTGATGATTTTCGCCAGATTTCGCTGAATCTGGGCAACAAGGAGCTGCGCTTTGCCGATGGCATCTGGATGCATTCGTCGCGCAAGGGCGATGTGGACGACATGCTGCGGCTGAAAAAGAAGTTCCGTGTCCTCGAAGAGGAGAACAATATGTCCAATTTGAAAATGGAATTTATGCTGGATCTATTGGCGGAGCAGGCATCGGAATTGAACGAACTAAAGCCGAACTCAAAAACCGAACGAAAAGAAAATGTAAAGAAATAAAAAAAGCCTCCATATGCGTTAACAGTATTTCCTTCAACTTTAACATAAGTATGTAAGCTCTAACATTGGCATTGCATTTAGCATTTAACGTTTTATAGCAGCCAGCTTTAATAGTTTGAAAACAAAGAGTTTAAACAGTGCTAAGGCAGCCCGTTGATTACAAGTTTCATAGCATTCAGTTCTAGGAGGGTCATATCATTTAGCTTTTATAGCAGTCAGTTCTAAGGATCAAATAGTCTTAAACTCTTGCTTTATTTGGAAAAACGACAGTTATGCCTGGCCTAACATCCTCATTCAATAATCATACATACCATGTTCTAAAAAACATTCACTAAGCTTCTCCTAAAGTCACCTGATTGTGATAAAATCACAACCACATACTTGAGATCTATTTATAATACTTCTTTATACAGTTTCAATGGCCATTGCATGAGGGGGAGATATCAGAATGTTACGTTTTTGGGGGAACTGGGGCTTTTGTTGACTAGACCATTGGGCATTAATTTGGGATTTGTTGGGCGAACGTTCGATGAATGGAACTGGTCAAAATTGGTGGCATTCTTGTCGCCATTGGCAGCAATCTATAGACGCCATCGGTACGGTGCGGTCGGTTCGGTTTGGCTTGCCGTCAGGCTGCCGCTTGGCTCCCGCTCCATTTATTGTATTTGATAAGCTGCTCTGATAAGTCCCCATGGCAATCGAACCGACCGCAGTGTGCGCACGGTGGCCCGATATGATAAACCTTCTGATGAGCCCCACACAAGAGCTGTATAAATATCCGACGGACGGATCGGATGGATGGCAAATGGGAAATTTACATGGCCCAACTGCGGGAAAATCTCTTTCTGGTGTCCGTTCCGATGGGGTTAGACAACATTTTGGGGTCCTCACTAGATAAAGCTTAACAGCTCTGCCGCAGTCTAATCTCTCTCGGGGGGCGAATGCGGGGTCGTGTATACATAGGTGTGTGGTCATAGCCCATATCGGTCCACTCCATCGACTACTGTATATTTACGCATTGATATTGATATGCGATAAGCAAAACTGCTTATAAAACACATTTATTTCGTTGTTCCCAGAGTACAGAGCATAGAGCACAGAGCATGTGGTAAACGGTAACGAAGGCGAGGCAATAGACGATCGCCTTGCCTTGCCGTTGACGTTGCCTCGTCTCGCCTCCGAGGGGTAACACTTGTTCGAATCGTGTATTACAGTAGTTTGTTGATAGCCAGCCCCACGTACGGACGCGCAACGGGAACGAAACGTACACGGGAAAACCAAACGATCGGGAGATCGATGTGGGTCTACATTAAGTATTTACCGACAACAATAACAATCGCCACACCACAGAAGGGGCAACAAATTGCTAAAAAGTATACGGAAAACATACATTGTCCATTGCGCGGTGTCAGCAGAAGATCTCCTCGATCTGTGCAAAAACGCAACGTCTTAAAGGCCAATCGAAGTTTTGTGTGGTGTGTGGCATTAGGTAACCAGAGACGCGAACCGAACCGCGAACACTTCTATCAGCAGAAAGCAGGCCAAGTGCTCTAGGGTTTGGCGCACTAAAAAAGAACGTATATATATTGTATATAAAAAACAGCCATATCAGCAGTACGTTATCCTCCCACTTTGACGTACTTCACTCAAATATGAAGCCATTGTGTCTGTTGTCCGGCCGCTGATGGTTGATCCCAACCCAACAGCTCTGCTCTGCGCCGTCCACAGTGAGTGCTAAATTTGTTTAAACGTGTTTGGGCTCCCAGCCATAAACAAATTGTCTATTAAACAATCAACTTTTCACCTAATAAATGATATCGTATAAATCAATTGAGTCGATGCCAATCAAGTGGGGCAACACTGATAAATCTCCATCACAATGGGGATCGCTGTGGATCGGTGGATCTCCTCTACGATCGTGGAAAACAACACGAAATATGCATAAACAAAACGCCCATCGAATCAAGTGTGTTTTATGAGCATTCTGGCTCTAAAGTGGTTTGCTAAAGTGATTCGGAAATGATTTGTCCGTGACATTCCACTTAAATAAATTCACCAAAGTGTCCCAAGTGTACGCCTCTTATTCATTCAATTAGAATTCTATGGGTGCACCAAGAATTGTTCTGAATGTGTAATTTCTTATGTCCGTAGGAATATTTCAATTCTTTACTTAATTTGTTAACAAAATAAAGAGAAGATTTCAAATGTTCCTTTTCCAATCGTTAACCATTACAGCTCTTCCATGCACTAGTGTCTGCCCCCGAAATATCTTTTTGGTAGCCCCAGCAGAATTGATAAACGAGCATTATCGCTGCCGGTAATGATTTATTGCTGTATAAATGGCACTCACTATTTTTATTAATAAATGGAAAGCAAAATTTCTGATAACTTATATATATATGTATATGTATGGTATGAGAACCAAGGATTTGGGTCTAAATGCTTGTGTGTGTGTGTGTGTTTTGTGAGCCAATGTAGAGCACCCCCTTCGCCACAAATGGCCAAGTAAATAAACAAAAGAAAATTTTTACACTCATCGCCGACAGCGCAGCGCACAATAAAATGTGTGAAAAATATGTTCGAGCCAGTGGAAAATGCAGCCCACCTAGACACACAAATAAATAAATAAATACAATTTTGGAGAGCAGCGTCGAGTGTTTGCTGAGAAATTAAATTAAAATCGATCACTCGCTGGGAATGGAATGGAAATGGAGGGGCGAAGCAAAAGCAAAGTGGAATCGAAATAAATATTCTCAATATATGTATATTCCAGGTCGACGCAACCAAAAACAAGTGGATATGTCTCGGATATGCTAAGTGGAAATGGATCCGATGATTAGACAGAGATACTATCTGTGGTGGTGGTCTAGCCACATTTGGCTATTGATATTCCTCTATTTCTGTGGCTTTCAACAAGCTCATGTGGCACACGGTTACTTTGTGGATTACACGGGTAAGTTGACTTCTGGCCGAACCATTTTGTCTGCGGATGAGTTTGGGTTTTGAATTTCACAGGTTAGGGAGGTAGAATTCAGTTGCAATCGTGATTCATATATGAATTATTATAGATACTCTTACTGGTATATTGATTTCTGATAACATGTCCAGAGAAATGGATCGTAATGTTCAGCAAAAACTTATTCAAAGTTGTACCATCAAAAATTACAGAAAACTATACGTTCTGCTTTCGTTCTTAGTAAAAAAAAAATTAAAATTAAAATTGTAGACTTATTCGAATATCGATTTTTAAGTTCTTCAGGGAATCAAATAATCTGAAATTTTGATGTTATTTTTTGGTGCCATTTAAAACTACAGAGATCTATAACGTTCCGCTTTCATTCTTAGTATTCCTAGAGCTACAGAGATTCTTCATTCTTAGTAAAAAAAAAAAATAGGTCTTGGGATTCATAAAAGCGTCGGTACATCCAATTGAAATTGAACCCGATCGATCTACAACGAATGGCATTAGCGTTAACGAAACCCGAATCCGCAGCTCAACTCTTTTGAATTTCACGTTTCCGCTTTCATTCCACAAAAATTCCCGGATTATTAATCGTATTTTTGTTTCGAGAGAACAGCATTTGATAAGATAGCGCTCTTTCGCCTATCAATTGCTGTCAAAATGGTAAACAAACATTTTGGCATGGAATTGATTCGACTGTTTTCCTTGTTTGTTCTTTTTCCATTGGCCGGAGCAGAGAACACAGAGCTGATACAGCAGCGTGCCGGCTACGACGTGAAGCTGCAGTGCAATCTGAAGGGTCTGCTGGACGAGAGCAGGCTGGCGGACATCCAGATACATTGGTACTTTAAGGTAAGGTAGTATTTGCCTCAATTATATCCACAGAATCCTGCATTTACTGATTCGTTTTTGCACGTAACCCGCAGCAATGCAGCGACAATAATTGCTATAAGCCTGAGGCGGCCGACGACTGGACAGCCCTGCCCTGCGAACAGAGTCTGTGCCGGCCAGAGCTCTGGCTGCGGAAGGTAACGGAGCGCTATTCGGGACTCTACAAGTGCAGCATCAATCCGCACGTCTGGGACGAGGCGCAGTCAGTGGACGTCCAGCTAGTGCGTACCTACCAGCTGGATGTGAAGAGTAAGACCTCATCTCGTCATTCTCGTCAGTCAGAGCTAACTAAGATTCGATTCTCTCCATCCACTAGACAGTTCACTGGCCGCTCCCGAGTTCATGGTTTCGTATCCCAGCAACAAGACCGCCTCGCTGGGCAGTCGGGTGGTGTTCCAGTGCAGGGTGCACAGCGAGGAGCACCCAACAATAAAATGGTTTAAGAGGCACACCTTCGTGGGTTCCCTGCCAGCTGGTGAGGGGCCTTCCGCCTCGCCTGCTTCCAATTTCAGTGCACACATCGTTCGCTACGATGGACGCACATATGAGCTGCTGTCCACGGCCTCGGAGATGATGATCGGACCGCAGATCTATCTCAGTAAGCTGATCCTTGACGGCGTGCGACTGAGGGATGCCGGGCACTATGCCTGTGCAGCCATCAGCTATCGCGGCCACAAGATTCGCGAGGCCTTTTTGGACGTGCTGCCAGCTGAACAGGAGCAGGAGGAGGAGTACTGGAACGACTACGACAACAGCGATGAAGGTGTCCCTGGCAGCGATCCGCGAGAGTTTCTGCTGCTCTTCCTCATGCCCTTGGGCCTGGCTCTGCTTCCCTTGACCGTCTGGTGCAGCTATCTCGTGTACAAGCGCTGCTCTGGCCACGGGGACTGCCATCGCATGGACTCGGATGAAGAGCTCGACACGGAGCGGTGTGTCCTGGGCGGCAACTGATCGGGATTACTGACCGGGGCAAGCTGCAATACGCTTATTACGATTACAATTACGAGTGAAGACTGTCCATAGTTCTACGATTAGATGTTTAGAATAAATGTGTAAACTAAGTGTTTTCTTTAAACTTACATGGAGTTTTATTTGACTAGATCAATCGGCTGAGATTCTTCCTTCAGTTATGTTTTTTTGTTTCCTGTAGCATTTTGAGTAGAGCGATGGTTATATTCGAACGTTGCTAAAGAGTATCACACATCTCAAAATTTATTATTTAAATTCAAAATTTGTCTCGTCTTACCGTTTCGGCTAAGACACTTGGACTCGCAAGCAACTGATCCTTCAGCGATCATACTCCTGTGGAGGGTCCCGTGAGTGTTGCGAACTCCTGCTTCCATTTCATGGATCTTATTCCGATTGCGTTCTCCTTTCAGATTTTGGAAAGACACTCTGTAATTACAGGAAGGAATATCCATCAGAAACCATGTCGGGTTTGAATCGGCGCTACCAGGACTACTACTTGATGCCAGGAATGTATTCGTACCCATTGGCCACGTCCACCTCACCAGCGGTTAGCGGCTATCTGTCGAACTACGATGAGATGTCCTGGCTTGGACCAGGCCACAGCATGGCCACCTATGTGGCTGGTCCCCTCGGCGTGATCAACTATCTGTCCGATCTTCAGTCCCAAATGGCCTTGCCCACTCCACAAAATCTGAGCAGCGGCCTCTTCTATGCGGTCCTCAATCCGGTTGAGGTACCTTTGCCGGTGCCGGTGCCTGTGCCGGTCTATCCCCAGGCTGTCTATGCCTTCAGACAGGTTGAAGAGCAACCAGTGGAGCAGATTTGTTATTACTTGGTGGCCATGTCTGAGGAGGAGGAGGAGGATACCTCTACAGAACAGCAGCCAGAAGAGGACTCAGCCCCGGGTAATAGCGAAACTGCCCAAGGGGAAGATCAGGCCCAGGAGCCAGCAGCTGAAGAAGCCGCTAAAAAAGGCAAGAGAACCTACCAGGCGGAGGAGGGCTACCTGGTTGAGGAGCCGACCTCCTCGGAGGAGGACCAGGAAGAGAACACAGAGGAAAAAGATGAATCTGCCAGCGCAGACACGCAGGGATAAGTCCTTACAGTTTCCACGTGTTCTGCGGTTTCCACGTGTTCTGCCATCGAAGCCAGTGGTGACGATGACCAAATCGAACCCTTGCTTGTAGTATATACAGACGTACCGTGTACCGTTGTACCGTAGTACCGTACTTTGCAGGGAATTGTTTTAATATTATTATTTATAGTCGCAAAAACATACATACATAAAATTTATAGTCGGAAAAACATACATACAATATATTTCTCAACAAAATAGTGCAATTCGATGAACTGCAGGGCATCAGCTAGTCGAGTCAGCGCCGTACGGCTCTTCTCTATGGCTTTTGAGCACCTAATTTAATTATTCGCACATGTCTGTCGACTCGGCGGCCCCCATACTCTCAGCTCTCCCGTCCGCTGGGGCTCTCTCTTCGGTTGGGGGCGAGCTGCCTGGCTGGCTGCTCAGTTGTTTTGGTGGCTTTGTTGGGGTCGGTTGGACGTGGGGTCGGTTTCTCGCTGTTTGTTTATTTTGATAGAGTGCTGGTGCTGTGCTGCGAAAACACTATAAAATAAACAAAAACTATTTTTAGGCCGCAAATCTGAAAGATTCGTATAGGCCGTACGCCGAGCGACTGCAGCAAGAGCAGCATAGTGAACTAATCATGGTGCAGCTTGACTGCAAATCGCGACGGGGCACCAAAATCTCGGTCATAGTACTGGGCAGCGCCCTGTGCTTCGTGATGATGGCATACTTTGTGTTTGGGGACAGCAACGACGAGCAGGGCTTGCGAAATCTACGCATGATCTCCATTGTAAGCAGCTCCATAGTCGCCAAACAACTTTGACTTTGTACGCTCTCTCTCTCTCTCTATCTTTCTCTTCACAGCTGTTTCGCCATGGCGCTAAGAATCCGAGTAGCTTTTATCCACACGACCCGCATGCAGCGCACGACTGGCAGGGTGGCATGGGAGCGCTGACACCGGTGAGTCAGTGGCGGATTAGAGGTGCAAACCGATCCTTGACTTAGACCGATCTTTCTCCACAGAGGGGCAGCCTGCAGGCGTACAATCTGGGCAAGAATCTGAGGATGCGCTACTATCGACTGTTTCCATCGAACAGCCTCTACACACAGCAGCAGGTGCACGTGCTCAGCTCTGCTGCGGAACGCTGTGTGGTGCGTCAAGAAAGGTAACCATCAGATGCGGTAAACCTAATCAGTTGGCCGTTATCTTTTAGATGAGCGCCCAAAGCGTTTTGGCCGGTTTCATGCCGCCTCTGGAGAACAATAATGTGCTGCCCATACCCTGGCAACCGGTGGCTGTAAATACCCTATCGCGCAACGATGACATTGTAAGTTCCCATATCCATAATCTATTCTGTATGGTCACCCATCATGTTCCCCCCATTTCCAGCTGCTGGCCCAGAAGAAACCCTGCCTTAAATATGACACCATATTGCAGAAGCTCTACAAGTCTCCACCGCCAGAGCTGCAGAAACTGAACGAGGACAACAGGGAGTTGTACAAGCTGCTCACGAAGAACACAGGCAAGGTAATACAAGCAAACCAATTCCCTGAAGATGCCGCATAATTGATTATCCGAACTTGCAGAACATTTCGAATGTTTTGGATGTGGAGCTGCTGTATGGCACACTGAAGACGGAGGAGGAGGCTGGCCTGGTGCTACCCGATTGGACCGAGAATATACATCCAGAGGAGATACGACCGCTGGCCGAGCGCAGCTATGCATTGTTCACAGAATCCAATCTGATGAAACGCATCAAGGGCGGTGCCTTCCTGACCGAAATACTCAACAAAATGCAAAACAAACGCAAGAAGAACTTGAATCCAGATCGAAAGATATTCCTTTACTCCGGGCACGATGTCACCCTGGTTAATGTGATGAACTCGCTGGGGATCCTTGATCAGACGGCTAAGTTGCCGGAATATGCATCCGCCTTGGCCTTTGAGCTGCACCATAGCAAATACTTTAGTGATGGCGACTTTGAAGTGAAGGTTTGTGGACGCATCTGACCGTTTTGGCTAGTCTAACACTTTTTATATTCCATCTGCAGTTGGTGTACTATTACAACAGCGACGACAAGTTCCCAAAGGAGCTGACAATACCCAATTGTGATGTTCCCTGTTCACTAACACAGTTTGAGGCATCTCTTAAGGCCTTGCTGCTGGTCAACTATGATGAGACCTGCGAGAATCATCCGCCCGACTGCAGAAATTAAGATTTGTTTTGTTATTTAGAGTGTAATTACTGTAGTTACTGCTGCTGGGATTGTATTATATAAAGGAGAAAAGATGGCTTTGCTACCCTAAGCAGCCCAGTTGTACAATGTTCACCTTTCTCAAATCAGTACATCAAAATTAAAACCGAGCTCCCTTATCCTCGGCATACAAAAAATATATTGGAACCTGTACCGTCTCGCTGACATGCACAATCTCTGAGTGACTTATTAGGCGAATGGCAGCTAGTCCATAGAACAGCATTGGTAAGCCTGCGGGGCGGTTGGGTGTTAAGTTAGCTGTGTCCATCATGGAAAGGCGACCCACTCACCCAGATTGATCACTTTCAGAACACGAAAGAACTTATCTTCGAGCGACAGATCCTGCACCTCACGCCTGCTGCAGTGGTATTTCATATATGGATAGCAGCCAGTTCTGAGGATGTGGTAGTTGGTGCCCGTGTCGAGAGTCCAGTTAAAGTGCGACATTCCACGTTGATCATTGGTGACATCCCTGAACTGAAATTGCAGCCCATTAGGATTTGCTCTTGTTGTTGCGTCTGCAGACCATTTCTTACCTTGACGAAATATGATGTCCATGGAGGCTCTTTGGACTGCTTCAAATATGCGGTCAGCACTTCGGAGGCACGGGGCTTTAGTAATGCGCGGGTAAGTTGCATGCTCTAATCAAATGTGTTAATTCTTGTAGATTATGCCATCGTCTTACATTATGTTATCATAACACTGTGTTTACCTTAACCCACTAAACGCCCCCTCTATTTAATCGGTTGAACAATTTGAGTAAGCCGCGGAAAATAATACTATTTGTAAATTGTCCTATCCTGAATCCTTCGGTCCATCCTTTCAAAAAACCACGATATCTTTCATCGGAACTGTGCAAAACTTCATCAAGTTTTAGAATTTTCTTGAAAATATTTAAATACCCCCTTGGTCTACAATGGGTTAATCCTTCTTAATCCGTCAAATATTATTAGCTAGCCAAGGCCCTAAGAACTGACCACATAATTTTAACTGACAAATGAATCGATTTTCTACAAGATTGGTTAGTTTTTCTTCTTGGCAAAGTTCCAAGTCCCATTGTTTTCAAAGAATTAAATTCCCGTTTATCATTTCGAAGCAGTTCAACAGTGTGACCGATGTTGCGTTTGTCCGATTCTCCGACTATTTCAACCCTGTTCACCTATTGTGGGAACCAACCAATTGCAATTGCGGATATACGCGAGCGGGAAACTTAAATTTGTAAAATGTAAACAAAAGGTTTAATCTATTTAATCTATTTTCAGCCTTACAGTGCGGACATATTCTGGTAATAGACGCAAGTCCTCCCGTGCCAGTTTGGTGGAACACTTCGATGAGGTGCCCATTGCCAACGAGAAGCTGTTGGAGTACAAGGAAGGGTCAGAAGAACGCAATGAACTAGAGTCATCGCTGCTGAAACTTCTGACCAAAGTCAGTCACGTTCCCATCATGATCGATGGCACAGAGCATGCGGGTCCTAAATGGCTGGGGCAGATCTTGCCGTACAAAATCGACAGGAAAATAGCTACATACAGCCACGCGCCTCGCTATTTGTTGGAAATGGCCGTACAGAAGACCGTGCAGGCACAAGAGAGTTGGGACAGAACCCAGTTAGGCCAACGGATGTACATCTGGAACAGGGCGGCCAATCTGATTGCCAACAAATACCGCTTCGACATCGTTGCTGCAACAATGCTAGGCCAGGGAAAAACCCTGCGCCAGGCGGAGATTGATGTTGCGGAACTCGTCGACCTCATGCGCATTAGCCCCGTCTTCCTACGCGACGTGGCCAACTACGAACCATTCAACGACTGCCCCGAATCCCAGCGCAACTACATGAGACTGCGGGGCTTGTCCGGGTTCGTGGCTGCCATCAGTCCATTCAATTACACCAGCATTGCGGCCAATCTGGCCTTCACGCCTGCCCTGATGGGCAACGCAGTGATGTGGAAGCCCTCGGACTCGGCCATTCTGTCGAACTGGTTCGTGTTTCAGGCCATGCGTGATGCTGGACTGCCCGACGGTGTGGTCAACTTCATTCCGGCTGAGGAGACGACCTTCGCCAAGGTGGTCACGCAGGATCCTATGCTGGCCGGGATTAACTTCACGGGCACCTCAGGGGTGCTGAAGGTGCTGTGGCAGCTGGTGGCCAACAACATCAACACCTACCAGAACTATCCGCGGCTGGTGGGCGACTCTGGTGGCAAGAACTTTCACTTTGTTCACAAGTCTGCCGACCCAGAAACAGTGGTGGCTTGCACCATACGGTCGGCCTTCGAGTATGCGGGTCAGAATTGCTCCTCCTGCTCGATGCTGTACGTGCCCGAATCCCTGTGGGAGTCGAAAATCATGAAGCCTCTGCTGGAGATTAGCTCCAAGCTCTTTGTCAGCAAAGCCACCTACTGCAACTGCTTCTACTCGGCGCTGATCAACAAGCGGGCCTACAAGCGCTGCTACATGTGGCTGCGCTACATAGACCGGAATCGGAATTGCGAGCTTCTTACCGGAGGCACCAGCAGCAATAAGCTGGGCTACTACGTGGATCCCACTATTGTTCGGGTTTACAACCTGGAAGATGTCATCTGTAAGGAGGAAATGTTGGCGCCTATACTCTTGGTTCATGTCTATCCGGACAATCAGTTGGAGAAGACCATGGCGACGGTGGCCAAGATCAACCACGGTCTGATCGGTTCCGTCTTCGCCAGCGACAGCGATTTCATCGACGAAGCCTACAGGGTATTCAAGCTTAATGTGGCGAATCTGAATGTCAACGACAAGTCAACAGGCGCCATGGTGGCCAAGCAGCCCTTTGGGGCTGGTCACATGACGGGAACTGGCGAGAAGTTGGGAAGTCCTCACTCCCTCTTACGTTGGACATCGCCGCAAGTGATCAAGGAGTCGTACAAGCCACATGTCAACGTCTACTATCCCTACATGGGGATCAGTGATTACTTTAAGACTGAAGAGCCCCAGCCTAAATCCCAGCCGAAGCCACAGCCTAAGCCCGAAACCAACCATCAACCACAGCCTCAGCCTAATGCGGAGATCACAGATAACAACCAGAAGGATACAAAAGACAGAGATTAGTCGCAGATGGATAAAAATTTCAGTATTTTTTATAAGGGAAGGTGAAATATTTATTTTTGTATGAATATAAATTGAAGTTTAATGGGCGGGGGGGAAACCTTGGGGGAAGGGGAGCCGATTCCATCGACATAGCCGGAACTTTTCCGTCTCGTTATTTTGTAAATATGTCAAATTCCAGGTCTGATCTAGGATATACAAAAAAATAATATTCAAGCGCACTGGGAAAGTGATAATTCTCTAGTGCTGCTTGGTGGAGGAGGGGCCAACCCATTCGCGTATATTTGTTAAAAGAAAATGAGATGTTTACATGGAGTAACCAACAGCAAGTACCCCGAGCTGTTGTCATCTGTTGCCTGCTTCTTTTACTATCAATCTCCGCTGCAACGGCAGCGTACAGTGTGCCCAAGGAAATGACGGAGAATGGACATCATCGGCAAGACCCCGCCACGTGGAAAAGAATGTTGGGCCATCTTGATGGTCGGTGGTTGCATACCCAGCTACTGTACGATGCCTATCGTGATCGGCTGAGGCGCGATGAACAGGTAGAGGATAAGGTAGAGCCGCTGAATCAGGGGCGCCGACGGTCCAGTTCCAAGGGGGGCGATGAAAAGGAAGAACGAGCCGAAGAAAGAGCCGATAGGAAGAGGCCGGTTGGGATGCTAATATTGAAGATGGACAGCGTGCCCGACCGGTTGGAGGCATCTGTAAACACATCAGCAAAGGCAGATCATAAACAGGAAGCGGAAGACGAGCGGATGGAGGAGCCACATCGGATATACAGCATAGACCTTCCCAAAACCTCGCAGCAGCCAGTTACTGTTCCAGCCTCAAATCGTAACCCAAATCTCTCAAGGGAGTCCTTAACCAAGCCCAGCTTGGTCAGGCTGAGTGCCTTGATAGAATTGTTGAATGTTGTTGAGCGCCTCGAGCAGAGCGATATCGTAAGCGATCTCGCGAAAAGGATCAGCGATGCAATGGAGCCACACCTGTCCAGTAACAACTCCCTGTTGGCCGTCTCTTTTCAGGGCAAGATCGGTCTAGATTCAGAGGAACCAAGTCTCAATCAGCTTCTCGATGAAGTGGATCCCCAAAGGACGGCTACTACTTTCAAGCACATCCTGAAAGACTTACGGAAGCAACGACCGACCGACCAGCAGGGGAGCCTTTATGAAGACTATCTGAACATATTCTCCCAAGCGCTCAACGATCAGAAGTATCCTCGTCAGTCCTCCGAGACCAGTGATGAGGATATCCCCATAGAAGGTGACTACATTCGTAGAACGAATGGTCCTCGTCAGTCCTCCGAAACCAGTGAAAAGGATATATCCACGGATGGTGACTATATACGTAGAACGAATGATTTCAAATCATGTCGCTGTGAAAACTCAATGCCAGCGATGGTGGCAGCTGATCAGGGACAAGTGCAGACCAAGAAAAAGAACAAGCAGAAGCAGAAGGTCGTGGAAACCAATTACTTGAAATCCTTGGAGACGTTCCTCAAGATGAGCAAGGAGAATAAGTTCAATGGTGGCCTTAAGCCGTACTACTTGCCGACATCCAAGAGCCGTCAACTAATCTGGAACGAGGTTCCACTGCTCAAGCCGGGACCGAGCCGAGAAAGCCATAAATTGAAAACGGATAGAACGCGTCTTTACAACGAAAGTGAGATACTCAAAGCACAAGACAGCCGTGACTTTAAAACCAATATTAAAACGCATCCTTCCCCAGCGGAGGAGCTTCCATCTGCTCCTCTGGATCCCGATCGAATTATAAAGGGCTTGAAGGCCATTAAACAGTCATCGTTCCACAGCCTCTTCGACGAGTACCAAAAGCAAATGCAGATGCTGAGGCAGAGCCTGCAGTCCAAGCAGTCCGCCCGTGCACCATCCAAGCGTTACGCGGTCAACAATCTATACCCGGTCTCCGCTGTAGGCCCGGTGCCCTTTCCCGATGCACTGGTACATCAAACTGGCTTGGGCACCGAGCCGCAGATCGGGGGATCGGGGAATCTGATTAACAATATGGCCAGTCAAATGAATATATCTCCGCTGGAGCTGGCCCAACGCATTGTGGGTTCTAATGAGGGTCAAGGGCAAGGTCCCAATTCCCAAGGATGGCCTTATTCAGGTCAATTACCGATACAGTCGGGTAAGTGGTTGTGGTTTTTCAAAAGCTCTACAATTGTAGATGATGATGTTCTCAAAAAAGGAAACCAGATCAACAGTGGCCAGGTGGTGAATGCACCATTGAATACTTTCCACAAAACGGCGCAGCTTGTGCCTCGAGCAGGTCTACAACAACAGCCCCAGCAGCATCAACAGCTACCACAAGAGACGTTTGCACAGGATTCCCCCTCGCAAGAGACGCCACTGCAAGCCCAATCCACACAGGTGCGCCTGAACGAGAAGGATCCATCCAACATAGCCCCAGTACTGGATAAGATTCTCCAGCGTTTGGAGACAATACAGCAAAGCAAATGCGGCAACGACTCCAATGAAAACGATCTTAAAGACCTGCCCTGTTGTTTTGCCGATCCGGCAGATGGTATGGATATCTCACGAGTTCTCTCACGATCCCGATAACAATGCCAATTTACAGGTTCCCCCTGCGACATAAACGGTTCTTGGGAGTCCCTGGTTCTGGGCGTGCGGATCAATATACGGGCTCCGAAAAAAGACAAAAATGGAGATGATGAGAAGAAGCCCACATGCTATAGCCCCAAGTCAGGTAAAGCACGGCGACAGTGCGTGAAGATTAACCAATCCCAGCTGAAGGTCAAGAAAGAAGAGCTCTTACACTCCGGCTTCACGGTCAATGTCAGCGTGCAGGAAACCGTGCCACCACGACCTCATCTGCTCATCGAGAACCTAACGGACTGGGATTTTTCGGGGCATGCCCTAAGCGCACTGGGGGGACCCGTCTCGCTGGCGTTCCGCAAGTTTAAGTCCCAGATGGTGGGCAACTTCGTCGGCTATTGTCGCACCTGCGGTTGCGTGGATACCATATTTGGCTCGTGGACCTTCTGCCAGCCATCTAGAGACTGCCAGGACATCACCATGTCCATTGTGGATAGACGGGATCTGCTGAGACGGTATAGTTTGGACGAGAAGCGACGGAATCGCTACAAAGAAATGCTCTATCTGGGAAGCAAGTTTGCCAAGAAGGAAAGACAGCGAATGGAGGAGGATTTAATGAAGTTTCAAAGACCCACACCCGCCACCCCACCGCCGCAACTGCAACAGAGTGGCCCCTGCTTTTGATGGTTGAAATATTTTAAAGTTTTTCAGTAATTTTCACTGTTGCATTTATTTATTTTATATTTATTACACGCTTGTGCCGTTCGTATTCGGATTTCACATTCGTTGCGCCTGCTCTTTCTGGTGGTTGATGAAGGACATGGCATAGCCAATGGACCGCTTCACGCAGTGCTCATCCATGTGGTTGTGCGACTTGCACTGACGCAGCTGATCCGTCACGTACTCCACAATCCGCTTCCTGATTTGATCGCTATCGATGCGCTCCAGACGCTTCTCCACCTTGTGCATCAGCACATAGGCCTGGGGATGGTCGGCCACGTCGCAGGGCCACACCGAGGAGTGCCTGTGAGACCAGCTGGGACTCATATCCTGGGAGGAGGACTCATCTCGCGACTCATCTGATCCGCGCAGAGTCCGTGCCTGGGCCAAGGCCAGGACCATGCCGAGTACTAAGAAAAGCAGAAAACGCATTGCAATGAATCAACGAATGAAACTATTGGATTCCAGCCCCCGGGCGGTTAGTTTTATAGCCCTTATCAGCCGCTGAAAACCGCTGACTGACCCTTCATTTACATATGTACCTATATAGGTACCAATTTTCCTCACATAGCACTTTTTTTTGATAAGGAAGTTCACTGGCCCTGGCCAAGGTAAGGTGAAGCTGCACTGACAAAATGCCTGCCGGAGGAGACTTTGTCAGTCTCTATGATAATCTATAGCGAAACGATTAAAAATACGTCTTATATGGATGGGAACTTTGATTAGTTCTTTGTTGGTTTTCATTAAAAATTTAGAACAGAATTATAGCGCAATGAACGAACGAATCAAATGCACTCTTTTTATCGAATGTAAACGTATGGGTTTTACGATCTTGGAAATCCAATCGATGATGTCCTGTAGAACATGTTAAAAGTAAGTAGTTTAGCAAGTGGTTCAAATGGAAAATGTATTCCCAACCTACCTGAATACCGCTGCCTGTCGTCCCCGAACACTCTAGTATTTGCCAGTCGCGATCCTCCAAGCGGCTCAAACCCATCAAATCGATAATAAAGGAGCTGGACAAGGTCCCCAGAAGATCCTGTTTGTTGGCCACAACTAGCAGTGGAACATTCTGCAGTTGCTCATCCAGCAGGACATCACACAGCACGCAGCGAGCCTCGCTCAGCCGAGCCGCATCCTTGCTGTCGACGACAAAGATCTGCGGATGGATCATCCCTTTTAGGTGGAATCAATGCACTGATCAGTCGCGTCTTACCAAGGCCCTGACATTCTTGTAATAGTTGGCCCAGAGATGTCGGTGTTTCAGTCGTCCGCTTAGATCGAACATCTGTAGTTTGGTGTTTTTGATTTTGAGGCGCACTTCAGTGGCTTCCAAGGACGCAGCTGCCTTCTGAAAGGTGGCAAGATAATGCAGTTCGTGGGTTGGGTTGTTGGCCTAAGAAACACTCTTACACCGTCACTTAGTTGGTCAGCCAGACGTGCAGTCAGAGAGGATTTGCCAGCATTGTCCAGTCCCAGGACGAGTAGGCAGGGCTCCCTGGCCCTGGGGGGCAGGAGCTTGCGAATGAGCAAAACGGAGCCGTTAAAGCACATGGAGATCTTGTTGTATTCAAGTACAGATATGTATATGTTCTACTGTGGTTGAAGTAAAACTGCAGTTCTACTATGTTTTATAGATATTATTAGATTAGATGTACATATATTTATGAGTAGAACCTTAAAATAGCACACACAACGATGAACGATTGCTTATATTATTTCTTCATATTCTTGCACACCCAGTCCATGCCCTCCTTCAGGCCAGTGCCATTGACAGCAGTGCAGGCCTTGATCTCCCATGTCCGCCCCTGCAGTTGGACCAAGCTCATTTTCTCGGCCACTTCGGATGCGGTCATGGCATCGGGCATATCCTGTTTGTTGGCAAACACCAGCAATGGGACCTGCTTAAGGCGATTGTCCATCAGCATTTCGAACAGTTCGCTGCCCGCCTCCGGCAAACGGGCCCGATCCGTGCAGTCAATCACGTAGATCTGTCAAGGGAGGATTAGCGTTAGATAAAATACTTCGGACTATCTATCTTCGGACACACTCACCAGAACATCGGTATTGGCAAAATAGTTCTTCCAATAGGGCCGGATCTTCCACTGGCCGCCGATGTCCCACACATTGAGCTTGAATCCATCGGCTGCCACGGACTTGATGTTAAACCCGGCCGTGGGCGTTACCTGCAGGGGTTCACTCCTTATTTTTTTTGGGGAAAAACAGAAACGCTTCTGTTTCTTTTTCATACGAACCGTTGTTATGTCCTCGGACGCCAGTTGCTTCAGAATCGTGGTCTTGCCCGCATTGTCCAGGCCAAGAAGCAAAATGCGTGCTTCCTTTTCCGGATTGGGTCGCAGTTTTCGTAGCAGCGAAAGCAGACCCTATAGTTAAAAAATATTATTAGCTTTTTTGGATTTTTGAATTGTGCATAGGGCGCCAAAAGCACAGAGCAGTGCTGGTAAAAGCACCACACGACTAGTGTTGGGCAACGCAGCTTTTATGAGTGTATCCATGGCAACGATCGCGACAACAAACAAAATTAGATTTTAGGAAAAATTACTTAATAACAAATTGTAATTGGCTTATTACGCCACCAAAGGTGCCCATCAAGTGCATAACATACATACCATCTTATTCGATCTGAAAGCTGCAACAGCTCGTCACTATCTGTCCCGGAGCGCTGATTGTCTACGATAAGGTGAGCGCGGGCGCTCCTGAACGTGTCTTTTGGATTAGGAGGAAAACTTAGAAAAAAACCACCACCAAACACAACATTGCAGGTTCAACGCCAGGCAACTACTGCCAAACAATTCTCTCAACGCTCCACCAACCAACAACAACAGCCACAGCGAGAGCGGGCCAAAAGCGTCGCTACGCAACTGCCAGGTCTGGACTCGGTCTGGGCCTCTGTCTGTCTGCCTGTCGGGCCGTGTGGAGCCAGCCGAAACGGAAGAAGATGCCACAGTTACTATTTACGGGTTTCAACGCATTTGGCCAGCATGAATTTGTAAACAGCCCCCACGACGGCCGCGCTGCCGATGCAGTGTGTGCCGGTTTTAGTGGTTTGTAACTGGCAACAAAGCCGCTGCGCGGCGCGCTCTCTCACCCAATTGAAAATGTATACTAAGCAGTCCTTTCATTATAGAAATAAATGCGCACGACGGCGGCAATAGCAATAGCAATAGCAACAAAAAGAACCAGTGCACGATCTCGATTGCTTGGCGTTACACCGCCTATGCCCTGGACCGGAAGTTGTGGCTGAGGGGCCTGCTCGAGACAGAACCAGGCGAGTGCGTGGAAGTGGAAGCGCCTGGAGAGATCAAAGCCTTGGCCGCTAGCGACTCACACTGCCTGGTTCTGCTGTACACTGGCGAACTGTACAAAATTCAGCCAAAATTGGAGGCAACACTGCAAGCGATTCGACTGGAAATTCCCCCCAGACCAAGTACGGCAACAAAGCGGACTATTTTCGGGGCGGCCAAGGCTCCAGCACCTCCCCTCATCGAGCACATTGCCTGCGGAACAAACATCAACGTGGCTGTGAGCTCTGGCAATGCGGTTTACTCTATCCCTAGTTGCCTGCACCAGTTTCCCGATCGCCAGTGGCGAGTCCAACAGCTGGAATGTGGACATGAGCATGCTCTGCTTCTCAATGGAAACGGCGACGTGTATACCTGGGGAAATGGACTGTAGGTATTCCCAATCATGATTCATTTAGGTTTTTTTTTTTAAACTCTTGTTTACTTTTTCACAGTCGCGGTCAGCTGGGACAAGAGACCTTGGGTGTGGAAGAGACGCCCCAAATTATAAACTCGCTAGCGGGGATCAAAGTATGTTCTTGTCTTCGCTTCTTATCTCATTTGTCACAGTCACACTCACACTCGAGCGTTAATTGTAGATAACTGGCATTGCTGCCGGCGGATGGCACAGTGCGGCTATATCCGCATTTGGAGATCTCTACACTTGGGGCCTCAACTGCAGCGGTCAACTCGGCATGCGCGTTATGAAACCCGGTGGCTTGCTGAAGGAGCCCACTGTGTATCCCCTACCCCAGCTGCACGATCTTCCCGAGTGCTGCAGCTCCAGTGGGGATGATGAAGGCGTCTGTGAGCCTCTCAAAGTTTTCGCCGGTTCTCGTCACACTCTGTTGCTCCGGCGGTGTGGGAGGATATGGGCTAGTGGCTGGTGCATCCACGGTCAGTTGGGCAAGCAACTGTGTGAGCAGAACTTTTGGGACGCATTCCAAGCTCTAGACGGAGTTGGTGTAGACCTTGATTTCGTCAACGGTTTCTGCGGCCCTTGGGCAACGCTGCTAATGGTGACTCAAAAGAAGAGTGTTTCCCCTGCCTGATGGTATTTCATGAATGGGGGGTTTTCGTATAGGGGGTTTCATATAGGGGGTTAATCAAGAATAGCAACCTGTTTTTTGTGGGGTTTCGTGTGGCATTGGACTAGATAAGGTTCAAATTAATGGCCACCTCCCAAGCAGAGTAATTAACGGTCGTCATTCTGGTCCACATGTCAGACAAATCTGGTTGAACACTTAAAATGATACAATAAATGTATTATTTAATTTAATATTTGTTTTTATTTTGATAATTTTTAATTTAAAAATGGCTTCTAATCCATTTAGCCAAGAAAAGAACCTTAACACCCTGTTCCGCCACCGAGAGTAAAGTGGATACACGATATCTACATCTGAACTACATATGGAGATGTAAGATGTGTGTCGTTTCGGTTTCGTAGCATATTTTTGGGAGTAAGGTTTACGTAATTCGCAACATTATTCGGAAAAATCATCAGTGCAATATCTATGAATTTACGTAATTCGCAATACTGTTCCGTATACAATATGTAGCTAATTTGTAGCAAATTTGTCTTTAGCGTGTAGTTCTCATGAAATTGGTGAAAGATTTTCTTCTTTTGTATAGATATAGTTGGCTATATCTCGGCTATACAACGTCAGATCTGGGCGTGCCATACCTTTTTGTGATCAGCAAAGTGACATCCATCCATTTATACAAGAAAAAGTATATGTACCTCCTGCTGTGTTCTGTTTAAATCGGTTTTGTGTTGAGTACGTTATTGTGGACGTTCTGTGTTTGTCTTTGCTATGTTTAGGTAGAGTTTTCGTTATGACCGCCATCTCACAACTCAATAAATCTTTTTGTATATTGTTAATTAACATTTTAAGATTATGAGATGTTTAATTCAAGTGCCGATAAGTACCCAGGCTCTTGCTATATACAAAAAGGTAACCTAACCTCAATTTTAAAAAGGCTCGTGTATGAAGCTCTGTTGAAAGAAAACTTCCATGTAATCCAAAGTGGAAGCTATTAAAATCAGCTTTTGATTTATTTGAACAATCCATATAAATTTCTATTTTGCAATCTATCTACAATGTTTAATATAGTTACGTGAAATTTTAAACTCAATTACGAGAGGAAGATCGAATCTAGAGCTAGAACAGCAAGGCACTATAGCGTTGAATGATCCGCATTGTGGCTGAAATCAGGCGAAATTCAAATAGGATATCACCCACAGAATGGTTTAAATACATACAAGGACATAGGAACAATAGGACAATTCCCAGGACCGCCGATGCTTTCCCAATCATCGCCGTGAGGCGATCAGTTTCGGCACTCAGCCTTGATGACATCAAATCGAAACGCTCTTGTTCCTTATACCAGGCGTACCCATCAAGTGGCGAATGCCCGAGTTTTCCCTTCCCGGCTAGAATCTGGGATGACTTTGTTTGGAGTTGCAGCAATACCTTGGCATATTCTTCGCACTGGGCGCTCTGGTGCTCGTCCAATTCTTGGTCCGGGAAACGTTGTTTGTGTCTTTCAAGGCCAACCTCAGAGAAGCCCCCATGGATCTGGGCGAACTGTCCAGGTTAAGGTTGCTGCCATCGTCTATTATTTTTTTTTTGTTTTCACTCACCCCGTAAATAGTTAACAAAATCAGAATAACTATCAACTGCATTTTAAAACATTTGTATTGAACTGAAAAAGTTATACTTTTAACAATCGAGAAATACTACATAGATTGGCAGTATTTGCCAAGGCTCGAAAGATTGTTTCGATACAATTTCGATTAGGAGTGGTCCGAACTCTATTTCCAGCTTTTTGAAGGTTTAATATCAACATACGCCATGTGCAACAGCGAAGGAATATACAAATGAGTGGGGCATACAGCGGGATATAAACTAGGAGCAGGAAGGAAAAGGAACTACTATGTATTTTAATCCGTATGGGTTTCAGGACTTTCCAGGACAAGACCTGGCTGTATATTTGATAGTCCTTATTGTGATTTAAGCATCTAGTTCTGGTATAGGCCCTGTCTCTCCCCTCATTACTCAGCAGCAGCGGCAACGCCTCCAGGGCGGCTCACACAAAAATTTTCATCTTGGGGTAGGACGACCACAGCCGTGCCCGTTGATGTCAGTGCCATTGTGCCGTAGCCGTAGCAGTAGCCGTAGTCGTTGACGTTGACGTCGCAGCGCATTTAATCAGTAAATTTTATTTTTAAAAATGTTATTAAACAATATTTGCCATAGCAAAAGTCAGACGAACATAGTGCAATAAACTTTTCAGCAGAGCGCCGATGAGTGGTCGGCCGAACTGACTGACGAACTGACTGATTGACTGTCGTCGAGTTGGGCCTGCCCGCCTGCCCGCCTGGGGGTTGGGGGTTTTTCTTTGTTTTAGCTTTGCACTTGGTGGGCTATTTTCCGCGAACGCGTGATAATTTCGATTTCGTTGAAGTGTGATCCGCGAGAAGGTTTCGATTGGCAAAGTTCTTAGTGCGGCAGGCGTATATGGTTCGACTTGGGATCGTTCCAGGGAGCCTGTTCTCTAAGGAGTTTTGCCATGAGTTTTTTGCGATTTTCAAGTCTTCGCTTGCCCCAACCATAGACCCGACCGTGTTGTAGAGCCCTCAATGGCCGCCTCTGTCCAACCGTCTATAAATTCAGATATATGTATGTAAGTATATGCTCTATAAGTATGCGAGTATACATATATGTATGGATGTACATCTGTGTGTGGTCTGTAGGCGAGTTCAACGCTTTCATGTTATTTGCCAAATGAAAAAGTAGAAAACAAATGTTTATCTTATAATGCACTCTGTGTGGCAGTTCTGTTCTGTTCTGTTCGGTTCTGTTCTGGAGACGAGACGCGCGGACAGACGGAATGCGGTGCGTAAATAGGCTTTGCTTTGCTTTTGGGCTTTACTTTTTTTCACTTTTTTTTTCATTTTATGAGCGTTGGTTTTTTTTTGTTGGGTTGGCAAACTTTGTTATCGAAAAAAAACGAAAGAAGAAGAACTCTGGCTGGAATATTCTGCCAGAGGCCTAGATGGACGCACAGAAGGGGCACCGAAGAGGGCAGGGCGGGCAGGGAAGGAAGACGGCGAACCAGCGGGTGCTTGTCACTTTTAGGTCGCAAAACTATTTGCAGCTAGAAATTGCCACCGCAGAATGACTAAGAGAGTGCAGGGTAGAGTGGAAGCAGAGCGGGAGAGCGGGAGAGAGATGGAGCGATGGAGAGTTCAAGCGCCTGACTCAAGGCAATCACTGTCTGCAGCTTATCAGGGTAGCAGCAGCAGCGGCAGCAACAGCAGCAGCAGCAGAGCAGCACTTGAGGGCCTGGCTGGGCCGGGTCTGTCGACGACCATCCCAAGTACGAAAAGTGCTAATTGTAGACCCCGACCCGACCCCACCCCAACCCCACCACAGGCGTCCCTGGCCTTCATCATCATTCATTGGGCTTTTCGTTTCTCGAAAAGCGGAATTCATGCGTGCCAGGAGACGCCAAAGTTTCAACAGAAATCAGTCAATCATAACCGAAAACATGAAAGAGAGTGCCTGATGGGGGTTATACAGACTGGAATGCATATACTCCTAAAAAACATGCCCTAAGACGGTCATGAATATCCTACACTCGATCCACACAGACACGTGGTGAAGGCTAGAGGATACTCTTCTCTGATGGATCGTCTGGGGCAGTAGTAGACGCCTGTTTGCCCGCTGTCCAACAGGCGAGTCTGTACCGCCCCCCCTTATGTATTAACCGCCTCATCAGCATGCCATTAGAGGCGTTTACTCCCCCACCCTCTCCCACCTTCACTGTTTGTTGTGTTGTGTGCAAAGGTCTCATCACTTGGCCAGTTCCCGCTCCCTGACCTACCTTGGGGCTCAGCGAGTATCTGTGTGGGTGGGTGGGTGTTTCACTCTCTCTCTCTCTCTCTGTCTGCGTGTGTGTGCGCCTATTTACTTTTTGGCGTACATTGAACCGCAAAAACTCAACTCAAAAGCAACGAAACCCATTCCCCCCAACTAATCATCACTTTGTTTTTGCGTTAATGACTTGCCTTGTCCCTCCAGTGCCCCTGCCCATCGCCCCATCTCTCTGGGTCCCTTGCTCTCTATCGTATCCACATGCAATCCTTGGGGAGGGACACACACTTAAGTGAAAAAAAACGAGAAGCAAAACGTGTTCCCAAAACGTTTTGGCATCCCAAATGTAAATGGAAGCAGGAGATCCTGTCCTGTCCCACCACTCAAAGTGCCATAAAAATTATGCATGAATGTATTTGCTTCATTTCTACACTTGCCGCCTGCTGCCTGCTGCCTGCCGCCTGCTGCAACACATGCCTGCCCAAATATAAAAAAAAGTACCAACATGCACCCTCCACCCTGCACCCGCCCTTGACTAGCCAAAAAGAAAAACCAGAAGAAAAAAAATGGTAAAACGAATGAAGGGAACGAACGAAAATGAAACGAATGCAGCGTCGCATTTTTACGGCTCCATTCATGTGACGACGGAAGTGTCAAGTGGCTGTTGGCAACTCCTCGTCGACAGGAGGCGACTCCTCCTGCACTCCTCTCATCCTGCACGTCCTTTTCGTCAACGTCGCCGGAGCGGAGCTGCCGTCGTTTTCGCTTCTCTTCTCTTCTCCTCTCTCTGCAACGAAAATGCCGTTATTGTTGCCAGTTGTCTACATGCTCTATGCTCTCTCTATGCACCATGTACATCACATCACATCACCCCGGCCACCCCTACCCACCCCCTGCCCCTACACTGTCTACGTGCGCCTCCAAGTTACATTCTGCTTGCCAATCTACCTCCTCCCTGCCTCTTCCTCTCTCCCACTCTCCCTCTCTGCGATGGCGTCTGCCGTTGAGTGGGCAAAACTTTTTAACGTACAAATGTATGAACATACATATATACATATGTGTGTATGTATGTATGAACATGTATGTATAGATGTTTCATTTTTTTTTTCTTCACATTTTCCCCATTTTTTTTTCATTTTTTTTTTTGTGTGTACTTTGCTTCATTTTTCTATGCCCTTCATTTAGGTGGCTTTGTTCTTTTCGGAGTACAGTTGTGCACATAGGGGTAAGTAGCCTCCGTCAAGTGGGAGTCTAAGTAGACAGAAAGATTTTTGATATGAACCAATATTCGATGGAAAGTTGGGGTATGTTTCAATGTAAGAATTTGCAGGTACACAGATAAACCCTGTGGAAACCCCACTTTTGCAGGTCTGGATATTATGAGAAGAGTTCAATTCCTTGACAGAGAACTTCCTTACTGCATCAGGAGGACCTTCCAAAATGCTGGAGCCATGGGTCACCGCTTAATTATAAAAGAATGATTAAATGCGTATACAATACAAGTTTCAATTCAGCCTGAATTCGCAGTGATTTCCATTAGGGAAATTTAAGGTTCCATTTCCCTGGCTTCCCCCTGCTGCGATTGCCATGACAGATGTCTACATCGTTACTGAAACTTGCTTGCGTTGGCAGCTCGAGTGTCCTGTGCTCCGTGTCTGGCAGCAGAAAATAACAGTCTAATTACAATTAGCTACTTACTTAACCAGCAATGATAGACCCTCCGATTACATGATTACAATGTCCGCCGTCCCGCAGCACAGGCCAAAATCCACCACTACGGCCAGCAGACCAGACCAGACCCAGACCAGACCCAGACCAGGCCAGACCTCCTGCAACCTCTTTATGGGAGAGCGCTTTCGCTTTCGTTCGTAGCGCATCCTCTCCCCGGAGCCGGCTGGACATTTGCATTGCGTCTGCCTGTCTAATGAAATTCCGCTGCTTCCAGCTCCTCTGTTTGGCTGCACGACCTTCGCCTGGCACCGTTCAGTTCAGTTCCTGCCCCTTCCCGTCCCGACTAGTTGCAGTTTTTGGTCAAACAAAACGCCCAAAACGGCGCCATCCATAGCCACAGCCACTGCCACAGCCACGACCATGACCAGGGCCGTTTTCCAATGCCTGCGCGCTGGCTGTGCTGTGCGGCCTCTGCCTCTGCCTCTGGCTGGCTGGTTCTCTCTGGGTCTCTCTCTCTCTGGCTGGTGTTGTCGGTTGTTATTTTTGGCGCAGCATCAACATGGAAACGTGCTGCCAGCCAGACTGCATTTGCCGCGTGCCACATGCCGCCAGCTGCCGTTAGCTGCTGTTGCCTGCCGCCTGCTGCTGGCTATGGCTCTACGTACAACATATATGTATATCTGTGGCAATGGGGCGACGTGGGCATTGGAGTTGGACTCGGATTTTGTGTTTGTGTGGGGCACTGCATCCTCGGTCCCAGTGCCACTGCCAGTGGCATTGACATTGGCGGGCGAAAGTGTGGCACCATGGCAGGCACACTTCTTCTGCCTGTTGCTCTTGTATTTTTGGCTTGTTGCATGCCACACATACACAACAACACGCACGCTGAAATGGCACACTCCGCGTATACGTAATATGCCTGCTCTATTTTTATGTTCGCTCACCATGAGTCATAGAGCTATGCATGGGGATTATGGGCGACTAATCAGTACTGTTCTTGATACGAAGTTGAGTCAGAAAACTTTGGAAAAGTACTTCAAGTCATTCGCCATGGACTGGAATATCCTTAGAAAATCTCCCTCCCTGCACTCGTGGCATGCCACTACTTGCAACTTTTCCACTCGACAACTCTGGGCTTCAACCAAGCGGTCTTCAAGTTGTCGATAAGCCTTCAGCATCAGCTACAGCTTCATTTTCATCTTCATTTCCATCTTCATGCTCCTCACATGGGGGAGAATCGAATCTATTTCCATTTTTAATCTCACTCTTCTTACGATAATATGCACAATTTTTTCCGTTGTCTGCCCCGAAAAAAACCGTTGGACCACATGGCTGCTGTCTGCTGTCTGGTGTCTCTCCTCTGCCCCCCACAAATATCCCCGTCTGGCTATCAGTGTCTGTCTTTCGGTCCTGCTCCTAGTCCTGGCCATGGCCATGGCCCAAAGTGCTCGCACATTCGATTTACATGGTTCAATACTTGGGGATTCTGTGGCGGCTCCAACTTCGACTATGATTCTGGTGTATGGGTATTTTTCTTCTGCTCGTTTCATCGGTTCCGTAAAGTATATTTTTTTTGCCTTTTGCTTTTTTGCTCGTTTGCATATTAAAATTTCATATGAATTTTTGCTTTATTAATATCTTGCAGTTATTTTTGTTGGTTGCGTTTGCAGCAGCAGCTCTCAGCCAGAGCACAGACTGGTGGCTGGTGTGCCAGGGTTAGTTGGGTTCTTGCTCCATTTGCCCCATCAAACTGCACATTGAAATTAAATTTCATTTGTGTCTTGCCTGCTTACTGCAGAGAAGAGGACAGCGGAGAGAGGAGAGAAAAGAGAGGAGAGTGGAGAGGTTTGTGGTTCTCCATCTGCATCTGCATTTCGTTGGGGATACAGTTCTGGGGTTTAGCCAGCGCGATTTATTGAATTATTTCGCCAGCAGCTGGTAAATTCGATTTGCACGCTGGCAGCCATATCAGATACATTTACCAGCATATACACCAGTATCCGTATCCACACACATACATACATACATACGTATGTATATAGATACTCGTATTCTCATCATCGTGTGGAGTTCAACTAATTTGTTTTCACTCCATTGCATCGATGGCGACGATAGCGACGACGACGTCATTGAAAATTAGACAAATTGAAAGAGTCAAAAAGGCAAAAAAAATATACAAAAAATATGGCGAAAAAAACACAGAATATATACACAAAATATGGTATGGTATGTGCTTGGAGCGTAGAAGAAGTTGTGGAGTCGAACAACCAATACAGCTGCACATTCAATTTGCACACACACCAGCACAACACTTGGACAGCGCGACAGCGCGCAGCGGTGGCATGTCATTTAAGTAGCAAATATCGCGCGCCCCCCAAATGTCCGCTTGGTAAGGGTACTCGCGCTGCCACTTTACATGTGTGTTTACATGTGTTTTCATAATTCCATTGAAGCATTGAAGATACAGATGTATGTACATCCAATCAAAATTTGTTGAGAGCCCTGGAGACCACCTTCAAAATGCACGCTCAAGAAATCGGGTTCCAAAAAAAAGTAAGTGAGGGTGTTACTGATCTTACTGTTTATATTGTCATGGGTACTTCTGTATATGTAAGATGGAATATTTATGGAATATATGTATGTATGTGAAATACGAGTATATATTTGACAATCTTAAGCCTAATCGAATTTGTATAGTTAACAGTTGAATCCTTTAAGCGTTTTATGGTAATCCAAGCCTAAGAATTCATAAATATCATATCTCATGTGTATCATCATATGTGTATGTATGAAAATATGTGTGTGTAATGGGCTATCTCCGTACGGAACATATTATGATAAAATATGTCATTACATCAGAATTGGTTGCTATTATTATTGCTTAATTTCGATGAAATATTACTAGTAATTATTATAATATTATTAGTAAGCAGCGAAGCGGGCGGCTCTGTTAGTATATCATAAATGTTTTATAATGAAATGATTGCTTTAATTGGATTAAGATTCTTGTGGAAACACTAAAGAATTGCTTATTCCTATTATGAGAAAATAAATGATTTTGGGCACTTGTTAATCCTGCTAGACATATGCACACACACATATGTAAGAGTGTGTAGTGGTAGTCATTCAGCGTCTCCCCTTTTGTTGCGGCTAGTAAATTAAGTAATTATGGATCATGGCTGTAGAAGAAACTTTCCCAAAATCCACGCATGAGTACCCCTGCCAAGAGACATTCTATATCTCTCTTTTGGCTGTTGTGCAGTGTTTTTTTTTGTTGTTGTTTTTCGCCTTTTGCTTCTGCTGGTGCTTCTTCTTTTTGTGCGCTTCGACGCGTCACCGATTCGCTGTGCGTGCCCTGAGTACCATGTGTGTGTGTGTGCGTGTGTGTGTGTGTGTGAATGCGTTTGTATGTGAAGTTTATTCAACCAAAGGTTCGGTTCATTGAACTTGGCCGAATGGCGAATATTCGGTTGTCGTAGGTTAGGGGCAGACCAGGCGCCCATTGTGCATTCACGAAATGAAGTTGCGGTGAGCTAAGCACACTCACTCCTCCATCCACTCTTTCTTTCTGCTTCTCTCCCTCTCTCTCTTTCTCTCTCTCTCTACACATACATATGCACATATGCATTCGGAATGCATTTATGAGAACGCACAAAAGAAGAACTGTATGGCTGACTCTGACTAACTGACTGACTGACTGACTGAAAACTGTGACGAAAAGTGCATTGGCAAAAGCATTCACACTCACTTGCACACACACACTTGCACACACACACACACTCACATGTGTATCAAAAGCGCATAAAAAGCAATAAGTGAGCACTTTATGGCACTGAGGAAACGTCGCGACGTTTGGGCAGCCTTTCCATGTGTCGCATGTTTTGGAAGTGCCGCTATGGGGTGGGGGGTGGGGCACCCGCGTAGGGTTGATAACAAACATTTGTCATAGAGGTAATAAAGCAACGGTATACTTGTCAAGGGAGCACCCCCCACCCCCTCCACTGCAGGGCTATGCTCGGAAGACATCGATAAACGTGTAAAGATCTTTGCAATGTACGAGTATGTATTTATATAGACTAGAGTGGGGTCAAATAGGTCACATAGGTCAGTTTTACAATAACACAGCTAAGATAATGCACTGTAATGTACCCTATCGTACACCCTATACCTATTTGACCCCATTCTACTCTGCATATGTTTAATCGATTGTAAAAATCTGTAAAATTACAAAAACACATGAAGGAAAAGTTGGAAAAAGTGCAACATTTTGTAGCTCCACCAAAACACAACGGAACTTTTAAAAGTTGTTCAAACTTGTCCTAATGCAAGTTCTAAAAATATATTTACATCAATCAGGGAAAGAGGAAATCACCCAAATAAATTAAATTAAATATACGGGTTTTAAATAAAAACATAAAGAAATTCACTTTAATTGAAACATCAGTTTATCAAAAATTTGTAGAAAATAAATATAATTTATGTAAATATGATATAAATTTATTTTAATTATGAAATTATATATTGAAATAAAATAGTTTGATATTAATGTAAAAATAAAATTCATTTCCTATCGAAGTGAAAGTATCAGGGACAGTAATCATTATAGGTAAATATGTATGTACATATGTACATACATACATACATACATAAATATATTTTCAAAAGCCTTGTAGGCTTAAATTATATTAATATTAATTTGTTGGGAAAAAGTCTGATCTAAATTCAGAAAATATTTAATAAAGGAAAAAATATAACTTTTGAACTATGAATATATTTAAATAAATTTGTATTAATGTCGGTATTACAATTTACACTCTCTGAACAAATATGTACATATATTATTATACAAATTTAAAGCCAAGTGTAAATATTACAATTTCAGGCCCCTTGGATTGCTTTGGATGCTATCTTGGAAGAAACTACATCCACCTAGACCATTCCTAGATCATTTCTATCCCGACTCCTCTCCTCCAAAAACCTCCACCTACTGGCAATAGTAAATTTAACAATAGAAAATTTTATATTCCGACAAATTTGATTTAATTTTTATTTCTGCTTTTTTTTCGGCCAAAACTCCATTCTTTTATTCCGAGTCTGTCTGCAGTTCTTGGCCAGTTCTTGTTGCCAAATAAGCGCTTTGTCTGTTCTATGAAATTTTACGCCTTGATGGCTTTTGCCCGGGCTCTGCTTTGATTCCGCTGCCTTTCAATTGTCACCAACGAAGATCCGCCAGTCAACGTCAACTTACCACAAAATCTGCCAGAGGAGGAGTTGGTTGTCGGAGTCGGAGATGGAGACGGAGTCGGAAACTAGCTGACTGACTGTCTGTGGAGCTCGGTTCGGTGGCGTCTTGAGGCTGAGGCAGAGGCAGAGCTCAGAGACGGAGGCCGCCCAAAGCTTTCATAGACGAAATATGAGGCGCAACCGAAATGGCAAACGAAGCCGGGTGGCAGACCGAATCTTCTGCCCTCCCCAGCTGCTCTTCCTCGCTGTGCCCCCTGCTGCCTGCTGCCTGCCGCCTGCCGCCTTCCGCCTGCCACTGGCTCTTCCTCATTTTGCATATGGGTAATTTGAGAACATTTGCGCTTTAACTGCATGTGAAAAATAAAAAAGAAGAGCGAGAAAAAGTGCAGCATAAAAAAGAGTCGACGAAGAAAAATATGTGCACATGTGTCGCCTGCTACGGTCTCCGTCTCTGGGCTCTGGCCTGGCCTGGATATCTCTTCTGTGCATATCTCTGTGGCCGTGTCCATGGTGTAGTACTTTCAAAGGCCTAAACCGATGTTTTCTTGTTGTTGCTGACTTTGAGGGCTTCATCATCTGCTTTTGGCTGGTTGGTAGATGGCTTGGTTGGGCCTCGGTCTGGGCCTCCGACGAAAACTGACAGCGACGAGCCGGTCTATGGAGTGGAGTGGCGTGGAGTGGAGAGGAGAGTGGCTTAGGCTTAGGTATTTGGTCTAGGCGCTGTTGCCACCAACTGGCCAAGGGTAGGAGATTCCGGCAACAACAACAACATGAGGAACAACAACAACTGGCGGCACATTTCAAGTTGACTTTATTTTCAGTGTCTGCTCTGCTCGGCTCTGCTCTGGTGCCGGTCTTTTGGTCTTTCGGCCTCTCGGTTTGCATTTTTACTTTGCACTCTGTTTATTTTGCATTTCTTCTCTTCTCGTTTTTTTTCGTTTTTGTGTTTGCTTGGCTCCGAAACTTGATGAATTGGGAATTAATTCCTTTGACATTGTTTTCTCAATTCCAGAGGAACGGATTGAAGCCTTCCGCCGATACCTTGCAGTCCTACGATTTGGGGGAGGCTAAGCGGCTCGATGAACGTGTTGGATAGGGCCAATAACAGCCCTTTAACTTGAGCCAACAAATACTAAAAAATGAAGCCAAAATGCATTTTTTTTTTAAGATTAGATTGGATTAAAATTAATTGAATTTCGCTAGGTTCGCTCTGTTCTCCAAATCATCTTTATGCCATATTCCTGCAATCGTTCTTTAATCCTCCACTACCCCACTGATACCCTTTGGGGCTTTGACCAATCCCATGTCTGAGCATGTCCTTATCTCACAGGAAACACATGCAGATACCCAGTGTGTGTGTGTGTGTGTGTGTGAACATGTGTTACATGCACCGTGAATGCCGGCATTTCGGGGCATTTGATACTCGTATCTTTTGTGGCACAACTCAATGAAATTGTTTTTCCACTCTTACACTCTTACTCTCACTCTCTCTCTCCCCTACTCCCCCCGCAGCTACTCACAGACATTTATTTACACATTGGCTAAGCCCGTGACTTTTTTGCCACCCCTCCTCCCGTTTCTGGGACTCGGTGACTCGCCTGGATTCCCCCAATTCAGCTTTGTCTTCTCCACCTCCGCGTGTAACTGCCGCCTCTCTTGCTCCTGGCCTGGCCAAAGTTCATTGCACTTTTTGCGCAGAATTTGTTGCCTAACCAGCCGGAGAACAAACGCACGGACGTACGGACAATGTGTGTTGCTGCCTGCCTGCCTGCTGCCTGCCTGCCTGCCATTGTTGTACCCTGCCTTGGGTGGGGTTTCGCGACTCTCACCAGATCTTTGTGGCTCAAAGATGGAAGTATATCCAGCCCCAATGGAATACAAACTAAAGCTAGAAAGAGAATGATGGACAATACATCTATTTGGATGAGTATTTTCGCTGAACGCTGAACCGCTGAAGGGTATACAAACTTCGACTTCCTAACCCATTCTTTCATCTTGTTTTTGTTGCTGCTGCTCTCCTGCTCTTCGACTCTCTTTCTCTCGCTTTCTCACTGGCTTTTTTAGTCCGTTTGAGTGTGTGTGCGAGTGTTTTTTTCGTGTTTGGCGTTAACATTGGCAGCAGGTGTTTGACATTGCGTCAAAGGTATCGTTGTTGTTGCTGCTGCTGCCACTACCTCTGCCTCTGCCATTGTCTCTGCCCATGGACTGACTGGTTGCCTTTGCTGCCAGCCTGCCTCAATGCCTGGCCTGACAGCCTGCCACAGGAAGCCATACAGTTTGAGTGTGTGTGTGAGTGCAAGTGTGTATGAGTGTGCGTTGGCCAAGTTGTTTTCATTGTTAACAAGCTCTCTGTTGTTGTAGGTCGCAAAATGTGAGCCACCAGGAGGCAGGGACGCCAGTGCCAGCAAGGGATGGGGTGGAATGAGAGAACGATTTCAGCTTATGCGAAATT
Organism: Drosophila azteca; assembly: GCA_005876895.1. Taxonomy (NCBI): domain Eukaryota; kingdom Metazoa; phylum Arthropoda; class Insecta; order Diptera; family Drosophilidae; genus Drosophila; species Drosophila azteca. The sequence goes on from VCKU01000004.1 coordinate 22,387,433, forward strand.
AACTTTCGGCGTGTAAATGGGCTTCACAATTAGAGCCTGGAAATTGTGTTGTTTTTGTTTTGTTTCTGTTTTTGCGTCGAGATAGGCCTAAGGGGCTAATTTGGCCATAAGTAGGAGATGGCTGCGTACGCGGGAAACATGGCTGGCCATTAGCCTGGGAATAGGCTTCTCTTCTTCAGTAGATCTACATACATATGTATGTACATTTCTCTCTCTATCTCTCTCGGTGTTTATCTTTCAACTGGGACTAAGTGTATTTGCATCTTGCTGTTATCCTTTTGGACTTAGGAATTATCTTAGGTCAATCTTTATGGCATATTGTATGTGTATTGTTCTGAGAAAATGGCAGACAACGCCAACAAGTACGCCCAACATTAACATCCCCTTCATTTCTTCGCTCCGCATTCGACAAATGAGCCAAATATTCAATATTCCGCTCATCCGAAAGTGCTGATTGGTGCTTTGGACAAAGAATGTCCTGATTGTCATGCGCTCAAATTTAAACTAGAGTCAGATGGTATGAAATTAAGATGAAATTAAGAAATCGCTATTGAACGGCTTTCTTTTTGGCCTATAACTTCATATACCTAATTGTGTAAAAGAACAGCAGAAAAAACATGTATTATTAATTTTTCAAGAAAAAGTATTCCATTTAAAGCTTTTCTTTAAACCATCTTTTCTGGCACAATCATAATGTTAAGATCTTAAAAGAAAAGTCTAGACATTTGCGAGTTGAGTTGTAAAATCGAACAAATTTTTATTCAGAAAATCGGAGCCTTAGATGTAATGTTACAATGAGGTAAGAGGTACAATTTTGTAGTCTATTATTATTGCTAGAAGCACGGGTACATCGGTACTGCGGGTGACCAATTGAGGGCATGCAAGCATGAGTATTTTTGGACTACATTAGATTGCTATTTGCTTGCTGCACTTGACTTTTGGGATGTCGAATGTTAATGAGTTTATTCGCTCACACCCTAGCAGTCATAAATTAGCTACTTTATGTATGTTTTTTACTTATGTTTATATCAGTGAATGTGTGAAGACTCTTGATCTTTAAATACAATATTGTGTTCCTATTTGAACACATAACAAATGTATAATATTCTATTTTTCTTAAGATTAAGCAGATATATTCTATGAAAAGGACTACAAACTACTTTTGCAATATGATGTAGTACCAACGTATTATATGTATATTACATAACCAATCAGACATGGCAAATTGCAGTTAATACGCAGTTTTCCTTCCTCCCCATAACATTTTCCATATCCAATTGGTCAAGTCCATTCAAATGGCTGTGCACGGTCGAATAAATTTTCGCTACTAATCAGGCGGCGGGCATTGGTAATGGCAATTGGCCCGAATAGAGCCCCAGAGAACCCGGCAAAACGCAGCAAAACTAAATCAAATAGAACTTGAACTGCAACTCGAGCGGAATGGAACGTACTCGATGCTCGGTGCTCGATATGTCTATGAATATACTATATGCTAAAATAAATATCTCTTCAACTTCTCCTGCTCTCCTGCTCCTGCCCCAGTTCTCCACTTAAACCACCGCCAACCCTCTCCCCAGCCCTGTCCATTGATTGCTAATTTGATGCCCATTTGCTGTGGGTTTTTTCCATTTTTTACCCATTTTTTTGTTGTTGTTTTTTGTGCCTCTGTTTGCCATTGGCCAACAGCTGCAATTGAAGGCAAATATTGCGTATACGCCCCACAGCCTGTCCGCCTGTCGGCCAGCACTTACGCATGATTTTCCGTTTGGCCATTTCTTTTTTTTTTTTTTTCTAAGCAGCAGCAGGGAAGCGGCAGGAGGCAGCAGGAGGTAGCAGGCAACGTCTGCATGCATAATGCATGTGAAAACGCATAAAAGGATATTGATCTGCCCCCGGCCAACAAAGCGACCGCTATGCATCAGAACCAGAGCTGATGGCAGGGGCAGGACAAGCAGCAGGCATGCCCCAGGATGGCGGCAGGAGGAGGAGCAGCCGCAAAAGTTTTTTTTTCACAGGAAGAGAAGGAGTTGGCCAAGACAGCGAGAGTGTGTGTGCTGTAGGCCTCGAAAATTGCGTTCGCATTTCTGTATAATTTTCCCCATTTACCAGTACATATGTACAAGTGTTTTATACCCAGTATATCGACGAGCCAGAGGGTATGCCAAGGCGACAAACAGAAGGATGACATTAAATATATAAATATATGTTTTTTAATGTTATTTTTGTAAGCCTTTTCTTTATGATTTGATTGACATTTGAGTGTGTAACAGGTATCTTTTAGTCGTCATGATTGAGTAGAAATTTCTCGACGTGTTTTATGTACACACACACACAGACACATGACTTGCGCTGTAGTATATACTTTTAGCCATTATATGCAATTCTGTGGCGCAACTTACGCACTTTTCGTTGTGCGTTTTGTTTTTGTGCTCGCATGCGTCACACGTCCTGCGTGTGCCCCCAGCTCCAGTTGGAGCTCCTTCTGCTCCAGCTAGAGAGTGCGTGAGCGGCGGCGGGGCAGGGGGTGAGAGGCGGCGCCAAGTTTCTGCTGCTTATGCAATATTTATAATTATAATCATATTTTCCATTTCCATTCCAATTCCCATTCCCCATACAATGCATATACAACAACTCCAGCGACTCGTTCTGCGCACTGCTGCACAGAGCCCGGCCTTAAATTGCATTTAAAAGATTCTGATACCCAACGTTCTTCACTTGCCCCACTCTCCAGTTGGTCTGTTCTCCACTTGCCCCACTCTCCAGTTGGTCTGTTCTCCATTTCTCTCTTAATTTCTCTATTGCTTCTCCCGTTCTCCCACTCTCCCAGCTGTGTGATTCCCTGCTGGGGGCACTTCCTGTCGGCCAAAAAGTAAAATTCATTTCCCAAGCCCCAGCACAAAGTCATGTCACTCAGGGCCAAACGAAAATTCCTCTGCCCAAAACAAACCGAAATGCAAAAAATGAGAAAAGAGAAAACAACAAAAAAAAAACTTAGGAAAAGGCAGAGAACTTTGCATTTATAATTAAGCGAAAAACAAGGGCCAGCAGCGGCAGCAACATTAAATGCCCCGGCCAGTCGAGCCCCGGCCCTGCCTCAGAGATGCCTGCGGCAGATACGATAGAGCGACACGACTCTTTCATGGAGATAACTTGGAAGGCGGGGGGATTGAGGTTGGCCAGAGCTCTGATAAGTTGAGTGTCTGTCAATCTTTTCATTTAATCCACTTACCCGACTTGAATCATTTGAGGATATATTAAAGAAAAGGGACTCCATTTACAGGAGGAGTTCTAAAGGCACTCCTGTAATTGGTAATTGGTAGAATTTTAATCTAGGAGATCCCTTAAAGGTTCCACCCATTGGGCACAGTAAAGAAATGCTTGGCTAAAGAAATGCACAAGGCTTAAAGACAGACAAATGCAGGGGATACGCCTATGAAAAGCAGTCTTCAAAAGGTTTATTTTACAGAGAAAGAAATGCACAGAATATTATTCAAATATTCGGAGCATTCCAAGCTACTTTCTGGTAATCCTTTTAGATCAAACTTCCTTTGAGAAATTCTTTCAAGAAGGCTTCAAGAAAGCACGAGGCTTAAGGAACAACAAATGCACAGGATATGCCTATAAAAAGGACTGTTTAAAAGGTTTCTTTTACAGAGTAAGAAATGCAGAGAATATTATTCAAATATTCAGAATAATCAAAGCTACTTTCTGGTGATCTTTCTAGATCAAGCTTCTGTTTAGAACATCTTTCAAAAAGGCCTTCAGAACATCCATAAAATTTCTCTCATTATTTTTTTCTTGCTGTTTTTGTTCCTGTTAGTTTTGTATGGGTTTTTTGGCCTTTTGATATTTTAGCGTGTGACGAATTTTGCAATTATTTGTTGTGGCTCGTTGGCTGTAAATTTCAGAACTTTTCGTGCGCTGGCCACCCCTTTTCGGGCCTTGCATATTTGACAACATTTAAGCCAAGCCAAGCCAAGCCAAGTCGAGCCGAGCCAGTCCGGGCCCCGTTAAGCGTTAAGTGCGGCTAAGCTGAGCTGGCAAAAAGCACAATGCTGGCCTTCTCTTCATGCAGTTACCCCACCACCCTCCTCGGCGAACATCGAAACAGGCAAACGACAAATTTATGATAATTTCGAGCGAAAAAATGCCGCTGATGGAGCCGTCGTTTTGTGGAGACCATAGAATGACATTAGTGCATCGTCCATTATTGCCACGGAACATGCTCTTTTGTTGTTTCGGTTGAAACATTTTCATGGCCCATGGCAGCACAAAGCAGCCACGCCCCCACCACCTCATCCTCCCTTAGCCACACAGCACAGCACAGCCGGACGGACACGGCGGCCAGGGCCTTTTGTCGGAAAGTTATGACCGCCGGCAAATTGTAAATTATATTTAATTAAGGCTACATTTCGAATACTCGTACAGGCCAGCAGAGCACCTCCCTCCCCAGCCCTCCATGAACTTCTTTTCATTCGTTTTTAAAAAACAAATCCAGCAGCAAGGGAAACATTCAATTGCATTTTTAATTAGGCGACTGTCCCATCGACGGCTTTATGCTGATGGGAGCCAATATCATTTGGCTTTTTGGAATATTCATACGGAACACCAGAGAAGAGATGTGTTGGTCAGAACTATGACAGTCCCCCTTCATACTCCGCCTTCCCGACAGGCTTTCCCGACAGCGAAAGGTACAAGTCGTCCGCTGACATGCGAAGCTTTTAAAACAGGATCCATAAATTGTATAGGTATATGTTTATGGATCTGGGTTGGAAGGATTTACAGCTGATAGAACACTTCACTAGGCTATGCGGAGTGAAAGTTCCGGCGGGTCCTATAGGGTCCTGCAGTCAGCACTCGAACCAGAGAGAAGTCCTTCTTCGGCACTTGGGCCATAAATCTCGAAAGTAGCTTTTCTTCTGGTCTTGCAACCAAAAAGAGTCTGTTCGCTCATTAACCTGATTGCTTGTCAAAAGCCTACATATAACTCACACACACACACACACACACACACATACAGCTGTATCTATGTGTTTGGCCGGTCATCTGCTGCTGTGCTGGCAGTTGGCTCTCATAAATTTTTGGCTATCGTTGACACGACAAAAAACTTGCAACCCGACAAAGTTCTTGGCCAGAGGAGGCTGGTTGCACATATTTTAGCCAACTTTTCCATTATTACTGTGTGTGTGTGCAACAGGCTGGCAAGAGGCTGTTGGCCAGCTGCCACTGCCACTGCCATTGGCCACTGCCATTGGCCATTGCTGAGATGGAGGATGCAATCGACGTGCCACAAACAAAAACAAAACGAAAAGCCACACACAATCGAAAAAAGTGGTTTTCTATATATTTTTCTAAAATCAAAATGTCCACTTTTTGCTCATCAACGCCGCTGCCTGCTGCTTGCTGCTGTTACCTTGCCTTTTGCTTGGTCTTTGGCCAAAGTTGTCGCCAGGTTTTTGTGCCGTGCTCGACTCGGCAATGTCATTAACTTGGCCAACGCCGCCTGCTCCAGCTCCAGCTCCAGCTACAGCTCCAACTCCAGCGGTGACCATGTGCGCTGACATGGCTACATGATGCGCGATTTGAGCTTTAATGTTCATTCACTTGTGGCTTTTTCTGCTGCTGCTGTTGAAACTGCAACTGCAACTGCAGCTGAAGCTGCTTCTAATTTTGCCAAACTACAACAGAGAAAAAAAGTGCGTGTACAATTATAAAATGCATTTCATTGCTGGCTAGATGGCTGGCTATTTGCTGGCCCAACCCATCCCATCCCCAGTCGAGTCGAGTCGAGCCCATCCCCAGATGCAATGACTTTGATTTCGTGTCGCCAAATTGTTGACTTACCGCCGCCTCCAGTACAGTCCAGACCCCGGAGAGGAAGAGGTTCATTAAAAAAGTATTTCAGCGCTGATTTTGCCACACATTTTTTGATTGCCAACTGCCAGGCAGGCAGAATGTTGGGGCAGGCAGCCTGTTGGGGCAGCACTCTCGTACTCTCCTTGAGTGTGGTAAGTGCCAGGCTGAATCGATCCGAAACAAGTTGTTGCCGCCTGCAAAAAGTTGACCAGCAGCTGGAGCGATCCTCATCATCTCTCAGCCCCTACCCTACCCCTTCAGTGATTACCTTTGGGGTACCCTACCCTTCCTTGGCTGCCACTCTCCCAAGATTTGTGGTTTAGGGAACCCAAACCGAGGCCCAACCCTCCGTCCGTTTCGGACGAATCGAAAATATTCCAAGGCAACTTCCAGCGAATAACTCAAGTGATTGACACTCAGGAAATGTCAGGGAATTTGATGGGCTTTTATGATTAGCCGCTTAAGGCATTAGACAAAAAGCAAAACAGTATTTGCATATTTTTGCGCGACTGTCTGTCTCTCTGTCTGTCTGTCTCTCTGTCTGTATGGCCAAGGGATAATTAGAATTCATAGACATGTGTCGTCGTCGCCGGACAACAGCCACATTCACAGCGAAATGTTCCTGCTGGTGGGTTCCTACTGTTCGAAGCATTTGGCTTAAAGGTTCATTGACGCCTCCCCCCTCCCCCTCCCCCTCCCCCTCCCAGAGAACCGAAGAGAACAGAACAGGAATCAAAACGAAATGCGCCAAAAATAGCTAAAATACAACTCAAAAACCAGTTACAACACAAAATGATACAGCAAAGCAGACAAAAAAAAAAGAAGAAAAATAATAAAATAAAAACCGACAGACACGAAGGCAGAAAACAGAGAAAGACAAAGGACGGACAAACAGCAGCAGGAGGTAAATTTTCATAATTTTTGCATTTTTATAGAACCCACGAAGAACAACAACAACAAAAAAACTATCAAAAGAAGGAGTTGATTTGTTGATATAGAGGGTATAGAGGGTACAGGTACCCTTTACTGTAAGAAAATATGGAAAAGTTATGAAGGATTAAGAATGGAAGACTTGAATCTGAATTTCTACAGAGAAAATAGATTATTTGCTTAGATATTTTGTTTCCTTTTTTCGTTTCCCTAAGGCTGTAAAGTTCTTTGAAGAGTTCTGATCTGGATAATACGTATGAACAATATGCCTCTATACATAACCCGATCAGCGATCAGTGAAATATCGCATTGATCATGTTTTGAGAGCTGGTAAAATCGAATGATGCATACCATATCCATCATATGGAGCCTACTATTTTTTCGCTAAATGTGATCCATGAATTTCTGCCAAAATTATCCCATAAAGATCACAGATCTCTGATCAAGTTGTGCTAGTGAAGACGCTCACAGGAAATTGATGATTTGCTTTGATATTCCTCTGCACTTTTTTAATTATTTTTAGGGTTACATTTCCTTGAGGCTGTAAAGGTCTTTGATCAGTCCTGATCTTGTTGAATCAAGGCTTACAATTTTGAAGACTTTCAGGTATTTGTGGATACGAGTGATCTCTTCAAGATCTCCCTCCAAGGCCAACCATTGTAAGCCAAAGATCTATGTACAAGTATCCTTTAGTGTTTGAAATTTCAAGATGCGATCAGTCGAAGATGCATTTATTGTTATTGTACTCCAAAGTAGCTGAATCATCCTCTACCTACCACTTTATCATAATTCATATTTTGTATCATGTAAGATATGTATATTTCTGTTCTATTACCTCCGTTTCTTTAAGATTGGTTATAGACACTTTCAAATGTCATTTGATAATACTGCTCTATATATAATGCTCACATAATTACTTCCCAGTCAGCAGTCAGATACCAGCTATATCTTCAGATACTTTAGATACTGTAAGATGCGCTTCACCCCATCCACTTCGCGGTGTCTGTGTGGTCTGGGCTAATTATCTACCTGCGGGATTAGCCATCGAAAGTGCCTTAGAAGCTGGCTGGCACACATTCCACTCGTTTCCATTCGATTTCATTGATGGCATCGCGCGGCCCGGGCTCTGGCTCTGGCCCGTTCATTCATGCCGGCTCCCGGCTCCCGGCTCCAGGCCTTGGGTGCCGTGCCGTGCGCGGGTCTATCCTGGCCTCTCCCGGTCTGTGCATTTGGCTACTTCAGTTGCTCGGGCAGCCTCTGTTTGGGCCACACCTTCCTCAACGCCACGCTAATCACGAGCAGTCGTTGAAGCGCCGCCAGCAAACAGCAGCAGGAGGAGAAGCCGAAGCAGAAGCTGCCACAGCGCGTGGATAAATCAAAATGCAGTCGCCAGACGTGAGCAGCGCCGCCTTCTTTGCCCAAACTTCACTCTCCTACAGCCCGCCCCATCATCCAGACTACCACCAGTGCCATCCTCCCCACGTCCCCGAACAACCATGCGCCATCCGCTGCCTGGAGACTGTCTGCATAATCCACAGCCCAAAGAAAGTGCCGCGCACATGGGACTTACAAGCTGTTTGGCTCAATGGATCGGCTTGGCCTGGCTTACTGGCACCGGCACTGGCTGGCTGCCTGGCTGATCCGATCCCCATCCCATCCCATCCCATCCTCGCGGCCAAGACAAATGCAGACGTTGGCTCTTTAGTCGTATCTTTCACTTTGATTGTGGGTCCCCGCAAAAGCGACGACCACGACAACGACGGAGGCTCGCTGGCTCGTGTGTGGAGTGGAGCCCATGCTGGAGGTTGGGTGTTGTCGTGTTGGCCTTGTCTCATTGCTGGTGTTGTGTGTGTGTGTGTACAACACTTGGCTACTGTTGGTTTACATATGTTCAAGTACGAGTACGAGTACGAGATGCTTGTAACTCAATCAGCAGGAGCATTAGTTTTGGGCCAGATGACCCACAGCAACAGCAACAGCAACACAATGTGGCAGCAAGACACTTGGGGAGTTATGAACTCGGACCTCGAGTCCCCGTGGTATGCCGTGTATGCGGTAAAAGCAGAAAACCAGAAGGCGAACAGAGCCGATGCTCTGACCATAGTTGTGTGCAAGTTCTAATGAAAACCTAATTACAAAATCAGCCAATACTCTCAAGACCCGCACATAATTAAGGCGCACACTTGACTAGACTTTGGCTCTGGCTCTCGACTGTCGACTGTCTGACTGTCTGACTGTCTCACTGTCCCCCTTGATGAAAAACGCATTTAAAAGCCACATTAATGACGGCGACGGCAACGGCTGCTGCTACTGCTGCTGCTGCTGCTGCGACCACTTTGGTAAAATAGGAAATTGCTGGCTGCTTTCGTTGGCAGCCAGATTCTGTTCTTCGGAGTATTCCATCTCATCTGCTTTTTTCGTTCAGTTCAGAGCCCAGAGAAGGCAGTCAGATATATCGGCTGCTGTTCATCGAAGACGGCGACACACACACACATGCATACACACCAACACACGCACACAAACGGAGCTGTTCTCTGCGTTTTCAGCGCATTTTTAGTTAATTTACCAGGAAAAACATTTGAAATTCTTAAAAAAGTCGCAACAAGTAGTTGGTTGGTAGCTGGTTGGTCGGTTCGTTGCTTGGCTTCTGTCTCGGGCTAGAAAAAAGTCACATCGCATCGCTGTCTGCACAACGCCTTATCATACACTCATTCAGAGAAAGAGCTCTTTCACTATAGGATGGTCTCTGATTTACTATTCATAAACTTCTTTTGGATGATCGAATGAGTATCTTAAGCCCGCCTTTTAGTAGTCATAAACATTATTCATAACTAAACATCTTCTGGATGATCGAATGAATATCTTTTGCACCTTAACCCTAGCTAGGGGCGTACTTTTATTACCCTTCTTTAACCGATCAATGCCCCAATATAATTCCTTCCTTTTGCCTTTTGCCAAAGAGTATCCAATGGTCTCCCTCTTTCTTCCTTGATTCTTTAGTTTGTTCTAAAGCCGTTGAGTTTTCTTCTCTCTCTCTATTTTTTGTTGTTGTTTTGTAGTTTGTCGCCACCGCCGTTGTAGCATAGACTAAAAATCGCATTCGATCATTTATGGGATTTTATTTGGCGCGTCAGTGAATGTTGCTAAGCAATTTATTTATGACATTTTTTGCTAGCCGACTAGCCAGGCCTGGCTTGGATAGGATAGGATAGGATAGGATGGGGATAGCATGGGGATGAGGATGGGGATGGAATGGGGATAGAGTGAGGATGGGGATGGGTTGGCTGGGTTGCTTTGGTTTGGTTTGTTGGTTGGTTTGGCCGCCGCCTCAGCGCTGGATTCGTGCAGAAATTTCTGCAACGCAACGAAATAGTTGCAAGGCAAAGTCTCTGGCTGCTGCTGCCTCTGCTGCTGCTGTTGCAAGTTCCATATTCATCAGATGCGACACTCTTCATTCTTGGTGTTGTTGTCTTGTCGATGGTTTGCTTTTGCCTTGTCTTGTAGTTTTTCGTTGGCTGTTTTTCTATCGAAAACCAAACTGGATTTCGACTTAAATGATGCGCGGCGTTGCAGCAGTTGCAACTGCTGTTGATTTTTCCATTGCATTTTAATTAAGTGCATTTTAATGAGGCACCATCATGATCATCATCATGGCCATTGCCATTGCCATCGCCTACCAATGCGATGCGATGCGACAACATCCATTACACAAACGCATTTTAAACGGCCTACCAACGGCCTGGGAAGTATCTCAGGAAGACTCTGCCTCAGCCTCAGTCTCAGTCTCAGATTCATTCCATTTAAGCTCTCCAGTCTCATGTTTAGTTTGTTTTTAGCTAATTATTAAGCCCATTTAGATTAGTCTCCGCTCTAGTGGCCGCCGGCTGTTGTTGCTGCTGAAAAAATCTGCTCAAATTGTTTGTTTTAATTCGATTTGAGTATATCGGACCCTGGGTTCTCTCCTGTAGGTGCTTCTCTCCTGTAACTCATCGTGTATTCCAATTCAGAGAAATCTGAAAGCGGTTCGGGATACAGGGCATATGGGTTTGACAGATCGCAGGAAATTTATATCTACAGCTGAAGGGATCATTTCACCTATCGATTTATCGAATTTAGCCAATCAAAGACTTCATTTAATCGAATCATTTGACGACCCTGGAGTCTGAATTGGAAGCAAATGTGAGTGAATCTGTTTAACCATCAAGCCGAACATTTTGTTGCCCCCACACTCTCCTCTCTCCATCACTCCCCTTTCAATGGGCAAAAACTTTTTCCATTTTTTCAAATTGCGTAATTTTCATTAGTTTGCTGCATTTGCAGACAAATTAAGAGCTTTTCTGCTGCTGCTGCTGCTGCCGCTGTTCACCCTTCCTCCCCTGCCCACCCCACTCGTTGGCGAGTGCATCCAGCCAAAGTGCGTATCTGTGTATCTGTGAGATACGCATGCAAATACTGGCTGTTGCTGCTGCTGTTTGCCTGCAGGACTACCCCTTCGATGCACTGCCTACTGCTGCTGCTGCTGCTGCTGCTGCTGCTGCTGATGCTGCTGTGGTTTTTTTTTTCAATTTCTCTCTCAATTTTTATACATTTTTTTCCAGCCTTTTTGTACGCAAATAATTGTGAATTTTTCCCTCGCATTTTTGTTGGCAGTAGCCTTATTGTTGTTTGGCTTTGGCTGGAATACTGCCTGGTTTTTTTTTCTATGCACTCGCATATATGTATGTATGTATATTTTTTATTTTTAATTAAAAGCGGAAGTAAATGGCAGGGGAGGGCAGGGCAGGGCAGGGATGATACATCTGATGGTTAGGATTGGTTGAGTTTAGGTTCGGGTTCGGGTTTGGGTTTGGTTTGGTGACTCGTCAAGTGCGTGGGTGCGTGGGTGCGTGGCACTGCCGGGCAGGGCAGGGCACTTTGGCCATTCCATTTCCATTCCTATTCCCATGGCTCTGTTGTGTAGTGTTTTGCTAACAATGCGAATTTCAGGGCATTGTTGCTGCCTCCAGTCCTTGCCACTCCCCTATGCCATCATACACACATACACATCTATAGACAGACGCATCAAATCATCAGCGGCGATTTCAGACAGTCATCAGATGAAATGTCAAATGCGTTTCCCGCCCCTCCCCGCCGCTGCCTAACAGCCAAGTGGGCAAACAGAGGCGCAGCAGCGTCTACCGGCTGCTGGTAATGTTAGATGCGACAGCTATACATAGCTCCTGGTTGCTGCCACACAGCTAGCCTAGATGACACTGCCACACAGCCACTGCTTAGGAGAGCTCAAACTAAACCAAACTCAACAACAATAAAAACATGGCAACAATCCACAAACTGAAGAGTTTTTCAAATAACGAAAAATAGGAAAAAAAAAAAGCAGAAACGCCAGTGAGTGGGTGAGTGCAAGCGGAAAAAGGGGGGAAAAAAATCGAGAAAATTAAAACAAAACAAACAGCAAACGCATCATCCAGTGGATCCACATCATCATCATCATCATAGTCATCATCGTCATCCTTTGGATACTCAGCCTCAGTTCTATCCTGCCCTCGCCCTCGCCCTGCCCCGGCCCCGCCCTGTTCTTGTCCTGTTCCTGTTCCACGCATGAGGAGATTTCGGTTTAGCTTTTGATTGACGAACTTGGCTCGTTGTTTGTCCCTGTCCCCCCGCTGTCTTCCCCCCGCTGCCTGCCAGCCACTGACGCTTTTCACTCAAACCCATCAACGTCAGCGACGCATTCAAATCGTTTTGATGGACTCAGCCTCAGTCCCCACCTTCCCACCTCCCCTCTGACAACTCATTCCCATATCGTACTCACGCAGGGAATCATAGCCAAGAACAAAACAAGGCACAAAAACGAAAAAACTCTGGAACGATGGCATGCAATATGCAACGACTTTGGGATACCCAAGACTTTGGAACTATTTAAGAAACCTTCTCAAAGCCCGATATTTCGTCGTCATCATATTGCATCGATCGTTCACCCACATAAATATATGTACATACGCCTACGTCGGTCTACATATATCTCAATAAACTGTACTTATATATTTCATCCGGACCATATGACAGGGTTTCCCAGCCCGATATTTCGTTGTCATCATATCACGTCGGGGTCACCACAATATGCATACAATCTGCAGGAAGGAAGCTCTTGGTAATGATTAAAAAAGTACAACTGTTGAGTGTAAGGATCACTTCTTAATACTTGAATTTTAATTCCCACTTATTCAAAATATTCCCAACAATTTTTTTAAATTAAAAACCACCATATTGTTTTTTTGCGCATTTTTATAGAGAATCTGCAGCTCGAATATTTACAAATATTCAAAAATGTAAAAGACAATGTCTTTACGTCCTTTCGCAGGATTTTTAAGTCCTTCAAATAGAGTTGTTATTGATGAAACTATAGGTGACCCAAAGTTAAAGATATCTACCATTTATCTACCTTGTCTCTCGACGAGTAAAGGGTATAACAAAAAAATGGGGGAAAAACGGTATGAGAGCCAGAGCCTGGCACAATATTTGTATTTTACGCAATTTTTACTGACTGACAGAGCTAAAGGGGGGGAAGGGGTGCTCGGGGAGCTCCGTTACCGTAACCGTTACTGGCTGCAGGCTGTCGACTGATTTGCAAACCGATTTGCTACTTTGTTCATGTCAGTCAGTGCATTGTGGATCATCAGAGTCTGGATACGCAACGGCTAAGGGTTGGGGTTGGGGGTGGGCGGCACTAAGCCCCCAACACATGTTTGCCCAGCCATTCATTGTCTTTCGGTTTTTGTTTTTTTCTCTTTTTTTTTGCTGATTGAAAGTTTTTGCGACAATTGTTGTGGCGTCATTAGGAAATGTGGTCCAGAGTCTAATTAAACAAAATGTATGGAGTCCTGCCTGGAGCACTCCATTTCCGATGGATATTGTTGATCAGCCTCAATATATTTATAATCCACACTTAATTCCAGCTGAAATTGCCAGGTTCTGGTATTACTCATACGCAACGTTAGCCCATTATTCGGTCTATTCACAGCTTCCTCTCTCTCCACTGGCCTCTCCCTTTGGGCATTATTCGCTTAGTTATTTCCACTGCAACGCCTTTTCACAGTTAATTTGCGTTAAAATATGCCCGATATGCCAGCAGCAACAGCCGTCACGGTTGCAGAGTTTCCATATCGTTGTTGTACACTTTCCCGGAGGATAACACGATTCAGCAGAGTAGTTATTTGGGAAAGCTTTTCCTCTCATCACTTGCTCCTTCCCAAAGGGTATTTCAAGCTATCCTTATCTTCTTGTTGCAATTAAATTAGCCAGCCGTAAAGTTGCCTGTTGCCTGGCTGTGGCCAGGATTCTGTGCCGCACAGGCAGAGGCTCCGGCTCTGGCTCTGGCTAAACTGTTGCCAAAAAGTTTTAAGCTGCATTTGCAGGGCTGCTTTCACACCCGAAAAACTTTTGCACGAACAAAGTTTTTGAGTGGCGCTTGTCTTGTGTTTTGATCTGCTCATGGCCATAATCTGTGATGGCTGCCAGCCAGACAGCCAGCCAGCTTTTCCATGTAAATGAGACGACGACCCACAAAAAGTTTTTGCATATTTTGCATTTGATATTTTGGCCAGTTTTGGGAAAACTATTAGCCAAAACTTGTTGCTAAGGCCAACATGTTGCAGTTGTCTGCGGTTCTGTGCACTTGTTGCCTCTGCAGTCTGTCTCTGTATCAGTGAGAGAGTTAATAACATGACCTCAACACACACACACACAGCGATGCACAGTGTTTTGACTGCCAGATGCCACAGCTCGTTATTTGGTTCATGTCCTTGTGGCTGTTTTGGGTCAACAGCAGGCAGGCCAGGCACACAGACAGACAGACAGGCAGGCAGGCAGGCAGGCAGACTGGCTCTGTGAGTGCTCGCTCGGGTTTCGGCATTTGAATGTGGTGTAGTGGGATAATTGAAAACACATTGGGGTCGTTTAGGGACACTTGTCGAGTGTCATTTACATCTAATTAGTTAGAGATCCCATTCAGGACCCTCAGCCATCAGGCAACCCGCAAAAATTAAGAGCGCATCCGTGACAGGAAATCTACCTCAAAAGCAAAGCAAACAATTCTCGTTTATTTCGCATTAAATAATTAGTTTTGGTTATTCCACTAGCGGACTGGAGGGGAAACTGAGGCATAGCAAAGCAGGGAATAATCTAGGTCCAAGGGCAGGTCATCCAGAATGTGGTTTATGAGGGTGCCATAAATATATCATTACTATCGTGTTAAGGACATGATATTTGCCATAGTTATATATTTGGATATTCCCAGCACCCAAACCTAATGAATTGCTAGGTCAAAACATTCGACTTTTACAGCGGAATGATATTATATATAGGACATATTCGACCATTTGGGTAGAGTTTTGGTGGCTGTGTTTAAACACACTGAAAGAAGCGTTCCAAGCCCATAATGTAAGCATAATCTTGATCAGCATCAAAAGCTGAGTGGATACAGCCATGTCTGTCTGTCACAGCGACTATGAGAACTGGTACAATCAAATGTTATATCCAAACTCCTGTGTTATTATACTGTTGCAGATGTATTCCACGTGTAACCCGAGTTCCATTAACTCTGTAGCGACTATAAACGTAGAGCTGCGGCCCTAGCTGCAGATTACCTAGGTGTCCTACAAGTGTATTACGTTTAAAATATGTAGAACAAGTTCCAAGTTTGAAAGTAGAGCTGCGGCCCTAGCTGAAGCTCATCCACAAGATATCAAGACGAAGATGTTCAGATTCCAAAGGACGTCGCTTTGTTAACGAGGCCAGGTCAATCCACTGAACTCTCTTGAATTACTCTACCCATTATCATTCGCCTTTTCAGTTATTTGTTTTGTTCCGCTCAATCTCGATCGGCAGCTCGAAAGGCAGACAGATAAAAGAGAAAGACAAAAAGAGAGGGAGGGGTAGAGTGTAGAGATGTAGAGAGGCAGAGTGGGAGAGTGGGAGAGAGTTAAGCAACCGAAGCGAGACAAAACCGAATCGCGGCTATAATAGCCTCAACGCCCTGGGCGGGGTAGACCAGTAGTAATAGCCAAGTGGACTCGCGCGCATCGTCTGGAAATGATTCGGATTCGGCCACGCAAGCTGCCTTTTGCCACGTCGCTGCTGCTGCTGCTGCTGCAGCTGCTGCTCTTGGCCACGGCCAAGGTCAATGCCAATGCCAATGATCTGAAAGGTGAGGAGAGTCTCTACAGCGAGGCGGACAACGTGATCAATGCGGACACCGATAACCTGCTGCGCCTTCTGAAGGCAGGGCCAAAGGGCAAGCTGGTGCAGTTCATAAACATCTTCTGCGGCGACTGCCGACGCTTTGCACCCACCTTCAAGAGTGTGGCACGCGAACTGTACAAGTGGCAGCGCGTGCTCAGCATCTACGCCGTCGACTGTGCCCAGGAGAGGAATGTGAAGATCTGCCGCGACTTTCACGTCCGTCATACGCCAACGATGCGCTACTTTCCACCAGGATTCACTGGACATTGGACAGGTCTTAACATAGCCACTCGTAAGCCCAAAGAAATTATCGACCAGTTGGCCGGGTACTTGGTCACAGACATGAACCGGAACCTGCTGCACTTTGACCCCCTTAGATCCGACAGCAATGCGCAGACCACAATCGGAGATCTCAAAGGCCCGGGCCGCACCGAGGAGTATGTTGCTCTGGTCCTCCAGCCGAAGGGCTCGAACATTGGCAGAGACACGATCCTCGAGATGCTGCCATATCCTGCGGTGGCCGTACGCCTTGTCGCTGATGCCCAGGTCTTTGCCAACTTTGGTTTGAGACCCCATGACCAGAAGCTGGCCATCTTGGACCGGGCCGGCAACGTCCAGGCGCTGCAGGCCGTGCAGGAGTCGAGCAAAGCTTATGCGGCCAGCATTGCCGAGTATCTCGCGCGAAAGGGCCGCACGCCATTGCCCCCGCTGCCCACGACCGTGGCACCCAAAATCAAAACAATGCAGAGCAATGAGCAGAACGCAATCCTGTCCACTGTACTGCGCCAACCGAGCAGGATCTATGTAGCCGATCTGGAGCAGGCAATCGACAAACTTCTGCACATTGAACTGCCAAAAGCAGAGCTCATAGAGGGCCCTAGTCTGTTGGCTCTGCGGAAGCTTATCACCGTCCTGAAACACTACAATCCTCTGAACAGGGACGGCAGGCAGCTGCTCACAAGCCTCCACCGAATCCTGATCGATAGAGACCGCTTGACGGGCAGCGAGTTCGCGGACTTGGTCAAATCGCAAGAGGCCTCGCTGGAGGGGAATGTGTTCAAGGGGAAGCGCTATGTTGGCTGCGTCGCGTCGCGTCCCTTCCTGCGCGGCCTCACCTGCTCCCTGTGGACGCTGTTCCACTACCTCACTGTCGCGGCGGCGAAGCCACCATACCACCTTGAGGCCGGATACGTGCTCGCGGCCATGCACGGCTTCGTCAAGCACTTCTTCGGCTGCACGGATTGTGCCCAGCATTTCCTGGCCATGGCAGAGCAGAAACGCCTCCAGTCGGTGAAGGACCACGATCAGGAGATCCTCTGGCTATGGGAGGCCCACAACGAGGTCAACAACCGCTTGGCTGGCGATACCACCGAGGATCCGAAGTTCCCGAAGGGTCAGTTTCCCAGCGCGAAGGATTGCCCCGCCTGCAGGAATGGCAATTCCCAGTGGAACCGCACTGAGGTCTTGAATTATCTGAAAACTATCTACGACCACGACAACTGGAGCATGTACGGTATGCCCAACCTAAGGCGAACCTAATCAATACTATATTATGTGCCTACATATGTCAATAAATAGTAGAAACCTAATATTATAATCGGGTATTAATGTAAGAGAACAGGTCTAGGTAACGGCTGGCCAAGCCTTCAGTTGGGAAAACATGGCCCATTGCTCTCTTTCAGCTGCATTCTACTACATCTACTCAACTACTACATCTACTAATAAGAGAGTAAAGCATTCAGAGCTCTCGCAGACTTCTGCTCTTGTCTATTAGAGAATGTGGCATCACTTCCGTATTGGATTGGACCCGCTCATTGTAATATTTCACACTTAAATGTGCCATAACCGAAACGAAAACATGGGGCTTGAGGCTCAACATTTCGGTATGAAAATAGTCCTCAAATTATTGGCTTATTTCGGGCTGTCCATTCTTCTTCAGAGAGCTAGTGTGCCAGCCTTGGCAGCCTCAAGGATACGCCAGTTCAAGGGGGACGAGAACATTTGGCTGGACGTGAATCTCGATGAGCTCTTGGCCAATAATCCCTTGAATGCCGTTGTCTTCTACAGTCATGCCAATAGAGGTCCAAGGATACTGAAGGAGACTGTGAAGAAGCTGCACGTGTACCGGCGGCTCCTCAACGTTTATATGATCAGATGCAATTCGATAGTCAATAGGAGGACCTGTTCCAACTATCGCATGAAAGGTTCACAAGGCGTGCGATTGTTTCACAGTCGATTTCCAGTTAAGCAGCGACAAAAAGGCTTAGAAATCAGGCTGGACACGCCCATGTCGATAATCAGCTCTGTGTCGGACTTCATCTCCAGGCAGAAGCAGAAGCCACTACCAGATGGCTCTCCAAATTTCGAAGACATCGGCCCTAGCGACGACTACCAGTCGCTTTTCGATCAGGCCGTCCTTCAGCACTTCACCCATTTGGTGCTGGTCGAACAGATTCCAGTCTGAAATTCAAGCCAGGCCAGGACAAATAGGGCATCATTGATCGAACGGGCCAGGCGGTGGTCCTGCAGCCGAAGGAGAGCAATGGTTTGGCTTTCGCTGAGGCCGTTATTAGCTATTTAAAATCGATAGGGAAATTGTAATGGAAATGCATATAAAATAAAATGCATTGCGATGGACATCTGGAGTCCAAGCTCAGCCATCGGCTGCCTCATGGATCATACGATTGGGAGCGATCGAATGTCCTTTGAGGGCTCTCTTGGAGCCACTTTCAAAGGAAATATACGTATGGTCGTTTCCCCTCTAACAATTTCTGTTGTCTTTGAGGGAAAGCCTTCCTTCTGTCTCAGGTTTCAGAGTGTGATGTGAAAATTACATAAATTGACTAAATTAAGCGCTTAGGTTAAATGGAGCGTCAAGGAGGAGTCCAAGCCCAATCCCAATCCCTGCCACGAGCCACCAACGAGGCGGGGGCTCCACGGCGCACATCAAACCGACCTGTACATGAATTATTTATAGAACATTTTTGCAAAATATCTACGCACTAATTTGCGTAAAGTAATCGATGTGGTGGAAAAATTTTCACGCATGCACACATGAGAGGGGCGACGGTGACGGTGACGGTGGCGTGACCCGGGCAGGCGGCCTGGCCTGGGCCTGGGCTTGGGCCTGGGCCTGGGCTGTCCTGGGAGCAGGTTGAATCGCCTCATGCGGCTGGCTCACCTGACAAATGGACTGACTATTCGGGGGAGTGGGCATGGCTGGCAGGGGGTTGTGCGAGTGGGTGGGGGGTGGTCGTTCAGTCATGCCCAAATAACGCCAACAGCAAACGGAAGCTAAAAATTACCAGCAAGACCCCAGGAGGGGCGCTACACACACACACACACACTGCAAGTGCAACGCCCACAAAACTTTCTTCATTGTGCGTAAATTGGCACCCCTCAAACAAACCCCCACACCCAGAACCATCCCCAACCCCCACAATCGACGCACTCACTTTGCCTTTATGTAATGATGTGTATGTAAAATTTATAATATACATAAATAAATAAAATGCACGCAGTCAAAAGAAGTGAATCGGGCAAGAGGCTAGGGCAAGGGTTGGGGGGTGCTTTGAGGTTAGGTTTTGAGGCAGCTTATCGATATTTTTCACTCACCTCACCCATCGATGGCCGAGCAGAGCGAAAATACCTTACATAACCTGCAGGCAGGCAGGCAGGCCCTACTCGGGAGATTGGGGGGTGTCTGGGCGTGTGGGAGGGGGCAGATTTTAAATGGCGTCACGTTCGGTCCGTGCACAACTGTACCCCACGAGTACGCATGAATTTTGTGCGTGTGCCTTGAAATTGAAGGTTCCCTTCAAGGCTCTCTCGCCGTAGAGGCCGTAAATTTTGCGAGAATGCACGCACTGATATCTCGGCACCGACACCGGCACCGGAAACCGGAAACCAGCGCCCATTTTGTAGCAGTGCCATTGCAATCCATTTATCTTGCGCTTGCACCACCGAATCCGTGGCAAAGAAATGCGTAAAATATAGACAAAATGTGCGTCTTGGGTCTAATAGCAAACGGATATTGTGGCTTTTGCCTTATGAATTCTCCAGATAGTCTTTCATTCGGTAGAACAAGTCCGGAGTACTCCTCCTCTCTCCCGGAAGCCCTCTAATTGGGCGTTTGCTGGCGGCCAAGTCATTTGCATATCGTAATTGCCAGCTCGAAAAGAGATTACCCCAACCTCTCTCTACCGCCCCCTCTCTCTGTGTCGCTCCCTTCCCCCTGACGTGGCATGACTGGGTTTTGGCATGCATTAACCAAAAACAATAACCCCGTCCAGAATTGTGCACAAATTATTGTTTAGGCATTTAAATTACAAAAGAAACGCAAAAAAAAACTGGAAAGAAAAGGGAATTAAAATGGCAAGAGCTACGAAAGCAATAAAATGCCAGCTGAAGAAGCATCAGCTGTAATCGGGGTGGGGTGGCGGGGGAGGGGGACGTGGGGACGTGGGGAAGTGCCGCCCAGGCCCCTCGTTGTTATAATTATGTAAAAACAGTCTAAAGATTGACTTGACTTCTACAAACACACACAGCGCGGCACTGCAGCACCTGGCTCTCTGCCTCTCTGCTGTTGCAAGCGCATGCGAAGCCAACATAAATTTCTGGCATAGAAGGGGGGAGGGGGCACCAGCATGCAGCAGCAGCAGTACAACCTGGTAATTATCAGTGCCTTAGCGGCAAAAGGCAACATTGTCTGTGTATCTTGACTGCGTCGACAAGGCGGCTGGGCTACCGTTCGGTTCAGCTCCCCGCGATTCACATCCCATCCCATCCCACCACCCCCCCCCCCCCCTGCCCCATCTCCGAATACACGCAAAAAATGTAAAGTGAAAATATTTTCATATATATTTTTTTTTTTTGAGCCACTTGCGGGTGAATGGGTGCAACGGAGAAGGACAGTGAAGGCGGGGCGGGAGGGACGCTGGTGGATCAAATGGGTGGGCACCGCAATTTGCCGTTGGCTGGAGGGCACTCCCTCCCCACCCCCTGCACCCAGACACAACACCACATTTTCTATGCCGAACTTGAGCATTTTACTTGGTAGCTTACATATAATTAAAAAAATTATGAATAGAAAAGATGGTAACGAAAAATACAAAAAAAGAGAACAACAGGCCAGAACCCAGGGCTGGAAAAATGTTGATTAATGGATGGATATATAGAACGAAAGGCAAGAGCCAAGTTTACGTTTAAAAACCCATAAAATCATAGGGAATAAAATAAAAGAAAACCAGGAGGAATTGAGGAAAAGTTGTTGCCAATTTTCCGGTAATCCTCCAATGCTTAAGTGCTTAAAACTACAGGGAATATTATAGAATATTACAGAACTCCACAACTCATTAAAAAGCCTGTCTCCAGCCCTATTAATCCCACTTCTAAACGGCTAATACTGGCTTACAACAAAACCCGTGAAACCGAATGCAATTTGGCAGCAATTTTCCCAAACTTTGTTGCCATACACACAGCAAATGCCGGGCAGATGCTGGCCAACCAGCCACCCACCCATCGACCCTCCCTCTCTCTCCCTCTCCCTCTCCCTAGCGTAGCCAGCCATCAGCCACAATTTGCGGCAGCGCGTAATTAAAACAATTTATGTATAATTTTTGTACAAGTGCAGTCCAAAGCCGAGCCCCAAGGCTCAGCCGCCGCCGCCCCCGATCTCCGCCTCCATCTCCGTCGTCGCTGGGCTTTTAAATAATAATTTGCTTAGTTTATGAAGTGCCATAGTGTGCGTGTGCCTGTGCGTGAGCGTGTGTGTGTGTGTGTGTGTCTGAGTGGGTGTGCGTGCGTGTGTGTTGCCCCTGAGTCTCTGTCCCTGTCTCCATCCCACTGTCGGCCTGTCGGCTACACTGACAAAAAGAAAACCCCATTATTTAATGATGAAAAATATCTCAAATCGAGATGTGTTTTTCCATGCAGCGTTTTCCTTCAGTGCCGCAGTGTTGCAGTGCAGCAGGGGCACAGTGGCGCACAATTTACTCACTTGGTTGCATTTTAACATATTTCGTTACGTTTTCCGCCAGGCAGAGAGACAGAGAGAGAGAGAGAGAGTCAATTGTTGTTGCTTTTTCAGTTGGCTGGCATGTGTTTTTATTGCGCGTTTTTTGTTCACTTTTTTTGTTGCACTTACCTTAGGTTTAATTTGTTTGAGTTTCATGCAACAGAAGCAGAAGCGAAGCAGCTTCTGTGGCGGGATTTCATGTGCATCTGCCGCTGCTGCTGCTGCCACTGCTGCTGGCTTCTTTCTCTCAAGTCGAAAAATATTTGTGCACGCAAAAAATGTTAATTGCCACAGAGCAGAGGGGCAGGTAGAGAGGCAGCGAGGCAGGCAGAGGCAACATCAGCAAAAAGCGAACCATCAATGTGGCCGGGGCATTAAAATATTTAGGTTGCTATTGCTGCTGCTGCTGCTGCTGCTGCTCTTCCCAGTCCCAGGCCCAAGTCCCCAGTCCCAATCCCAGTCTCAGACCCCACTCAAGCCCAGTCAGCCTCAGCCTTCAGCCTCAGCTTCAGTCCCTGCCACAGCCGTTAATGCAACTGCAACTGTAACAAATTGCAATGTCGCACATCTGTCTTGGCTGGCGTTTGTCGCTGCCCTGCCTAAAAAAAGGGGCACTAAAAAAGCAAGCAGCAACAAAAAAAGGCCAGGCCAGGCCAGGGCCCAGAGACGAACCTGAACCTTAGACCAGGTTCAGGTCCACGTCCACGTCCAGCCAGTGGACTCATATTTATTTTTGCTAAAACTCCAACAAAAAACTGTCGTTCTCCTGCTCGTAGTCGTAGTTGTTGTTGCTCTCTCTCTCTGGCTCTGGCTGTGGCTGTGGCATTGGCAATGCCAATTACCGGCGGCCAGGAACCCTAGCAATTTGGCCATATCCGGCCCCCATGGCCGGGATGGGCTGGGATTGGTTGGGTTGGGATGGATGTTTGGTTGGGATGTTTGGCTGGAGCCCCCAAAGGAAGGGAAAATCAGGTTTTTCCTTCACTTGTTCAACCAAATAAAATATGTCGGCAGCATCTTGATTTTTACACATTTTTTAGAGATCATAAAAGAAGAATTGCAAAAATATTCAATTTGTGATGGAAAATTTGTGCAATTTGATTTGATTTGATATTTGTGTATGCTCTCTACAGAGAGGGGGGGTGTTCGGGAAGAGAGTTGGGCTGGCAAAGCAAACCAAATCAAGGGTATTTAGCCAAGACACCTTGGCAGTCATTAGCCACATTTAGTTGCCTGATGATCATGGCTTTTACTGCTGCTGTAGCTGCTGTTGCTGCTGATGATGTTCCTCTTCTGTTGCTGTTGTTGTTGTTGGTGGCGTGTTGCAACTAATGAATATGGAACTTGACTCTGCCCCTGTACTGGGAGTCTCTGCTGTCTCTTGTCATGTCTTGGCCTGGCCTGGCCCCGGCTATTACAAGATTTGAGTTGTCGCGCGTTTTGGACGCGTCATGCAGCTAGTTTTTTTTCTTCTTTCTTTTCAGATTTTTTGTTTTGTTGTTGCTGTTGTTGTGTTTGTGCCACACATTGCCGCACGATTCCAAGTTGGCAAATGTGGCGCGCAGCATTTAAACAGCAACAGTGCAACAGGCTGCTGCAGCAGCAGCGCAAAAAAAATGTCATAAATAAATTGCTTTGCAACATTTGCTGACGCGCCAAATAAAATGCCATAAAAGATCGAATGCAGAAGATTTTAAGTTAGACAGAAGATGGAAACGGAGATGGAGATCCATCTAGTCGGTAGATGGCATTGGCAACGGGAGTCGGCGGTAGTCGGGAGTCGAGAGTCGGGAGATGGCTATGGCGACAGGAATCTCGAATGGTTTTTCCTGTTGGGTAAATTAACTTAAAAATGCTACAAAAATTGTCGCTGATGAGTTGGCTTATAGGGTTGATGAATGCTAAGCATTCTATTGTGCCCATTAATGTTACTTGCAACAGGGGCAGGGGCAGGGGCAGGGGCAGCACTCCATGCAGCTCATGCTATCCCTAATGACTTAGGACACACCATTAGTCGTGCTTATGGATTGAGGAAGGTTAGAAACTCTTACAGAGAGGTGTTTTCTCTTTGCAGATCTCCACCTCCTCTCCTCGCGATGCTATCAAAACAATTTTCCTGCTGGCACTCACCTGCAGCTGTAGCTGTGGCATGCCACGGTCCCATTCAAAAATACAATGTTTCAGCCTGCAATCAAAGCCAAATCCCGAAAAAAACAAATCAAACATCAAGACAAACTCTGGAATACACTTTCTTCGCTTGGAAGGCTTTTCTTTGGGGGATTCAGTTTAAAGAAAGTAGAAAGCTAAAGCCAAGACAACAGCCTGCTCTTCTGGGGCCAGCCAATTGCGGCTATATCTCCTTTTATTTGGCAAACATCTAAGCAAGATCAAAGCACTTGATGGAAGGGTATGCCAAGCGTCTGCCTGTGGCAGCAACACCTTCACTAATGCCTGGCATAACAACTTAATCCACCTTGCCGGCTCGACGGGCTCTCTGGGCTCTTCTGGGCTCTTGGGCGGGGGCTGTCGGCTGCCACAGACGTGCTGTCTGTGCTGGGGCACACCTGGGCGTGAGGCTGTTTTACGAGTCCCCCCAAATGATGATGGGGCAGGCAGTTTTTCGGACAAGCTGCTCAAATCGAAGTTGCAACGGCAGAGGCAGCAGCAGAATCAAATTTGCTGCCACATTTGTTGGCCTTCTTATGGTGGCTCCCCCCTCTGTCCACCCCTCCCCTTGGCGGGGCATGCCAAATAAATTTCACTTCTTAATCGCTGGCAAAGCTCTTATCTGTTTCTTAATCAGAGTTTGCAGCGCTAAACTAACAAATTTTATGGTTGCAACCGGGGGGCAGGCAGGCCAGAGGAGGCAAGTGCGAGGAGGCGCAGACTGAAATCTAAAATTAAAATTTGGTTTCATGTAAACAAAAGCAGCGCTGCAACTGCACCAGCAGCAGCAGCAGGAAGAGAGGAAGAGAGAGAGCAATGAAAAGCGAGATCAAGTTCAACGCACATTTGTCCTTGATAATTTGAAAGAGAGCGGGAGAGCAGGCAGTGGAGGAAGACACACAAAGGGGAGCCCGAAAAATTACAGAGCAAAACAACGAAAAAAAGGGAAAACAAATGAGGAGCATCGACCATTCGATACCCTTTAGAGATGGGCAGAGACGTTCCGTCGGTCGCTGCGTGGCAAAAGTGTGCTCCATGGAATAATGCCCTCTCGCAGGGTATAATAAACAAAAATTATGGCAGTGGATCGACAGACTTATTGCTGTCTCTCTCTCTCTCTCTCTCTCACTCTCGTGCTTCTGCACTACATCAAAGTGCTAAGGCAAACCGGCTGGGACTGCCGCTGTTCTGCCTCTGCCAAGAATGCGCACATTAGTGTGTGTGCGTGTGTGTGTGTGTGCGTAGCGTCTGCCAAAAATACGCCGGCCATTAAGAGTCGGCCCATGCACAGGGCAGAACGGGATGGGGACGGTACAGGCCCACGCCAGCAAAGAACACAAAAACATTCGGGTTTATGGAATGGGGGAACCAAAATGGGGAGCCCATCCGTTCCGATCGTACGTGCCTCTGCGGCTGCTTGCTCTACTGCTTGCTATCCTGCTTGCTCTCCTGCTTGCTATACTGCTTGCTCTCCCTCTATCCCTTTTTGCAGAGTTTCCGAAAATTTGCAATTGACTGGCTGCGCCGACGACGACGACGATGCAGCTCTGCTGCTGCTGGCTCTGCCGCCCTCCCCTGCTCTGCCCTGCCCTGCCCTGCCATCGAAAGAGGAGAGAACAAAAATGTTTATGCATTTTTTCTGGTCACTGACCGTACTCAAGGTTTTTCGTATTCTGCTGCTGATGCGTCGCGGCGCGGCGGCAGTTCCTTCAACGCTGCAGCAGCAGCGCTGCGTAAATTGCATGCGCACAAAAATTGACGAATATGCCAGCCGACGTATGATCAGGGGGAGAGGCGACGGCAAAGGGAGGAAGTGGGAGCTCGATCAAGAGGAGAAGCAGAAGCTAGACAAAGACGGAGAGAGCAGGAGAGCAGACGCAGGGAGCTACAAAATGTGTTCGGTGTTCGCCCAAAAAGAAGCAGCACACACTGAAGCAGGGCAGGGACAGGGGCAGGGCAGGGGCAGGGCAGCCTGTGGCAAACTTGTTGCAGACCGACTTGGGCTCCCCTTCTGCATCGTATTTAGCTTGATCGTACCCCCCGCCCCCCACTCTGCATCCCTTTTGGCAGTTTTTTTGTGTGTGGTGTGCGGTGTGCGGCGGTGTGTGTGTGTGTGTGTATTTGCAATTTGGAGACGACGATGATATAATTTAGCAACAAAGTGAAGTCGACTGCTTGCAGCCGGTCGGTCGCTCGCTCGCTCTCGGTTTGTCTGTCGTTCCACGCCGAGAGCGTCCCGAATTCGCGAAATGAAACCGAAATGTTATTTTTCGTTCTTCGGGTTTTGTTTTTATTCTCCATGGCGCATACCCTACAATGTGCGTCTTAAAGTACAGTAAAGAGTAAAGACTAAGCAGTAGATATGTATTTTCTAAGAGGAGAAATGTCAGGTTAGCCAGATGGATATTTAGTCATATAATACCATAAATATCATAATTTGGCTACTGTACATACGAGTACAATACGTAGGCGGAAGTTCTTTCGCGCTCTATCTCTCTCTATCTATCGCTCTATCACTTTTGATCGGTTTAGAAGCAACTCTGAACTGCTCCGAGCGCTCTCTTTCTTTAGTTCTCTCGCTTGCAATCCGACTTGAAGGACCACTGATCGCTGATCGCCTTCAGTCTATCGGTCTGGCACCTGATCTTTGACGCACTCACTCTTACTCTCTATCGACATACATATATTCGGTCTTACAGACATACGAAATGCACACTATACATACATATATCTCGTTATACAAATACCAAATAAACAAAAAATATACACAATAAACTATACACAACGAAACAACCTCGTCTTCTTATTAACCTATGTAAATCCAACAGCTTATGAAAACAATCGACGATCATTCTTATAGGGTATCCCCATGATCGACTCTGTCTGAGATTCGCAATGGAACAGTGATAAATTATTGTGCCTGGCGGCCATGGCCTTTGGTTTTTGGCGCAATTTCGATTTGATTGCGGTAGGACAGAGACTGTACCTGTACTTTGGAGCAGCTGCCCTGCCCAGATCTGATCTCTCATGCGTTCCTCTTCGATTTATGCCTCTCCTCTGAGCTGAGCTTCTGTTCTGTTCTGCCTCTCACTCTCTTTTGCTCTCTGCGACTGCTGCTACCCTGACCACCCGCAACAATCGGGGCGCAAAAAGTTCTCAAATTACCACGCCAAATGCCGGAGTCAGTGACCGATTATGTTACCCAAAGCGAAGCGTAGAGGGGCAAAGGAAGAGACAAAAATAACACGACAGGCGTCATTATAAAGCGTCGCTGCTGACGCTGGCTTCGGTGTTGTTGCAGTCCCTATCTCTCTCTCTCTCTCTCTCTCTCTCTCTCCGTTCTTATCCCGCGCCCGTTTCTATGTCGTTTGCTCCTGCCTAAGCCAATCGTCGTTTGCTGCTGTCTCCTGCTGTTCTTTGCCGCTGCTCCTTTTGCTTCTTCTATTTGTTTTCTTATGGCACATTAGTGGTTCTCTTCTGCCATCTGCCACCTGCCCCTTGTTGCCGCTGCTGCTTTGATGACTCCGTGCTCTATCCCGCTCTTCCTTGCGCGGACAAGCCTCGGGCTTGATCAAAGACTTTTGATACATCACATGGAAAGATGCCTAAAGAGGAGTTTATGGGAGCTACCAATTGTTTGCCTCACAGTGCGTATACGCAATGCCTTTACTATCTCCAGCTTATTTTAGTCTGGAATCATATCCTTTTCCCATAGCTCAACGATCTCCAAACATAACTCTTTGCTTTCGTCCCACTTTTCCTTGGCTTAGCATGCAAAAATCTAACTCAATTCCCGTCCAGTCATTGCTCCTCTCTGCCACCTCAAACTCCATGCAATGAAGCCGCACAATTTCTGGTGACAAAAAAACAACAGTGAAAATAGTAAAAATGGGAAAAGGAAATGTCAAAAAGCCATCGTTAGTTTGGTATTAGCCCTGACAAAACTTGACGCGTCAACGTAAGCGGCTTTGGTCTAGGTCAAGTTGCAACTAGCGAGTGGCAGGTACACAGGTACAGGTACAGGTGGTACACCTGCCACAGGAAATCTGTTTCGTTCTACACTCGTAGACCAGCCCAAAGGGGGAAAAGGGAAATGAATGGCGGCTGGGCTGGGGTGGGGTGGGGTTTTGGCCCTGGCAAACATTCAATTACAATTCGTTTCGGGATAGGTTTAAATGGTTCGGTTTAATGGTTTAATTGCTGACCGCTCCAATGCGAGGAGAGCTCTAATTGAGCATAAGCCTTCGAGGAGGTCCTGCCCGGCTCCACACGAGCCTCAAATTGCCTGAAAAATGCGTAAACAAAAAAAAACGCAACGAAACTTATTTGGCCCAAAGAGTCGATTGTCGATTGCAGTTCGATACGAGTCCGTTTCGAGGAGTGAAGGAGCAGAAGGTGGAGTGGGACGGGGAGGCGTATTAAAAATGGAATCAAAAATGCAGCAACAATTTGTATAGAGCACAATTTGATTGGCAGGTCGACAGGGGGCACGGGACCAATAATCGAGGCAGGAACTTCCACAGTAGACGGCAACAAGGGGTTTGGCTTGGTCTGGGATTGGGTTTGGGTTTGGTTCTGTTAGGATCGGGCTGGGTTGGGTTGGGTTGGGTTAAAGTCTGAAGTGCTTTTGGGTAGGCCTTAATTACGTAAATGTGTGTGCGGCTCTACTGTGCGGACTTGCCAGTTGAGTTATGACCAAAGGAGTACTCCACATCCGCATGACTGTATCCATGAGCGAGTGTTAGTGTGCGTGAGTGTAAGTGTGCTGCAAATGCGTAAAATTTTAATTTCGTTTTGAAAATTTCATTCGAAAAAGAAAGAAATGGCGCTCAGAAGTTGTTTAAAACAGAAAGAGAGAGGCGGCCTATGCTATATTCTCTTTCTTCTTCTCCCTTTTCTGCTTATTTTTTGAGGCCAATGACCAGTCTACACACACACACACTAGCATAGGGGTCTATGTATGTATGTGTGTGTGTGTGTCCTGCTTCTTACGCACTTTTTGCATTTACTAATTTGAAAAGCAGACATCGACCGAAGAGAGAGAGAGAATGAGGCGGGAAAAGGGAAAGGCTTCAAGTCGGAGGGGGTTGGGCTTGGGCCTGGGCATGGGTCGGGCCCTTTCCTATTGGCCCTGTTTTCGCAATGGGCTTATTGATCTGCCCACCTCTCGGCAACATCTTCTTCTTCCTCATCATCATCGTATTATTATTATTATTAAACAACCCCATTAGGGTCAGGCCGCCTGACCCGGGCCTCTTCTACTTTCCCCCTTTCGGTTATCTAACACAAACACACAAAAACAACACAAAAAAAAAACACACAGAGTGCACGAATGAATGCATCGAATGCAACCCAAGAGTAAACGAGATAGAGAGAGAGAGACCAAGGAAGAGCGACAGAGAGAGAGAGTATGAGTATTCCATACTGGGACGGGGACACGGACACGCATTCGTTTCGGGCTTGGACTCTTTGCTGGGTTTGGGTTTTTGTTCAAGTTAGTTTTCAGTTTATGGCGGCATTTCCGTAGGGGAGTTTCAAATTAGAAATACACAAGAAAAAGGGAGGAGAATTCAGATAGAGAGGGAGAGAAAGGCAGGCAAGACTCCACAGAGAGAGAGAGAGAGAGAGTGGGAGAGCAAGACACGGTTAGAAAGAGACGACTAATGAGGTCATAATGAGCCAGGAATGCCATATGCTTGAGCTCACACTTTTCAAAACGTTCCAAAATCCAGAGCAAACACTCCCAAACGTCATCATATGGAAACATATGTACATATAATGCGATTGACGAAATTTGAATTGAGATATGTATGAAAAACTAACGAAAGCAAAAAGTTGCGAAAACCAGAGCACATAAATGCGAAAATACAAATTTTTCAGATGGGGAAAAATGTACGAAAACCGGAGCAAGGCTGATACATTTGAAAATTCGAATTTCGTGCAGACTTTTCTTCAAAATATGCTGCATAAGTTGTACAGATATACGAGTTATAGGAAGGAGTGCCTTCAATATTGTGCAATACAAATTTGGAAAACCATTTTAATTATTCGTATCCTCTTCGCTTCGTTCTGCTCTCATTTCCCGAACAATGCAAAACTGAGGCTTACATTACATTTGTTATTAGCCCAGAACAATGTCCTTTGCACACATCCTGCTTCTGGAAGCCCCGCAGAATCCTTATATATAGATTCCATTGAAATTCGATGAAAATTGGAATTATAATCTCGTAGATTTCTCGTAGATAAGCAAATAAAAAACGGAATAGAATGTACGGAATATACAATTGTCTGCAATTTTCACATCGAGAATTATGGAGGACGCTTTTGTTGCTGCATTTTTTGTATTTGTTTCTATTTTTTGTATTCTGTGTTACCCTTTATAGGGAGCGGGTATCTGAGTATAAGGCTAAGTTCAGGCAATAAGTTAGCAATTAAAGAATTCAATATGGAATTTCGAAACGCAGTCATTTGGGTATTCAATATCTTCTGGCTTTAGTTTTCTATCCACAACTTGTACTCTTCTTTCTTGGAGAGTATCTATGAGTCTGCTTCTTGGACAATGAATATTTCGCTGATTTGCGGTTTGCTCGGGCATGAATGTGTGATTATTTTTTAATAAAAATTTCTTGCTGCCAGGCATAGGCCATGCCACGATGCTACGCACTTTGTTTAACAACATGACACCAAACACACACACACACACACAGATACACCCTAGTGTGTGGGGCTTTTGTGATTTGTTGACGCGTTTTGTTGTTGTTGCTGGGGTTAAAATAGGTCTACGATGGGGGCCCCAATCCTGCCGCGACTGCCGCCTGCACCCCGAGGCTCCTTAACACGCACAACAAAAGTAATTTTCCACTTCTCCCCTCCCCTCAGCATCGCGCTGCTTCTCCGCTCTTCTACTGTTTTTTTTATATTTTAAGCCGCTGACAACTGTCGGGGTTAGAGCCACACACACACACACACACACACATATGTATGCATAGATATATGGGGAAAGAGATATAATAAAGCACGGCTCGGTGACATTTAATTTCGAAATCATCATAATAATATTCTGTTTGAATGCGCACATCCGCCAAAAGTCATCTACGAGAATGTATCTATGTATCTAGCCAGCCAGCCAGCCAGCCAGCCAGCCTGTCAGCCAGCCAGCCCGCGCACAGCTGCTTTAATGAGCCAGATACAATTTAGAAACAGTTTCCTGTTCTGGCTCGGTCCGGGTTCCTGCCTGCATTTCAAATCAGTTTACTTCCTTGCCCAACAGCAATTGGCAGCCAGCAGACGGCAGCCAGCAGCAGCCCGACAACGAATTAGATCAAAACCGTAAATTTTCTTATGCCCATCCAATGGATTGGACTGGATGGGAACGGAAGCACATCAGGGAGATACGCAACAACAAGGGGGAAGCTTATGAGAAACTTATGGGTAGTTGCAGAGGAAGAGAGATAAAATACAAAGATAGCTTCGAATTTTCTCTAAAAAAATGTATCTAAAAAGTGCAGGATTTGTTTAAATTAGTCGATCCTCGGCAGGGATAGAGAAAATCCTAGCTATCAGCAGGATGTTGTAGCTGTAGCTGCTCTCTCGGTGCCTTGTGCCTATATCAAATGTCAGGGAATCCACACAAAAAATCGCTTATCAAGTGAGGCAGGCCTTGAGACTGTCCCTCCACCCCACACTCCTGCTTTGCCTCCTTTAGGCAATGCAAATTGCATCTTCAAGATGCACCAGAAGTGATGCAGCGATGCAGCCTCCAGCTCCAGCTCCTCGTATTTCGCAATCCCTGCCTTTGTTTTTGCCTATGCACCCCTTTCGGCTGCAGCTACCGTCCTACTGGCATTGCATTGTTTGGGCTTTATGTAAAGTGCAGATTTCCTATATCCCATGTTTTTTTTTTGGGCTTGGGCTTGGGTTTTGGCAAGGGTTGGAATTTGGCCTGAATTCGGGTTTGCCTTCAGTCGGTAACCGGTTGCCCTGCTGCCCCGTTGCCCCGTTGCCCCGCTGCCTGCCTCCGTTTGTTGCTGTTAGAACACTGTGGTTAATCTTGTCGCCGTTGCCTTTTTTATCTTGCATAAATATGGCAATCAAATGCTTCAATGCCAAAAAGGTGTCATCTGATTATACAGAAGTTTTATTTTTCTCTCTCTCTCTCTGTTGTGTTGTTGTCGATCGCTGGGTTGTTGTTCTGTTTTTTTGTTGTTTTTTTGTTGTTTTTTTGTTTTTCTGAACTGGTTTGCTTGTTTTCGTTTTATGCTGCTTATAAATTCATGCAGACAACATTTTTACAGGGACCTAGACTGAAGGTTTTTATCAGTTTTGTCTAGATACAGATCTGGAATGCAGGGAAGAATTCGACTTTTTTTTTTTAAAGAATAACCCAAGAAAGGGTGGACTTTATCTTATAACTAGAATACTTTGCCATTACTTGGAAAAATTCGGAATAAATATAATTTTCGACCAGCGAATATTACAAAAAATTCGTCGATTGACTTGAATGATGCTGAGATCCGCTGTAACAAAATTTCCATAAGCGAAAGGAACATAAAAATACTATGAATTTGTAGAAACAAAATTTGTGTGTAAGAAATGATTCCTTCATTCCAGAAGTTCCTGAAGTTTTTTGTAAATGATAGGAATGGTTTTTATAACAACAACTTTTTACTTTTCTTTAATGGGTTCCTCAGAAATACCTAATTTGGGCCAAAGATGTGTGTTTGAACGCAGATTTTATTTCATTTTGTGTCATTCTGTAGAACGGAACTTTCTTTATACGATGAAATATGTCATTACATCAAAAACCATCCTGATTTAATTTCAATTAGTTCCTAAACATAAAAATCTGTAAACAGCGAAGCGGACGGGTTTGCTAGTCCTGAGTCCTGTATGCAAAAATGTTCAACCAGGGAATATTTCAAAATTTCCATAAGCGAAAGGAGTTATTTAATTTTTTATGTTTGTCCTTTTATTTATTTATTCATTTTACTTGAAACACTAACTTTTCCCATTCCCAAGAGAGTGTAAAGCAAAGGCCTTCGCTTGGGTTCTCTGCCTCCTCTGCAGCTCACTAGCACGAAGGGGTAGCGCAGTCTTAGCCACAGTGAGAGCCAGCGCTAGCGCAAGTTCTGCCGTGGTGAGTTTCTACCCCTAGTTGGCTGAGTAGTTTCTCCATTGAGTGATAATTCAGAGTGACACTCGGCAAGGGGCAACCACAATGCGACTCGACTCGACTCGACTCTCTTGCTGCCGTTTGCTGTTTGCTGTTTTGAGTGTGTGTGTTGCATGTGGTTGTTGCTCCTGATTTGATTGAGTCGTAAGCCCTAATGGAAATTTAATTGAGTTAGTCTCAGAGCATTAGATATGCATACTGGCAGATGCAGATACAAATGTTCGTGTGTGTTTGTGTGTGTGTCTGCTGATGATCATTCCCGAAGCTGAAGCTGAAACTTTAACCCCATAAAATGCAACCAAATTGCCATTGCTGCCCATCATCAGCGGCAGTTGCAGGTTGCAGGCAGTGGCAGTGAATCTGAGGCAGCTGGGAGAGGGGCAGCGGCAGCGAGATAGAACACAACCAGTTGCATGCAAAATGCCGGCAACAGGTGTGCAAAATAGCATCAGGCCTAGACCCAGGCCCAGGCCGGCTGCAACAGCCACAAGAAGATTCCCTGCAGCAAAATGTTGCACTGCCTTGGCTCGTATATGTACATATATAATATATACATATATATAGGTGTATCTTTATATTTTGTTGTACTTTTTAGAACGTTGATAGTTGGCTTCCATCTCTCTCTCTTGCAGACTCTTTCTGTGAACTCCCTTTGTTGACTTGGACCCTCTGTTGTTTCTCGACTTTGGTGTTAATCATCCTTTCAGTTCATTATTCACACATCCCCATTCCCCATCCATCTATCCATCCATCTCTGGCATTCGCACTTCCCCATTCCCCCATGACTTCTCTTGTTTTGTTCTATAAATGATTTTGCTCTGATTTTTCAATTAAATTTATTTAGACCGCTGTCATTTGTTGGCCATTTAGTTGGCCAACGGGCGGTTCCCTCTGGCAAACGGCACAAATATGTCCGCCGTTGTATTTAGCCCGATTCACCGACCTGGTCGGGCTTTTGATTGACTTTGATTCGAGCTGTTGACAGATTGCCGCTCACTAACTGTCCCTGGGGGTCGGTCGGTCGGTCGTTCGGTGCCGCTGACTGATTAAATCTTTTGTATGCTAAATGGCTCTAACCGTGTTCACAACAAATTGCAAAAAACGTAGCATAGAGCTGATGTTCGGAAGTTAACTGAAAGATTCCTGTTAGGCAGTGACTGGAAGTCGGCAATAAACTCATTAGCAACAATCTCATTGCTCAACAGTTTTGATTAGTTATTGGAGAATGGAACTGTGGAATATTTAAAGGAAATTGCACACACACACACACACATAGATGTGTAGTACTTGAACACTTTTCCAATTGGTTAACCAAAACTAATCATAATTCAAGGAAACTCTTCCATGCCTTATCCCTGTGGAAGGTCTCTGCTTTCCCCTTCGCCTTGAGCTCTCTCTCAAGCATCGCCCTTCCTAAGTTGTTTTGATAGTCCACAATTGATTCTCCATTCCCTCTTTCCTTTCCCCTCCCCACTCCCTTCCATTCCATTCAATAACCATTGAATCTATTCGACATTCAGTCGAATCGACAACTTCAGAAGTGCAGAAAACGAAACAAAACGAGAACGAACTTCAATTGCGGCACTTGGCTGCTTAGTGCCAAAATGTAAGCAATTCTCTTCGTTGTACACTCGAAAAAATATACGTAATCTATGATAGGAAAATGCTATATGTTTTGGGATCTTTGGGGGTGTTCATTGGGCTCTCGAAAAACTCTTCTCTCTGTGTAGTTTCTGGTCATTCGTTCGTTGTTGTTGTTGTTGCTTTTGTTGCATCTGATTATTGTTGCTGGTATAAATTTTGTTCAAGTACGTCAAGTTCGATTGCGTTCTTTACCTTGAAATCTTGTTTTCTATCCGCTGTTAAGTTTACAATGCTATTTTTGTTGTTTTTCGTTCTGTTCTGTTCGTTGCAGCTGCAAAAGATTTTGCATGCTGTGTGTGTGAGTGTGTGTGTGTGTAGCCTGCTGTGTGCTCCTCCCTCCCTTGGCCGGCCCACTGCCTAATATTTTATTAATGCATTTTCTATATTTATTGAGCTACTACAACAACGTCATCAATTTTGCCCAGCTTGGCTGCTCGGCTGCTGTTTGTTGTAGTTTTATTCTAAATATGTACTTAATTTGCATTTATTTATATGCCAGTGAAAAGGGGGGGGGAGGGGGTTCACATCGAGGGAGATTAATTTGTGCGCTGATAAATTCAATTAAATTGTTGTACTCAGTAGTCGTGGTATTTATGTAATGCGAACACCCTGAAAGAGGGCAGGTTTCATCCGCTAGAAGAGTGCAAGATATATCCCTATATATCCCACAGATAATCCTAACAGTTGTTGTCTCTAAATGTGTCTTTTCTTCTACATTTTTCGCATATTTCTTTTGCTTTATTTCTGTTCTGCCTGCAAGTGTATTTCAATCTTCGTTTCACCCTTTTTCTTTAATGTTTTATTAATCTTTCATCAGAATACAATCCAAAAGTAAAATGCGGAAGTCATCCATGTGGACTTGAACATCTTTTAATAATAAATAAGGCTCCTGGTGGCATGCCACAGAAGCACAACACAAGAACCTTGACATCAAAATAAACCTTCGCATTACGTATACGTAATTTGCCGTTTGTTTTTTTGTTTTTTGGGCGCGCAGTCTGGCAACGCCGACTCGGGGACACTCGCACAGCACAGCACCTCCCCCAACCCCCTCTCCAAACAAAAAAAACACCCGAAATGAAACGCTTCGTTGCATACGCAAAATGTTGTTGGTATACCCGGTACCTCGTAGAGTACTAAGGGTATGTTGGGTGCGGGAAAAACGGAGAAGGAAGCGAAACATGTTTGACAATGAAGGAAGACTCCTCTTTTTGCAGGAATCGGTACAGGGAATCGATAGCTACCGATTAAGCGGAATATTCATAATCCAGAATGAGGAATTGTGATATTTCGCATCAACTTTGATTCGTTTGCTAGCCTCTTCTCTGATCAAAATGGCGCTCGTTACTGTTAGTGTTTAGAAGAGTCTTTTGTAGTCCGTTTTCTATGTATTATATGTATATTCATTTAATCGGTATTAACCAGTCGGATTGTCACTTTATTGCATTATTACTTGTTGTTTGTAGTATTT
Organism: Drosophila azteca; assembly: GCA_005876895.1. Classification (NCBI taxonomy): domain Eukaryota; kingdom Metazoa; phylum Arthropoda; class Insecta; order Diptera; family Drosophilidae; genus Drosophila; species Drosophila azteca. Next base: position 22,423,928 of record VCKU01000004.1, read on the forward strand.
GGTTTTTTTCTGTTTTTTGTTTTTTTGTTTCTATTTCTATTTAGTTTTGGCTGCGCTTGGCCTCCATTTCGGCATGCATTCATAACGCCCGAGAGGCGTGGTGCAGTGTGGGGTGCAGGGTGCGGGGTGCGGGGTGCTGCTGCCATGCAACGCAAGTCGAGGTTTCCATCGGTTTCCAATTTTGCCATTTGCTATTTGAGCCGCCGCCGCCGCCGTCGCTGTTTCTGCTGTTGTCTACTGCTTTGTGCCTAAAATTTATCGTTTTGCGTTTTTGTTTATTTCTTTTTTGGTTTTATTTCTTTCTTGCTTTTTGTTGTTCCATTTGTTGTTGTTTTTCGTTGTCTCTCCTCTCCTGCTGCTCGGCGTCGCATCAACCTCGAACTTTAGATTTGTTTGCAATGTTTATGAGAGCATAACCATTTTGTTTGTTCTGGTTTTTTGTCGTGCTACGTGATGTTCTTTATATATATATATTTCGGTGGATAGACTTAGGCTTAGGTGACCAAGGTTTTAGTTGTGTTTTGAATCCAGTTTTGGAGTCCAGTTGCCATCGATGCTTACAGAATATAAATTGTAATCGAATAAGCAAAATGTAGATATATTTTCCTAACTAATTAGTATCCCTCATTAATCTATTCCTTTATCGATCATCTGCAACACTGTTTGAGTCCTAATTGAACGTCTATCTTTAGTGCAGGTCTCTGCCATCTCTGCTTATCGCATGGACATGTCTTTCATTGCTCTATCTATGGCGTGGCATTCACCTAACTCACTTCCTAATGTCTTTTGCAGCTTCCAGTTCTGTGCCATATTTCATTCAAAAATGAACCCAGCTCCTTGGCAGGCTCCTTCCTCTATTTAGGCCATTGGCGTTTGACTGACTGCCACAGCAGCCACCACAACACCGGTAACTGCAGCAGCAGCAGCAGTGGCAGTGGCAGCGGCAGTGGCACTGGCAACAGGAAGGAAGCCACGCGAAGCAGTTACAGTAACACACTTTTGCCATTTGCTGGCCCCACTGACTGGCAGGCAGAGGGGGGGGCAGGCAGAGGCAGAGGGGGGGCAGGCCATGATTTCCATTTGTGCGAACCAAAGCCAAAGCCGCTGCTGCTGCTGCTGCCGCTGTTAAGGTCGCGCCTAAGCAAGCCAGGGTCCAAGACAAGTTTCGTCGAGCTTACTCGATTGTGTGTATACCCTAGCCAAGGGTATGGCCATGCAAAGAGAGGCAACAGGCACTTCAGAGAAGGAGGCACTTCAGACAGTATCCTGCTGCTCCCACTACTCTGATGGCAGGAAGGGTATTTGCAGCTTCGGCTGTTGCACTCTAGCCTTGCTCTCTGGCGTGTTGTTGTTGTTGTTTTTCTATTTCTGCCACTGCCATAGTCACAGTCACAGTCATAGCCATAGCCATAGCCATTGCACTTGCCCCTGGCTTTGAGCCGTCTGGCTTGGCCCGGCTGGTAGTTGGTTAACTTGTTTTTGGTTAGCGCTTAAAGCTTTTCGGCTTGATAAATGTCTGAATCTGAATTGCAAGTGTCTCTGTTTCGTGTGTGTGACTGTGTGTGTGTGTGTGTGTGTGTTATGGCCACTTTACTGCTCTTGACCCTAATGCCAAGGCATTGATTCGGCCAATGATGAAGCTCCATCGAATCGGGGCAGCTTTAACTCCCAGAAAGCAGCTGCCTTGTGGCTCCTGTTGTGGCTGCCACACAGCTGCTGTTCTTTTTTTGTTGACCGGAAATGGTTCGCCCACTTCCGTTAGCTTTCACACCCACAGAGAGGGGGGGAAGCAGACCGACCACAAGTGGCTTTGGCTTTGGCTTTGGCTGCTCCTGTGGCACGGACATGTGGCAGGAAACGTGAATTTATCGTTGCCCAACTCGAGTGCCACTGAAGGGGGTCCACTCGACTCGACTCGCCTCGCCTCGCCTCGCCTGGTACATTTTTCGTGACTCCACTTGTTGCATGCAGCGCCGTGTGGCCCCTAACTAATTTTCGTTTCCATTCCCGTACTGTACATAAATATTTTTTCTGAAAATTTTCCATTTGCATTTAAATAATTGGCCTGGTCAGGGCGGAGGGGAGGGACAGGGCTTGGAGCTCAACTTGGCTGCCCTCTCTCCATCCCTGGACAATTAGTTAAATGGCAAAGTGCACACAGACACACACACACACACACACACACGTATATATGCATATAGGTTTATGTATATATTAAAAAATCGTTAGATCCAACTATTGGCTTTATAAGTATATGGTTAGCTAAGGGGTCTGGTCTGAAGTCTGGTCTCTCCGGGCTATTTTGCGCACTATAAACTGGAAGTTGTCCCAATCAGAATAACCAAATGACTGCACAAACGACAACAACAACAACAACAAACAGTTACAACAACAACAAACAGTTACAATAACTGGTTCCCCTATTTAGTAGATATATCTCTCGTTTTGTTTGTGGTTTTTTTTTAAATATTTTTCGATATTGTTTATATGGCTGATTGGCCGACGTTGTCTGCCAGCCTCCGTCTCTGGGGTAGCGCCTTTTTTGTCCGCTTTTACCTTGAATCGAAAATTGTTTAAAGTTAAATTACAATATTTGAGCAAATGTGAGAACATTAGCCAAAAGATGTGGGAAAAATAACTACATATAAAATAAAAATATGCACATGAATTGAGATTGCAATTCGATTGGCTTTACACAGAACGTTTATCGAATCGAATAGATGATTTAATATCGATTATTCGCTGGGTTATCGCAACGTTACTCCTCGATCAATACTCCAAATGGTTTATTTATAGATCGATACATAGATAGACACATATAAACATATGTATTATCTATAAACAAGAATTTTAAATTGATTGATTGATTGATTGCAAATTATAAATGTATTTATTGCTTTTATAAAGAGTTTTTATCGAATCGAATAAGTGATTGAATTCACACCAATCGATTCTTTTACCATGAAATATCGATTTTTCGCTCTTTTATTGTAAACATACTCCTCGATCAATACCCAAAAATTGATTATTCATAGATGAATACATAGAAATGTATGTAAATACATACAAATATAAGCAGAAAAATTGTAAATTGATTGATTGATTAACTGATTAAATTTAGAACAATCGATTATTTGATTGTGGCGATTATCCATCGATTGTGCAGCGGTAAATGCCCTTCAAAACAAGATGTTATCGGCTGATTTCCAGCTCGATAAATCATACATTTCAGTCATCAGCTGTTTGGAGTACAAAGCTTTTTCTATGAAACGATTATTTTCGATAAATACCACAAATCGATTATGTTCGATAACGTGAAATATCGCAAATCGATTGCTTGAAACATTTGGCACTTTTATGGCTTCTTCTGTTTTTGTTATCAAGAAACATTCCAGGCTGTTCTGATCGGTCCACGATCTCCAATGTCGTTGCCACTGCCGCAGCGGCTGCTGCTGCTGCAACTGCAACTGCAACTGGAGATGCATTAGGAAAGGTCAGTGCCATCTTTGCCTCTGTCCTCCGTGTCCGTTGCCGTCTCTGTCTCTTTCTCTGTGTCTGTCGCTGTCTCTGTCGCCTGTGCCTCAAATGCATCAAAACGCGCTTTTCTTTTCGTATTTTTTGTGTGTGTGCCTGTATGTATTTGTCGGTCTCTGAGTCGCTGTCATTGTTGTTGTTGTTGTTGCAGAAATTGTTGTCGCTGTTGTCGCTGTTGTTGTTGTTGCCTGCGTCGCTGTCTATGTGAATGGGAAAGAGGGACTTCGGTGGGGAGGTTGCTGCGGCTCTACGTTTCGCGCTTACTTGCTTTTAATTCTTGCATTGCGTTTCAAGTTGCAGGGCACTCAAGCTCACCAATACACACACACACACAGGGACAGAGAGAGAGAGAGAGAGAGAGAGAGCGAGCGAGCGAGAGAGTGACAAAAGAGAGGGGAGTTGTGTGTGGTTAGTGCAGCTGCAACTGCAACTGCAGCAGCAGCAGCGGCAGCACAAAAAACGCGCAACTCATTTAAAAATGCCAACGTCCATCAACGAGGATCGCCGAAGATGGCAGAATTTGTTGTCGTTTCGCTTTTTTGTCAAATTGTTTTGCTGAATTTTCTTGAGAACTTTTGCATTGTATTGCATTGTCCCGTCCCCGCCCCCGTCCCCGTCCCCGCCCCAACCTCTGCCCTTCTTCTGCACATGCCTCTTTTTGCGGCAGGCAGTTGCTAGAGAGAGATGTCCGAGGAAGTGGCCACAACTAAAGACGACAATGAACTGTTTTGTATTGTTCAGTTTCAGTTCAGTTTCAGCCTCTCTGCTGGGTTCAGTTTTGAGGTTCGTTCAGCTTTGGTTTCCATGAGGATTTCCATGGGGAGGAGTGGTTCATCTCCCATTTCAGCCTTGCATAATCCAGCCAGCCTGATTTCATTAGCCATTTCAATTAAATGGGAAAAATCTTGAAGCATTTCCTTTTGGCCTCCTACAAACAACATTAGAGAAAGAGAGAAAGCGAGAGAGAATCGCTGAAGGAGAGAAATATTTTACGCTTGAAATTCTTTATTTTCGCATTTTTCTAATAGAATTTACGCTAATTGGAAGGAGAAAAAAATTAATGAAAAATATACGCAAAATGCACGGGGGAAAAAATCGCATAAAAATGTAAGGAAAAAATGTAGGAAAATTCCTAGGGGAAAATCTAGCGAAAAAACGCGACAACAAAAATGTAATTTTCATATTTCGTTTTATCTGCCGGCTAAAGAAAATTGAATTCAATTTATGGCAATTAAGTGCAATACTCAACGCTATTTATCGCCCTTTTCCACTCGCTCTGCACTTTCCATTAAGAGGGAAAAACTTGAATGGAAATTCTCCAATTCCTCCATAGCCAAGGGGAGTGACTGGGAACTGTCGACTAAGGCAGGGGATTTTTGGCCACATAATAACTCAAATTGCAGCAGAGTTAAGTGTGCTTCTGTGGGATAATACATACACGATGTACATGTGGTTCACATGTGAGTGTGTGTGTGTGTGACTGGATGTTCATGTGCGGTTTGTGGGGCAATTTAAACTTTTTGGCAGCATTTTGAGGCTGCCTCAGGCGCTGGCGCTGGCGCATGCACAGCATCGAGGGAGGATGCCCAAACAGAGTGTTGCCCAAACACAAACACAAGCACAATGCTTAGGCGCCACAAGACACCTGTTGCCCTGCCACAGTGCAGACTAATTTCATTACACACACACACAGAACAACAATAGACCGCAAGCTAATGTGGCTGTAACAATAGGCAGTAACACACACAGCCACAAGTCGAAGCCAAACATGCCCTTGCACACTAATAGGAAGCCTCTCTTTTGGGGCTTTGTTATTCGGTTCGTCGGCTCGTTGATGCTCTTCCTGTGCAAGGGTATCGCAGAGCATAAGAGAGCATCTGCATCGAAAATTGCATTGCACTTTCGTTTTCCCTGGACAAACACACAGGCACGGCACTCGGTGCTGGTGGTAGCCACACTCGCAACTGACTCTGACACTGACACACACACTAATTTGCCGGCTAACCTGGCTGGGCCAGACACACAGTCCCGTTCGCTCTGTGGCTGCCGCCACCCACCTGTTTGATGCAACCAACTGGATTAGAGAGATAGGCCGATGACGACGGTGTTGAGGTGCTGAGGCTGTTGCATGCCAGGCCCAGCTGCAGGATCGTGCTGTGCGTTTTCATTCAAATTTCAGCATCACCCACCCACAAATATAGTAGGCCTTGCCTGCACACACACACACACCCAACACACGCACACTCACCCGGAGAGGCAAACAGAGTGTTTGGGGGCCAAAATCAGTTCAGGGTCACTCATGGTCTGGTCTGGCCAATTTGGCTGTCCATTTGGCCAAGAGAGAGAGAGAAAGAGCAGGGTCTGTCTGTGTGTGTGCGTGTGGGTGTTTGTTTGTTCTAATCCTTTGGCATTTGTGTGGATGATTTATTCATTGCGTATACGTCATGTGGTCTCTGTTTAGTGCCAAAATGCCAAATTGCTAAATTGCCAGTGTAAATAAAATTGTTTGCTCTTCATAAGTGCATTATTTACCATTAGTTTTGTGGTTAGTATTTTTGGTTGAAAGCTTTACATATTAATTAGGGGAAATCCTTTTTGGAGGTCAAATTAATTGAAAATTTGATTTTATTTAGAAGAATCTAATTTAAACATATGTTTTTAGATGAATATCTGTAGATAAATATGTGTAGAACAGTACATTTTTTTTTTAAGATTTATCTTTAAATCTCTAGTTATTTTTTCTTATTTTTCTCAGCATTCTATCCCACATCTGAAACTCTCAAAAAATGTGTAGTTCCCCTGGCAATTATGCGTTCATCTACCTGGTATCATAATTTGCTCTCTCTCCCCGTCTCTTTTGCTCTCCATGTTTTTTTAGGCTTCAAAACTTTTCTGCTATTTTGTTGAGCTTGTTTTTGTTCTCCGTATTCTTCTGTTCTGTTCTGTTCTGTTCAGTTCTCTTCTCTGTTCCAATTCTCATTAGAAAGAGTTTTTGCTGCAGTGCTGGTGCAGTTTTTGTTGCCTGAATGTTGCCACCCCACCCAAATCGGGTTGCTCATTTAATTGCATAGCATTGCACTCCCAGTGCCGTTCCTTCATCTGCCGCTCTCTCTCGCTGGCTTGCCACCCCATCCCGTTGTGCCAAAACAAATTGTGAGAAAAATGCCCAAGCAACACAAAATGTGCGTGCTACATAAATTAAAACCTATGCTTCAGTGGTCCGGTCCGGCCTAGGAAAAGAGAGAACCGTGCTACAGAACAGAAGACAGACTGCCAAGAAGGGCATGGCACAAGGCGCTGCCTGCTACACGATAACTTTTCCACCGATTCACAAAACTGATCCATTCGGGTTTTTGTCTTTTTGCAACACTACTTTATATTTCCCCTTTTTTGTTCGGGTTTTGTGTCGGTTCCTAAAAACCATCGGTGGAAACTTCATGTAACGCCAGCCGTGTTAATCCTCCTCGGTGCATGCAAAGCTTTTTGTGCGCTCACTCTTTCTCACTTTCCTCCTCTAGCCCTCCCCCCCCCCCCTCTCTCTCTCTTTGGTTTGGTCGATCTCATATTTTGTGTCAAAGTCGACGTTTTTTTTGTTGTGCTGCTCTTTTTGCATTGCTTCGCTTGTTTTGCATTGAATTCGGGTTCGAAATTGTTCTTGCTGCTGCTGTCGCTGCCGCCGGTGCTTCTGCTGCTGCTGCTGCATCGCATATTCGTCAATTTTTTTGTGTTGCTGCTACTGCAAGTGGCTGCCATCTTGATTATGTTGTAGCTCCCGTTGTTGTTGTTTTTGTTGTTGTTGCTGCTGCTCCTCCCGTGCCCCACGTCCCGAGTCCGACAACGACAACGATGATGATGATGATGGCGTGTTTGCTGTAATTTGCGCTACGTAAAACGTTCAAAAATGCAACAACGAACTGCAGCAGCGGCAGCAGCGGCAGCGGCAGCAGCAGCCACAAAAAAATGCGCTCTAAATGAAGGGAATTGAGTGCTGGCTGCGATCGTTGACGCTGCCATCCCCAGCTTCGCAGCAGTAGACGTTGTACTGCCGCTGCTGCTGCTGCCGCTGCCTCTGCTGCAGTCGACGCAACAAAAATAAAGGGCAAAATACGAAAAACCTTGAGGACGGTCAGTAACCGACAAACCGCCAGCCCAGTAAAATTTTTTCGTATGAGCCGCAAAACGAAATATTTCCTTCGTTGTTGTTTTTGTTGCTTTTCTTTCGTATTTCGTATTTAAATACACTCTCCGCAAAAGAGAGAATATTTACTATGGGATTGAAGTGAAGTTTGATCATACTCACATGCATATGTATGTATAAGTATGTACCAGAGAACTGCATTTAGTATGATCGAGCCTGCTCGACAGCCCTTCAGCCGCTTAGCAACAATGTGTTCGTTCGGGTTCACTCAGACGAGCCTAAGTTTTCGGGTTCGAACCGGTTCGATCCAACATAGAATTTTCGGCTATTTGTTGTTCATCGGTTCGATGTCGTTTCGCTCGATCGCTGGATTGCAACTTCGTGTAGGAGACGCATGAACAATCAAGGTTATGTGAATGACTCTCCGAATGGCACACTGCACTGACAAAATCCATTAGCTTCCCACCACTCCACTGTGTGAAAGTGAGTGTATCAGCTGCTTCGACTTTGTACTTTGCACTGCACTCCTCGCGATGGGATATTTATTTTTGGGCTGCTCTTTCTGCTGCGTTTTCGCTGGGTGTTTTTGCCGTTGTTGTTGTTGCTCGCTCTTGTTGCTTTTATTGCTGTTCTTCATTTACTTTTTTTTGTATTTTTTTTCGTACAGTCAAATTGCGCATTTTTTGGCTTTGGGGTGGAGCCCTCCTCTTCCTTATGCGTTCAGCTTGCTGACTACTGCCTCCTCCCTGCCCTGCCTCTTCCTCGTTTGCTGACTTCACCGCTGATCATCCTCCACCGCTTCACCGCTGTTCTGCCGCTTCGCTCCCTCAGTGTTCTTTTTGTTGCTGCCCGGTTTTTGGGTGAGGTCGTGGTCGTCCATTCGCCGGTTGTTTAATTTTTGTTCGTATTTTTGCGTCATCAAAGCAGGCAGTGTGTGTGTGTGTGTGTGAAAGGGAGATGGTGATAGACCACTGCACTTGAAAACTCAACTCTTGTGGATGTCTGTGTATGTGTGTGTGTGGGGGGGGAGGGAGGTGGTGAGAGGCTGCTGGCTGCTTGCTGCTTGCTGCCAGGGACCCGACATCAACGTCATCGTTGTGGACTTTAAGTGGTTTTCGGGTGTGCTCTGTGCACCGCCTCGTCTCGTTCTGCCTGCGTCTCTGGTCTGTCTGTGTGCGTGTACTTACATGTGTTCCAGTGTGTGTGTGTGTGTGTCAGTGTGTGTGGACCCCATGCGGTTAATTTATGCCCGCTTGCAATTTTGGGCAGACACTGTAAAAAAGAAGAATACAAAAACAACAAAAAATATACATATTTGTATGTAGATATGTATATTTTTTTTGGTTTTTTGTTTTTTGTTTTTGGTCTAGTACGCGATCTCTGCTGTTGCAAAGCCAGTTTCATTTTTAGAACTTTGGACAGTAACCGGTTTGTTTTTCGGGACGCTCGGCGGCTTTCGATTTTATTTGTTGCCGGCGCGGCATTGCATTAACTGGTTGCTGCTGCACCACCACCCTCCCCCCACCCCTCTCCCTCAGCCGTTGCAATTCTGTGGCAGTTGATAAATCTTTGGCGCGGCATTGCCGTTGTCATAAATTTGCATTGGGCCATGCCATTGCCATTGGCCCTGACATTTCTAAGGCTTCCTTGGAGTTGCAGAACGAGCGGCTGGCTACCGACTAAAAGATGCCCATTAAACGGATATTATATGGTTTGGAGATGTTATAGTTCGCAGTCGACGAGTACTGGATACGATAAGAACAGCAACAACAAACAGCAGCCAATGCAATTAATCACAGCCCAATGCACAGAACGAGCATCTGAAATGACAGAGAGACAGACAGACAGATAGATAGATACACTGATACAGATACAGATACACATCCGAACAGATGCTGAGGTTATAGTAATTCATGTTTATTTCGTAGTCTTCTCTTTTTTTTCAGGCCACTAATCCACAATTCGACAGAACAGGAACCACTCGCTGGCAGGGCATGTAACGTGTAACGACATTTTCGACGATTCCAGGGAATAGGGGATGTACACCCTCACTTTCCATTTCAGCTAACGATTCCTGATAGAGACTTCTACAGATTTTGGCTTCGTTCGTCTATATATAGAAAGGTATAAAGAACTTGATAGCCCATTCTCAACTTAAATCTTTTAAAAATCAGTCGAGCCATCTGGGAGTAATTGAACCACAAAGTTTGAATTATGGATTGTTATTCTCGGAAGTTCTTCCATCTGGGCAACCACTGTACATGCACATGCATTACACACACACACACACACACACACACACCGAACCAGATACAATCCTAGACATGGGAATGTGACATGAGAGGGAGAGAAGGTGCCGATGTCGATGCAGATGCAGAAATGTGGCCAACAATTTGATTGACTCTTTTTGCCATGGCCATATCACATTTAGCCAGAGCAAAACCGAACCCAAAACCAATCCAAGCAAAAGCAATGCCAGCCAACCGAAGCAAAGCGAGAGGGAGAGCGAGCGAGAGAGGGCGAGAGCGAGAGCGACTTGACTTCCATTCCATTCCCAGCCTCCCCAGTTTCAGTCTTCTTACCTATCATAAACTGATTATTTTTAACAGAATCATTATCGTCAAACAGGGCCATGTCGGCAACGAAAGCCAGAGTCGGAGTCAGATCCAGAGCCAGAGCATCTCTGGGTCTATCCAGGAGGCAACCTGGTTACATATCGTATACCCTTTCGATGGGCAAGCACTTTTCTTGGGCGATAAACTTTGATACAAGAGGTGTAACGAGTAGCGAGTAACGAGTACCTTAAGCTATAGAAAGTTTACCTATTTAGCTGGCTTTAACTGATTCTTAGTCTTTGTTCAATGTGTCTAAGGATTTCCTATTGTAAAGGTCTCTGTTTAGGTCTGTTGTTCCGACTTATGGGATAGTTAGGGCATTTCAGCCTTGGCTTTATCATCATCTCTTTGGGTTCTTTTTTTCTGTCGCTGCTGCTGCTGCTGTGCCCCTGCGTCTGTCTGTCTGTCTCTCTGTCTGTCTGTCTGTGTATTTGTGTAATTTGATTTTCTGAAAAGTTTCCGATTTCTAGTACATTTTTCGCAGCAGCAGCGAGCAACGTCTAGGGCTTGGGCTTGGGCTTGGGTTTTTGTGGTTAATTTCTTTTTTAAACTGTTTTTGCAGTTGAATTTATGAAGCAGTCGGTAGGAGGAAGTCTAGAAGAGGGGGGAAGAAGGATGGGAGCTTATCATCGGCCCAGACACAGCTGTTGCTTGCCGTATTCCACGGCAGTTCAAAGTCTCTAGTTGGGGGTACAGTTTCCTTGGGGATATCTCTGTTCCCATGACCGTGATTCCTAGACGAAGATGATCTTCAGTAGCAAAAGCATGGAATAAGCATGGAAGGGGTATACTAGTTCGTAAATTAGACAAAGTATTATAACAATTATAATTCCAGATGGAGTTCCAATGGAGTTTCCTTCCTTTCCCGAGTTCACCGGAAACTTTTTGGTTTATGCTTTCGTTCCAGAGACCATTCACTGTACTTGTATCTGGTCTGAGTATCTGGATGGTGTCTCCGTCTCCGTCTTGTATGCATGACTCAAAATTGAAATTCAAAACGAACTTGACAAAATTAAAAGAAAGAAGCTCCATTCATGCACGCACACACACACACACACTCACAGACAGAGAGACAGAGAGGGTAAGAGCGGGAGAGAGAGACACTGAGCAAACAACATGCACGCATGACAGTCAGTCATTCCGTCAGTTTAGCCAGCCAGCGCCCTCAATGCACGCTTTATGCAGCAGCAGCGGCGGCGGCGGCGGCGGCGACGACGACAACGACAAAAGCACCAGAAGCAGCAACAGCAGCAGCAGTGGCAGCCAAAAAGTTCATTGAACCTGGCCCAGTGCGAATTCGGTTGTCGTAGGTTAGGGACGACCGACTAGCTGGACAAGAAGGGGCGGGCAGCCATCGCCGTCGTCGTCGCAGTCGACGCAGTCAACGCTGTGCAAATACGCTGCTGCTTCTGCTGTTGCTGTCGTCGCTGTTGTCGCTGCTGCCAAGTGTGACGAAAAACATACAAAACAAAATACACAAAAAAGCCAAGCAATGGCAGAGGGAAAAGCAACAAAAACAACAATGGGAGCAACAAAAAAAAAAGCGTATTCAAAATAATAATATCAGGAAATAGCTAGGCTTCCAAATCGAAGCTGGAGATACCCTTTTTAGGTAGATCTTGAAGGCATAGGAAGAACAATGAAAGATAATGGTATGAGTTTTTGGATCATCCGAAAAGGATCTTTGTTTCAGCAAAACATAGACACATCTTCAGAATTGAGGGACTTATTTGCCGATAAACTGCATCGGACTGACGGACAAGACTGCATATAGGGTATCCCCGTCTTTGTAATCAGAATACCCTCTGCAAAGGGTATGCTTATGCTCGTACAAATCGGTTGGTGGTTGGCGAATGAAAGAGGAGTAAGCGGAGGCTTAGGAGGAGGAGGAGGAGGAGTGCGCTCTGACAGTGACCGTTGTCCGCTGTTGCTGTTGTTGTTGCTGCTGGATCGTTGTCTCTCTGTGTTGTGTTGTGTTGGTCATGGACGCCATTTCACATTTTGTGAATCATGTGTCGCGATAAAGAAATACTCATAATAGTAGGAACGTATCACAATAAAAGGCAGAGAGCGAGCGAGAGAGAGAGAGAGAGAGAGAGAGAGGTGGAGCAAATCACAAACCACAAAAATTTTAGCTTTTGCCTTCCTTCTCTTTGCACTGATTCGCATAGCAATCACAATCAGAGAGTCACACACTCACACACAAAAGTATATGTACATATATCCCCACATTTTGTGAGTAATGAGGTTTTTGAACTTTATTCTCCTGCCCCCACCGTTTGTGTGCGGCATGAAGAACCCTTCCCCCAAATCCATACTCCGTTTGCGATATACTCCCATTTTCAAACATAATAGAGCAGTGGAGCTTCTTCCAGGAGACCACTGTCTCATATACAGTGAAAACTATTCCATTTAGAGAGCTTTCACTGTGCTCTCCTCCTCCTCCTCCTCAGCTTGACCACCTACACACACACACATGCACACACATGCACAGTCGATCTGGTCAAATGTTTCGATTGACAGGGCAAAGACCAAATTGAGTTCAGCTTAGAACTGGGCTACAAATGCCAGTGGGTGGGACGGACGACGACTCTCTATGCATTGTGCTGCCCCAGCCCCAGCCCCAGTTGCAAGCGGAGCAGTAATTGTTGCACGAAATTGCTGGTATTTGCTCATATGCGTGGATTTTTTGTACTTTTTGTTGTACTCGCACATATACATACATACATATATATTTTTTGACAATGGCTTAACAATGGGGTTGAAGACAGTTGAAAGCAGGTTGCGGGTTCTAGTATTTATTGGGGTTGATTCTGTGCAAGCCATGCCACAATAAAATCATGAAGTGAGACTTTAAAGATGCCTCAATAAAGCTGCACACAAATCTCTATTCGAATGCCCCCAACGATTCCCCAAATTGCATAAATCAATAGCTTTCGTTTAAGACCCAAAATTCAAACATTTTAAAGCCCATTAAGGCACACAGAAACAAACACACAGCCAGCCCACAAGTACAGGGCGGCCCACATGGCGTATGCGTAATATTAGATATACGTAATTGAATTATTTTGCATATTCCTGTGCCAAAAACACTTTCGCTTTCGACGTTCATTGATACTCGTATCTATGACTAAACATCTAAAAGCTGCCAGCCAGAATCCCATCCACACACACACAAACACACACACAGACAGGCAGGCAGGCAGCAATTGCATGTGTTGCAACAACACTGCCGGTGGCAACATAGACACAGCAACAGCCGCAACAATAACAACTACAAATTGAGTGTGAACACGTGTCTACAATAACAGTGTGTGCATCCATGGGTAAGTGTGTGTGTGTGTGTGTGGTTGTTTTTAGGCCGCCTGCAGGCGCTTTGGCATTTGGCAGGAAGCCAAATAAAATTTAGAGATTTGACCTTACACAATGTGCCACACTGCCTGCCTGCCTCCCTGCCTGCCTGCCTGCAACAACAACAACGTATTGGCCCAAATGCTGAAAATGGTTTCCGCGTGGATGCTGCGGCCTCCATTAGAAAGGCATTTGTTGCTGTTGCTGTTGCTCGTTGACATTGACATTGGTTAAATGCCAATTTGTGCGTGTGCATGCGTGTTTCTCCCTCTCCCTGTCTCTCTCTTTGTGTGTGTGTGGTGTGTTCATTCATGCTTGTGGCAAATGCAAATCTAATTTTATGTTTAGACCAGAAACATACATATGTTTGACAACATTAGAACGTCCTACAGTGACCTACATATCAGAGGGAAAATGGGAGACGGAAATAGAGTTATAAAGGGGAAAGCGTGGACTCTCGTGACAGGAATGACAGGCAGTACCGCTGGGAGGTTGAGGCTCCGCACAGATACGGAATATCGCTTATTAATTGTACAATTCGTATGCGTAATGGAGACTCTGCCTCTGGCACTGCCTCTCAGTCTTATCAGCAGGCTCTGTGTGGGCTCTGTCCTTACTATCTTATCGTCGCACTTAATCTCCAACGGGGTGGCACTTCACTTTCTTGACACAGCGAAATGAAAGCGAATCCGGCAGCAGAACGCGCCAGAACAGCCACACAAATACTTATTGTTGTACAACAGCAACACAATGCAACAGCAGCAGCAGCAACAACAGCAACAAAACTGTTAAAATCGAAAATGAAAGAAAAGAAAAGCAAGGGGAAATGAAAAGAAACATTTAAAATATTTATATGTAGACATTGTGCCCTGACCAAGGCCAAGCAATTTTGTATTGCTCCCGAGTTCCTTGGCCCCAGACAGCGACAGCAGCAGCAGCAGCAGCAGCAACAGCAGCAGGGGCAGCAGCAGCAGGGGCAGCAGCAGAGGCAGCAGCAATCTCTGTGAGCTTTTTGATTGTGGTTGTTGTTGATTCTTGGTCATTGGCTTGCTCTTGCACCCTGGCTCCTCACAGCCTCACATCTTTGGGGCAAGCATCTCATTGCTTATTTGCTGATTTCATTTCGTTTTTGGTTTATTTATTTTGGAATTCTCCTCTCTTCTCCTTCGTTTTTTCGTTTACTTTTACTTACAGCCGAATGCCGCACATGAACAGAGCTGAGGTCATGCCCCACCAGCCGTAGCAGCAGCAGCAGTCGCAATTGCAGTTGCACAAATTTGAATTGCATGGCTACGGTAATGGTAATGACAGCTTAAAAACTTAAACATAATTAATAATTTACAATATATAATTGAAATGTGGAAAAGCTCTATCAGCAATTGGACAAAAATAAAACGGAAATTCATTTATTTTCAGTATTAATCTTTGCCCCTCGGCCGCCAGTTTTTTTCTTTGTGTGAGACTTAAACCGTTTTTACGAGCTGCAGCTAAAATTAAATGATGAAAAAGAAACAAAACAAATGGCAAACATACATAAGAGTCGCTGGAAAGGGCATGGCGAAGGATGATGGGGTGTGCCACACCCAGATACACTCAGAGAAAAAGTCTCTGAGATGAGAGTTGTTAGACTTTAAAGAGATTTAAGTACTTATGCCCCGAGAGAGTAAAAATATTCCATCTAAATATATTTCATATTTTAATTAAATTAAATTAATATTCAAATTATTTAATATGATAATTTAATGTGCAATTTAAAAACAACTTGTATTTAAAAAAAATATATTTTCTATAAATTAAATATATATCATATCAAAATTCAAAATATATTTCATATGAAAATTAGTTAAAATAAAAATTAAGTGTTTAAATTAATTCTTATAAATTTAATGGAATATAATTTTGTTTAATTGTTTTATTTTTAGATTAAAATGTTTCCTATTAAACTATTTCTTAATGTATTTCTATATAATTTGAAATGAAATAAATTATATTTAATTTTACTATTTTAAAATCTAAAAACCTTATATATTTAATTGAACTGTGCCATTTTTCTCTCAGTGTAAATAAATGCGCAGAAATGTTTGCAGGCCAGAAGCCACACATTTTTGTAATTAAATTATTTTTATATGGCTTAAGCAGAAAATTCTTAGCAGATATTTTTTAGTAATGTGTGTGCAGTTTTTCCCAGTGTACATTACTGTATTTCTGTTTAACACGTACTCGCTACAATAAAATACAAATATAAAATTGATTCATTGCCCCAACATTGATTTTGATGACGGGTTTCTGATGCGATTATTCTGGGTTATTTCGAATCTGCTGCCGCTGCTGCTGCTGTTGAAGGTTTTCCAAGTTTAAGCACTCCGGAACGATATTGAACTCGATCTTGATCCCAGTCGCTTTGCCTGATTGACAACCTCCTGGAGGCGAAACCCACGGACACGCGGGCAAGAAGTCGTCAACAGTTTTGCCGCACTTGCAACTGCCTCTGGCCTGGCCTAATGTCTCTGGCACTTACTTCTAATTTCTCCTAAGCATATGGCAATTATAACTGATTTATCTGGATTTTCATCTAATTGCAAGTTTAATTTCGCCTCATTATTTATGATGGCCGGGCGGAGCTAGCGACAGAGCCAGAGCCGGCCACTCCAATGGAGGTGATTGTTTTTCCTCTGTCAGAATAAACTCATTCCCAAGCTCATTTCAGCTGCAACTTCCGCTCGAACGGAAGTTCCGCCAGTTGCCAAACGCCAAACGCAGGCGGGGCGAGGTCCGGGCCAGGTCCGAACCAGGAGCGGATGCAATTGGCTTCCTGCGCGGCTCTTGGGAGCTTCTCATTTGGCCCAATCAGCCTGGCAGCAGCGTTGACAATTTCCAATGCCCTTATCAAGGGTATAATGTATTGGGGCAGAACTTTGTGGCACAGCAACAGGAAACTCTGCTTCAAATGGAAGAAGTGAGAGAAAGATCCTAAAGATTTCAAAGCTTAGATCTAGCAGGAACTTCTCCGGATTCCTTTAGGTCATTTAGGTATAGAAATCCGTAAATCCTCTCATAGCGTTCTGGCAAAAGAGTATCTCTGAGCTGCAGTAAGGGCAACCTTTCTCTACCAGTTTCTAGCAGATAGGAAATGCATAATTTTGTTGCAAAAATTCATTTTGAAAAGTGTTCATTAATCAAGGCTGCATAGCAGTAGCAGGGAAAGGAAAGACTTCCCTGAATGTCTGTATGGAAACCCTTTTACCCTGCCCCTCTGACTGACTGCCTGCCGGAGGGCAGTCAATCCCTTTCTTGCAGTTCCTCCTTTTGCTGCATCTTCAAGATGCACAAAAATGCATTCATTGTGCGGCGCAGCAAGGGCAAGGAATTGCCATGGTGTGCGTGTATTTTTGAGTGCTCCCATCTGTGTGTGTGTGTGTGTGTGTGTGAGTGTTTGCACCCCTTCGGCTGTTTGCATTGCGTCAGCCCGTTGCATTTTAATTTTAGAATATATATTTTTGGGTCTGGATTGCAGCTCGACTCGAAGCGACTCGGCTTTCAATGCTCATGCATGCAATGCGTTTCATTATACGAGTATGCACCGTACCGTACCCCATCTGTTGTGTGCGTGTGTGTGTGTGTGTGTGTGCTGCTTGCCTGCTGCATTTTTCATTATGCAAAAATTGCATACCACTTTTTTTGTGTGTGTGTTTTTTTTTGGGGAACTTTTTTCCGATTTTTGTGTGCGTTTTTTTTCTCGAAATGCATTCAACACAAATTGCACGTTTGGGTTCGTGCATCTTTTGTGTGTGCAGGGGATGGGGGGTGCTGGCGGGGAGGGGAGGGGGTTACAGAATGCAATTGCAATATAGGGTGGATTTTTTGTACCTTTTTTCCCCCGCCCCCCATCCACTTCTGTCTCTCTCTTGCTCTCTCTCCATTTTTGCCCCTTTTTAGCATGTTTTTTCGGGGGTTTTTGTCGCATTTGCTTACGTGGTTTTAATTTTAATTGCTTCTCGTCATCGTCGCTCCCGTTTTGGGTATACATATACCCTTTTTAGATGGTACTACGCGTCCCACTTGAGGCTTGTAATCACCCAAGAACATGCCTGTCCTTGTTCCTTCTGGAGTGGCTCTGAAAGAGTATCAAAAACTTCGGTTCTTTCCCTTTTTGGACTCATTTTGGATTGCAGCATTTTTGAAAACATTTTTATAGCCGTGTGCATGTTGTCGCCGATTTTATCTTTTGTAAATACAGCAATTATACATACATACATACGTACGTACTCCTGTGTGTGTGCTCCTGGGATGGTGACATTATGTTTTGAAGTCCTGTTCCTATGCCTGCTTCTGCTTTTGCTTTTGCTCTGCTCTGCTTTTTTTTCGGGGACATTAAGTGGTTGGAGGAGTGTTTGGGATGGTTGAAACGGATGTGGGCATCAATCGTTGGATCGTTGGCAGGGTGGGTCCCGAGGCCTGAAGGATCATTATGCAAGTCCTCATGCCAGCTTGGGGCTGGGGGATGAGCAGGAAGAGACAGTTTGTAAAGGTGTTTTTGTTTCGCTGGCTTTCGTTGCACTCAAAGATGATTAAGGGGTTGCTTAAAATACTCCTTGTACGTGGCAGTCGCTACTTTAGAATGGCTTCAACTCGTTCCCCCTCCCTCCTTCTATCTCCCCCCCATCTGCATCAAATCTCAGCCTCTTTTAGCCAAGGTCAGGCTCTGAGATGCAATTAAATGCACAAATATTTTTCGCTTATTAGAAAAGCATTCAAATGGCGATTCTGCAACGAAAACGAAACGAAAAACCAACTAAACAATTACCCACTATTTTTATTAAACACGAATTTTGTTTCTTTAATTTACAATCATGCACAAATACAGCAACAAAAAAAGCAAACACAAACAACAACTCGGTAAAAATAAAAATAAAACGCAACACAAAAAATTACAACGAAAATTTTCGCATTAATTGAGAGACCTTGAAACCAGTCACGACTCAAAATTCTGGCAGTGAGAGCGAGAGAGAGAGAGAGACCAGGGGCCAGGCCAGGCCCAGAGGTGTTCCGCTCACCCCCCCCAACCAACCCCTCCCCCTCTCCAACTGCATTTGTGTTCCAATCCCTGGCTCGGACTGCAAGTCAACGCCAACGCCAAGCCGAAAAAAAGAACGAAAATAATAATAATAAAAACTAAAAAAAAACAAAAAATATTTTCGTCTACAATGACATGCAATTGAGGCGCTGGCCGAGACCCGAGACCCGAGGCGAGTCGAATGGCAGTCTGCGGTGTCAGTCGTTCGTTCGTTCTCCCAGCCAGTGAGGAGCCCAGGCCTCCCTTGGAAGGGGTAGAGACTATAAGAACTCATTCTGGTGGGTTCTTCTGTGTAACTGGGACATTGAATGGTGGCATTATCAATGCTATTCAGTTCCCCTATTCTTCAATCCTGATATATATAACCTTTCTCTCAATGATTTCATTCAGTGTTGGACAATGCCTCTTGCAGTTCAGGAATCAGTGACTTATCCCTGTATTCTATACATGAATTCCCTCTACCATATCTCTGAAGTCTCTACCAGTCCCAGGCCTAGGCATCAATCGAACTCTCCTCTAGTGTTCTAGCATCTAGACTCTCGTTTAGTGTGTACTTCCTACTCCAAGCCACTGGCGTTCAGTTCCTGAATCAATTCCTCAATCCAAGCCTCAGTCAGTCTCTCAATCTGTTCTGCCCCCCAGCCCTTGCTCTGCCCCCCCAAGCCAGTCGCTCGAATTATTATAATTTCGGTTCGCTCTCGCACTCGACATTCGCAATAAAATACAAAAAAAAATAAACAAAAAACTGCACCGAAATCGAAAGCAACAACAGCAAAAGTGCATGTGCAACGGTAGCCCGTCCCCGGTTGCATCGCCCCCGTCCGGTGCCTGGTCTCTGGGTCTCTCCCTGGCCCTGGTCCGGCTCGGATCGGCTCGGTCGGTTCGGGGCCCGGGCCGGGCCGGCCCGCCGCCAGTTGCATTTCGAGCGGTGAGTGCGAGTGAGCGTCTCCAGTGCTGGAACAAAGCGCTGTCGTCTCGGTGTCGGTTGCGGACTTGTTTGCGTCGCTGCTTAAAAATCGAAATTCACAAAAACAAAACAAAAACAAAACACAACAAAAAACAACAAAAAATTGTACAAATTCGAGAACAAAACTGCACTCTACAAAAACAAACAAACAACAAAAATACAGATATATGTAAAGAATAGTGTGAGAGCCGAGTGATTCTTAAAGAGAGAGAGAGAAACGCAGTCGGCTGAGAGCAATAGCAGAGATAAGCTTGCTGCAGTTCTTCGCTCTCCCTGTGTATGTGTGTGACAGTCTGTGTGTGTGTGTGTGTGTGTGTGTAAGCAGTGCAATTAAAAAACTACAATGCGCTGCTGGCCTTCCCCGCCACCAAGAATCACTCAATCCGCTCTCTCACTCAAGCCAGCCCCCAGGAGAAGAGTCGTCCCAACGCTTCTTGGCCACCATTTTCTTTTTTTTTTGTACTTCTCTCTCTCTCTCTCCTGCTCGTTCACTCTTTTTTCTATGTTAACCAATTTCGCTTTTAACGTTTTTTTGCCGGCTGCCATGAATGAAGCGCACCAACACACATGCACAGCGACACAGTGACAGTCAGCCGGCTTGGGTCTCTCTTTCTCTTTGGTCTCTCACTCACTCAATGCATTTTTTGAGCATTGCAAAAAAAAAGCGCTGTGCATGTGCATGTGTGTGTGTGTGTGTGAGAGGGGCACTGCTGCTGCTGCTGCTGCTGCACTCATTCTCAAGTGCAGCAGCGCCAAGCGACACCGAGAATGCTCTGCTGCTCCGCGCTCCTGCCTGGCACTGCACTCCGCGAGCAGCTCAGCTGGATGTCGTCGGGCTGGCAGGCAGTCGGTCCGCTTGCTTTATTGTCGCTCGTTTCGAACGGTTCGCTTCGGTACGCTACGCTACGCTCCACTCGCGTCTCGCTTCTGCCTTCGGTTCGTTGTTCTTGTTCTTGTTCTTGTGCTGTGCTGCCTTGCTTTCTGCTGCTTGCTAGCCGCTGCTTGCTGCTGCTTGCTTGCTGTTGTTGTAAGCGGGCAGAGCAGAGGGAGGCAGAGTGAGCCACACTGAGAGGAGAGCAAGCAGTGCAATGCAGTGCAGTGCAGTGCAGCCTGGAGCAGCGCAGTCGGCGTCAGCGTTTGCTGAGATGTTTTCTAGCTTTTCTTACTGTTCTTCTTGTTCTTCTTACCTATTGTTGTTGTTTTTGTTGTTGCGCTGCTTCCACAAACACACACACAGAGACGCATGTAACGTGCACACGCACATGCATCCACTGTACATGTGCTACCCCTTCCCCCTCGCCTTCCATACAGAATACAAATAACAACAATTCGCATAGGAAGAATAAAGAGGAATAGAAGAAATACAAGAAATAGAAGAAGACCTCAAAATGAAAGAAAAGGGAAGAAGAGTGAAAACAATTTTTTAAACATTTTTTGTTTATTTTATATCGCATAAATATAGCAATAAATATTACAATAAATAATATAAAAAATACAAAAAAAGGTAAACCAACTTCTTAAATCTCTGCCTTAAATTTGCTGAAAAGATCATACAAAAAGTGCTGTGAAAAATACAAAAAAAAAACGAATTTTACAACTAAAAAAAAATTATATATACTACGAAAATATTTAAAAAAAAATAATAAAAGACCCTAAACTAAAAAATAAATTTAAAAAAAATACAAAATACAAATACATACACATTTTTTATATGTAATCCTTGGGGAAACAGCAGTAAAAAAAAAGTAAGTAGGGCCTAACAGGCTCAAATATTTATTTTTAATTAAATTTAATTTTTGGAAAATTAAAAAAAGAATTAAATCAATTTTTAAGAGTTTGCCCTGCGACCTTAATGGGGGGTCACACCTCTATAAGGGTCACAGCACTCATAAAAAAAGTTCAAGAATTTTCCACGAGAACTTTAATTTATAGACATTTTTTTTATTAATTTAATTGTTTATTTTTTTATAGTTTTTTGCACAGTTTTACCACTTTCCCGCTCTCTTTTTTTAGTCTCTCTCTATCTCCTGATCTCTTTGGTATTCTCTCTGGCTTAGTCATTTTTTTACTCCCGATCCCAAAGAGTATTCTGGGGTGGAGTGCTCCTTACTCGTGATAAGAAATGGTGCACGAGGGTAGATTTCTTTTATCAGAGTTTCTTGGCTTGTATAACCGCATAACTGAGCTCTGACTATGCCATTCGTATCTTGTAGGTAGATGTTAGATAGTGTAGATCCGGATCACACTTTCGGACTATAATGGTTATCATAAATGTCTGGTTTAGGTTCTCCATTCACGTGAATGTTGCGGGATAGGTTCTGGGTGCCTCATAATGATTCATCATGTTCACTGAGCCGATTTCTTGGCAGTTTCTTATATTTCAAAGCTGCCTTAAGGGTTCTATACGTCTATCGTCTATCAGTTACTCATCAGCTGTATAAATTATACCTGAAAAATGTACACCTACGCTTATTGTATAATTATAATAGGGAATGAGACGTTTTTCAGTTCTCTAGAGGGCTTTGCCGCATAGAATTATTAGTTTTTCTTTCTTTCTAATGAAACCAAAAGTACCCCAAAAAATGTAGCACCCCCCCCCCCCAAGTCCCAAGCCCCAAGGAAAAGCCACAATAAATGCAAGCTGAAACCCAACAAGTGCCTCGTATGACTGTCACTGCCCACCACCCACTGTCCCTCCCTCCCCCTCGTGGAACCCGCTCGAATCATATTTGCCAGGCCGCACCACAGTGGGCATCGCATCGAGTGGCAGGTTTCGGAGGCGACAAAATTCCCGGAAATCTTGATTAGCAATTAATGCGTAAATAAGTATTTATGTATAAATTGAATGGAAAGTAAAATCAACAAATGCAACTGCATAACAATAAAAATGTCTAATTAATGCGCTTCTAATTTCCAGTTGACAGACGGAAAACGTTTTTTCTGTTTTCTATTTTCTATTTTCTGTGTGGGGTGGCGTGTCTTTTGTTTTTGGATTCGTCTTTGTGCACAAAATGCATTTGATTTCGAATAATTCATTGGCGGCAGATTTATGGAGACAGCAATGGCAATGCGGCAGGAAAAACAAGAAAATGAATCAGACACTGTGGCAGATAGGAGAGGGGGAGGGGAATTTGGGGGGGTAGACTGGCTAACACCCACGCGTTGTCGTGCAATTTTCTTTTCATTGGTGTCGCACGCGTTGTCCTTGAGAGCTTTCCTTCCGCATTGCCACATTGCCGCATTGCCGCCTTTAGTTTGTGGCAGGCACAACATCCTCGCGTCAGATGGATTGCAAATTAATTTCATGTTCTCAAATTGATTTGTGCAGCAGAGAGAGACAGAGAGAGAGCGAGAGAGAGGGGGGGTAGGGGGCAGTCGACAGGCGGCAGCCGGCAAACGGCAACAGGCAGCCGGCTTCTGAGGCCCATTAGTCATGCTGTTGTTGCCCCATGCCCCATGCCAGGCCCCTCCTCAGAGGTGGCATAAAAAGCTGGCAGGATTAGCATTAGAGAGACAGCATGCAGCATGCAACATACAATCATCTGGCTACCAGTGTGTCTGTGTCTCTCTCTAGCTGTCGCTCTCTCTCTCTCTCTCTCTCTAGTGTGTGTGTGTGTGTTGCGCGCTTGTGGCACGTAAGAAACGAGTTATTGGAACAGGTTCATGACCTTGACCATCAACACAAGGCAGCAGCAGCAGCAGCGGCCGTTGCAACAGCTTCGCGTCTGTGTTGCATATATGCCTCTGCTCTACCTCTGCTCTGCTCTCCTCTGTCAGACAAAAGGAAGCGACTGCTGTTGCATTTGCCACATGCATTTGCATTTGCCATTGCCATTGCCATTGTTCGCTTTCGGATTGGATTAGATGTTGCAACAAGCAGCGCAACAGCAACAAGTTGCCACCACTGAGAAGTCGGGCAGTAGTCGTTGCCCGCCACATGGATTTATCGCTGAATGAGTCACACACACACACACACACACACAGGCACACAAGGGGCAAGGGTTGGACCTAGACGTGGATTCAGTCTGGATTCTGATTCATTCGATGGCAATTTTAAGCATGAAATTCCGCGAATCCGACAATCATTGAATTCTAATTGATTTTCAGATGTTTGAGCGGAACATTGGAGATTCTGGAAACTATGGAAATAATAGAAAATTATTGAGATTATTCCTGGAATTAGATGCCCTATCTAAACTTGTTGTTAATTGAAATGCAGGAAAATGCAAGAGTAACGGACATTTATTTAATTTTTCTTTTAAAGTATATTAAAATGTGCTTGAAATATAATTTAGTTAATCCTTCGAGTGCTTAAAATATTTCACAAATTGTTCAAAGCTACTTTTCCACTTTTCTCTCACTAGAAACGACGTTTCCCCTCCCTCCCCCCGCCTAACCTATGGAAAAAAACTCCAACAAAAACTAAATAAACTGTTGCTCGGGAGGTTCGCCCAATTGGGAGGCTCTAGTTTTTTTTTCACCCCCTTCTTTCTTTTTTTCTGTCGTATTTTACTTCTTACCCACAGTTTTTTTTCACTCTTTCTTTCCTCTTCATTCTCTCTTTCGCCATTATATAGTTTGGTGTTTGGTGGGTGGCGGGTGGAGGGTGAGGCGGCCCCTGGAAGTGCACTGGAAAGTGCCCCTCAAGTACATAAGCAAGTGCAACAGGCAGTTGTTGTTTTTTTTTCGAGCTTCAGCTTCAGCTGGAGAGAGTGGGGACTGGGGATTGCTTTTGGGATTGGGCTCTGCCTCGCTCCGCTGCCACATAGAAGGCGTGTCTGCCACTGGTGTGGAGAGAGAAAAAAGCCGGGGGTGGGGGTTTTGAAAAAAATGGTTTTAATTTAACTTTGGCCATGTCACTAGAGCTCCCTGCTGCAGATTATTCTCACCGCTTTGCATAACCCACAAATGCCAGGAATTCTGCCACAGAAGGTGCAACAGGTGTGGGGGCACTGAGGAGGGGAGGGAGGTTTTAAATGAGGATTTGTTGGCAATACGAATAAAGATTTAGTGTAGGAATCACTAAAGGATACCAAAGAGGATCTGGAATGCGGCTAACTCGGGCCTCTCAATCGTATGACCCTCATAGCCGACAGCCAATTCCCGCACAACTATTTATTACATTTGGTTTGGCCTTCCCCCGTCCCGTCCACACCCCCTCTGTATTGTGCTGTCCAAAAACAAAATCGATATTTTCCATATGCATCGACACAATTGAACAAACAGTTTTTAGGTACAGCCAGTGCCAAAAGCTGGCACATTGTCCTTGAGCTTATCACCTTTTCGCACAGCCAACGAAACGAAATTCCACACACACAAAAAACTAGTCAAATACACACACAAAACAACAACATTGGTAAACATCAATCCAACTGTTCTCACAAAAAAATAGCGAAAAAGAAAAACAAAATAATAATAGAAGACAGCACAAAAAAGCGCGACAAATATTTTCACAATTTATATTTATAATTGCATTCAAGTTTTGTGTTTTTTTTCTTGTCGTTAACTTTTTTTTACGAGTATTTGATCTGCCATTTGCTGAAAGCAAACACGAACGAGGCTTCTCCTTAAACATTTTGATGGAATTATTCGGCGTTTAAACTAAGAAAAAAGAAGAAATATGTACATTATGCATACATATTTATGTACAGTACATATATAGAGAATATACATAAAAACAATAGGAAATACTAGTAAATACAGCAAAGGATTTTTGGGGAATATTTAAACCATAAAAAAGTTATTCGAATTATTTTTATAGAATTAAAGAAAAAATATTTGCATTCATTGAATGAAATCTTATAAGACAAATGAACTCTTCCGTTACTCTTTCATATCTATACCTCAGTTCTTAGAGTCCTATATTCTTAATTATTTTATGAAAATATGCCACAATTTCCCCCTCCTTTTGCCCGCCTTTTGCCCTCCTTTTGCCCTCCTTTTGCCCTCCACTTCCACACATCTATAGAACCCACGAATAGTTTTCAATTGCGCCTGAATTTCGATGCTACACACACAGACCCACGACAGAGATAGATATACCTAAAAAAAAAACAAAGCGAGCGACAGAGAGAGAGCGAGTGAGTGAGTGAGTGAGTGATAGCTGGCAAGACAGAGAGAGAGGGACATACAGGGGGCCACTTGTATTGACATTTGGTTTGGCGACAATTGATTTTTGTTACGTTCTTTTTTTTTCGTTTATTTGTTGCATTCTTTTTTGTTGCTGTTGTTTTTGTTGTTGCCGCTTCATTTTTTTGTTGCTGTTTTTTTTTTGTACATATTTTTGTTGCTTTTTTTTGAGCAATTTAGTTCGTTTCGTTTGCTTTCTGGCATCGTTGTCGTCGGACGTTTCGCTGTTATTTAGACAACTGCTGGCAAAAAAAAAAAAACACACCAAAAAGAAAAAAGAATATTTTCCCCCCTCTCGCCACCCCCCCCGCTTATCAGCGAGGCCACACACGCGCGCTGCACTTTGCGGCATTGTTCATCATTTTTTGTTGTTGCTTTGTCCAAAGTGTATTATGATTTCTATACACAGAAGGAAGGAAGCATCGTCATCGTAGGCATTATTTTTAATTGGTTGACAAAACAAAAGTTTTGGTACTCCTTTTTATTTATTTTATGCATTTTTCAGGCATTTTTAATGCATTTTTTGAGCTAATTTTAATGGAAAATTGAATACTTTTTGTAATACATTGGAAAATGTTAGGTTTTTTCTTGAAGCAAACCTTTTTTCTAAGCATATAGCAATCATCTTCATCCAATTTCATCAGATTCTAAAGCCGTATAGTTGCCCCTGGAAAATCGCATGAATGTGAAGCTATATCTTCGAATGCCTCCTGCTCTATTTCCCAGACTCCACTAGTGTCTATGTATCTATCTATCTATCTATCTATCTATCTATCTCATATTTAAACACAGATACTTATGATATATTTTCTCCAAGTAACGCTCCAGAGTATTTTCCAGTGTATCTCAAGCTTCGGTTTCGCCTCTATTCTTTCTTCTATCTGTTTGAATTGTTGCTGCTTCTGCTGCTGCTCTGCTGTTCTTCTACTTTGGAATTTTCATTTGTTTTTTCGTAGCTTTTTTTTGTCATTTGTTTCGGTTTGGGTTTTTGTTTTTTGCGAACTGCCAGCAGCAACAGTTTTCTGGACGCTTTGTCGGCTCTCGCCTCAATTTCGTCTTATCTAATTTTTTGTCTCTATTTCTCCCCCATTTTGCTCTCTCTTTTTCTATTGCCGTTCCTCTCATGCCTGTTGCAGTTTTTCGTCTTCTCTCGCTTGGTTTTTTTTGTTTCGCTGATTTTTTGTTGTGTCGAAATCAGGGCAAATTCATCATCATCAAACAACAACAACAGCAACAACAACAACAACAACATTGTTGCCTTGTTGTGTGTGTATTTTTTTCCAATTTTTCCTTCTTTTTTTTGTTTGTGTAACAAAGATAAGGTTTTTGCCCGGGAAATGTGCCTGTTTTTATTGTTGTTGCTGCTGCCTTTTATTCTTTATATAATTCGAGACGAGCGAGCAGAGAGGAGGAAGCGGAGGAGGCGGAGCGATGGCGGAAAGGCTGGGCATTTTTGTATGTTTGTCGAGTTAATCATTTCGGGCGAAATTTGATAATTTTGAAGGTGACCCCAATTCGTAAGCGCTGCCGCCGTCACAGCCGTCCGAAACCCAAAGACATTTTTGCGATTGATAAGAACCGAGGAGCCAAAATGGTGGCAGGCAGCATAGGAAGCAGTGGCTGGGGGGAGGGGCATGTATGTATGTGCATAGAGCGCATAGATGCGAAATGGGAATAATTTGTATGAGATGAGGTCAGCGAATGCTGCTGCCCAAGAGTAGAGCGAATTATCCTCACTCTCGAGACTCTTAAGCAAATATCATTAAGCTGAACCCCCAGGTGGCACCTCCCTGGCAACCCCTGGCAACAGCCATGAAAATCTGCTCAGGAATCCCTGCTTATTACCTTCTTATTAGCTGAAGCATGCAAAATGATGGTGTTAAAACAAGCAGCCTCCCCCTTAGAGGCAACGTCTCAACTCTGGCGAGTGCAACAGGAGACTCCAGACTCCAGTAGATTCTGTGTACTTATTTTCAATAATTTCATCCTCAAAGAAGTGCCCCAGCAACAACCCCCTCCTCAAATGATTCCACACTTTCCTCTGAAAACTCCTATTGGTAGACGTTTGTTACCTGATTCTTTATAGATTATAGTTTCCCCCCCAATCAAAAGCAACATTAACGCATTTAACAATCGAAACTTAAGCAGCGAGCAGGTGCAACATCTGGTTGCAACACCTAAAGCATTTCTGGCACCAGCGGGTGGGCGGCTAATGTGATGATGCATTTGACCTGCTCATATATTTATGAAAAAAGTGTATTTCCATCTGCATTTAGCCAGGAGCAGGAGCGGCAGCAAGGACCAGGACCAGAGCAAGGACCAGAGCCAGGACGAGAGCCAGGGCCAGGGCCAAGAGGAGAGCCATCCCATATATCTGCCAGCAGTTTTAATAAAACCCAAAACTGACATCATAAAACATGCTTGCACATACACACAGGTCGTATACGTAACACATGGCTGCGACGACTGTGTGCAGCATGCCACACCCATAGTGCCACACACACACACACACAGAGACAAAGCAACAAGTCGTTGTACCCAAATATATAGTGCAACAACAAAAAAAAAAGGTGCAGAGCGAGAGAGAGAGAGAGAGCGAGGGAGAAAGAGTGAGTGAGCGAAAAAGCGGAGAGGTAGTGGAAAAACCAAACTAAATAAAATGAAAACGAAGACAGAGTTTCCAGTAGGTGGGAGGAGTAACCGAAGGAGGGGGAGTGGCAGGGGCGAAGGGGCGAAGGGGGAGGCGGCAACCCCCTCCATCCAATGGCAGCAGCAGAGGAACGGAACAGCAGCCAAAAAACAAAGTCAAAGCAAAAAACATAGTCCAAAAGTGGTATGGGGTGGCGTTGGGGGAGGGGTTAGATGGTTAGACTGGGTTGGGGGTGGTGGGTGGTGGGGTGGTTCTCTGCCAGCGTTTATCTGTGCATTTGTATTGGTAACTTCTGCTGCCGTCGCCTGCTTTTTCCTTCATCCTGGCTTCAGCTTCAGCTGATGGTGCAGTGCGGTGCTCCTCCTCCTGTTGCTGCTGCTG
Organism: Drosophila azteca; assembly: GCA_005876895.1. NCBI lineage: Eukaryota > Metazoa > Arthropoda > Insecta > Diptera > Drosophilidae > Drosophila > Drosophila azteca. Next base: position 22,452,767 of record VCKU01000004.1, read on the forward strand.
CTGCTCCTGCTCTCTCCTGTTGCTTCTGCTGCTGCTGCTGGTGTTGCCTCCTGTTGCGCATAGTGCAACGAAAAAGTTTCGTAACATTATTTTGCACATTTCCTGCACGATTGTAACGGGCAACGAGGAGCTGGCAGATAGTGTCGTTGCTCTGCTGCCAAAATGCTCAACAAAACATGTCGAAAATGTGCCACATTCAGCAGCAGTGGCATGGCTGCTACACTGTGCTGCTGCCACCCGACTCCTGTCGCATGCAACAGTTATGTTTACACACACACAGAGACACAGGCACACAGACAATGCCGCAAGCCAAATACAAATACAAATATAAAGCACAAATAGAGCAGACAGCAGACAACACACATTTCGACATGCCACATTTAGCATCCTTGAGCGGCATTTAACTTCATTTCACCCACAGAGAGAACGACAGGGAGACAGGAGCAGAGCAGCAGCACCCATTGTTTCTTCCCTCTTGTTGTTGATTCATTATTCGATTTAAAAACAGTTCCCCTGTCTAGTCCTTTCCTTTATGCAATCAATGTTAGCACCAGGATGCCTGCCAGGCTGCTCCTCTTTTGTTTTCCTGCGCACGAGTATGTGTCAGAGATATTTCACAGGAAATTAAGTTTTTGGCACTTTCGGGTGCCAGCTACAGGCCTCCCCCCGTCTCCATTGGGGTCAAGAGCAGTGGCAGAGGTGGCCAATGGCCTAGCCACTGCATATGGGCAATAAATCAGCCAATGGCCAGAGCCGAAACCAAGCCAAGAGCAAGTCCAATGGCACAAGACTCGCACTACCAATGTTGCCACAAAACTTGTCTCTCCGTTCGGCGGGGGCCTTTTTTTTCTTGTTTGTTTTTGTTTTGCTACCTCGCAATCGTGAACAAGAGGGGGACTATGATGTCAGGCAGATGTTACTCGATAACAGTTTTCCTTGTGGTGATTTCCACTCGTAGTTTATGCAATTATCTACTTAAATCTTCTCTACTTCTAGAACTACATTCAATTTTGTTTTACTTGTGCTTCAAATCCTTCACTAATGAGCACTCCATAGTCGTAAGACTCCCTTGGAGCCTTTCTACTTGTCGTTGTTGGTTTGTAGGTGAGCTGGGCCATGAACAGAGGCAGGCTCGACCTTACCACCAGCCTCACTGCCAGTCGTGGCTGCAGCAGCAGCTCGCAGATCGCTGATCAACGTTAGAAATGGAAATGCGCTTGACTGCATACAATGGCCAACAGAGCAGCAGCAGCAGCCACTGCGGCAGAGGCAACAACTGGTAAATGTGTGTTACTGTAACGGCAGCAGGCAGGCAGGTCTGTTGGCCAGTTAGTGGCCAGTAAGCCAGGCCCGCCAGTCAGCCAGCCAGCCAGTGACTTTGGTTTCGTTTTCGATCTTCCTGTCATTGTGTTGTTGCTGTTGTTGCTGCTGTTGTTGTTGTTGTTGTTGTGGCGCGTGCTCTTCTTGGTTTAGTTGCTGTAGCTTCTGCTGACTGCCTTCACTTGTTGCACACGCCCGCGGCGGCCACTGGCAGCAGGCAACAGGCAACAGGCGGGCAACAGGTGAGAGTTGTCATTGTGTTGCACAAACAACAAATAATGGCTAATGATCTTCAAGACGACGCAGATGTCTGCTTCAGGGCAGAGATAAATCTGAACAGCAGCAGAAGCAGCAGCAGCGGATATGTGGCATAAAGATAAAAAAAGATAGAACAAGTTGGTACATTCAAATATTACTCATACGCCAAAGGGTACAGAAATTTAAGACGCTTTTATTTACGCAACTTAAAGCACTCAAAGCTGACTAGAAAATTACATAAAAATCAGTAGAGATATTACGACTTAACAGAGAAATTGTTGATATATTTTTTGTAGAAATTTCAGAAGAATTCAAGGAATGAGTCGATGAAACTCACTCGAGTTGTTCCCCAATGAATTCGTTATGCCCCGACTTCCTGATTCTAAACTACAAACCGCATTTCCACATATTTCATTTATTCAAATTACAATCCAAAAATTAACATATCCGAACAACTATTCGAAACACTTGGAATTAAAACACAATTTACAATATACAATTTACCATGCACGGCGACAACCGAAGGTCGATCACACACAGCTCAACAGCTCAATAATCGTTGAAAAGATCATGCAATCAGCGGATAAATCCATAAACTAATTTGCTAGAAAGTAAGTCTACACTACACTAAACTAAAAAACAAGCAAAAACAGCAGCAAATTAATTGATTAATAAAATTATGAGAACACTTTGGGGGCGAATGCGAATTGAAACGAATGGAAAGCGTCTATTTCCGCCTTTTGTAAAATGAATAGGCAAATGATTGAATATGAAAATGAATACGAATATGAATAGAAAAGCCAAGCAAAGAATTGCTATGCAAATTGAGTATTTAGAATAACAAAAAGCGAAGCATTAGATGAATGCATGGAGCTGAGGCTGGAGCTGGAGCTGGGGCTGTGCAATTGCCAACAATCAAAACCATTTCAAGGCCCTAACATTGGCTTGAAATTTGGCCCAAAGTCTCAACTTTAACTTTGAGCTAATGAAAAGCCAGTTGGCAACTGGAAACTGGTTAGCCAAAATGCACTTTGTGCCCACCACAGAGAGACAGAGAGAGAGAGAGAGAACATACATTATCCAATCCAATTCAATTCGAATCCAATCCGTATCCAAAGATATTAACTCGTTTTGAGCTCTACCTTTGGCCACACAGCCAATCAATTGCTGCCATTTTTTGTGTAATTTTCTATTCAATATATACATACATATATATATTAGATATGTTATATAGTGCATAGTATATGTATATGGATGGATATCTATATAGTAGCTACAAGTTTCTACGATCTGGCAGAGGGTGGCCTTGATATTTTGTTTTATTTATGAAATCAAATGCCTCTGCTGTGCGACGGAGTGAGCAGGCGATACCAGATACAAATACAGATACAAATACTCGTACGTAGAGCGACAGCCACCAGATACTTGTGGCATTTATTATAAAGAAAAAATAGCAAGCTTTCGATTGAATGAATTCCCTCTGCTTTTTTTTTTTGTATTTTTGTATCTGTAACACGTATGTGACAAGGCAGGAAGCCGCAGACAGAGCTCATGCCACACGGCGCAGAGCAGAGAGCTCAAAATAAGCATTGACTTTGCATATTTGTACCCTTCATTCATTGAAAGTCTTCAGGGGTATATCAGGCAGGCAAAGGGAAAAGGGAAGGGGGTATCTTCCAGTCAGCAGTCGGTGGAAAACTTGATTTAATTTTAATTAGAAAATTACTTAAAATAATACCAAAAAGAAGGGGCGTTTGGGGCAGGGACCTAGGAATCGCTCAATCTCCTGGTAGTCATCGTCGTCATCCTCCTCCTTCGTTCTATACTCCTTTCATGTTTGATTTTTCTGTTGGCAAATTGCTCTACTCATGGCTGGCAGCTTCTGGTTCTCGTTCTCGTTCTCCTTCTGCTGCTGCTGGTTGTTGTTCTTCTTGGTAGGCCGGCAACGTCCATCATAATCAACGTCCATCATCAGTTGGCTGCCACTGCCACGGCAGCAAACTGCTGCACTGCACTGCACTGCCCTGCCCTTGTGCCTCGTGCTTCGTTGACACGCCCACAAAGTGGCTACTGCACGCCAGCCACAGCAACAGCTCCAACTGTGGCCTGTGGCAGTGGCAGCTGGAGTAATTTTTCATCAGCGTAAACATCTTGAAAACTCTCTTTGGGCTACCAGTTTTTACCTTCGCTCCGACAAGTGGCAGCCTCAGTGCCAGCCTCTGCCTCTGCCGCAGCATCAGGCATCAGCATATCTGCTATCTGATATTAGAATCTCAATTACATTTTCCACTGACTTTGCGCTGTTCTTTGTAATTTCCAGCAATAGGCGGGAGGCAGGAGGCAGGGCAGGGGCTGGTCTAGCCGGTTCTTCTCTCTCGGGTTTTCGGGGTACGCAAATATCCAGCATGAAAATTCAGTGGCTGTCAGTCTGAGGGGGAGGGTAGGCAGGGCATATCGAAGCAGAGAGAGATAAAGAGAAAAGGAAATGCAAATGGAAATGGAAACGGTGAAAACGAGAACGAGAGTACACAATTATAAGCCCATCCAAAACAATCATTAATCATCTCTGAACAACCAATTATAGGTTGGGAAAACTTCTCCCCCTGGGGAGAGGGTTTTCCCCCTTCCCGGGCTAGAAATTACCCAAAAAAAAAAGATTGGATTCCATTAAAAGCGATTCAATTGCCATTCAATTGGTTGTAGACGGGGCATTCAGCGAATTAGCCGAATGCAGTTCTGAAAACCCGAACACGTTTCGCAATTGATGACTTTTTAATAATCAAAAAACAGACAAACAAAAACAAAAACAAAAACTAATTTAATGCAAAACGAAAACACAGCGACAACATTTGAATAAATTAATGTAATAGACAGCTTAAGTAGAAAGAAATATTGTTGTCTGCCTGCCTGCCTGCCTGCCAGAAGGGGCACGGCTCGAGCAGGGGTAGGGGCAGGGGCAGTACAGTGCGTCACATGATTGGGCAAGTGAACTCTGATCTCTGATTTGGCATAGTACTACTCAAACATACACCCATAAACTATTTCCTGACTACAAGTTCTGGCTTGAATGTTGTAAAATCGATAAATCGATAGCAACTTTTGCTTGAATCACAGAAATAATCGAATCGATTAACGATTTCAGTGAGTGCTTTGAATGAGTTGCAAAATGCTTATCGAGGCACACTTTTCAAAGAATAAAGAATAATTTATTAGTCCAGTTATCGATTTTTCTTGTTTAATATTTAATCGATAATTTTTAAAACGATTTTTTATTTAAATAGAATATTGATTAAATATCCAACTGTCGTTTTCTCTCTTTCCCGATCGAAATGAGATCGAAATGAACAGTTCGATAAATGTTATCGCGTGCAAAAACTCTTACAACTATTTCCCTCAACGGAACCTACACTTTTGACACGCACTGTACAGCTTGGAACTAGGAAATATCAAAAACTGGTAGCTGCCCGAATAGTAAAAGCCCCGCAGTCCCATAGCTAAAGCAAAAAAAATCACAAAAACAAATGCAAAAAAACCACAAAATACAACAAAAACAAAAACAAATACAAAAACAACAACTAGAACTACTTTAAGCAGGAATGCAACTGCAACAACAACAACAAAAACAACAACAACAAAAAACGATAGCCGCAGAAACAAAATCAAGAAAAAATAAATACATTTTTGCAGCATATGAAATAATAAACAACAACAAAAACAACAACAAAAAAACTACTAAAAATATAAAGTGCAACAGGTTTTTGTGTGTGTGTGTGTGTGTGTTTTCGCGATAACCTTGAAACAAAACTCGTTTAATCATTTATTTTTTGTTGTTTTTTGCAAGCGCTCGAAAATGCAACAGCAGAAGCAAAAACAACAACAAAAACAAAACCAAAAACAACAATAAATGAAATTTTATATGGCGCATTATAGATTTAATAAATTAACACTCATTTCCAATTCCATTGGGGAAATTCGTTTGCCGTTTTTGCTGTGTTTTTTTTCGTTTTCTCTCGTTTCCCGCTAATTCCATTGAGTTCTTGCTTGCAGGTACAGTTGTGTTCGACATTGGGGAAAGCCAAAATGGCGGACTGCTCGTTCGCCAGATGCCTGCAGGAGCGGCGTCTCATCAAGCGGGAGCTATCCAAGTGGTCCAAGGACATGCTGCACATCGTGGGTGAGTTGTCAAGAAAATACCTAACGATTTAAGGGCAAATATCTTTAAGGATATACGCAATGCGATAGGCAATACCCCGCGTCTTCAATCCAATTAAAAGTCGTTGAAACGACAACTTATATACATATATACACCGATTTCTAGACCCCATATTCTCTCCACTTTTTATTTGTGCTTTTCTTTATCCTTCTGGCTGGCCATCCTGCCTTGAGTGTTTGGGCCGCAAATGGGATTTGTCCGTTTAAATGGTGAATGAAGTGCCTCCAGGACTGCCACACAAATTGGGAGTCGGGGGGGCCGGGTGCTGGTGTGGCAGTTTGTTTGAGGGAAATTGACTTTATCCAGGACCTAATCAACATCGAGTCCTGGCCATATGTTTTACGGTGCGAAAAAAACATAAAAACTCTGGCCAGAGGACACCCGATCCTGGCGCTAAAACCAAAGCAAACACCAAGAAAAAAAATTAACATAAATTGCATATTTTTTGTGCGCCTTTAGGTATTACTGTGTTTTAGTTACTCTTACGCCCACTCTGCCACTACCACTACCACTTCCCCTCCCTCCCTCTGTCTATCTTCTTGTTCGGGGTCCTGGCTGGGCTTTATCCTTTTGCCTGAAAAACACTCATTTCGGTTTTTGAGCACGTTTAGCACGTTGCTACCTTCCCAATCCACCGAGCCACCAATCCACCCTTCCCCTATCCTCTAGATCTACCTCCACAACCCCCATCCCCCTATCCTCATCCTGGGCAGCATTAAAATGTTAAATGCCTTTTGTTGCTGTAAAGTGGGGTGGGTGGAATGTCGTATCTATGTGTGTGTACACACACAGAAACCTTTATAAATATATAAACGCCCCTCTATACTATATATACATATTTTTTTTCCGCCTTTCATCCATGCCACCCACCCACCCACTCACCCACACAGCCACACAGCCAGCCAGCCAACACGTCCTTGCCCTGCCCTGTCCCTGTCTCGTGCACTCAATTACTTCCTCAATGCGCTCCATAATGCTTATCGTCCTTGTTTCTAGTTGACATTCTCACACACACACACACTAGCACACGCATACACTTATACACACACACACTGAGACAGCGCTCTTCTTTCCAATGGCTCTCTAGACCTCACCCCGCACCGCACTCCGCCCCCCTAAAAACCCTTAGCACATTTTTCCAGTGACAATTTTTGTTGGCTCTCGAGTTTGAGGTGGGTGCAGGCGGCGACGGCAGCGGCAGCGGCGGCAGCGTCATCGTCGTCGTTGTCGTCGTTGCACGAAGCTGCAAAATGGGAAAGAACCAAGAAAAAATACAAAAAATTTAAGCTCTATGAGTAGTCGACCCAAGAGTGTCCTGTACTGGAAATAAGAGTGTTGAATGTACTTTGCACTAGACAAAGGTTGGGTGGCGCTGGCTTGTATGAGCAGACATACAACTAGGAATGTCATCTATAAGCCTATATAAAGCCGTTATGCAAAATAGTTTATAATTTCATAAATTATAGGGTTTTTATCCATCCGTATCCATACAGTGCCACTTCAGTGGCTGAACCTGAAGATACATATAACCAGCCAAAGTTCTCTACCATATTCTACATTAAAATGATTATTAAACCCTATTTAATGCAACAGAAAGTAGTAATTGCTGTGTCCTTTTGGTGTTATACATACTGCCATTTGTCCCTAACATTTCCCGATCGATGGCAGTAGTTTCTTTCGTCTTCCTGTGCCAGCATACCCTTGCAGTTGCGCTTACAGGGTGCAGAGAATATCCAACACGGTGTCTGGCTTTTGGGCTGCTCTGGCTCGAGCTTTGGTTGGTTCGGTGGTTGGGGGGTTCTTTTTTACGCCCCCTTTTTGGGGGTATGGGTTTCGGGTTAGTTCTGGCCAACTGCAGTGGGATGGTAGGGGGTGGGGTGGGATGGGGTGGGGTCGGGGCTCTGTCTGTATGTGTGTGTGTTCCCAAAACGAAGTGCTCTGCTGGAGATAACGAAGCACACTTAAGCACACGCACACACAGGGTTGGTTGGTAGGGAGGGGGAGGAGAGTGGGGGGTTTAGAGGGTTAGTGTATCCCTACGAAATATATTGCACAATATAAAAATTGCAGACGATGAGTGCCGAATGCGTTTTGCCGCCTCCGTTGCCGAAAGCCGAAAAGGCAGCAGGAAGGAGCAGAAGCAGAAGCAGTCGAGGCAGAAGCAGATGCAGTCGAGGCAGTGGCAGTGGCAGTCGAGGCAGTGGCAGCGACCGATGGAGGCGGCAGCAGTGTGGCATGTGGCAATAACAGCCGCACCGAACGCTCTGAAACCCGAACCCGAAACGAGGAGCCAACGAGGAGCAAGCGTTTTAGCCATCCTCGTCTGTGGTGTTGCCTGTTTTTGTGGCCGATTTTCGTCGCCGTGGCCCAAACGAACGAAACGAAACGAATTTTCCTGCATTTCTTTTTTTCTCCTGCTTTTCATTTGCTTTTTTCGCTGGCTAGGGACTGCTGCTGCCGTGGGGATGGCTCTTTCTCTCTCACTCTCTTTCTCTCTCTCTCGTGTTTTTGGTTCATCGAAGTCGAAGAAGAAGACAAAGACGACGACGAGGACGAGGACGACGCCAGGCAGTCGCTGGTTGGCCCAGGAATTGGGGTTTGGGTAGAAGAGGTGTTGCCGGTATGAGGAGGCAACAGAGAGGGTGGGGGGGTGATAGTGTTGATGGCGAATCTTGCCTGTTGCATGGCCCTGTTGCCTGTTGCCTGGTGCCCCACCCTCCTCCCACAACTGCCTGTTGTTCTCCGGGTGCTGGAAATGGCTCAATCAGTGAATCAGTGGTGGAGTCTCATTTGATTGTAATGGTACGCCCCACCACCGCCCACACCCCCTACGTGCCACCACTTGTGGATTCAGGTGGCACTGGGTATGGGGTATACGTACACGGAATTGGAATAGTGCCAGAGTGCCACTAGGAATGAATGGGGATTACACTAACCAAATTATATAAGATGTCGTTTGGGATTGTCGTTGGACTGTGGACTGTGGCTGTGGCTGTGGACGACAACCATTTGCGGTTGAAGAAATTTGAAACAAATTAGTTTCGCATGGGCGTGGGAGCACCTCTAAGGGTGATCTGATTGAGGAGGGGAGAAAGCAAATGAAATGGCAGATCTATAGCTCTTCTTGTTCTCAATGTTTTCAGCATTTAACAGCGCCTTTAGAGCACCATTTCTAGCCAAAGATAAGCATGTTTTGTAGAGGTCTCTAGCAGACTATGGGATTGTATCTTAAAGGTATCCCATGATCGAAAGAGGACTTAAGGTATACAGAGATCATCGAAACTGCAATCACTTCTAATCAGCAAAGTTATGCACAGAAATGTATCAAATTTGAATTGAATAAAAATCTAAGAATTGCATTCGAATGGAGAAAGATTATATGCCTATCGTTAAGATCATCGTTTAAGGAAAATAGAAACAAATTGGATAAATACATACGTGTAGTATTACCCACACTAACGCCAGCCTGTGGAATGCTCTCTCAGGTGAATTATATCTTCACTCCTTCCACCTTTTAAGGAAAACAAAATTTTCATATAAATATTTGCGGAATGGAAACTATTTTCCTTGTCCGATATTAATCCTATTCAGCAATTTGAAGCCTTCAACAAGTATTTGCCTCTTTTCATATACATTTCTTGTGCAGCAACTTTTGCCTCCATTGAGCTTTAACTTGTTGCATGGACAGCCGCGGCGCCAACGTCTCAGTCTCAGTCTCAGTTTTTATTTTTATATTTTGTTTGCACTCCCCCCTCCAACAGCAACCCCATAGCCATACCCATACCTATAGCCACCCCCACTCCCTATCTCGATTGGGGGTGTAAACATATTAAAAAGCCAAACTTTTCTCCTGCCTTTATTTACAGAAAAAAAGAAGAATTAAATAAATAGAGGAGAAAGAGTGAAAAAATCTCGAATATATAGGAGAAGAAAAGAGATGGAGAGAGCCAAAAGCAACAGGATTTACTTAAACACACACACACATACAGAGGAGAACAATTTTTTCTAGCAAAGAAAAGAAAGAGAGGGCGAGAGACATTATCTAGAGAAAGAGAGAGGGAAAGTGTGTGAATGTGTGTGTGTGTGTGTGTGTGTGTCGGCTAAGAAGCAGCAGGTGTTGGGTAATATTGTGGGCCATTTCCACACTCTCTCTCTCTCTCTCTATCTATCTTTCTCTCTCTCTCTCTCGTTCTCTTTCTCTCTCTGGCTGTTTGCAGAGTGCACTGTTCTATGTATCGCCTGTTTCGCCCACTCTCCAAACTATTCCAGAAGCCCCCACTATGCCAACCCCTCACTCATGAAACTATCCCCCTCCCCACCCCACGAGCCGCTTTGCCAAACGCATCTTTCGATTACCAGAACAAAAAGAACGAGAGAAAAGCGTTGCAGGCGCCGCTGTCGGCGTTGGCCTTCTCTCCACTCCTCAACCTTCAATACCCTCTCCCCCTCCCCTTTGGGTTCTACTTCTACTTCTTTGGCTGTAAGAAGACATTTTTATGCGCCCACCAGCCAGCCAGAAGGATGCAACAAGCTGAGGACGAGGACAGAACGACGAAGGCAACGACGGCGACGACGGCGACGACAGCGACGACTACGACGACGTTGCAGCCCCCCCAAAAGCCACCCAAATGCCACCCAAAATGCTAACTCACTGGCGAACCCAAACCCAATCCCTATCCTACGCAATAAGCACTCCACCTACTTTCCAGCCGAGAGAACTACTACGACTACGACTACGACTTCTATTTTCCTTTACTTTTTTTCCTGCGCTCGGTTTCCTTCCTGGTCCTGGTCGAGGTACGAGGGGGGGGAAGGGAGGGGATGTGGCCATATAACGTAGAATTTTTTCTGGCGGTTTTTAGGTTACATTTTTACGAGTTTTCTCCGCTTCCACAGCTGCAGCTGCTCCTGCTTCAGCATCAGCTTCTCCTTCGCCTGCTCCTCCTCCTCCTGCACCTCCTTCTGGTTACTGTTGTTGTTGTTGTTGGGCCAACGATGACGCTGAGAGCGCCGAAGGAATCGCTTGGCGCCGTCATCCTTCGTCCTTCGTGTGGGGCAGCCAAATTCTTTCGGTGTATGTGTGTGTGTGTGTTAGTTTGTGGGTGGGTGGAAGCGCCACAAGTGGGTGAGACAGAAACAGAGACAGCGACACTATAGGGAGAGAGAGAGCGAGAGATGGAGGTGGAGAGAGCGAGAGCGAGAGAGAGAGAGACAGGGCTACAGTTTGGTGCAGTTCCTTTCCGCCTTTCGTTCGGGGTTTTCTGGTTCCTGGGTGCACAGAAATTGGAAAATAGATTTTTTGGTTGGTTGCCTCTTGGCCCGTTTCCTTTCATCCTTTTGCTTTCCCTTCCTTTACATTTGTGTGTTTTTTTCTTTGTTTTCTTTTTGCATTTCTTTTGCACGGGAGATGCTGCCGCCGCCGCTGGTCAGCCGGGGTCCGTGTCCGGGTCCGTGTCCGTGGCGTTGGGGCTTCTGGCCGGGAAGTCAGGAAGCTCTCGAGGTGGACTTTGAGGTGGGTTCGAGTTTGATTGGGAATTTGCGCTAGAGAGCGGGAGGGTGGGGGTTGGGGGGTCAAGGTATCGACGGTACAATGGCCTGCTTCTGCCCTGCCCCCCATCTTTCGCGCACAAGACGCAAGGACCGCTATGTTTTTATTCTTCTCAATTTTTTCCTTATTTCTGGTTGTTTTTTTCGTTTTTTTTTGTTTTTGCAAGAAGAAAAATGAAGCGGAAGCACGAAAAAGCACAAAGTTAATGCGAAAGGGGGGGGATGGGTGATTGGGGGTTGGGGGGGGTAGGTCCTAGTCGGTAGTGGCAGTGCAAGGAGCTCCTCCTCCACCAGCCAAAGCGCGCCAATATGGCTCTAAGGACATTGGGCAAAATGCACTACGGGAAAAAATTTCACATTATATGTAAGTATGTGTATGTATGTGTGTGTGTGTGTGTATATTTATATATATATATGTGTGTGTGTGTGTGTGTGGAGGAGGCGAAGGCAAAACAGCAAAACACACAAAAACAAAATGGCAAAAATATAAAAAAAAGAAAAAAAGAGAAAAGAAAAAAAATGGGCAAAAACAGTCAACGCTGCAGCCATGGCCGTGGAAGGGGTGGGTGGTACGTGGAGCGTGTTGCATAGTCAGTGGGGGGAGGGTGCTTGCTGGGCTAGTGGGTGGGTGGGTGGGTGGTTGGGTTGGTGTGTTGCAGCATAGAACCGTCTCTGAGTCTCAGTTTGAGTTTCGGCTGCGCTCTGCGGACTGCGGACTGCGCTGCTCTCGGCTTCTGCTCTCTGCTGCTGCCGCTGCCTCTGCCACTGCCACTGCCACTGCCGCTGCTGCTGCTGCTTCTGCTTTTTTGCTGCATTTGATTTTCGTGCTGAAAAAGTTTCGTGTGCTCGAAAAAAGTTTCGTCGCTTCGTTGACGTCGTTGCTGCCACCCCCCAACCCCCTAGTGCCACCCCCTTTGGCGCCCTGTGCTTTCGGTAGTTGTTGTTGCTGTTGTTGCAAGGTGGTGGCAGCCCCCACCCAACCATTGCACTCGCTGTATTTGTGTGTGTGTGTGTGTGTGTTTGAATAGCATTTGGCTGGGTCCTGGCACTGGCACTGGGACAGAGACTGCGACTGGGACTGGGACAGGGAGGGGGGTGGGGGGACTGGGTTCGGGTGTCTCCTCCAGTGTTTGAGTTCTTGCAGCAACATTTGGCTGCACTCGGTTGGCTGGCTACGGCTACGGCTCCTCCTGGCTCCTTCTCTTGTCTCTTGCCTCTTGCTTTTGGGGGCCCTGGCCATAGTTTGGTGGGTGTATCACACATTTTTGTCGAATTTGTTGTTGCTGTTGTTGTTGTTGCAGTTGTAGTAGTAGTAGTTGGGCAGCGCAACGGCGACGCCAACGCCAGCGGCGACTGCGACAGCGACTGCACAACTATTGCGCTGTGTGGCACATAGGGTGCACGATATTGGCGTCGGCATTCGTTTGGCATTGTGCAACAAGTGAGTTTGGCAGCAGCCACCAGCAGGACGACAACGACAATTCGGCAACGAAAAGAAACCGAAAATAATTCGAAGACATTCTCAAGGAAAAGATGAAACAGGCGAACCTTTTTTGAGACCATTTAAGAACAATTCACAGCAAAGGGAAGGCCCCAGAAGGGGGGATCCTTGGAAGGAGAAATCCTGATTGAAAGATGCCCCAGTGGAAGCCACCTCAAGGAAGAGCATCCACAGCAACGAGGCAACAGAAAGGCTTGTCAGCAGAGTGCAACTTTAAGCCTTAAACGCGTGGGGCAATGCCAAGAGGCATGCACCTCGAATGCTAAACGTTGAATCGCCGGCAAAGTGTGCAACAATTTCAGCCTTTGTGAGCCAAAAACTGAAAGCCACTAACTTTCGACTCTCTCTGTGGCATCCATTCAGATTCGAGTGTTGATTGAAGCAACAATTGGCGCCAACTGTTGCACCGCGACGCGTTTCCGCTTCCGCCGGAGGGCGGTTTGTGTGTGTGTGCCTACCACTATGTGTGTTAGTGTGTGCTTACGCCCTCTGTCTCTGTCTCTCTGTGTGGTGGTGGTGCAAAATTTAATTAAAAAACATTGTCATTGAGTGCCACAAGATAATTTATGTGTAGGCATTTAATTAAAGTGATCACACAACCATTTGCATACACAAAAGACAGAGACAGACAGACAGACACGCTGAACGTCTTCGAAAGTTGGACGACAGAGTGAGACGGAGAAACAGGCAGACAGAGACAGCCAGTTCGAGTTAGATAGAGCAAGATAACTGTGGCATATGTCGCCAGTGCCGCGTGTAAACTCCTAATTGAATTGACTGATTGAGAGCACCAGCAGCAGCGGCAGCGGCAGAACATTGTTCAGAATTCAACACTAAGAAAAACTCTAAGAAAAGGTGAGTTCATTGGGGTTGTTAACAAATGATCAAAGTTCAAGAAAAGTGTGAACAATAAACAATATTTGGTAACCGAAAAGGGTTAGCGTATAAACAGAGTGGAGAAGTAGACCATTAAACATTGAATTTATCAAACCAAAAAGAGTCTTCAAAAGTATCCTTCTAAAGGTTCCAGCCCCCCATGTGAGTGAAGTGTTTATTCTATAGCCAAAAATCACATAATTTAATTAGTCAACGCTTTATACGAACGCTCTCCTGAGAAACTTCTCAAGGGGAAAACTATCACCATCTTCGGGCGCCCTTTGTGCATATGCAAATCTATTGAATCTATGCGAAAGTTTTCCATGAAAACTTGCAAAGTGTAAAAGCCATTTGGGTGGCAATTTAGCAAACGACTTGGCCAAAACCATTAAAGAACCCAAAAAGGAAAAGTCAAAACAAATATGAAACCAAAAGGGGAAAATGGGCGAAGAAAGAAGAAAACTTTCAAAAGCCGGCTCGTTGCTCGTTGCACGTTGACAGATTGTGTGGCAAAAAACACTTGCCCCAGCCACAAGACCCGAAAAAGCCCGAGAAGCCCAACTTTTGAGATGCAACAAGGAGTTGCCGGCGTGTGTGTTGTGTGTATGCTGATGTAAGTGTTCTTCGAGAACAACTTTTTCAACCCCCGACCCCCACCCCCACCCTGGGGTGAATGGAGCTCAGACAAAACATATGTCTGCAACAAAAGCTGCCGAAAAGGAGCAAACAGAATCAAAGCCCCACCGAAAAAAAACGAGACCCGAAACATGCAACGACACTGATGGCGACGTGCCAGACGTTTATGTTTGACTTTGCAACATCGTTGCACAACAACAGCAGCAGCCAACTAGCGCACTTGTTGCATAAGTCTTTCGCACACACACACACACACACATAGAGCTGTACAACAAGTGGCAGCCACAGCAGCAGCAGCATCGGCAAACGCACAAAAGTATGCAAAGAAAGACGGAGGGACGGACGGATGGACGGACGGACGGACAGCACTTCACACGTTCTAACAACACCAACGCGACGCAGCCGCCGGCAGCGCGAAAAGGGAGTGGGTGGAGCCGTGGGGTGCGATGGGGAGCAGAGCTATGGTTTGAGTTTTTTTGGGGGTGGTGTGGGGGCTTGTGGCTGTTGCCATCGCGTCACTTTCGGCGATTTTCGACGAAGCTTCTTTGCCACCAAAAGCACATGTGTGTGTGTGTGAGAGAGAAAGTAGGGAAAAAAGTGGGGGAGAGAGAACGAGGATGTTGTTGTGGAGCAACAGTTGTCAACAGTCGACACTTGTTGTTTGTCAGAGGGAAAGAGAAAGAAAGATACATTCAAAAAGAAAGTCATAGAGTTGGAGAAAGAGATTTTGATTAGGATCTTCACCATATGGCATCTAACCCCCCCAGAGGTAACCCCTAGAAACACCGTCTAGAAATTAGCCAAGGAAATCTGTTGCCACTCCAATCAACACCAGCTAAAAAGTGTCCTCAAAATCCTGTACTAAGCCCCAGCCTGCGGCCCCACCCAAAACGAAAATGCCGCCGCCGCCCCTCAACCAACATGAAAATGATTTTACTTTGGTTTTCCTTTGTTTTTTCTGCACTACCCTTAAAACGGAAGCGAAAGAAAAATGGCCGAAAAAAATATGACAACTTCCAGACGAAAAGCGTTTTTATTTTTTTTGTTTTTCCTCAAGAGAAGATAGGCAAGACGAGTCTTAAATGCCCTTCCAAATAGATCTAAAATGGGATTTAAAAAATGATAAAATATGCAGGATCATGGAACAAGGGATCTAGGATGATCTGCATATATATTTATGACCCTTTCCAACTCCTTCTGAAAACCATAGAACTCTCTGCAAAAACCTGAGATTTTGCTGAATTTTTTTTGTTGCTTGTGGCACTTGTGGCGCTTTCAACTCCTTGAAGCTGATTCTCTGCTGGAGCTCCTTGGTGGCAACTGCTTTTGTGCGGACACTACAAACTGTACTTCCGTTTTATCTGCTGCGTCTTTGTCTGCCACAAAGACTAATACATACATACATATATACACGGGAAAAAGAGAGATAGATAGAGACTCGAACTGGGAGAGACGACATCTAATCGATAAATATTCAGCACATTGCTTTGTAAAAATACATTGAAAATGCATTAGACTTTTGCTCAATGGCATGAATTTTAATAGCCAGCCGTAGGTCTTGGATCGATGCCACCCTCCCACGGGATACCCCTCTATATAACAGATGCACATACATATATACTATATGGTATTTTTTTTGTACATTTAATTAAACTTCGTTCGATGTTCTCCCAGACTCTAATGCGAAAATCGTGTGCCATAAATTTTCAGAATAAATATACAAATTCTACTGACAAGCCAACCCGCCAAGTGCACAATTTCTAACCGCTCTCAAGGTCTCTGGCAAGACAAAAAATAATAGTAGAATAGTAGAAAAATCCAGTTAGATGTATTTTTTTTTTGCAATCAAAATGCTGCAAGTCAAATGCCATTTGCCGGCCACTAATCAAACGTAACGAAATTACAAGCATAAACAAGCTTAAAGAATGAACGACGGACGGTACGGGACGGACGGGAAGTGCGAGCAAGTGAGAAGTGAGACACACACTCGAGACGGAGACGGAGACTGAGACACTGGAGACAAGTTCGCCTTGAGATTTCACCAAAATGGCGTTGCAACGGTAAACGGGTAGAGAGCAGTGGAGTGTGAGGGGAGCGGAGCGGTCCGGAGCGGGGGAGCGGGGAACCGACATCTATGGCGAAACGGCAACAACTTGTTGCGCGACATTTTATGCGGAAGCGAGTAAAAAACCGCCAAGAATATAGCGAGCGACACAAAAAGTGGTACTACGATGCGTATACGTGATATGTCGCAATCGACTAAATGGTTCAACGGTCAATGCGGGAATGGGACTGGGATTGTAGCTCTAGAGAGTGTAGATATATGTACTTTGAAATCCACAGGAAATTTGATTCTTAACCAAATCTATGAAGTATTTATGGTTAGCTTTATCTTTACGCAGAAATAACCAAGTGACACACAATTAAGGGGTTAACATAATCCATTTTACAACTCATTGGCTTTAGTTTTTCTCACTGCCCGATACACATTTCTGTGCTGAAGTGGCACGATAAGAGAAGCCTTAAAATGTTGCACTTTGCCAGGCCCATTACTCACTAAGTTAAACCCAGTGTATGGCTTAAGTAATGCCTTATTCGTAACTGCCTCTAAGTGCAATTTATAGAATTTCATCAGAAATTTCGTGGCAATCAATAATGCTTCTTGCCACACACGAAAAAAACCACTCCCTCCCCTGGAGCTGAATCATCTGCGGCATTGCAGTGCACACCGCTGATAACCGCCCAACCGAATGCAGCAAATTGCAATAAGTAGAAAAATCTAAGAAAATACGCAATGCATTTCTATATATTCTATATATACATATATGTACTATATAGAGATTGCCCTCCCATAAATTCAACGTGCTAAGGAAAACAATAACAAAATCGCCTCAAATTGATTAAAGAGTATTATCAATAAAACTGGAAATACTTATTGCAAAATAAATACATATACACAATATATTTTTTTATGATGCTATATATACTGAAAGTACTGCAACGAAAAAGAATTGATTAAATTGAAGATGTTGCAAGTAAATGCAAAATGCATAAAGAAACGCAAGTGTGTCCCAATGACATTTTTGTGTGGCAACAAAAAATTTGTTGTCTCTGGCTCTGCCACGGGCTCTGGCCTGTCTGAAGTGTAAACAAAAGGCCAAACGATAAGCAGACTTCGATCAAAACTGTATTCCATCTACCATCTGAATAAATGTACATATGTACATATGTATATACATATATGCAGGCACTGGGGGAAAATAATGATTAAGAATATGGAACAGGCTCAAAATCTTAAAAAATATTGACCTGATTTGTATCACGTTTCAAACTGATTAAAAGAATCTTTAAAGAATATTTACCAGGTATCGACAGGTAGTTATTTAATTTACAATTCTCTGATAATATCGGATTTAGATAATAAGAGAACTGACGATAGGCTCTGGAAAGGAACAAAGAAAACAATTTACAAATTTGTTAATACATATTTAATGGCAATACAAGTGTATGTTTTATCCGACGATCTTTTATGAAATATTGAATGTTTTAGCACTTAAAAATGGAACATTTTCCTTTAATGGATCGGAAATATTCCCTTAAATACATCCAACATTTCAGAATTCATCTAAAACGCAGTCAATTCCGTATTTGAAATTGAAATATTTGTGATATTAGTTCGCTGTTTTCAAAGAAGTGCCTGCATTGGCTTGTATATCTTGTTCTCTCAGTGTACGATTATCTATACCTATATACTATATGTAGGTCTTCTTTTGTACCAGAATGTATGTACATACATATATCTGTGAACTCTTATCGTATACTGCAATTTTCATGCACATATCGTATAGATTTTTGTGTAATTTTATTACGTTTATTAATGATAAATCAATGATCGAAGCAGGCTGTTCAGTGCTAGGGGATGGGGGCTGAAAATATATGTATGTGAGGGGGTTTGGAAGTCATTGCGCTTTCAGTTGCAGCATTCGCCCCACATGAAAATGACTTTGCAACTGTTGCGCGCTCTCATTGTTGTCGTTGTTTTTGAGCAAGGGCTATTGTGTTGCTGCTCTCTTCTCTCGCTCTCCCTCTCCCCAGAGACTGTGAGCATGTGTGTGTGCACTTTATGAGATAATACCTTGAACGTGCGTCAGTCAGGTCGTTGGCGCTGCCTTGCAACTGCACAACAATTGCTGTAGTAACCGTTACCGAATGAAATGAAAAGTGTGTAAAGATTTAGCAGGCTCTTCTTCTGCCGCAGTCGTTCCCCTCCGATCTACAAAGTGGAATCAGGCTTTATCTTACATTTGGCATTAGTCATCTTTGAGCAAAGACTGAAAATGACACGTTCCACCATTTTGGACAATCTAACTGCGCATTTAGGCAGGTAACGAAACAGATATTGAGGGAGTCGCCGAGAAGGAACAGACAGCAAGAGCAAAAGATAGAGAGGAAGAAAGAGATGGTTGTGGAGAGGGAGAGGGAGATAGTTGGAAACAAAGACCAATCAAAGTTCATACGAAAAATAACAAAAGCAAAGGCAAAACTCGCAAAAAAGAAAACAAAACTATCAAAAAAAAAACAGAAAAAGAAGACAACGAACATTAAAACTCATTTACATGCCTCTGGCTGAGTGAGTGAGTGAGTAAGAGAGTAAGAGAGTGAGTGAGTGGCCATGCGAGGGGAAGATTGAGTGAGTGCAGGCGAGAGCGGCCGCAAGCAATGTTCTTGAGTGCATTGCCTGGCGAGGGGAAACCAAATCCACCACAAAGAGAGAGAGAGCGAGAGAGAGAGCGAGCGAGAGGGCCCTTGTTGATGAGCAGGAAATGCAATTCCTCAAGCTCGTTTGGTGGATTAATGAGTCGATGAGTGAGTTTTTGGGGTCCCCCTACTTCCGAAAGGGGGAAGCCAGAGCGCATAATGCAGATTAATGTAGTTGTAGTTTTATTTAATCATTATTTCATATAGTTGGGGGGGACTTCCCTACTTGGCAAGAGAGTAACATTAATTTCCTCCTTCTGTTCCCAAATAGAAGATAGTGCACCCTACAGTTCCCTTCCCTATACTCACCCCTCTCTCTCTCTGAAGCTCGTCACCCCTAACCCTACCCTACCCCACCCTGCCCCCCTCCCAGCCCAAAAAAACGCAGCTAATTGCTGTGACTGCGACGCGTCGACGGCAACAGCGCAGCAGCAGCAGCAGCAGCGATGCACTTCTTTGCCAGTGTGTGTGAGTGGCACAAAAAAATGTGGTGAATAAATTTGCGAGATGATTATTTCCATGTGTTTGTGTTTGGCTTTGTTCTAGGCACAAACTTTACTTCTCTGTGTGTGTGTGTGTGTGTGTGAGTGCAAATCATTTGAGTGACTTTTTTTTGTAGTGCACGGTGTGTGTCTGTGTGTGTGTGTGAGTGTGAGTGTGTTAATTGTAAGCCACATTTCTTAGGACAATTGTCAACAATGTCAAAAGCTTTGAAAGAGAGCCAGGAAGGGGGGGGGAGTAGGGAGGGGTTCGGTCGCTAGAACTGCTAGAACCGACAAAGCACGAACCGCAAACGAAGCCGAAGCCGAAACCGAAGCGACGCCGGCTATTTTGGCAGCTGAGCGCGCAGTCGGCTGTTGGCTTTTTTATCAACGCGCGCTGGCATCGCTGCAATTGCATTGCCCCGCTGTTGCTGTTGCTGCTGCTGCACTTGCTCTGCACTCTCTCTCTCTCTCTCTCAAGCTCTAGCCTGCTCTCTCAGGCTAAGGCTCGCTCTGTGGTTCTGGCTCAGTCTCTCTAGCTCTGGCTCTTACTCTGGCTGTGCCTTAACCTTAACCCTACCTCCACTCTAGCAAAGTCACTCTCTCTCTCTCTCTCTGTCTGTCTCTCTCTCGTTCTAGGCACTACCTGAGTCGCAGACTATACTTTACCCCGCTCAGGTCTGTTCCTGGTCTTACCCCATTACTCCTAAAGTTTTCGCGTATGCGCTTTGCTCGAACGACTCAAAGTGCTCTCCATGCAGTCACTCAGAGCCTCCCCTCCAGCTCTCATTCTCACTCGCTGTCTCTCATTCTCGCTCGCTCGCTCACTCGCTCTCTCGCTCATTCTGGCCCAGCTCTCTCAGTATTCTAGCTTTGTTGTTGCTGCAGTTGCAGTTGTTGCTGCTGGCAGTTTTTTTTTGTTGCTTTTGTCGAGTCCGAATGCGCTTGTATGCAATTTTTGAACGTGCGACGTCGACGCCAGCGGCAGCGGCAGCGCCAACGCCAGCGCCAGCGCCGTGGCTCCGTGTGTCTTCGTGTGTTGTTGTGATATAATTTTGCAGTCGGCTGCGGCAGTCGCATAAACACAACGCATCCGATATGCAACGGAACGCATTTTCGGACGCGGCCCGAGTCGTTCCGAGGTGTAGCGTCCGCCCGATCGCGTATATCAATCGTAAAGCACTAAGCGCATTGCCCATTTACACGCAGGCCACCAGGCCACACACGAAAATCGTATTGCACACCCCGAAAACAATTCGGCGTTGACAGGGCGAAGATTTAACAGAAATTTTCACAGGAAACACACACAAAAACCAAAACCCAATAAAAGTGATTAAAAATAAAAAACCAAAAATTAACAAAAAAATAAATATTTCAACATATTCGAAGAGAATTCCCTTCGAGTTAAGTGGCGAAAACTTTCGAATTGTGTGAAAGGCAGAACAAACGAAAAGTAACGAACGATTGAAGGAATGAAATATTTGAGTGTGTCTGTGAATTGCGTACACGCCGCGCGAGTGTCGCTAATTTTTGGGCAATCGCAGCGCTGGCCACACTAATCAGCATCAGCATGTGAAATATAGAGCCGAAAAGTTCACAGTTTCGAATTAACTGAGGGACATTTCAAGCCACTGACGGACACATTTGGCAGTCTGTCTGTGAGGAATGGCCATGCCTTATCTGAGGAAAACCACATGATCCTCGTACGCCAATCCACGCTTTGGTCACTCGTCGTCCGCGATTTTTGGGACTGGTCACACTCCCCTCCAGCCACACACGCACACTGGCGACACCCCCATTGACTTTACGCACTGCCCAGTGGCCCCATCAGCCTCTCTTACTCCCCCCACCCCACCCCCTATCGTACGCCCACCCACTCATCAATCCCGCTCATTTGTTTGACTTTTTTTTCGGACAAAAACCACAATAATATCATGGCAATCGCCGCTTGTCTCATCTACGCTTATTTCTCTTTGTGTGCGTGTGTGTGTGCGTGTGTGTGTGTGTCTGCGAGAGTGTGGCGACGCTGACGTTGACGCCACCGTGGCGGTTGACGTCGCCGTCGACGTCGCTGCTGTCATGCAAAATGCGGAAAAGTTTTTTTCGCGCACTCGCAAAATTTTTATAGAATGCATTTTTATTTCGGTCTTTTGGTTGAATAGTTGCATTGCCCGGCTCAAGTGCGTGTTGCCATCCATATTGACTGATTGATTGACTGATTGACTGACTGACTGAGTGACGGCTTGACTGATGCCTGATGCCTGACTGTGTGTGTCTGTGTGTTTGTGTGTGTCCCTGTATATACAATTAGTGGTCACTGTATCCGCATCCACCGGTGAAAATAAAAAGAATGTTTGATAACATTTTAAGAAGGAAAAACCTACAATGATTTGAAAACTGTGAAAGTGTTAAAAAATCATTAAAAATTATACACATAAATAAACAGAAAATAATCAAACAAAATGTTACAAAACTTAAGAACGAATACAAGTTTAAAATGTTAAATAATTCAAAGAAATCCAAACGAAAAAAACAATTAAAATGTGATCTGTTCCTTCTATTATTATGTACCAATATAAAGAAAAACATTTCTTTGAGTGAAATATAAAATATTGTCATACAAATTCTTGAAAATATGTTCAAAAATTAAAACAAAACACACCACAAATAAACTTTAAAAATCAAATATATAAAATTATTGGCAACTGCATTTCGCTTTTAAAAATTACGTGTCCTCCCCATTAATTGCACTCAATATCATTGAAAACATTCATTTACCCATCCGAAAACATTGAAAAATGATTGAAAAATATCTGGATAATTCTGAAAAAATGAAGAAAAAAAAGATGCAAAGAAAGGAAACTCCTCGGGAAAAAAACAAGAGAGTGCCACAAAGCCAGCAGCAGCAGCAGACAAAATGAACTGTGGCCAAAACTGAAACTTCTGAAGCAGCAGCAGCAGCAGAAGCAACAGTAAAACAAAACAAACAAAGCAGCAGTTGGATAAAAGAGGGAGAGAGAAAAAGAAGGAGTAGAAGTAGAAGTAGAAGAGAGATGTGGGTGGAGGTGGAGATGGAGTAGAAGTCGCAGTAATAAAGTGTGTATTTTTTCGGTGTTGGGTGGTGGGGGGGGGGTCTTTGCAACTTTTCCTGTGCAGCAGGCAAATGTAACAAATTTTTGTCAGTTTCAATTTTCGTCAGGCGCCCCTCCCCTCCCACCATCCCGCCCAGAGGAACCCATCCCTGGGAAAGACCCGTCCGTCCCGTCCACCATGACAATGGCCAGGTCTCTCGGTCGGTCTCCAGTTTTGCCGTCGGGGCTTCGGGCACACAGCATAATGAACAAAAACTAAGAGAGAACATAAAACGAGAAAAAAACAGCAGAAAGAAACCATCCGAAAAACAAAAAAAAAATACTACAAAAAAAATGGCAAATTAAATAGCCGAAAAAAATTCCGTAGCAGCGCTGCAGCAGCGCAGCATCAATTGGAATACCCTCAACCGAAATACCCCCCCTAGCAGATGTCCAAACTGCAGCAGAGCGGGGGGCAGGGGGCAGAGGGCGGGAGGGCTGGAGCTGTGGCTGGGGTGGCAGCCATTTGATTTTTCTTATTTCCTTGGCTCTCACCTTCCGTTTCGGGTTGGATTTTTCGCCAGCTTTTCTTTTTGGGGGGAACATCCGCTAGCCACCCCCCCTCCCCCATCCTGCAACCCCCTCCAAAACTTAAATTACTATTTACAATGGTTTTTTTTTTTATTTTTGGGCTATGCGATTTTTCTATATATATTTTATATACATTTTTTATTCGCATTTTTCGCTGGCATAAAGTTTTTTGTTTAAGCTCAACTCTGGTTGAAGGGCGAGTCGGGGGGTGGGGGGTACCCACCCAGAAAGTGTGTGTTGCTACGTGGGGGGGTGGGTAGTGGGGGGCTGGCTGCTGTCCGTTGGCTAATTTCATTCTGGCCATCCACACAGCTCATTTTTTTTGCATTCTGCCACATGGCATGGCGCTCCGTTCGCGTAAATTCCATTAAAATTGGAAAACATCCGAAAACAGAAGTCTTATCGGAGGAGATTTTATATCGAAAAGTGCTATAGATCATGCACGTACTCTTGGCATTCCTGAAATAGCTCAAATATTCATCAGTCAGATACCAAAAATTATCACATTTATCTCATAGATTTCGCCAATCCATTCATTGGTGTATCTGCCATGAATGGGTTTGTGTGTGCTTTTTTTTCAACAACGATTTTCCCCCTCCATTTTCACCATTCAGATAAAAAACAACAACAACAACGGCAACAGCAACAACAACATTTTTGTTAGTAAATTTATGTTGAATTAAATACAATATACAAAACAAAAACGAAACAAAACAAAACAAAACAAAAAGTGCAATCCCATCAAACAAATAAAAACAAAATAATAAACCCAAAAGCAGCAAGAACTTAAAAATAATTAGAAAAGTAGCGACATTACTTTTGAATTATTTTTAAATGCAAAAGAGAGAGAGGAAAAAACGGATCTAACAACAACAACAACAACAACAACAACAAAAGGCAAAGGTTTTAAAAATAATAAAACATATCAAAGAGGGCGCAAAATTAAATGCAGGAAAAATAATAAATGAAATTGAAATAATTAATATTTCAACAACAGCAACGGGGGCAGCAACATCTGTCTAATAACAACAACAACAACAACACAAAGTGCAACAACCAACAACCAACAACAACAATTGGCGCTGTCTGTAAATTGGACATCAAATAAAAAATATAACAAAAAAATATCTAAAGAAAAAGCCTCGTGAAATTTTCACGCCCTGCATATTACATATTTACTTTGTGCTCCACATACATATACATACATATATCTGTATGTATATATAAAACCGACATACAACAAAAATCACCAACAAAAAGATTAACAACAACAACAACAACAGAAATTTGCCTGCACTTTGCCTTTTGTGTGCCGCTGCATCCGCACACAAAAAACGGAAAGAATTTGTATTGTATATAAAAATTATATACCCGAAAAAAAATATATGTGCAACAACGCGAAGGAGAAGGAGAGCAACTGCAGAAAAGGATACCGGCAGGGGGGAGCGGCGGCAGTGCTGTAACTGCACCAGTAGAGGCTCCGCAGCGGAAGAATCTGTGGCAGCATCCATTCGGCTTTGGACACACCGTAATTCCAGACAAATTCGTGTGATGCTATGCACATCAGCAGCTATGAAATATGTACGTATCTACCCCCAGCCACCCCATCCAGAATTGGCTACCAAATAGATAAGGCTTAAGTTAAGAATTGATTATAGGAAAGATCAGGGAGATCGATCATCACTTGCCATAGACGAAAGGTCTTTCATCGCTTTCCATGATCGCTTATCACCAAAAGCGTTCATGAACAGTGAGATATTCATGCTGATGCCTCATTGACATTGTCCTTCAGTCAACGTATGTATGTATGCGTACGAAAGCGAAATGTGTAAACAAAAGATACACAATGGGCGTACACGTAGGGGCATGGGAAGCCAGGAGATGTGGCACTGGCAAGGGGAACGGGGAAGGCCAGGGGCTGGCTATCAGAGGCGTCACAATGCGATCGACGCAACGACAATTACATTGAGCAATACTTAAGGACAGAAGTTCAAGCAACTGTCGAGTGTGGGGACAGGCACACAGATACTTTAACAGATACATTTAAAAATACCTACAGATATCCGACAGATACGTTCACGGAAACCCTGAACAGACAGCCACTTGCATAGACACTCTTTTGGAGATACATTTAAGATACTTTTGCTGCCTGCAGACTACAAAGATTCAAGATAACTTTACAGATACTTGTGCTGGTGTAGATGTAGATAACTGTGTAGAGCATACACTCGACATTCATTCAGAAACAGCCACTCTTTGGGGTCGGCCAGTCATAAAGCGGAAGCGAAGCTACCAAAACCTGAGCGTTTCTCAACATTTCTCTACGTTTCTCCATGGAGGGCAGATAGTTCTCGATTAGATTCGGAACAACCGAGCCGTCCATAATCGTTGGTAATCTCTGCTGAGGCAACACACACACACACACTTCTTATCAGCCAGTCCCTGACTGACGTTCGCTTATTCTGACCCAAATTGCGAAAAAAAAAACACACACAATATAATAAAATAATATAAAAATACGAAACGAAACGAAACTTTGGCTCGCCCCAACGCCTGGGCTGATACGTGGCGAAATCTCGCAAAATCCAGCAAGAAATGATTGAACAAAAAAAAAATATGTATACGCGAATATTGTATGTATATATTCTTATGGCATGTCATGCAATCGCGCAAACACAAAAACAGCAACAAAAAAAAGCGGAAACATTTTGCGCTTTTCTTATCAAGAGAGCGAGAGAGAGGCATACGAAATTGATTTTATTTCGTTGCTGACAAAATTTTCAACGAAACGAAAATGTTTACGATTGCGGCAATGTTCTTCCTATTATATAAAGAATACTCCAAGTGGTGGTGGTCCACCATAGATGTACGTACTACAAATTATCGCCATTTCCATACATTATAGTTTTTCCTTTCACAACATAGTCGGGAATGCTGATAACATTTTGTGGCGATGGCGGCCATTGTGTTTCTGTTTCGTACACTCTATAGAGAGTCGTAAAACCATACCATATACCATATACCATATATTATAAAGTATGAAAACTGCAACAACAGAACAGAAATCAATTCGATTTTGAAATTACGAGTATTTTCATATTTGTTCTTTGTATCAGTTTTCATCGGTCTCTGTGACTCAGGTTCTTTATGATTAATCATTCCCGTACTTTGCTTTACTTTACTTTACTTTACTTTCCTTTCTTTTCCCATTTATTTACGTACATATTTCTTTATAATTATTTGTGTTTTTTGGCTGGAGGAAGCTTTTGTCGTTACAACAAAAATATATATGTATATAGCGAATGAAAATCCCATTCAGCGATGATCAAATTTCGTTGGCAGCTGTTTTCGGGCCGAGGCATTAGATAGTGGGGACACTCGAAAAGTGTTTACCATTTAGCCCCAAAAGATAACACACACACACACACAGACATACTCGTAAAAAGGTGTTGTAAACAGTAACTGAAGCTACACAACAGTCGTGACAAATGTGTGAACATTAAATACGCTTATTAACACGAAAAAGAAAAGCAAAAAGAAACGGCGCAAGCGAGCGGAAGAAAACCCCATGAAAATAAACGAAAAATCTGCTGACTGCGGGCCAAAAGCAGAAACAGAGAGGGGAGGGGGTTGGAGGAGCGCCTGGCGCTGGCCACACACGCGGATTTGCTTTAGGGAAAGATCAAGAGAGCGCTCTTTATCCCTGAACTCATTTCTCATGCATTTGTATCTGCTAAAACCCTTCTTTATCTTATCACATTTCTATGGTCCTGAAACGCACTGTTTGCCTGTAGCTGGTAGATGGGTAGATCGTAATTAGTTGACATGTTGCACGAGTGGAGAGGACACAAGACACATTTAATGCCAAAACAAATTTACAAACATCAATGTCTTCGGTGGCAATCTCTTGCCAATCATTCGGCATGGACTGGGCAAACATTTAACAAACGGAAACAGCTGTCTCTGGATTGGGTCTAGGCTGGCAGGGCCATGGCTGCAGGCCACGCAGGCTCCAGCATATCCATCTGCATATGCGGCATGTGCAACGAGCGGCGGCACGGAACGTGTGTCGACTTGTAGCTGGTTCTGGAAAGGAAGCTGCTACCAGCACTCTGCTCCTCTCCGAGTGACTGACTGCCTGCCGGTCAGAACCTTCCTGCCACCAAATGCTAGGGATGCACTGTGAGAAAAGAGCCTTCAAGCTGTCCATTTCATTGCACCAGGTTCCTCTTTCCGGAGACTCTCCTTTCGCTCGGTGTACAAGGAGTTCTTTGGCACATGCCCCCCTGTTGCCTGGTGCCACAGTTCTAGCCAGCAACAACAACAAAAGCTGGCTAAATAGTTACATGGCCTGGGCCTATGCATAAAACTTGGCTAACGACTTTTTTCCGTTGGCGCTCTTGACTTTTGCATTGAAAATCGTGCAATTCACCTGCTGCCAGCCTGCCTGCTGCCAGCCTGCTGCAGTTGCAGTTGCAGCAGCAGCAGCATGAACTGCAACAACAATGACGTTGAATGCATCTGCATCTCAGCAGCAGCAGTGGCGTGGCAGTGGCAGCGTCGTCTGGTTGCATGTTAATGTTACAGCTGCACTTGCACTTGCAGCGTCGTCGTCGTCATGAATGAGACGCGACTCGACGCGACTCTGCCCCCCCCTACCCCGCCCTGCAACTTCCACATGCAATTATTTTTCTAGGCTGCAAATTGCACGCTGCAACAACGCTCTCTCTCTCTCTTTCTCTCTCTGTATGCCACCTCTCACTCTCTCTAGCCATCTCTATCCTCTCTCTCTCTTTCGCTCTCTCGCTCTCTAGCCATCTGTATTCCTGTCTGCCTCTTGCCCTTCCATGCTGCAACTGCATCCTCTGCGAGTATCTTGTGCTCTTGCCCTGTATCTAACCATCTCTAGCTTTGTCTGCCTCTCTCTCTATCTGTCTATCTCTCTCTTTTCACTGCATCTTTCTGTGAGTCTTCTGTGAGTCTTCTGGGCCGGCTTTTTGTTGATTTTACAAGGTGTGGAATGGCTTTAGTAGCGCCTCAGTCGCTGTCGCAGTCGCCGTCTACGTTTCGGCCTCAAACATTATTTTGTGGTCTAAGCCAGACTTTGGCTTTGGCTTCGACTTTGGCTGCGTCTTTGGACCTGGTCTGCACGTTTATGGTCGCGTTTTAATGTAATTGTTGTTGTATTACAGCAAATTTGTAGCCATTGCCTGGTGTTTGATGTTTGGTGTTGCCAATTTGCCATTCATGTTGCCCTGTTGTCGGGGCCAAAGTGGCGATTTGTTGTTGACTGCCGTTGTGGCTGCTTTTCCCACAGCTTTTCCCCGATTTAGCCACAATTTTGTCGTGTGCCACAGTCGATCTGCCTGCCCCACCCTTCTGGCTTCGATTACCATCGAAAGAGCCAACTAATTATTGAAATTACTTTTAGTTTTAATGTCGCCCCATAATCGGGTTACAACAGGTAGCCAAGTGGCCGAACGGCCAGCAGCTAGCGGCTACCTTTTGAGCCAATATTTTCCAACAATTGCCAATAATTTAGGGTCTCTTCATGGCAGTTAATATCCCCCCGCCCATTGCCTCCCCCCTGCGCTGGAAGGTGCTGCGGGTGTTATTTATTATGACATTGATGGAAAGGATGTGCAGCGAGTGCACAGTGGACGGACGCCAGTGGATGATTGACTAGATGACTGACTAACTGACTGAGTGACTGAGTGACTGTCGCTGGAGTGAGTGACGCGCCACGAGCTGCGTCAGGGCTGCCTCCAAACTGTGTTATTAGTTAAATGGCGTACAATGGATGAATAACTTGACAAAAAAATAGCAAACAAATGCAAAAACAAAGCCAAAGACAGCGAAAGTTGAAAGCCGAAGCTCCAAATACCCTTAAAAGTGCAGAGAAGAGATCCTTGCCTAAGGATCCCCTTGGCAGAAGAACCTTTAGAACTGATCCCATGGCCTTAGAAGCTGTGGGATCTTTCTGAACTTTAGGTACATTCACTTTAGGTAATCGAAGGACCTCTCTGGGAGAGTAAAAGCCACCCAAGGAAATGATAAAAGACAATGGCAAAGCCACTGCTTTTGTGTGTGTATTTTGATAGCCAGACAAGGACTGGGACGGCGACTGTGGCGACTCCTCATCGGACCACACCTTAATAATTACTTAAAAGGAAAATAATTTACGAAATTGCATTCATAGTTCAACATTGCAGCGTTCTGCTGCAACAAAAGCCAGCCATAACAAACAATGAATGCCATCAACAAAAAAGTACAGAAAATATTGTGCGAAAAATAGATGGAAGTCGACGCAGGCAGCGCTGCTGTCCAGGTATTGGGTTTCCCTGCGGTGCACATGGACAAACATTGGTGGCAGCCGCGTCCCCACTCCGTGCCCCACCCCCCAGCCAAATAGTGCCACATTTTTGTCGTGCTCGCAGATAAGACTCGGGGCTTGGGGCATCTCAATCTAACCTAATTGCTGTCCTTCAATGGCATATTTTTGTGTGCTGCGTTGGGCGGAAAATTCCACTGGAAGACGATGTGCGGCGCATGAGTAATGCCGCAGGAATGTGTCACGCGGCTAAGTAAATAGAATAGAAACCTCCAAACACAACAAATTTGACACATTTCCATGTCATGCCAAAGTCCGAGACCCAGACCGTCGTTTCCAAGCCTCCAAAAACGCCTCAAAATAAACAACAACAACAACAAAACACCTGAAAATGCATTCGCGCATGGAAAATGTGCTAAGCAAACGCAAATGAATTTTTGCAAATTCGAAATTCAAACGTGAAGCGACAACAACAAAGCAACAACGAAAGCAACAACCACAACAACAGAATGCATAAATTGAAAACTCATGTGGAAATACCAAAGAAAGAAAAGTCCAAGCAAAATGATGGAAGAATTCTCCTCTTTTTTCAGTTTTCAGTTTTTCAAGAACGTTTGTCAGCGAGAATTTGGTTTTCGTATGCAAAACCAGTTCTGACTTTTAGATTTCGGACTTCGCTGCCTGGAGGAGGACCTTGGACGGATTTGGATACGGATTTGGATATAAATATAGTCTAATGTATGCGATACTTTGTTGAGGATTAAGAATGAGAAATGTATCTGGAAAATATAAATATTTTATAAAGAACTGAATGATCTTGAAATCGATGTTTAATCGGAATAGCCATGAAGTATCTTCAATTAGTGTTCAATCTTGTGTTTACTGAGTCTCGAATCCATCTCTCTCCCTCTCTCCCTCTCTCTCATTGGCATTAATGAAGGTGTCCGCCATACACTCGCGGTACAACTCTCATCGGAGACATCAGACATCGGACTATAGATAGATGTCGCCTGATGGCCAGACGCAAACAATTTGTTTGAACAGTGGGGCAGGGGAGGGGGGGGCAGACATTGTGTAACCTTCGAACTGGGAGGAAATAGCAGCAGTCGGTCTGCCGTCTGCCGTCTGCCGTCTGCCTCCTGCTGAAAGCGAGAAGAAAAGTATGCAAAAGTAAATATGAGGAAAACTGTTGCCATTTTCATTGCATTTCTTTCGTTTCTGATTGTTTGCCAATGTCTGGTGAGGTCGGTCACTCAATACTCAATACTCAATGCTCGATTCTCGATTCTCGATTGGTAATGGAAATGGAAATGCCAGTGGTCTCAGACACCCAATCGCTGGCTCAGTCTCAGTCTCATTTTCATTGCCATTCGGGTTATTTTTGTGTGTGCGAAAATAGCTTACAGAAAACGTTTATAATTCAGAAGAAAATTACTCAAATTTATTTATAGGGAAAGGCCAGCAAAAGTGGAAACACGAGGCGAAGGCTCAAAGTGTTCGAAGAGTACAATATACCCCTGATAGGGGAGTCGACTCGAGTCGAGTATGGGGTATGCGGGAGTGGCACACAACCACTCACGGGTAGCTGTAGCTGTAGCTGTAGATCAGCTTCGATCCATTGTTGAGGCACACACACAGAGACACGAAAACCATGAACTGGAAAACCTTGAAAATTCAACAGACTGCAATCTATGCTCTCTACTTTGTCTTGCCTCCGATTCTGTGTAGATCTCTCTGCCAGCAAACACATGTTTTCCTATGAGGAGAGTTCTTGCAGAGCCCCCGTCTAATTGTCGAGCCCTAATGGCCTCTGTGAATTTCATTAGCCCACCAATAAACGCAATCTGTTTATGCGTAGCCCTCCCCCTACCCCTCCTCATGTGGCGGACTCTCCTTTCTTTGTGATTTCTTTTTCATTATCTTGCTGCCAGTTTCTGGTTGTGTGTGCGCCACTCACCTGTAATTGTGTTAGAACAGAGAGAGGCCTATGCCCCGTGGCCTGTGCCACGCATGTGCCGCAACTGCATTATTATTATAATTTCTCGCTTTTTTCCAGGGGGTTCAGGGTGCGAGGGGGGCCTCCAGGGCGGCTCCATGTGGCATCTACAATTGTTTTATAGGCAATTCGATTTGGTTAAGTGCGCTTCCGAGTTTCTATAATGATATTCTTTTGCTTTCTTTCTTTTTTTTTGTATGTGTGTCTATGTCTGTGTGTGTGTGTGTTTGTGATATTTTTTTAAACTAAATTATTATGTACCTAAGTGGGTTCTGGGGCTTTGGCTTTGTGGCGGCTCGGCTTTCCTCTTGTTCCATTTTGTTCTGTCTGAAAGCTTTTTATTAATTAGGCATCATTTTCCTATGCCCCTGCCCCTGCCTCTGCCTCAGCCTCAGCCCCTGCCTCTGCCTTTGACTAGACACTTAGACTGTGGCAGCGGTATGCAAAAATGCATCCAACAATCAATTAGCCAGCAGCCGCAGTCGCTGCCAAGGCTAAAGCCACACAGCCAGGCCATAGACACTGGCTACCAAAATGTCAGGCTCTACGGCTCTCTGGCTCTCTGGCAAGCCCCAAAACGAGCTTTGCTCTCGACCATGTGGGTGTCGAGGCTTTGGCGGCGCCAAATTTGGCTTAACTAAATTTACAAAACAAATTGCAATCATAAATAAAAATCAGCCAGAAAACAACAACAAAAACCAACTAAATTTAAATTGAAGTCAACAAAACAGAAGGCAGCAAGGAGTCGAGGTTTTGATACCCTAGCAGAGTCCGAGGAATATCATAGGGAAGAAGATCTCTCTTGCAGTGTAGCTTAGCACTAGCTCAACAATAGAGTGGGCTGAAAAGTCTTCTATTTTGATTATTAAACCATTTTTTTATGATTCTCTCCCAGCACCCCAATTATGCATAATTAATCTGCGATGATTGCATTACACAAATTAATTTTTGCTCATTTTCTTTGCCTCCCCAGAGGTCTATTTTTGTGGCCACTTCCCCGCTCTTTCCGTCTGCTTGCTGCCTCGGAATCCCCATATCATTTGCATCTGCATCTCCCGTTTTCCTATACGTTTTTTCTTGCTCTTCTTTTTGCTGCATATTTGATTACACCACATGCCCCACCGCCGCCACCGCCGCCGCCGCCGCCTCCTGCACTGCACTGCTTTAGTTTTTTTTTCGACGTCTCCCTTCAATTAGATATCCCCCATCTTTCTCTCTCTCGCTCTCTGCGTCTCTTTTAATCCTTCTCTCCATTTCTTTCTGTTTTCTCTGATTTCTTCGGTTTCGTTCTCCCTTCTACCGCTTATTGACGTTTCTACTGATTTTCGTGCATTTTCGTATATGCTTTAAAAATTCTCCACACAAAAAAAAACTTGTTTGAATTTTTTTTCTATTTTTATCTATTTTGCATGCGGTTTTGGTTCTAAGTTTCTAAGTTATCTGTGTAGCTATGAATGTGTATCTGTGTATCTGTGCATCTGTTTATCTGTGTGTGTGTGTGTGTGTGTGTGTGTGACCGCTTTGGCTTTTTGTTGCTCATTTTCATTAACAGAGCTGCATCGCATCGACACATGGAGAGTGTTTTCGTACAACAGTAAGTTCTCTCTATGCCAAACGGAATGGAATCGCTAAACAAACAAATTTTACTGTTAAATTCTCTCTATTTTGTTTTGTGGTTTTTTTTTTGCATTTTTTGTATGCATTTCGGGGTGTTAATTGTGTTGCACTTTGCCAGCGGAGAGGCGAGGCGAGAAGGCAAAGACCAACCCAAAGACCAAAACGCCGAACGGAACACAAAATGCACATTCTGTTTGGGTGGAAAACTGAGGCGAGCTTTGTCTTTCGGGTTTTCCGATATTGCTCTGGTTTCTCTATGCAAAGGGTGTGTTCTCATTTTGAAGGGGACAAGTAGAAAGCTAAGCTACTCTGCAAGAGAAAGAGTATAGAGAGGGGAGTATTTGAATGTTCTAAATGTTCATTACTTGAAAACATTGAGAACACATTCGAAACATACACTTACAAAAACAATGGCATAATCACATATCAATCCCTTGGATGATCAATTTTCGATTGCTATTCCTTTGCACCTCCTCTGCCTTGTCTTTCCTTGCCGGCTTGTGACTCTCGCTCTCTCTAGGTCTCTCTCTCTCTCTGTTTTCCACTTGGAATACCACTGCCACTGCCTCTCTCTTGGTTCTTTCATATTTTCAGAACATTTACGAGTCATTTTCGAGTTCATTTCCAATCGATTTCGAATCGCACATCTTTTTTTAATAATTTCAACGACTCCAAAGAGACTCATCAAGGATATTAGAAATAATACACACATAATAGAAATAAATACACATATTTCAATGAAACATTCTGTTTTAAATTCATTTAAATATGATCTTAACATAAATATATTGAAAAGTATTTCTCAGGGATCCTAAGACTTATGACTTTTACAATAAATTGTAGAAAATTGTTCAGACTGAAATTTGTAATTAAAGTATTACATTTGTTTATTTTAAATATAAAATATAGCACTTTCTTTTAGAATTTCCCCTTTCGGTGCATAAATATTGAAATTACATTTTTAGTGCCTTTTTATGTACATTTAATGGGTAATTCCATTAGATTAGATTAATTCAGTTATTTCTATTAATTCAGGCATTTTAATATTACACAACACTTTTCATCTTCCGCGAAATATCAATAATATCTTATGCAATCATTTTACAATCGTTTATGACAAACAAATTGCAGCAGCAACAACACACCCCACACCCCACCCACCACCGCCCACCCAATTGACTTTGAAGCCAGAACCATGCCATACACAGAGCACAGAACCAACTAAACATAGATACAAACAAATACATATGTATGTACATACATCTGTATCTGTGCATGGAGTATCTTTTGCAGTGTTCCAATCGTAATTCCATATTTCACAGACTGCTCTTTGCATTCAGATTCGTTAATTTTATACGCCTCGATATGTAATTTCCATTCCATTCATTTTTCTTCAATTTTTTTTGCCAGTTTTTGTTGCTTTTTCTTTGCTTTGCTAAGTTCAAGATCAGTGTGGAAGTCGCGGAGAAAATGGGAAAATGAAAAATTGCAATTTCAAGCAAAAGGGGGGAACACATACATACATACATACATATGTATCTGTGTGTGTTTGTGTGGCAAGAGATCGATGGATTCTTGATGGGTAGATGAACTTTTCAAACAGTTGAAACATCTGTGGGATATCAAATAATATTCACCATCTGATTCCTGAATTCCTCCATTAGCTGCGCCCCATTTCGCAGTTGAATCATCTTCCCCAAGCAAAAACATAGTTTTGTAAAGCGGGAAAAAACCTGAACGCAACCAATTATACAACAATTAATCGCCATTAATTAATAAGCCGTCATTTTAGCCCAAGTCGAGTCAAGGGATTGCAATTGCAGTCGCAAATCTCATTTGTAATTGTTATTTCCGAGAGAAACGACGAAAGAAATAAAAGTAAATAAATTAAATATATATTTAGCTGGAAATGCATAAGGCGAATGCGACACGTTGCCAAGCCCCGTCGTCGTCGTCGTCGCTGTTCCACACCCTAGAGAGCCCACACACGCCTCATGCTGCTGCTGCTGCTGCTGCTGCTGCTGCACCGCTCGTACTCCTCGGATTCGATCTGATTGAGAGACCGGGTGGAGGGTGGTGGAGGGGGGAGGGGGGTGGCTCCGATCGGGTCTGTCTGGGTCTGTCTCTACGTATGCGGAATTAAGCGCTCAAATTGTAACCGAATATGGCGCAGCACAAGTTCAATTCTAATTTATTTTGGCGAACACACAGACACACAGACATACACACAGCGGACAGACGAAGGGGTTGGTGGTGAGAGAGGGGCGGGGGCGGGCTTGTCCAACTTTTCAGCGTTTTTCCATTTTCTTGTTCGCTTTTTGCGTTCTGGATCAATTGATTCAAGGTTTTCCATAGCTGCCTTTTGATTTGAGTTTTCGTTTTGCGGTGCCGTGCGGTGGCTTGTTTAAACAAGTCTACCCCACCGATATATATATATATATATGTATATACATACGATCGGTATATACATATTGCAAAGGCAAAATCGTGCGCTTTCATTGGAAGTGACAACAAATGCATTCTTAAGTGATTGAAATTTAACACGACAATCGACAAACACAAACACACAGGCCAACGAAAATTGGAAACGAACGACAGACGGGCCACATAAACGTTGACTTTGATTGAACATAAGAAGAACAATTCCTGGCCACCACATAGCAGATTGATAAATGGGTGCCGTGCCACATGCGGCCAAAGAGAATGCAACAATCTGTGGCTAGAAGGGCTCTAAAAACGTATCTCAATGACTGCCCATAATTTAGTCAATCATTTCGAAAGGCAACTCCATTATGTGTTCTGTTCTGGCAGTGTCCCAAAATAAAAACCCCCAGCAATTGGCAGCTTCTTTATCCTCACACTCCCCATGCCTCATGCCTGGTGCCTACCGCCTGCCCCATCCTGTCTGCCACACACACAAATCACTGACAATCACAGTCAGCCGCCGAGCTTCTGGCAGCCATAAAAAACGCTACTTTCGCACGCGGAAAAAAAACAGATGGGAATAGCAGGCCCATGGCTCGTGGCCCGTGGCCCGTGGCTCGCGGTTTGTGTGTCCTGCATCCTGCATCCAGGCGGGAGGTGTTGCTGTTGTTGCCGCGAAACAAAAAAAAAAGAAAACAGGAGCAGCGAAGGAATCGACAGAGGCCCCTCCGGTCCGTTTGACTATGGAATTTTTTGGCTCTTTGTTGTGCTCTGCCATTTTTTGTCCGCCCCGCCGTTCGCCGGACGAGGCCAGGACGATGCCTGGCAATGCAATCAAGTGGATGAGTGGTGGCCAGACTGTGGGACGTGCGGCTGGATGCGTTGTTTGCTCTGGGGCGGGTGCAAGCTGCAACACCCTGGCAGAGTCGAGTAGCAAGAGCCAGGACCCAGGACCCAGGACCGGGACCAGGCCTAAAAGGATTAAGGCGATCTGTGTGCAATCCGCGCAATTATCCCGCATGAAGCACAGGACGCCCACTGACTCCGCAATTAGTTGCATCACTCAACACTTTTCTTTCTCCTCTTTTTTTTTGGGCTCTATTTTTTGTTGTTGACTTTTAGCTACATATGGCGGCAGTCCAGCCCATACTGCCACCCTTACCCTCCCCCCACCCTGCGGTGATGCCACTTTGCATTCTCGTTATCGTTTTTGCATTTGCTTTTCGGCTTTTGTGTTGTGTTCCTCTCTCTCTCTCGCTGTGTGTACAACGCTGCGTATACGTGGCGCCATCATTTCGCTGTTGATTCATGAATGGAGTGAAGAGGAGTGGCATGGAGTGCACTGCATGGAGCGAGTGCA
Source organism: Drosophila azteca (assembly GCA_005876895.1). Classification (NCBI taxonomy): domain Eukaryota; kingdom Metazoa; phylum Arthropoda; class Insecta; order Diptera; family Drosophilidae; genus Drosophila; species Drosophila azteca. The sequence continues at coordinate 22,489,748 of VCKU01000004.1, forward strand.
GTTTTTCGGGTGCTGCTGCTCCTGCTGCTCTTCTTCCACGTGTCCATGGTCCATTCCATGAAGTGGACGACACTTAAGTGGCCTCCAAATTGGATTCACACTTCACCCATTAAGTGATGCTCCTTCTCTGTCTCTGGCTTGCTGGATGCTGTTTTTGATGCTGCTTTGTCGCTGCGGAAATTGTCTATTTAGAGGTTGCTTTGCTGTCCGAAACAAAGTTCCAGTTAACAGTCTGGTCGGAAGACAGCCACTGTGGGGAGAGAGTGGGTGCTGTGGCTGCCATGGCGCCTTCTCTCTGGGACATCGAGTGCACAACTGTTGAGCGAGGCAGCTTCTTCGTGGCAGTTGTAGTCGTCCTTCTTCTCTCTCTCTCTGACTACATTTGAGGCAACATCCCCCCCCTCTCTCTCTGTGTGGAAGCATAGTTTTGGCTGCCACTTGTTGGCTTTTAAATTGAAATGCCAATGCTGTGAATGCTCCTGCTCCTGTTCCTCCTCCTCCTGCTGCTCCTTCTACTCCCGTTTCCACTCTGTGTATTCCATGTCATCATTTGCTCTTTTTCATGGCTAAAAAATCCCTCACTCCCCTCCAGCCCCTCCCCCGCTACACCATTCATTGTAAATTCAACTAAATCCATGAATAAAATGTTTACTCCTGCTCTCCGTCTGTCTGTTTCTCTGTCCTGCCATGCCACGTTTTATTGCACATCGTTGTGTAGTTAACAATTGTTGCATGCCACTCTCTCCCTTCCACCCTCTCTCGTTGTTGTTGTGGCGCATCCTTTGGCTTTCTCTTTCTAACCAAATTGAATTTCCGAATTCAATGAATGAATGAATGGGCGAATGAATTGGTTTAGTTTTTAGTTGTTTAGCCGGTTTGTTTTTCCTCTCTCGCTCTCCCGTTCTCTCTCTCTTTGGTGGGTTGTGTGTGTGTTTGTTGCATACTTTTTGGCTGCCGCCTGTTGCATGTCTGCTCCAGTTACCGTATATATATATACATATATATCTTGTATATATATGTTTTGGCTGTGTGTGGCTGTGTGCGGTGGCATTTATACGAGTATTATGCCATCAGTTGAATGCCGCTGCCTGGTAGCCGCCACCCGCCTGTTGCCGCCGCCTGCTGGCTGCTGCTGCTGCTGTTTGTTGTTTGTTTGTTGCATCTATTGCTGCCACACAGCTTCTACTGTTCTCTGGTATTGTTGTTGCTGCAACTGTTGCTGTTATGCTAGATGTTGCTGCTGTTGCACCTGTTTTTGTTGCATCTTTTGCTGCCGTTGTTGGCGCAGCTGCAATTTCAATGTCCTCTATGCCTGCCCCTGCCCCTGCCTTCTGCCTCGTATTACTTGCTGCCTTCTCTTCATTTTTTTTGTATATTTTTTGTGGCTCTCGGCAATTGTCTAGGTTATTGTTGCTGCCGCTGCCGCTGCTGTTGCTGTTGCTGCTGTTGCCGGCTGCAGCAGTTTACTTGTGCGGAAATTGCATTTCTCGGCATTTTACATTTCAATAAATTTCGCTCGATGCCCCGCACCCCCGCCAGTCCCTGCCTCTGGTTCTCGTTGCTGTTTCTTTTTTGCTTTTTTTATGTCGCTATTTGGCCAGAACTTTATTTATATTAAAAACATTTTTATATATACTTTTTTCTGGTTCCCTTTTTTTTCTCCTCTTTTTTTGTTGTTGCTTAGAATATTTATTTGACTGCGTTTCTTGGCTGCGTTTTTTATGGGGCCGTAAATTCGTGGGTTCCTTTTTTTTTGAATAGATCAAGGCTTTGGCCTGAAATGATGGTCGTAAAGCCGAACCAGAAATGGAAAATGTGATGAAAACTATTTGCAGCAGTGATAAAACGGCAAATGAATGAAGGATGAATGAGGGGATATACATATCTGACTATAAAATCGGGAATATTATTATTTTTTGAGGTTTTAACTAGAAATAACTTTTTCATAAAGACCAAATGAAAGTTACTTTCTAAAGACAGTAGGTGGAGGTCGTGAGAATTGAATATTTGCACTTATATCTAAGAATTATAGATTTCTAATAGATATAAGCCAAGAGTGGAAATTGTAATATTTACTTATATTTCGACATTAATTTACAAATATTTTATTTAAATATATTTCATGTTTAAATTAAATATTTGCATATTTTACTGAAATATGTTTCTGTTTAGACCTTAACACTTGCGAGTAGAGGTTGAATGGGAGATGGGGACAATTTTGTATTCTTTTCCCATCGCTAGACCCACGGAACGGGTGCATCGGTGCTGCGAGTGGCCACCTGATTGCACGCAAGCATCTGATTGGATTTGTGTTTATCTCCATGAATGTGTAAACCCTCTTGTTCTTTAAGTGCAATAATGTGTTCATGTCTGAATATTTCGTAGAAATTTAATATATTTTTTGTTTTTAATTTATATTTAAATTTAATTTCATTATGTTTATATTTCAAGCCCGAATCCTTTTCTAAATTTTTATATTTCTATGCAATTTTTCTCTGACTCTATTCGAAGCGAACGATACGATCCTCTTGGCTTTTAGTAAGCTTTGATGTCTCCTGGGGAACATCTGAAATACCTCTCAGGGCAGGGCACTCAGGGATAATGTTCCAGGAATATTCCAAAGAGTTCAAGCAATCAATAAACGTTTCTTATTGCCAACTCAAATGGGAGAACCATGCAAGTGAAGTGAAACATTAATCAATATGTCTTCATGGCTCCCACTGCAGACACACCACATATAGATTTCCTGTCATAATTGAAGCCCAATCAAGTCCAAAAAAAGCGCCCAATAAAACCTTCAAAAGATAACTGTTTTGCTACCCCCGAAAACGCGGGCAAAGGCAACCCGTCAATCGGCACGACCGACACCTGCAATTAGCAATTGGCAGTAGGACGAGAGTAACAGTAAGAGGGCTATGGCTATGGTCTCTCCAACATAAGCACTTAGCACATCAATTATGGCAACTTTAGTCGGTTACTGCCCCTGCCCCGCCCCGCCCCGGCCTGCCCTGCCCTGCCCAACCTACGAACTGCCCAAATTCATGGCTATTTCCTTTCCACCAATTGCACGGCTGCACTTGCCGTTCGAAAAGCCCCAAACCTGAGCCTGAACAAACATGCAATCAAATGCAATTGAAACGAGGAACTGCTGCAAAAGAAACAAACATTTTCGTGTTTCGTGTTTCGTTTTTTGGCCGAAAAGTGTGCGGCCAGCCAATCAGAATGCATGCGGGCCCGAAAAATGCATACGAAAGCGCATTAGAGCGGGACAACGATAGCACGAACACACACACATGCCTACGTGTGCCTGTGTGTGCGAGAGGGGGGCATGCACCCACCCACGCCAAAAAAAAAACAGAAAAGTGTAGAGACATGCAACAACAAGATGACGGCCGGGCCGGGCCGAATCGAGACGAAACGACGAGCCGAATGAGGCAATCGAATTTGTACTGCTGCCTCCTCTAATTTGTGGCGCCTCAAACGAAGGCAGAAGCCGACGACAGCCGCCACCGATTCTATGCCCAATTGCCAATCGACAGGGAAATAGCTCGAGGTACACAAACGGATACTCTAAATCGAATGAAACGTATGAATTTATTGAAAACTAAGAAATGTAAACTGAAACCCCCCAGGAATCCTAGAGAATGGCACATGCATGGCACCCCCTTTTCTTGCACGCAGTCTTGGCATTTGTGGCAATCGGTTCGCTTGCTTTTCGTAGTCTGATTTGCCGCATCAAGTCCTGGAATATTTTATTGACATTTTGGCGCAACTTGGCCGATGTTTCCACATAGGGCACGCCCCACTCTTGAGCCGCTGCCTGGCACTCGCCGAGCGGCACCTGGCGCTCCTCCCGCAAATCGCTTTTGTTGCCAACCAACAGGAATGGCACGCTCTCATCTTCCGTTAGGTCCATGACGATGTCCCTGATTTCCTGGGTATAGTGAAAGCTTTTCTCGCTTGCGATCGAGAAGACACAGAGGAAGCCATCGGCTTGGCGATAGTAGCTGTCCCTGATCACGACATTGTCCTTCTCGCCTGCGGTGTCCAGTATATCGATCTGCACTTCCTCGCCGTCCAGCAGGACGGTCTTCCTGAAGATGTCCGCCTTGGTGGGCACGTACCTATCGTCGTACTCGTTGCACAGGAACCGCAGGATGAGGGCGGACTTGCCCACGCCGTCGCCGCCCAGCATGATGATCCTGTGGAGCGGCACTGCGGCCTTGGGCCGACTCATTGCATCGATCGTAAGCTCAGTCATGGGGGGAATAATTTGTATACTGAAAACTATATTTGACAAGAATTTCACAGAACTGAGACTGGGGGCTTTATGTGGCAAGCGTCTGATCAAAATCGTTATACCCCTCGGCCCCAAAGCCACAAAAGACACTCCTCCTACAGGGTGTGTGTGTGTGTGTGTGAGTCTGTATGGCGACATATTGATGTTGTCAGTATGTAAATTGCCATATGCGACAAGTTTTCCCTCAGCTGAACAGCCATAGATACTACTCCACCCTCTGAACACATTTCTTTTCAGCTCTTTCATTACGTTTTTTTTTCATTTTTGGGGTAGGTTAGGTTTTGCAGGGGGTTGAGGGTTGCTAATGGTTCAGGGCAGGGGGAGAGGGCAGGGGGAGAGCCTGTCAACACTGCCGCCGCCTGCTTAGAATTGTCCTACTCATCTGTGTGTGTGTGTGTGTGCTGCGTATGTCCTCGCATTTAGTGCAATTCATTTACATTTCAACGTTGCCTGCCCCAGCCCCTGCCCCTACCTCTTCTGGCCACCGTTCTAGCCGTATTTTTCGGCCCCTAAGCACGCAGAATTGTGGCCAGTTGCATGTTTGTCCACACACACACACTCCCTAAAATGGGGGGTGGCGCCCACCCCCCGAAAAAAACAGCTAAGCTGTACTCCGTTTACCGTTCATTTCCACGCATCGCCCTTCCTTCCTCCTCCTCCTCCTCTAGTTGGGTCCTTTCCTTCTACGCTTTTTTGTGTTTCCTTTGCTGCTGACTTTTGGCTTTTGTTTCCTCTGTTGTCCTTGTGCTGCACATTCTGACCAATTTGTTGTTGCGCCCAGGACATGTGACGCCGGCCGGCAATGGCAGCGGCACTGCCACCCACCTGGCGGCATCCCCATGCCCCCCCAGCCGCCAGGTGGCAGAGTGGAAGTACGTTGACATTAGACATAACTCAAAATGTTATGCAAAATACGATGGCGTGTCGCGGTGGGCGAACCAACAACAGAAAGAACTGCAGCCAGAGTTGAAGCAGGCTAGAAATAGCCCACAATATGTTGAATTTCTAATTAAAAGTATTTTCGGGCAGGATTTAAAGCAACTAAAAGGCGAAGCCAAAAAAGAAATGGTAGGAGATCCAGCCTGATCCAGGAGTACTGGAAGATACCTTTCAATCATCGGAGGCTATCGGGATATATTAAGTGTTCAAATATTCAGCAATTGGTTCTTTTCCCTCAATCCATCAGAGGTACAATTAATCGCTGAACGGCTGAACGGCTGCATCTAAAATGGCCGACCCCCAGGCAATTAAATTGGATCGACGTGCAGTTAGGAGTATCTAATTACCTGTGAACACCGCCACCTGTCCAAGGCCCAACACCTTGAGACCTTCCAATCCCCATTCACTATTCATAAAGGAGTGCAAACCGCTGGGCGTATACGTAATATTACGTATGCGCCTTCTGACATTTGGCTGTGGATTATGGCACCACGCACTTAGCCAAAAACAAAAAAGGAATAACTTTCTGCTGTTTGTCTTGTGTCGGTAACTTGGAAAGGGGGAGGACGGGAGTCCCATCGGTTGTGGCACGACAAAAAATGATATCCCTATATGCAAGATTTCAATGCAAATGACACCCAACGTCCAGCAATGGAGTGTGTGGGGGAGGCAGAGACACGTTATGTACTGGGAACTCCTCTTCCTCTCTGTCCACAGTACATAATGTATCATCATTACAGTAATTTGCTTATGTAAACGACTTGACAGCAGGGGCCCAGCCCTAGCCCCTGCCACAGCCGCAGACCCTACCCCACCCCCCTCGAAGGAAATTAAAGGATGGGAATTGAATAAAATACAATGAGGCTGACATAACAGCAGCAACAATAACAACAGCCGGCAGCAGAAAAATGCAGCAATTTTTTAATGACTTTTGCACGAACATATCTGTACATATAGGCATGTACTCGTGTGTATGTGATAGATACATAAGGGCCTATCTACCACAGACACACACAGACAGCTACAGCTGCCATATACGAGTATGTATGTATTTATGTACACATATGTGAGCCATATAATGTGGTACATTAATCGATAATTGCATTTTTTTTTTCACCCATTCGTTTTTCGTTTTTTTTTACACCCTTTGTAGGGGGTATAATGATTTTGGGACCCGATTTTGGCAATCCAAAATATATATCGTAATTTTGGAAGCTATTTCAGGTGCAAAATGTATAAAACTCTGAGAATTAAGTCGTTAAATCAGTGAATTTAAATCGAAACTAAATGAATATTAAATTATATAATATATTATATATCTGCCCGATCCCCCCAATCGATCTGCAAAGTGTATCTAAATATTCGGTTGCCATTCTTACTTTTTTTTGGTTTTTTTTCTGTTGCATTTCTTCCATTTCTTTTGCCACTTTTCATGCGTTTCCTCTCTCTCTTTCGTGGCGCATGCCATTTGCATTTCCACGTGTGTCCCGCCTGCGTGTGTGTTTGTGTTTGTGTGTGTGTGTGTTTTTAAATGAGTTTCCGTTTATAATTGCTTAATTTTTTCAATTTTTTTCCCCTCTATAGAGCGATGGAGCCATGGAGCGAGGTAACTCCTGACCACACAAAAATGAATATTAATCATACGCCCCGTTGCGGCCCCATTCACAAATTAGTTCAGGCATTTGCCTTTAATAGCTAACTTTGATTAAACGCACTTTCGTTTTTGTTTTGCGTTTCACTCTACGTCCATCCGTTCGTCCATCCGTCCGTCCGTCTGTCTGTTTGTTTGTTTGTTTTTTGTTGCCACACACGCACACACACAAACACAAACAGGAGGGGCACCGCATAGACCCTAAAACAAACAAACAGATAGATAGACAGACAGAGAGACAAACTAACTGACAGTTTGGGCAGACGTAAAGCAAACTTAAACCCAAACCGTAAATGAACTCGAACTCAAACTGAAGCCCAAACCCAAGCCCGAATCCTAACCCATGACATGTCACGTTGCGTTGCCTTGAAGGCAGAACCCACTCTCTCTCTCTCTTTGGCATACCCACACTCGCGTGTGTGTGTGTGTGTGTGTGGGTCGTAGGGTCGTAGGGGACCTGGGGTCTAGAGCTGACGACATGCACTCCTATGCATACAAATATTTAAGTTAGAGCCGCTAAAAAAATTCTATTTAGCATACATTCAGGCACTGGCTCTGTCTCTGTCTCTGGCTCCGGCACTGGCTCTGCCTGGCATAATGTGCAACGCAACGCGGCAGACAGTTGCAACGAGGGGTGGCAAGTTTCAGAGACGGAAGCCACGATACCCTGGAAGAAAATATCGCTACGAGGGGATTACTTTCATTGCCAGATGGGAGATCTAATGGATTCTAAAGCCCTACTTTTGAAGGAGTAAAACTCGTTGATACTTTTCTGGAAATTCCTGGATGAAAATCAACTTTCAAGAATTCTTTCTTAATCGAACATACCCTTACCTTAGGGTCCAAAATGCTGGGCACCAACGGAGACAGACCGAGACGACCCAGAGCCTGAAACAGAACGAACCTGCAACAGCATTGAAATCCCGCCTTGCGGCCGTCGTCGTCGTCATCTTCATACGCAATGTGTGTCGCCCAACCACAGGCATAGGATGCACCTACACCAGCACACAGCACACAGACCTGAGATAGAGATAGAGATGGGGCAGACACTGCATTGTGCGTGCGTTGCGTGCGTGGCATTGTGTGTGGCTTGCAACCCCTGCAGGCCAGGCAGCATATAGCAGATGCGTATGCAGGGTTTCCTTGCAGGAAAGAGCATAAACGAGTAGGAGCATTCACTTGGCCAGAGATGGGAAGAGACGATCCAGGGCGATCATCAAAGATCCCTTAACCCTTGGCAATCCTTTAGGATTTATTTGAGACAGAGATTCAGCTTAGAAATGTTTAATATGAGACTTTAACTAGAACGATTTGATGAGGTAATCTAAACCAGGGCTTAGTTTAATTACTGCCCCTAAACTTGGTGTGGTTTGTCTTCCCCCAAGAGTATTTAAGTTTCGGGAGAGACATTCTTCTTTTTCCCTCCATTTTAAGCCATGCCTGTGTCCGTGTGCGTCTGTCTATGTGTGTGTGTCTGGTGGACTGGTTGCATTTTAAAGTTTGAGTTTCCGCAAGTCCCGTGCGTGCATTCACCTCGCTCTTTTTTCGCCGTTTTTTCGGTGCGTGAGGCAACATGCGGTACATGCGGTGCGGCAAGGTGCGATGGCAACCCCCGAAGCGCTGACGCAACGGCGACAACGGCTACGGCAACGGCAACGACAACGACAACGACGACCCTGTTTATTTGAGCGCTTAAAAAAGCGGAGCTGCAACAACAACAACTGCAGTTGCAACTGCCACTGCCACTGCACTGCACTGCCACTGCGACTGCATCGGCAACGGTAACTGGGAAAGCAATGCAATTTTTACACGGTAAAAGTTTGAACATGCCGCTCCACTTTCGCGCCGGAATGAGCAGCTGCAGCTGCAGTCCGTCCTCCCCATGTGCTGCTGCTCCTGTTGTTGCTGCTGCCGCCTCTGCTGCCCCATTTCCACTTCAGCCCCAAAGTTGCAGCTGCACGCACCGTACGCACGCACTTGTGCGCAATCAGGACGATGGGGCAGCCGTGGCAGCGGTGCCGGCAGCGACAAGGACATCCCCGCACACACTAGTTAGCTGCGGCGCTAGAATTTCCCTCATTTGTTTTTGTTTTTTCCCCAACTTCCGGTTCCAAATGCATATTTTTTTCCCATTTTCGGGCTTGTGCAGAAATGCACTAAAAATGCCACAAAATGCAGTTGCAATTCCCTGCAAGTCCCATTCGTCTCTGAGCCACACCCTCTGTCTTCCGGGCATAATTTGGTTTATGTGTTTTTCGGATACCTTTTAGGGGCTCAAGGGATATCGAGTCTAGCGCCTGGCAGACATTAGGCTTCACCCTTTGCTGCTAAGCAGCTCTGTGAAAGAGTGGAACATTGTTGTCTTTATTGTAGCTGTAATATTGATCCGATCGGAATGAGATTAAGGAATCTTGTACATGTATAGATCCCCAATGATTCTGCATTCCTACCTTCGATTAGAGGTATCCCCTAGTCGATCTATTGCCCTTTTCTTCTTGTGTTTTTTCCCCGTTTTGCTTCTTTTAATTCGCATTTCGTGTGAGTTGACGCGTAGCCTTTTGCCATATGCGCAAAACTTTTGCTTTTGAGGCACGCATGCCTGGCCATTGAAGTGGGCGGGGCTGCCGGCTTCAGGCTGGGGCTCTGGGGCTCTGGGGCTGGCGACCGACCACCTGCATTTTGCATTAAATTGCATAACTTTTGTGGCAATTAGACGATGGCTATGCCGAAGACGAAGGATATGCCGTAGGAAATGCTAGGAAACTCAGCTGCGCTGCAATGCAAACACACAAATCTATCAATTTTCCATTGCTCCGCCACGCGAAGTAGGGAAAACAGAAAGAACTCCACATCCATGACAATTACGCATACGCAGAGTGGGCCCTTCCTAAGTATAGAGTACAGGTCCGGGGATCGCCTATTGCCTTGCATTTTTTCCTATACTTATACTACTTTTTTCTTCTACATTTTTTCCTCTTTGCATTGCATTTCAATTAAGTAATTTCTGTCTGCACAAATTCCCAGGCAAAAAAAAAACCAAACCAAACCAAACAAATGGAAATGTGATGGCAAAATTGTTAGAAATAATTGCCACCACAGCAGTAATTATAGCCTATATATAGAGAGGGGGAAATGTTGTGTAATCCGAACGAAACAAACTGCTCGAGAATTGTATATTAATTTTGTATCTTTGCGTTTCATTGTATCTTTTGGCGCAGGCTTAGAACGTGTTGCTGAGGAATTTATGGGTCGCAGGAAATGGAAAAATTATCAAGAGCAAGCGACGCGCAGCCAACTGAATATCGAGGAGCAACAGCCAATAGCTACAGCCGGTTCCGACGAGGACGAGGAACAGTCATACCGCAACAGCCACAACAAAAGCAACAGCAACAGAAACCACTGTAAACCAGAGAACAACAACCACAACCACCGTTTAGAGCAGCAGTTTGAGGAGGATTTTGGTGAGTTTTGGCTGGAAAGGATCTTCTTAGGGTTCGCTAAAGTATAAAGTATCTCTCTATTTAGAGAACCAAACATCACACGATTCATCACGTACAGCAACACCCATAAGTATACCATCACCACCGCCAGAACCCAACGATTGGAGACCGTCGGACAAGTGCAATTTCTGTGTTAACGGTCGCCTGCTAACGGTGAACGCCCAGGGCCAATTGGTGGCCGAAACGGTGGCACCCACAGCCACAATCCACAGCAGCAGTGCCAGCAGTAAAAGCCACATACACCACAACGGTCAAGTGAGTGTTTGGCAGTCTGCTCTATACTCTAAGGGGCTAACGAATTAACCTTAAACTTATTCCAAGCAGCACGACAGTGACAGCAATTCGAGCGCATCGCTGCACCAGTCTGGGGCACGCAACATTGCTACTGCTGCACCACCAACAGCAACCGGCAGCGGCACCGGCACCGGCAGCGGCACCGGCACGGGCACCGGTACCGGCAACTCCCTGGAACTGTACAAGCTGCTCACCCAACGGGCAGCCAAAATGACATCAATGGACTCGATGGCCGCACAGCTGGCCCAGTTCTCACTGCTGGCGGCTGACTTCAATCTGATGAACTCACTGGCCAGCCAACAGCAACAGCAACAGCAGCAGCAACAGCAACATCCGCAACACAACTCGGTAACACCAACTACCTCAGAACTGCTATCGGCAGCCGCCATCAGCCCCGCACTCAAAGATACACCCAGTCCCAGCGCCGATGCCCCGCTCGATCTTAGCAGCAAGCCATCGCCAAATTCATCGATTAGCGGCGATGTAAAGTCCATCAGGTGAGTGCCCCTTCCCCCCTCGCCTCAGCATAAAATATATAATAAAAAAAACCTATATATAAGCATGTACTGGAACATAAATCTGGCAATCTCTGCGCAAACGCCAAAAAATATTTAACAACAAAAAATTCGCCCCAAACACACAATACATAAAAAACAACACAAAAAAGTGCATGTAAAACGAAAAAACAGAAAAAAAAGGTGGAAATTAATATTTATGGAAAGTAGTAAGACGAATAGGGAATACCCTAATTTAAAGAAGAGAAGCCATTACTTTTGAGAGACTAAAAGACTGGAAAACTAAAGATCTTAAACAGATCTTTATATACACATCTGTGTATAGCCATGCCAAGTCAACCAATAACCCTGGTCTTTGGAGAGGGTATCTATAATATGCACACACACACACACAAAAAGAAGAGGCAAAGAGGAAAAACACCGAATCGTGTGGCAGACAATACATGAGATAATTGCACTTTGGGCGCCTGCTGGCCCGCCGCCTCTGACACTGCACTTATTGTAGCATACTTAACGGGGCACCCCACCCAGTCCCCAGTCCTCAGTCCCCCTGTCTGCCCACACATGTGGCAGGGCAGGCTCATGCTGATGTGTGGCTGCAGCAGCCGAAGCTTTATTGTTATATGCCTATGTAAAAATTGTGCAATTATACAACTGCTGTGTGTCGCTCTCTCTCTCTCTCTTTCTGTCTCTCTGTGTGCTTTATGAAACGATGCCGAAAATTACACATACGCCTGGTGGCACATCGCATTGGCCCCCCCTCCCGCTTAATTACCAGGCGTTAGGCAGGTGGGCGGTGGGTAAGCCGCATAAATTTGCATCAAATTTCCAAAAAAAAAAAGAACCAAAAAAAAGCGAACGAAGAATACAGAAAATTTATGTATTCCGTGTTTTTTGCGTGTGCCTTGTGGCTGCATCTTAACTCCTTGAGCTCTTCCGCAATCTTTTTTCAATTCGCTCTCGTTTTTTGCTTGCTTTTTTGGTCCTGCCATTTTTTTAATTACTCTAAAATGTTCAGGAGCACCTTTTATTATTACTTTGGGCCTGGAACGGGGAACGGGCAAAGCAGTGCCAAGGAGTGTGTGTGTGTGTTTGGGGCATACAACTTCAGACGAGACGACAGATCCCCCCCCCCCCTTGTTAGCGCCTGGGAAGCCCAGGCTAGGCGTCGTGTGCATAATTTTCCAGCACTTTCCACGATTTTTGTCATTACTCTTTCTTTTCCTTTTTTTTGGTTGCGAATTTTTGTCGCTTTCTTTTTTGTGTGTGTGCGATGCAGCGGCGACTGTGGCAACGACGACTGCGGCGGTCGGTGGTCGGTGGGCGATGGGCGGTAACGGCGGCTGCCACTTGAGCCGCAAAAGCACCAGTCCTTGTCTATTGTCTAAAGCATGGCCAAGTGTTTGTTAGCAGCCGCCGCCATAGTCGTGCACCATCTCGTACACCTATTTTAATTGTCATACACAAAAAAGAAACCCAAAGGAACGTACACAATAAAAAATGTCGAAAAAATGTACAAAAAAGCAGAGAATATATAGGAGAAAAGGAAGTGTTTGCGGTTGCAGTGGGGGAAGGAAAGGACGGATAACGAATGAATAGACATAAGAGCAATGTTAGAGTTTCAGTTGAAGGACGAAAGCTTCGACAATGATCGATTCATTGATATGTAGAGTACACCCTCCCCCCTCCCCTTGCCCATTAATGGATGCATGTCCTTGTTGCCTTGCGGCTTATTCATGAATGAATTTCCCTATTTCCGAGTTAATAAAACTGTTTTATGGTTAAAGATCGACCAATAAATAAGCCTTAAATCAGATGACCGTAACTCAACCCCCAGTGCCTCCTAGGGCACCCCCCTAATGGCCTTATGCCATGCCATCCATACACCCCCCTAGGCACCTTCTTAACCGCCCCCTCAGCCCCCGCCCCCTCAACCACTTGAAGCACAAAAGCCACTGACGCTGCAATTTTTGGCATTTTTTTCCTCTCTTTTTCGTCAAGCGTTTATTATTACAGATTTTTTTTCTCAGTTGCTGCTGCCGTTGCTGCTGTTGCAGCCGCTGCCGAGGATGATGAGACGGCGTCGCCACTCCAAGTGGAGCGTTGGAAGCGCAGGCAGCAGGCAGCAGCAGCAGCAGCGTCGACGTCGACGTCGGCCAGCGCAGCAGACAGAAATGAGTGCATCATATCGATCGCTTTTTTTTTGCACGCTGCGTTTTACTTTTTTCTCTGTGTATGTGTGTGTGTGTGTGTGTGTGTGGGTGTGTATTTTTTTCATTTTGGTATTTTTTGGTCTTTCTTCTTTGCTACTTTTTTCTATGCACTTTTCGGAAAGGGGGGGGGGGCGGGGCAGAGGGGGGGCTGGCAGAGGGATTGTCGCTGGGTGTATATTCATTATTTTTCGTTTACGAAAAAAAATTCTCCCCTGAGAGAGAAAGACAGGGAACCCGAAAAAAAGACACCGAATGACAAAAAGAGACAGAGACAGACAGAGCGAGAGAGAGAGAGAGAGAGAGAGACAAGAGAGATTGCGAGAATGTAATAACTGGCATAGAGTGATGACGTCGACTGCGTCGCCGCTGCGTTAACCATTTGGCCCCAAAAACAAAAACCCCCCCAAAATGGCAGAAAGAAACAAAAAAAAGAACGAAAATGAGGGAAATATACAATGGGCTGCAATACGGCAACAAAAAAAAGAGAGCTTAATGCGTGTGCACTGGCCATTGTTATACCAAACCAAACCATAGCATACCCCTTGTTAGGGGTTATAGCAGGAAGAGAGGATGTTTGCCAACCTGTGAGACACCCTACATTAAAGTTCGGCGAACATCTGAGAGATACATTTGGCAGCTGGCAGTGAAACGAGATTCTAGACTAAGTGTGAGCCTACTACTTTAAGGAAGTATCATAAGATATATTAACCACCAAGACCGGACATATATGTACATATGTATATCACGAATCAAAGCATATGGCGGAAAATATTGCACCTAGTTTTGCCAAAAACTAATAGGATCTTGCCCTGTAATGAACACGTCAATTGAAACCCTTCCTAAGTGCTAAAGAATTTGAGGAACATTACCTTTAAAGATGGAAAATTTAAACCCGAAAACTCATAAATTTATTCGTTAATGTTTTAAAGTTTTCTGCCGAAGATCTGGTAAAAACTCATTTCATTTGATCGATCTAAGGAACAGTTTTTTTAAAACATGTTTGATAACCACCCCTCAATCTTCATTGATCCATTGATTCCCCCCCCCTCAAATTGATGACTTTGCCAGGGTATCTCTGGCTTCGATCTCGATGGCAATCTTTTGCTGTGTTGCGTTGTTGTGGTTTTTGCTGCAGTCCGACACTTTTTAACGGTTATCGCCAAACCCCTCTGCCACTTTTACAGTTATTTATCATTCCACCTACCCCGCCCCCCACCCCCTCCCTACGGCAAAAACTCATTTACTTTTTTTCCCTTTTTTGTATATATGTATGTAGTATATTCCACAATTTTTTGTCATTTCAATGACCGCTGCTCGATTCGGTTTAAATGTCTGTTGCTGTTCCTTTTTTTCCTTTCCTTTTTTCCTTTTCTTTTTTTCTTTTTTTTGGTGTACAATAATTTTGTGTGCGTGCGTGAATGAACGAGATAGAAACAACAAAAAATAATATAAAAAAAATGGAAATGCATATAAGCGTGCAGCAGCAGCAGCAGCAGCAGATGGGCAGAGGCGTCAACGCCAGCTGCAGCGGCAGCGACGGCAGCAGAGGTGGACGAAAATTAAAAAAAAAGAGAAATGAGTGCATATCTTCCGAAAAAATGCAACTGCCATGAATGTGTGCATGGCTGTGCTTGTGTATGGGTTGATGTATGCATAAGCATACGTGTGCGTGTGCCTGTGTGTGTGTGTGTGTGTTTGTGATGGGTGATGGGTTACCAGGGGGTATGGCTGACAGGGTGCTGGTAGGGTGTTGGGTGGCCTGCGCACGCATCAAGTGTAGGCCGAGGCCCGGGTCCGGGACCGGAGGGCCACTGCATTGGCAACAAAAACCAACATGCAATTGCATTCATACCGAAACACACACACACAGAGGCACACACACATGCACTTAATGCATTTTTAACAAAATTGCATTCGACGTTGTCAACACACACACACACTCATAGGCCACACATACACCAGAGCAGAAAAAAAGAAGAGAACCGAATGAGGGGAAAAAGTCTTGTCGAAGATTTCCATACTCTTTTGGGTCGCTTAGCTCTCCTTTTCCTGAAATCCGCAGTGGAAAAGAGAGCAGCTAGCGAGCGAGGCAAAAAGAAAGCGAAGATCCAGCGATTCAGCAATCGAGCGAGTCGTCAAAATGCGAGCGAGAGAGTCGTCAACAGCTGTCCAAAGCGGACGTGAAGTAGTGGGTCGTCAACAAAAGCAAGCGAAGCGAGTGAGCCAGGGGTTGCCAGGTGCTTCACTGCTTATCAAAGCTGTGCTCAAAATCATATTACCCTCCGCCAAGAGTATACAAAGAAGCGAAAAAAAACCCACTATGGGGGACAGAGTACGGCATTGTGCGCTCTCGTTGGAGCCAGCGGCAGCGGCTTCCTACTACAAAAAAAAACCCAGCCCGAGCCCCAATCCCCAATCCCCACCCCCGTACCCTTAACCATTAACCTCACATTCCATTCCTCCAGTCAAATGCCAAACATTGCCCCTATCCCGCCCCACCACACACCCCCAGCACACCCCTGCACACTCTCGTTCCGCCACTGGCACATTTAGCGGCCGCGTTGCACGCAACAAAATAGAAAGACAGCAGCAGCAGCGGCAACAACAACAAAAATATACAAATAAAAAAAACACCGATAAAAATTCAGAAATCATAATTAATTGAGGGAGGGGGAGGGGCTGAATAAAGCTTTTTCTTTGGGAAGTGATCTCAAATATTAAATTCAAATTTGATATTTTATTATTGAAATTCGAATACTTTAATGATTGAAAATCAAAATTGAATTAAGTGCAGGTGCAAAAAATATTTTTATATTAAATTTGCATTTTAAAAATTAAAAAAAAAAGGAATATATTTCCATTCAGTCAGTAAAAATCGTATCTCTGCTTTTAATATTATACTATTCTAATTAAAAGGTTAGACAGCTATCCCTAACATACTCGCAATCAATATACAAACTGGATACATCTCAAGGAATGCCCCAGAATTCCAAGCCGCGATTCAGAAATATTCACTGCTGTCAGGCACCTATTCTGATCTTTAACAAAAAACATCAATTTTAAATTTAAATTTGGTTAAAAAACAATATTTTATTAATAAAAATGATAACCAATTTGTATATTTGATGTGGATGGCTATTGAGTGTATGTGTGTGTGTGTGTGCGTATTTACTCTTTACTGTACATATGTGTGTGTGTGAGTGTGAGGGAGGAGAGCGCATAAAAAGGTGTGTGGGATGAACCGACAAAAATGCAATATTGCGCATAACAACAACAACAAGAACAACAACAGCTGCAGCGAAAGTCGCTGCAGTAAAAAATGCATTTCTCTGGTACACACACACACATACGCAACGCACACACACACAGGAACACGTTGAATAAAAAAAGCAACCCTTTTGCTGCCACAAATTAAAACAAAATGTCAGAAAAATTGCAAACGCCAACGGAAAACGTGAAGATGGGAATGAGCCAAGGGGAGAAACCGAAGCTGGGAATACCCTAACAGAGATCATTTCCATGGAACTAATTGAATGTTAAATAAAACATGACATAAATATAATTTGTCCAATGAAACTGAAATGAGAAAAATGTGCAAAAATACCACAATATTCTCTATCGATTGGGGTAACAGGATTTGAAGGCCTTTTATGAAGGTTTCTTAAAAATTCCATGTAAAATTGGTTAGCAAGCGATGGTTTTTTTTTATGGATTTTTTTCAGTTTTAATTAATTAATTTTTACTTCGGTTTATGACGTATTTAATGCAGTGAATCGGATCCCATTAAGGCTCAGAAATAGATCAAATTACCATTCGATCATGCAGGGCCAACCCTTTCAGAAAAATCATGTTTCCCTTTCGAAAGAGTATGTACATAAAAAAAGGAAAAGGATGCAAAAAAAAGCCCAGGTTCGGTTTGGGTTTGGGGTATGTGAATGTTTTCTTTTTTTGGGTGCAAATGAATGCGCTCCACATGCGTGTGCAGCGACAACAAATGCAGGGATATGTTGTACAACAACTGCAACAAGAACAGCCGCTGCGGCAGAGAACGTGCTGCTGCTGCTGCTGCTGCTGCAAGAGCCAGCTGCGGCTGTTGCAGTGGCAAATTGCAATTGAAGTGCAGCCAAAAGGTAAACGACACCAACAAAAAATCCAAACGACATTGAAATGACATTTTTCATTTATTTTTGTGCGCCATCCTTCGCTTCTGCTGCTGCTGCAGTTGCAGGGGCAACGGCGGGGGTGGGGGTGGGCGACATCCTCCCAAAGGTTGGGGCCGCCGGGCTTCGGGTTTTGCGCAATTATGCAAATTTCTGTGTATATCTTTCCCTCATCCCCCACCTTTTTTTTTGCGTTTTCCTTCCCATTTTTTTTGTCAGATTTTCTCTCTCTTTTTTTTTTGGGAAATTATTTTGTGTATGCAAAATGAGCAAAAATGCGAAAAACTGTCGCCATTTAATGATGATGCCCGCCCGCGGTCCAACCCCCCCCCCCCCCCCCCGCCCCCAAACGCCTGCCCACAGACCCCAATTTGCTAACGGTCAGCCAAGGGGCACGCCTCCACTTGCACCTGCCTCGCCACCAGAAACCAATCCACTCCCGCTGCCCCCCCCGTGCGGCAGCCAGCTATCATACAGTTTAACATTCACTGCTGCCACCTGCTGCCGCGTTCTCTGCCACATTTTTCTTCTCCCCTGCTGAAGCATACTTCGGCCTCGGCCTCTGCCCCCACTGCTGCCTGCGCTGCTGCTGCTGCTGCTGCCTGTGCATCTGCTTCTAGCTGTTTTCCCCGTTTCTGTGTGTTTTTTTTTGTTGTTTTTGTGTTGTCTGCACAATTTTCAGACATTTTCCAGACGCGGCAAGGACTCCTCCGAAATAAAAATGGGGTAAAAAAGTAAAGTTGTGCTCTGACTTTGCCATCAACTTTTGCCAGGGCCGCCTCCTGCGGTGCCGCAGCGAAGGGCGCCAAAAGAAGCTGTGCGTTCTATCTACCCATCTCGCTGCCCCTCTCTATTTATAGTATATATATGTATGTGTATATATCGTTCTCTGTCTCAGCCGACGACAGTCTGTCGGTGCAATGTCCCCAGCCACCCACGAAAAAAACAAAAACAAAAAAAAAAGCAGAAAGGGTCTCGAGCTCGTCTCGTTTTCTGGTTGCGCATAAAGAAAAGAAATATTTCGTACGGCTTCTGATGATGTTGTTCTTGTTCTTGTTCTTGTTGTTGTTTCAACACAAAAGTTGCCTTTTCCTGTGGGTGGGGGGTGGTGGGGTAAGTGGGTGGCACAGAGGTGCGCCACGTCAAGGCAGCGCTTGGCTTGGACTCGCGTTGGCATTAAGTGAAAATGGTTTTGGTGGGTCGTTTTTTTTTCGGAAAATTCGCCATTTGCACTACCCCTGGAATAGGGGTATCCCTGTTTTGAGAAAGGGTTGACTGAGGCTTCCCCCGAGGGTATTTGTATCTTCGGTATCCCCGAAACCCGTTGATTTATACGTTTCTTGTTTTTGTCGTTTGTTTGCTCTTTCCGTTTCTGTTTCTGTTTGATATTCGTCTAATGAACTTCAAAAACATGTTTGGTCCCTGGCCTCTTACGCCCGGAACACCCATTCCTTTTGTCATTCCCAGCTCCTGCCAGACTCCTTTTGGGTTGTCATCTTTTGTCTCTGCTGCTGCTGCTGCTGCTGCTGCACCCGAAAAAAAGGGAACACAAAAAATGATTGTGTGGCAGGGCACATCCTTGCCTTTGCCTTTGCCTTTGACACCCAGGCGGCGTCGTCGTCGTCGTCGTCATCCGTGTGTCCTTCTTTCTGCTTCCTTTTGGCCTGATGTAGACATTTAAGAAGCACTCATTGTCAGTCCTTCCACACTCTCTACCTATCTGTCTCTCTGTCTCTCTGTGCTTCTTTGTCTGTGTGGATGCGAGTGTGTGTGTGTGTCTATGCCAAAAAAAAGGGAGAGCTCTCTAAGCGGGAAGTGGCTCTCAGGTCCTTTGATGGTGCTGCCAAAAAATGTTACCCTCGCACCCCCAAAAGTCACTGTTGAACATTTCTGGAAGATAAAGGATGATTGACTTCCAGGATCAAGCTGGAGGGTTGGGATGAAATGGTGGGGGGTTGCCCTCTTCTATAAGAATTTGCACTTTAAGACTAACCCCTCGCCCTTGTCCTCTTTTCAGAGCTCTCTCGGACTGTCCCACGCCCACGCCCACGTCGGGGCGAAGGGCCTACAGCGACGAGGACCTGAACAGGGCCCTGCAGGATGTGATGGAACCCCGCAAGGCGACCAGTCAGCACCGCTCCAGCCTGATGAGCAAGCTGGCGCAGCACGAGCTCGAGCAGGACGAGCCGGATGAGCCGGAGGACTCGGCCGACGAGGCTGAGGTGGACAGCAACGCCTCCACCCCGGCCCCGGCCTATCCAGAGTTCGACCAACGCATCGCGGCCACGGCCCAGCTCCGCAAGCTGAGCAGCCACCTGTCCGAGCACAATGGCAGCGAGGACCTGGGCGAGGATCTGGAGAGCGGGGGGCAGCACTCGCCGAAGCTGACCAGGATCCCAGGGCCCGCCAGTGCGGTGGCGCCCGGCGGCCTGCCGATTCCCATCGATGCCAATGTCCTGCTGCACACGCTCATGCTGGCGGCTGGCATCGGTGTGATGCCCAAGCTGGACGAGACCCAGACGGTGGGGGACCTGATCAAGGGCCTGCTGGTGGCCAATACCGGGGGCATAATGAACGAGGCGCTCATCAATCTGCTGGCCGCCAGCCAGCAGGAGAGCAGCAACGGCAGTGCCGCCAGCCTGCTCCTCCAGCAGCAGCAGCACCAGCATCAGCAGCACCAGCAGCAGCTGAATGCCTTTCATCATCGCCTACCAAAGTCTGAAACGCCCGAGACGAGCTCCTCGCTGGACCCCAACGAGGCCAGCGAGGATCCCATACTGAAGATTCCGTCCTTCAAGGTCAGCGGGCCACCCAGCATCTCGCCCAGCATCAGCCACAGCCACAACCACCACCAGCAGCAGCATCAGCAGCACCACCACCAGCACCCACACCACCACAACAACCACAGCTCCAGCAGCAACTCCCACGCCCACGCCCACTCGCACTCCCACGCCCACGCCCACTCAAACAACAGCAATCGGAACGGGGGAAGAGAGCGCAGTCCGCACTCGGCCTCGCCGATGCTGGCCGCCGCAGTGTCCAACAGCAGCGCCAGTGCCGCCGCCGCCGGGCTGCTCTCGGCCTCGCCCACCTCCATCCAGAAGATGATGGCCAGCAACATCCAGCGGCAGATCAACGAGCAGAGCAGCCACGAGGCAGCGGCAGCCGCGGCGGCGGCGGCGGCCACATCCAGCAGCAGCCTGCGCAACGGCAGCACCAGCGCCGGCAGCGACTGCAGCAACAATGGGGCAGCGTCGGGCAACAACAGCAGCAGCAGCAGCTACAAGAAGCCCAGCATCTCGGTGGCCAAGATCATCGGCGGCACGGACACCTCCCGCTTTGGGGCATCGCCGAACCTGCTCTCCCAGCACCAGCACCACCATGCACACCTGCCCACCGGCCACCATGCAGCAGCCGCAGCAGCGGCGCACTCGCACCAGGCGCAGCTGAGCGCCCAGGAGGCGGCTGCCCTGGCAGCGGGCAAGGGCACGCGACCGAAGCGTGGCAAGTACCGCAACTACGACCGGGACAGCCTGGTGGAGGCCGTCAAGGCGGTGCAGCGCGGCGAGATGTCCGTGCATCGGGCTGGGAGCTACTACGGCGTGCCACACTCCACGCTGGAGTACAAGGTGAAGGAGCGGCACCTGATGCGGCCGCGCAAGCGCGAGCCCAAGCCCCAGCCGGACCTGGTCGGTCTGACGGGACCCGCCAACAAGGTGTGCCAGGAGAAGCTGAAGCCCGGCAACCACATCAACCACACGGGCAACCACCACGGCGTGGGCGGATCCAAGCTGAGCAACGCCCTCAAAAGCAACACCTCCTCCCAGGCGGCAGCGGCAGCGGCGGCGGCCGCCGCAGCAGCGGCCTCGGCAACGGCCCCCAACGGCCTCAAGCTGCCGCTCTTCGACGGGGGCGGGCCGCCGTTGGCCTTTCAGTCCAATATGTTCTGGCCCCAGCCGAACACCAGCAATGCATACGCATTGCCCGGCCTGGACCTGCACCGCATGGCGGAGGCCATGCGCCAGCAGACGAGCCAGACGAGCGCCCATGAGCTGCCCATGAAGAGCGCCCGGGAGATAGCCGAGCACATGTACGACGGCATCATCCGCAAGAGCCTGCAGTCGTCCGGCGATGGCAATGGAAATGGCAGCGGCAGCGTCAGCGGCGGCGGCGGCAACATCAACGGACACGCTCTGGGCGTGCTCGACCGGCTGCTGGTGAACAAAACGCCCCTGCCGTTCACCAACAACCAGAGCAATGACTACAGGGGGGCCACCTGCTCGAGCGGCGGGGCGGAGCGCATCAAGCGGTCGGCCAGTCCGTTGGGCGCCTATGCGGACATCAAGAGGGAGCGTCTCAGTGCGGACAGTGCCAGCAGCGATGAGGAGAGGGACAGGGAGCGGGATCATGATCATTCCAGCAACAACAACAACAACAATAGCGATCTGGCGCACAACAAGAACAAGAGCAGCAACAATAATGGCAACAGCAGCAGCAACAACAACAACAATGGCAATGGCAGGAGCCGAATGACCTCCAGGGACTCGGATGCCACGGATGCCAGCAGCCTGAAGAGCGATCAGAGCAGATCAGGGCATAGGCACCGTCACCGGCACAACAAAATGATGGATCTCAATGGGAGCAACAGCAGCAGCAGCCACAACGATGGCGACGGCGAGGGCGAGACGACCCACTCGCAGATGCACAGTCCCAATCCCAGTGGCAGTCCCAATCCCCATCCCAATCCCTGCCCCAGTCGCAGTCGCAGTCCCGGCTGCAGCAGCAGCGTCGGCGGAGGCTCCATATTGCACGAGAAGCTGGCCCAGATCAAGGCCGAGCAGCTGGAGCAGCATCAGTTATAGGATCAGTCGATGGCAGGGCCAGCAGCATTCGCCTGGCCGCCGCTGGCCACCCACTACTATAGCTTCTAGATAAGGATCAGCAGGGATCGGCCAGGAGCAGACAGGAGTCAAGGAGTCAGGGAGTCAGGGAGTCCGGGGAGTAAAGCAAACCAAATTAAGCAACCTTTTTTATAGTACATAAAAGATTACATATATACAATAGATATATATAAAAGCGGGAAACAGAGCCTCCCCCCTGAGATCCGCATAGAAAAACAGCAAGAAACCAACAAACAAAATACAAAACTATACAACTATGGCGCGTTGTGTACGTGTGTATATGTACGTATATTTGTTTCGTTTTTGACAATCGACAAATAGGCATTCTCTTGTACAAAAAACAAAAAGAAAAACAAAAACAACAAAAAAAACACAACCTTAAGACCAACAAAAAAACTGAGCAAAAACCATTTTCATTTTGAATTTTTTTATGACAATTTCTCTTTGGTTGATAGATATATAGTATATATATTTTTATTGAACAGAAAACTAACAACAACAACAACAACAGTCCAATGGGAATACAAAATAAAACAGAAACACAGGAAATCAGAAAACAACCAACAAAACAGCAAAAACAGCAGCCAGTCTGTGGGGCCAGAGGTCTCTGGGATAGGATTTTCCAGACATTCCAGACATAAGATATATAGATCCCAGGGATACTCTGTGCCTCGCACAGACTGCCACGATATAGACAGAATCGAGTACTATAACAGCCAATAACTTACATACAGCAGAGACCACACACAACAACAACATCTACAATATCCGATCAACAACAACAACAATAACAACCAACAGCAATAACAACAACAACAACATAACAAAAAATAAGTAAAATAAAACACACAGAAAACAGTAAGCAAAACTCCAATAGCAAAATTCTAAAATGAACTAAAAACAAAACCAAAATTCCACCACAGCAAACATTCAACATTTTTTCTATAATTTCAAAAAACAACAAAAAAGACAACAAAACGAAAAAAAAAACAAAAACGGAAATCAATAAACAAAGCTGCCTTCACATTTACAAATTAAATAAATTAGTAACAAATCGTAAACAAACAAAAAAGAGAGCGGAGGAACGTTAGGAAAAAGCACACAAAATAAGAAATTCAAGGGAATCCGAAAAGAAAACCAAAAACGCAGAACAACAACAAATTCAAAATTATTTTAATTTAACTCAAAATTGAAAGCCCACTAAAAATCGTAAAAAAAACCAAAAAGTCCCAAGAACTTAAAAACAAAATTCAAGCCATTAAAAAATCCAAACAAAATTGAGGTCCCCAAAGTATACATAAAATCGAAATTGATCACAATTTTACACCAAAATTAAACATCATTGGAACATGCAAAAATATACATACATATATACAAATACCAATTTCGAATTCCAAATTAAAAAATTCCCAAGAAAAACTCACCCTAAAATGATCTTTCAAACCCACACTTCCACTACATATTGAACACTAAATTTAGAGAAAAAATTTAAATGTTTCAGTGTTTACATAAGAATGAAATATTAACCAACAAAAATTATCTGTGTTTAGGCTTTAAAAACAAAAACAAAAAACTTAACTAAAACAAGAATTTCGGCTTAAAAATACATTTCAAGTACTTGTAAAAAAAAGAAAATTTAAACCAAAAAAATCATAAATATATAAAGACTTTATATATGTATAACTATATATGATGCTTATATATTTCTATGACATATATATATATTTGTATATTTATGTATGTGTGTGTCTTCATCACTACGCGTATACCTCAAACCAAACAAAAACAAAAACATGATCATTTTGAGCAACTGAAATACTATATATTTAAATGTACTTATACACTCTACACACACTCTTTTACTGGAGATCCCCCTAGACATACAACCTCCTACATATTTACACAGATCCAGATCCAAATCCACATCCAGATCCCCCCCCCCCCCCTTTGGCCAATCGAATATCCCCCTTTCGATATGTGTATTTCGCTTTCGTTTCGACTCTGAAATTCTATCCTAACTAAATGTCTGCGTAAATGAAAGTAAATAAAAAAAGAAAGAAAAAAATCATATATAAATGTACCTAAGGAAAACCGAAAAACATATTTTGTGTGCTAGCTAGTAAGTGTCAAAAGAAAAACCATACAAAAATTATACACCATATATTTAAAGCGAATGAAAAGTGGAAAGGCGGAAAGGCGGAAAAGCGGAAAAGAAAAGGAGGAGTGGTAAATGTCGGTAATATTGTGAACATGTTTAGTGAATTATTATAAAACTTAAATGAAGGAAACTTATGGAAAATGGGGGAAAAAAAATAATATATATTTAAACAAGAAATGGAAAAAGTAAGCTTCTGTTTGGCGATCTTTTTCACCGATGCTTTTCGAAATGAAACCGATAGGAATCGAAAACAATTCCTATTTAATCGGTTTCCATCATCGATGGCAGAGAGCCCTTCTCATGGACACCGAATCAATCAAATCTGAAATGAGAATGGCTGCTTTCAGCATCCGTGGAAAGGTGGAAAAGCAGCTTTATGAATATGTATCAAAATTATATTATAATTTCCACCAGGAATATTCCAAATTTAAACATTTGATGTGCATAAATGTTGTGGTTTAGTATCCAAAAGAAAATTAATCGTAAGGACAAAAAATATTATTGAAATTCTGCATTTGGTGTAAATGAAAACAAAAAACAAAATGAAAAACTGAAGGAAAAAAACGACTAGTAAATTCTCTGAAAATCAAAAACTTTTTATTATATAATGAAAAGGAGAGGAGAGGAAAGGAAAGGAAAGAAAAAGAAAGCGATGGAAAAATAAATCAAAAGTATTTATTGCTAATTTAATTATATTTGAAGTATACATACATATTTATTATATATACAATACATATATATTAGACACACTATCTGTGATTAATAATCCAAAATTTTGAAGAGCATTTTCTGAAAATCATGTTGGAAAAGGAAAGGAGAAATGAATAATGGATATAAAAACACACACACACCAAACACACTTACATACACACACATAAGAGCCCCATTGTAGAACAGATCGGATACAAAAAACCAAACAAGCAAACACACAATAAAACCAAGCTTACAAGAGCACCAGGCAGGAGGGTCTACTGTACTCAGAAGAGCTCCTAAAAGCTGCTTCACTAAAACAGAAAACATAAAACAGAAACCCGAAACAACCGAAAACAGAGAACGGCACGGAACGGAACGGATCGAACCGACCGAACCGATCCGAACCGAACCGATTCAAATCTTATACAGTTGTATATATATTTTGGAATAATGTTTACTCAGAAACTAAAAATAAAAAAATGGAAAAAATAATACTGCGAAGCCAGCAACAAATATCCAGTTCAACTCAAAATTAATGAAAGATAAAGTCATACACATCGTATATGTATGAGGGAAATCTTTTATAAAGCAAAATTATACAAAAGATGAGGAAAATGGAAATATTTCAAAAAATATAAAAACTAAAACATTTATTTTCTTGCTAGAAAAGAAGAATGAAATGTGAAAAAATTCAGTGTAAACAAAAATCAAACTTAAAATAATAAACAAAATGATAAAGTGCAATTATACGGTTTATATAAGCAAATTTAAGAAGCGAACGTTAAAAAATATATTATAAAAAAGAAAAAACCACAAACCCAACAAGGAATACATTTAAAAACCAATTTCGAAGCATGTTTAGCTAAAAACAAAACAAAAATTACAATTCAAAAGGCAGGCGACAAGTTATTAAAAATCAGTTAAAAAGAAACCAAAACAAGAAAGAGACAGACAAACTACATAGGTATATAAAACAGACGGGAAATGCAGTGCGTTTTGGAAATTGATAGGACACAATGTCCAAGCATTTCCACGGAAACGCACTGTATGTACCACTGTATGTGCCTTTGGTATCACTGTGGAAACACAGCAGCCATAGGCCAACAAAAGTATACAACTATATCTTACCAAGAACAGCAAGAACCAGCAACAGAAACAGAAACAGAAAAACAAAAGCCGAGTCGAAAGACGTAATGTCAACCTAGTGGTAGGCCCAAAAAACTAAAAAAACTAATTAAAAACAGTCTAATGTAATTGAGTGACAGCTTGAGAATGTTGAATTGTATAGAATTTTTGCATACCCACCTGCGTTAGGGCGTCGTTGAGGGGGGCGCGTGGCACCTGTCCACAACAGAGCCCCTCCCCTCCCCCACCCCTTGGGCATGCGAAAACGCTCAGGTACGTGTTTTATTTTTCGGAGAGAAAAAAGATTGATTACCCATACACATTACTTATTCTTTGTTTTACTACAACATAATAGTTAATATCTGTATAAAAAAAAAAGACGAGTAGGAACAAAACTAAACCCACTTGAAATTGATATATTAATTTATGAATTGTTTAAAGTGGTTTATAAACAGAGAGAGAGAGTTAAAGAGAGAGAGAAAGAGAGAGTTTCTAGCGTGCTTAATGAAATTGCTCACATTTGTGTATAAAATCTAATTTGTTTTAATGCGAATCAAAATTTGCTGAATGTAAGTGCATATACATATATAAATTAGAGCCAATATTGTTTGCGTTTAGTTTAGTTTAGTTTAGTGCATAAAAGGATTAAGATTAGTTATTATCTAAGCCGTAGGCAAATCGAAATTTCCGCTTATAAACCAATCAATCAACCAAGTTCTTTTGTAATCATTATGATAGTTATTATTATTATTATTATTATTGATTGTAATATTGTAAGCCTCGATTTATGGTTTGTATATATTAGAAAACATTTATTAATGGTACGACTAGGACAAGGAGTATTCCCCCCAACCCCAACCCCCAACCCACAACCCACAACCTTTTTTTTAAATAATTATAACCCTGTGTTCTTTATTGATTTCTTAAATGGGCAAACATCATTTGAACTATAGTGCAATTGTTTCAAACAAAAACCAAGCAACACCAACAACCAATACTATATTAAACATTAACGATTAATATTATTGAAGAGCTTTCTTTGCCAAAATATGCCAAGAATGTGAATGTATATGGATCGTATGGATCCGAGAATCAAAAATCTTTTTAAGTGCACATATTTACCTTTTTTTTTGTTTTTAAGACTATCTATGCCTAGGTTTTCCGATTTCTATGCGCACGATTTCAATATGAAAGTCAAAGTACAACAAAAACAAAAACAGACATCACAAAAACTCAAAACTTTTCTTCTTATACGTATTCTCTTTCAACTTGAGCGACACAACATCGTAAACCTGGTACAAAAGAATCAAATCAAATCAAATGAAGCGAAGATCATGAAACAATAGCCCAGCCGAGACAACAACCAGCAAAGACAACCACCACACACACACAATAGCCCAGTCAAGACAACAACCAAGATCAATAGACCCCAAAAACAAAACAAAACAAAAAATAATTGAATTAAAAATTGCAAAAAAAAACTACAACAAAAACAACAACAATAAATAATTAAATGTTAAATTAAAATACAAAACAAAAAGAGAGAAAACAACAACAGAGCAGCCTAAAGTCGATTGTACTTTTCTTTTTTCTACCCACATAGACAGCCACAGCAGAACAGCAGAACAATTTTATTAAACAATAGTACTACTCTTACTACAAAACTTAAAATAGCCACAGATAAATAGAAATAGCCACAGCAATTAACTTAAAACAGAGACCCGTAACACAGACACAGCCACAGCTACAGCTACAGGAGATGCAGATGCTGATGCAGATGCAACAACACACATACAACAACAGTTTTTTCATAGCCACATAATCAATACAATAGCCACATAATTAGAGAAACAGATCAGATCAGAGGGATTATATAGATCGACCGACCATCCCTACAATAGACAAAAGACAGATACAAGATACAAGATACAAACAGAAATTAGAGGGATTGTATAAATCGAATCCCAGCAATAGACAGCAAAAGACAGCCGCAGAAAAAAGAAAGCAGCACAAGATCGAACTGCAACAAAAGGCCAGCAGATTACAAATTTCATATAAATAAAAAACAAACAACAACAACAACAATTTTTATTTCAATTATTAACTCTTAAAACTCCACAACAATTACAGTTACAACCATACAACCACAACAACAATAGCCCTAGACAAATATTAACCATAATTAATCAGCAGAAAAACCAACAATTTCAAATAGTAATAATAAGTACGAATAAATTGGCAAACAAAACAAAAACAAACAAGAAAACCACTTAAAAAAAAAACTAAACTTAAATCTTAGCCAGGCAAAAAGTTTTGAGCAGAATTTTTTCATTATTTTTACAACAAACAAAACTGACATAAGTACAATTTTATAATTCCAAATGTTTGGGTAAATTACAGAAGAAAATATTTATAATTTTTGCAAAATTAAGTTAAAAAAAAACACCCCCCCCACACACACACACACACAGAATTTTATTTAAAGGAAAACCACAGCCAATAAGCATATGAAAAATATAAGATTTCAATTATAATTAGCAATAGCCCATAAGTGCAGAAAGAAAAACAAACAGTGTATTTAGCATTAAAAACAAAGACAGCAAAGAATATAAAATAGAAGTAACAAAAACTTAAGCAAACTTTAGTTCTGCATTGAAGAAAAAACAATCCAAAATATGTTTAATTTGATAAGTAATTTATACAATTTACATAATGAAATTTCGCATTATTTGATCTACATATATAAATTAGAATTGTAAAACTTTAATTAATATATTTACAGAGAAATTGTTATAAAAGGAAAACCCACACTACACTTTAAGTTTATAATTTTCGTTATTTTCTATTATTTACTTATTATGTTTTAAACGCAACGCAAAAAAACGACCGATTTATATATACAATATATATTTACGCATTAAACGTTTATTAATAAAACAAAAACACAATAAAAAAAAACAAAACAACAATACAACATATTTTAGTTAAACATTTTACGTTTTTTAATTGATTTTTCTTACCACCACTGGAGGCTTTTATTTGATATTTTAACAAAGTGAAAAAACCAAAACACAATTACAGAATAAATAAGAGAAATATGCTATAGGAAATTAAGGCACAGTCTAACAACTGCAACCAGATATCTTACAGATACCATTATATGCAATAGTTATTAACGAATAGAAAACATGAATGAAAAACAATGAACTAAGCAATAGCCCAAAGTGAGTATTGGCCGTGATTGGGTAGCTAACAAGGCCAATATTTTCTCCATTTTCACATGCAAAAAGATCAGCGTAAACCAACCAATTGGCACACAACAACAACAACCAACAGAACAAGCAACAACCAAAACCAAAGGCAATTGAAACAGCATTTCTTTCAGTTCAGATTGAATCGATCATTATTTCGAATATTCAGTTCAGTTCAGTTCAGTTCAGTTTAGTTGACTCTCAAGACTTTCGAAAACTGTTTTGGCGAAAACCCAAAATCAATGAACAAAGGAAGTAACTATCACGGACGAGCCAAAGGAATCGTATATCTAAACTCAAAACAGCTTCAGGGACCAACTAAAAAAGAAAAGCGAAATGATTTAAGACAAAACAACAAATGAAGAAAGATTCATTTAAACCAAAAATTAATAAAGAACAACTGGTAAATTATACTAAAATGTAAAGACAAGGCAGAAACAAAAACGATACTAAAATTAAAGTAAATTAAACATTTTCAGGCATATCTAAATAAAAACAAACAAAAAACATTCAAAATTATGGAAAAAATTCATATGATTCATATGTATGTACATATATAGAAAGGAACCCCCCAAACCACCCTTTGGTAAGCCATATACATCTTATATATGATATATTTAAGCGTGTCAAAAAAAATGAATCAAAAATTAACCAAAATCAGATAAGTATTTCGGGCAAAATCATTTCGGATGGTAAAAATTCGATATATGTATGTATGTATATGTAAGGCGAAAACTGTATACGATGTGCAAGAGAAATTACAACTAAAAGTGGATTAGGTGTATAAGATATACCTAGATATTTGGCTAAAAGTATAAAGGAAATTAAACCCGTTCGCTTTGGTGTAACGTTTTGTGTAAATAACGTATGATTTTCTAAAACAAAAGGAAGAAAAGGAAAAAAACATTAATCCATTACAAAATAAAAAAATAAAAGTAAATTCAAATTAGAACAAATTTTTGTCAACAATTAAAATGACCTAGTAAATGCTAAATTCAAATTTATATAGTACACATGTACACATGTATTTGCGTACGAGTATATGAATGTATGTATGGCGTGTATTGCATAAGTTCGATGTGAGTATATAATGATTATTATTAATATTATGCTTACCCTATCCTGATTTCCAAGTTATTTTGTTCGTAACGAAAAAAAAACGAAAAACCAATGTAAAACCCAAAATCAAAAAATACGGAAATTCAAAGCCAATGACGAGAAACAAAAAGAACAACAACAAAAAACAACAACAATAAATGTGCTGATGTGCTGAATGCCACAAGAAGAACAAGAACCAGATGGAAACATTTCGATTGTATTCCTTTCAAATGTTTAGCTAACGCAATACCAAATAAATCTATGGCAAAATCATTGTAAAAAAGTATAAAAACAACAAGTAATGGGGTGGCAGATGAGAAGGAAAGTTGCCTAAAGGAAAAGTTACGATTTGTGTAAATGTGAACATAATGAACATAATGAAAAGATTTAACAGGTATACAATAATGGCCGAATGGAAACCAAAACAAACCTAAAGAAATGAACAACTTACCGCAAGGAGACAAAGCAAATACAAAATACAAAAAATACAAAATAAACAAAACACAAATGACACAAAAACAAAACTATTAACTTGTAACGATGTGAACTTGGAGCATACTTTCAGTATTTTTATGAATACTGTCAATAAAAATTAATAAAACATAACCCGAAACATTGTTTTAATTTCGCCTACTACATTTATGTAGGTTAACCCTCACGGCCCTCGAATAGACCAGTATGACCCTTAATTTTCCGAATGGGTGGGCGACAAGACTTCACCTTTAGGTGTGTCTCTATGTGCTCCCTAAGACATTGAAGCGGTGCCCCACTCTGATTGCACCCGTCTACAATTGAGGGTTTTTATCCAGAGGTTGATTGCTGGGTGTGTGTTGGTTGCTCCTAGGCGATCCATTATAGCGTCTATCCACAAATACACCTAGTCCATACACCATTTCCCTTGGTGTGCGCATGCTGGTTGATTGACATCAATCCACCCCACCTTATTTCTGATGTGTAGATCCTGCAGCTTTTCCAGTGTTTCCACGGCATTGCCTCGGACGGAGCAAGCGACAATGCATTACCATTGTCCGGCACAAAGCAGTGTCCATTGCCCAACCGGCAATCTCGTGGAGTGTTCAGCTAGAGGATTTTCGCCAGCCTACTACATATATATTTAACATCCATTTAGGTCCATATCCCAGCGGATAAGTTGGCTGTTCCCTGGAACTCTGTATACTTCAAGGAAATGTTGTTGAAATTCATCACATAAATTTAACTTTGGAGAAGACCAGATGAAATTCAAAATTTAGAATTTTAGAAGTTACATTTTCACAATTTCTAAATTTTCTAAATGTTTTAAGTTTCAAAACGAGTACAAAATTCGAAACGCTTAGCAATGACCAAGAGATTAAAATGCGACCTCAGTCCGGAGCTGACCACCTGCCTGAAGCTGTCGGACAAGAGCCGACCCGACTGCTGCCCGATCCGAGACCCCATTCCGTATGACGGCGAGTGCTTCATGAAGGACATTGGCAAGGAGCTTGGCAGGCTCTACCGACGCCATCAACGCATGTTCGACAAACGCCGACGGATCATGGAGCTGGCCCTGCCACGCCATCGGAAATGTCGCTACGTCCCCAAGTGCCCGTGCCAGTTCAGCAAATCCATCGAGATCACCCGCCTCGATAAGCCGAGTTACACACGCACGGAGATGCTGGCTCTGCCCACGGTGCGGCGGCTGCTCGACCGCAGGAGGTACGCCCGTGCCGGAGGCGACATGATCGCCGAATCGATTTTGAATCGACTGCTCCGCTATAGCTATCTCTCGGTCTACAGTCGTCTGACGAACGTACAGCCGTTGAAGAAACCGTAAGTCCCTCCTGGTCCTTTCACAGACCGATTCTGATCCTCATTCTCCTCTCTTCTCCGGCGTAATGCCACTTTCAGAAAGAAGAAGAAGAAGCAAACGAAAAAGCAAAGGCTTCGCCAGAACAGATTCTTCGAACAGTTGGCCACACCGAGGGTGCCGCCGAAACCACCAAAGCCGGTAAGTCCTCCATTTGATAGGTAAAAGACTCCACTTTTAATTACCATCTCTTTCGGCCTCACCCCCCCGCACAGGAACGAAAATTCAAGGAGATCAGTCAGGGCCGGCTTAAGAGACTGGCGCGGCCTAAGCGCCACCCAGAGGAGGTCAAGCCCAAATGGGAGCTAACGGACACAATGCGCAACTACAAGGCGACAGCCCGCATCAAGAATATGGCCAGGCCCAATGAGCGCGAGAATGTCCATATTAACGAGAATCCCGAAAAGGTGTCGCCCAATGCACTGACATACAAACGTGGGTAGCCATATAGACTATTTTCTGCCCCTTTTCTAATGATTCAATCTTTTCCAGCGAGTGCCCGCATCAAGGAGATGTCCGAGCCGCTCAATACGCACGACGCCAATAAGGCTGCGACGGACCTCAAGGATGATCCTTTTGCCATCGCGCCAAATGCCCTCAAATACAAGGCATCGTCACGCATCAAGGAGCTGGCCGAGCCGAAGGAGTTCGAGAATACCCACATACGCGAGAATCCGTTCGCCATCTCGCCGGCGGCTCTCAAGGCCAAGGCCACGCCACGCCTCATCGCACTGGCCAAGCCCAAGGGCACCTAAGGGTGGAGGGAAGCAATTTCTTGTATCGCTTCAGATATTATTTTTTTGGCCTATCTACGTTTCGCATCGTTTGGATTAAATTTTATTTATTCAATGACTTGATCGGGATAATGACATGACCTTTGGCCTGTTTTTAGCCAGGTCGACTGTTTGCCTCGGCTGTGCCAGTTCCTCCAGACGTGGCGTCATATAGGCCCGCATCGCCCTCCGTCGCACTGAAAAGGGGTTCCGCCGTATAGTGGTGTCCTCCCGCTGCTTTGGCGTGGCCAGGTTGTCCAGTCGTAGACTTAGCCGGCCGGGACGTCCTTTGCGTATGGGTCGGAGCTGGTTATCCAGGGATTCGTCATCAGCGAGCATCTTCTTTCTAGGCGCTGCCAGCAGGTTAATGCGGTCAGTGGCTATGAGGGGGGATCATATCAGGGGTCTCGGTTGTAAGATTCTTAGGCTATGCCTTACCTTTGTAGGTCAATGCCCGCTGAGGTATGCCGAAGGGACTGTAAAGCTTGCTGGCACATGGCATTCTGCTTTTGACCAATTTCAGAAGACGACTGTTGGGCTGAAAGACCCGCATCGGCCAGGGCTTTCTGGCACTCGGAGCCTTGGGCGGATGCTTGGCTTGGGCCAGCTCCTGGAGACGCCTATATACATTGGAAGTACGGGATGTACGTTGGGACTGATTGTAATGGTGGCACGTGGTAAACGATGAGGGCTCAATATTTCGTAAGGACTTGGGATCAAAACTGGATCCCGTTTCGAAAACATTTTGGTTGGTGCTACAACTGATGCTGCTGGATGACCCGGGGGGAAGGGTCATCCTCCGCTTGGAGTCCAATTGCAAACGCTTCCCGTAAACTCGCTTTTCAGTACCGCTGTAAAGATCATAAATTTATCCCTTAGAGCATTCGAGATCCGACTTTCAACTACTCACGATTTTTTGTCCCAAGCTTTAGACATTTTCGTGATCTGCAGCTCATCCAACGTCAAAATCTTGGGACAGCACTCGTACAACTTTTCGCTTTGCTCTTTCCATGGCAGCTGAGCTTGAAATCTTTCTCTCTTGGTCGGCTTGTTGCTGGATGGAGCACGGGCCCGGATTAGGCCATACATTTCCCGATGCCACGACATAACACAGAGCAACTAAAACAGAATCTCTCGAGTAATATTTTCTTTCTTTTTAAAGTTTTTTTTTTCTTTGTTTCACTTATAATTTAGACAGCTCTCAAACTGACAATGGCTTTTAAATAATAATTAATGTAGATTTGAATTTATTGTTATTATATCTCGTGCTCTACGTCGGAGCCTCGAGTAGAGTGGGGATCCACTCACAGCTATCTCTCAAATTGCTTAAGCGATATCATCTCGGGTTATTCTTTAACAATTTGCGGGGGGAAAAATAATACATAATTACAGCATATTTGGGGATCGGCCAATCGGTAAAACTAAGGGAGAAACATAGCGGGGCGTATTGGACTAAACTTAAATATTCGCCAGAAATAATACTCATTGAAAACATGGGAGGGACAAATAAGGAAACAGCATACTATACGAGCGTTGGGGGGGTTGGGGAGGGAGAAACTAAAAACGAATGCAAATCTTATGTTCTTTTAACAAATCAAATTTCGCTGCGGCAACAACATACAAAGAGAAAAACTGTCTATTGTCTATGTAGTAAGTGCGAGCCTTGAGGGCCAATGTTGTTGCCTGTTGCTGAGGAGTTGGATTCCTGTGCGGATCGATCTGTGCCTGGCTCCAATCTTTAGTGCAAATTGGCGATGACGGCCCGGGTAAAATCCATTGTGGTGGACTGTCCGCCCAGATCCTTGGTGCGCACCTTTCCGTCGTTCAGAACCTTGTTAATGGCATTGAAGATGACCTCGCTGTAGGTGGGCAAGTTGATGTGGCGCAGCAGCTTCACGCCGCACAGCATCATGGCCGTTGGATTGGCCACATTCTTGCCCACGGCACCGGCAAAGGTGTGACGTGCACCCTAAGAAAAACATTGAAATCATTATCAAGAAAACACAATCCATCACGGGAGACTCACAGGCTCGAACACAACCGTCTCCGCTGAGTAGGAGGCACCAGCAACCACACCAGCACCGCCCACCAAACCAGAGGCCAGATTATCCACAATGGCACCATACAGATTCGGGGTTACCATCACATCAAACTGATTCGGATTAGACACCATCTGCATGGTTGTGTTGTCCACAATCATCTTTTCGAACTGGATGCGGGGATACAGCTTGGAGACGTCCTCGCAACACCTCAGGAAGAGGCCATCGCCCAGCTTCATGATGTTGGCCTTGTGCACGGCGGTGACCTTCTTGCGCTGATTCTTGGTGGCATAGTCGAAGGCAAACTTGGCGATGCGCATCGACTTCTTGGCAGTAATGATCTTCAGGCACTCCACAATGCCGGGCACCGATTCGTGCTCCAGCGCCGAGTACTCGCCCTCCGTCTGCTCACGGATGATGACCACGTCGATGTCGGTGTGGCGCGTCTTGACGCCGGGCAAGCTACGCACATGCACCACATTGGCGTAAAGGTCCAAATCGTTGCGAAGCTTCATGTTCAGGGTTTGCAAGTCGCCCACATTGCTGTAGTCGGGAGTGGCCAGAATGCCCTGCAATAACGGAGGGAATATTGCAATAATTTGTTATCTCCTGGATTTAGCAGGAGCGGAACACCCACCTTTATGCAGACTTTGTTCTTCTGGATGGAGGCCACCACATCCTCCAGCTTGGCACTCAGCACAGGGTTGATCTCCGACAGGAAGTAGGACTCGAAATCCACGGGCACATTGGCTGCCTAAATATAGCAGAGGGGACTAGCTAACATTTTGAGAAGAGGCCAGATTCAAGGTTTACCTTGAAAACTTCCTGCAGAGCATAGACGATCTCGGGACCCACACCATCGCCGGGAATCAGTGTACAGGTGGTTCTATTGGCTCCATAGGTGGCATCCTGTAATTTGTGTCCTGTACGAACCTTTTCGAGTGTCGCTGAGGTATGAACACTACGTGCAGCCGCCGCCTAAGGATAATGCAAAAAAAATCAAATGGTTAATCCAGCTTCTCGCTAGGATTATAACCTCAAATACTGGCATCTTAATATTCGCACACAGCGAGGGCCAGCAGCAGCCACCGCAGCATAAGCACAATCGGCGCCTGCTTCTGCTGGCCCAAGTGTTTATGTAAGAGCTCGCTCGATGCGGGTGAGGTTTACCTGCAACACGGTGCGTCCTAGGGTTCTGGCCAGCATTGACATGTTGTTCGTTAGCTTTCGCGTTACGACAGTTGTGTGGGCAAATTTTAAATTGACAAAAAGCTAACGCACTCGAAATTTTCGTAATTTTTTTTTGCAACCGAAAATTTCAATAAGAACCAATCGATCAGCTGACTGACTTGCCAGGGCTGCAATCTATATCGCGGTGTCCATATGCTGCAGCAGGGTTGCAAATCGAGCTGTTATCGATTAGTCTTTGGCGGGTAATTTTGAATTATTTCATGATATTCCAAGGGGAATTTATAGATGACAGGTTTTGAAAGGGTTACACGATCTATCTTCTTAAGCTATCATCGGCTTTGTAGAATAAAGTTGTAGATATAATTTATGGAATAAAACAAATATATTTGTCTCGGTTAGGGTTGATTGAATTTTTCTTTAAGAAACATTCCCAAAAAGGAGAAACTGCATCTAATGGGCCCCCGAATTGCTGATCCTAACATGCATGTCCTTTCTCTAAATATAGTTGGTATAATTGAAGCTAAAACAATCTTTTACAAATATATATACGTTATCATTTGTTTAAAGTGTGTTCTCTGGTAGGAATTTTACATATTGCTTTGCATCTTTCGTTATCAAACAATCCGTTTCTTTTTGTGTTGAATTCCTGCAGCTCCTGAACTAAAGACAAATCAAATCGGTTTTGGTTAGAGGTAGGGAACATAATCTACAAATACACGACACCGCTGGCGGCGGCATGGGACATCAGTGTGTTGGCCGCCTGCTGCATCTCCAGCATAAGGCGGACCTCCTTCATCCAATCGCCAGCAACCTTGCGTGACGCACCCTGCAGCAGGTTCAAGTACTTCAAGGCCAGCAGGAAGTTGCTGCGATCCACGTAGTACCTAGAAGACCACGCAAATAATTAGTTGTGCGCAAAGAGCTCAAAGATGGTCATGATCCTCACCTGGCCCTGTTCAGTATGTCATAGGTGTCCAATTTACTGTAATCGAAGAGCTTGTCGTCGAGTTCGTCCGAGGAGATGGGATTATCGGCTCGCATGATAAATATCGATTGAATATAAGATAGCAAATAGATGGGTAGACTGGCCCCCTCCTCTGGCACCAAAGCCAGCCTCCGGGCCACACGCTCCACGTTAAGGAAACGTTCACGCAGCGCATCCTCGGGATAGACACCGCGCTCTCGGGCCTCTTTTGGCATGCTCTCCAGCACAGCTGCCACGAGATCGTCGCCCTCTGTATAGGATTGCTCATAAGAATAAAAGAATTCAGTTGATTTTAATTTAAACTTACGTGACACCTTCTGAATGGCTTTGATCTCGTTCTGAAGTGGACGCAGCTTGTCTTTGTAGCTGGCGCCTGGAGTGGCATTGCGGACAGAGGCCCACAGGGCCTGGCAGGCAGCCCACAAGGCCTGGGACTGGTTGGCCGTACGCTCGGCATCGGCGCGCTCTGCGAAATATAGGGAAAAAAAGTGGGTCAGCAGACGCTTTTAAGACGAACTATTTACGAACAGGTTTACTGTGGGTCAAGTATACCTTGAAACTCTTCCTCTATCTCTACACAAGCGCAGCATGATTCAAAGGATTAAACAAGGTTATATTTCTAGCAAGGAAACAGGGGATCTAGCCAAACCCCAGCCACCCCAAGATACGGCATAACTTTCGCTCTTGCAACTCACCTGCGAGGGCAGCATCCATGCCGCGTAGCTTGCCCAGCATAGTGGCCAGCTGCAACTTGTAGTTGGCTTTCTCAATGGCCAGCTTGTCATCCAGCTCACGCTTGAAGCTGCGCGTCAGATCCAATTCACGCTGAGCCACAATGTCCTTGATGTGGTCGGCATGGGCTTCGGCCTGCTTCTTGAGCTGCGTACGCAGCTGCTTGTCGGTCTCGGCATTGATGTGGAAGATCTTCTTCTGGTTCTCCACTGCCAGCTTGCGGCGCTCCGCCTCCAGGTGGTAGTCGAGCTGGGCGCGCAGGGCCTCTGAATCGTTGTCGCCACGCACCGCGTCGATGGCACGCTTGAGACGCAGCTCGCCGTCGGTTTGCAGGCGCTGCAACTCCTTCTGGTAGGCCAGGACATGGGTGTAGGCGTGGAGAATGAAGAGATCGAGGTCCTCCTTGGAGAGATTGAGCTTCTTCTCGGAGAGCCTAAGGCCGGGGAAGATGGCTTCGATTTCATCGATGAAATAGTTGCGAGCCTGTTCCACATTGCGCCAGTACTTGTCCGACACACTCGCCGTATCCTTTTGCCTATAAAGCTCATCCTTGACGTTGGTGATGTGATCCACCAGCTTCTTGATCTTGTTGCGCACAGCCTCCACCTTGCTGTGGTTCTCTACTGTGGCCGCTTCGCTCAGGGCAATCTCACAGGCCACTGTCCAGAAAAGGGAAAATTTACATGGATTGATACAAACTTATTTCATCATTTGCTTTATTACCAATCTTCTCCTGGGCCTCGCGCGCTGCTCGCTCTGCTGTGGCCACGGCTGTGTCCCGGGCACTGGCACGGTTCCTTAGGGTCGTCCACAGCGTGTTCTCACCCGTCTCCACAGCCCTGTCCACAACACGACGAACGTCCTCATTGAATCTGCAAAGGAAAGCAATTAGCTTGAAAATGGGACAATCGCTGGCTTATTTTCAGTCACCCCTTGAGCACGGTAATGGCAGCATTGTATTCCTTGATTGCCAGCTTGGCCGACAACTCAATGGCCTTCTCCAGCTCGACCACCTCCTTGGGCAGCGGCTGGGCGACCTTCGGTGCGACAGCTGGTTGGGGCGCAGGAGCAGCTTCACGCTTGGCAGTTTTCGTTTCAATTTTCGCTGCGGGCGCAGCGGCAGGTTTCTTGGCCTCGGGAGCTTCACTCTTCAGAGGCTGAACCTTAGGTTCCGGACTCTTGGGCTTGTCGCTGCTGCTGCTGCTGCTGCCACCACCGAACAGGCCCGTCACCTTGGAGGTCACAGAGTTCACTGAGGAGCTGACCGAGTCGTAGCCAGACTTCACCTTGTCGATTTGTTCGTTCACACTCTGCGTGATTCCCTTGAATGGTGGCTCCTCCTGAAGCGCCACTTTGATCAGCGCCTCGGCTCCGGGCACCTTATGCTCCACCATTTTTCGGAAGTCATTGTCGTACCTGCACGAAATTATACCTCTTTATTGCGGCTGTACGCAGAATTAAGGACAGGGATACTCACTTGGCGTACGTGATTACACCGCCGACAGCAGCCAGGGGCGCGAGCAAGACCAAATACTTTCCGAAGCCAGCCTCTCGCATATGTGGCGGTGGTGGTGGTAGACCGTGTCCATTACCCTGTCCACTTCTGCTGCTGCTTTCTTCCCTTCTGCTGCTGCTGTTGTTGGAGCTGTAATGCCTGCCATTTGTTGTTGTTTGCAGGGAGCGCTAACAGAAAGAGAAACAGAAAGTAGAGGCAAGAGGTTTGTGTATTTCGGCACTTTTAGCACATCCAAGTCGCGTGACCAAGCCCTCCCGGTGTCCCAGAGCCACCGCAACCCCGGCTCGGACAAGGTTCAGCTGGAATTTTGGACATTTTCGCATATTTCCTGCATTTGGTAGATGACATAACCAGCGCTTCTTGTATATTTTGCAATTGGGCTTGTTAGTGGGTGCGGGAGCGGGGGTCGGGGCAACGGAACGGTCGGTGCGGGCCAACGTGACGATTGATTTTCGTCGGTCGTGTTATCACATAACTCACCTGCAAGGCGCACTTGCACTGATCTCGAACCGCTAGCCGATACATGATTTGATTATGGAATATTTGTTGAATTTCGCTCTAGCTTGGTGCCCCTGCTCCCGTATTTATGGCCGGCGGCGTGAAATAATTTTCCTGCCCAATTCTCTCCGTTCACTTCTGGACCTCTCCGCTGCTCGGTGTGTCAGCGTTGATTGGTGAATGGCAAGCGGTGGCAGAAAAATATATCCACTGCCATACAGTGTTTTTAAAAAATTCTTATTCTTAAAATGTAGTCGGCAGTACTAAAATTTTGTCCTTTTTTTCTTTAGTATTGACGTTACAATTTTAAAATCAAATCACAAATGTGATTTCAAGTTTTACAGTGTTAACGGCTTCATTCGTTGTGAATGGCAAACAGCTGATGGGTTGTTACGCGACGATTGACTGGCAGAAGTAAAATTGTCCCTTGATTTTGGAATTTTTTTGACCGTTTTCTGTGTTAAGCAAGGAAAATGCTTCGAACTCTAATCACAGGCGGTAAGTTCAAATATATCTCAATCAATTTTCATGCACTGATTTTCATTTGTGGTTCGTTCTGTAGCCCTGCGCGGCGTGTGTCGCGTTCCGCCGGTGGTGCCGCTGGTGCAACAGACACAACGTGCCTGTTTTGGCCAGCTAATGACCCTTCAGAAACAGCCCAGTCTGCTGTCCGCCCATACACTAGCACCAGCCTCGCTGCAGCTGCTTCAGTCGCCAGCTCTTGGAGTTCCAGGAACACCTCCCGTGCGCAGTGTTACCAAATTCTCGCTCATCAAGGGTAAACGCAAGACGGTGAAGGCCGTGCTGAAGCGCTTCAAGCGTCTCGACTGGGGTGCCTGGATACGCACACACTCCGGCCGGCAGAAGAAGCTGTTCAAGAAGTCCAACGCCCTGCGGCGCCGACTACGCCAGCATGTCTTCACCAACGCCTCCCAGAGCTGGTTGCTGGACAAGATGGTCACAGACTATTGGCGCCGGCCCAAGCACTACATCGATGATCCGTATGCACCCTACCACAAACGCGACGAGTACTTTGCCACCAAATCGAAACCATTCAAAGTCTAACACTTGATTAAATGCAATTATTTCGTTACACACATAACAATTATAACAATTCGCGGGAATGATCATGGATTCAGGGAGCCACAACCTTGTTGGTCATGGTGCCCAGACCAACGATCTCCGATTTGATGACATCGCCCGCCTTGAGGAACTCTGGCGGAGTGCGGTGCATGCCCACGCCCTTGGGGGTGCCCGTGACGATAATATCGCCAGGTAGCAAGGTTATTGTTTGGGTCAATCTATTGATCACATCGTCGAGCTTGAAGATTAGGTTGCACGTGTTACCGTTCTGCTTCTCAACCCCGTTAATCCATGTCTTCAGGTTCAGATCGTACACGTTCTTCACCAGACTCTTGTGCACCACAGCCGGTCCCAGTGGCAGGAATGTGTCCATCGACTTGCCAATCAGGAACTGGCCTCCATTGCGCTCCTTCTGCCAGTCGCGTGCCGAGATATCCTGCGCGATGCTATACCCAAAGACGTAGTCCATTGCCTGATCCTTGGGCACATGACGGGC
Source organism: Drosophila azteca (assembly GCA_005876895.1). Classification (NCBI taxonomy): domain Eukaryota; kingdom Metazoa; phylum Arthropoda; class Insecta; order Diptera; family Drosophilidae; genus Drosophila; species Drosophila azteca. Next base: position 22,531,705 of record VCKU01000004.1, read on the forward strand.
GACCTTGCCAATGACACAGACCAGCTCCACCTCCCAGTCGATTTTCTGTCAAGATTAACATGGAATTTTCCATTTGTGTTCTTCTGTTATCGCAGGTTATCTGACACTCTACATACGTCACTCGTCTTGTGGGCAATCACATTGTCTGTGGGCCCCACCAGGGTGTTGTTGAACTTGCTGAAGAACATCGGCTCTTTGGGCGCCGGCTTGTTCTGCTCATCGCAATGGTCCTGGTAGTTCAATCCTATGCAAATTTTCACACATTAACACCGCCAGCATAGAATTTCTCCTTGGAAACTATTTACCAATGCAAATGATCTTGCCGGGATCGGTGAGAGGGGGCAGCAAAGTGACATCACCATTCAGCTCCAACTTGGGCTGCTTTTGCACCTTCTGTGCCAGCTCTTCGATGTTCGGGTTCTGGGCAATTAACGCCTTCAGGTCGTTGGGCACGCCCTCCACTCCTGCCAGCTCCACCAGCGATTTCTGATCTTCAGCGAGCAGGCCAAGGCGCTTACCAAGGTCACCCTTGCGCAAATATTGTACGAAACGCATTCTGGCAGCTAACATTTACCTCTGGACGGTGTACGTCTCCACTTGACTCTCCAGCCGAACAATTATTATTATCTATTTATTATCTATTTATTACGTGTTTTCACGCAAATTCGTGATCGATTAGAACGCTAGATTTTTTCAAACATCGATGTTTTTGCCAGACACCCCTAAATTTAATCGATATGATTTTAATCGGCTCTGGTGGAAAATTGTTTCCAATTTGATATTCCGTTTAATATTCCTAGCTAACTAGGACCCTCAGGCCTGAGCACATAATTTTATACAATAGATAAAACAACTTTCTACAAGACTGGTTAATTTTAAGGACTCCGTTTGGTTGGATTGTTTTAAAAATAACGTTTATAAAACTTGAGTGAGCCCGACATGCGACGTAAGAAAGCATAATATTGCAGTTTATGGCCGCAAATAATAGATTTAACAATTTTACAATGGCTGGTGGGCAACGCTCTGTGTCGCTCGTGTCGAAGTTAGTTGTTTTGGGGGCAATTGTTTTATTTGTTCACTATAATTTGGGCTGTAAAGTGTTGGGGTTATTCCTTGAAAGAAAACACATAAATTATAGTAAAAAGATAACATAATCGAATAACTAATCTCCCATGAAACAATTTACTTTGATTTCAGCAATTTATCAACTATTTTAGTAACTCCCATGCTCATTTCAAATCCGCCCGCTCTAAAAAATCCTCGCCGTCCTGGGAAGTTTATAAAATTTTTCCCTGGGAAATTGCTTAGGCTCTTCAGAAAAAATCGGGTATGGGCAGCAGGCAAAACGGCCGAGAAAATGCAAGGCCTGCAAAGTGAAATGGATTTCAGTATTCGATTTTTTTGCAATTTGGTTGAGTTTTAAAAAGATAACGTGCAGAGAAATACACGGGAAGGGACACATGAGTAGCCCATGCCTAGCCCGCACGGTATAATCACGGGATCCGGAAAGACTAATGCAAAGAAATTCCACTGCTAAGCAGCGCTTAGCTGGGTTGCCTAGCCTAGACGCTGATGCAAAGGAATGTCTCTGACGAGGTCCACCGAAGCGAAAATATTAAAATTCAATAAAATCGCATTTGAAAATAGTTTTCTCGGGATTTTTTTTTTTTAAGATATTGAAAATTTGCTAATTTAATTAATTGACATAATTTCATTAACTTTGATCTGAAAACCTATTAAAATTAGCAAAATTCACTTTTTTGGTATTTTTTGTCATTATTAAATTAAACGCATCCCAAACAACGACAATTAAATCAACCCGAAGGTAAAACCGAATCTGGATGTTCTGGAGAAGAAAGTGCGAGGCCCGCAGGTTGTCCACGGGTATCTTCTGGATCTCCTTCTGGTGCTGTACATACACTGCTGCCCATTAACCGCCAGCCAAGAAATGCAGATACTTGAGCAGGCGAAAGATGAATTGAAAGCGATAGAAATTATCCGCCATTCCATTTCCGATTGTTTCTCCGTGAAGATAGGGCTGCCACATCCTCAACAAAACAAAAAAGCGTTGCCCCATCGTCGAAACTTTCAAAAAGCGCTGCCAGATCGTCGTGTAAATGGATACTATAAGAAGCATAAAAAGCAAAAATAAATATAAATAAATCAATGTATTGGTCCTTAGAGCAGGTGGAGGGCATGCTAAATGTCCTCAAAACGTCGGGAGATCGTACTGTTGTGTATAAATGCCTTGTTAAGTTGCGCACAGATCTGGTAAAAGACAAGGATGGAATCGTTTTGTTTCGCACTGCTGGTGGCGTTCCCATAATGGTAAGGTTTGAGAGCCACTGGAACAGTTTGACAACAGTTTACATAGTCGATCATAGCCGTTCTGTGTGGTGGAGTAGATGGAATTTCAAAATGTAACTTTTCTTGTAGGTTCGTCTGATAACCAAGTTGAATGAAAAGATAATGGAAGTGGTTCTGAGTATATTGGGCAATTGCTGTACGGATGAGCAGGCCTGCATTGAGGTAAGCCCATGAAACACAGTCTCTCGAAGAACCCGTCTAATGGTCCTCCACATTGCAGGCGGTCGAATGCAAGGTAATCTCCCCACTGGTTACTATCTTGAAGACTATACCCAATCCAGTGATTCAATGCCGGGCCTGCCGCATGCTGGGAAATCTGGCCAAGAGCAAGAAGGCATCGCAGTTCCTCAATGTACAGTATGCGGCTATTGCTCCGGCCATTTGCCACATTATTGAATCCACAAGTTCGGTTCAAACTCGTATTATGGCATTTCGCGTTTGCCGCTTCCTGCTGGTCAGCAGTCAGTTCTTCAGGCATTTTCTCGCTGCCAACGGATTCCTGCAGATGATGCGGATTTTTGTGGGTGTCATGAAGAACACCGAGGCGCCCAAGGAGCCGCCAGCCCAGGACATTGAGGTGTCGGCGCTGATGGGCCTGAAGCGGAACCAACATCGCGAGAAGTACTTTGAGGAGGTGGCCCGCAATCTGGAGGGGGTGCGGAGCGACATCTTCGATCATCAGATGTTAAAGTACTCGACGCGCAACTGCGACTATGTGCTGCCAAAAGAAAACGAAGCCATCGAGCTGGCGCACGAGATACTGAAATGTCTTGTATTGCTCTCTGCCCAACCGATCGGCCTGAAGGCATGGGAGGTGAGTCCAAATCGAAAGCCCTACCACCGTATGTATACTTATACAATCTACTTGCTTTTTAGCCCGTTTCGCGGAATACTTCGCTGGCATCGATTGTATACTTTGCGAAGGAGGACAGCGACCAGCGAGCCTCAGCTTTGAAAATTCTATCGAACTTCTGCAAGGATCCCTCGGCCTTCTACATGCTGAGCACGGCGGATGCCATTGTGGCTGCCTGCGAGATGCTCATGGCTGTTAACATGGCCAAGCCACTGACAGAAAGTGAGAGCCGGCACTGCATAAACATAGTATCGACGCTGTCGACGGATGCCTGCAGTCGCTCGAAGATCCGACGCTGTGGCGCTCTGCGCAAACTGGTGGCCATGATACGGGACTCTCACTCCCAGAGCGAGCGCTCGTCGCTGTTCCACATTTTTAACAACTTTCAATATGACAACTTGAGCATGGAGCTGTTGCTGTATGAGGGTCTGGTGCCCTTGTTGGTGAGGGAGCTGAACGATTATCTGGTCAGCGATGATGAGCATCATAAGCGTCGTCGCGAGGAGCGATTGCAGGGTGGAAAGAAGCGAAAAATAACCGAACTAGCCACACAGGAAACCACAGTCAAGGTGGACTATCCTTAAATCGAAACCATAACACCTAATATTCACTTTAACTCTTTTTGCAGTTTGCCAAAACCCTTGACTCCTCGGACTTTGATTCGCCCAGCAGTTCGCCGCGCTCCTATCGCACCACCAGTCCCTGCAGCTCGCGCAGCATGTCCCCATCCTCGAATCTCTTGCCCAATGATGACGATGACAACTATTCGCCCGCTTGCAGCGACGACGAGGACGAAGATGACAATTCCACGGCCAACAATGAGACGCGAGAGCGACGCATAGCCGCCAATCGTGCCCAGGCCTCGAATGTCTTGGATATCTTAAAGCTAATTGAAGACGGCGGCGAACCCATTGACGACACGTTGTCCGACAAGGAAGACTTTGAAGAACTCAGCTCAGATGTGCCGCCCCTGATGTCTCTATTCCGACATCAGTCAGGCGACACCATAGACATCATTGAGAACCTTCTGTATCGCATTACCTTGATGCTGAACAAGCGCGTGGAGCTGGGCAAGCCAGAGACACTGGATACGCTCATAAGAGCAATCAATTTGTTTGGTGCCAACAATAACTTTGCCAATGCCCTAACGAATATTCTGCTGTGAGTACAATATATATCGAAAAGCACACAATTTACTAGAACTTAATGTTTCTCTTTCAGGGAGAGCCAGTTCTTTGCCCAGATTATCAAACATGGCGTGGTCCATCAACTATATCAGCTCACAAAAGTGGAAGAGGTATTGTACATTTTAGCAGAAATATTCTGACCTTTACCTAAATGTCTGCGTATTTTTTTGTAGATGCGCAAAGATGGCTTTGCGTTTCTGGAAACGCTTACCAACGTGGGCGAATCGAATTATGGCAAAGAGGAGCTGGTTCGACTCTTGCGCTGCGACGATACCAATGCCCAGCAACGTGCTGCCATATCCGTGGCGTACATCATCAAGAGCCCACGTCTGCTTTACCAGTTTCTCTATGACGGCAATGCCTTGAACCTGCTGTTTGAGCTGCTGCTGCGAAAGAAAAGCGAGGATCTGTATGCGGATGAGGCAGCTGATGCAGTGACATCCATGTCCCGCTATACACTGGGCATCTCTTTGCCCGAAGCCGATCCTGCGGAGAGCACAGCTGGCATCTGCACTCAGCAGCTAAATGAATCCACACCAATGCACGAGAACTGCGATATGCGATTTATTGTAAATAGGGAAGGCGACTCAACACTTAGTATTGGCTTTAACAAGCAGCTGCTGTGCGAGAGCAGCGAGGTCTTCAACAGGATGCTCAACAGTGACTTTCGCGAGGGCCATCATGGCGAGATTCAGCTCCAGGACTATACGGCCTGCGGTCTGCGCTATTTCCTGCATTTAATTGGCTGCCACGAGCAGCATTCCCAGCCAAACTACTCTGCCCTGATTCAGGCATTCGAGATGTCTCGCGTGTACATTATACCCGAATTGGAGGTCATTTTGCAACAGCGTCTCGTCCAGTTCCTAGATGCCCACAACTGCCTGCGTCTGCTTGAGTGGGCCCTGAAGAACTATCACGCAGAGCTAACGGAGACGGCCATCAGTTTCTATCTCTCCTCGCCACTGCCCACGCAAGAGAAGCTACTGCTTTTCCGTGCCGCCGAGGACTCGACCTATGCCAGCGAATGGTTCCAGCTGCTCAATGATGCGGTCTTCGAAAGGTGCCGCAGCACCGGCTACTAAACCACCTCCGTTCTGTGATTGTTTTTTCGTTTCGAGTTTAGAGTTTCGCGTTATGTGATGTGTGTTATACATATATGTATTCTTAGTGCATGTGCATGTGTTTGTGACCCATTCCAGGATAGACAGGACAGGCAGACCTGCATGCATTTGACTCAATTTTATTAGCCACAGCCCTAGCCAAGTATCTTCAAATCGATCCAGTAAATGTTTAGACTACCAACTACCCAACCTTTTGCCGGCTTGTTTCATATGTGGGCATCGCACAGAACCGCAGCGTCAGCCAGTCCACGAGGGGCGTGGGACAGATCCAGAACAGCCAGCGATACACACGATATCGCCAGGGCTCGTGTATGTACAGCGCCGATGGTTGTGTGCTCGTCAGGGCATCCTTGAATTTGGCCAGCAGCATCTCATCCTTGAGCTGGTTGGGCGCCTTGTAGCCCGACACGATCTTCAGATATCCGTTGAACTGCTCAAAGTAGACATCGTAGTGGTCGTGCTGCTCCGCGCTGAAGCCCTCGCGCATCCGCTGCGCGTACTGCTGCTGCCGTGCCGCTATATTGCTGTCCAGAACAAAGGAGCCGGGTATAAAATTGACCACCTCCATGCCATACTGCTGCAGTTCTATGCGCAGGGAGTCGGTCCAGAAACGCAGGGCCGCCTTGGAGGCGGCATAGGGAGCGAGGGCAGGCAGGGCCTGGAGCCCACAGTGGCTGGTCACGTTGATGATCCGTGCCCGCTGCTGTCTCAGCAGCGGCAACAGCTGCCGCGTTAGTCGCATGGTGCCCAGGAGATTGCAGTTGATCTGTATCTCTATTTGTTCGGGCACCTGCCATTCGAACTCGCCGAAGCACATGACGCCGGCATTGTTCACGAGAGCCGTCAGCCGGTAGCCCGAATCCTCGGCCAGTATGTCCTGGAGTCTGTCATGCACCAGCCGTATGGAGCACGGCTGCAGCAGATCCAGCTCCAAGGTGTGCATCCGCCTGCGGTCGTCACCCTGCGAACTCAGTTGCTGGAGCAAACGTGCCCCATCCGACTTCAGGTTGTGGCAGCAGGAGACGACCGTCATGGCGAGCACATTGTGGCAGTAGACGGCCAGGCAGTGGCTGTGCGCGAGAAAAGCGGCTATTAGTTCTGTATTGATGATGATCCGTTTGCTTACCCCAAGCCCGAGTCACAGCCCGTGATGAGTATTACATTTCGGCCATCAACCGGTAGCTGGCTTCGGCCCAGGCCCAGTGTGCGTCGCAGGGCGCGGAAAAGGTGGCTACTGCTCATTGCGCCAGCTCTCGTATAACTGAAACAAAGACGCTGAAATTCTGATTCTGAAAATAATGCAAACCAGGCAAACCCGAAAATGAATATATGTATAAACGATACGATATGTACGTATGTATGTATGTAACCATTATCTGCGGCCTGGCCTAATGGACGGCAGGGGAGCAGAGCTCCTGCCCTGCTCTGTGGCTTACCTGCCGCTTTAGACTGGTCCTTAACACAGCACTGGAAGTGGACAGCTTACGGAATGAAGTTAATCATATTCAAACGAGTGCATTCTCCTGCTAATGACTTTATGGTTTATGGCTGCAAGTCTCCTCCTCCTCTCTTTTTTTTGGGCCCACCCTAATTTACCTGATCTGATCGGTGTTACCTGCCCTGGCGATCTACCGATCAGTCGATCTGCCGATCAGTCGATTAGGCCCAACCAGCCAGCCCATTTGCAAGTCATGTGGGCATTACCCAGGCTTCTAGAATAAATTGGATGTACACTTTTTGTCTGCTTTTAGGTTTTTTCGGTAGTTTTATTTTATTTATTTTTTGTCAATTTTGGTGTGTGTGTTTGTGTGTGTTTTCTGCCTTATAAGTGCATCGTATCGTAACTCTTGCTACAGTTTCCTGTTGATCAATATTTTGTGTGTGTGTGTGTTTGTGTGGATAAATGTAGAAAATGTAGAACATAATGCCCGCCATAATGGGGCCATCTATATTCTTTTACCTGATTCTGTTCTGATTCTGATCTATTGTGAAAATAGCATTACATATATAATATTATGATCGTTTTTGTTTTTGTTTTTGCATAATACATTAATTACATATTAAATAATTGCTTTGTTTTGCTTTGCTTTGCTTTTGTCATTATTATTTGTTTGTTGTTGGTTCTTATAAATTGTATTTGAAAATAGCGCTTTCGTTGCGTTTAGTAAAAATATATTTGGGCTCTTCTACTGCAGGCTTACAGAGTAATCGTCGTCGTACAATAAGTATACAATATTATCGAATCATCGTCTCACATGAGCTACGGCTTCTTCAATATATATAAAACTGGCATCATCATCATCATCATTATCATCAATCAACGCGATTATTGTTTAGGTTTAATTTTTAAACATACACATATAATGATAGTATATATATATATTTATATAAATTTTGTTTGTTTGTTTGTTTGTTGCATTTCTTAATTCTCTCTCAAGGCATTGTATGTAGTTTGTATGTTTGTATATCTTCTCTATTGAATATACATATAGTAGATATATATATTTTACGCAATTTTCGTTTAAATGTACAATTTTAAAACCGGCTTAGTTCCTTTCATTATACGCTTTGTTTAATTCTTTTGTTTGCTTTCTACTTTATGTTTTTTTATTGGTTTTTATAATAAATATCACAACGCATCCTTCCATCCATTCATCCTACTACCACTTCAATCATTCGGTTTTGCATTTAACGGCTCAGACGCTTGCGCCTAAAAGCTGAAAAATGTCAGGCATACAACGAGCTAACATGCTAACATGCATATGGTGCATGGTGCATCTATCCATCCATCGATCCGATCTGTTTGTTGTCTGTTGTCGTATGTATATTTTTGGAAAATATAACACGCAAATGAAATAGGTTTCAAAATTGCACAAAACACTCCTCCGGCATAAAGACATACTACTCGTATTCGTACTCGTACTCGAACTCGTACAAAAATCATAAATTAAACGTAATAAAGATAATAATACAAAAACATTAAAGTTAAACGGAAAACAAGAGTACCTCCTCCTCCGCAGGTTGTCCAGGGGGGGAAGGGGCCTACGAAATATTCGTTACAGATACGATTACAAAAATGAACAAAACATCGTTAGTGTAGATACAATATTAATCGTACTCGTAGTTCATTCATTATATAAAACTTAACTTAATTCTGACTTTGTTAGCGCCGTGCGTCGGCCTTCCATCCCGTTTCCGTTTCCGTTCCCGCCCCCGCCCCGGGTCCTATACCGGTTATAAGCTGACCAACTTGGACGGCTCGGTTGTGGGCGTGGGCAGCTCCAGTGGGTGCTTGTTCTGCGAGGAGCAGTTCGGGACCAGCGGACCAGAGACGGGCGTCAGCCCAGTGCCACCGTCCATCAGAGAGTCAAAGTTGAAGGTGCCCGTCGACGGTGTCTGGATGGGCACACCCTGTATCTGCGTGGGCGCCTTGCCGCTCACACTCAGCTGCATCTGGCCGGCGAAGGGCCGTTGGACGGCCAGCGTGTTGGGCCGCTCCTTGGGCATCTTGTTCAGAGTGTTAAGTGTGGGGCCGTTGTGGAGGCTGTTGAGGCTGTTGATGTTGCTGATGGTGGTGGGGAAGTTGCCAAAGTCATGTGGCGCCGTGCCCGAGATGGGCGTCTGCAGCGAACCCGCCGCACCGGTGGGCGTCATCAGCGTGGAAATGTTGGGCAGCGTGTTCATGGGCAGAGCAAAACAACGCTTGTGCGGCGGCGGTCCGTCCTGGTCGAGCGAGGAGCTCGAGTCCAACGCACCGTCGAGCGGCTCGTCCTTGATGTTCAGCAGCAGATCCTCATCGATTGGCACCGGCTTGAGATCGAGCGGCGAATTGCTGCGCCCGGTGGAGTTCAGGGTGGCATCGAGGCCGGTGATGGTGCCGCTGCTGCTGTCATTGCTGTTGCTGTTGTTGTTGTGGTGGCTGCTGACGCTGCCACAGCTGCCGGAACTGAGGAGGGCCGCTGGCCCGATCAGCCCGTTGCAGGTGGACACGCTGAGCATATCGGCACGCACCTTCTGGCACGTGGGACGGTGTGCCTGCAGGGAGTACTCCAGCAGGTTCTTCATCTCGTTGAGCTTCTCCATCTCCTTCTTCAGGATCTCGCCCCGCTTCTCCAGCGCCTCGACCTCTTCGGTGAGTTCGTTGGTCTGGTCGACGCGTCGCTTGCGACAGCGTGCCGCCGCCTGCTTGTTTCTCTCCCGGCGGATGCGACGCTTCTCCTCCTCCTCGGGCGTCATATTGGCGGACCTGTTCGGACGCCGTCCGCCGCCGCGACGCGCCGGTGTGGCACTGTTTGAGGTATTTGTGTTGCTCTGAGAAGAGCGTCCGGCTGCGGCCAGGACGTTGCTGAAGTTGTTGGCACCGCCGACGCTGCCGCCGCTGTTGCCCATCATGTGTCCATTCTGATAGGAGGTGCTGTCTGTGGCTCCACTTGCTGCAAGTCAAAAGAAACAACCAATTAGTATTTCAATGCATTGTTCTGTGGACTGTCTACGAAATGCTTACAAGTATCGGATATGCTCTGATCCTCATTCATTGGCCCATCGACCCAGGAGCCGTTGGACTCCTCCGTATCGCTGCCGGGCATAACGCTGGCCCCGCAATCGAATACCTGCTGCTGCTGCTGGGGTTGCTGTTGCTGCTGCAGCTGGCTGATCAGCGGATTGCTCACACCAATGATGGTGGCCGTTGTGGTCGTTACGGGCACCACCGATGATGCCAAACCGTTGCCGTTGCCATTGCCGTTTCCATTGCCGTTGGCACTGCCATTGTTGTTGCTCACCAATGGAGCCAGCGGGGGCGGCTTGAAGCCGGCCTGATATGGTGCATTAACCACATCGCTGGTCATCTCGTAGAACGTCTCCTCGATGCTGCGCAGCGTGGTCGGCGTCAGCGTGGGCGTCGTCAGCGTTGGTGCACTCTGTATGCCATCGAATGTGCCGAGCTGCAATACAAAAATTAGCGAAATTAATCAAAAATGTTTACAATTGCTTTTATGTTTAATTTGTTCGGAAGAGAGAGAGAGAGGGGGAGAGGGAGAGACAGAGGCAGAGAAATGTGTGTAGACAGGGAGAGGATGTGAGACAGAGAGAGATCCATCAATTAAATGTTTATATTTGTGTTCCATTGTTGCTCGGTTTTGTATACCCTTTCACAGGAAATCAAGCATTTCCGACCACTGACCAGAGTCTGTATTTTCCCATGCAGAATCTTTTCCTCAAAACCCCACAGATTGGATACGAACTGGTCCATTTCCTAGGGTATTTCCACAGCTGGCCTTTCTTTCTTATGTTTCAATCTATTTTTAAAGATGAACAAAAAGACCAATCCGTATTCGTTGTATTCCAGCTAATTACAATATTCGATATTCCCCGTTTATTTTCGATATCGATATACCCCTCAAATACCGATACACCGATATATACCTGCTGCATAAATAGCTCGCTGGCTAAAAAACTGGCAATTTCACTGGCATCCATTGCAAACTTGTCGCCATTCGTTGGAGTTGTTGTTGTTGAAGTATTCGTTGTTGAATTACTCGTTGGTAGATTATTTGTTGGTGTACTTTTTGTTGGTGTTGCTTTTGTTGGTGCTGCTTTTGGCGCTGGCGTTGGCGTTGATGTTGTTTTTGTTGTTGGCTGCGTTTGATTGTAATTACTGTGCGCACAATTGTTGTTGAACTCCTGCTGCTGTTGTTGTTGTTGCTGCTGCTGTTGTTGCTGTTGTTGTGTAAAAAAGTTCTGCATTTGGCACATGGCAGCCATGGCAGCGGCGTTGGTGTTGACTGCCGCATTGGTAAACGATTGCCGCAGCTGATGCTGATGCTGTTGTTGCAGATGTTGGTGTTGGTGGTGTTGCTGCTCGTAGGAGGCTGCTGCCGGCTGCTGTTGCTGCTGCGTGGGCAATTGTCGTTGACGTAACATTTGCTGCTCTTGCTGCTGCTGCTGCTGCTGAAGCTGTAGCTGTTGTTGTTGTTGTTGTTGGTAGTATTGATTGGCAGCAGCAGAAGCGTTATATGGCCACTGTATCTGCGGTTGAGCGCTCTGCGTCAGGTCATTTTGTTGCGTATGTGGTGTCTGTTGCAGATGCGCCTGCTGCTGTTGTTGCTGCTGTTGCTGTTGCTGCTGCTGATGCTGCTGCTGTTGTGCCTGATGCAGCTGATGGAGGTAGGGATGGTAGCACGCGTTATGCGCTCTACCATTGAGATTTTTCATCATTTGTTCGTTGTTCGTCTCCTGCCTATCTAGATCCTAAGCTATCTCCTAAATGTATGCTTATCTCTCTCTTAATATTAAGTATACGCAATTCGCGATCACGTATACGCACAGTTGGGCGCAATGACTAGTATTCGTTATTCGTTAATCAACAATATAATGGGACAACAATGATATATATATGTATATATGTACTATATTCAATCAAAAATCAACAAAAACAGATTCTAATTTATGTTTAAATCTAAATGAAAACTCTTTTGTTTTAATATTTACAGCAAAAAGCAAAAATCTTCGATCTATCTTTAAATGTATATATATATTTGTATATTCTATAGATTCCTATATGTAGGCTTGTCTTTATGGTTGTTGTTCTTGTTGTTGTTGTTGTTGTCGCAGTAGTTGTTGTTGTTGTTGTTGCTGTTTCGTTCGTTGTATTTGGTTTTTGATTTTGGTTGTATTTTCGTTTGTTTTTTCGTTTTGTGACGTAGATTCGTTTGTTCAATTTCTCAATTCGCTCAGTGAGTTGTTCAATCTGTCAATTGTTGCTTCGCCCTCCGTCTTCCGGGGGTCTGAGGCGCTTTACGATAAGCATCGGCTGATTTCGCAAAGGATCGAAATGAGTATTCCACATAATCAGCACTCCAAGTGGGCCAGACACGTGTTTATATAATTATGTATGTATATAAATAAATAAATATATGTATGTATATAGAGAACGAGAAGAAGGGCTTTCGTTTTGCGGATTGAGCCTTGCGCCAGTTTTCGATTCGATTCTCCTGGGTATACGGCGGGCGGGCGGGCAACGCCTCTAAAAAAAACTATTCCTCTGCCTTTTTGCTTTGGGCCAGCAATTCGCTTTTATTTCTCGTAAATACATATACAAGCATATATGTATATGGTATATGTATAGGTGCGATGTACGTATATAATGATACAGATATAGCTTCTGTTCGTAGGAATCCACGCGGCATGCAACGTAAACTGAGCAAAATGTGCGTCTCGTTTGATTTGATTCTTCCTTTTGTGCTTTGATTTCTTGCTTTATTTTTATTTGTATTCTATTTTCATTCCATTTCGTTCCTCGATTCGTTGTTTCTCCGAAGATTCGTTTTTGGCAATGCACACGCGCGCGCCGCAAAACAAACAGCAGCAAAATTTGTCAAAACAGAAAAAAAAACACAAAAAAGGCGAGCAGAAAATTCGGAAAAAAACAATTGCAATTTTCGTGGTTTTTTTCGCTTTTCGCTTTTTGCTTTTCTTTTTTTTCTGTGTTTCTGTTTCGAATTTCCAAATTTATTTTCGTTTTGTTCGCTATTCGTTTTCGGATGATTTTTTGTTGTTGGTTCGGTTGTTCGGTTGTTCGGATTTTCTCGAGCAAGGAAAATGCGCGCGCGCGATCGCCTTTTGGTTTCTGTTCTCGAATAATTTTCTAAACTTCGATGGTTCGTTGTTCGTTTGCGACTGATTCCGGGGCCAGGCGAGCGAGTAAAAATTGGCAACGATCGAGAGATCTTGAGATCTTGCGATTTATCTAGAGAACGGCCAGCAGAGCATAGAGAGCAGTAGAGAGTGAGAGCGAGAGAGAGAGAGCGAGAGCTGTTTGCTCAAATTAGAAGACCAAAAACCAACTAAGAAAATCAAATAAATTTAAATGCTGGCTGCTCTTAATTGAGCGGCAGCCCACACGGCGACATGGGGCAGGGCAGGGCTGGGCAGCCCACGCGAGTCTGTGCCATAAACATTTATAGCAGATACACACATACACACATACACACACATACATATATGTATACCTTGTACATAGATGTAGGTTATTTCCGATTTTGCGGATCGGATCTTAGTCTTTCCCTGGAAACCGCTCTTGCTTGGCCATAAATCATAAATCAAAGGCCTAAATGAAACACAATTCGGGGCGAAGCATTTGGCCAACAGTTTTTCGGCCAATTTGCGGAACATAACATAACGTTTATTTATAGCCCGAACAGAACAGAACAGAGCAGAACAGAGCTGTCGTCTGTCACAGCTGACAGATGGATAGCGTGTTGTGTGCCACAACAGGTGTGTGTACGCGTGAGGGGAAACATTCCGAGACCGAGACCCCCTGTCTCGCAGAGGCTGTCCAAATACAGGGTATTCCTAGGGGTATACTGGCTTTTGACTGGTTCTGGGCGCAGCCAGGATCAATGATAGACTCTCCCTTTGGCACACCTGGAGGCGGATCACAGAGCCTCTTTATAGCATGAAGTCTTGGGCTTCTGTTTTGCTCTGTGATGAAATAGTTTTGCCCTCTGATTTTTCTTCTATTTTCCTTTCATTGTTTAGATAGTTGGCGCCTTTTCAAATTGGGAATTAAGTCATTTCCATATTAAGAAAACACCCAAAGAGATTTCCCCCGAAGGAAAGCGCTCTCTCTTGCTTTTATTTCCGCCTGTTAAATGTTATTCTTTGTTATTGACTGATCTTATCGGAGGGAGGATGCATTGCCCCATCCGTACAGGCCATTCCCTTATTGACAACAGCATTTTGTGGCCTGGTGTGGCATATTGTGGTGTGTGGCAGAGGCAAACAATCGATTTTATTCTTTGCACGCATGTTTATTTTATTTTATATTTATTTATTTTATATATATTGTATATACATCTGCTTTTGAAGACAGCCGCCGCTTGAAACACCTTCCGCACTTTGTCTGGAGCGGAGACTTTCATTTTAACCCACTTTCGAATGTAAATTTGCTTTTTTACGAACATGAACATGAACATGAACTGTATTTAGTCGATGAATCAGTCAATTTAAAATATATATAGAAGGTATATTCATATATAACAAATAATAACCACAATAATATATATATATGTATATATAGACTGCAGCAATTGTCTAAATTGAAACGGGGCTCAGAGTCAGAGTCGGAGCAGACGTCTCTGTTATCAGAGAGGTCTGAGCCCCCAGAGTTCACATCTGAGGGTCAATTGAGCAGCGCCAAAGCGTGGCAAATGAAATGAACATAGAACGGAGGAACGGAGGAGCAGTGGAGCACCGAGAACTACTCACTGACTGACGGACTGACTGACGGACTGACGTATGTGAGTCGCCAGAGCAAGCAAATTGCTGACTAATACATGGGTCTGCCGCTGCTGCCGCTGCTTCTGCTGCTGTAAATTTGATTACAGTGGGACTCAACACAGCTGTCAGTGTACAGTGGGACAAGCGTTAGCACCTATGACCTTGGCTGTAATTAGTTCAACATATATTTTCCTCCCGGGGGGCATGGAATGGGCGATGGTGCAGCGGGCATTGGCAACAAGTTGAGAGCCAAAGAAACATCGCATCGACTTTTGCCTGCCACTGCGAGTGCCTGCCTCTGTGCTTCAGAGCTGACGTGTTGACTTATTTTTAGACCAATTTTAGCCTGACAATGACGCAATAAATGCAAAATAAAAACAAAAACAGCAAAAACTTGGCAACATCAAAGGCAAAAATAGCAACAACCAAAAAGCGAAAACACAGTCGACAACAACAATTCGTATTGTTTATATCATAAGTGGCGTTGAATTATTATCAAGTGTTGGATGGGAGGAAGGCAGCCAACAGCCACTGTTAGGCGTCAGCTGTTAACTGAAAATGTATATAGTTAACAGTGAGCTGTTAGGATACGCTGGTAACAGTGACTAGTTAACAGACAACTGTTGGGATATGCTGGTCACAGTAAACAGGCAACTGTTAGGCTACGCTGTCCACAGTTAACAGCCAACTGTTAGGATATGCTGGTGACAGGTAACAGGCAACTGTTAGACCTCTGGTACAGGCTATACTTAGCAATTGTTAGTTTAAATCAGGTTTTTGATGGATTTTTAGCTTATTTAGTGGATAATTAATGTTTAATCTGGAAAAAGCCACAAAAAAAAAGATATTTCATTGCTATTTAGACACTTTTTATAGAAAAAATTGCATTACATTGCTATTGTTTGGAATTCAGTTGTTTTCAATTGTTTCCAGGCATTAAATGTGCAAAATTTGCATAAATATAGTACAAAAATTCTGGTATAAAAGAGGCTTACAGAATTTCTATATTTCTTACTTTCTAAAAGAATTTATTCCTCTGTTCCAGAATAGTAATAGAATCTAAAGATTTGTCTACATTTTACTATTTGAATAATTCAATTTGTTCCTTGTTTAACACACAGCCAGCAATCCATGCTATTGCCCTGCTAAAAACTATATATTTGCGGCTATTCTCTTTCCAAATCAAGATCGAAATACAAACACAGTTCGCTTTTGTTTCTTGAGTTGTTTTTAGTTGCTATTAGTTTTGCAATGGCATAAATTAACTATCCGTGGAGCTTGTTAAAAACAAAAGTAGCAAAAAAAATAAAAAATTGCCTTGATGAAGGTTACAGCAAAGCCTCTGAATGTTGCTGTTGCTGTTGCTGCCGCCAGTTGTTTAGTTAGAAATGCGCATAATTATAGTGGCAGCTGAACAACAGAGAGAAATACAATATATATTTGATTGTAGTTTTCAATTGGCAAAGACTTTAAATGCAGCTCCAGGCGGCATGTGCCACAATGCAGTTGCAATGTCACAAAAAAGAAGCAAGAGAGAGGGAGGCAGAGAGAGAGGCGGAGAGCGACTTGAAAAGTTGACAAGTTCAAGTGCATTTTGAGCGTTTCTTTTGGTCATAAAATGGGTGTGGGATTCTATATAAAATATATGTATAATCAGAGACTTCCCTTGACGATAAGCATGATTTCTGTGTACTTCTATATATATAATTTGAATTTGCAAATATATATGTATGCAAATATTCTGCGAATAAAACAATTAACTCAAAGGAGACGCAAAGGCAACGCAACAGAAATCATATTTTTTTTATTTTTAATACTTTTTTCGCATGAACGTGACCGCAATGCCAGAAGCGAAAGGAAGGAGAGTGTTGACTGAGGGCCGCCTCTCTGGGGCTCTGCTGTCGTGTGTTTATGCCCCCTGCCACCCCCTGCACCCCCCTCCTGGGGCCAAGCAGAACCAAGAATTTTGGAGTGCCACAAAGTCAATGGCCGGCGTTGGGATGGACGGCCATTTTTAGGCACGCCACAACAGCAAAGGCAGCAGGCAGCAGGCAGGCAGCCCCTTGACCATAACATACATATATAAAGATGTATGTATATATATAGTATATACATATATATAAACCCCAACAGATATGTCTGTCTGTGCAAAGCAGCGCCGTCATTAAAATCACTTGAGGTTTAACCATTTTTGGAACGCCCCCACAAAAACACAAAAAAAAAACAGAAAAAAAAACACGCGCACAAAACGAAAATTGAATTAAACTTTAAAAATTAGTTGATTTTTTTGTGTTGTGTTTGTTTTTTTGAATTGCTGAAGCCATAATTCAAAATTTGCCAAAAAGTGCAGGCAAGAAAAAGCAAAAAAAGAAAAGAAGAATCAGAAAAAATGTCAAGGCGCAGGGCAAATAAATTTCAACTCGAATCCGACTTGGATTCGGATTCGGATTCAGGAATGACTTTGGGATACTGTGGGCGAGAGGGGGAGGCTGTGAGGTGGAGGGGGGGTGGGGCCTGGGTGTCAGGCCTTAAGTTGAGTGTCAAATTAATCAGACTTTTGGTGCCCGTTGCAGGGCGTGGAACAAACAGCGATTGACAAATTTGCATGCGATATTTAAAAAGCACAAAAAAAAACAGAGTGAAAATATTTATGTTCTGGCGTTTGCCTGGCGGCAGTGCATTGACCCCCAATCCCGACTACCTCAGCTCTCTCCCCCTGGAATTGTGGAAATTTATTTGCTTTTGGGCTGGGTTTTAGCTGCACCTCCCCAGGGGTGGGGGGGCTGCACTTTTCATCGAATTCTAACCATCGAGAGGTGAATTTTGTGATAATTAAATGTGTGATCGAATGGGGGGAGGGGGTGTGGTATAGTAAACCCTCGCTATATGCGGACAAACGTGCAGCTAATAAAATGACGCGACATTGGTCTGGGGTTTAATTTATTTAAATGCATTTTGTCGCGACGCGACACACACGAAAAACAAAAACAAAAACAAAACGAACAATGAACCAAAAGCAAAACCAAAACCAAAAGCGGGGCGGCTGGGTGTGGGGGTGGCACGGAATTTATGGCCAAGTTTGCAGTTCGAGGAAATGGCAAACAAGCGACGCGTCGTCGAGGCGCCACCAAAGGATAAAAATGCACACCCAAGGATGGGGCACAGACAGAAGACAGAAGACAGGAGACAGCAGACAGAGGCCACAGACAAGACAGAGCCAAAAAAGAAAGGACCTCAGAGAGAGAGTGGAGAGTGGAGAGTGTGGAGTGAAGCGTAGTAAAAGTTGTTTTCACTTTTCATTTGCGAGGCTTGGCCAATTCCGTTTCCAAGAAGGACACCACCGCAGCCATCAAAAGGACAGAGCGACCGACCGACCGAGCGACCGACCCTTTTGCCAAGCTCAAATTACAGCTGACAGGAGTCAAAGGAAAGCAGAAGGACCTTACGACCGGCCAGAAGGAGGTGGTCTTTGCTGGTCCTTGCTGGCCAGCCAAAAGGACATCAATTACAGGGCAACTTGCAATCGTGTTTCTTCTGTCAAATTATCTGCACCGAATTTTTGTTGGCAGGCCCCTAAAAAGTCCATTACCCATTACGTGTGGCAGACACACACACACACACACACACATCTCTGCCATGGGCTTCTTCTTCCATGGAAAATCAACTCGAATTAAGAAGAAAATTCAATTAAATTGACTGGAAATGCAATTAGCTGACCGCACACAGATACACACACACACAGACGAACACTTGAGCCCGTAGATACATTAATTTTGGCTGCATCTTACAATAATTCAATTCAGTTGCTGTTGCACGCTCCATGGATTCCATGGACTCCAATGGTGGCATGATTGAAGCTCAGATCTGTAGTCATATTTGGGGCAGTTCTGTAGGGGAGAAAAGGGGACTAGCCTATGGCAGGGTGGGTGCTGCCAGGTGCTGCTGTGTGGGTGGCTCTTACACAAGGGAAAGTTATTATTTACCCCCAAATACAAGTACAGCCTTCAAGTGATTTCTTTCATGACAAAGTGGCCCACGGCAAATCGCAGAACGCCCACAACTAGCCACAAATAAAAAACCCAAAAAAAAGAGACCGCACTCTTTCAGCGTCTTAAGACTCCATTGCGAAAGTACAGCCACGAATCAAATACAAAAAACAAACAGCCAGACCATATACGTTTTTTGTGTGAGTTAATTAAAAGAAAGTTGGACTTTGTCTGGATGTGGCGGGGGCGCCCGCTCCATGCGTCCTCCTCCATTGCCTGTCGACTTACGAGTAATAAAACAATTTTGAAGAGAGCTTAAGCGGCAGTGCGGTGCGGCGGGGTTCGGTGCATGTGGCAAGTGTTTGACTTGCAGCATGTCACTTTGAACCGCCCTAATTGTAAGTGAATATCCCCTCCTCCCGTCCCGTACTCTTATATCCACATAAATACATAATTCCCCGAGTATCAAGTGTCACGCGAATGTGTAGTATTTCTCTGTGTGTGTGTGCTTTTGAGGTTCACAAGTCAAAGGGTCACCCCCCATTTGGACCCTCATTCACTTTCCTCCATCATAAAAAATTAACCAAAAAACAGTACACAAAAAAAACTTCCCTCAGCGGAAAGTGAAGCAAAAAAAGTCGCGCAAAAGTTGATAAATTGTCACGAAAATCGCACGTGTGCGAGATATCAGCCATAGAGCAGCCGGCGGCAGGCGGCAGACAGCGGACGGCAGACAGCAGACGGAGACGTCGACCGAGACGGAGACAGAGAACCCGTTGGAAAAAGCGCAACTGCGGACCGGATCACTGGACTGTGAAATGCAATGTGCAAAAAATTAACCGAAAAAATTAAGACAAACAAAAAAAAAACCAACAATGGTAGCTGCAAATAGTGGGCATGAAATCGCAACGTGATTTACCGTTTTGGGTGTTTTGGGGGTGCATTTTGGGGGTGCTCTTTGGAAAGAAAACAACAATCACATCCACCAAAGTGCAGAAAGGATCTGAAGCACAGAAGGAGCAAGGATAACAAGTTGAAACGCACCTGCCTTTGGGGTCTTTGAACACCTGGCTTTTCAGCTATTTTCAAGCTAAAGGAAAGCCTACCCTTTAGGGTACAAATGCAGATCAGTTACATGTATTATGTATATCTTTAGGTTGGTTTTGGCAGGTAACATTTTGATCTACAGAAATGTTCAACAGCTACTGAAATTTCTCTAAAAAAAATATAATTTAAAAGTGAACATTTGTAATATTTAAAAAATAAATTAATCAAAGCTTACAAGAAAAATCGCTACGCTACTCCATTGGTAACACCGTTTTGTATGGCCCTTTACGAGAATGTTACTAAAGTTTTAAAGTCCCCTAGAATCGAGGGGTTCCCTGGCGACCTCTTAAGAAACGCAGCCTAAAAAATTAGGTTTAAATATTTCAAATGAATTGATTTTTGATACTATTTTCTATATCAAATATTTTTACCATTTATCATTATATTATTTTTGCTTTAATAATCGCTTAGTGCAACAAACATAAAATTTTCATTAAAATTATCTATAATTTACACATTTTTTTTACCAATTTCCAATGCCAAATTTCATTGTGTATTTCCACATTTTTTACATAACACTGATTTATCGATAGCATGGCCAAAAATTCCAGCAATGGATCCAATGATTTATTCCCTATCCTATCTATCGTGTCGTATGACAATAAAAATTTGTAGCAATGATCGATCCCCCAACCCAATATACGGTTCCGACGAGCCACAGCCAACGAAAAACTCGTAATTCCCTTATCAAAAAACACAAAAATAAATATATAAATAATTTGTAGGGTAATGAGCATGGAATAGAGGAGATTGGGTAGATCCAATGGGCAATGGGCGATGGGCGGGGCCTTATCGGTGGACAAAACCAAAACACACAACTGCAAACACACATCAAATAACACTAAAAACTCGATACAGATAGGGGTATAAAATGGGCGAAAATAATGGTAGAATAGAGTCTCAAATTTCCAAGAATTTCGAACTGTACAAACGGACGATAAGGCGAAAGCTTAATGGCAAAAATAAATAAATATCAGAGGCGTAATTTACAAAAAAAAAAAAAAAACATATAGTAGTAGTAGTAGTAGTAGAGAAATTCTAGAAATTTCAGAGCCAGTGGCACTGGAGCAGAGACTCGAGCTGATAACACGCTCCCCTAACTATGCCAAAGTTGGGGTGGGAATGGCATACCATCGACGGAGGGGTTGGGTCTTAGGGATAGGGTTTGGTTGTTGGAGATCTTACCACTTTGGGCAATGGCGATAGCGGCATGCTGAACAGATACTCGTCGCCAAAGAAGTTGTAGTTATCCAGCGTCATCATGGATATGCTGGTATCTGTATCTGTATCTTTATACAATATTATGTATTGTATTGTATTTATTTTGTTTCCGGCACAAAGTCTATTCTGCCGTTTAGTCAAATGACTCAAAGCGATTTCTGGCGAAATACGCCGTTTTGTATATGTCTTTAAAATTCAGTTCACACACTGCCACAAATGTATCTCAATGTATCGCTGTATCTGTATCTGTAACTGTAACTGTATCTGTGTAGGTGCCCCTCTGTTCGTGTGGCGCGCGATCGTGCGAATTATTTGCGTTGTCCGTATTTCAATATTTCCGAGAATTGTTTCAGCTATTCTTTTGGTTTTTGTTTAAAAACAAATGCCGCACACATTCTGCCACACAAAATTGCACACTGTTTCTTGACTGTTTTCCTCTGCCACTTCTCGCGTAAATGAACTCGATTTTTGCTTTCTTGACAGTTTTCAACACACAGAGAGATTATTGCCGAAGCGTTTCGCACGGCCAACTTGTTTTGACTAATGCGTCATCGTCGTTCGCCTGGCCTTATATACGCCCCCAGAGGCCCCCAGACGAGTGAGTTGGGTCGCATATCGCTCCGAGTGAAAGAGAGACGACCAGACCACACTGTAAGCGAGAGAGAGAGCGAGAGAGCGGACAAAGCATGGGCCGTTTTTTGAGTGGAATTGAGAGCTTCGTGGGGCGCGCTCTGGCATTTCCTGAGCAGCACAAAAACTGCACAGACCACAAATTATAGTATATATAATATATGTACATATCGTGGGTTTATCCCGCTGGCTGCTACACATACGAGACTATAACGAGGCACTCACGTGCCTCTTCGCCTCCCATTTTTCTGCCTCGTAGTAGTTTTTCTTTGGCTACGCGATGTTTGCCGCCGCCGCCTCAATTCTTGTGAGCTCCTCTTATCTTATCGCCAGACAATTTAGTTATGACATAAGCAACTAAATATAAAGACAGAGCCACAGGTAAAGTCCCCCCCGAACACTTTTTGTTTTTCCAAATGCAACCAACAACAATGGCTGGCCTTTGTAATCGTTTGGGGGGCCCCGAAAAGAGTCGCCCCTTATCTCGCCTTTGGGCTCTACGAAATGGGTCGCCAGGCGATTTCAATTCGATTCCGATACGAATCGGTGTCGCGCCGACGCCAGCGACGCCACCAGCGATCCACCTGAGCTGCGGCGGCAGGCAGGCAGGTGTTCCTCCATAGGAATTTATCGTATCTATGTATGATATGTCAGCTTTTTTCAATAAATATTGATGGGGTCGGTCCCCCTTCCGATCCACCGACTGCCGCTCCTACCGCCGATTGATGCGCTGCGTTTAGGTGCCATGTAATGTTATGCGCAACAAAATGAAAAGGCCACACTGACCTTGTGTCGTCACTTACGTGGCTCTCCTTTTTGGTCTGTAGAGGGGGCTCAGAGGGGTATCGGGGGAAAGTGCAACTATAAGTGGGTCGTGTGACACTAAACATCTGTGTGGCACAAAGGCAAAAGGCAATTGCTTTGCTCTACTTACCTGCAACGAGAGACACAGAGAAAGAGAACAGAATTTTCAATTAGTATTTTCGATGAACAAGAAATTGGAGATATTCTTAGAGCTTTAAATATATGAAAAATATATGATCTATACTTTAAGGAATATGTTTAATAATTATACTTGAAGCTAATAAGACATCAGAAATAATAATAGAGCAGTTTATTCCTAAAGATGCTTTATAAATAAGCATCTATGAATTTATTTAAAATTATATATGATTTTTCTTGAATATATTATATATTTTTTAGGACGTTGATTGAACCATCAAGTGGCCCAAACGACACGCAGCTTGTTCCGGGCGAATTAGAGAAACAAAAGCCATAAATCGACCGAGGATATCTGCTGCATGACGCGTTACCATACCGGGCATGCCGTACAAACAGGAAGCTGTTGAAATTCTACTAATTTTAGAGGTTTGCCAACCAATGGGAGAGACCAAATGCACAGAAACATTACAGGCAGTGCAACCTGGGAATTTTAAGAATTTTAGAGGCGAATATTGCCGAAATTCTGTGCACTTGCTCAGAGAGATAATTCTTCTACCACTCCCCCAAAATTCTGGATTGTTCAGGTTATTTTGATCTATTGGAGTTGTTTTGGGCAGCTCTCGCAGTGCCACAGAGTTCTCAGACTACCAAACTGAAACACCCCAAGCGTAGATTCGCATTCAGGTGGTTCCATAGAATCATCCAAGTATTTTCAAAGGGGTTTCATTCATTGAAAAAACCTTGCAAGTATTCTACTACTAGATAATGCTTTCCATTGACGCACTTGCTGGAAATGCTTCCACTAAAGCATTTCAAAGTTCTGGTGAAAATTTGCACTACCCCTTTTGGGTTAGGGTACAATCGGCCACAAGTTGTAGAGGAGCAGTTTCTACGAACTCATTGCCGACGTCACGGAACGGAGTGATAAGACTCTCTTCTGTATTCCCCAGATATCGTGCGAGTATGTGGTAGCATTCGGAAGCACTCCACTCCGTTTGAGTATTTTTTGTATTTTTAGCAAATGGAATCATGGGTCGAGTAGGACGTCAAAGGTTCTCTCTGACCGGAAGCAGAGCCTAAGGTTTCCATATAATTTGGCAATCGGTTGTAAGGAATAACAAACACAAGTGAATAATGAATAATGAGCGATTTCTTCCGAATAACAGTTGCCGATAAAGGCCCTACTCCTCCCCCTCGTCATACGTATCTGCATCTGAGCAAAGGCGTTTACATCAGTACTTAAAAATAAAGCTATCTTTTCAGTTCGTTTTCATTGTTTTTGACCAGCGATAAGAAAAGGCAAACGACTGCGATAAGGTCTTGCAGTTCCGAAGTAACGTGATCCAAACTTCCGCTGATGATGGGGGTGCGTGTACGTATGTACGTGTGCGGGTACGGGTTCTGTATGGGTAAAACCGTCGCCCAAGTAGTCGCCCAGTTTTGTCGTAGGCCCAGGCCATCAGATAAGATTTGAACAATTGGCCCCAACAAAAACTAACTAAAATCTATGACAAATACTGGTAGTACTCGAATCGCCAGTTGTGGACCCGCTGGGTATCTGATAGGGAAATCGCTTGGCAATCAATCCAGGTTTATGGTGTAAACAGAAACTGCGAGCTTAGAACCGCCAAAACTGTTACACAGGTGACCCCGACTCCTCTTCGGGGAACTGGGATCACTGTGAGAAGGAAGTATCTCCTCTGCGACTCTCAGATCCTGTAGAAATATCTCAATTTTCAAGTACTTCTTTGAAGTAAACATATCCTAGTGCGCGTCTACTTTAAGATCTGTTTCAGGATACTTTTAACCATATTGACTTGACTTGAACACCAGTCATGCCTCTTTTCTAAACTCAAAATAAAAAAAATCGAAATTTAAACCTATTTTGTATCAGATTTTAAGACTTGAAGTAAAGAAGAACTTGCAGAAGGAGCATGACGTCGATTCATACCAACATCTCGCTGACATCGCTGGGTCGCCTGGCCTTCCGCTTGGGAAGTCCTGGACTGACACTCGTCGGCTACAACCAGGAGCCGTATCTGGTGAAGGCCGTGCAGGGCAGAAGCAAGCCCCGAGGGCCCCGCCTACAGTTGATAAGGCGGCAGTCGAGAGTGCAGCCAGAGGCCCAGTCCGTAGCCCGGGCCACCCAGTGCTTCGGAGAGGACAGCTGCTTCTACAGCTCCACGGGCAGAGCCGATGTGATGGGCGTGGCCGATGGTGTGGGCGGCTGGCGGGATCGGGGCATCGATGCCGGGCTCTTCGCCAAGGACCTGATGCAACGCTGCATGGCCCACGCCCAGAGTCCGTCGTTTGATTCGCGAAATCCGCGCAAACTTCTGATCCAGTGCTTCGACGAAATGAAGCGCAAGTGGAAGCCCATTCTGGGCAGCAGCACCGCCTGCGTGGTGGCCTTCAACCGCAACGACTCGACCCTGTATACCGCTAACCTGGGCGACAGCGGATTCATGGTGATCCGCAACGGCAGAGTGCTGAAGCGTTCCGAGGAGCAGACGCACTTCTTCAACATGCCCTTCCAGCTGTCGGTGCCGCCGCCAGAGGAGAAGGATGAGGCGTGGTTCTGCGATGATCCCTCGGAGGCGGTGGCCACCAGCCTCTTCCTGCAGCCGGACGACATTGTGCTGCTGGCCACAGACGGACTCTTCGACAACATGCCCGAGCACATGCTGCTCTCGATGCTGGCCAAAGTGCAGGGCGTCCACGACGAGAAGGCCCTCCAGGAGACGGTCAATCGTTTGGTGGAACGCGCCGCCCACCTGTCCACCAATCCCATCTACAAGTCGCCCTTCTACATGCGGGCCCGGGCCAACAATGTGGCCCATCCGGGCGGCGGCAAGCCGGATGACATAACCGTGATCCTGGCCAGCGTGGCGATGCGTCAACGCGATACCGCTGCAATTTAGGGATTTTTAGGGAGGGGAGGGGAGGGCAGGGCAGGGAGGCGCTATCAGAGTTAAATCAAAAGTTTAAAAGTGTTGACCAGCAAATATTATTCCAAAGTCAATCAAAAAGTCACCTTGTGTGTTGCCAGAGCGATAAACATTTAATATACGATTTGTTTATGAAGAAAAAAAAAAGCAATGTATGGGGGTGTTTACGGGGGGGTGTACGTATAATATCTGTAGCCCCACTCATTCATTCAGTAAATATGAATGAATGAATGAAAGCGGCTACAACCGATTCCACACACACAGCAGAGCAGAGCCACAGCACAGCACAGCGCAAACAGATTGGACGATGACTCATACGTTTTAACCAGAATTCGTGCGCTTTTTTGCTTCTGTTTTTCTTAGCCCAGTTAGTGTGTGTGTGTGTGTCTGTGTGTGTGTGGGTAGGGGCGGGTGGAGCCAGAGGAGAAGCGAGACGTGCCATGGCCCAGCTAGGGCCCCGAACACTCGGCCTGCGCCCACACTCGAACTCGCAAAAGCCGGCTCTACGCAAAATCACTCGTTTAGGCCCACGTAAGCACTCGCTCACTCACTCGTTCACTCACGAGAGCTTTTGCACTCAAGAGAGAGTAAATGTTGGAGAGTAACACAGAGCCAGACGGAGAGCGTTATTGATGAGTGAGAGTTCGCTCGCTCTCTGCACTCAGATATGAAGAGAGATGGGGGGCGAGGGAGAGCAAAATCAGGCGATGGACGATGACGTTGGAAATCCCCAATGCAGCAGCAGCAGCAGCATTGCGAAATTCCCCTCCAGCATAATGCGAGTGTGGGCTTCGATAAAACCGCCAAGGATGTGGGGGATACGACTAATGGATGCCCATTCCAGGGTGAAGATTTTGGGGAAACAAATACAAAAAAAACATAGTCCTTAATAATTCTCTTTACACTAAGCAACCACAAAGGGGAACCACTGAAGGAAATATCATAGAATGAATAATAAACATAAGATAATATGAAACTGAAGATATTGCCAGACAATCTGTAGATCCTGTAATGGATCCTGCCCAAGCTTGCACCAAGAAAAAAAACCCATAAAAATACCACAGCAGACAAATAAATATACCAGAAAATAGTATAGGTAAATGTACCAGATATCCTACGCGTATATATCCATAAATAAAATTTTTTGTAACAAACTCTCCTTGAGTGCCAGCACACCCACAGCTTGCGCTCGTTGTCGGGTCAAGGAGTTGACACAATCTTAGTGCTGTCGGGGTGTCGGGGGTGTGGGGGTTGTCCGGGTTGGGGCGTCAGTTCTTGATAATTTCCCCATGGCTTTATCTTTTGCTCGTTTCGCACTTTTCAGCGCCGTGTCGAATTGAACCTGATGTTGCTGCTGCTGCAGCTCGTTCGTTCGTTGCCCCTTGGAATGTGGTGATGGTGCTGCAGCCCGATGCTGCGCCTCTTCTTGGAATTCCTTGCCGGATGACGCGTCCACACGTAGCTCGTTGTTGCACGGGCCAACAAGGATCGACGGGCGTGTAAATCTTTCAGCATTCTGTGTGCTGTTTTTGTATGCATTTTTAGCCACACTCCACTCCACTCCATTCCCAACCAAACCAAACCAAACCAAGGCCAACAATCCGCTCCAGATGTGCTCCAATTCGGATAACCAATTCCACACCCAATTCCACATCCATTTCCCCAGTTCCATTGCACATTTCCATGTGCAATTTCCGCTGGCTATACGAGAAAGTTATGCCTTGAATTAGTCGTATTGTCGATGTGTATAACTCAATTAGGGGTAGAACAGGGGGCTAACTGAACATCAGGCAACTGCCATTTAGCACTGACACCTCCTTCTTCTCCCAGTACTCCTTCTCTGGGCCCTGGCCTTGCTCTAGAAAGTTCAACAAACCCATGGGGAACAGCAAGGCAGTGCCCAGAGGCGCCACCAGTCAATGGTCAAACAAAGGGGGTTCTTTGTAGTCCATGTTCAGAACAACTCAATTATAAGGTATAATTATTCCAACTCTTGAATAAGACCCCCTTTTATCTTTCCTCAGGACTACGCTCCTGATAAATGTATGAATGCTTTCCTTTCCTCACTCACATGACATCCCATCCCACTCTTTGGGATCCCGTTTCCTCCACCGCCCACAGCACTATACAATAATTCCGAGAAAATCGAAAGCAAATGCGAGCTCGAAAACACGCAACTTTTGACATTTTCCCCCCGCGTATTTTTCCCATTTTTGTTTTCATTTTTGTGTGTTTTCTGTTTCTTTTCTTTTGCCACTTGGTTGAAAATATACCAAATGACATAATTGTTGTGTGTGTGGATATGTGTGGGGGAGGGGGGAATTAGCATTTGAACTGAAGCAAAGGAGAGATCATCGCTGAACTCTCTCTCTCTCGAGCTGTCTTTCAAGCTCTCTTTTTTGATATATATCTTCCAAGTTCGGATTAGAGATGAGCTTTTAATGCGAACTCAATCACGAAAAGGCACGAAGAATGTGGGAACGGCGCTCACGATGCAGCTTAACGAAGTTGAACGAAGAAAGTGAGAGCGTAAGCTCTTCGTTACTCTCTTGTGAGGCAAGCATGAGTTCGGATTCACCTCATTAGGCGGGTAGGGAATATCAGCAAAATCTATTTATAAAAATTGATATTTCTGACTCTACTTTTCTGTCTCGGTCACGGTGAAAAATACACCCACCCCTTGACCATCTCTAGCTGTGACGTCATTCCATCGAGAAACTTTGTGACCAAATTAGGTTCTCTTTTTTTCAAATGAGCTCCGACGTGCGAGACACGCTCCGACATGCCTCGAACCCAGCCTCGAGGAGACCCACAAAACCGGCTTGTCTACGTCGCTGTCGCTGTCGCTGTTGCCAGAGCCAAAGCTTAACTTTAAGCCATTGACGTCATGAGATAATTTCATTAGCGGAGCGCCAAAATGCACAAGCCCATGTGGAACTTTCGAGTGCAAAACAGCGAACGATATCAACAATCGCTCAAGTGGAAATGTGCAAACTTTTTTTTGGGGGACTTCCCCTAATTGATAAAGCAAGCAGGGCATTAAAATATGAAACCCTCCTCAGTCACAAATATTAAACAAAGAATATTGTATGGCAGTTCATTTCTTGCTGAATTGCAGATAAAACAAAACTGAGATAAAGATAACAGGAAGATAGTGCTTTGGGTTTGGGTAAAGTAAAATCCCCTACGTCAGGTTATTTTTAAATATCCAGAACAAAAACATGTCCCAATAGGATTAGAGACAGCTGTAGGCAAAGAGAGCGAGTAGATGTGCGTTCTCTCTTTGGGTACACAAACCATCACGCGTCTCTGCTAAGCTACTCCGTGAGAGAGAGAGATTACCCAAGGCAGCGGAGTCATCCAAGGCAAATGGGTTTCTTTATTCGACTTTTAATCAAATACACAGTACGTTAAGAGATTATTTTACTATTTCTTTATATTTAGTATATATTTATACTACATGTACATATATGTACATACATATATAACTCAAACCCAAATACATTATATTCTTTACTGACTTTACTTTTTATCCCATGACTCTTATAGTACATTCTAAACTTTCCCTGAATTCCACTTGTATGTTTAAAGCCACCACACAAATTCACCTGAAACTCTTTAAATTCCACATAAAAATAAAATATATACGATTTCCACTTTAAAAAATCGAAAGCTAGTCAAAGGAGACCTTTTGTGCGGGTATTATCTATCCATTTCTTTATCTATCTGTCGATTTCTGCCTGTCGCTTTTTCACGAAATGCATTACAAAATCCCATGAAATATTCTCGGAACAATCGAAAGCCATAATAAAATAATAAAAAGTGAGGACACCACACACACACACACACAGCGATTGGTATGATTGGATCCAGCGATAAGAACGAATGTCGTAAAAGATTTGCACACACGAAAAACGTAAATGCGCCCCATAAAAACCAAAGAAAAACCTCTAATTATGGACTTACCGCAGCTACAGATACACTTTTGAATATCATTTCCAGGGAATATGATATGACCAGATGTGATATGGTATTCCCCAATTTGAATCGAATTAAGATATGACTTTTTTGTCTACCGATTTTATTGTTGACATCTCCTCAACCTTAAGAATAACATAAACATCCTCAATCGTTTTGGTTTCTTCGGTTTATAGCGAAGCTGAGACAAAGATATGTTTGGGGGATCGAAAACACAAACCGTGGGAGTGCACATCGTCAGCAAAAGTGCATTTTCCCCTTCCGAAAATGAAGCTTTTTTGTGGATACACGGAAGCCGGAGAGGCTTCCCACTATAAGTATTATGAAGGAGCCAGTCGATTCGTTCGTGCGCCAACCCCTGATCACTCGCCTGTTGCCAGTGGGAGCGCAACGAAGCTTCAAGCTGTTCTTCATTCTCTATGATCTCATACCCCATTGAAAGAGTATCCCCATAGCAGTCGAAGTCTAAGTAAGTCTAGAAGTGATAGCCACCAAAAACAACAATAATAATTGATTGTTTGTTGTATTGTGTTGTATTTATTTATTTAATTTTTTATTCGGTTGTTCGCTGGTTAATCGACGACCTGATGGCGCGTTGGCGACGACCAAAAGGCATTGGCAGTTTTGATATTTATTTATTTTTAGTTGATGCGCACATTAAATTGGCAATTTCTGTACAGGGGATGGGGATACCTGATCTGATCCGACGATGATGATTATTATACTCATTCGTACCTATAGATTTTATATACTTAAAAAACCCTCTTCGAGGAGGGTTTCGCTCGAAGCTCGTGACATTTAATGCGTTTGCTTTTAATGCATGGAATATTTATGTGGCACGCTGCATGTTTTATGCAACAGCAACAACAACAACAACAACGAATAATGGCAATTTTCAGTTGTTCAAGTGCATGGCACCATATAAAGCACACAACACCCAGATACCCCCCATACCCACCCCATTTACATCTCCATTTGGATCCCCATTCCACAGCTCCAACCCCATTCTCCAGCCTCCTCTCTGAAAATCATGGGGAATGCAACGCGTGAGTCGCTTGACATTCTAAGTGGCATACCAGGGGGGGACACAAAAGGGGGAGGGGCACAGCAGCTGCTGCTGTGTGCCATTTGACCTTGGCATTGGATTTAATTTTATGGTGAAATCAACTGCAGCATAATTTTGAATGTCAAGCGAGAAAATAGATGCGGCGCAGGAATGAAAGGAGTAGACGGGGGCAGAAGAGAGAGAAAAATGGGTGAAAACAGGGGCAGGCAGGGAGGAAAAGTCTTCATATGTGCGTGGGGGATCTACAGTCAAGTCTGGGATTATCTAAGAGATTTCTTTGCCACAAGCTGTCAAGAAAATAGAAAAAGGGGGAAAAACAGAAAAGAAGGCAGAACTCATCTCAAAGATTGAAAACCACAAAACGGTGTTTCCCCCCCTCCACTACTTTTACGAGCGGAAAACCTTGACCTTAGAGCAGATTTAGTTTTATTTGTTGATGGTGCAACACACACTGCAGATAGATGAAATTTGTGCTGGCGCATAGCGAATCGTGCAACGTGCGACGCACGTGTTGCAAGCAAGAAACTAGGGGGAAAACAACAACAAGATGCACACCCACGCCAAAATAGATAGAAGACCGCAAAAAAGACGAAAACTCGAGAACGAAATCAAATTGGAAACAGTTTAAAAAAAGGAAAGAGGGAGGGGGAGGGGTGGTGTGTGCAACCTTGAGGGAACTGTCAGCACGAATGCAATAAGAGGCACGAATATCACTCACTCTCTCTCTTTTGGCACTCACTCCCACTCAAACTCATTTTGTATTTATGCATTCCCAGACATTTCTCATGTTTCAAGTTGCATATTTTGATTCCCGCTCTCTCTTTTTCGCGCCTTCTTAATGCAACTGTCGTGAGAATAATTTCTAGACACTGCCACTGTCTCTGCCGCTAGTACTCGTACACCTTGCGCTCTCTTGCGTTCTCTTCCGCTCTTTCAAACACTTAAAACTCGCATGCGATAAAAGCAACCCACAATCTGTGTACGTGTGAGAGTTCACGTTCCGTTTATTGCTCTGTGAGCGCACACACAGCCATCGCTGCAGAGAGAGAGAGAGAGAGAGAGCGGAGGCAGAGTGACAGCGCAAAACAACAACAAGAGTGTAAATTGAAATTCCAAAGATGTCGACAAAGTAAATACGAAATAAAAACCAAACCGATTCAAGTCGAAACGAGACGATTGCGATTGCGATGGAGACGGGACGGATCGGAACGGGTCTGAGACTACAATGGGAAAAGATACAACACACACACACACACACAGACAGACACACATGGAATTCGGCGAATAATCATAATACAAGAAAAAGAAGATGAACATAAAAACAACAACAGTTCAATGTGTTTTTTAAACAAGTTATTTTTCAATGTGATGTTTTTGTTGTATTTTTTCCACGGCTAGATCCGGATTTCAATGGGGAGGGGGAAGGGTTAACGGGTACATTCTATTGCGTTCTGTGCACTCACAGTTGTACCAGTTTGTACCGCACTCTCCTTGTTGCCAGCGCTCTCCCGCCATAATCCATTTTGCTTATTCCCAACACATGCCATGTCGCCCTTTCCAGTTTGGATTTCGACTTAAATATACCCTTACTGGCATCTAGAGGTAGACTTCGTACACTATCGAACTATTTCTACATAGAACATACTCCCACACTGATCCAGCATACCCTCTCCTCTCTGCGCGTACAGGGTATCAACAAAAGAGCAATTCACTTACGATAAGATTGCGCACTGCTGCTGCCGCAGCCGCTGTTGTTGGTGTTGCTGCTGCCGCTGCTGCTGCTGGCGATGATATCGTTGTCGTTGTTGCCGTTAGATCCGCGGGCAGAAAGTCCAATTGTTCTGTCGTTGCCGCCGCCTCCTCGCTCTCCTCTTCGTCCAGCTTCGGCTTGCTCATTGTTGTTGGTGTCGCTTTTGTTATTGTTTTGCGCTCGACTTTAACTTTCATTGTCCTCTCTTTTGACTTGTTCTGTTGTTATTATTGTTGTTGTTGTTGTTTCTGTCCCTTGATGCACTTTGCACTTGCACTGCTCTGCTCTCAACACTTGTTCCCTCTTGTTCGCTCTTTACGCTTTGCGCTCAGTTTCGTACATGTGCGGGTGGATGGACATATGGACGCTCTTTGGGGTGCAATACTTTGCAATCTCTTTCCTGTCACGCCACGCCACGCCACTCCACTCTCTTTTTCTGTTTGTTTGCTCTTTGACTGCCTTTCACACGCACGGGTTCGTTCGTTCAGATACAGCTGTCAAATTGTTGCTGTCTTTTCCTTTCTGGCGTTTCTGCTGTTTCTGCTGCCGCCTGTCCAGAGTGTTAAAAAAGTTAACGGTTCGTTCGCACAGAATTCTCTAGATTAAAGCGTCAGACCACGCCCCGCACCGCACCGTTGAACTTCGAACGCTTCCCGCTCTCTTCTCCAGATTTTCGTTGAATATTTCGTAATTATTTTGTGCTTTCTGACACTCTGACGTTGCACTCTCACTCATGCACATACATATATGTATTTGGATGTATGTATGTATAAGATAACGCAAAATCACAATTACATGGAGAAATAGTTACACTTTTTCTTTCTTTCTTTCTGGTTTTTTTAAGGGAATGTACGAAATGTAACAACAACTACAATAACAGTGTGGTATAAGGATGGGGGGGAGGGCAATAACAATAAAAACGTTTCTTGTATGCTGTCCCGCTCCAGCCACAGTGACTGCGACTGTGATGGCCCGCCTGGCAGACAGTTGCTGCGTGTAGAAGCGAGAACGCGAACGCCTCGCAGACAGTGCGACTCGCGATAGAGTGAGAGGGAGGGCGATGGTGGTGGAATGGCCGGGGGAGTTGTGGGGTGTCAGAGGAGGACTGATTAACTACACGGAGTGACGACGGAGAGAGAGACTGTTACGGGGGACGCGGCCGCGTGGCTTTCCGTTGCCGCTGCTGCAGTCGCGTTGCCTTAACAAAAAGCGAAAAATAACTGAGCAACAGACCGCTATCCACACCGTCGGGTGACGTCTTGGCCATTGCGCGCCACACACACCACCAAACCGCCAGCACACACAGATATATGCACACAAGCACAGAATCACACGCCAGCGGGCAGGGGCACTGGAAATTTACGTTGTGTGGAAGCCAGGGCTGGAGATATCGCAACGGAACCAGTTGTAGTCGAATGATTATGAACAAACCAGGGTGGGACGGGGGACAAGAGGAATCAGTCGGTAGTAGCCCCTTATAGGGTCATTCAGCGAATCGAGTTGTTTTTACATATATGTATATTATCCCAATAAGGATTTTCCTCCAGGGTTGGAAGGAAAGTATATTTTCTTTGTTTTCATAGATATTTAGATAGCGGATTTATTAGTATGTTTTTATTTATACATAGATGGAATGCATATCGATATATTGGAAAAGAGTAGAAGAATAATTTATTACAAGTATTTCCGTTTTCAATCTAGAAAACCCCAAAATATTCCATACTTCTTTGGCATCAGCATAAAAACCACATAATCATAATGGGGGAAAATCCCCGACGAACTGCTTTCGCATGCTCCACATGATTCCCGTGGCCCTGACGAATGAGGATGTGAAGATAAACTAGACGATAACTGTCAGGGGGAAAAACGCAAAAGGCAATAGGAAAGAGAGCGCCAGAGAGCGTACAATAATCGCACCCATACAGAAGCAATCAAAATATGGTGAGACATTTCTCGCATGCGATTGTTTCAACAGCAAGAGAATATGTCATTCGCTCTTACTGTAGCTCTCTCTTTATGTGCCTCTATTGCGTGTCCTCTCTTTCATTTCCCACTCGCATTTCAATGTGACTCAAAACTGGTTTCCCACTCAAATGTTGGAATTTGGCGCGCAGCTCGTTTGTTGACATTTTCTATATGGGGGAACGTTTTGTTTTGATTTTAGTGCCGCTCTTTTGTCTCTCTCCCTCTCTAGCTCTCTGTCTCTTTCTCGCCTTAACATAGTAGTCTCCCACTCAGTCTGTGGCATGCGGGAGGGGTGGGGGGTTCTGGGGGCACATGTTGGATTTATGTATGCCACGCATCGCCATGCGGATGACTCATCGTGGGGTTTTTACACACCGATACACGCGCACAGATGAAGTGATGGCGTGTGAGGGAGAGCGAGAGGTAGAGAGAGAGGGGGATGGGGCGAGGTAGGCCTCAGACAGGTTCAGAGGCAGAGCAACCATTTGTTGCTGTCTTGCTCTGCGGCCACCTCTGCGGCAGTTAATGTATCTCTGAGATGCATTTGGGCGCGTGCTAAATGCATCTATTAGGCAGGGCAGTCTCGTCCCGTCCCCGATTCGAGTCTGAGAGATCGGATCGTCCTTTTCCATTAGCCCCGGGCGGTAGGTAGCCGAAAATATGTCTCTGCCATTAGGTACGACGACGATCCTCTCACTCTCTCCTTTCAGCCTCCTTTCGTTGCTCTCTCTCTCCCGCTTGCTCGCTCGCTCACTCTTTACGATAAGAGCCGTGTGTCTGAGTGCCTTGCCGACTTGACTGGCGACGCGCCTTGCTTTGGCCCCGTGCCCCCTCCCTCCTGAACGGCCAGAAGTGTCGACACTCAACATCAAGGTTGAGGGTTGATGGCCTCCTTCCCCTCCTCCTCTGCTTCGCTCTGCTCTTGCTCCTGCCTTTTGTTGCTGCTTTTGTTAAGCAATTTGCCAGGCGACTGGCTTCTAGGCCAACATTGTGCACTGCACTGATTAGGTTACCATTTCTTCGCGAGTGGGTTAATATTTTATGGGTTACGACGATGGGTTGGGTTCATTTTTCGAGTCTTTATGCGAAGCGGAAACGGAAATGGGCAGCAGGGCAGCAGCAATATTGCGCGAGCCATGCTTTTGTACAGGATTTCACCTGAAAAACATATACCTAAAAATAAACCATATTCTGTAATGGTTTCCTTTAGTTTTAAAGAGATTTTTGTTGTGATTTGGTGTGGTTTTACGTGGATTTATGTGATTATGTGGTTATTCCAAATTGCAGCTCAAGAATATCGTAAAACAGTGAATGTTTGCTAAATGTTTTATATTTTTTGGATATTTCATATGAGGACTATCGAAAACTTCTGGAAACTCTGAAATATCGACAATATCTTTATTATCTAAGAAATATTGTTATCATATATTTTGTATTACTTTTTTATTTTGCATTTCTAGTTGTTTTTATGTATATTTATTTTGAAATGAAGGAATTTTGTAATTTTGGGACAATGTTTTCTTCTAAGATCTATGCAGTGTAAGGTCCTCTAAGGAATGGAGGACTTTTTTTCGATATTTTTTTTGAATGATAATGTATATAATTTTTTCTTGAACCTTTTCATATATAAAATAATCTGTGCATTTATGTATGTACATAAACAATATTTCTTCATCTGTTATACATATATGTACATATCTATGATCACACACGATCATATTAATAGGTACACCCATCTACGCAAACTTTAACTTAACAGAAAACTATTTTATTCAATATTTTAAACTTAAATTAGTTCTCTCTTATTCTTTAAGTATCACACACACACAGACGGATCTGCCATTTCCGGAGTATCTCTATCTTGCTAATCAAAACCACATTTTCCACACCCTTATTCATCGTCTGAAAAGTACAAGATTTACTACAATATAATAATGTAAAATTGTGTATATTCAACTATCAGATTACGTGTGTAATTATATTTAAATATACGCCAATATTAAGCGCTTGCCGACATATCATTTATTTAAGTCAAACAAGACTTGTCCGAGTATTCATTCACCGGGCGATACGATACGATACGATCTGTTGAATAGTTATAGCATTGATTAAACCTTTGGATCACGTCATGGGATGAACGTCATCGATTCGTTTATTTGCAGTCATCGGTTTCGTGGAATTGCGATTAGATTTCTTAGAACTAAATGATTAATCGGAGGAAGTACTCCCCAATATCCAACGGAACTGGAAGACAACCCGACAAACGGGTTGGGGAAAACACAGCCCATTGAATAAATAAAGCCCCCAGGTTTTTATTTGCTTCATGTATCTTTATTTGCATCTAGATAGAATACAGAGAAAGCGATTCTGAATGATTTACCTAAGTGCCAATACGAAGGAAACGCCAGTTGACCGAGGGGCGTTGCTGCATGACGCGACAATCTTTAAACTTCAAAGCCATAGAGACAGATGCAGATGTAGTCTATCCAGAAGAATGCATCCGCTCTATAAGAGTTAAACCCTTAAAAATAGCCCTCCTTAGATTTAGACCGTTTTTTCTAGAGCGATATTCCATCCCCAAACCATCAATCATATACCAAACTTATCATATAATTCCCACACAAAGTATTTCCAGTGTATTTTCTATTGGTTTTTCTGCCTCTGGCCTCCCCAAATGTGTTCCATGGACACACTTTCGACAACCTTATGGAAAGAGCAACAACAACAATGCAAATCCAACCATAAAACAATCAAAATCCCAATCTAATTTCGAAGGGGGCAGTGATCGGGCGGGGGGAGGGAGAGCAGAGAGAGACCTTCGAAAAAACAGCTGATTATAAAACTTAAATGCTAATGGGGGCGCAAGTACGGGTAGGGGTAGGCGTGGCCCGTTGCAGCACTTTTGCAACGCCAGTAAATGATTAACAAAATGAGTTAATGAGTTGTGTTGTAGAACCGTTTTGCACTAACAAAACAAAACAAAACAAAACAGAGAAACAGAGCGACGATCATTAAAAAAATTAAGCATACGATATAATGACAGAAACAGCAACAAGTGCAAATTAAAGTTGTTAATTTTAAGATCTTAATTGTTTTTGTAATAATTAATAAAAACAAAAGCAAAAACAAAATCAACAGAGGCACAAAGAGAGAGGTGGCCCCCAAAGAAACAGCAAACAGAAAGCAGCAAAGTTCAAGGATGCCTTTGGCATTTCCCTTGACAAAATACACATGAACTCTTAACAATACGATTATGTAGTTAATGTAGATTATGCAGTTAACAGTAAGGAAATCCAGCGAAGCATCATCTACATCTACTACTTCTACTATTCGGAAAGATACAAGAAAACTGCAAATGTCGAGTCATAAGTAAGGATCACATCTACCAGATAGTCCAAACTCATTGCAATCGGTTCATTATTATAGATGGAAACCCACCTGTCATTTGGCTCTTTGAACACCTGGCTTTCGAAAACTATTAATGATAGAGCACACATACTTTTAGGATCCATCTGCAGATCATCTAGAAACTGATTGCCGTATATCTTAGTCTTGAGGTATTAGTTTTATAATCTCTCTGTGTAAATGTACACAGTTTTTCTAAGAAGTCATCTCCAAAAACTAAACAAAACTAATACCAGAATGAAAAGCATGAAGATTGAGGAGAAATTATCTCGGATATAAAAGCATTACCAACTGTGATATCTGCCACATGAAAGGGGGTAATTCTATATAATCACTGGAGGAATTTAAGGCCTTTTTATGGCATCAGGAATAGTCTTTAGGGAAAAGCTTAAGACTGAACAAACCTCTAAAAAAACATATATGTATCATGGCAAGTTAGTGGTCAATTTTGAATATAGATCATGTTCATATATGACACTAGTAGTGCCTGAAAAATTCTTCTCGTGAAATATAGATTTGGTTTTTGGCAAAGATAAGCTTTATTATCTCCCTTATTTGCTTAGATTTGCTTTTAAGATCATTAAAGGCAGGTAGCAATCAATAATGTGTACCGGATATAGAGCAATATCTTGAAGATACAATAAACAATGCAATAAAATGTGGAATAAACAATAAAACATCTAAACAAACAGTAAAAAGGCGAACCCTTTTCAAAAGAATATCAATTACTCACAAACTATGTATATTGTTGATATTATTGACCGTGAAAAGTGTTCCTTAAAGAGTGCTATACAAACAGACAGCGAATAAACAATAATGAAGTCATCCATTATACACCCTTCCAATATGTTGTGGCTTTTTACCCAAGAAATTGAAACTGATATGAAAATACTCATAGAGGGAATTACATCGACAATAAATCATGACAGGAAAATTATAGTTTTGCAATAAAATTAACACAAATAACGTTCTTTGTAGCCAGGTGCAGATCTTAGCTTGAAGAAAAGTCACAAAAGATGGATCTGTGGATCCCTAAAATCTATCTTAAACATTAGTTAACTTCTTAAAGAATAGTTATACCATAAAATTCACCAATTCTCTTCTTTTTTAATATCATTCCCAAGCAAAGCTTTAGATTTCTTGCTCTTGGATCATCCGATCAGGGCTATCAGTCAAATACCAGTATAATGTGGTCCTAACCAACAGCAAATGATTTGGCCTAGTCATCATTTGGACGACTACGCGCCGTAGATAAGAGCCGTAGCACCTCCCACAACGTTAATCGGGTTCCCCTGCCCGCGAAACGCCGAAACACCATGCAATGCTCTTGGCATTTCCGTTCTACGGATTTCACGCTTTTATTTGCGTTTTCGACTTGGGCTCTCGCGCAGTGGCACGGCACCACTTCCTGGCCGGATTGGCACCGCACATTCGTGACTTCGGGCCTCGAGCGACATCTTATCTGGAAGAGTCCAGAGTGTCGTGCTTTGGCTGTCTCTCCGGCTGTCTGTCTGTCTGGCCGTCGTTCAGGGCACTCTGTTGGCTGTTGGCGGTGATGATAATGCCTTGGTCAAGTAGACTTTCGGTCGCGACAGCAAGGGCATGCATCACCGTGTTTATTTTTACTTCGCGATGACGCTTTTTTCTGGCTCGGGATTGCTTATCAGAGGGGACTTAGATGATCGGACTATTGCGAGGATGGTTCGAGAAACTCGAGAGTTGTAATACGAAATCTGTTCAATCTGTTCAATCTGTTATCTGAAACTGTCTACGGGATTAATTTATATCAATTTATTTATAAACAAATATAAACTCGGTATTCGTATGGATATATATATTCGCATTTAACGAGAGGATCTCCCCCCAAGTTTAAACAAAATTAAATTACTCCAAATGTATTTTTTATTGTTTGTTTTTTGTTTTTGTTTCGTTTCGGGGAGTGGCTTTCCCACGCCACAGAAAGCACAGAAAGCGAGGGGCAGTAAATATTTACTTACAGATAATGCAGCACAAAATTTAAGCATTTTTTGGGGAAGAAAAGAGGGCAGTATTCTCTGCCTGCTTC
This sequence comes from Drosophila azteca, assembly GCA_005876895.1. Classification (NCBI taxonomy): domain Eukaryota; kingdom Metazoa; phylum Arthropoda; class Insecta; order Diptera; family Drosophilidae; genus Drosophila; species Drosophila azteca. The sequence continues at coordinate 22,571,575 of VCKU01000004.1, forward strand.
CCTTTGAACTCAGCCACATGTCGTATACGTGATGTACGTCGGACCACATCAAGTATACGCCCCAACGGACGCCATTTTCCTTAGTTTTCCCCCCAGAGACCGCCCGCTCAACTGCGAGTTTAACGCAATTACAGAGATGAGAAACCACAACGAGTGCGGGGTCTCAGGGGGGACGAACACTCCACTTTGAGTGGCCAAGCACCGCCCACAAAACCGCAAAATGAAAGGCGACAACAAATCACAAAGACCTCTCAAGCCGAGAGATGAGTAGCAGAGTAGGAGAGGGACAGGGAGAGAGAGACTGAGATGGAGCGAGTGGTGGAAGAGGGATGCAGAAAACTCATGTATAATAAATGCTAATGCGTATGCAATGGGATACCTCCCTTGCAGGCGGGTGACACATTTTGTGGTATCCATTGTTTTCCACAAACGTCTCCACTATCCACGGGAAATGCACAAAGATGGAACATTAGGTGTCCAACAAAGACAGTTCCTACTGTACATACACAAGTATCCAGTGCTCGTATACACGGAGACGAATTGATGCAATCATATCAAAGGAATTGCCAGAAGTGTAAATTGGAAGCAATTTTGAAGTAAAATCCATCTACATTCTCCTCCTTCACCAGCGCAAGAAGCTCAGTCACCTCCGCATCAGTCCAAAAGTATCTTTTGCCACCTAATTTGTCTCACCATTTGACGTAATGAGCCTGAATTCATAGTCGAGTTTCGTGTGTTACCAAATGCATGAAATTTTGTTTATACACACACACTTTTTTCACCATTTCATGATTATTTTAAATGTGTCGAGCATAAACACAGTATTAGTTTGTTTCACTTTTAATTCACTTGGTTTCACTTTTCGCACAACAGTTCTGTCTTTCATGCAGAGATCTTTCCTTAAATATATTAGATTCTTCACTATATTTTATTAAGGAATCATTATACATAGATTTTAAGATCTATATCGACACAGAGCTGCGTTTTTATTTATACAAATAGTATTGTTTCCGTTTTTTTCTATCTGTCAGGATTAGATGTCCTCGATGGTTATTCAATCATCAGATGATACCGCACCACATCTGTGAAACAAACTTTTCTTTGGATTTTCAAAGGTTTTCTGTTTTGTCTACTCCAAAATTGTCTATTTACCGTCGCATTGAATAAACACAGGTATACTTGGGTTTTCCTAAAGAAAAACTTCCATGCAGTAAAAGAAATTTTCCAAAATATATTTACAGAATACCCTCATTCTATGAATAATCCTGGAAGGTGCAGAGATATACTCTATGATATGTATATCCAACTAGTTGTTATGTTTCTATGAGGGCTTTTCTTTTGCTCGTTTAATATTATATTTCTAAGGGTATATTTCTAGGGTCACACTTACGTTCATCATTTGCCGTGCGGCTGCAATTAGTGTTGCAGGCACAGCTGATGGGGTGGTGGTGGGGGCCAGGAATTGCTGCTGCTGCTGATGTTGCTGCTGCTGCTGTTGCTGCTGCTGCTGCAGACAGGCATAGTAGCAATTGTTCGATTGCGATGTTGTTGCTGGCACTAGCTGTTGTGGTTGTTGCTGTTGCTGTTGCAGTTGCGTGTAGTTGTTGTACGATGGTTGCATGTACTGCTGCTGCTGTTGCTGTTGTTGTTGCGTCAAGTGCTGATTGTAATTGACATTCATGTTGTTATTATTGTTGCTAATGTGGCGCTGTTTGTTGCATTCTGGTATCCAGGAGGCGCCTCGCTGTTGCTGCAGCTGCAGTCCATTGCTGATGGTGCTGATGGTGCCATTGTTGCCACTGATATTCCCGATATTTGGCCAAACGTAATCATGCTGAAACTGTTGCTGCTGTTGCTGCAACATTTGTTGCTGCTGCAGATGGCTGCCATTGCCATTGCCACTGCCGCCGCCGCCGCCACTGCCGCTGCTACTGTTGTTGTTGTGCTGCATTTCGATGGTGGCCTTTATGGCAATCATTCAACGTGCCACAAATTGTCAGCGTTTATCACAAAAATGTCTGTTGCAATTTCAGCCTCCCTGCTTCCTTCCTTTCCGCTCAGTTCCTTCCTTTGTCTGCCTTTTGTTTGTTTGTTTGTTTTTTTCCTCCACTGATATTTTTAAGTATGTATTTATATTTGGCTTGATTTATCTTTGTGTAATTTGTATTTGTTGCATTCTCCAGCTCAAGTTGTTATTTTTTGTGATTTACTTTTAATGTATTTTTAATCTTATTTACACGCTCCTCAGGCTGTTTTTAGTTTACTTGTATTTATATTTAATTTTTGGCAACTTGTTTTTGGGTTCATTTGAATTCTTTAACAACTAAATATATCGCGATTTTTGGCACTAAACTTTTGAGACGCTTCAAAGATGGAAAGAAACAATAAATATATTTGCGAAAAACAGTTTACAGAATTTGGAAAATTTTGAGCATTTACATTTTGTATTTTATTCCGTAAAAAGTCTGTTTTTGTGTGTGCCTCCTCCTCTATAAGCCCGTGCACTTTCTCATGTCCCAAGATGACTCAATCCTCTTGCTTTACTTCTCTTTCTTCTCTGATAAGTGTGCTCTCGCTTTCGCACTCGAGGGGTGCACAGGGGTGTTTATTGCACACGCCCACTGCTCATAGCCCACAGCCACAGCCCACCTTGGACGGGGTCGATCTGCACGTGCAGTTCAAGTGGTTGGACAAACGGTAAACGACGCGTAAAAAAGCACCATCCATGCACCAGCAGGAAGGAGGGGGTGTTGGCGGACCGAGACAGCACTCCTGCACCTCTCCTGCACTCGCGGATTAAATTACGTGATTTTTTCGCTATAAACACAGGCGCAAAGTCGAAACCGAATTCGAAACAGAGACACAGCTTGTTTATTATTTTATTATAAATATATACTTTTGTGTTTCTTACTTTTTCACTTGTATTGCACGATTTTGTTGTTATTATTATTATTACGTTTTTTGTTTTTGTTTGTTGGCTTTTTTTTCTTCTTTTTATTTTTGTAAATTCTCATGCACTCTTTTTACAGTTGTGGTTCGCGTTTCTTTAGCTGCTTTCTGGGCTGCTCCTTGGCCCACAGACTTCCACACGGCAGTACGGCAAAAATTGTATTAAAACAGAAAATGAAAATCGAATTTTGATAAACCTGCGCTCAAAGGCAGGCAGGCACGCACACACTTAGCACTCACTCTCACACATGCACACGCGTTCAGTTCGGTTCGGTTCGGGCAGGCAGCCCGAAGTGTTTTGCGCGATCGCGATCGTTTCGTTACTTCGCTGCTGCTTCGTTGGGGGTTTGTGTGGGGGTGGTGTGGTGTGGGGTTCTCTCTCTCTCCCTGTTTCTCTCTTTCTCGCCAGCCAGGTTCTGAGGCTCAAAACTGCCTCTCGGAAAGGCTTGATATAACCAAAAAATTTCCAAAAAAAATAATTATGAGGCGCGATTTGGTTTCTCTTTCTGCTGCTGCTCTTTCGGCCGCCGCCGCCGCCGCCGCCACTGCCTCGCTCTTGTGACTAATCGCGAGTCTGGGGTGGTCGCCCCCCGTCAATGTCCAGCCAGAAAACACCTTTCGCGCTTGTCGTTACTATTTGGCGCCAATTGGTTAATAGCCATGCATATAGGTGAACACCGAACCGCTCTGCTCTGTCCGCTGGGCATAGATCACTCGGCAACGTGCGCGTTCACAGTGGTGTCCCGTCTTCTGGTGTCTACGCCGACTGTGCGGCGGCCTGCTGCCCGCTCTCTGCCTGCCGCTGCGCGCTATGACTAATGTAGAGACAGCGACAGCCACCGCTCCAACTACAAAAACAATATGTAGAACAGGCAGAAAACAACAACAGCAAGAACGGAAGGCTAGCCAGGAGAGGCCGAAGATGTTGATACCCTTGAAGATCATTGGAAGCTAAAAATATTCAAATGTTTCATGATCGATCGTTCTCCTGATCCGATTTTGATGTATGTATGTATATAAAAACATACTGCAACCAAAAACTAATTTCTCCCAATGACTTTGTTCGACTAGTGAAAATCATAATACACTTTTCCAGGGTATACAAATTGTGAATACGAGAGACTCTCCGGTTCTCCGGCTCTCCCTCTCCTTTTTCAGTATTTTTTGTGTTGTTTTTTTTGCTGATTTTTAATCTATGCAGCAGCAACAACAGCAAATATGCGCGACGTGCCCACTTTTTCGTTCTTCTTGGTGTTTTTGTTTTTGCAAAATGCATTTTAATCAGCTTTTTTTTTGTTGTGCGACACCTTGCGACGCCGAAACGAAAATGCAAATGATCCTGGCACTCATACACACACACACACTGACACACAGATGCATGAATGCAGAGAGACACCAACACCATCCAGTCACGCTCTCTGCCTTGCTCTGTTTCACTTGCTCTTCTTCTCTCCTGACTGTCTGCCTGCCTGCTCGCTGTCTCTCTCACGCGCTGCGCTGCTTTTGCTCTCGCGACGCTTTTTACCTGTGCGAATGTTAATTGAAGAATTTATTGTTTGTCTCTTTGTTGTATTATTGCCTGGTGCTGCCCTGGCGACGGCGGCGGCTACGGCGGCGTCGGCGGCGGCTCTTTTTTTTCCTCAAATTTTATTTGTCGCGTTTAATTATGACAACAGCAACAACAAACCCGAATAGCGACTGCGATCATTGACTTTTCTGCCCGCCACAGGGGGAATTAAAAAAGGGTGAGGCGGGTCTTCCTCTTCGGGTGAAATGGCACTCTCACTATCTCAAGCTCTTTTAGTCGTGACGCGTAATGCAAAATAGAAACATTTTGTTAGAGAGCCTCCTGGGATGACTCACCTCACCCTTTATGAATACATCTTGTGCCCGCCCGCCCTGGCATCACATACATATACATATGTTTGTTGTTTTTGTTGTTGCTGCTGGTTAAGCTTTTCTGCAGGTGGGGGTGATGGGCAGAGAGGGCGATAGAGAGATACGGATCGCGAGAGCGAGAAATAAACTTTACCGTTCTTGTAAACACTTTTAGGCTTTTGCGGCTTGGCAACAGTGCAACGAATTGAATGGGAGATGGACGTTTGTTTCTGATTATTATTAATAAAAATATAACCCCTCTCCACAATTGCCATTTTAATCAAATTCCATAAACATTTTAGCAACAGAATTCCTGAACTTTTGCGACCCGTTGACATGTTAATGACATTTTTATAATCTCCAAAACCAAAAACAAAAGCAAAACCAACAACCACAAAGGCGGATGCAACATTTCTCATTGTTTATGGGGCACAAGTCAGGGGAGAAACGAGCGAGAAGGAGCCAAACGAGGATACAAATTGTTTTTTGCCATTTTTGGAGAGGGAGCGGTCTTCACAAATACACACAGATGCACTCACACACACGCACACACACTTGTACAGAGATTGCATTTATTCCATTGACGTGTGGCGAGATTTAAAGTCATTTTTGATGTACGAGTGTTTTTTGTTGTTGTTACATATATGTAAATATGTATGTTTGTATGGATGAATGTATATATTTTGTATATTTAAGTTAATAATACGCGGCGCTTTTAAGGTAACGGGTACAGTGAACTCCAGGCACGTAAATACTGTACTTACATACACATGTACTTACGTATGGCCTTTAATTGTGAGCTGTTTGTGTGTGTTTGAGCGATGGGACAATCAGCTGATATATCTTCCTTCCTCTTTTGTCATACAAAGGTACCTCAAAGGTAAAATATAGATTACTCTACACTTTTTGCAAATTTGGAATGGGAATCCGATAGAGTGCTATTAGAGTGTATTAAGATCTGAAAAGGCTCACCTCATAAAAATAGACCTTGAGTGCATCCTCTCTCCTCTTCATCTCCTTCCATTAAGAATGTTCAGAACCAAAACAAAACACGCAGTCCCAAAAGAGAGAGAGAGAGAGCAGTACAGACTGTGTTTCGAGAATCGCCAAAGAACAGAAGTCGCTTCGCAGTTGCCGTGGGCGTTTTTAATCGCACGACTTTCGGGCAGCGGCAGCACCATGCCGAAGAGGTCGTCGTCGTTGTTGTCGTCGTCGGTGTCTCTGTCGAGGTTTGTTGTTGTTGCTGCTGGCCGTTGCTTGCCTTGGCCTCATTTCGCTTCTTCCTCTTCACCTCTATCCGTGTCCGTACGTCTTCATGCTCTTCGCCAGCTGGAGGGGAAATTGCTGGCATTCCAGAAGAACCAAACCCCCCCTTTCCCAACCCATTCCATTCCATCCCATTCAGTGCACTTCCTAGCGTCTCTTCCCACTGGATTCGCTCTCTTTGTTGATACCCTTGCAGATGGTATTGTTGTTGTTGCTTTATTTAGCACGTTTCGCGTTTATGATCGTAGCGTGATTTCTGCCTTCTTTTGTTGTGGCTGGCGATGTTCTGTTCCGCCGGCGACGGCAGCTTCTGTTACTTTATTGCGCCGCAGGTTGCTTTTATTGTAGTTTCGGCAACAGGCAACAGGTGTGGCCCCCACTGTACATTGAACCCATCCCGCGTGTACCGTACCGCTAGCCCACACTGTACAGATCAAGCAAAGTCACTTCCATGGCTGTGACGTGTTCCTGCCTAACATACGATTATCCTTATCGGCGGAGGGAGGGCTCCCTTACGCGCTGTGACGTCTTCAGAGTTTTAGTCCAGTTCCGTTTGAAGTTTTTCGTTGCGTCTTCCCAGATAAGCCACCGTTGACGTCTATATGGGATGACTCATCGAAGATTTTACCCTAAGAAAAGAGCAGTGACGGCGGCAGCGTTACGATTTCTAACCCACATTAGAGCAGTGCGACAAATGTTGACAGCTCATCGACTTATTCAATTTCATCTCTCTCGCTCTCTCTCTTTCTTGCCTGCCTCTCCCTTTCTGCAAGATGGGCGAGTAGTAAGGTAGGGCAGCACAGCTTTACTCTCCCAAGCTGCCGTGTGCCAGTCTCTCTCTTTCTTTCGCACCTTTTGTGTCTAAGAGAGGTTCTACCAAAACACCTTACCTTGTCGATCGGCAGCCTGGATCGCTAGAAGTTCTCCGCTTCACGTTCTGCCGCTCTCTTTTCACTTTTTTTTTGTGTGGAGAGGCTACCGGACCTAGGTCTACAAATATTGAGTATTCCACGCCAACGCCGCCGCTTCTGCTGCTACAATCAAGAGCCCTTAACCCTTGCTTAGCACTGATTCGCCTGATTTGGTTAACCACTCCACTCCACCCCACCCACTCCTCCTCCACACCCGTCGGAACCCCTTCAAACAAAGCGAAACCTCAAAATGTTTTAATGCCCTGCCAAAAAAAAAACAACTATAAAAAGCAAAAAGGCTGCCCAAAAACAAAAACAACACAAAAATAAAATAACAAACCCCGACCAAGTTCTGATATTTTTATGCCCCTCTCTCGCTGGCAAAAGTGTCCGACGCATATTTCAACTTGTCAGCCAAAGAAAATAAAATAAAAGAAAAAAAAGACGACCAGCTAAAAAATTAAAAAAGGCTCGTAAAGCTGAAATCAGCAAATCCGTTTCGGGGGGTAATTAATCGCCATCGCCATCGCCGTAGCCGTGGCCAGGCGTTGGCACAGTCGGAACGGCACACACATGGAGATCGGAGCAGGCAAGAGGGACCGAGGGACAGAAGGACAGACAGAGCAGACAGTGTACCCTGACATCCAGACCCAAAATAAAAGAGCAAGCCGAGCAGATCCCAAACGGCAGGCAGCAGCCAGACCAGACCCAAGCCTGGATATGCTCTTTTCTGTATTAGATCTGCGCTAGAGACTTGAAATTATCAATCAGGGGTTGATTAACCAGTTCTAGGTTTAAGTATTCATAGATGGCATACGTACCTCAAAGAGAAGTAACCTCCAATAAGATTATATGTATCTTGTAATCTCACCCGCCATAATGCCCAAAGTTAACCCCCAAAGAGTTTTACACCAAAGACTAAATCCTTATCTCGGACCTATCACAAAATGTAACCAGTTTACCAAGTAATCTCCAAAAATGGCGATCGTGCCGCTAATCAGGTCGTCCACACCCATTAACACTTTCATACACTTTCCATTCAATTGCCACATTTGTATGGGGCCATAATAATTGTAATTGTAAATCAAAGAAAAAGCCAATGGAGGGGGATGTACAATGTTTTATCTCCGAAGAGACTGTTCGCCATAGAAGTAAACCTAGTTCCTAGTTCCTACATTTAATTTCACAATCAATTTTTGACGCGTTTTCGCTGGCTTTGGTATTTTTTTGCTGATTTTGCCTCATTTTGTGAAATTGAATTTATTATTTCGCAAGAAACAGAAAGACACACTCATGGATATACACATCCATATGCACATACATATATAGATATCTATATATGTAGTATAAGCGACAATGGCAGCCTGTAATTGACCCACTTATGGCCATGGTAGACGGTGTGGTGGGGGATACTGGTTAAGGGGGGTGCTTCCAGGTGGTGGGTGGCAGGCGACACAGGCCTGCTCTCAGCTGGCGCTGCCTCAACATCAACACGTGTGCGGCAAGCCCCCGGACTCCCGAGCCCGAACCCGATTCCGATTCCGACTCTGGCCTGTTGCCATTTCCATTGTGTTGTGTCTGTTGTATCTGTTGCATGTGGCCAAAAACCTGTTTGCAGTCGCTCTAATTGTGCACCCTAGACCCCTACCTCCGCCACTCCCCAGCACCACTTCCCCAGTTGGCAGCACGTTTTCATTCATCGACAAACTGTTGCATGCAGCCGCCAGTTGTAAATTTATTTACTTATTTGTTCATTTCACTCATGGCCCCACTGCTGCCCCAGCACCAACCCCTCCCCTGCTGCCCCTGCTGCCTCTGCCTCTCTGCATCTCTGTGTCTCTGAGTCTGAGTCGCTCGTGCCGAACCCGTGGAAACACTTGGGGGCTGCTTCTGGCCAAGACATAGCAGGGTCCACGCGTCGCCATGTAAGTAGATGGACGGATGGATGATTCACTTTCGGGTTCGCTCTCGTATCGTCTTTGCCTGCGGTCTGTGTGCACAGTGTGCTGTGGTCGCCAGAGCCATTATCAAACGTGGCACGCACTACAGACTCAAGCCCACAAGCCCCCAAGCCCGGACTCAAGAACGTACGACATTTCCGCGTCTTATCTGTCGGCTGTCGGTTTTTGTGGTTTCCTTTTCTATTGAAGATCGTGTTTATGTCATGCGCGGACGGCAGGGTGCCATGCCTTGTTTAATCTGGGGGTTTGTCCATTCGCCCTCGCCAAATATTGTTTTATCATAATAATTATTTGTCTGTTTGCCTCGTATTTGTACAAAACGGAAACTGAACTGGCGCAAAAAAACAAAAAATAAGTAAATATGAATACGAAGTACGAGTATGAGCAGTACGATGCCCTATTTGGGGTTAATACCGGGGAAAACCCCATGACACACACTCGGGAATCCATGGAGTCTTCATATCAGCTGGGTTGGGTTATGTTGGAATATCCAAAGACGATCTCCGCTAGTCCCTCCTAGTCCCGCTAACGATCTTGAGAATATGTTTATTTATCACTCAGAATATACAACGAGTACATTCAATAGGAATCACATTACAATTGGAGATCTAAACAAACTTTATGTTTGGGAAATATAAGCACGTAATTGATGAGAAAGTGATCGAAGAGGTAGCAATAGAGGCAGTCGTAATATCCCTTTCGCTGCAAAGCTGCACTGGGATAGGGAAAGACAGAAAGAAAGAAAGCGATGCAATGCGATATCATAGAAGTCTGCACACATATAATCTGGTTGCTCTTCCTCTAAACATTCCTCTGAATCCCTTTCTTCTGGCTGTTACATACATTTACGCGAATTTGTCTATTGTCCCTCTTGAGATTTCCTCAAGTTGATAAAATATAATGTTTCTTATCTGAAGAGGCCCCCGAGACCAGAGATGGATTACGTTATCCGTTTTATTGTCGGATCAGGCACCTGTTTGCGCACGTAGCCGCTTCATGTGGATGCATTATGATTTATGGCCTGGAATAATAATTCTAAAAACAGAAATGTCATCAGTTTCAGTTGGAAGGAAATGTAACTAAAACATCCAGCTGTGGCTGTGGCAGAATGCTGTGGCTGTGGCTGCGGCTATGTAAATGCTAAAGAGACCGCTCCTAGAAATGGAGAACAAACGTGGAAACATTAACCAATGCAAACTGCAGCTAATTTACAATTTTCAACAATTTTTGTAACAACTGCAACTGCAACCACGGCAACAACTGCAACAGCAACAAAAACAACAACAAAAGATGCCGAAAACAAAGCCAAAGGCGAGGCGGGCGATCCGAGGCGCGCGTTGCGCTTTGATTGAATCGAATGCGAGGCGCTTTGTCGAAGTCCAAAGTCGCACAAAAAGAAAAACACTAAGATGGGTAATGTTTAGGTAGCGACTACAAGATACCTACTACACGAAAACCAAAGAAAAACAGAAGGAATAAGAGGAGAAGTCGTGAAGAAATTTGGCTAAAGGGCTAACCTATTTTTGATCATTTATTAAAAAAACCAAACCTCTGAAATAATTCCATCTGTTGTACTTTCTAGACCAATAGATCTCAGCGGATCCCACAGGATATCCCATAGCTACAGGTACTAATCCTAAAGACCACTCGATCCTGATCATACGTTTGATTCACTCTCGTATCACGCCTACCCATGACTTCCTTCCTACTTTGCTTCTTATAGGGAACTCAAAGCGAAATAACAATAGTAACAACATTTAATGCATTTTGCGGCCGCTTCGAGCGCGAAAATTATGTGAATTTTCGTTGAATGCTGTATGCCGCACACCTGCGTGCCCAATCGGCACCGATTGCCGGCATCGCTTCAACATCGGTGACAAATCCACACAGAAAAGCGACACAAGTTTAATAAGCGAAAAATGAATGGCCAAGATGCTGCTGCTGCTGCCGTTGATGGATTTGCTGCAACTGAAATTACCATAATGATCTCAATATTTGCACAACTTTATCACGACAAACTATTTAATTATACACAGAGGCAGAGGAGAGGCAATTGCTGTTTGTTCGCTTCATTTTCTGCCGCACAATTAGACACGCGAGATCTGGGAGGGCAGGGCGTATGAGTAATGCAAGTGCAGCTCTATCGCTGCGATACGGCAGCGGCAGCGGCAACGGCGACTGCGATGGCTACAGCAACTGTAGCCTGTACCTCCCCCGTCAACGGAATGACTTCAGCGTCTATTAATAGCATTCCAAGTCTTATTTTCTTCTGGTTTCGTTTTGGTTATTTTACTTGGCGTAAAACCTATTTTAGTCGCAAGTCGCACGTCGCAAAATGGCCTCGCCAATGGTGAGGCAATTACTCACGGCAAGGGCAGCTCTGACCCCCAGCGTGGCAGCTGAGTGGCAGCTTCAGCTGCAAGTACATACTCGCCCATTTGCCACCAGAACGGGCAAAGTTGCAACAAATTAGCCTGCGAAACGAGCGCGTGAGAAAAGCCAAGTTGTGCGGTCGCACTCTTAAAAATAGCAATCTGTGGGACGCGATGACATTGGGGGACTTCCAAGAAACACTAATCCCCGCAGACTTCGATTCATTTCAGTTGGTCTTGAAAAGGAATAGAGTCCTAAAATAGATTTAATGCCTTAGCTATGCTCCACAAAAGTATGCTACGAAAATGAGGTGATATTTGAAGCAGCCAAAGATAGTGTTCACTCAGAATGTATTTCGTTGGTATGATATCAGAATTGAAGCCTCAAACTCTTGCTTCTATATGTTCTTTATGATGTCCCGAACAACATGATGATATTAAGTAAAGACGACTTCTTTTTGTAGGGCATTGAAATTCATTTCATTTTCCAGAGCTTTGTTTTTAAGGCACTTGAAATACAGCCAGAAAATATTTATCCATTGAATAAAGTAAGGATAAAAAAGTAGTATTTCTTAGTTAAGATACATCCCCAATGAGACATGCATCTCTCCGATTCTTTAGTGGAAGTTTTCATTGATTAATCAGCAAAAGAGTAGCAACAACTCTTGATATGATCACAGCAGCCTTGACCTTGGCTGTAATGCATGTAAATTTGTTCAACTGCCTCCCATCGCAATGCATTGGGCTCTCATGTTTTCATTTCACCAATATGTTTGTTCTTTTCCGTTCTTTACCGCTTTATCTTTCCCAACCGATCTAAATTATCCTCGAAGCTGGCCAAAACAGCTGCAAAAGCCAGGGCTAAGTAAACAAGTTCAGTTTGAATGGTTGCAATTAGCAGGCGAGTGTTGCAAACAGTTGGCAAAACAGATGTCAATATCCGGTTTTTGTCTGCACAACCAGATGTGGCAGAACCATCCCTGGATATCAATCAAAAGTAGGACAAAATAAAAATGGTATTTCGTAGATAAAGGAAATAAAAACAATTTTCTAGTTGTTTTTTTATTATTTCAAAATTTTATTGATGATTAGTACTAAATAATGTTTCTTTTTTTTGTTGGTTTTCATCATTACCCAGTTTCAATGAATTTTATGTTTATTTTTGCAGTCTTAAAAATTTGTCTAAACAATAAATTTTCCATATTTCAATTATATGTTTTTCCTTTTTCTTTTTCCTTGCTTTTATTCTAATGTTGAATTTTTCGGAGAGAATTTGTTGTTTAATTTACGAAAAATGTGTGGCCAATAAATGCCAGGGGGCGAGAGAGACTGTAGAGGCTGAAGGCGTGGCGGGAGGGGCGGGGCGGGGCTCAATCGAGTTGCATTAGTTACAAATATACAATATGTTTTTGCTTGAATGCATGCAAAAGGTAAAGGTTTGCTCGTACACAGAGACGCTGATGCTTCGACAACAATGAGATTTCAAAAATTCAACACTTTGTTTTTTGGGTTATTATTTGGTATTTTCAAAAATATATTATGGAAAAATTGTACACTGATATTGAGGTATTGGAAAAAAGTCGGCATATATGTTAGGTATGTATGTATAATCGGTATCCCTATTTATTTGTATGTACAGGACTTTCAAAAGTTTTGACTGTGATTTTGTAATGCTTAGGCAAATCTAATAGTTTTCACATGCAATAAATGTCCTTGCGGTTTGGTGCTGTTTCCTTACTCGGGGGAAATACGTCAAAAACTGTTGTAGAAAAAGAAAATACAATAAATCACGATCCTAGATCCTAGCATACAGGCACACTCGCACACATACGTATGCAGCAAACCTAGGATATCCATATAACAAGTGCAATTTCTACTACATACGATTCAAAAATGTTATTTCTGTGGAAAAGCTATCAAAATTTAGTTTCCATTCACTAATTGCTTGTGTTTTTTTTGGGTTGTTCTCTTTTGTTTTTTAGTTGCTATTTGGTTCTATTTAATTCGTTTCCATTTATTATGAACTATATAAAAATATGTACTTCGTATTTAATATTTATGTATTAAAATTCACAATTTTTTTTGGTTACGCTCTCTATTCGCAAAAATACGTGTATTTATTCAATTAAATTTTTCTTCTTACAGCGCTGCTAGAAAATCTAATATGGAATACTTTTCATTACTAGCTTGGAAAATTGGCGAGTAAAATAAATAAGGACAACTCACACACACACACACATACACAGAGAGAGAAGCAGGCACACATTGATAGTGATATTGAATTTACACAAGAATTCCCAGCAGATGCTCCTGCAGAGATCGTCCATTTCTAATATCAAAGTGTAATCTCAACTCGGGCTACGCATCGCTCATCACTATATTTTAGTTGATTTTTCATCGATTTCTAAAAGTACAAATTTGAAGTTATTTACTAACTACTGCTTGGGCGCTGGTTTCTGGTTTCTGTTTTTATATAAATATATTAATTACATTTTTAATTACAGTGCTTTACATTTGAAATTTCGTTAGAGAGAGATATAGAGATACATTAGTGAATATCGGTGCCAGCATTACATCTATAATATGGCTATAAACTGTATCGAAATTGGAGGCTCCAAACACTGAGATTGCATTGAATGCAAAAACATTTACGAGTACGAAACACAATGGACACGCACACAGAGGGGAGGGACATGCACACACGCACTTAGAAATATACAAATACACTCTGGGGGAGTGGGGTTTGACTTAAATGTAAGGGATGGAAATAACAGCTATATAACAAACATAATGCTGTTATTCGGTTATTACTTTTAAAGCTTTTTGGCGCCCAATTTCAATGGGCCAGTCGCTCGCTGGGCGCGACGAGCTTCCAGTTCACGCTGTCGCTGCAGTTTCTTCTCCTCGCGCTTGCGTCGCGCCTCGTCCAGTTTGTTGCCTGAAGAGTAAAGGATTCACATTACTAGGAGATCGCACTCAGGAGATCCTACAGGAAATCTCACCCATTCCCGGTTCATCCAGCGTCTCAAATTCACCGTCGGCCCACGAATCGCTATTCCAATTGGCATTGTTCGTCGAATTATTCAAATGCGACGAAGGCGGGCTTATGTTATTGCAGTTGGCAGTTGCCGACGTGGGCGACGTATTGCTGCTGGATAGATTGGGCAGCTCCTTGGGCCGCAGCATGTTCTGATGCTGGCCCTTCGACGGCGACGTGACATGGGAATTGAGCTTGGCCAGCGGCTCGATCAGCTCGTTTAGCTCGTGCTGCTGCAGCTGCTGTTGGTGCGGATGCTGGTGCGGCAGCAGCGGACGATGCTGCTGCTGCTGACTGGATGAAGTTGTGGAGGATATCGATTGTCTTGCCAGCAGCTGCTGCTGTTGGTGTTCCTGTTCCGCCTGCTCCTCCTCCTCGCACTGCCATGAAACGCAATCAGTATCAAATAAATCATTGATATATTTTTGGAACTTACGGGATCCTCTTCAAGGCTACCCCATTCCTCATTGTCCCAGCCATCGCGGACCTCGATCAGGGCATTGGTTGCCACCAATGTTCCGCCATTGTTGGAGCTGGCTGCCAGCGGACTGCTGGGATCCTGAGAGGTCTGAAAGTGGGTAAACCCCATGAAAACTGTTCTTTAAGGCTTTCCCCGTATCATACGCACATCCATTTCTCCCCAGTTTTCGTTGTCCCAATCGTTGTTGCCATAGTCGGAGGCCGAGGCGGAGGTCTCATTACTTTCATGCTCCAGCGAGGTCATGGAGGTAACACTACTTGTGGTGGTCGAAAGGCTGCTGCTCGATGGTTGCTCTAAAGAATCAAAGAATCAGAAATCAAAATAGATTCAAATAAAGACAAAGCCAGGTCACGGGCCAAAAACTCACCAAGCGACGCTGGCTTGGATAGGTTGCGTCCAGTTAAAGGCGGTCTTGGTCTAGATGAATCACTTTGGCTGCGATAGAACTTGGCTGTAACGGCCGTGACAGCCCATCCCGCCCAGGTGGCCGCAGCATTACCGATCGATGGGGTAGCCGTGTGCACATCGGCCTCTGCAGAAAATAATATTTTAGCATTTGCTTAGAGATGAATCTGGTTTCAAAGTCTCACCCATCGTCTCACGCAAACTGGGATCCTCGGAGACCTTCTCCAGCTTGCCCAGGAATCCGCGAATGGTTTTAAAGGCCGGATCGCGTACCGTCTTCTCCGGGTCTACACTCAGCGAACACAGCGATGGCAAGACACGGTTGGCCACCTCGCTGAGCAAAAAGTACTGCTGGGTGGCGGCCAGCGCCAGGACGCCGGCAACACGGGCCGGCGGGAATGGATCGCGCATGGCACGAATGAAGGCAGAGACAAGGACACGCTGACGCACCTGTGGATGCAAATGCGGCGCAATCTTGCCTAGGCATACGGTCGTATTGGTTCGGATGCCACCCTGATCATCGCGTGCCTGAAGACGGGCAAAATGCCGCAACACCTCCACGTTGAGATTATTGTAATTCAGCTTCGGGGCCAAGTGAATGATCGATTTGACCGTCTGCTCGCGAATGGTGGCGTTCGTGTCCAGGAAGCCATGAGCCACCTGCGGGAATATCTGATCGTTGACCACCTGTGGCTGCAGATGGGCTATGAACAGATCCAACTGCTGCAGCAGACGTGACCGCGTCACACGATCCGTGGAGGCAAACAACTTGACGACGCAGGGAACGATCCGCTTTTGATACTCCACCTCGTCCAACAGTTTGCCCAGCTGCAAGAGGGATTCATTATTGATTGTTCTATAGATCGAATAACCATAGCCATACCTTGAACATGGGGGCCAGCACAGCGGAACCCGCATCTCCATACTCGTAGGAGTTTATCAGCTGTGGAAGTATCTTGTGCTTGCACACATTATCTGGAAAGTTGTCCAGGTGCGTGGTGAGGCCACTAAAGAACCGATTCTTTTCCGCCTTGTCTTTGATTTGGATTTCCTCCAGAAAGAGCAGCGTGTCCACCAAATCGTTCTTGAAGAAACCGCCCGGCTTCCGACAACGGGTTATGATATCCGCCGGATTGGGGCGATTCGAAGGCGAGGCACCCACCAGCTCACAGTAGAGCGACTGCAGGGACTTGGGTATGTGTTCGATATCCTTGAGGTTCGAGCGCTGCTTAAGAACCCCATTAAATGCCTCCCACACGAGGCAGCCCAGGCCCCACATGTCCACAGAACTGCGCGGGAGAAAACCACAAGGGTTTAGTACATTATAAGGAAAAAGATTTTTGAGAGTTCTACCATTTGGTGGCCGCCTTGAGCTTGCTCTGATCGTTTTTCTCGGGTGAGTCGTAGACCTCCAGGGTGACTGGAATCTTCACTGGCGGCATGGGATTGCCATCGGCGGCGGAAACGTACTCCAGGCTGCCCAGCTTCCACTCGCCCGAAGCGTTGACAAATACCGACCAGGCAGACACGTTGTTATGCCTCAGATTGCCATCGTTGTTGAGGAAGGACAGGGCACGCTGAAAGAGGATTAGTGGAATCAGTTTGAACATTTTTGGATCGCCATCAGAGGCTTACGGTGATCTGGAAGATGCCCCAGGCCAGGTAGAGGCCCTTCTGGACATTGTCTGTAGCCAGTTTGGTGAAATATGTGCCCAGTGGATCCACCGCCTCCGTGGCCACGTACAGCATCTTGTCCGTCTCCAGTGAGTCCAAGTACTGCAGTATGCTCGGGTGACGCAACGTTTTCAGCCGCTTCAATGCCGCCTTGGCCAGCTCACATTTCGTGTCAGAGCCGCTGCGTATGTCATAGACAAAGACGGAGACCTCCTCGAGGGTGCCTTTGCGTTTGGCCTTGTGCAGCGTCCATATGGAGTAGTTGTCGAAGCCACTGACTGGTTCACCAATGTCGTAGGGGAAGTCTTTCGAGGAGTCGCGCGAGAAGAACGACCACATCATGTGTTTTGCTCGACGGCTCAATATTTTGTTACTGTTGTGTCACGACCACCACGACGCAACAACGACGACGACGACGGCTCCAACAACACTGCGCACCCAACACACACACACTCAAATACACTCTATTGAACACACACACGCACACTCACGCAGCTGTTGCTGTTGATTATTTGTTGAAGGCACCTAGTTGCACTAGTATTTAGCTGCACTTTTCGCTTGATTTTGCCAGCTGGTATCTTTTCTCGAATGCACTGACTGTGGGGCTTTATCTTTATCTCCGTCATACGTTAGCCAGCCCGCCTTGCAGCTTTGGACTTCTTTTTCCACCCGTTTGCCTACGTCTGTCGTGTCGTCTCCTCTCCTCTTCTGTGCGCAGCAACAATTTTCCAGCACACAGCACTCGTTGGGGGGGCCTTCTTATCCGCTTTCAGTTTTGTGTGGTTTCATTGTTCAAGTCGGAAGTCCAATAAGTGTCGAGATTGGCTTTCGGGGGGAGGAGGAAGTTAAATTATTGGGGTTTCGTAAAATATTTCTAATCTTTTCCCGAGCACGTCAGCTTTTTCTTCTTCTTCTTTGAACTATCGCAATAGAAAGCAGCTGATTGTCGCGGGTTAAATGATGGCATCGTATCGATAGGCTGTTTGCTATGTGTTGATGTGGCAGAAAGTCCTCCATTTTTATGTAACTTTGTAATTTATTTTGGCAAATATCTCAAAATTGCAATCTTTAACTGACGTTTCAAAATAACCACAGTTTCCCTCATTAATTGGCAATCTGACATAACTCCAACTAGGTGGCAGGGCTGCTCTGTTATCAGAGTATATCTATGGATTATCGATATATTTTTCGGTGTTATAACATCGTCGTCGCGCAGCCAACTTAACGCAGGTAATTTTTCGTCTGCCCATTTGCCGTGTGTAATTTTTTGCTAATTTTCTGAGCAGGGAATTTTCAAGAGCTCACAGGATGATGATGCAACGCACTACGCTTTTGCTGCCCATGGCCATTGAAGCCACCATGCTGGCCCAGCAGCAGCGTGGCATGGCCACTTTGAAGACCATTTCCATGCGTCTGAAATCCGTGAAGAACATTCAGAAAATTACGCAATCGATGAAGATGGTGTCCGCGGCCAAATACGCCCGTGCCGAGCGGGATTTGAAGGCTGCGCGTCCTTACGGCATCGGTGCTCAGCAGTTTTTCGAAAAGACCGAGATCGTTCCCGATGAGAAGGCCGAGCCCAAGAAGCTGTTCATCGCCGTGACATCGGACCGTGGTCTGTGCGGCGCTGTTCACACTGGTGTGGCGCGTCTGATCCGTGGCGAGCTGGCCGTTGATCATGCCAACACCAAGGTGTTCTGCGTGGGCGACAAGTCCCGTGCTATTCTGTCCCGTCTGTACGGCAAGAACATCCTGATGGTGGCCAACGAAGTCGGTCGTCTGCCCCCCACTTTCCTGGATGCCTCGAAGATCGCTCACGAGGTCCTTAACACTGGCTACGAGTACACCGAGGGCAAGATCGTGTACAACAAGTTCAGGTCCGTGGTGTCGTACCAGTGCAGCACACTGCCCATCTACAGTGGCCCCACTGTCGAGAAGTCGGAGAAACTGGCCACTTACGACTCGCTCGACAGCGATGTCATCAAGAGCTACTTGGAGTTCTCGCTGGCTTCCCTCATCTTCTACACCATGAAGGAGGGTGCCTGCTCGGAGCAGTCCTCCCGTATGACGGCCATGGACAATGCTTCCAAGAACGCCGGTGAGATGATTGACAAACTTACTCTCACATTCAACCGCACCCGACAGGCTGTCATCACTCGCGAGCTGATTGAGATCATCTCTGGTGCTGCTGCCCTCACATAAGCTGTCCTCTCCAGATCCGGAAACTACAGTTCGAACAGCTCCAACGATATATAAAGTAATTGCATATGATCCAAGGCGCCAGGAGCGACGCCTTGGATTACATTAATGTTAAAGAATTTCTGAATAACTCCCAGAATAAATAGCGTGGAACGAACGAACCTAACTTTGGGCCTTGCTTTTGGATATTGGATTCTGTTTTATTCATTCATTCATTAGATATTCACAAAACGATTTCAATCGCTAAGCCCTTTGGGCTTATCAAACTATGGAATTAAGGCATATGTGTTATGGAGTTTCGTTGGGTGCTGCCTGCCCAGGCTCTAGCACATGTTCTGCAGTACATTGAGTATGTAGGCACCGATATCCTCGTCCTGGTTGGTCCAGGATATCAACAGGGTCTTCTGCTTGGGATCCTTGACGTCCTCCTCGACCTTCACTTCAACGGATTCAATGGTAATGCTACCATTATCTTTCAGTGCCACCGTCCAGCCGACCAATTTCTCCTCCAGCAGTATCTTCAGACGCTCGCTGGTAAGCGCCGTTGGCCCGGGATCATCAATTTTCACCTTGGACGTGAAGCGCATCACATGCCGATTAATGCCGATCTCCTTGAGGGCATCTGTTAGATTTTGCAGCATTATTCGATTGTCCTTCATCACCAGTACACCGTGGATGAGTCGTCGTCGCTTAGGATCCGGCGGCTGGGCATTGTACGACCGAGCCTCGGCCTTCAGCAGGGAAACGGCGGCGTCTACGGGTATTCTAACAGGCGTGGATATCACACAGGTCTCGCCATTCGCGGGCATGTACGTGTCCAAATTGAACTCGTCCTTGATCTTTGAGCGCAAAAACTTCATCTTCTCCGCCTCCCCGTGGACGAGCATTACGTTCTTCGGCTCACAGTTTTGAATTAGCTGCATTATGCCTGCAAAAAAAAAAGAAAAGTCCTTCAGAGAAAGTATTCGGGAAGTGGAGAATGCTACAAACCTTTGGCATCAGCATGAGCCGAAAAGCTCATGTACTCCACTGCCATTTTGACCTCAACCACTTGACGATTCTCGAATTCAACCTTCTTGGCACCGCCGAGGATCTTGTTGCCCACCGTGCCCTGGACACAGTAGCCGGGCATGATCACCATGTTGTTCTCGTTGGGCGCCCACTTTTTGAATATTTGCAGCGAGAGGCCGGCATGCAACATGCCGGGGGTGGCAAACACAACCATGGCGCCAGGGTTATCAATGTAAGCCTTATCAAATGGTTTTATGTGCTTGAAATCAAACATATTACGATGCACGAATGTCTTGCGAATTTTCTGGTTCGTCCATGTGATGAACATCTTGTAGTACGTGTTGGCCTTCTCGGTGAGGCCCAGGGCGAAATAGATGGGATATTTGAGGTTCATGCGCTCCCAGTAGGTCTCCAGCAGTATGCACAGCTCCTGGGCCCGTCCCAGGGCAAAGACCGGTATCAACACTTTGCCGCCCCGCGCCACGCACTCGTGGACCTTCTTGAGGAAGTCGCGTTCACGACAGCGTTTCGAGTCGCGTATTGTAGTGGCATAGGTGCTTTCGGAGATGAGCAGATCGGGTCGGCATTTGTCGATCCAGGCAGCACCCAGATGGCGATCCGGCGTCATGTTGTAGTCGCCGGTATACACGACGCTTTGGGAGCCAACCTTAATCCAGAACATGGCGGCGCCCAGCACGTGACCGGCATAGTAGGCCTTAATTTCCAGATCTGTGTCCACCATCATGCTCTGATGCAGGGTCACCGGTATGACCTTCTTCATACAGTCCTTGATCATTTGCGTGGTAAAGAAGTTCGACTCGCCCTTCCGCTCCACGGCCACCTTTCGCATGTCCTCGAGCAGGATCGGTGCAATCGCCTTGGTCGGATGTGTCATGTAAATGGGCCCATTGTATCCCACAATCTCCGACATGTAGGGCAAAGCGCCACAGTGATCTGATAAGTACATACATTTAGGGAAAAACGATTAGACTGTCTCATGAAATTTCGTCAGAGATAAGGCGCGTTGGAGGCCAATGCGCGGTCGGTACTCACCCAGGTGGAAGTGGGAAATGATCACACAGTCGATGTGGCTTGTTATGGGTCCTTCGGGCACAATGTAGGAAAAATCCGGGAATCGCCGCTCATCATTGTAGCCCATATGCATGCCGCAGTCGAGCATTATATTTTTGCCGCCCATTGTCAGCAGCAAGCAACTGCGGCCCACATCCTGCCCGGCACCGAGTGGTGTTATCTTTATGTCCGGCATGCCAAGTGCAGGTCGCTCAACACCCCGTTTTTTTTGCTCAACTCAACAATTAATTGTTTAAGCAATTAAAAATCGTAGCGTAAAATTTTCCGTGCCAATTTGTAAACACAGCAAGGGCGAAAATATGTCGTTGCCACTCATCTGCAAAGTCACGCTTCTGGTATTTTTTAGTACGTTTTCATAGTGTGGCAGCACTGTAAAACTTCTTATCAACCCAATATTCAGTTAATTTTAAATTTAAATGATACAGCTCCGTATTCAGATTTTAAAAAAAGACTAGCGAACAGAATCAGGGTAGATATTCGTATGAAACCGACTAAAAAATTTGTCTAGTAGAACTTTTCTGCTGGCCGCATAAAAATGAAATACTGGAAAAGTATTTCAAGGTATTTTTTGGTATTCTTCTAGGTACTTAGTGTAATATATAAAAGTGATTTAAAACTGAGGTTGTGTGCGTGCATGTGTGGAGGTGTTCGTAAGTGAAAAGATAACAAACAACGCTAGGATGATCAGGCACAAGAAACCAAATACACATAGATTGGGCGATTTTAGCGACGAAGACATTATAAAGCTTATAAAGGAAGTCGAGCAGAGGGAGTTCTTATGGAATAGGGGCAATAAGAAGCATTTTGATGCGAACGCATTAAAAGGAGCATGGGAGTCTGTGGCTGTTGATATGAATAGAGACAGTAAGTGCAATTAAAAAACTATAACGTGTATATGTTCATATGTACATATGTATGTTTTAAAGGTGTAACGTGCAGAAATGGTTGGAGGTCTTTGATGGACAGTCACAGGTACCATATAAAAAAACTGTTAACGTATGGAAGTTCCGACTGGCAGTTTGCTCCACACATGGCATTCTTCACAAACCATTCCTCGAGAAGGCGGTATGGACTATATTTACTCGTATTACGTAGATACGATAATTCATCTTCACAATTCCACAGAACGTACGACTCTCCATATGCTTCAAACTTTGAGAGCCCGGATTTTAAGGCAGATATTGAAAACGACACGATGACAACAGACGAGAACAGCTGCGGCGAAAGCGAGCAGGCCATAAGCGAACAGGCCATGAGCGAGCAGGCCATAGAGAAAGAGCAGAGTGATCTGAGTGACGAGCCATCGTACTCATACGTAATTAGAATACCTGATGCAATTGATAAAAACTCGTAATATAAAAACCATTGTTCACAGAAGACGAAAGCAAAGCGAAGGAAGGTGGAGAAGGGTTCATCAACATCCCAGGTTGTTGGGATTTTGGAACAACTCGTCGACCAGAAACTTTCTGTGAGGCCCGCATTTACGTATTGGGAGTCATACCTTCGACAACTCTCTAAAAGTGATGCTGCAAGGGTGGAGAGGAAGATGACAGAGGTCCTGTTCGAACAGTTGGATGCTCTTGATAATTAAGAAGTTTGTTCGGTTTATTAGTTAGTTAATTAAGCTAATTAAGGTGCAATTAATTGAATTTTTATTCGTTTTGACTATGCTTGGCTGTTCACAAAATTTTGTAAATTCTAGGTCCCCTTTAATGCCCGAAAGTCCTCCCGGGCCTGACCAGATACTTCTCCAACAATCCAAAGAGGCCATAGACATTAACCATGTCATATGATTAATAATACTCCCAGCAGCCAGTTCCGCGTAATACAAAATCGTTGTGTATTATTTTTTGTTTTTTATTAAGTGTGTTCTAAATTTCAGATTTTTAGAAAATCGTAAAATAAACACAGCTGACTGAGCAGTGGTAGGGCATACACACCTGGTCACACTATTTTGCTAGCAGAAATTTGGGGATTTAAATATCAGAGATTAATTAATTCGAGATCAACATTAAACCAAAGACAATATAAACATACAAAAAATATAAACATAAAAAATAAACTTAGTCGGTATTTGAAGACTAGAAGACATTGTAGTTCTTAGTTCTCAGCGTTTAAATTCCCATCTGTCGGATCTATAATTTCAAAACCCGTAAACATACATTTAAAGATAATTTTTCATTACGTAAATTTGCAATATTGTTCATTTGGAATACGGATGTTTTGCATATAAATTGCATTTAAGACAAATAAAAACATGTGGTTACACACATATGTACACGCATTTCGTTTTAATTCATACTTTACTTTACTAAACTCAACCAAATGGGTGTCTTACATTATCTGTAACGCCATTGCTTGTATCTCTCTAAATTTATCTCTCTCTCCGTTGCTCCGTTGTGTTAAGTTTACCTTCCCAGCAGTTCTGCGGACTAGCCCACGCCTAGCTATCTGACTAGCCCGGCCGGTCGAGCACTGACCCGCAGACTATCCCGACCCCATATAAAATATATCCTATACTATTTTTGCATTAGATGTCATTGGGGTTGGGTTGATGTGTCGGCAGGCATTGCATCAACGTTGTCTAGTCCAAGGTATACTTAAGTCAGTCTCAGAAAATTTTACAATTTTTGGTCTTCTTATAAAGACTGAAAATGGGTATCGGGATCGATAAGTTAATAATAATAAATTCATCATATGCATTATTGGGTCAAAAAATGTAAATATGTGCAAAAAAACCAATTTTAACAATAAAGTGAAAAAGGGTATATAAATGTCCATACCACCGGTTTTTTCAAATGACGTGACATATCATGCTCACTTACGTTTTCGTCGCATTTCATGCTCACTTAAGTTTTATACCTTGACTTAAACGTAATTTTAGAAACAATCTAAAAAAAAAATCACTGAACTTAACCAATCTTGTAGACAATTGATTCATCAATCGTATAAAATTATGTGCTCAGGCCTGAGGGTCCTAGTTAGCTAGTTATATTAAACAGAATATCAAAAGCGAGGAATAAGATTTTCGTCAGTATTCCGCTAGAGGTGGAAAAACATCGATATTTTCAGAGGCAACAGTTAAAAAAATTCTGTAAAAATATTATAAAAAATATATATTATTAAAGATATGAAAAATAAACAGATTTATTAATGATAATTATGATTTGAGATCATTTTCATTTGAGATCATTTGCATTAAAATAGCTCCTAGCTTTCCTTCAGAAACTTAAATTAAAAAAAGAAAAAAAGAAAAAAGAGTACATATATCTTAAAATAAGTCTTGATTTTTGTTAAGAAACATTAGTTTTTTCTTTCATAGAGACGGAACAAGACGCGAAGACTAAACATCGATGTTTCGCCATAAACAATCGATGTTTAAAAAAATGGAAAAAACATCGATGCATCGATGGTAACAAAATAAAAGATCTAAAAAATAATCCGCAGCTCGCACAAAATGCCAAAGAAAATGGGTATCAACTCGAAGGCCGTGGAGGCGCGCGAGCGGAAGGAGAAGGAGCGCAAGGCCACCCAGGAAAAGAAGACCAAGGAAGCCGAAGACCGTCTATGGCATGACGACGACAAAAGTCTGGCCAAGAAGCAGCAGCGTCGCGAAGAGGAGGAACGCAAGAAAGCCGAGGCGGCCAAGCGGAAGGCGGAGGCCAAGGCACTACTGGACGAGGAGATGAGCTCCATTAGCACCCAACGCAAGCAGCCGTTGGCCAAAATTAACCGACAGCAGATACTGGAGGAGCTCGAGAAGAAGCAGCGGAACATTGATGCAATTAACGAGGCCAACAAGCCCGCCGCCACTCGCGTTGTGGTCCAGACCAATGTCGTGGAGGAGAACATCAATCGATCCCTGGCCGACACGGATGTGGCCAGCAACATCGACCAGGCGCTCGTTGTTCTTAGGTGAGTGTTATCAAAGTAGTAAATCATTGTTGAATTTCCCTAATCCCTTGCTGTTCCAACAGTGTCAACGAGAGCGAGGAAGACAAGCATCCCGAGAAGCGAATGCGCGCCGCCTACAAAACCTTCGAAGCCAACAACCTGCCCCGCATCAAAGCCGAGAATCCCTCGCTCCGCATGTCCCAGTGGAAGCAGCTGCTGATGAAAGAGTGGAACAAATCCCCCGACAATCCCTTCAACCAGGCGCGCTAGCGATCTCCAGCGGGCGACGACGAGTGTGCGTACTCTAGTGACTCTTTGCTGCCGAGCAGCGAAGAAATATCCAACGGAATGAAATCAACTTTTGATTAAATGCAGAATTTAATTTATACACAAACTAAAAGTCGGAATAAAATAATTTATTAAAGCCAAGTGTAGGAGCTCCCAGCGAAAAGCCATGGCTATTCTGTGCAACTTCTTTTCCCAACAAACTGATTTTAAGATCTCATTCCTTATGCAATAAATCAACAAAAATGTTTCACAATCAGCTGCGAAAACAAACCTAGTATTGGTATTGGAGTAGTATGTACGAGTATATTTAGACAGCTTTCCTTTGCTTATTTAATGAGCAATTTTTATTGGCCACCTCGACGGAACTTTGTGGCCCTGATCCGATTCCGGTTCCACGTTCGCCCTGTTGTGCTTATGAATGAAGTAATTACATCTATTGCTTTGATTGCTGCTGTACGCGGCTCCAACTGTTGTCATTCCAACTTTTTACCCATCACTTTTTTGTGTGTTGTGTTTGGTGCAAAATAGAGAGAATAATAAGTGCTTCCGCTTTCACCGCCCTGCCGGCTACTTGGAAGTTTGGTGGCGTTTAGTGTACCACGAACGTACTTCGGGGCGTAAGGCAACACATCTCTCCTCCAAATAAATGTACGTAACATCAGCGAGTTAAGTATGTGCTTAGCGTCATTATGTGTGTGTTTTTGCGCATTAAATTTGATTTTATATAAGTCCTCCCCTGATATTAGGTCTTAATTGAGCGATTTTCCAAAATTCAAAGTTGCCTTAATTATCTACTTTTTTTTCTGGCCAACTTTCATTCGGAACCCAAATATTGAACAGAGAACCTGGGCATCCGGGCAGATGGACCCAACACTTCCATCATTTGCGTCTCAAGGTGGTGCGTATTAAGAAATTTCTCTCATTTGGAAACTAGGAAGCCCTGGAGAAATTAAAAGGACAACATTTCACCAATCTATGATTATTCTTATCTTAAAAGTGTTTAGTCAAACTTTAAGGAGCACTTCGTAGACCCGAATCCTACCTTTCCACTTGTCAAGAAATGCTGAAAGAGTATCATATAAAGCGGAACTGAAGATGTTTTTAGTTGGGATGGATATGAATTTTTGTAATGAAGAATCTGTCTGGTCCTAAAGATAGAATTTAAACAGCTGCTGCGTGATTTGTATGATAGCGAAGATGACACTGAAGTCCTTACATATCTACATATGTCTGACGAAACCCGTATGTGATAGACGTAATCTCTGGCTTTTGGTAATTTGGTAACTTAAACCGTTAGGAAATGATATTGCTGGCGGGGTTTCCAGCTTAAATCTCTTATCATTAGCACCCCACACATCATTCACTTTTTAACGGTTAGTGTTAGTGGCTTTATTACACATTCCATTCCGTTCCATCACTCGGAAGAGTCTCGTAATTTCCCCAGACCAGACTGCATTCAACAATTAAAATGTTCCACTGCAGTAGATTCGAATTTTAACAGTGGCTCTGGCTCTGGCTCCAGCTCTGTGCCGCTGTTAACCGTTTCCAACCGCTCCAAAACGTCAGCTGGCGCTTGTTTTTGCTGTTGGCTGTTGGCTGGCATTGCCGCTGGGGCTGTGCTTTCTTTTTAATAAAAATTTCTTTTGTCGTGGCGCAAGTCTTCATTCAAACCGAGACCGTCGAAGGCAGCGGACGCGTCGTGGATCTTCACCAGAGAGACATCCATCTTTGAGCCATCGAACGAGCGCGAGAGAAATGTAAATGCAAGAAATACCCGTACCAATATATTGAACCCAAGCTTCGTGAGTGTTGTTTTTGGAGCTGAGAGAAAAGAAAAGTGCGAGACGTGCTAGGAAAATTGAATTGAAAATCAACGGAAATCGCAAAACAACAACAAAAAAACGGTAATCGTGTGTGTTAGCGTCTCTCTATCGCTATTTCTCTTCTGTTTGTGACTGTGTGAACTTTATTGTTTGTTTAAACAAAAGTTCTTTTGTGGAATAATACGAGTGCCAGCCAATAATAAGGATATCTGTCAGCTGGTCAGCGAGAAGACGGGTAAGCCAGAAGAGAAAAAGAGAGAGAACCCTCTGTGTTGTGGGTTAAGCGGTTAGCAGTGCGTACCGCCTTTACAGTTAGAGCTAATTAGCATACTGCCCCTGCTATCGGTACAACTACTTCGACACAACCCATCCCAGCTGAACAGAAGCCGACCCGACGAAGCTGATGGTCACCAATGTGGAAATCAGGGCAAACGAAGCAACCCACACCGCACTGCCCCCCCCACATTACTGCCCCCCCACTGCACTGCAGAGACACTGCCACTGGCCAAGTTTGTGGCTCAAGTCTTTTGTTGCAACCTGCAATCTGTGCTGTGTGTGTGTGTGTGAGTGTGTGTTTTCGCAGCCCTTTTTGCCGGCACTTTTGCAGACCAGCAAAAAGTTGCTCAGTTTTTAGTACGATCATAATTACGAGTATCTTTTGCCACTGCTCTTCCGAGTCCGACTCCGACTCCGAGTCTCTCCGGATCTCTCGATGTGCCTTACTTTTCTCTCCATCAAATTTGGTTGACCTACAAATCGTGGACTACATGTTAATTGGTGTTTATTACCTTCTCTCTCTCGAGAGAATAACATTCCCCCCATTCTTTTGGCCAAAATATTATCGTATATGGTTCATTGACCATCAATGTCCGAGTGGTACGAGTTGTAAGAGTTGTACGGGTGTTATGTAAATGCACCGAAAACATGGTACTCCTTGGATTCTGGTAATTAATTCATAGTTTGCATGAGATCTGATGGGTTGCGTGTGGAAGCCTGACTGGCGGCATTATGCATTCGCCCGGAGATTATTTAATCTGCAGAGCAAGAGCTAACGAGATTAATTGGCAGTTGGCCGTTAGTTAATTTATTACTTTCACAATAGGTCGCTCCCAATAGGCCGTGGCCGGTAAGGAGACCACTACTGTCCGCTGTCTGATTTATAGCCATCGCCAGCGACCCAAATTGGCAATTGTTAGCCAAGAAATAGAAACACAGACACAGAAACAGACGAGAACTTGGAGCCAACCCATTTATTTGATGGCACGCGCGGGTGCCGCATTGCAATTGCATTAACAACAGCTCAGCTCAGCCGACTGAGCCAAAAAGCCAAGTGACCATAAAAGAGATCTTTAATGCTTGTAACGCAGCAGCAGCAGCAGCAGCAGCAGCAGCAGCAGCAGCAGCAGCAGCAGCAGCAGCAACAATAACGGTTCGCTGTGGGCCTGGCCTAAACCGAATTTCCTACAAGATCTGAGTGATGTACGCAGGCCATATACGGACGGGGTGGCTGGAATGCCTCTGGTGGTGCCTTTCCTTAGCTGGTAGGAAGTCACACTCTGCCTCCAAAAACGTACTGACAGCCTTGAAAGATTTATTGGCTGCACCCGAGGATGGATCGCAGAGCAGCACCAGCAGCGTGTGGTGATTCTTCAAATGGTGCAGTGCATCCCCATCGTGTCAATCATCGCTCGGCTCGGTTATCACCGTTATCCGTATCTTGGCTGACCAAATCTGGGCAATGTTTCTCGAGGTGCCTGTGCCCGGCACTTTCCTTTTTATTTGAGTCGTGTCCAGAGGCTCGTGCCTGCCTGCCCGTCCGTCTGTCTGTCTGTTTCTCTGCAATTTTCTTGCCATTTAGCTGTTTGTTGTACAAGTGTGTACATTTTTTGGCCAACGGCTGTTTGCTTTGGCCAACTGCAACTCAACTGCACTGCAGCTTAAACGGAGCTGGCCACGGCTGTCATTCAACACTGGGGCTGGCTGGCGCTGGGGCTCTTTCCTCCAATCCAATCTATCAGCAGTTTCCATTTGATTTGCTGTGCGGACAGTGCGGAGTACTTTAATAATAGCCGCAATTTTATTGTGAATCTCATATCGTATGCGCTTGTGTGTGTAGTGCATAATTTTTCCCGCTTTATGCCATAAGTGGTTGTAAATTTTCGACTCGAGTCGACTTCATTAAAACTAATAAAATGAAATGCAACGAAAATTCAAGTTTTCCCCTCTACACTCCACACTACACACTCGACTTGAACTTCACACTCTGCCGCGGAGGCAGGCTGAAATTTCACCATTTCTCTTTGAAGAACCTGCGATGGCCACTGGCCGTTGGCCGTTGGCCGTCGGCCGAGAGACTGCGTATTATAATTAAAATTTCAGGCACGTTGCCTTGACTTTCATTGCCATTTCATAGACCCTCTGCGGCTATTTCGGTTTATTGATTTTGTTTCTGTTCCTATGCTTGGGCAAGCGAAGGGGAAGGGGAAGGAACTCTAGCCGATTTGGCCAATGGGGTTATACATTTCCATATGCTAATCCCCCGCTTAGCATGTAGGTGTCACTTTCTTTCTCGGCTCTGGCTTTGGCTTTGGCTCTGGCGGTGTGAGAGCGGAAATACGACTCATACGACGGATTTCCTCCCAGCCCCACGGGAATGTGCTCGAAAATTTCATGTGATTTTGCAACTCGAATGAATCATGAAACGCCCCAACACCAGGCTCATGTTGTGGTGTGGCAAGGTGTGTGTACACTTGCCAACTGTCCGGCCAACAACAGAGTTAACAAGCAACAAGTTAGCAGCAACCATCCAACAATGCCACAAGAGATCAGCTTATGAGTCGGCGGCTCGACTCGGCCCGGCCCGGCCCGGCCAAGACCGATTACGCACCTTAAAAAGTGAAATTTCTGTTGTTTCTTTCTCGTTTTTGGCATTAAAAAAAAACAAAAAAATCAAAAAAAAAAAAATGCAAATTAATTCGTATGACTAAGATTTGATTTGCCCATGAAAATGAAAATGAAAATGAATACCTTTGTCCACCATTAAATGGAAACTTGCTGCAAGGAACAAATTCCTCTGGGTCTCGACTCGAGTCGACTCGAATTTGAATAGCTGCAAGATGGCATCGGCGTCGGCATCAGAAGAAGGTTGGCCAGGCCCCTGCCGCATTCCAGCCAAAAGGCGGAGCACTCGCCATTGAATGTTTGTCCAATGATCGTTAACGGGGTCAGCTCTGTACACGGGTTTCTTCTTGCCTCTTCTTGGCTGTTGGCTGTTGGCTGTCCCCCCCCCCTTTTTTTGGAGTCGGGTCGGGTCTGGGTCTGGGTCTGGCTTGCGCCTGGCCGATTCAGAAGAGAAAAACGTGAGCCAGACCCGCTTGTCTTTACAGATGATTTTTTTCTTCTCTTTTTCTGTGGATTACACGTTGCCTCATGTCTCGTGCAGAGGGGGGAGGCAATCAAAAAATTTCACTGATTTTAATTACGAGTATTTTTTTGTATTTTTGTTGTTGTTATTTTGCGTCCTACCGTTCGTTCTGGTTTGGCTACTTTGCTGCGGCTTCCCGGCCAAACGGTGTGCGTTTCTTTCTTTCTTTCTCTCGCTGCGGTTAAAGTTGAGATATAAATTCGTTAAGCCATAAATAATTCTCTCCTCTCTCTCTCTCTATCTCTCTCTCTCGGCGTCCGTGTACTGGCATCTCTGCGTGAGTGTGGCGCCGCACCACATTGTACCACAGCAAACCACAATCAGAAGCTGAGCGAGAAATTTTTGGCTGCCAAAAGTGAAAGTTGCAGCTGCTGCTGCCGCTGTCGCTGTCGCTGCCGCTGCTGGCAATGCCATTGAAAGAAATGTAGGAAAGCGGTAGCTTCCCCTCTCTGTCCCTGTCCCTGCTAGGGGGGGGCCCACCATAAATCAGAGACCCGCCAGAGACAGTTTAAAGTTGAGTCTGGCCCAGAGTCTGGTCTAATGACTTGGCTTTTTGTCATCATGCCGTTGGAAATTAACCATTTTCATGATTATGGGTGTTTCGTTTTGTCGTGGATTAGGTTTACGTTTGAGTTTACTTTACCACGCTTTTGATGGTTATGATTTTGATGCCATTAAAAATTACACCTAATTGCGGGCCTCTGTAATAGACGTGCGACTTTTTCGCCTCTATCTGTATCTGTCTGTCTTCGCGGGGCGGGGTGGTATGCTGTAGTTATGCTGTGGGAACTGCCTGCCGCCAGTCAAATGAGTTAATCAGAGACCAATGCGAATTGTGTAATGCAATGTGAAAGTAAAAGACAGTCGCCAGGGACCCAGCGGTAATTACCTGCTCTAAACAGAACCGAAATTGATTGGTTCCTAGGAACTGGGTCACCAGTACACTTGGCACTCGTTTCGGGCTGGCAGCAGGTTCATTGATCTTTTTGGATATGAAAAATACCACATACCAACGTCAACGGCTGGCCACTGTCCACTGTCCACGTCCATAACTTGTTTCAATATTTAAATTTAATTAAATTAGCACTTTCTACAAGCGACGACTACAGGCTACCCCGGCTATATGGCTACCGGCTACAGTCTACAGTCTACAGTCTGAGACGGTGCCTTGTATTGAATAATAATTACAAGCAATTAGCACAGTGACCCACATGCTTAAATTATGAAAATGAAAATTTGTTCGCCCAGCGAATTCCATTCCTTCGGCGCTGCGCTCAATGGAAAGTGCCACAGTATCGGTGGGTAGCAGCCGATAGGAGGAGAGGAAAATCACGTTCGGCTGTCAAGAAGTTTGTGTCTTGAGTCTTTCGTTTCTGGTTTAGCGCGTGCGCTTTTCACAATCCATCCAAAGACATTCTGCAAAACAGGACGCTCCATGGCTGCGGCTGCGACTGCGCCTGCGACTGCGGCTTCTGTCTCGCTTTTGGCCAGTTGTTCTTTTTTATTAGCATACTGATAAAAGCGAACGTGTGTGTGGCACGACAAGCATTAAATAAAATGGTAGGTAGAAAAGATGATGGAAAAAGTAAACAAGTTTCCTAAATTGTGACCCGATTACCCAGTTAACCAGTCTGCGGCCTCCCAACATGAGTTATGGCCCAAGCCGGTGGAAAATTGAGCCAATTGCTTGCCATTTGCATAACACTTTGTCGGTTCAGGCCTTGCCTTCAGTGTGTCTTAGAATCCCAGAGACAATCGTTGGGGAGTATACATATCCATTGACAATTGAAATGAAAGTTGAGATCGTCTTGCAGCTGGCTGAAAGCAAACAGACAAAAGACAAAATACAAAACGAGTTGCAGGCTAAATGGATAGATAGCCGGTCCATGGCACTCATTGGCCACAATTGTTTCGGTTGCTTGTGCCGTGTGCCGCATGCAATTGCGATTGCTGTTGCTGTTGCGATTGCGATTGCAAGGAAATCTAGAGTAATAACCATAGCAATTTGGAGACACCATCGGTAAATTACTGCCAATTGGCTTTGGCTTTGGCATTGGCATTGCACTTTCATTCAATGAGATTCTTTTCGAGGCAAATCGAAGTCAGATCCGATCCAGCTCTTTCCTTTTGCACTTTGAATAAATTTCTACAATGCTTGATTGACAGTCGATGCGGCTGTGATTAAACCGTATAATAAGGCATCGGCATCGGCATCGGCTTGGAGTGGCTTTTGCTTTTTGACATTGATGTTGGATGTTGTATGTTTGGATGTTGTATGTTTCGATGCTGGCCTGGTGAGTCAGTCATAATTAGCGTTGGGTACGGTACGGCGGTGTTTTCGGTCTGACGCGTGTGACACTATCGATGTATTTTGATTGAATGAAAGTTGAACTGTGTTTTTGAAAGTGAATTTCTGTGGCCATTGAAGATGAAGCGAATCGAAAGCATTCAATTTGGGCTTTGACTCTGGCAGTGGCAGTGGCTGTGGTGGCAGAATATATTGAACAGCATTAGACAATAGTCGTCGGCTATGCGGTTCAGGCCATCATTTGGCATTTGGCTCGTTTGACATAACAACCACACAAAAACAACAACAACAGCAACAACAACCAGAAGCAACCAGCGACAACCACAACTACTCCCAGACGGGTTTTCCACAGTGCAAAAACTGGCTGCTCACATTTGGTAAAATTTCACTTTTTCCTTTTTATTTGCTGATGCTGCCAGCTGCTGCTGCTGCTGGTTTTTTTTTTTCATGAAAATCAAAGCAATCCAATAGCAGCCAGTCCTAGTCCAAGAGTGCGACAGTCAGTCCGCACCACATTTGGTGTGTGCACCAGTTGGTTTAATTGTAAGCGACACTGTGTCTACACAGTGTCCCGTGTCCCATGTCCCATGTCCCGTGTGCAGCATCTGCAATGCAATCATAACGCGCAGGAGACCTGCTCCCTGAGTAGTACTCGTACTTGGGTTTCGGTTTCGGACTGCGCTTTTGGCCAAAACACTTCTCGCCCAGAAGCCGCGATGCCACCACAGTTATGTCTCAATTAAAGCTACCTACGGTGTTCGGCCTGCCTGCCTGACAAATTGCCGAGTGGAATGGCAATGTGGCTGGGTCTGTGCCTGCAACAGCAAAACACTTGCCTTGCAACACCAACACCAACACTCGCCACAACGACAACTGGCTGCAATTTTCGCACCATAATTGTGGAAGTGGTCTGCCGTCAAAGCTTTTGAAGTGACAGCGGCGGCCTTGAGGGGCGGCTGGGGGACTCAGATATCAAGAGTGGTCTTTGCTGGGGCGGAAGGTCTTCTCTTTTCTTCACTTCCATTCAAATAAAAGATTAATATTCCCATTTGTTTCCCTCTTTGCAGCCACAAAATGATGGCCACCTTCGACTTCGGGGTGCTGTTGCTGGCGCTGCTGCTTCTCGGCTCAACAAAAGCCACCGCACCCACGACAGAAACACCTTCGGCCCTGCTGCCCCTGGAGGCACGCAATGCTGACATTTCGGGCGAAGAGGACATCATCTCCACCAGCTATGTCCTGCCCAATCAGATATTCAACGAGGGCAGACCCTACTATCCCCGGCACGATCCCGTGTCGGGGCAGCTGGACTTCAGTGCCAAGAAGCAGGCCGGCATTCAGCCCGAGATCAACGAGGTGCTCGATCCCAATGAGAAGATCGTCCTGAGCGGGGCATCCTCGCCGAACATACACGACTTCCTCAACCTGCCAGTGAAGTACTCGTCCTCGAAGTTTGTCTACCCGCTGGTCTCCAGCTCGTATGCCAACCTGAAGTACCAGGGCAGCAACAAGAACTACATCACCAACAAGAAGCCCACCTCCGTGGTGGCCCCGGTGACGCCTCCGCCGCCCAGCTACCACAGCTCCAATTACTTCACTGTGCCGACCACGAAGCTCACGGCAGTGACCCCCACTGCAGGAGCCTACTATCCTCATCCCAGTAGCAGCAGCACCAGCACCAGCACCAGCACGACGACAACGACAAAGGCAACCACCACAGCAGCGACCACTACCAAGGGAACAACACTGCCGCCATCCAGGAGACCCATTCCCGTGACGACAACAACAGCAACAACGACAACAACTGTGCCGGCGGCCAAGTACACCACTTCCACATCCCGTCGGCCCATTCCACTGCATGCTGCATCCACAACCACACAGCCGCCACGCACCAGCACCACCCGCAAGAAGTTTGTGCCCACCAAGAAGTACAGTCCCACAGTGCCCAGCAGCAGCAGCAGCAGGACACCGATCGAACAGGACGAGCGACGCCCAACCACAACCCACCAGCCGCGGCCCACTCCCAGCAGCAGCGATGTGGCATTCACCACCCACCATGCCACACCCCAGGCAGCCATCTTTCCCACAGAGCCCACGACGACCACGAAAATGTACACGACCTCCAGCACAAGTCCACCCGTTGTCTTCACGGAGGAACCCACGCCTCCGCCGCCCTTCAGCCCCATACCAGGCACAGGCCTACCGAATCTCGATCCTGCGGATGTGTACCACACTTTGGGGCAGAAGAACACGCAGGCGGAGGAACAGCAGCAGCAGAAGGAGCAGCAGTTGCAGAAGGAACAAGAGCAGCAATACCATCAGCAACAGCAGAAATTCCAGCAACAGGAAAAGGAGCAATATATGCAACAGCAAAATCTGCAGCAGCAACATCTGCAGCAGCAACAACAGCACCAGCAGCAGCAACAAGAGCAGCTACAGCCCCCACCACGAAGGCCGCCAATGACGCTCAGTGACATATTCAACAGCCTGGCGGAAGAGGAGTCTGCAGTGGCCCACAACTACCAACAGAACCAAGGATTCGATGCTCAGGGCAATCTAATAGAACCGATTGCCCCCTCAAAGCCATCGCCATTCGCCATGCAACAACATCCAGTCAGACAGCAGCCCCAGCCCCGTCCCGGAGCACCCCAACGGCCCACCACACCAGGAGTGGCGACCACTCCCGGACAGAGTCCATACCCCAACGATCAGAAGGTGATCTCGGGCAGCCAGGAGAACTACAGCAACGAATATGTCTCCTATCAGGTGCAGCAGCCGAATGTGATGCAATACCGACCGGTGCCCGGCCAGATCAACAACGTGGTCATCTCGCCCGGACAGCATTCGGCCTCCTTTGTGCTCGGCAGCCAGGTGCAGCAGGTCAGCGTGGGACATCCCAGCGTCGAGAAGGAGACACTCTTTGGCAAAGACACGCCAGGCGTCCAGTACGGCCAGGTGATCAGCGAGGATATTGGCAACATTAAGCGACCTGCCCCTGTGCCCTACAAGCCCACTGGCCCTCAGGAGCCACCGATGCCCACGAGCTATCAGCAGATGCCGAACGTCCAGCAGAACTCCAACTTCCACCAGAATGGAAACATGGCCACAGTTGGAACCTCTATGCCAGCCGGTTCTTACCAAGAGCCACCGCCAGAGGCGCCCAGTCCGTACCAGCAGCTGCCACTGATCGGTTCCAATATGCGACCATCGAAGAAGCCAGTGTCCCCGAAGCCAGAACAGCCCGCACCGTCTTACCAACCCACGCAGACGTCGACCCCACACCAGACGCCACCCACACGGCCGGCGGTGCATGCAGATGACACCAAAGATCTCCTGGTCTCCAGTAACATTCGCTTCCCAGTTCTGGCCGAGGAGTCCGTGGAGCTTGCCTCTTCGGCTGTTGGGCCCGGTCCGCCGGCCGGACCCCACATCAATGGCCATGCACAGCCGCTTAGCCTGCAGCAGATACACAACTCCAACCCAGTTGTCTTTCCCAAGGTGAAAGACGAGGAGACGCCCGGCGCCAACGTGCAGATCCAGCAGCACGAAGTGGTCAACCTCAACCAGCAGAAACAGCAATTGGTAAGTCCATCCGTAAAGCCATGGACCTTAATCTAATCTTGTGTGTTTCCATCCTTTAGAAATTCCCTGCCCAGCAGCCGGGACACGGCGAGCAGCCCTCTCGAGATATGGAGCCGCCTCCGCGCTACCCCACAACTTCTTCCGGGCCACAGGTTCCATCCACACCAGGCAACCGTCCTCCCTTCTACAATGAGTTCAATCGCAAGCCACAGGGTGGTCCACGGCCCAACAACTTGCCCAACATTCTGCCCCAGTTCCGGCCCAATGCGAAGATCTCCAACGGCCATCCGCCACCACTGAAGCAGGAGCCGGGCAACATTCGGCTGCCCACGCAGGGTATGAAGCGACCCTTCAATCCCTCTGCACCTCCCCATTTCGCCCACCGCCGACAGCCACTGCAGCAGCAGATGCTGCAGAAGCGCTATCCCATGAACCGCATCTCCGAGTATCCAGTGGGACCACAAGGTGTCGGCGGCGATATGAACAGACGCGTCTACCGTCTGCCGCCCTACGGCGGTCAGAACATGCCCTACCACCCGGATCACATCTACGCCCGTCGTCCCAATGGTCCAGGTCCTGCTATTGGACCAGTGCGATCCGTCGATGGCTACCCGGCCGAGCGACATGCCCCATCAGCCGGCTCTGACCCGTACCAGACCATCAAAGCTGAGGGAGCGGCCGACTTTGAGGAGGAAGATCTGGTCATCAACGATCCGCCACAGCCGGTGACGCCCAGCAAGGATCGCATGAGCGTGGAGGAGACCAAGCTGGAGCCCGTGGTTACACTGCAAATGCTGCAGTCCCAGAAGAAGGCGGTGAGCCTACCCGGAGATGACACCGGAGCAGGAGAAATTCAAGTTACGGCCGACAACGATCCACAGGAGGCGGAGGCCTCAAGCCTTAGTCAGCAGAAGTTGGACCCCAGTGGAATGTTCGTGGTGTTCCCCTTGAAAGGATCAGAGAAACAACAAATCGAAGGGGAGGCCCCTTCAGCTCCAGCGGAGTACCAGAACACTCCTTTCTCAGTTATTCGTGACCAGCCCCAGGAGCCGATACTGAAGAACAAGAAACCGCAGTCGCTGCAGCAGCAGAACAAGGCCCAGCAGATGCCCAAGGAGAAGTTCCCGTATCCGATCGAGAAGCCCGATCCATCGTACTCAGAGCTGAACTCGAATCCCGAGTCTCAGGGCCATGTGCCGGGCGTACTCATTGCTCCCCGCATTATCCACGGAGCCTTTGGTACCGGCACAGAAACCCCCATCGCCATTGCCTACACGCCCACAGAGCCCAGCGTCTTCCGACGGACGTCGGCTGCTGCGGACCAGGATCAGAAGTTCTCCAATATCAACCTGGCCTCGCCCGTGATCAGCGAGATCCGACAGGACACCCAGACGGAGGAGGGACTAAGCAGTGACTTTGATCTGCGCGGCCAGAACTACGAGAAGAACTTCATGGCACCCTTCTATCCCAGCGTAAGTCTGGGCGGAGCCAGCGGTGCTGCGGCAGTCAATCCCACACTCAACAACTGGAACATTGTACCCTCAACCACGGATCAGGCGATCTACGAGAAGAACAACATCAACCGGGCCGATGTGGAGCCTGCGGAGGAGACGATGGAAAAGGAGTCGGCCACAGCCAGCGCACTGACAGCGGAGAAGAATCCCGAGCTAGACAGCTTCCAGCCGCAGCTGCAGGGTGGATTTAAGCCCATTTATCCGCCAGGCTACCTGCACGTGGAACAGCAAATCGAGCAAGAAAACTCCAAGAACAGAGACCAAGACCAGCCTCTGGCATTGCCTCTGGTGGCGGTGGTCACCACGAGCACAGCGAAACCATTAACGGCAGCCGCCACCAGCAGCAGCAGCAGCAGCGGCAGCAGTTCGACCTCCACAACTACCACGACATCCACCACCAACCAGCCCGGAACAACAAAAGCTGCCGTCCCAACAACAATAACAACAACAACCCAAGCGCCAGCTGGCAGCGTTAAGCCCACGCTGCGCAAGAAGTCCACCTTTGAGACTAGCCTGGCGGCCCTCCTCTTCGGAGACGAAGACGAGGAGGATGGCGCACGCAAGTCAGCGGAGGTGCCGAAGGCCCAGGCCGGACCACGGAATGTGCCTCGGATGGGACCCCGAAGCCTGACGCTCAGCTAAGTACCCGAGGAGCCCCAAGGAGTTAGTTTAGTCCAATTTTAGTTTGTATTATTTATTCAAAGTTCTTGAAAGCAGGGAATCTGCTTTGAAGTAGACGATGTGGTAATCTAGTTCTTGTTCTACAGCTTATTGTTAGTCGTAAGCCCATATATAGTACATGCACCCAGCCACCAACGAACCATATAATCCCATTTACCTAACGACGTTACGACCTTTTGCGAGTCTGATTTGAATGTACGTACTTTCGATCAAAACATTTTCTCATTGGACTCCCGAATCGTCGGAAATGAGATAAAAGCTTTTCGTATTAATCCACTTAGCACAAACCTTAAATAGTACTCACAATTTGCAAGATTATTATATGTAATGTACCATAGAAATCAATGAAAAATAAACAAAATTCTGATATTATTATTTTTGAGATTTATTGCAATAACTGTATAACTAAAGTAAACTCCATAAAGTTGTAGTTATTCATTTTTATGATGATCTTCGTCTTTCGACCTGATTACGAAGAATATTGACTTCTGCAGGTGGTACTTGTATTTATTATACCCGATACCCGAAAAGTGATAGTGGATGTGTGTAACACCCAGAAGAAAGCGATTGCAGCCCCATAAAGTATATATGTACATATGTATATTCTTGATCAGCATCAATGGCGCACATGCATTCTCACGTACTTTGCGTGTACATATGATTGATAGGCGCTAAAACTGAATTTTATGTATTCTTCTGGTTTTCAGTCGTGAGCTTATTGACAAACTGACCACTTGGTCGTGGTGTTGCGGGGCAAACTTCCTTGGGGACGCTCCTGTTGATTTTTATACCCGGTACTCGAAGAGTATAGGGGTATATTAGATTTGTGGGGATAACGGTTGTGTGTAACGCACAGAAGGAAGCGTTTCCGACCCATAAAGTATATATATTCTTGATCATCATGAATAGCCGAGTCGATATAGCCATGTCTGTCTGTCTGTCCGTCCGTCCGTCTTCATTTGCGCCTATATCTCAGAGACTGTTAAAGCTAGAGTAACCAAATTTTGTATCCAATCTTCTGTGTTATCACACTACTCCGAATGTATTTCAAAATTTCGCCCCGCCCCCACAAAGGAATCATATCGGATTATTATTATAGCCAGAAGGAACAAATTAAATTTCAGTGGCTACCCAACGACAGCCAAGCGATTCCCTCTCTCTCTCGCACATACTTCCATGTCTCTTGTATGTAGTTTTACATGTGTACGTAAAAATGTAGCAGTCGACGTAAAAATTAAATGTAAATAAAAATGGAAACAGATAACTTCTAAAATATAAAAATACAGCATAGGGAGTCGAAATTTTTCATTTTGGTCAAAATTTAATTCGTCTCTTTTGCGAACATATAATTAATTAAATAAATCTTAAGCTCATATGTATACATCAATACGTACATATACATATGCAGAAGAGAGATGAAAACGAAGCAAAACAAATAAGCCAACAACTACCGACAGGTGGTGGATTTCTTATTTCCACCACTGTTCATGCGAAATGGATGAACAACAGCTCTGGCTGCCCCGGACCAGTGGGCAGAAGAGAGATGAAAACGAAGCAAAACAAATAAGGAGTCAACAAAACTTATCTAAGTCTAGAGTTTTATGCTTTAGCTCTACTCACTCCTTCTCCCCCCTATGGCTAGTGGATTGCTGCCATAGTAGAGAGATTCCCCCCCAATTATGATTGCGCCGGCAACCCTGCTGGCAGTGAAGATTTTCATGCTGTTTAAAGCAATGTAAACCAACAGCCCCATCAATTGTATCCAAGATGCTAGAGTTATAGTATATGTACAAATAAAGTCCCCATAGCGTTATGCAACACTGGCTCCCGTAACCTGCTGGTTCAGGCCAAGGTACGAGCTGGGTTACGTTACGCTATGCCAATTACGTATCGCCACCGCTGCATACTGACACAAAAAAAAAAAAAAAAGGGTAGGGTCACTAAGTTCATCTTGTCCTCCTACGAAAACAACCTGTACTGCTCTGCCGTCTATATGGACATACAGGAGGCATTTGATCGAGTCTGGCACGCTGGCCTGAAACACAAGATGAAACAATTGCAACCGGCAGCGTTATATAAAGTCCTGTCCCACTATTTGGACGATCGGACATTCCATGTTGCATGCACAGGCGGCGTCAAATCCGGAAGCAAATTGATTACAGCAGGCGTTCCACAGGGCAGTGTACTTGGACCAGTGTTATATAACCTATACACATACGAAAGCCGCTTCCATGCGACCGTGGTATGCTGTTGGCCACATATGCTGACGACACAGCAATCCTGGCCACTGGCGTGAACCAGCTCATGGTCACTAAAAAGCTTAACTGCTTCCTATTAAGCATATCGAACTGGGCAAGGCAATGGGGCATTACTATCAATGCCTCAAAAACCATGCACACAGTGCATTCACTGCGCTCGATTCAGCAGCCAGCGGCTGATTTACAGCCACACATTGCTGACCAGCGGATCAGCACAACTGCTGTGCACTCGTATCTGGGGGTCAAGCTGGACGCTAAGCTCCGATTTCATCAGCACATTACCAACGTCATTACTAAGGTCAGGACAAGGGTTCAAAAGCTGCACTGGCTCCTAAACTCTAACAGCAAACTAAACCTCCGTACCAAGGTCATGCTGTACAAACAAATGATTGCACCTATCTGGCAGTACACGTTGGCTGTATGGGGTCTCCTAGCCAGTAGCGCGGAATTTGGACGAATACAAGTTGTGCAAAACAAGACACTTCGCCTGATATGCAATACCCCATGGTATGTGAGGAACGAAACCATCCACAGGGACCTTGAAGTTGACACCGTTGAAGTAGTCTATGTGAAAGCGTGTAGTAGATATACGGAACGTATGAGATCCCACATCCAACATTGAGGCAGCCAAAGTGGTCAATGACCCTTATGTACCGCATCGATTATCAAGACTTCGGTATTCCGAGTTTCTTGGTAAACACTTACTAAAGGAACTCGCGAAACATGAATGGGATCGCGTGGAGATGATCCCAAACCAACGCCCGTACACGGAAGAGGAACAAATAAGCCACGACCGGAACATCGATGAAACGCGGAAGATGCTGAACAGGATGAACTGCCCAGTGTCGCCACCACAAGAGTTTAATTATTACACAGAAGTCATACTCCCAAGAAGAAGACTAATGCATCCTGCTCCCACAGCCACAATAGACTTGACGGTCAGCAGCAGAAGAAGGAGACTAGAGCAACTAGGACTAGCAGTCAGTGCTGCTTTAAATGATATCTCCATTGACCTGACGCTTGACCCACATTCGCAACACACCCAGGAAGGAGTACCTCGTCCGCATCGCGGGCGACAACTGTCATGACACACACCGAGCAAAGGAAGGCCACACCGAACTCCACTCGCCACTATGCTTCCACCATGCTGTTTCGTCCCTGGTTGCAGCCTGGTCGCACCACCACCACCTCCGATGTGCTCGCTCATTCTGCAATCGAGGGCAACACCACCTCCGATGCCCAGCCCATGGACGCGACCGAGCAGTGGGTGTTCGGTGTTCTCGTGCTCAGTGCTCTCGGTGCTGCACCTGGTGCAGAAAACTAACGACAGGAGAACAAAAAAAAAGGGCTATTGCGGATAGAATTTTAGAAAAAAAGGAGACAACAACTGTCGTTGGTCTGACATGTCGTTGACATTAGTCATCGCTCGTTCTGTGGTCATTTGCAAAAGAATTTTCAAGGGAACAAGACAAAAATGCAGAGCGGTCCCCATCATACACATCCGGACCCATTTTCAATGGGAACGGATCGACGACATTCAATGCCTACGGATCAGTGCAAAAACAATCAAGAACGATAGGAACACAGACAGAGGAGTCGGGGCAACCCTGCTGCCTTCATTACCCTTCCCCAGTCCCCACCCCCACGCCCCGCGTTACGACATTCCCCCCGCGCAATTGTACTCCCCTCCCCATCGTCCTCAGCATTCCTATCCACAACGCCACCACCAACGCAGTCGCAAGAGCTGGACAAGTGAGTTCATTTCATCATTACATTTTAATAATTTAATAAACCTTGTCTTTTCCTTTTTTTTTTTTGCAGTAATGCCTTCCTAGCATTGGGATGAGGTCCAAAAAATGTTTCTTGGACACCAGATGGCATTTTCCCCCAAATGGGATACCAGTTCGGCAGTTTGCGGTGGCCCCAGTCCAATTAACGGCGCGGGACTGCCTACAGCAGTCAAGATCATCCGGTGGTGGCACATTGGTGCTCCGCTGCAAGCTTTTA
Source organism: Drosophila azteca (assembly GCA_005876895.1). Lineage (NCBI taxonomy): Eukaryota > Metazoa > Arthropoda > Insecta > Diptera > Drosophilidae > Drosophila > Drosophila azteca. The sequence goes on from VCKU01000004.1 coordinate 22,614,590, forward strand.
AACTCCACAATTACTTACGTCTTTCACAATTTACTTTTTGGCCGCCGTAGTCTACTTTACGGTGGCGGGAGCAATTGGCTACTTCGCTGTCTTGGACTTGGCTTCGCTTTCACGGTCTCATTTTCTCCATTGGGGGCCAATTTGGCGACTGTGGTGGCCAACGGCTGCGCAGCCAACAGAATGGCCAAAATGTATGCGAGTAGCTCGGTCGCTACTATGTGGGACGTGTCGCACATAGTGCCGAACATGTCGCAAAAGCACGGAGTAGCTATTTGCTCGGCTTTGCGGTTGCGCCTACACGCTGGATAACCACAATGATAAACTGGAGTATTTCTCCAGGTACTATCATGATGTGGTGGAGCCCTCGCTGACGGCGGATATGCGACTGCGGTGCGGCGCGGAAATGTACCACTTTCTGCGGATGATACGCAAGTATTACAGCAGGTCCTCCCAACCTTTTCCTATGCAGCACGTAAATTGACATTTTGGAGAAGGTTGGGAAGGAGGTCAGCACCAGAGCCAATAATCCGAGCTTCTCGTCAACGCCGGCACCAGTTCCAAAAATCTCAAGGAGATATGGAGCCAACATTTCAATTTTAGGTATTCGGTGCCGACGGAATCATCAACCAATCCGAATTTTCCAAAAATAAGGCGAAAATGGTAAGCAACGTCCAGCTTAGCTTCCATTTATGAGAAGCGCAGAGAAAGACGGAAGACGAACTGTTTAACACTAGAGATGACACTGACACCTAGTGGTGATTCAGCTAGTTATCTCTATAATGTATAAAATTGTTTTCGGTCGTCACCCGATGGACGACCATATCTGATCGCCAATAGTTTCTGTACATAAATTCTTGTTCATTTTCGGCGCATCGACCGGTGTATGTTTTGTTACTTAAATGTCGAAAATGAAACAATAAATACTCACAATAGCAACAACAGGCTTCTGTTGCGTCTTCTGGTACTTTACGAAGCCATTCCTTAATTTTAATGTACATATTTAAAATATGTTGAGAATGAAACATTCATATTTTTATCACGTGAATCCTCGACGCAAGGCTCCCATCACGAATGGCTCAAAAGCTATGTAGCTCCGATACTTTTAATGCAGCAGTAAAAGAAGCTGAATGGATTTTTATACCCGGTACTCGAAGAGTATAGGGGTATATTAGATTTGTGCGGATAACGGTTGTGTGTAACGCACAGAAGGAAGCGTTTCCGACCCCATAAAGTATATATATTCTTGATCAGCATCAATAGCCGAGTCGATATAGCCATGTCTGTCTGTCCGTCCGTCTGTCCGTCTTCATTTGTGCCTATATCTCAGAGACTATAAAAGCTAGAGCAACGAAATTTTGTATTCAGGCTTCTGTGTTATCACACTACTCAAAGTATGCTTCAAATTTTGCCCCGCCTCCTTCCGCCCCCACAAAGGACGAAAGTCTGTGGCATACACAATTTTGAAGATACGAAAAAACGCAGAATCATAGAGAATGACCATATCTATCAGAGTGTTGAATCTGGATCAGATCGGATTATTATTATAGCCACAATGAAGAAAACCATTTCGAAAGTCATCATTCCCTCTCGCTCTCTCTCACACGCGACCCTATCTGCTTTCCCCATTCGAATTTTTTGACGCCTAGTTCTCAGAGACTATAAGAGCTAGAGCAACCAAACTTTCTATCCAAGTTCCTGTGATATCGAACCAGCACGAGTTTGTTTCAAAATTTTGACACGCCCCCTTCCGCCCCCACAAAGGACGAAAATCTGTGGAATCCACAATTTTTAAGATAAGAGAAAACAAAAAACGCAGAATTATGTAAAATATCCGTATCTATCAGATTGCCGAATCTGGATCATATCGGATCATTATTATAGCCAGAAGGAACAAATTAAATTTCAGTGGCTACCAAACGGCAGCCAAGCAATTCCCTCTCTCTCTCGCACACACTTCCATGTCTCTTGTTTGTAGTTTTACATGAGTATGTAAAAATGTGGCAGCCGACGTAAAAATTATATGTAAATAAAAATGGAAACTGATAACTTCTAAAATATAAAAATACAGCATAGGGTTCGACTTAATTTTTTTGAAATTTTCCATTTTGGCCAAAATTTAATTCGTCTCTTTTGTGAACATATAAATAATTAAATAAATCGTAAGCTCATATGTATAAATAAATACGTATGTACATGCTGACTGAGTACCGGGTATAAAGTAGAGCCGCGGCCATTGCCGCGGCTCACAACGTTCCCTCTCGTTTTATATATGTTTCTTTGCTTGAATGAGAATTTTTCATATTTTATGAGAAAATCCACTACACAATGTTCCTTGAAATATGCTAAAATGGCAGCATCGATTCTCGTCGTCGCCACAGATCCAACGGGACTTTACCGTTCACGCTTTGCGCTGTTTCGTTTTGGGCACGGCACAGTGGGACGGATTACACATTCACTAGACGAAGAAGTGTAGGACATTTTTATGGGATAAAAGAAAATGTCAAATTGAACTGTAGAGGTAAATAGCTTAATTGCAAGCAATGCTACAAAAAGCCCTCTGTTGAGTTAAAGTGTAGCGAAGAAGTTTCGCGTAAGGAAAATATCTACAGCAAAGATACGTGATTCGACGAATATGCCCTTCTGGAACGTGAATATGATTTATGAGATGCGGTTAGCCATATAATGCATTGGCTTAAATATGAAAGTATTTAAACTTGAAGAATTTTTGCATTTTTCGTATCAGTCAAAATGCGCGCTGTCTCGCTCGCACGAAGTTATGAGAATACCCTACAAACAATTAAACTAATGTGAAGTCATGAATGACATACATTATGTATTATTGGGCATCTTACAATTTATATTGTATTTAGATAGTGTGCAGTTCTTGTTTCGCATCTGAAAAAAACGGCCGTTTTGTTCAAATATATTCTATACAATTCAATTTGAATTCAAAATGTTGCGTAGATTCCGCGCTGCTTTCCCCGCAACATCCCCGAAATATTTTACATTTTACGTTACAAATTCGATGGGCATGCAACATTCTGCAGTACTACAGTACAAGCGTAACATTCGTGTAGAATGTGTATTTCTACATATGTATAATAACCCAATTCGTGTAGAACGTATATGTATTTGTACATGTAAATAGTCGATTACAACAGATTTCAGTCAGTTTCAATGGATTTCATCTGATTTGAACAATTGAAACCGATTGAAGTCACTTGAAACAGGCTGAGATAGATTGAAACAACCTAAAAACAATTTAAACCGATTTCAAAATTCGCTAAAAACCCATTGAAGATTCTTCAGGTCGAACAGTCGGTCGCATTTCTATATCTGTATTTATTGATTGAGTACAATTCAGTTTTACAGTTTTACAAAATTCTTCGTGTGTATTAATGTTATTCTTTCTTCGATTTTATGATAGTTAAAATCTGAAACTGAGTCGTATATATATATGTATTTATGTATGTATGTATATGTCTGGGATGGACTGTGATAATATAATATAATACTTATACATGTTATACACCTTATACACATTGGGTATATGTAGGTGTATAAATGTGTTTGATTGGCAACCGGAAATGAATTTTAAATTCATGATTTTGTAATGTTTGGCCTCACATAGAACCCATTTAACAAGACGATGCAATGAGGTTGAAGTGTTATATGCTCAAATGGACGACATCAATTTCATAACAATCTTCTACGGATTAACTCCTTCTGAATGGTATGTACACATATCATGCCTTCTTTATTTACTTATGCATTTATGTATTTATGTACACTCACGTGATCTTAATTAATTTCTCTGTTGAACAGTTTCTACGCTGCTAAAGTAAGTTGCTTCAGTTGGAGCCAATCGATATATGTATACTCATTGGTTTTCGATACAATAATCAAATCTAGAATATTTTTACTATCCTTTGTATAATGGAAACTACTAGCCGATTCATATAGGGTGACTCAGTCTTAGCCTTTTCGCTTTTGAAATATGTATACGTTTTTCTGGTAATTGAGAGTCTAATTGTAGCCGAATTAAATCAAACATACATATCTATACGTAAGGATACCAATAAGTAGGTGTATAAGAATCAAAGAAAAATAATAATAAGCACGCTTTAAATTTTCCAATCGATGCTGCTTTTTTGGATGTATACAAATGTATTTATTTTCAAAAACTAAAACTTAAAACCTACGCCGAAATAAAGCCCGTTCTTGAATATTGGCCAATGATAATGGTTCTCGAATCGGGGACCAGTTCTGTACAGTTTTCGAGGGAAAAATGGGGGCGTTCAAGTCTTACAACCTCACGTTGAAAAGTCTACATAATAGATATTTAACTTTGACCTTAAATGGTAGCTAATAGTTACAGTTTAAAATGTATGTATTGCAATATGCCATTATATATAAAGGTGTATATTTGTATTTAGATTTTCTTGTATGTATAATAATTGTGTAGACATAACCGCTTTTATACAGAGTTTAGACAACAAAATCAAATAAATAAATTGATATAACGTACATATGTATGTGTATGTGTATGCATAAAGAATAGCTATGCCATTTCGTAGGAGTATACCAGCGACAGATTTGATTAGGTTTAATTAGAATAAATACTTTCCGCCCAGTGGCGTATGCGTATGCACTAATTTAGCATAAAATGTATAGAAAATGTAAATTTGAAGGACTAGGAACCAGTACGATGTACGATATACGATATATGATTATGCTTAGGTAATATGCATACAAAACGATATATTAGACACAATTCTCGAAACTAATACAAACGAATCGGTTACTCTTATGCTCTCTTGGCAAAACATTCTTAATTTGTAATAGAATAATTTGGCTTATCTGCAATTGCAATCTGCTCTATACACATGATAGTACTATACGATGTGATACGGTGGCTAAAACTATATTAAAACTATATTTTAATTGTTTTGATGTATTCTCCCATCGAGTGGTACTCGTACTGCCGGCTATGAAGGACATTTGAATCTCATTGAGGACATTTACAACGCATTAAATAAACAAATTTATAAAGGAATCTGTGGCATGGCTTAAACTATCCTGCGGCTATCCGCCCTGGCCGCTGCTCATCACTTGATGCTTCTTCTTGTCGAATATGGGCAGCTTCGACTTGACCGCTCCCTCGCACACCATCATCCGCTGGTGGGCCGGCTTCTTATCCAGATCGAAGCACAGGGCATCTGGGTTCAGGTGTCGCTTGAAGTCCGAGTAGCGGCGCGACTCATACGAGAGGTAGTTGGAGCCCAGGGCTGAGGCAGCCACAGCCGCGGCCAGAGTCCCATTGCCGTTCCGATGGTGCATGGACGGCGGCGAAGAGTCCTGCCTCTTGCGCTCAAAGTACTCGACAATCTTGGCTATTTGCGCCGATCGTGTGCTGGGCAGGGCCGTGAAGGAGCGATCGTCCCAGAGCAACGAATCGGATCCCGCCAGGCTGCTGATGTCATCCGAGCTGTCCGTGTAGATGGAGGAGGTGCGATTCTTGCAATACAGCAGCTGATTCGTGGCAAACGGACTGCGCTGCAGCAGCGTGTGTATCTCAGAGTCGAGGGCCAGGCGATTTATCAGTCCGGCCGTGGCTGCCATCTGCGGATCGCTGACATTTCCACTGAGGAGGGCATGATGGCAGGTGTAGCGACGTTGGTGCGGACGCGGTGCCACAATTTCGGCATCCAGGTCATCCATGGAGTCCAGCGCCGTGGACGACGATGTGTTGGTGCCAATCACTGCGGGATCGTTGTCGATCAACAGCACTGACGATGAGGTCGAGGAGGTGTCATTGAGCAGGTGGTTCTGCTGCTGTTGTTGGGCAGCGGCGGCTGCTGCGGCCACAGCAGCATTCGATGTTGAAGTCGCATAGTAGCAGCATCGACACAGACTCGCCAGCTTATCGCTAAAATCAGTTAAAGACTAGTTAGGATTCAATTCAAAGGATTGGGATGCCCTGTGCAAACACTCACTTGATTTCACTGCTTGCGCTGCCTGCTGCGTCGAGCATTAGCTGCGTCTTCAACTGCTCGTAGCAGCAGTTGCTGCTACTGCTGGCTGCGCCGCCGCAACCAAACCCCAACGACGCGATCTCGTGGAGCTGCCTGCTGAAGCTGTTGTTAGTAATGGCCGCGTCCGACTCCTCGTTGAAGCACGAGAAGAAGCCGCTCTCGATGGAGTCGCGCCGCGTCAGGTTCGTCTTCAGCGTCGACAGCTTCATCTCTTCGGCGTTTTTCAGTTCTTCCAGCTCTAGATCGGTACATGATGAAACTAAAGCAGCCGGAGCCGAGCAGCCGGACAGGGGTGTGGGCGAGGCGACTGCTGTGGCCGAGCCGCTGCCCGAAGGCAGATCTTTGGACTTCTTTCCGCAGTCGGTCAGGTCCTCGCAAGAGTTGGAGTCCGCGACGGCAATTGTGGAGGCCGTCAGCGTGACCGTCGAGGCACTGGCCTTGAGCAGCGTGCTGGTCTCGAATTCACTGGCACTGCTCTTTATGCTGGTGCCACTGGGGCCACCACGAAACAGGGGATGCGTGTAGAGGGAGTTGGCGCGGTACTTGCGGGCCGCGGGGACTGTGGAGGGGCGCACAGCGCTGTCGTCGCTGCTCGACTCGGCATCGGCACAGTTGCCGCCTCCGTCAGGATCCTCGCCCTCAGAGTTGCAGTCATCGCAGTCGTCGTCTTCCGCGGGTGGAGCTTCCTCCGCTGCCGTGGCTGGCACTGCCGCTGCATTGCTGACCCGTTGGGGCAGCTTCAGCTCCATGGCGCTGTACTTGCGCGTCATTTGCGGCGAGACAGGCAGACTCTTTGGTTCACTGGGCGTCGCTGGTGTCGCCGCTGCTTTGGGAGCTGCCGCTTCACTGCCGTCTGCTGGCGCTGTGCCCTGGGCCACGGCCTTGCTCTGCATGGCAGCGAGTTCCTTGAAGAACGGGGCCAGCATCTCGAAGCACGAGCTGAACAGATCGCCCGCTCCGGCGGCATACGTCTTTGGATTGGCGCCCAAGATCTTCTTGACGCCACGTAGCTGCGCCAGCGCTTCGAACGGATTGGGCTTCGTGCCGCTATGGTCCTTGTTCGTCTCCGGCTTGTACTGCGGATCCTTCAGGCACATCGTCTCGCCCACCTTGCGCAGCGTCAGCACGGCAGAAACTGGTGGCGGCAATGGCGGCGGCTCGGGCACAACAACCGCTGGCAACAGGACGGCGGCCACAGAACTGCCGGCGGGGACTTGTCGGGGCGGCGTGGGCGAGTGCGTGGAGGACCGCTGACGCTGCATCTGGTGGCAGCGCGCCTTGTCACTGGGCGACGTGTGCATCGGGAAGTGGATGATGTTCTCGCTCAGCGAGCGCCGATGCAGCAGAATCTCGGCCTCCAGCTTCTGGGTGGCTCGACGAACGCGCGACTGCAACATGTGATCGTCGAAGCCGTGACTTCCGGCCGATCCATTCGGCGTGCCCGGCAGCGCGGCCGAAGCTGACTTAATGGGAAAACGGAACCCTTCCTCGTCCACGTCTCGCAGATGGCGCGGCGTCAAAGTGCCCGCTGGCGCTGTGCAAATGGTGCCCACTGTCGGGGCAGAGGCCAGGGCAGCTCTCGGGGCATGTTCGCTGTCACTGCTACCGGGCGAGCAGTTGATCAGCTCCAGGGAGCTCAGCGGACTGGCGCCCGCCGACGACTCGTGCTCGTACTTCTCCAACAGCAGCGTCAGCTTCTTGGTGGCATCGTGGAAAGTGGGTCGACTGTTAGCATCGTACTGCAAACGAAGATTTATATAATATAAGTAAGGAATTGCAGGGATTACGCTGCAGCACTTACGATGCAACAGTAGAAGGCCAGCCGCAGCAGCACCGGCGGCGTGTCCATGGGACAGAGCTCCACAAAGGCGAGATAGTCGAGGCCAAAGGAGGATGTGCGCGGCATCATGTCCGGATCGGCCTCGATGCGCGCTATAATCTCGCACTGGATGATGCCGAAGGAGAAGATGTCGCTCCGCTGATCGTACCACTGGCCCTTCAGGCACTCGGGACTGACCCAATACGGCGAGCCGACTGTCTCCAAGCGCGACTTTCTGCTGCGAACAAGAGGATGAAGATCAGTTTCCGATCAAGGCGAATGCTCAAGGATCCACTTACGATTTCACTGGTATCTTTGCGGCTAGACCAAAGTCCCCCACGACGGCTTCATACTGATCGTTGGCCAGATTGCGTATAAGTACATTCTGAAAGGGCATTCAAATTATCATTTTCAGCTCTGCTCGGAACTGGGGACTGGGGACTGGGGACTCACCTTGCTTGTCAGATCCCTGTGAAAGATGCCGGCATCGTGGACATATGCCATGCCCCGCGCTATACCCAGCGCCAGTCTTATCTTCTGCGTGGCGCTGAGCACCACCTCCTTGTTGGCCAGCAGCTGCTCCAGCGAGCCGCCGTTGATGTACTCGGTCAGGGCGTGCAGCTGTCCCTCCTGCACGCAGACGCCCATAAAGCTGCAACGAGAACGAACAAAGGGTGGGGAAAAGCGTTAAGCAAAAACTTTTCCAGTGTCGCAAAAATAAGTTTCACTTTCAATCACATCCCACACCACCACACCGCCGTGGGAGGCAGTGCCACTGCTGCAACTCCCTCAACTTCAACTTGGCATTCCGATTGCTTATCGCCGTCCGACATGCAATCAGCCAGTAGCCACCACCACCCCCACCCCTCTCTGCCCTCTGCCTGCTTGACTTTTGTTTTGATTGTAATTCGAATCCCTCGATGCGGCAGGAGCACGCAACAACAACAAAGAGTGAAAGTTTCTCCAGTTTGCCAGTTCCCTTGTGTCCCTTGTGCGTCTGTGGTGTGGCATTCTAGGAGCCCTAATTGGCAGCAAAGAGACTCCTTCGGGCAGAGTAGCCATCTCCATTTCCTGTTTCCAGCCAATGTCAATGACTCCGAGATACGACTCCGACACGAAGAATGCCGCCTCAACAACTAACCCATTACTGATTTCCGTCAGTTTACAGTCCCTGCAGGATGAGGTGAGGTCATCTCTGTAGGCTCTTGGCTCAGACCGGAACTGTAAGCTTATTAGGAACGCAAGCAAGACATACAAAAGTGTCAACGCATGCGTCTGCCGCTCCTCCTTGCCCCTCCCTTTCCCCCTACTCCTTTCTGCTGTTTTGTGTGCAGTCAGGTGGAAAAGGTTAAGTGCAGCCAGACACCAACCAGGCCCACAAGGCTCCGCTCTTCGCTCTCCGCTCTCGGAGGCGACAATGAACTTTGCTTGGCTCTAAAGCATGTCAAGTTGCATCATCCGACAGCAGCGGACGACACTCTACGTGGAGGGTACTTCACGGGGGTATATGGTATATGGAAATGTGGTATATGGCCAACCGATTTGCGCATGTGATTTAAATCCCGTGCAGGTGTTCAATAAATCGTAACATTCCGATAAGGTGCCTCCTGGCAGCTCGCTTCAAATTCGTCTTTTGTGTCGATTGTGTTCTAATCAGTTTCCGTTTTGTTTTTTTTTTTTGCAGACGGGGCTTATCTGTGGCACATGCTAGGGCTTCGGTCAGTGGCCAAAATCATTTGTGCCATCATATGCCAAATAAAAGAATTCTCGAAATGCTCTGCCGTCCGTCGTGTGCCTGATAAGGTTTATCGCCCCGTCATGGCTCCAAAGCAGTTCGTCCGTTGTATAATCGGGCCAGTCGTAAAGGTGGCGTCTGAAAGCCATGATATACGGCCCAGGGCTAATTCGATGGGGCCATTTATTTTCACTTAGAAATCAAGAGTTTGGGGAACACTAAAAATTAATTTCATTAGGTTAACCTCAAAACATCAAAACGTTAATAAATTTCGCAGTCTTTTGCGGCGGCCCATCAGTTCCCCCAGCGATAATTGCTTGCAGCACGCAACCAAAACGGCCTGTCATCCCAGCCCCCCCTCATCCACCCACCCCAAACGTATCCTAGCCACTGACACCTTGTCAGGCTGCCAATAAGGCTGACAGCCTGCCACTGCCACTTGCTGCCAGCCCCTTGCTGCCTGCCTGCCTTCCCGTCTGTCTGCTTGCGGTTCTCCAGGGTGCGTACCTCTGAAGGGGGGCATCAAGCAAGTACACCCCTTTACTCAGGGGATTCCCCAGTATTTACATACACAGCAAACGCACTGCAGAGTGAACCGATTGCCATAGAGAATGCCATTTTGATTACTTATAAATATAGTCGCCATATCTGCAATAGTGAATCATTTGTAAGGCTTCAGAGATATTCTTCGCATAAACAACTAGCTACAGATTGATGTGGGATGATGGAACAGGGAAATAGATCCTCTACATCAGTGCTCGGCACGCATACACTCAATGCGCTGATGTGTGTAGCAAAAACCCGAACATCCCAGCGGGAGAAATCGGTTTATTGCTTAACACAGGATAGCAAGAGCCGAAGTCGCATAGCCGAAGGCACACGAAGGCCATCTACATCGCTTAGAGCATGGGTGGTGCACACGCTATGCATCTTGTTTTAAGCATTCTCTTCTTCTCCCAAGGACCAAAGAAGTACCCACAGCTGCTTTGAGTAATGCCTAGTCCCATGTTCACTCCTTAGAGCCCTCACTGTAGCCACATGCAAATGGGGTTGGTGTTGGCTGTGACAGCCTGTTGAATCTGCTTTTATTGACTTTGCGTGGTTATGCGGCGTTACGAAAGATATCAGCCCAGAAATAGAGCTATCAGCGCGCATTAGCTGAGCTTTCAAAACACCCACCCCAATGGAGAAATCTATCGGGTTACAGGGGTCACAGTTCACACTCGGGGAGAGATTGTGCATCAGCAATCAATGGCGTGGCAGACGGCAGACCGCAGGTAAGAACATAATCCAGAATATACAAAAAGAGAGAGAGTTATTACACTGCATAAAAAATAGATTGAAATGTCTTGCATTGGAGTGGAGGGCATGGACCCTTTTGATGAGCGAGTGTGTGTGTGTGTGTGTGTGTGGGGCAGACACATGTCAGTCGTAATGACGATGACGCGCCCTTCAGACAGGCCCAAAGGGTCTCCCGGCCTGAGACGCGTCTAATCTGGAAATGAAGTTATCACAATGCCCCCAACTAGACGTCGGCTCAAACTCCCTTCGAGGTGTTGACAGTCTCCGACTCCCACTCCAACTCCAACTTCAAGGCCTGGCGGCTCCGAGGGTTGTCTGTCTGTCCGTCTGTCTGTCCGTCTGTCTGTCCCTGGCACACCTTTCCTTGGGTTTCCGCCTGGGTTCGTGACCATGAGAGCCATTTGCATAGCCTGCGCTGCAGCGCAGGGATTTACGGTTCTAATTCAATTTATTTCACTGCGTGATGCACGATTAGCGCCTCGAGTGCCACAGTCCCTGCCCCAGCCCCTGCCACTCTTCTACCTTTTGCCCATTAGCGGCGGCTTACATTAATCGGCTTTAATGCGCGCACTCGAAGGGGAAATCTGTTGACAGGAATGTTTCAATTTGGTTCAACACAAAGAACGTTCTCGATTTAAGTAAAGCCAGATTTTTGTTATGGCCAAAACGGCCTTCGATTGCATTTTGTTAATTGGGCAATTAATTCATTTTGCGATTGCTATTTTTGGCAGCCCCCCCACCCAAAAAAGAAGATTAATTATCGAGTGAACAGCCGCGGGTTTCCATTTGCCGTAAAAATGCAAATCAGGGAGCAACAAAAAAGAGTGCTATCTGCTGCTGCTGCTATCCCTGTGGCTAGCTTGTGGCTGGGTCTGGCAAAGGGCCTCGTTTCTTGGTAAGAGGAGCCCTGCTTGCAGCAGGAAATGAATGCACGTTGAGTGCCTAAGCATTTGCCCACTTCACAAGGAAGGCAGGAGGAGGAGTTGCAGGCGGAGGAGGAGCACGAGGAGCAGGCCCTGCAGCTCCAAAGCAGGAAGCGAGAACTACTCGAGCGGCTATAAACCTTTTTCGGGGGCCCAGCGAAGAAGAAATTCGTTCATTGTTCTCTTTCTTGCGTTTAGATTTTCAATTTGTTTTTGTTCTTTCTGAATGCATTTTCTTTTTTTTGGCCCGTTTCGTTTCTTTTGGCTTTGAGGCAAACACATTTCAAATGTGTTTCTCTTTGGCGTTTTCCATGGAAACGTCTCAGAGAGCCGCAGCGGCCGGCATTTCTCTTGCATGTTGCAATGAACGAAAAAAAAACAACCATAAATTGACACGTTTGCACGTTTCCACCCAGAGAAAGAGAGACAGAGAGAGAGAGAGAGAGAGACTGCCCCAATGGGTTTCCCAGACATCAGAGTCGGTCCATGGGTCCATGGATTGGCTAATGAAATGCAAAATCCCGCTTGGAATTCTCCTCCATTCAATTACACAAATTTCTTGTTGGAAGAAAAATCGAACTGGAGCATAAAAGCATTTTGCGCTTAATTGAAAATTATTACCACAACATCAGCAGCAGCAGCAGCCAGAGCAGCAGCAGCAACGACCGCAACAGCAGCAACATTAACGGCGGCAGCAACAGTTGCAACAGCAGCAACACAAGAGACTGCGGCACGATCGTCGGAGGAGGTTAAAAGGTTGACACAAAAGCAAACAAAATGCGCTTTTAGCCGAAACTGCAACAAGACAGCAACCCGCCCAAGAGACTCCCAGCAGTAGCAGTAGGCCCGCAGGGCGTGGCAATGGGCGTTATAAATGGTCCTAAACGTTGCCAACTGCAATTACGGCAGTACCATTCGGCATTTGATCATTGGGTGGGCGAGGGTGGAGGCGGGGAATGGGACTGCTAGGAGTCTGTGGGTTACTGCTGGATGCTGGATTTCGAAATGAAATGATTGAATTTTTTGGTTTTTCAATTAGAAAAATATGCAAAACGTGATGCGAAAATTATGCAGATTGCAGCTGCTGTTGCCGTTGCCGTTGCTGTTGCAGTTGCTGTTGCATCCAGTAGTGGCTGCAACATATTTGCCTGCCACTTCCTTTTCTTGTTCCAGGACCCCAAAGAGATTGCTGACCGATTTCCGAGCCCCCAAAAAGAAAGCGCCGCTGCCGTTGCTGCCGCTGCTGCTGCTGCCGCTGCTGCTGCATCGGGGAGCAGTACGAGTATTGCATAAATTTGAATATCTAATGCTGTGGCGCTTTTTGTTGTGCAAAATTGATTGAAGTGTATTGAGATTGATTGAAAGTTGATGACATAATTTTGTTGGTGGCAAAAACACAAAAAGCACACAAAACGGACAACAGACAAAAGCCAAACGCAAATTGGAAGTGAATGTTGGAGAGCCGCAGAGCCGCAAACATAGACATAACTACACTCGGAGAAAACTGTGGCCTAGTAAAAAGAAGAAACACACCTAAATAAAATTTCAGCCTGCTGCTGATATTCTTCTCGCTGTGCTTTTGCTCTCTCGTTGCTTTGCATGCCGTTATTCTTGGCAGTTCCTATTGCTGCATTGCACTCGTGTGTGGGTGCGAGAGAGTGTGCATTTTGAGAGAGACTCGCTCAGAGAGCGGATCGTAAGAGCGAGGCAATGAAAAATTCAATCGGACCTGCATTTTTTTTTGTTTTTGTTGAATTCTTGTGAATTTTTTTGGTGTTTTATAGACTTTGATTTAAATATAAATTTAATAATAATTTCATAATGTTAACAAAAAAATAAATATAAGTCTCTTTAATACGGAAAATAATTAATCCAAACTTAAATCACTTTAAAATAAAAATAATAATTTAATTTTATTGGAATTTAATTCAAAAATGCAATATATATTTTTTAAATATTTTAAAAATGAAAATAATTGAAAAAAAGTGTTTTCGCTTATGAAAATTATGGAAATATTTTTCTTATTTAATAAAATATTAATTTAAAATAAATAAATTTCAAAAAATTGCAATTTCCACTCCCCTGGCCCATTGCTATAAGTTTTTCCATTTGTAAATATTATTCAAATTTCAGGGAATTTTTTTCTCTGAGTGTAGAGTCTCTGCGGCTGTTGGCGGTTGGGTGTTGGGTGAGAAATGTTTTATGGGGAAAACAGGCCGACACGTTTATAGTATAATCCATTTTATGGCTTTATTTCAAATGCGGAAGTTGACAATTACAAAAACTAAAACATATATCATATCATATACAATATTTATGTACATGTGTGTGTGTGTGTGTGGAGTATAAGCCCCTCTTCTTTGAGGAGATAATGCCTTGAAGAAAGCTGTTAAGCTAAATGCACTCGTGAGTCGCGGAGTTTATATGTTTTGTGCTGTGCCTGCACGCAACTATAAACTGAAATGGATGGAATGCAGTCCCCCTCCCCCAGTGCTCATTAAATTCCCATCTGTATCTGTATCTGCATTTGTATCTGTCGCTGTCGCTGCCTCTGACAACATATTACTCATTTTTCGGCATGTTATGGATATGTGTATCCTTCTCGCATATACAATACACAATACACAAGACAGACAGACAGAGGGGGGTTGGAGGGGGGACAATGTAACTTTTTGTGAGTTCAATGACTGGCAATTGCGTTAACAGAGACGAGAGACGAGAGACTCCCGCCCCCCCGCCTCCCCACTGGCGAGACATAAAGCATTACCAAAAATAAATAAAAATCCGTTCCAATTTTGGGTCAATGAGTTTGGCATTCGTTTTCGTAGCAGCACTCGAAAGATTATGCATCATGCAAACCCACCCCCCCCTCGAAACCCCCTCAAGTAATTATGGATTCACAATTTGTATACCTCTTCCACCAAACAGTTTAGAGCCTCCTAAATATAGAGAGTTCTATAAATAGCGCTCATCGGAAATGAATGTAAGCCGAAAGAAAAACACCTTTTGACGTCAATGGCGGTGGTGTGCGCAGATCGGTGTGCACTTCGGAACGAGTATATTAATGAAATTGTGTGTGTGTGTGTGTGTGTTGTGCGACAACATTTATCTACTCGCAAGAGGCAGGAGGCAAGTGGCAAGTGGCAAGAGGCCGTGTGTTGATCATCAATCAGAAATTAACCCAATTTAGCTTTCTTGGCCATGTAATGGCATCGATACAAGAGGCAAGGCAGCTTCAATTATCGATAGATAGACAGCAGCCCGTGTGCCGTGCCGTGTGTCGTGCCACACAAACATGAAATGTTGCACTGATAAAAGTGCAGCCAGCAACCAGATAGAGCAGTCACAGTCACAGCCAGTGCTGCCAGACTGCCTCCAGCCACATATCCATTAGGCAATAAAGAGAAATGTTTATTTGGCCCGCAATCATGACACGCTCTCTTTCTGCCACTGACACTGCCACTGCAACTGCCTGTAGATGCTGCCAGTTGCAACTTGTCAAAGTCTGGGGATAACTGTACAACAAATAAAGGAATCAATTTTGGTATTTGCTACCGTCTAGAGACACCCATCAAACGCCATGTTAATTACACACACTCATGAATCTATTTGGGGCAATTTACGAAGCATTTTGCTTAATAAAATACACTCATTAAATTGTCAGCAATTTTGTGCTGAGATTCTGGTGCCATCTTTTCGCCCCTCAATTTATTGGCAAGCATTTCATAAAAGTGAGGGCCAACAGCCAGCCAGGGAGGCAGGGGGAGTCGCTGCCGCCTTAGTGTCCAAGCCAAGACAAATAATGGGCCGAGACAACAATGCACGGCATGCCACACTACGCTTCCTACATGTCTGAGCTGAGTGCAGCTTGTGGCAGACACACACACACACAAGAGTGCCGGGTGACCTTCAACTTAATGGCTGCAATCGACACTTCCAATTGAGTGCCGTCCGACCTTGTACCCTCGGAATGTTGTGGGGCTTTACCAA
Organism: Drosophila azteca; assembly: GCA_005876895.1. Taxonomy (NCBI): domain Eukaryota; kingdom Metazoa; phylum Arthropoda; class Insecta; order Diptera; family Drosophilidae; genus Drosophila; species Drosophila azteca. The sequence goes on from VCKU01000004.1 coordinate 22,630,394, forward strand.
ATTATGATTGCACAACATCCCATCCCATCCCATGGAGATCATCTTCACCTGCTGCGCCGCCGCTGCATTCCCCATAAATGAGGTCAAGCCTTTGGTTGCAGCTGCAGCTGGGGATTTCCGCATAAACGGAAGCCCCAACAGATCTCTCACATCAGATCTCAGGTCTCGGGAGTGCGAATACCAGAGCGGACCATTAACCCCGACCCCGCACCGACTCTCGCGCACACATTTTGCATGCCAGCAATTTGTCAACATTTGCCCACGATTTATCACCTGCTTAGCATCGCACCGGGGCACAGAGATCAAAGAATTTCCAGCCCATTGTTTGTGCTCTCCTAATGAGCCGGGCCAAGACAAGTCGAGCCACAGTCGACCAAAAGTTGAGTACTGTGACACGTCTTACTCGGGCTTACACGCGTTAAATGAGCGTTTAAATGGCTCTAAGCCAATAGGCAACCAGCTCCAAGCCACACTCCGTGCTGTTCTGTTCTACACCTTTCTGTTCTGTTTTGTTGCCTGCCACAACTGTTACAAATTCAGTTAATGGAAAAAACGACATGTGGGAAAAGTTCTTGCGGCAGAAACCGAAGACTAAGATACTCTGAGACATGACAGGCTGGTAAATGTTACAAGCTCTTCAAATATCATCTGACTCGATTGATAGGTAAACATAGTATATATATGAATACATATCTTAAATGGGAGCATAGAAGTTTGCAAAGATACGAATAATCTCTAGTGTTCCATAAACCACAAGCTATAGCCCATTCCAATGATTGGGAACTGTCTTAAAACCAAAACAAGCGGCAACACTCGATTAGAGCTGCGATCATACTCTGTCATGCACACGACATGTATGTTTTCTTCTCTTTGAGAAGCTTGCCGCTTGCAAAAGTATAACTCCAGGAACAATGGAAGCCTGGAGACTTTACAGAAGAACTCTATAGTTATCTGGAGTTCCCAAAGGAAACCTATAAGCCCTCCTCCGATAGCGAATGTACAGCACGCGGCGCCATCGTCAGCGTAATGTTTGCATTTCGGGAACTGCACTCAACCCAGGAGAGCCGTCAAGAAGCAAATCCAGCCAACTCTGGGACGTACAATGGGATTTGTGTGTGAGTCGAGTGCAGTGGAAGCGGCGGGTATATGGCCCATAAGTAGAGTGACTATCTGTCAAGTTGTCGACTGCCAGCCAGCAGCCTGGGAGCGGCGACAGTCATCACATGTGGGTGGGTGGATGGATGTTGTAGCAAAGGCGTGTGTGTGTTTGTGTGTGTTTGTGTGGTGTTGCAGTTGCAGTTGCAATTGCAATTTCAATGAAATTGCCTGACTGGATGACTGGCTGGCTGGCTGACTGCCGTTTGAGTTCTCATTGTGCGACATTCCACATAGCAGGCGGGCGCGTGATAAGCCCATAAAAAATACACGCCAACAACAACAAAAACAACTACACTGTGACTATGGCTATGACTGGCACTGTAGTGCCCGATAGTGTGTGCGTTTCAGTTTCAGTTTTGTGGCCCATAAGTCACCGAGTGCCGCTGAGTGGGTGGATACCTGGCTGAAAGCACATGAGGTATGTATTTGGCCCGATGCAGCTGCTGCTGCTGCTGGCTAGAAAGGTGGTTTCAATTACCGCTGTTGGCCACAGATTAGTTCTATTGATGCCCCCCCGATGCATTAACATTAGCAAGAATGCATCTCCACATCTCCACCGAACGGTACTGCCTCCAATCAATAGACCTCATTAGACTGAGCCCCGGCACAGCCGGGAGCCGCCATGGGAGGTGGCCCGCATGGACATGGTTCCGTGTTGCATGATCCGCTCTCCTCTCGCAGCAGTGTAGCTGTTAAAATTTGACAGTTAGCCGACAGCCACGATCGTTAAGCGTCATTAAACAGGCCTGCTTGCTGCCAACCCAAACCCAAGCCTAGTCCCAGGCCCAGGCCCAGGCCGAGGGAGTGGAGTGTTTGGCGATCCACGTCACTGATAATCACAATCGCAGACACCCCATCTACCCACGGCTATGGGTGTATTACGATCGGTAGGTAGGTAAGTAGGTTGGTTGGTATGTGGGGGTTCAATCGAGTGGAACTATTCGAACAGATTCTGAAAATATTTGCAGTAGATTTCCAGATACAATATACATATGTATGTATACAAGATACGAGTCTGTTTCCTTGGCCTGTCCAGAAATTGGCTTTAGTATAAAGAACAACGAGATTGCGATTCCTGCCCCAAGGGGTGGGGGCGGGTTGGTAGGGGGCATAAACAATTATTTATTAAATGCGTGTGGCTGCATTTTAATTCCACTTTTTCAGAGTTCAGTGAGTCAGTGAGCAGAGGAGGCCGGCCTATGGCGCCGCTGCCTGCATTCCAGAATTTTTCTGTTTAATGCCTAGGAATAAAGAAAAGTTGGCAGCTGCCTCTTGGCGCTCTCTCGCTCTGCCGTTCCGTTGTTCTGCCGTTCTCCTGACCCAAATCCATCTCTCGTCGGCCGGAGCACACATCAGGCATTGCAGCCATCAGAATATGTTGGTCAGGGGGCATTTAATCACAGGAATCCGGCGTTGCATTTAATACTTTGGCTGCAATTTGCTGCACGTTTCGGCCACATGACAGATGTCATAAAAATGTAATCCGGGGGCCTTAACGGGATTAAGAGGTTAAGATCCCAAAAAAAAAATCTCTACAATGTTTCGAGGGTGAAGTGAATGGCATGGAATGGCAACTAATGAAATATGTCTGTCTCTGTGTGTTTCTCTTCTTCTCTCTGCCATTTCGCAGGGTGTTAACATTGTAAATTAAAGGGCGTGGCCAGCAGGTCTAAGCCAGAAATTGCATATTCATGGACCCCAAAGAGCAGGAGGAAAGCCAGACGACTCCTAGGCAAAAGATGGGCGGGTTCTGAATGGATTGGGTGTGTGCGCCCATCGTCTGCGACTTATAGACAGACGTTTACGGAAAAAAAAATGGCCAAATTGGAAAAGAGGCAGCAGCAGCCGAAGCAGCGGCAGCAACAGTCCCTGAGAATTGCATACAATTGCCAGTCCGCGGGCTTTGCGTGCAGTCACGTGATGATAGGAAAATACAAAAAATCACAGTTTTCCGCGGAAAACAAAAAAAAAAAAACAGACACACACACACACAGAGAGCGAATAAATCAAGTGAGTAAGCCACGCAGCTTGGCGGCAATTAAATCTAGTCGTTGGGCGGGTGGGGGTACGGGGTGGACCCCAGCCAGACACAATGTCATGACTACTCTCGGTATCAAAAGCCGCCTTTGCCATATTGTTTCAGACTTTGTGCCACAGCAATTACATCAGCACTTTTTCTATGTATGTCTGAGTGTGTGTGTGACCCGTGAGAGGGCCCCCCGGTCCACCTGGGGCAGCAGCTGGTCACTGTCAAGGCAATTAATACATACATATGTATGTATGTGTGTGTGTGTGTACAGCCAGTGCAGTGCGCACTGCCGCCGCTCATGAACTTGAACTTTTCGGGTGAGATCGAGCATCGGAAATGTTTTGTTTTTTGTGGCAAATTTCGGACTTCAACTCAAGCTCTTTGAAATGGCAACAATAAAATGTGAAAAACAAATAAATGGTACATTTTGAACAAAGCAATAATCAGTCGGATAAACAGTAAATGTTTGCTTAGCAAGTATAAAATGAGAAGCGAAGATAAAGGCAGAAATAACTACGCAGCTAACAAACGGGACTCTTGTTAAGCTTGGTCTGCATTTGCTGAGAGCTGAGAGCGAGCCCTAAGAGAGAGAGAGAGATGGTCACCTTTGCCGTGCAAAAGCTCATTGTGGTTGTTGTTGCTGAGAGAAGGAATTGCAAAAAGCAAGAGAGAACAATGCAATCGAACGAAAGCATTTGCGAGAGTATGAAATATGCACGTGCGAGCAGGACGTAAATTCTAGAGAGTCCCGTTTAGGGACAAAAGCAACACAGTGCTCTTCTCCTGCGTTGGCATTGTTGCTTCCAAGAGAGCAATAAAAGGCAGAGTAGAAACAAATGCAAGAGTATGTTTTGCGTGAGAGGAACGCGTGATGAAACGAAGATCGAACGATATGCGGAGGAGAAACAAACAAAAAAGTGCAAAACCACACACATATGCGCATACAATTGTATATAAATAACAATGTTTGTTTAATTCCATAAATAAACTCTCAATAAAATACAAAATAATATCCATAAGCATACGGATAACATCGTGCACTCGTAAATGATGTCAGTTTAGTCAGCCTGTCTCGTCTACAGAACAGATGTCAGAAGCCCATGACATGCGAGTGTCCGAGTGAATCATGCCCACAACAACAACAACAACACTCGTTCGTAGTCGTTTGAATACTGTGTTTGTTGGTTTTTAGCATAGGTCAGGAATTATTATGATGGTGATGTGATGTGATGTGATGGCATGGCCCCCATTTGTGAATAAAATATGCGAAATTGAATTGAATCCGACGGAGAACACAACGCACACAGCACACCACTCGAAACACTACTCGTAAAGCCCCTCAGGATGAACCCATTTAAACTGTTTGCGTAATACACTCAACTGAATGAATGGTCAATTCCATGGCGAGGTGCGAACTGAATGCGTAAACAATTGAGGCCACATGATCGTAAAATGTTTATCAAAAACTAAAGGAACATCTACTGTTTATACCATACATATTGTCTATGTACTATATGTACTTGTATAGCTATAGATCAGACAGAGTGAGACAACAGTCATTCATAAGTCTCAGAGTAAAGTCAAGATTGTAATTAAAAGCGAGATGCACTATCGGAGACAATATGGAAGGGGATGAGAGTGAGTGGGGAGTGGCGAGTGACTCAACCGCCGGACGGAGTGACCACAGCATGGCATTGACCCATAAGCCGCAATGTAAGCTGCGCTCGATTTGGTTGTTTACTTCAGATTAGGAATATTATGGATTGCAAATGAATACACTCGAAGAAGAATGAGGTCTCATGAATTTTATAGTAATTGCTGCATTCGCCACGGTTGTTATAGAAATGTATCCAAAAATGTCTTAGGGAATAGTTCTTAGATCATTGAGTACTAGAAAATGGATAGTTAGAGTGAGGAAAATTTTTTTAAACTTATTTAATGGCAATAGAAACTTTGATAATATTTAATTGCGATTGGCTCGTTATTATAGTTTGAATTAAGAAAACAATATCTCTTACAGAGTAGCTTAGCCGTAAAGGATGAGCTTTTATGTGCTTAAAAATACCGCAATGCCTCTCTCTTTTCATCTCACTCTCTCTCTGTCCTTACCGCCAGGTCTCTCCTAGTGAGACTCTTTCTATAATTTTCTAGAGTATTTCTAGAAATTATCCACATAATTTTCCTTAAACTAATAAGAGTATACAAAATACATATAATACATATCAGACGGCTGAAAGAATTGTCCCGAAAGTAGCTTTGTTTTTAGTGATTTCTTTCACAAATCGAGGAAATATGAACCGTTATTCGCTTCGTTTCTTTTAGTGCAGTGGCATCCGTTCCCGTTTTATATTTAGCTGGCATTGTTTCGGCCCCGATTAGAGACTGGAGACTGGAGAGTCGGGGTCTCTGCTCGGCTCTGCTCTGCTCTTGCCACTTACCTCAAGATATTTGCATGCGACAGCTTGTTCAGCAGCTGCACCTCCCGGAGCATATTGGGTCGATTGGCCCGCAACTGATTCATCTTCAGCACCATCACCTCGCCGGTCGTCCGATGTGTGACCTACAAAAAAAACAACAACAACAAATCAGAAACATGGATATAAATCGAGTACGAGACGAGTATACAGTGAGTGGCAAATAAATCAAACTCAAGTTCAGGCAATACACGAGGACACGAGAGGACACTAACTAATAATGCGCGAGACATGTCAGTGTTTCAGCCCCGTTTGTTCCAGGGTCAAGTTCGGGTGGAAAGTTGCTGCTGGCAAGCCTCATCCCCCATCCCCAACCCCATCCGGATAATTGCATTGAAACAAGTGCAGCAGCAGTGGCTGTGGCAGTCGCAGCAATGAATGCTTTCAGGTTTTCATTGATTTGTGCAGACCAATCCAAATGGTTTTTTGCTAAATGAAAAATCAATAAACTCGTCTGCGTTCGGGTTTGGCTCAATGCAATTTGAGGCACAGCCAAAGCCACCGCTACAGTCACTGCCACTGCCACAGCCACAGCCCACTGTCATGGTCATTGCAATTAAAATTGTAAATTGAATTTGCCATCAAAGGTGGAACCTGGTAGGGGATCGGATGGTAGGTATCCCTCTAAAGTTCATAGGCTACACCGTAGCAACCCCCCGCCACTGATGTCCACCGATGTGCAAGTACTCGTCGTGTGTATTTTTTCCTGCGCGTCTGCGGATTGTACGGATTGCCACTTGGCGCCAGACAACATTACTCACAATTCACTTAAATAAATAGCCCCGAGTCGCTGCCAAGACCAAAGACCAAGACAAGAAGACAACGAGCACAACCCCCACAATGGCAGCTTGTGTTTAACTCTTCTTTAATTTTATTTTATTCTATTTTTAAGCATAGAGCCAAGAAACTACGCAAACAGAAACCGAGTGTAGAGCCCCGGACATTCCGGACTAAAAGATACCTTTAAAAAGATAGTTAAGCTTTCAATCTTGAAAGCTCACCCCTTAATGCTAAGCTGCTCTGTGAGAGAAACAGTAAGGAATGCAGAGGAATCGAGTTTCATATCTTTAAGTAACCTTCAAGTGGTTTTCTCTAGGTGCCAGATGAAGTATACAAAAATATCTATAATTTATCCCAGTAAACTATGCAAACTCTATATACCCTCGATTGCCACAACTACTGGGTATTGGAAGCAAACATGGCACAAAGACATAACCAGGAGACAGAGAAAACGTAGTCTTCTATTCCTTGAGCGCGAATTTCTCGGCCCTCTGCTAATGGCAGCAAATTAAGTTTCCTTCTTGCAAGTTGCAACCCATTCATTGTGCTGCCTCGCCACATGCCACATGCCACAAACTGGCAAACAAAACAAACTGTAGGTCTGTAGGTGAGTAAGATGATATGGTAGATGATGGTAGAATATCGTCGCATATGCTATATGGCGGCAAATATGGAAATGGGGACCCGCGGGGACACACGTGTGCGTGGGTGACACACCACACGGCACAGTCGACAGCAACGACTATTCATTCTTTATAGTCCTGTTGCGCTTTTGGCTCATTTTGGCCTCTATTCGGGTTTGTGTGTGCCGGCTTGGTGTGCGCCTTTTTGCGTCGGTGTTAACAAATTTATGAAGTTGCTATTGTCGGTTGTCGTTGTTTGCCTTTTGCCAGTGACTGTGTGCCAGTGTCTGCGCCTTGGGGCCAAAGTCCACTTCATGGCGGTCCCCGGTGTCAGGGATTGTCTGGCAATCAGAAAAAAGAATGTCTCCCCGCAGATTCTTAACTCTATTCAGAATTTGATTTCCGCTTTGTGTCACTTTACGAGTATTTTTTGCCCACTATCTGCTCATTTGCTTATCTGCCGCACACTCTTCGAGCTTCGCAGAGCTTTCAATATAAATCCGAGCGAAGTATTTATATATATCCGGCATCGAGGCGCTTTATAATGCCTGACACGCCCAAACCAGGCGTCCAGATTGACTCAGAGTCCACTTAATGTTGTACAAGATACATATACATATTTGTGTATGCTATAAAGCTGACAGACAGGCCGACAAATGGTTCCCTTTTTTTGTGTTCCTGCTGTTTATCATACATACATATTTATTCTATATTTTATATCGTTCTTTAATTACGAAATTGTTTTCCTGCGCGTGACTTTTGATGACTGACAGCGTTTTCGTTTTCCGTGTGTGTGTGTGTGAGTTTGCCAAATTTATTTGCATGAAATTTGTCTTTACAGCGATCATCAGAGAGAGCCATTAGAGCCACTCCCCTGCGCCCTACGATTCGGGGAAATTCATGAATGAGACAATTAAGGCATTAGGCGACGTTTAAGGCCATTTCATGTGGCATGTAGGAAAAACCATTCATACAAAATTCTACACAGTACGTGTATTTATTCAAAGATGTTCGAACGCGTTCGTGCCACAGACAAAGCAAACAGTGACGGGCCGCTGTGCCGCCGTGCCGCCTGGTCGCTGGACCAAAAACTGGCACGTCCATGTCCGGGGAAAAACGAGTCACAGAACCCCAGACCCCGGACTCTCGCACCATCAGACAGTGCGTCTCAGATCCACAGCCTGCAACTGTGCTAAAAGAGAAGTTATGTGTGTGGATTGATCTCTGGATTGCCGGCCAGCTTCAAAGAGGTGTGTGTGTGTGTGTGTGTGTGTGTGTTCGGATCTTTCGTTTGGTTTCTTATTGAAAGCAGCATTAGGGGCAGGCGGACAAGCAGGCAATGACGTGAGAAAAGAATTACGGACGCCCCAGACATCATGGGCCATGGAAATAATCAATTAAACAGAAACAAAGGCGACGGGGGCGGGGGGGAGACTTTCATTCAGCTTCGTGTGTGGGAAACCGTTTGGAGGGAAAGGTTCTAAAAGCTTTTCGAGCTGCTTAACCATTTTCCAACCATTCATTTGCACCTCTCTAACTGATTCACACCGTACGACCGCCTGAACTCCCTTTACTCTTTCAATTTTCCCCTAAATGGTTGATAAACAATCATCAAATTTAAACAAACAGAAATCATTTGTTTTGTTTGCCTTTAAAGAGCATGAAAATGCTTTCAGGCTTTTTGTGGACTCTTCAAATAAAGCTCTTCACAAGAATATCCCTCCCCTCCCCATTCGCTGACAAAAAAAGATGTCAACGGACTTGAGTCGTGTGTTCTGCGCATTTCAATTGAAATGTGAATAGTCAAAGGGCATCTGTAGGTCGTGAAGTCCAAAAAATATATGGCAAAAAGGAGAGAAGATCAATTAACTACGCAGCTATACCGTTGGTTAGTCGGGGTCTGCATTGATGAGAGCTGAGAGCGAGGCCTAAGAGGGAAGCTCACCTCTGCCGTGCAAAAGCTTTGTGTGCATTGCTGAGAGAACAGTCCAAAAAGACAAAAGAGAGCGGGATGCCAAGAAGGAATTGAAAGAGTGTGCAATGCGTGCAAGCAGGACCTAAATATTCGTGAATTTTCAATGACGAGAGAGCTGCGTTTGCTGGCTGCCATAAGTCAGCTGCCATTTCTGAGAGAGAGATGAAAGAATATGTAGAAGCAATTGCTGAGAGAGCATTGAAATTAAGCTTCCGTGAGAAGGGCAATGATCGTAGCTCATATGGAGATCAAGAGATAAGACTCCACTGAAGATGGGGGCACTCGCAAGTACATCGAATTATTATTATTTAACCAGTTTCTTATGGAACCCCAGCGGCCCCCCGCAACGCATTGCATCGCATCACATACCATCGATGGTTATGTCAACATCTGCATCGCGGGGCAGGCAAATACATTTTGATTTTTTCCTTTTTTTTTTTGGCGTAAATACCCGTATTTTCACTTTCAGTTGAGGCAAAAAATGAAAATAACACCAACAATAAAAATGGTGGCAGTTGCGGAAACAAAACAACAACGAAAGTTGCCGCACCACCTGAAAATACCGCAGCAAAAACAACACAAAAAAAAACAACAAAAAAAACATCCTTTCTGACCAAAAGGCCAGCAGCCTGGAGAGCTGGCCGAAACCAGTCGCCACGGAACCGAGGCTCAGGCTCAAGCTCAGGCTCAGGCTCAGGCTGACATTTCAACCGGCAAAAACCCCCAAAAAAAAACCTGGCCCAGACCCGAACAGGCCGCTTACCATTCATTTGGCATCTGTTTAGCGGCCAAAGCCAAACGCGTTTCGGATGCGGCATGGGGCACACGTGTGACATTCGATCGTAGGACTGCGACTTCGACTGCGATTGCCGCACCGACGGCCACCGGCTGAGCGGAGAAAATATTTCAGATATTTCCACACAGCGTTTCGTTTCGTTTCGTTTTGCTGGTTAACAAATATTTAATGCGATTTACAGTTGTGCCTCAGCTCAGCTCGGACAGGCCTCAGCTGCTGCCTGGTCAATCATCTTTCCACACAGGCGACGCGACTCTCAGCGGCAACTTGTTGTGGCAACACCAGTTAGCGGTACAATGTCATGCAGACGCAGACGCAGAGCAGATCGGGTCTTTCTGGCCAAAACGTGTTCTGGCACGCTCTCGCGCGTTTTTCACGCCGCTGTGTGAATACAGAAATACAGAGAAACAGAAATACGCACGACAAATGTCGGCTAAAACTACTATGTAAGACAAATATTAGGCGAAAGAGGTGTCTCCTCCTCTGGTGGTGCTTCTGTGCTGTGGTGAATGGCACCGCCGCTGGTTATGCCCATATTCCCAGTAGCCAGCAGTCAGTAGCCACTGGCCAGCAGTCCGTCCAACGGGCTGACTAGCAGAACAAGCTGTAAGCCGGCTTTTTGAATGGAATTTAACCCAGTTTGCTTTCTTCTTCTGTACGTCCGTCCATGGTCTTTCTTCTCTTCTCTCTTCTGGTCTTCTGGTGGTGTCTCTTCATTTCTAGCTTCTCGGTTTTCGGGTGCGAAAGACTGCTCCGAATGGCTTTTATTGCTCTGGTCAGTTATGATGGAGACAGGTGTTTGCTTTGATATTTGCATGCCACGGGAACGACAGCTCCAAATGGGATTAATTATAATGATAAATAGAGAGAGAGAGAGAGACTTTGGTGTTTCTATAGCGACATCTTCAATGCAAACGGGGGTCTTATTGGTGTTGCAACGCCTTTTCCTTTGCCGAAGATGCCTGCGGTAGAAATCGGTTCAAAGCTTTTTACTGGAAAAAGCGAGACAGCACGAGCCGAAGTGTCGCATTACCGAAGCCACACGAAGGCAGCAGAGACTTTTGCTATTCCCATTAGATAGGGCCGCTGGTCTGGCACGGTTCTACATGTCCTGTTTTAATTTAAACCTATAATATACGTCACTCTCGGAGCAAAACTAAATTTGTATCCATTGATCCACCTTTTATCAATGAATACCCTGCGAACAGGTGGGTAGTCCAGTCAGCAATCAGATCATCGATGATAAACTAAAAATAACCTTGATAGCAATTCATGGCTTTGTCCACTAACTTTGCACTGACGTACTAGACCATATTTTTAGACCTCATGAAGTCGTCAATGTGGTATGTGGTGTGTGGTGTGTGGTGTGTGGCATGTGGTATGTGTGTGGAGACCATTATCATTATCAGCATTATCAGCCTATTTATGCGAGCAGCTATGGGTGCGCTATCAGCAAATATTTGGATTATAATTCAATGGGTAATCTTATCGCGATGGAGGAGGGCGGGGGAGGACCAGCTCAGTCATTGTTCGAATCTTATCTGGCCATAGAAAGTCGCCCGAGGGACGGGAGGCACTTAGACGTACGTACGTATGTATAAATGGCCATAAAGATGCAGTGCCACAAGTGGGTGGATTCACCTGAATTAATTAGCCAAAGAGCCAAAGAGCGGAGTCAGTGCCACAGTCAGTGCCGCAGTCAGCGCCAGCGCCAGCGCGTGCATCAATCACCATAAACATTTATGGGGCTGGGAATAGCGGAACACAATTGCAGATAAAAACTCGCTGGCCGAAACCAAAAATTACAGAGATTACAGAGATATATATCTATATTTTAGTAGGTATTTTTTTTTTGTTTTTTTTGGGAGGCGAGTCGTAAAAAACGTTCAGGCAAAAACTATGAACGGAAAGCAACGAAACAAGCCATAAGCCGCTCTCAAGAGTGCCGTTTTAAGCGTTTTCGAATTTGATTTTCATGCTGCATACAACACAGACAGACAGACAGACAGACACCTTGCGGCAGCAATCCGCTGCTTGTAAACTGTTGAGTGGGCGTTGGGCGTAAGCTGTTAGCTGTTTGTGGCGGCAACCAGGAAGTGCCTCAGACACACACACATATGTATATATGCACATCTGTGCAAGAGAATATTCCAAAGCCGCAAAGAGAAGATGTTGCAAGCAGCAATTAGAGACGGCACTCAGGCAAAAGATACAGTTGCACAGAGAGATACAAAGTAAGAGAAGATACATTTGCTGTTCAATATTGGAACTTGTTACGTGTGCGCCTCGGACTTTGGCTGGCAATAATTATTATTGCTGTTTTTTTTTTCAGCAGTCACTTTTAATTGTTAACGGAAGCTTTTTGGCCGCCACTTGCCGCAAAGTTATGCAAATGTTTCTCGTGGTCTCTCTCTGGCTGATTGTTTTGCCTCTTCCTTTGTGGCAAAATGTTGAACAAAATTTAATTTCGTGTTGAGCAAATAATTTAACAAGAAACATGTTGTAAAAGCGAGGCAGGAAGCAGCAGCAAGCAGCGGCAGCTGCAACACACGCATATTGCACAACATTTTGTGGGAGGATGAAGTTGCTGCCTGCCTGCCTGCCTGCCTGCCGCTTGTGGCAGCACAGTTTGGTTAAACAATTTTTAAACAACAGCAATTATTAACTGTTAGTTGCCTGCCAACATGGAAATTCGATATCCGAAAGAAAAGAAAGAAAGAAAAGCTTGTGGCAGGCGTAGGCGTAGGTGGAGGGCGGAGGGCGGAGACAATTAACGCATTTCATGGGATGCCTGTAGGAGAGTGTACACTGTACTGTGTCGAATACTATGCGGAAATCGAGAGAGCGATATTCGCATTGCATAATTCAGGGATTGAATCTCAAGCTCAGGGCAGGGGCTCTGCTCTATCGCCAACTATCTATCAGCTCTATCAGCAAGATCACCTTCAAAAGAGCAGTTCATTGCACGTACTACTCATAGTCGTACCCGTACTTGTAGTCGTATCAGCAGGGTCTACCTCGCGTATCTCGTCTCGCACTCTCGAACTAAGTATAGTTTAATGGACGGCCCCATGTTATGTCATCCCCCCATTCGATGCCCCTCTTTAATGCTGCTCTCACGATCGACGAGACTCTGGGACGACAAGGCGGGCAAACAGCGAAATTTACGATTACATGGGGCCTACTATAACCATAAAAAACATTCAAAATCGAACACGTTCTACCCGATACACATTGCATTATAATAAAGTCAGGCCAGACATTAGCCAGAGTTCTGATCGGTACAGTCAGAGAGGTAGGCAGGCAGGGCATGTGCCTCGAATATGCTTAAAGGTTTTGTTCCCTTTTGCTGTACGTGCCCCTGCTTGTGCCTCGTAGGTGAGGCAAGACATTCTTTTGATTGAACTTGATTTGTTTATGGGCTTGCCGCTCCATTGCATATTCCCCCCTCCCCCCTACGTCTATAGCTTTAATAACTCTACATATATCTTTATCTATGACGAAGGTCACTGTTATTTCTGGATTCTTTTGGGTTTGGGTTTGCCAATCAATTGGCAAATTGTTGAACAATTTATAGGCCATTTTTGCAACGGCTGTCTGTCACCTCTGTTTGCGTAGCTTGCTTTACTTTTGGGAGGCACTGTAAAATAATACAATTAAAAGCCGCTTAACTTGTTTACTTTTTTCATCAATGGCATGGCAAAAGACGTTCATAAATGGGTTAAACCAACTGAAAAAATACCACAGAAACAGGCAACGTCATTACCGGCTCGTCGAGCGTCTTGTGGTGCCACCGATACGCGTAGCATTTGCCGTGAGGGATAGAAAATTACACTTCGTATTCATCAGATATTTCCAAGGTAGTTTCCGCCAAATGAATACTATTCGCACGAATACAAGTGGTTAACAAATTCAACGGGATAACCTTAGAAAGTGCTCAAAAATAAACATGTACTCACTCGTACATTCTGGCCTGAGTCACGGCTAAAGTATTCATTTATTCATAGAACATTAAGCATATTTTTATAGGCGAGAGTGAGGGAGGAGAACCTTGAATACCGCTGGCAATAATATCTATAGATATTCAGATGCAAAGTATACAAAGTATCTGTGGAGTAATGCATATGCAAACAGATAATGCAGATTACAAATCGATTAGAATATTATCCGGGAATATCTGTAGATTGTAGCATGTGTCACGCGTCATGCGGCAGTGCCACTCGGCTTCGACTTCGATTTGGTGTCGCTTCTAATCTACCCAAAAAGAGCCTTGAAATATCTCTCGTACTGCCACTAATTGCAGCTCGAATTTCATTGCAAAAAAAAAACAGCTAACATTATATAGATATTGATACCCTGCCGCTACCCACTCCCCCCAATCGATGATGATGTTTGTTCGTTCTGTAAACGAGAAGTTAATTCCATCTTTAATACGAGCACAATTTAATTAAATGGATAAACGTAACACAAAATCAATTAAAACGAACGAACGTCGAACGTCTTGTCTCTGGTCTTGTCTTGTCCATAGAAAAGCATACACACGACGACGGACGACAACGACAACGTCGTCAAACTGTGCTAAATACCAGAAATGAATGAAAAAACAGACAACAACAACAACAACAGCTACACAGAGAGAGGGAGGGGCAGAGACAGTTCCTAACTGTTAATTGGATGTGGCGACTGTCAATCGATAGGTGGAGAAGAAGTGCTGGCACTGCCTTGCCAGACCACGCCAAAAATTGCCCTCACTCTCTCCCATCTCTCTCTCTCTCACCCGCAAGCTCGTGTTTAGGGATTAGAGATGGGGGAAAATGAAAATTAATTTAACCTTAGAGCAGAATTTATCGAATTGCCAATTGATCGATCAAACGAATGGGCAGCACTTTTTCACTTTTATTGGATTCCCCTTCCCATTTCGATGGGGATTCAGAATGTTGGCGCCTCTGCAGAGACTTGGATCAACTATGTATGCGCGACGGGTAAAAGTCATGCAGTTTAATTGCTTTTATCGCACGCCTCAGATCGCCAGCAGGAACGATGGTACATCAATGGGTTGTTGTGGGCTTTCGTGGACATTCGTCAATTAAATTAGAAATCCGTGCGGCAGGGCGACGCGTGTGTCGCCCTTAGACAGAGACAGACTGAGAGAGAGAGAGGGAGAGATGCATTTGGCCATTTAAGACACGTCGCTGTGATTAAAATCAACATAAAGTCCAGACACACGTCTGTTCTTCCCCTCACGATGCCGCCGCCTTTCAGAGAGACAACAACGAGGCACTTCCGTTATCGTTGCTGTTGCTCAGTTGCTCTGTTGTGGCACTAAGTGTGGCGCATTTGCCATAAACAGCTGCCACAGCAGCAGCCGAAGCAGCAGCAGCATAAGTCTGTGTCGTCTAGCCCTCGGCCGCTTCCTTTGACAACCGCAAGAGCGCTACGTACCAAAACAGCGATCCAATCAAGACGGGTCCCCGTTGCATGTTGCCCATAAAAGGGTCAGAGGCATGTTGGTGGCGATTAGCACGAGAGATGCCACAGCCGCAGTCACAGTCGCCACCAGGCGAGGACATAGTCGACACCAGGGGAGTCGAAAGGGTTCTCCCTATTTGGCTAGGGTGAGACCCGGCTCTTCTACGTACGCATCTCATTTGAATGGATCTTTCAAGTCTTTTGGGACAAAGACTTGCATCTGATGCGGCATGCAACAGCCGCAAAACAAAGAGGCAGATACAAACATCCAGGCAAAAAAACAAACATGATCAAAACTCTACATTTTAAATACTCTTTACACAAAAAAAAATTTGTTTAAAAATAATAAATAAATAACTAAATTTAAACAAATAAAAAACAGTTTGAAATAAATAAATTAAAAATTAAATATATAAAAAATAAGTTTAAAATAAATAAAAAAAAACTGATTTTAAATAAACAATATAAAAATGTTTTAAAAAGTAATAAAAAATTAAATAAATAAAAAACAACACATTTTTAAAATAAATAAATATAAAAGAAAATTGAAAATTAAAAAAAAAATAAATGAAATTATCTAGTGGACAAGCCAACCCCTGGCTCACTAGCTTTTCTTGCACGCGTCGATATGAATAAAATATCGAACGACGACGGTCACCAAAAACCTTTTCATATAACAGAGAGATTTAAAATATAATTAGAAATGAGAGAAATTAGTGAGAAAACTTATTGTTAAAAATTTCCCCCTGGATTTAATCCAAGTTTAAATCCAAACGTAATTATTGAAAATCTCTTCTTTCGGATTCCTATTCAATCTACAGACAGGACAAACTCTTTTCGGAAATCTTGTAGACAGAACATAAGTTTTGATCCCCTGCTCAGAGGGGAAGTACCATATGTTAGGGTATCCGAAGATAGTCCCCGCGCAATCTACATTCTGCCTGATCTTTGAGCTGTACTTTGGCGGTTTCTTAAAGAGACAGAGACACGAGAGAGCTAGAGCGAGAGAGAGAGAGAGAGAGAGAGAGAGTACGAAATGTAATTGGTTTGGCGCGTTAATAATCAATTGGCGTTTACATTGAAAATGTTGCATGCCACGCGGGATGAGAGGCGGTTGAGAATGAGTAGCGGCAAATATCGCTGGTGTCGGCAACATTTGTTTGTTGTTCAGCCAAGAGACACCGAGGAATGCCAAAGACCAAGACCGAGCCACCATTTCGAGCCATTTCAAGCCATTCCATCCCATCGCAACCAACCATCCATCCATCCATCCATCGATTGTGGCGTCAGTCTGCCCTTGACGAAGTGCCACCACATGTTGCAGTAGCCGCACCGCAGACCAGACGTATCTACGTTCTATTTGAGGTTTGTGCCTCACTCTCATTGAAGGCGGCGGGGCATGTCAAGTGGTCTGCGGCGTCGGCTACGGGGCTACGGGCTACGGGCTACACGTGTCGCCCAGCGTCATCGCCAACCCGTTCTAATCGGAGTCGGAGAGGCTGAAACTGAAACCAGTTGGACTGGTGGCTCGATTGGTGGCGTTCTCAAGCTCAAGTCCATCAATCAGCGGCTTGTTTGGGGCCAGCAGCCATCAGGCAGCGAGCAGCCAGAATGGCTTTTTAATTGTCGCAAATATTTATGGGAAATTTCTCACGCATTACCTTTAGTACTGGGGCCACTCACTTAGGGGGGATTCGATTCGATTCGATTCGCTTACCTGAAATCAAACAGAGAAATATATTATAATTTTTTGTTAACATTTTGCGTCTATGGCAATGAACTTAACAATAAACAATGCAATGATTAAAATGTGCGCATAAATTACGCGAGTACCCTTCATATGTATAAAGAAAGCGTAGAGAAGAGCAGAGCACAAGAGAGTGAAAGAAAGAAAGAAAGAAACACAATAAACAATTTAATTACGCATCGTTGGCGGTACACAAAAACACAAAAGAGAAATGCAGTTATAAACAGAGCAACAAAAAATAGCAATAATAAATTATTATATTATATTTTTTCCTAAAGAGCCAAGAGCTCTCCACCTGCACAATTGGCCAAAAGCTGGAGGATGGCCAAGTTCAGTTTTGATTACAGATTTTTCACATATTTTCATCTATGTATCAAATGTGAGAGAAAAATGTTGATCGCTTGCGATCTTCATCATCCAACAGGCGGCAGGCACGAGGGCCATAAATTACTTTTGTTTTATTGGAAAAACCTACGCACTCCCCCCTCGTCCACCCCCTGTAGTACCCCTGCCCAACACTCCTTCCCCTGCTCAACATTGGAGTTTTCTGGTGTCGCGTGTAGTCGGTAGTCGACTTTGAAATAGAAAGTCTGCATTATAATTGCTTTGTTTTAGTTTTTCCACACCACACCATATTTTCCATATTTTCCAGCCACTTCCATTGTTGGCTACCGTAAAAAGTATCTCGAAAATAACTCAACTCAACTTTTGGCAAATTGCTGGAAAAATATTCATGCCTCTGCCGCAAAAGTGTTGCCAATCGCCGAATGCTGCTCCTTGACAATGAATGAATGAATCTGTCTGCAGGAGGAGAGTCGAGTCGTGTGTGGAGGTCGTGGCAGCAGCCACCATCTGCATACCATCTTGCCGCAGTGCTCTGTGCCGCCTGTGTTGTATCTTGTATCTCTCCGAACTTTTACAACTCGAGTTTTTATTATTTGATTCATTTGCTGGGGATGTGGATGTGAATGGCTGTATATAGTTTCCACTTAATGGACGGAAAGGAAAGGACGGAACGGAACGGGACGGGAGGTAGGGCCTCAGCGACATGTCAACTATTTCAAGGCTAAATCAGTGAGGCAGCTCCCTCCATCCGTCCATCCGTCCGTCAGTCGCATGTCAACAATAATGTTGCACCCTCGCTCTGGCTCTGAAGGGGCATTCAACTCGGAGACTCGGTTGGCGGGACACATGGTGGATTTATGAAACAAGTTGGAATGCATTTGCCTGTCATTTTGTTAATTGAAAGTTGGGAATGACAACAAACAGCAGACACAGAGACTGGAAGGAGACCCCCTCCTCCCTCTCCCTCTCTGGGCTCTCCTCTGGTGACTAATTTCATTTGTTTATCCTTTGATTAAGTGCAAATATCGCACAAGTTCTAACTAAAACAGCAAACACCATCCAATCAGTTAGAACAAACAATCGAAACTCGTTTTTCCCAGGCTCTGGATTTGGTTCGTTAAAATATTTTCATCTCGTCTCGTTTGGGGGCACGGGTGTGCCTGCCACTTGCCGCCTGCCGTCTGCTCATTATTTTCTGGCTTTTCTGGCAATGCGTTCAAAAAATAAATAATAATACTCGTAATAAAGTTGCACAACATCGCACAGTCAGTCACAACATGGTACAGTCACAGACATGCCCGTAAACCACACTCTGACTCTGACTCTCTGACGTGTACGAATTTGAATTGGGGGCTCGGGTTTGGGTTTGGGTTTGGGTTCGGACTGGCGATGAGGCTCTCTGTCGCTCGCTGACAATCATTTGGCGCTTTGTCTCGCTTTTTTATTCAATTCGAGTTTTTTCCTGCCTTTTTTTTTTGGGGCATTTGCTGGGAGCAGCCGCCTCAAGCCGTCAGATGCGTCGCTTGTTGCCACACAACACACAACACGACGGCCTGTGTCTCCGTGGGCCTCGGCCTGCGCCTGGGCTTAGAAATGCAACCGAAAAATATATATCTATCTATCTAATAATTTTTACTTTTTTGGCGCCGTGACAAATTTAAATGAGCGCAGCGCACACACAAACACACACATACACACTCGTGCATTCAGGGTTTTTGGGTGCAGCAATCAAAAACAACAAAGAAGAGTGGAAAGAGGGGACAAGTCGCAGCTCTAGATACCCTTACCCTTACAGATACTGAGGTATCGCAAGGGAATGGTAAAGTTGGATGCAAATTTATCAGGGAATACTTATAGTAGAAATATCTTTAAACATCCAAAATTTATTGCCACTAAAAGCAGTTTCAACGATATGATTATTTTATAATTCCGAAAATGTATGGAGAAATTTGTGTATTTATTTGGAATCTTTTGAAGTTTTGTTGGACTTTTTGTATAATTCTTTCTACAACTTTTCAATTACGTATAGACACTTTCAAGGCCATAGTTCTTGTAGCGTCTAAGAGCCATAAAAGCTAAAGACTGGCGTGAAATATGATCTATTCTATATATAATCTAAAAATATGAAAAATATTCCAAATTATTATTTATTTTTTATTTTTTTAATTTATTATTTTTTATTACTATTTATTATTTATTACTTTTTATTATTATTATTTATTATTATTTTTTATTACTATTTATTATTTATTATTTTATTTAAATTTATTATTTTTATATATTATTATATATATTATTATATATATTATTATTATTATTATTTTTATTGAAATTATTATTATTATCATTGAATTTATTATTATATTTATTAAAAAATCATAAATTCGATGAAATTTCTCATCTGACTTCAAACAAAATTTCCTTCAAATACTATGAGATAAACTAAATAATATCCAATTTAAGATTTACACACAACCGATAAATATGATTCCAAGAAATAAGTTATCCCATAAGGATTATTTCTTGTACCGATATTTCCTAAGTTAAGAGATCGAAAAACCTCTTTCTTCCATATTCTATAAGTTCTCTATACATTTTGCCCAGATCCTGGTCGTTTCGACCTAATGATCCTAATGAAAGATGTGGAACCAAATGTAATCCAGATATATTTTAAATTGGAAAATGTACTTCAAAGAGAAATATAGATAGAGAAGTACATAGCTATAGCTATTGTTAGATATATTCCAGCTATATAGAACATAAACATACATTTGTTCAATGTTAAAATTGTTTGATTGCCAAGCTTGTGCCCCGATTTGGACTACCCTTTGATAGGGTGTGTAGTGCATACCGTATAATAATAATATTGGGGACATATATTACTAATGCGTTTGGATTGCAAGCGTCTGCCCCGGAGTTCGACTTGGCTTCGAAATGAATCAATGCTAAAGCTATGAAATGCATATCAGAGCTACAGGCAACACACACACACAACACACACACAGATACACGCACACACAACAACAGCAAAAAACAATGACATGCGGCAGTCTGTTGACAAGAGCTGCCTGTGGCGTTTGCTGGCTATGAATCAACATCAGCAGCGGCAGCAACAGCGGCAGCGGATGGAGGAGGAGGTGGAGGCATGCCCCGACATCGTCGCCTGGTCGTCGCCTCGTCGTCGACGACTTTGTGTGTGGCAATATATAGGCGACGCGCTCAAGGCCTTGTGTCAGAATTTTTATGAATGAATGCATACAATTTACACGTATTGAACGCTCGCTTTAAACGTTGCACCAATCCAATCAGGGCAGAGGCAGATGCAGAGGCAACTGCAACATGGCAACATGACACCGAGCTCCAGCTCTCAGTGATGATTTTCGTATGTTGCAAACTGCAGATACAGATGCAGCGACAACTACTGCATTGAGTGCATTGAACTCCCCCACTAACAGATGGATCAACAAGCAACAGCAAACAACATTCAATAGTCAATTCCAATCCATTCGTTGCGATTCAATGCGATTCAATGTGGACTCCCCATTCAATTTCGAATTTCGAATGAAACTGGCTAAAAACAGATATTACCAACTGGTCTGCCTGCCCCATGCCCCATGCCACATGCCTCCTCCTGCCTGGTTGCTGTTGCCTATTTGGTATTGATATCGTGTATTGGCAACATGTTGGTAAACGTTTGGCGCTTTTTTTGGGCGTTCATCCTCAAAAGCAGGTCCCAGTTTCCAGGTTCCAGGCCCCCCCCCCATTCCCATTCCCATCCCCCTCCGCCCCGAGGTCTGGTCACGTTTCAACTATCAACTGGAAATGGGATTTTGATTAGGAGTGCTTGCAACAAAGTAGTTGCTGTTGTTGCCACTACTGTTGCTACATCTGCTGCTGCTGCTGCTGCTGCTGCTGCTGCTGCTGCTGCTGCTGCTGCTGCTGCTGCTGCTGCTGGGGTTCTGCCGAAACGCGGAAGTTATGAACGGCTGTCTGTCCCTTCCCATCCCCCATGATATTTTCTAATCAAGTTTCAATAAATTGCCAGCAAACTGCAGACTGCAGACTGCGGAGAGCGGACTGTGTGTAATCTTTAGTGTCGTTTGTCACCACATTTGCCACTGCAGTCGCCTGACAGTGATGACAGTCTCATGACAGTCAGTCTCCACCCAGACAGGAGACAGCCAGAGAGACCGACTTGTTGGCCCTTCATTAATCTCATGAGCATTTGATGCCTCGCCTGGCTGCTGATCCTGTGGTGCGGCGGCCAGTAGGAGCTCCCTTGGGTTGCCCATGGGCAGGGTTCGATTCCTGTTTGGTTTCGAGTGGAATTTGATTATGCACCCAGCCACAGCGTCGAGTGCAACTTGTCATTGTTTATCTCTTCTGTTGCAGTGGCAGTGGCAGCAGTGGCAGCAGTGGCAGCAACGATAGCTGTACCCAGCTGCTGCTTCCTCTCTCTCTGGGCTGTGCCATTTCCATTTTCCATTGCTTATCTGAAAAGGGAAGCGACGAAGAAGGTTGCATGCCACTCGATTTGCAAGAGGAAGCCATAGAAGTGCCCTATCCACCCTGCTGTCTCTCTCTCACTCTGTTGTTCTGCTGCTGCTAATTAAAAGAGAGGCTGCCCCACCAACTAGATACAGATACAAGAGAAGCTCGGGTCCGGCGTTGCTGGTCTCGTAAGTGATATCAAGACAGAGGCATCATCAAACCCAAAGAGAGAGAGACGCAACCCAAGCGAATGGGGCAGCCACTCTTGGGTGGCAGTGGCAGCCGGTTAAAGGCCTTTGCTGCACTGCCACTGCCTCTACCCTCCCCTGACCCCTATTTCGACTATCAAAACCATTTGGCGGAAATTTAAATTTAATTAGAACGGAAAACGGATATCAACAAAAGAATATATGCATTTATTTATGAGAAAGAAGGGTTGATGCGTGGGGGGAGGGAGAGTTCTCTTTCGAGTTCTGTAAACATTTTTCTCACACATAATTTATTTATCTTTGCCTCAAGAGTGTCCCTTCCCTTGGTATCTGTCTGCGGGGGATAGATAGATATCATTTTACAGTCTGTCGCCTGCAGAGTCTGCATAATTCAGAAGAAATGAATTATTCCCTGTGTTTATTTGCATATTTTTTGGTCGGTATGCTGCCTCAGCTGGTGGCATGACGCAGATATCGGCAATAAATATATAGACAAGAAATCAGCCAAATAGAACACCCAAAAAAACACCACACACACAGACAGACACACACACACAGACATCCACTCTCCAAGCAAACACTTGAGTCACTCCCAAAGATCGCAGAATTTAGAGGGTTTCTTTTCTCTCTATTTTTTTGGAGGGATAGTTTTAATTACCAGCCTAAGGCCCGGGCCGTTATTCGTTTCGAAAAGGGAGCACTTTCCCATACATCGTATCGTATATTCGTATATTTTTGGTGTTTGAAAATTGTTTTGCCATTAAGGGGCTGCCCGCGTGACATTCGAACAATTGAGAATTGAGCTGTGACAGCTGTTTGGCGGGTATGTCTATAGATTTTGATTTTGATGGCACTCTCATGCTGCAGAAACACACATAATACTCGCAGATGTAGGAACGATCGGGGGATACTTATACACGATGAGAAAAATGGCATAGTTAAGAGAAATAGAACCAATATTCGGTTGCTAAATACAAAATACGAGTATAGGGAAATTAAATGGAATTTTCTTTGATTGTTGTTTTTGGTTTTTTGGGACTTGGGTCTTGCAACTTGGGCGTCTTGCAAAAAAAATGTGTATTTTGTTGTGGACTTTTGATGATTTTATAGTATTTTTGGTATAGTTATAGTATTTTATAGTATTTGATTTAAACAGAAAATGTCTTAATTTTTTGGAATACAGCCCATATTTAATCTAAATTTAAAAAACTTTAAAATAAATATAATATATTTAATTTTGTTGGAATTCGAAAATGAAAATATCTAAAGTAAAGAAAGCGTTTTCGCTGATGAACATTTAATTATTAATATGAAAATATTCGATATAAATTAATCTTTTTTATTTTATTTATGAAATATATTTATTTAAAAAATTAAAGAAAATTTCTTTCGCATAGAAAAATTTAATTATTCATATAAAAATAATTTATTTGAATAAATATAGTAAATATATGAAATTAAATTAATATAATTTCTTTTTTTACATATTAATTTAACGTAAAAAAATTATTTATTTTAAATACGAAATATATTTATTTTAAATATGAAAAATATTTATTTAAAATATCAAATATATTTAAAAAATAAAACAAAACACTTTCTTTGTGAAATTTCCACCCTGTCGTGGCCAATCTTTTAGCATACAATTCAAAACCCAAGATTAAATATGAAAATTTCATTGCTTTTTTTCTCTGTATGCACGATCGATAGAGCAATATTTAAAGTTCGATCTCCAGCGTATAAAAAAAGTTGAAAACGCTTCGAATGAATGTACAATTGTCACGCCAATTTAGGCCCCACCAAAAGTTTCCTTTTGCCGCTTGCCGCCTGCCGCCTACCGATTGCCGCTTTCCGCGCTTGCGGCTCCAGTGATATTTTTTTTGTTTCCATTCCATCCATCGCTTGTTTGTTTTTTGTCATGCCGCGAGCCAAAACTAAACTGACCGTGAACAATTCGCTCCCAGCGCTCCGCTCCGCGCAGTTCAATAATAAAAAAATTCATAAAAAACATTTCCAATATTCGATATTCGTCTGTGTGTTGGTCTCTCCCTGACATTCCCCTTTGGGGGGTGTACGAGAGCGTACCGTCGTACCGCTTGACCGCTTCGAAGGGTAACCATCTAGTTGAAGTAATTTGTAGAAAAACCAAGCGAGATTTTTATTTACATTTAGTTGATGGATAGCTCTGGCTCCGACTCCCAACTTCAAGTCGGGATCGTTTCCATAATTAATTACGATCCAGCGACAGTCGATCGATTGGTCGGTGGGTCGTGTCTCTCTCTCTCTCTCTGGCGATATTATCTGGCGATACTTCTAGGAAATTTCGTCTGGTTTTTGGACAGTTTTTCAAACAAATAGACCCAGTTCTGGCTGGGATGGGATGTACACTTTGACTTGTTGTTTCAGTGGAAATCATCCTAGGGCGAGGGAGCGCTTTCTTTCCCATACAAAAGGCCTACCCTGCCCTGCCCCTCGATAGGGTTCAGTGACACATGGTCTTGGCCCGGGAGGGAGATCGTTTGTAATAACTCCTGGAATGAGGGAGCGCACAAAGGCAGCTTTGTGCAGGCGACGGCGGTCTAGGGCAAACGCTGACGTCGAGGGCTTTTGTGTACCGATTCCCCCCTTCTGTGTGCATGTGCATGTGTGTGTGTGTGTGTGTGCCATGGCTTTCCATTGTGTTTGCACTTGTACGAGTATTGTAGAGAGAACCAGATGTTCCAAGACCTTATATATAGTCCTATAATTGACTTACTTTAGCAATCAACCGAAGAGCCCAAAAGCCAGAACACACTCCCCTTCTTAATTGCATTTTTTGTTGTTGTTTTTTTTGGGGTGACTTAATCGCTCACGTGGCTTAAAATGGCGAAAATTTGCAAAATACACATTTAATTGGAATATCTTTTCGATATCAATGTTTTCCCTTCTGGGCCTTAATTGCTGTTTGTTTATTTGTTTGTTTGTTTGGCACAAGGAAAAGATAAGTTAATTAATTGTTTATAGAGTGGAATGGAAAGCGGGACACAATCTATACTGAGTGCAATTTATGGCTGGGCTCTCTTACAGAGCAGCTTAGCATAACCTGTATGCAAGAATCCGATAAGGATGAGACCCTCAAGGGAGGGAGGGAGGGAGTCTGCAGGAGGATGGAGTACGGAGTACGGGATTAAGTTAATTGCAATTTAACGCTGCTCTAGGCTGTCGGCATAGTAGAGCCATCTGCTATCTGCTTGCAACATTGTTGCACTCCACAGAGTTCAAAGGGGTACATATATTCAATTCGTGGGCAAGTATGCAACATTCAGAAGAAAGAGTGGTCGACCCTATAAAGTAGATATATTCTTGATCAACATCAATACTCGAGTGGAATAAAGAAACTCAATCTCACTCCCTCTTACAGAGTGACTTAGCAGTAAAGACACTCAAAGAGAGCGCATCAGACAGTTCTCTTTCATTTATATTAGCTCTCTTACTCGTAAACGCTCTCTCACAGAGTGGCTAAGCAGCATATGATGGATGAGTTTGATTTGTGATACATTTCTGACAAAAAGCTCGCATCCTCCGATACTTTTTAGCACTTTTCATCACCAGCTCTATCCTAGTAACCCACTCATACTCTCTCACAGAGTAGCTTGGCACTAAAGAATGCGTTTTCACTGCGTTAAAGCTCTATCCTCACCCATTTTGAACTTGAATACTTTCGGTGGGGGTTAATGGTGTGGGAATGCAGCTCTATAGCTGCCACAAATTGCGGCATGTGCATAGATATGTTGACCAACTTTCAACGACCATCAGAAATGTGAGATGGGGTCGTCGACGTCTGGCACCCACGTCCATGTACCCTCCCCCACCCAATCCCAATCCCAATCCCAAAGCTAAAGCTAAAGCTAAAAAGCGAAACTAAATCGTGATTTATGATGATTATATTTGAATTGCTCATTGTCTTCGCGCTCACACTCACTCCGCCCCCTCCCAGAGCCCCTCCAAAAAGCATACCCGCCAACTGGAACTGCGGTCGGGTCGGGTCTGGGGCTGGGGCTGGGGCTGAGCCTGAAGCTGGCCAAACATTTGGTCTTAACGAACGATTTTATTTTTTATCTCTCGGCAAATAAATAAAAATCAAAATTGGGACTCTTGAAGTGCCCTGACCATGACCATGCCTGCAATGCGAGTGCTGCCTGCTGTAGCTGTTGCGGCGGCAATTTTCCCCCCAGCAATGCGATAGGAAAATCTCCAAAAAAGGGAGCTGCGCTGTGCTGGTGGCTGCATTTTCACTTTGGCTCTCCCTTTTGGGCCAGACCAAGCGGACCAGGCCGAGACTGTCTGGCAGTGCATTGGGTCTGTAGGGCGCCTGGCCTGGGAAAGCTAATGAATTTTCCGCGAGGGAAAGTTGGCTTTAATTAATGCACATCATAGGACATGGCCGGTCACAGTCCGCAGTCCGAAGTCCGCAATCGCTTAAGAGTGCTTAAGAGCCAACCCTTATAGCCCTTGCTTCGAATGGGCTTTAAAGTTCATGTTACCAACGCAAAGTCCTTTGGCAACGTTTCAAATTACAGTTTCACTTTTTAATTAAGCCCCAGCCCGAGCCCTGGCCCGCCCTCAAGTCTAGCCAAATGCTGAATAGAAAAGAGCAAAAGTGTTTGGGGGTTTGGGGGGACCCATAAAAAGGAAATTTTAATTAAACGAGGGTTGGCTCAAACAAAAGAAAACAGCAACAACAACGCACACACGCAGAAAATAAACTCCAATACAGAGCAGTGTCCGAGCCAAGTGCAGTTGTGGCCAAGAGTTGGCGAAGGGCTTGGCCCAGCAAAAAGGAGGCGGGTTCTGTTTCTGGTTCTGGCCATAAGGTAAAGACAATAAATAGAGTCGCAGGCAGCAGCAACAACAACAGCAACCAACAGGAACCAACTCATTTGCAGACCAGGCCAGGGCACGGCTTTCAGCTTAGCTACGACTTGGACTCGGGACTGGAACTGGGACTGGGACTGAGACTCGGACATGGACGTTGACGTTGGGTTCTTAGTTTAATAGCTTTGCTCTTGGCATTGAAATATTTATCATGTCGTGCTAATATTGCCCACAAATAGAGGAGAAGCCGGAGGAGAGCTCTATAGAGAGTGGAGTAGTGGACACGCTCCGCTCGATTGGACAGGATAGGAGCGAAACGGAGCAAAGGTTCGTTTCGTTTCAGTCTATCTATCTATGCATCTTAGAGCAGGAGGGGGGGGAGAGACCCCTTAGCCCCGTCCTCTTGGCCCGTTTGCCTGTCATCATTGACACGCGAATTGCAAAAGTTAATTTAAGTAGTTTTGGCCAAAAGACGACTGCAGCTCGAGCTCGAGCTGGAGGCCCTCTGGCACTCTTGTGGCTAGTCATGGCCAGATTTATATGGCCATTTGGCTAATGAATTGCAGCCCAGCAGCCTGGCAGCCAAAATGGCCAAAAAGGCAATAGGAGCAGAGCATCGACGAGTGGCAATAAGAGCCTGATCCATGGTCGAACATAAATCATGAGGGAAAAACTCCACTGAAGATCCAACAAAAAATGGGATAAAAAATCAAATTTAAATTAAATTAAATATTCGGTTTTATATTTTATGTTTTATATACTTTACTCTTCCACTTTCAAACGAGATCAAGAAGAGAAGCTTGAAGAAAGACAGTGTGCCCATACATTAGAGCAAAGACAGTGTGCCCATACATTAGAACAAGGACAGTGTGGCCATACAATCAGGGATTTCTGTTAACATTGATAGTGTGGAGTGAGCAGTGGGGAGCAATGTTTTGTCCAATAATTTCAAATTACTAAATTCCCACAATTAATATTAAATTTTAATTTGGAAATCCAAGTGTAAACATTACAAATGCCAGCCCTTTTTTCTCCCGGTGCAGGGCACTTCGATTTCATTCCCAAGAAGCGCGATAGATCCATGGCTGGATCTTGCTTTTCTTTGAATTTTGTTCAGCCATTCGTTTGGGCCCGCATTTGTTTGTTGGCTGTTTTTTTGGTAGGGCTTTCTGGTTATTTATTTGTCTGTCCGTCCGTCGGTCCGTCTGCTGGCACGCCATGTGAATTATGTGGGAGTTTTGTCTTTTGAGTCTTGCAAACATTTCAATCTGAAACAATTTTGTAATTGTTGCGCAAATGTGACAAACCAAACGGCAAAACCCCAACCGAAAACTGGTGGCAAGGTCATAGCAGACAGCACAGAGAGAGACAGAGACAGAGAGAGACAAAACCCTTTCCGTTTCAAGCCCCCAGACAGAAGCAGAAATACAATGTAAGACGGCAGTCAAAGGAAATGCCCAGAACTGAATCATCCACCCTTCAAAAGATCTTGCAAAATAGGAAATATACATATATCTGTATATCTGTATATCTGCATATCTGTATGCATATATCTAGTATCTGGGGTATGTTCAGTGATCGTCTCAAAGCGTGAAATACACAAAATATTACGAGACGAATTGCTGCTAAAAATGACCAAAATGAAACAAACAAAACGGTAAACATATATATACACATATATATATATATATATATATATGTATGTCTATATATTTGTACAATTCAACGGATGCAGGCCCCTTGCGGTATTTATTACATTTTTTTCTTGACTCATAGACACACAAAACTCGTAAGTAGAGGAATATCAACGTGAAATATTTGGCACACGTTCAAAATTCATAAATAGTCAGGTGCCCAGGCGATGGATAATACCCTAACAGATCTCGTAATAATCCCAATGATATATTGTCTGATTTTGTTTGAATTTTTCGGAGATTGAAACTAATGGAATTCCCTATTTTTCTTGAACGAAAATCTAGTATTTGTTGATGAAATATTTCGCATTTTTGGCGTTGCAAAGTGCTTTGAAAAATCATTATACCCTTTCGTTGCTGTGAGGGTAGCCTCTCTTCTGTTGAGGCGGCACGCGACGCTTGGCGGGGGCCTGGCGTCTTTCGATCAATAAAAATAGCCACTCGCCACAGCCGTGGCAAGACGTGGGTGTGCATCATCATCATCATCATCGACATCCAGAGCCTCATCATCATCATCTGCAACATCATAGCCCAGATGATGGTCCCTTGGAATGCCATCTATGCCAACAGTTGAAAGCAAAACAAAGTGCAAGGACGTCCCAAGGGGCTTCACTCACTCACACCCCCGCCTGTCCCCTAAGCTCTATAAAAATATCTTCTGACTGGTCGGTCTCGTTCTTTGGTATATCTTTTACCACTCTCCTCCTCCTCCAACACCACCACCACCACCACAACCACCAACACCACTGTCGGGCTTGCCGCAAAAGGTGAATGAATCCAAAAATATTTCTGCACGCAACTTGTGCGGAGTAATTGCACGTTGCACGTTGCGCCTTCTGCCTTCTGCCTCTGGGAGGCAGGAGTCGGAGGCTGTTGCTGCTGCTGCTGCTGCGGCTGCTTCGGCGGCTGTGGGTTGTTCCAGCATCTTTGGCTTAACCCACATACAAGCAGAGTTGTGCTGCTGCCATCCACCAGATACACAGATACACACACACTCAGACACTGAGAGCCATGCTGAATGCCTTCTGCAGCGCATTTTGACTTGCTGATTGGCGGCATGGCATCCCTCTATCTGTTATCCATCTAATGGAGTTGTGTGGTTTGGTTCTTTGAACTCTGAACACACGTCATAGAGAATAACGAACCGCACCGCCAGGTGAGTGGGTGATAAAAACACCCGTCCCCATCACCATTAGAGAGAGAGTGCCACTAATTGGCACGGGTCCAGAGGCAGGAACTCTGTACGATTACTCGGACAGAGTGCAACAAAATCTTCAAAATATGCAGAGAATTTGAATTATAATAGTAGTAGCTGGTACTCATATTCCTAATTAGTTATTAATATATTGTAAGTAATTAAGTATATTGTAAGTAATATATTGTTGCCCAACCCATGACAAAAAGTAACAGCAAGCTTTTAATTTAGATGTTTATGTAGATAATATGTAAAAACAAACCAAATAGAATGCTGTTTTTTTTGTTTTTTGTATAGAAAGAGTATGTGGCTTGGCTTTTATAAGGAAAACTTTTCACTTTTCTATAAATAAATTCCTCAAAAATTAAAAATTAGTCCAAAAAAACTCAAATTTGTGGAAAAAATGTGCGTTTCAACGCCTTTTTTAAATTCATTTTGTGTCATTCTGTAGAGCGGAACATTTTATGATAAAAATTACATCATTAAATCCAAATAAACATTATTAGTAAGCAGAGAAGCCCTCGGGTTTACTATTATGTTATAGTAGTGAATAAATGTATAATAATTAACACTTAAATAAGAGATACAAATAAGAAAGAATGAAAACATAAGAATATAACCAGCGATCGTGGTTCCACTCTTTTGCAATATGTTTTTCCCCATCTCTTATGGGGAAACCTAAAAATATACGACATTTAAGAAGAAACCTATTGCACAACCATTCCCCGTTCTATATTATTTTTGGATTAAGTAATATTTAGTGCAAAAAATTAACTATTTTTAAGAGGAACTGTTGCTTTTAGCCAAAGGTGAAATCTATACAAATTACATTACGAAATGGAACATCAATCAAGTATATATTTTCTGTGGAAAAATTCTACCTATTAAATACAAGTTCTATGTTTTGTCTGTAAACTAAATATTTCCAGAATTACGCAAGAAACAGCTGTGTGGAGGGGAGGAGGGGGGGAAGGGCACTGTGCAATTAGTTGGTACATTCCAT
Organism: Drosophila azteca; assembly: GCA_005876895.1. Classification (NCBI taxonomy): domain Eukaryota; kingdom Metazoa; phylum Arthropoda; class Insecta; order Diptera; family Drosophilidae; genus Drosophila; species Drosophila azteca. The sequence goes on from VCKU01000004.1 coordinate 22,661,236, forward strand.
TATGGTTAATCCATTAGTTAGTGGATCGGATTCTGTCCATTGAAGTTCTATTCTATTCCCCGAACTGGTTTCCACTTGTCAGGAATTTTCTCCCCGATCGACACACACACACACAGAGACACCAATACACACACACACACACACAGAGAAATGTCGCATTTTATGAGCTCTAATGTGAAAATCATCACCCTCGTGTGGCATCCACAGATATGCGGCAGCAAGCAGCAGCTCGTTAGAGGCATTAGGGACCCAAACACAGCTCTCGCTCTGCCCGCTGCTCTGTGGATGACATATGGCAGGGCAGTCAGTGCGGGGCGGGGGGCAGTCGGTAGGAGGCGGGGGGGCAGTCCGTGTGGGGCGGGGGGCATACCTCTGGTGGCGGCCCACCGTCTTATTAGAATTTATGATTTGCCATCTTTTTTTCTCCGTTTTTTTTCCAAAGTTTTGTCTTTGGTTTTCTGAGGGGCGGCGCCCCGTCTGACGGGGGGCATGGTTCCTGCTGCCCAGCTGGCATTTGTTTCGAGTATTCATATATTATTTATCATGCACTTTATGGAGAGCCCCAGACACGAGCAACACGTACATCTGTACATATATATATATATATTTGCATTTTTAATTTCTCAAATTGTTTATGGCCAAGCCGTGAAAATGTCTCCAACGACAAACAAGTCAAAAGTGCATGCAAAAAAACAATATAAAAACGGCAATAGCCACAAATCTTTTTTTCAATTTTAATGGGCATGACGCATCCCATCGATAGAGAGGGAAATTTCTTATAGAATATTACAGATAATTGAATTTGATTTTTCAACAGGCCCTCCTCGGGCAAGGCTCCCACTCGAATTAGCGCCCGAGGATGGGATTAAGGTGGAACCCATGGAGATGAATGTACCGTCCCACCACATCTGCCGCCCTGCCCTCCCCGCCCTCGCAAATGATTCAAAATATTTAATGTTTGCTCAACTAATGAGCCTTCAATTGGATTAATTGCCAACACATTTGGCCCGGCTCGGCTCGGCCCGCCTTTTGATGCCAATTTACGTGTTTGACAAATGTGGGAGAGACTTTCACGAGTACATACAGTATTTATTTATTTATTTAAAATTTAATACAATTATAGAAAATTATTCAAATGGGTTTTTTTTTCGAGAAAGAAAACGTTCAGTTTTTATATATGATTTTATCAGTATTTTTAGAATTAAATTATACGCAGAAAGTTATACGCATTGCTTAATTGTTCTCAGTGAATGATCTTCAGCTTCGGCTGTGTTTACTCTTTTCGGCTGTGCTTTTATCACCGTTACTTTGCTGTAACTTCTTTTGCTGTAACGCCTATTCAACTTCTGAGCTCGTGTGTGGGCAAGAGAAAGAGTGCGTATGGAGAGACACGCTCAGAGAGCAACTCGCTGCGCAAGGTGTGAGTGTCAGTGTGAGTGTCAGTGTGAGTGAGATTTCAGCCTTTGACTTATCCAGAGAACCGAAGCTCGAGAAGCTTTTTGGTTAGCTTAAGTGCGAGTGAGAGGGAAATGTGTGCCCATGCCTTGTCCCGAGAATGACTCCTTAGGAGAGAGGGTCGGTCATAGGAGCTCCTCTAGCTGTTGTTGTTGTCAGGTGCGAGTGAGAGGGAAATGTGTGCCCACAAATGTTTGCAATTAGAGATGGAAGACAACGTGTTGTGGCGGTCTCTTTGTTCATAGCGAGCGAGAATGGGAGGGAACGATCCTTTGAATTTAAATTTGGTTTCGTGTTCGGGCGGGCTGTGCTGTGGCAGGAGGCACGAGCCTTAGACCTAGAAATCTCAGAGGCTTTATTTGGCTCTCTGCAAATGCAAAAACATTTTGATATATTTAAATTTCCAAATGGAATTTAAATTTAATTTATTTACGAGCTAACGACTCGAATCAATTAACGCATTAACATGATTTTATTATGTATCACATTCAAATCGGGCTAACACAGTGGCAGACACCGCCAGCAAACGTGTTCTCGGCGCCATTACCAAAAAAAGAGAAACACACAAATGTACTCCGTGGGTGTGCGGATTCCAAGTGGGATTCGTTCGAGTGGATACAGAGAAGAGAGAGAGCGAGAGAGGGAGAGCGAGAGATATTATAACTTAATTAGCTCCATAAACATTTTGCGGGGCCATTGGAGGGGGGTTTGGGGGCTGGGGGATGCTTGAAACGGTATCAAATATTTGTTAAGTGTTTACGGTAAATATTTTGCTGTATTTTCAATCCCCCTCCCTCCCCTTTCCATTTCCATTGCATAACCTTGGTAGCTTTTTTCTTTCTTTTTTGTTTTGGGATTTTTGCGACTTTTCTTTTGGTTTGCAAAAAATAGTTTTGGTTTTTTGTTTTGTTTTGCTTTTGTTTTTGGTTGAGGCTTTTGTTATTGAAATACTCTTAGTTTTTGCTTTTGCTTTTGTTTTTGTTTTGTGTTGCCTGATTAGTGCGTTGAGCACTTTTACTTTTTACTTTTCGAACAATGCATTGTTATGTAAATTTTCCAATATTTTGTTGCTGTTGTTGTTGTTGTTGTTGTTGTGCCTCCGGCAAAGGCTTAGGCTTAGGCTTAGGCTTTTTATAGATCTTCAATTTCTTCTCTCTTTCATCGGACAGTTGGTAATCAGAGGCAAAAACATTCGAAAAAGCTGGCGAATTAATTAGGGCGCATCAGAGTTCGTTAGACGATGGGCCCCCGTTACTCTCCTGCCACAGGAGGAGCCCCACAGAGAGAGAGAAAGAGAGATGGGTTGGGGATGGGGTTGGGGTTGGGGATGCTGTTGTTTCGTGTAAACATTTGCATGCACATCAAAAGTAACTGTAGCTGAATGTTGCCCGATGTGCCTCTGCCTCTTGCCCCTTGCCTGGTTGCTTGTTGCATACAGCCCCCTGTATAGCCAAACAAAAAGTAACAAACAACCAACAGACAGGCAACACACAACAGAGCCACAAAAGATCAAAATCGTTTGAAAAATTGTTTAACGAAATCCAGCAAACGGGCAACCGGGCAACGTGCAACACGCGGCAGCCACAAAATCGAAGATGCAAAATGTTCGCTGCAGTTTAAGAAAAAGTTACGGGGAAAATAATCATTAAGACTATGGATACCCTAGCATACGGAATTTGGCTAGAAATGTGAGGATTACTTGAGAAGTTCTGCTGTTAAATTCCTCCTGCGAGCTGTCTTACTCTTCCAGTGTGGCTTAGCAATTAAAGGTGAACGCAGAAAGGACACTACCGCTAGAGAGAATCGTACTTTCCGGCAGGAAGTAGCGAGCCAAAGTAGCGAGTATCTGAGTGTCGAGGAACGTGTGCCACAACTCGTTCAAACCAAAACTTCTAATTATGCTGATATTTTTTATGAAAACAATACCAAAAAGTGTTCTAATTCAGATCACATAAGGAAAAACGATGGAACTAAGGAGTAAAGTGATTTGAAATGTTTAGTCTCTTAAGATTAATTAGAACCATTTCATATAGTACTACTCCAATCCATAAATACCATCAAAATGATGATCTCTTTCATGAAATCTATAGGATATAGAAAAAGAACTGCGAAAGAACTGAGCTTAGTTTAGTGATTAGTAATGCTTTTTGGGATTTACGTGGTATTTCAGGTCTAACTAAGGTCTACAAAAATCAAGAATCTACAGAGTTGATGGTCTCTCTCTCTCTCTCTCTCTCTCTCTGTTTCTCTGTCTATAGTGTGATAGGAAATTACAACACCCCCTTGCTAGGGTATTCAAATGAGAGGCCTAGCGGAGGAAATAAACGAACGATCACTCCCGGGGACCCATGCAGATGGCCGGCGAGCCACTATGCCGCGATGGTCTGGTCTGTCTGTGTTGCAGTTGAAGTTGCAGCAATTTCTAAATGCCGCCGCGCACCAATTCCCCAACAAAACAGCCGGGGCAGGGCAGGGCGGAGGCAGCAGCAAACAGAAATGGCAGCGGCAGAATACAACTTTGCATAATTTATGGCAATCAATTTCGCGTGAACATCAACACGGCTGCCAGGCAGAAGAAAAAGAAGCGAGCCGATCGAAAACAGAAAAGAAATTGTGGCAACAACTGGAAAGACAGACGGCAAGCAGCCACCAAGCAGGCTTCATGCATCCATCCATCTATCCATCCGTCTGTGGCAGCAACAGCAACTATCAACTTATTTAGTTCTACTTAAATGTTTACTTTCATCAATTCGCGATTCCGATCTGCGATCCGCGAGAGTCCATTTCACTGCCAGAGAGCCACAGAGCCACAGAGCTACAGAGCTACTATGTCAATCGATGGCGGAGTGTATCGGATTGGATTGTGATTGGGATTGGGTTTGCTTTTGCTTGGCGAATGTTGCCTTTTTGGTCACAAAACCGCCAACAGGATGCCCGCCAACAGACAGTCAGAAAGAGAGAGAGAGAGACATTCACTTCAGTGTGGCACTGTCTTCCAGGGTGGCAGATGCAAAAGTCAGTCCGACTTGGAGTGCAATTTGGCCTGGCCCTAATCTAATTGCCCATCACCTAACCCCATTTTCCAAGCGAGAACTTTCACTCGAAGACGGTCTCTAGCCCAAAGCCTTGGGTCACCTCTAGGCCCCCCTCCCCCCAACTCCCACTCCCACAACCACCAACAATTGTGGGCCAACACTTTCAAGAGGAGTGGCGTCGTCTCCTGGCTCGAAATACATATCATTTTACATAACAAAAGACCAGCAGAGAGAAGGTGCTAGAGTGCCACAAATTACAGCTCTACTCAGTGGCAGAGGCATTACCCCTGGTACAGGTGCACAGGTCTATGTGGTCTCTCTACTGTAGTTATCAAATAAATACTGAGAGCGCGCACTCACCTCCACTCCACTCCACTCCTCCACTCCAATCTACTCTCATTCTGCTCGAGTGCCGGGGCCCACACTAACACGGCGGCGTTATGCATTCACCGTTGCTTTTGGCCCACTTACTAACTAACAGCTAACACAAAAACAAAAAACAAAAAACAGCAACAAGAAACGAAACAAAATTAAACGAAAACCAAGTTTTTCCTGATTTATGTCTTCAGAAAATGTGCGGTGTGTGTGTGTGTGGTTGTGTGTTGGCTGTTGGGGATTTCCTGATCCAACATGATTCCAAAACACAAAAAAAAAAAGAAGCCATTAGGATTTTCGATACACTTTTCGGATAGAAATGGAAAACTGACTTTTCACTGACTGATTAACCTCATTTCGGGGTCTACGAGAGGAAGACACTCCATTTGGGGAGGATCTGCAAACACTCGCTGTTTTGCTGTACAAAATGTACCATAAGCAAATGGCTTAGGGAGATCACACGGCCAACAGGGCGATCATCATCTAAGAAAGTGAATATCGTTCTAAAGGAACCAAGCATCTGGCAAATGCCGTCTTAAGGAGTACGAGTCTCTCTCAGAAAGTCTGGGAGAGAGCTATTGAAGATAGAGAAAGAGAGATGCACTTTAACCCCCTTAGGGCTAGGCTACGCTGTGAGAGGTCGGATACAAAGAGGGCGATACAAAGTAATAGTGTTCTTCATTCTGGTAGATCAAAAAAGTATTTTTTTTAATGATTAATGAGGCAAAGTATTAATTAATTAAATTAAATTTAAATTAATCAAATCACTGAAAAAACGTTTTAAAAAAGTGTGATTTAGAAATGTCTTTCTAATTGTATGACTATACGATTATATGATTATAAAAATATTTAGTATTTATTCTGGCACAAAATCCGTGAAATTTTTAGTTTTCAGATTTTTTTTTCGCTTTTTCGTCGGTTTACTCTATAATTTATAATTTTATTTCAATTAATTTTAATTCAGTTTTTGAATAAATTGATTTTTTACTCAATCCCATCATCCCTAGCCCCAATGTAGTACCAGTTTTAACTGTCTTTATAGCTTTACTTTTTCAATGATTAAATATCTTTCGTAAATAGAATAAATCACATAAATCCATTTAACAATATCCGAGTTTTTTCTATATCGACTTTTATGAATATTTTCCCAGATTGTGTGTTAAATTCTTTGGAATTCATTCATTAATCTTCAATTCATTTCTTGAACTGCTTTGGGAATCGGGAAAACTTTTCCCCGCCTGATTAACCCCCATCTATGTGAGGTTGAAATCCGCTAATGCCACTGCCACTGCCACAGACAGTGCCACAGCCAGTGCCACTCAAGCGAACCGCATCGCTTACAGTTACAGGCCACAGCCTGCTGTTGCACGCTGCACACGCAATAGATGGGGGAAATTGTGAAAGAGTTTTAATCAAAATGGATATGGAAGATGCCTTGCCCGCCCCTTTCCCCCACCGAGATCTTTCTCCAGAGATCTGCCACAGATCTCGCTTTCGCTTTGATATTCTGATGTCTTTGTCGGCGGCTCGATGGCTCGATGGCTGCCTTGACACGTAATTGAAATGAGAAGCACTTCGAATCCCATTCAGGGCCAGAAATAAATCCAAAAGATAGATTCCTCATTTCGAAATATCGTTTTTTGTGGGGTGAAAATTGGGGTCAAACGCGTGCCATCCACTTGACGGGTGGATCCACATCCACACAAATTGGTGTCAGATATAGATTCAAATTTATTGGCAATTCAATTAAGTTTTAAATGAATCTGAATCCCCCCCATCCGATCTGCTGCTGCTTCTGGATCCATTAATTGTCTGCCAGCTGCGCTGCATAACAATGCGGAAATGCAATCGATTGCAGTCGGACGGAATCGAACGCACTTCACACGCAAATAAACAGGCATCTGCCTCACCCGGACTGGGACGGGGACTGAGAGTGGAACTGGAACTGGAGGAGGCCCAACAATTTATTCTTTTATCGAGGGATATGGAAGTCGGAGAAGTCGGAAAATACCGGAGCAGTTATGCAAATCAGCAGGTAGTCCGTCCAGCAGGCAGCAGCAACGCTCTAGCCCCAGCGGTCTGTAGGTCGTTCACCGCCAGAGGAGAACCCAGAAGTATCCATGAGATACGCGCCATGCGCATGCAATTTGCGGCATTAGAATATGCACTCATGAATAGATACGAGTGCAGGGGCACTCACACTCACACACTCCTTTCTCCTGCAGTCCACAAATGAATGCCAGACCAGAGATTTCCATTTAAGAGCTGCTTTCATTAAACCAACTACAGAAAATAATTGCAAAAAGCTGTTTTAATGGAAAAAAGGGCCCTGGTGACTGTACGGTGGGGGGGCTGGGGGCTGGGCTTGTGGATGGGAAAGTTTGGATAGATGCACCCCATCAAAAAGGCCACAAATAACCGAAACAAATAACATAATAATCGTATTGAAATGCCTTTGCTAAATATCACTTGAAAACTTTTGAAAATGAAAGTGAAACCGTTTTCTTTTCATACATTTTGATTCATTCATTCACATTGGGTTCATTCATTCGTTCATGCAGTCATTCGTTCATTCACTCATTCATGTGTGAGAAAGTTCAATACAATTCAATCGGCAAGAGAAAGAGATCTTCATTTATTATGAGAATGTGTCTCTGCCTCTCTTTTACAGCGTAGCTTAGCATTCAAGGGTGAATTTTTATGTCTATCTCTCTCACAGAGTGGCTTTGCACATGGCTCTACAGAAGAGATCTTCATTTATATCACTCTCTCAGCCACTGAATCTATTTCACAGCGTAGGTTAGCAGTAAAGGGTGACCTTTCATGTCTTTCTCTCTCACAGAGTGGCTTACGATTGCCTACACATAGAAGATCTGCATTTATATCACTCTCTCCCTCTCTACGTAGCTTAGCAGTGCTGACTGACCTTTCATCATCACTGTATCTCTCTCTTGCAGCGTAGCTTAGCCGTTAAGTTTCTCTCATGCCTGTAGAAAAGATCAACATATGATCAAAGTGCAACATGACCTTGTAATAATAATAAACTCTCTCACAGCGTGGCTTAGCTCCTGGCAATTGCACAATCACGGAATACCAACCAACCAACCAACCAATAAAAAAAAACACTAATTACAAACGTAATGTCAAAGTCTTTACCAAAAAGCGCCCCCCATAGCATTTCTGTTGCAAGTTGCAACTTATTAATTTTCCGAACATTACTCCCCTTTTTTTCTTGGGTGGCAGAGGGGGAGGGTGAGGGGGCCAAAAGCCATTCCGAAAGCGGCTTACAATATACGAGTATGCCTGCAAGTGGGTTTTTTTTTTTACTGTTTCTATTCGTTTTGTGGAGCCGCGAGACTAACGCTAAACGCCATTAAATTTTACACACGGTTTCACTGCACTTCGAATGCGCTTTTCATGAGCACACGAAATACGATATATTTTATGGGGGGTAGCCACCACCCCCTCCCCACCCCAAACGAAACTCTCTCGAAGATCTCTGGCTATTGTTTTGGGATCGCTGGAGGCTCTCCGCTGGTTGAGGAGTTCCAATAATAAAAAACTATTGAGTAATTACGAAAAAATTTTGTTTAAGGTTTAATTAAAATTGTGTAAATAATCGCATTATGTATGTGTGTATATGTGTGTGTGTGTGTGTGTGTGTGTGGGTCTGCCGCTATTGCTATTGCTATTTCTATTGCTGTTACTGTTACCGTTATTGTTGTTAATGTTGCGAAAATGAAAGTGCCATCAAAATGTATTATGATGCTCGAAATTGTGGGAACAAAAACCCCTCCAACATTCCCATCTTCTTTCTTGTCTTTCAATAGCCATGACAAGGCAATGTATCTGCGTATCTGTGTATCTGTGTATCTATTTATGGTATCTGCAGTACTGTGTCACTCACCTTGTACACCTCTGAGAAAAATCCAGAGCCAATTTTCTCCTTGACAAAATCATCAACGGAATATAATGCTGATACGGCGGTACGCAGCGCCCGACAGGAGCTCCCGGTGACCAGACGATCCGACGACACGGTCCGGGTCACCGGCGGTGCCGGCGGCAGGCCCGGCTGCTGTTGCTGCTGGGGCGTCAGGGATGCTGCCACCTCCTCGCCACCATCTCTCGCCGTGGCATCTCCATTTGCCACCACCTTGCCATTTGTGATGTTGGCCTTGTAGGAGGGTATGGGATTGGGCCAATTGAAGGGCGAGGCGCTGGGTGCGGAATCCACCTGATCCACATCCATCTTCAGCTCCGTTGGCGGCGGTCCGGGTCCACTATGTTGATTTAGATTCATTTTTATCAGCTGCGACGTATGTTGATGGTTGGTTGGTTATTATAGGGCCACGATATGGCTAGAATCGGTTCTTGGAAGTACTTTATATTTTAATTTTTTATTTATATGAATATTTTATTATTTTTTGTTGTTTTTTTTTTTCGATTATATTCCACTGGAAATTTTTGTGAACAATTTATGAAAATGTCACTTGTTCATGGAATGCTTTTGGATTTGGGAGTTTTCAGTTGAAGTTGCAGGTTTGTTTTTTGGCACTTTTTTGCGATTGAATTCTGGAAGCGCTGCTGCACTGGAAGGATGCGCTGTCTGGAAAGAAAAAAGCATTCATTAATTGTTATAATTGAATAAATCTCATCATCATCGTCGCACACTCATCCTCACATTCTAATCAAATGCAAATAAAAGTGTGCCCGCGCGTGATCAACATTTGTTTGTGTTTTTTGTTGTATTTTTTTATGGAGTGCTAATTAAAAAATGTTCAACGAATTGTATTTTTGTCTTGGGTTGTCACGCGGCAAAAACAGCAAGCGATATCCGTAGTATCGTCTATAAGGAATGCTTTTATATCAGAGAGCGAGAGGTTCGAGAGGTACAAAGGTCTATAGACCAATTGAGAGGATACAGAACCTTCTAGATCTCAAAATTTGGGTATCTTTGGGTTCTAGCAGCAAACAGCAAGCGATACCCGTAATGTCGTCTATAAGGAATGATTTCATATGAGACAGAGAGAGGTTCGAGGGGTTCAAGTGGTGTAGATATATCTTCTTAAATATTATCTAAAATTATTCACAGATCTAATGAGAGGTTTACAGGGTTTAAAATCACCTTTTAGATACCAAGATTTTGGGATCTTTGGGATTTAAAAGTAATCCACTTGTTGGTTAATATAAGCAAACAGCAAGCGATATCCGTAGTGTCGTCTATAAGGAGAGGTACAATGGGTGGAAAAATCTTTTTATTATCTCTGAATATTCACAGACCAATTGAGGAATACTGAACTTCTGGAGCACAAAAATTTTGGCATCTTTAAGGAATTTTTAGAGCCTTTTTTCAAAGAAACAAATCTTGTTTTAAGCAGAAATATTTCCCCTATTTGAAGAGCTTTAGTTTTGAATTTGTATATTTATGATACTTGTTTTTTTTTCGTAGACATTTCAGATTAGCAAAAACAAGACGAAAACTACCCGAAAATCCGTCTGAATAAATTAATCGACTTCTGCTCGAGTTTTTTGTTTTTTCTTCTTCTATTTTTTTTTGCCAATAAATTATTCAGGGTCAAAGTCTCGATGGGCGACGGGGTGCCTCCTTTGATGATGGGCTGAGCGCTTATCAAACGGAGGAGGGCAGTGGCAGGGGGCAGTGGCGGGGGGCAGGGGCAGGGGCACTCTCTCATGGTAATGATAGTACGGAGCACCAGCACTTGTTCCTGCGTTCATTCGGCTGATAGCGACGACTGTTTTTTCAAGTGCGATAAAAAAAAACACACACAAACACGCACACACATGTGACTTCTACTTTTTGTTGTTGTTTTTTTTTCGCTGTGTAATTTAGCAGCAATTTGGTTATCATTTTGCCTTCGTTTCCACTGTCTCCACTGTGTTGTGTCTCATGGGGACTGCCTGTCGCACGTAGAGAGACTCTGGGGGTGGGGGAGGGGTGTAGGGGCAGGGGCAGGGGCAAATGAGTTCAGTTGATCAGCAAATAAGTAGATAATCACGACTACTGCCGACTGCAACCTTGGCCTTGAGCTTGAAAACGTAACAACAACAATAGAAACGGTTTACCACTTAGAGGAGAGCTAAGAGGAAGCTCCATCAATCCTGCCACCCTACCCCACTCACTCTCCCCTCCCCTCCTCTCTGCTGCTGCTGCTGATAACACTTATGGCCATGGATGATATAACCAATTTATTTTCGCGGCTCTGAAAACAAAAGGTTGGAATTTTTTGTGTCGATTTGCCATTCCTAATCAGTTGGCAGCGATAAGATATAGAGAACTGCTTGGAAAAAGGCCCAAAGGATCGTACGAGTGTCCAAAGGGTGCAGGGGGGAGGGCCCCCCCTCTCTAGTGCCTTGATAATTGGTCTATAACTATAACAAAATAATTACAGCAACAAAAAAACATATCTAACGACATAATGATAATGATTCCCCAGCTACGATTCCTAACGGTTCGACAAACTCTCACTTTTGGCCCGACCCAAAGGGAGAGAGAAGAGGGGAGAGTGGAGGGCAGGGGAGATTTGTAAACTGAAATAAAATACAAATTACTAAGCACATTCCTCTATTTTTTGCAGAGGGTTTGGGGGGGTTTCGGAATGCGAATTGAGCCAATCTTTTTGGAAAGATTTCGCAAACAAAAAAAAAAGAGTCCAAAAGCCGGCAGCCATAGTCCCCCCCATAATTAGGGTCAATTGCGGCTAACCGCTGCCAATCGGCGACAACGAAAGCCGATGGAGGGGGAAATGGGGCAAAAGACTTCGGGCTTTTGGCTAAAATGTGGCTACACTTCATTAAGAGCCATGACAAACGAAAGATTGTCATGGAGTGCCAGCCAAACGATTGATTACTCAAGGATCGCTATATACTATGAATTTTATGAAGTCTAGAATTCGTGTTTATCTCCAGAGTTGCCAGACGTGTAAATTGGAAACAATTTTGAAGTAAAATCCATCTGCATTCTCCTCCCTTTCACCAGCCTAAGAGGCTCCTTCACCTCCGCATCGGTCCAAAGGATATTTTTCATTATTTTTGTTTCGTCGTCGCGTTGCCCAATTGATTTACCAATTTCGCCTGGCGTTGCCACCTAATTTGTCGCACCATTTCATGTAATGAGGCTGAATTACCGCATTATGATACAGATAATAGATACAGATCTGTCCACCTGCAAGTGGGGCGAGTCCTTTTTCTTCCCTCTGAAGTCTGTGAAAGTTTTCAAAGATTTTTCTTCAATTTCAAGCAAAAATTAGGCTTGACAATCCACAAAAGCAGAAAGAAATTTGCTCCTATTGATGGCCCGTTTGGCACGCTCCTCAAACTGAGTCAAGGCCTTCCAGCAAATGGCCTTTTGGGGGGAGGAGAGGGCTGGCTTTTGGGTGAATCTATTAAATGGTTTCTTCGGGTGTCGAAACAGTGGCATGCATAAGTTTTCACATCACGTTCCATTCACACAAAAAACTGTTTCTCTCGTGTGGAAAAACCACAAAAAAGCAAAGCATTCAAATATTTTTGGCTATAAATAGGAATCAAAATTTATATCAAAAGCAAAGGTCAGGCTTACAAATAATCTGTTTAGATTGCTGCAATCTGTGAAAACTATACAAAATAAACAGAAAACACAACAAAAAAATGGTTTAAAATAAAAACGAGACAAAAACAGTATGAAACTATTTAAAAAATGTCTAAAATATTGAATACTTTTGTATGTTCTCTTAAGTTAAACTTTACGTTCTTCTGGCAAGGCATTGACCAAACATTTTCCTTCAATTTTGGTTAGATTTTATCACCTGTTGGCCTACGAGTAACAGGTAACCCCGCAAGTCTATAAAACTCTGTTAGTTTTCCAGTTAATTTTTAGTCTATTAAAAAGCAAACCTTTACCTTTACCCCCCCCCCCCATAATAATCGATCGAAATGATCGAAACCGTTAACTGCCACAAGCAACGCTGTACGTCAAGAGTCAATAAACCAGAGCCGATGCTGTGGCACAGCAGACCGCAGCACAGGCTGCATTTTTATGAGGCCAAGGGTCGCGTCTGCGTAGGCGCGTGCCCCAGTGGAAGGAGCAGCAGACATTCTTGGCAGCCATTAAATGCACATAAATCTTTGTTATGAAATGGGGAAATGATATTTCCGATTCGTAGAGGGCAGAATCAACCCCAAGACAGAGGGAAGATGACTTCAGGAAGTCGAGTACAAAAACGTTAATGAAAAGGAAAGTTGGTCAGAAGTAGAAAAGAAAAAACCGCCACTTCATGGCCTCCTCCGTAAAAAGAGATGAAAAAACCGAAGAAGAAGACCAAGCCAAGACGTTACAAATTTCTATAAACAAAGGGACAGAAACAGAGAGAGAGATGGAGAGCCACTTGGGGCAACAACAAAGCAAAGCAAAGCAAAGTAAAGTCGAGTAAAATTATCAAAGAACAACACACAAAAAACGAAAGAAAGAAGCCAGAAAATGGGACATGGCACACTCTCGGAACGGAACACAAAACACAAAAGAAGAGACCAACCAAAAACCAAATGAAATTCGTGTCGTTGTCGTTGCGGCGGCTCATAAATTCTTCTACGCCTATGCCTGTGCCTGTGCCTATCTGAAAGATACAATGCGATACGGACACGCCCACGCAGAGCAGCAGCCCCAGAAAAGTACCAACTCATTCCGATCTGGAGATCTGCTGGGGCTCTCTGGGGCTCTCTGGGGCCTTGCTCTATGTAAATGTGATTGAGGCTGTGGCTGCTGCTGCCTGCAGCTGCATTCCAAGAGGTATTTTCCGGTACGCCTAAAACAAGTGATTCATTCCGCTAAACGAAATGGAAAGCAGGGGGGAAACCAATTTATACATTAGCAGTAGAGTGGAATGGAATGGAATGCTGGCTGCCTAATCGATCATACCCACAAAAAGTTTCACTTTCTTTCAGTGTAAAAGAACCCTCTCCATCGATTGCTGCGCCATTTGGGCATTGACTAATTGGCAAACGATTTTCACTCTCTCAATACTCAATACTCATGGGAGGCAGGGAGAGGTGTCCCGCCGCTCACGTGCCACCCAACGCCCAACGCTCTGAAACCTTGCTGAAAATAGTCACTAAAATAAAACAAAATAAAACAATTGCCTAGCCCAAATGAACTTTAAACAATCAGAGGCGCAAAATGATGAAGAAGAAAGATTGGGAATGATTTAGTCAAGTGTTGGGACTACGAGGTGCCCATTAGTTTGATTTGGAAGCAGGAGAATGACAAGATTTTGCCTCTAGATCAGTGCCCGGCACGATCTTCGTGTCGCTTCGGCAAGGCGACTTCGGCTCTTGCTATCTCGCCTTTTGCCAGTGCAAAGCAATAAGCCGATTTCTCCCGCAGGCATGTTCGGCGTGTCCAGTGCACTTGAGTGCTCTGAATGCTCTAGATTTATACGTTTTATATAGTAACAGAATACATATATTCAGGATCTGTGCTTTTCCCGTCTTTATGACAGATTTCCAGCAGCTAAAAAGTTCAAGTTAATTTATGGTACCAAAAGCACCGTCTTTTCAATATGCCCCTTGCCCTCTACAAGTGCATGCGGGGTATGCAACGTCAGGCAGAAACTAGCAAGAAAATTGCCGTTTATTTTGAGCTTCAAGTGCAAGTTGTCGCCAGTCCTATGGGACGAAGATCGAACAAAACAAAACACTTGATGAATGCAGTTGGACAGGCAGGCAACCGAAGCAGAAACAGGCGCCAAAAGAAGGTGCAAAGCAAAAGAAAACAAAGAGAAAATAGAGAAATGAGAACAAATGGCGCATTTTGCGTGGTGAGTATGCTTTTTCCATTTCCTTCTGGTTACTTTTTCTTAGTTTTTGTATTTAAAGTGTTTCCCTGCGATGCGATGCGGGCACACACCACATACAAAACACAAAACACAAATGAAAACAAATTAGCTTAGGTTGCATTTTGCAGCCGGCTGGCTGACTGGGGGAGAGCAGAGGGGTGATTGTTTGTTAATTTTATAAACACCAAACACAAAAACAAAAAAAAAGCCCTCAACCTTACCCATTCACACATTCACATTCACCCCTCTTCTCAGTGCACCATGCAGCCCTCCCCCCCTGGCAACAGAAACAGCAACAGCCACAAAAATGCAGTTGGTCACACCACCGGACGGACGGACGGACGGACGGACAGAAAAAGACACAACATCCATTCAATATGTGTAGCAGCAGCAACAACCACCAAACCGGCACAATCCCAATCAGGCGGCTGGCAGGCAGCTGCAGCCGGGAAACGGGAAACCCAAGTGGAAGATGTAATATAGGGAGAGAATCGGGAATCGGGAGAATATGTCTGGATTCATGGATCCGTAGATCCACTATGTACATATAACGAGCGAAACATCTGTCGCAGCATTTGCATTTTACGTGGAAAAACAGTCTTTCCGCTGAATCAAACAGAAAAGGGAGACAGAGAGACAGAGAGAGAGAGAGAGAGAGAGAGAGAAGCAGCAAAACGGTAGCGCGGATGGCATTGGAAAACATAAACCTAGGAAAATATCTTCATCAGCATAGGAGAGTGTGAGTGTGTTTTGTGCCGTGTGCTGCTTTTTCGTAAGTTGCAAATGTGTTTGTGTTATTTTTACATTTCCGCTTCATACAAAAATATTTACGTTGTGCGCAGCCCTGCCAACCTTCCTCATTAAACATTCCGATCGCACGCACACACACACACACGCAGGCCGAAAGAGGAAGGAAGGCAATCCAGTCGCCTCTCTCTACCGGTGCCTAGGCGGGGCAGAGGCCACGGGCCACAGTGCAACGGTTTGGTTAGAGATGTGCAAGATGGAATGCATCACATCACATCACCAGTTGACACATGTATCGATGGGGCCCCACTCCATGCACAACAGGTTTCTTCGACAAATTCAAATGCAACACCTTTGATGGGTTTCGTGGATTAGCTGCTCGCAACTGTACCACAGTGAAACCACACTACCACAAACCGTACAACCGGAAGAAATATTATATTTGGAAGCAGGACATTGATTATAGTTATATCGTTTCTTGAGAGATTTCAGATTATCGAGTGGTCGCATCAGCATAATTTTGCTTTGTTTATTGCTTATTGTTCGCTGTATTTACGCGTTGGCCATTCATAAACAGCTGTTTGACAGACTCAACAGCTACTAAACAAATAATCAAAACTAAAACTGGGTCATTCTGAGCGAATCAAAATTCCATTCATGAGAACCAAACATTTCATTTATTAACTAATGGCCGTACTTGAATTTGGAAGATAACTAACTGAATATATAATATTACTATATCCTTACTTCAATGGGTGCACTTTTGGGAGCCACTGTTAAGGTCGCAGGCCAGGCCCCCCATCTCTAGACGCAGTCTGCTGCTTCCGCTGCTGTAACGAGCGCAGCAGCAGAGCAGCACGGGAGACGCAGAGCGCAGACTACCCACACAAGCGCACGCATAGAAAATTGTTGTACAACAGAATTTCGGGACAGAGCAGACACAGTGGAAGGGGGAATATCAGAGACATTTGCCTTAATTTTTAGTTAATAATTTACCAGTATTGATGGTTTTTATGCTGCTGCTGCTGCTGCAGATGCTTTCGTTGTTCTTATTGCCGACATGCTGCTATAATCCAATTAGGTGTGTATGTGTTTGTTTGCGTGCTGCAATTGCAGTTATTTGCACACCGATACGCACTCGGAGAGCCGAAGATGCACTAATAACTAAATACCAAAAAATCTTGCCACCAACAAAACGGATTTCGAGTTTTGTTTAAAAATAAAAATTTCACTAACAACTTTGTTGTGTCTCGGTCTTGTTTACAGCGGGGGGCTCGGGCTCGAAGCTGTTTGCTGCTGCATTCGCTTGGGTTTTTTTTGTTTTGATTAGACGCGACGATGCTGCCATTCAGCATTCCACCGACACTTTATGGGTATTC
Organism: Drosophila azteca; assembly: GCA_005876895.1. Lineage (NCBI taxonomy): Eukaryota > Metazoa > Arthropoda > Insecta > Diptera > Drosophilidae > Drosophila > Drosophila azteca. Next base: position 22,678,057 of record VCKU01000004.1, read on the forward strand.
TCCTTCACTTCAACTACAGCTCGTTATACATTAATATTTTATCCAGCGGAAAGGACATGTTTGTTGCACTCGCGTAAAAAGCGTACTCAAATTATAAAAATAATATTGCACGACGCGCACGTCCGATTGTTTGGGTCCCCGAAATCAGTGTGACCTTACCAGCTACACTCTGGAGCAGTGTGACCGAGGACTGGTCGATGAAATATACCGTCCGACGCTCAGAAATACCTACGGTCTCATTTTCAAAATATACCGGTCCCCGAAATGGAGCTGGAGAAACATCGACGTTAAACATCGATATAATCGATGTTAATCGACCCCTAAATTTAAAATTTTTTTCAATTTGATATTCCGTTTAATATTCCTAGCTAACTAGGACCCTCAGGCTTGAGCACATAATTTTATACGATTAATGAATCAATTGTCTACTAGATAGACCAACTACAAAAAAATATATATACCCTTTTTCATTTCATTAATGTTAAAATTATTTTTTCCTAGCTGCTTTCAAACGTAATTAATAGTGCATTTTATACATATCTACATTTTTTGACCCAATAATGCATTTGATGAATTTATTATTATTAACAAAGCGATCCCGATACCCATTTTCAGTCTTTATAAAAAGACCAAAAGCTTTAAAATTTTCTGAGATAGAGACTTACCAGTTTTTGCAATAATTGGTGCATAGTTAAACAAACTTTTCCTAAATTCTATAATATCCAGGTCCTAAAGGGTATGAAAATGTTGCTATCCGTAAAAATGTTGTGGGACAATGGCGCTCGATTTGAGACACATGTTGCTGGCCCATACAAAAAAATGCTGCCAACGGTAAAATACGTAAGTGGGAGTGAAATGTAAAAGAAATTGTTGGGATGATGTTGCCTCCACAAAATCCCTTAAAAAGTCCCAGAAAAAGTCCCAACACGTACGGCAACAAAATTTCGGTATTTTTTGCAATTCGGTTGAGTTTCAAAAAAATTCAAAAAGTTACGTATACACAAGAGAACATTATTGGTGGAAAAAAAAGTGAACAAAGTGTGAAGTTATGCTATGGATAGATATTTCAAACGTAAGTATTAATTTTAAATTAACGAAAAAATGCTTTTAAGAGTTTTCCAGTAAATTATTGGCAAAAAACCTTGGATTAAAACAAAATGCGTGTATGTGTGTAACCACATGTTTTAATTAGCATGGTTTTATTTGTTTTAAATGCAATTTGTATGCATGTATCAACCCATCCGTATTCCAAATGAACAATATTGCATATTTACGTAATGAAAAATTATCTTTAAATATGTTTTGATATAGTGTATTCGACAGATGGGAATTTGAACGCTGAGACAGATGATGATACAAGAACTTATGTTCCTAAATAAGAACTACAATGTACCCAAGTCTTCCTCTTATCTTATTACTTGAACTGTTCTAAAATGATTAAAGTTCCATAAAATTCGTTTATGAATATTAATACCCACTGGTCCACACAGGGTTCATCATTCTCCATATCATTTTAATATTTTGATATTCGTTTAAATATTACTAGCTAAATAGGACCATCAAGCCTGAACACGTAAGTTTTATCCATTTAATGAATCAATTTTCAACATGAATGAATCATTTAAAGGACTCCTTTTTATTTGATTGTGCCTAAAATGTCAACAATAAAAAAAAAACGCAATTTTTAATAATTTATTTTTGAGATTTATTGTGAAAAGTGTAAACTACAGTAAATTGCATAGAGCCAACGGGCTTCCAGAGTTTATAGAAATATATACAAATCGTTATATGGAACATCGTTGGGGTCGATTTTGCTTTAAAATAATTAGTAATTTTTGGCTTGGGAGCACACATCTATAATTCGGGAATTCCCCAAATACATTTGAAACTTTGTTTTGGTAGGAAACCACAATCAAAATAATGGAAAATATAATTTATTAGAGACAGATCAAAAGCGAATGAGCATTTGAGTTACAGTCGTAAAACAAATTTGTAATTGAGAAATATATCTATTGCAAAAGTTATAATTTACATACATGGTATTCGATATCCAAATGGAAACGCGTTTGGCCTTGAAACCCCCTCATTATTTTTCCTTTTTGTAATGATCAGTGCAACGAACCCAAAAAAAAACTCCGACTCTTTTGACTCTTGCAGATGTTGCTGGTATTTACTTTCCTCTTTTTTTGTTAAAAAAATGATCGCTTAAAAATATGTATGTATGTATCTAAAATTATATATTTTCTTTAAAATCCACATGCAGCTGCAAAGTGTTTGCCGTCGAAAGCAGCGAGTATAAAAGGCTCAAGTTTTGGGGATGAGAACATAAAGTTGCGTTTCGAGAATTTTCAACAGAATGGCTGTTCGATTTATTATCCTCCTCACTTTCCTGATACTTGTTGGAGTTGGATGTGTTAGTTGTTCTCCATGGGATGAAATTCGTGAAAAAATTATCGATGTATTGGAGAGGGCACATACTGAAATAAGGGTTATCATATTATCAACCGATGTAAGCTCTTCTTCCAATATTAAAAACGAAATATCCAAATAGAAAGATGATGGCAGTAGGGCCAAAACATAATGAACTTCAATAAACAAGGCGATTAAAAAGGAATTTACATGTCTAGTCTCATGTTGTTTTACTTAAAAGAGTATTACATTTTTAAGTTTTCTTTTAATGTATAACAAAAGCAATGTTACCAAAATTAACGAGTTTTATACATATGTACGTTGGAAATAAATCTATACCTTTTAAACTGACTGCGGCCCCCACAATTACATATGTACATATATGATAATTTTGTGCTCAAACTTATTCAAAAAATTCTGAACTTTGAGTTTTCTTGTCTGCAAGACGTTAATTAGCTATGTGAATGTAAACTGTACTTTATATATGTATGTACATTGTATGTATGTATATTATTTGCATATCTTTTATGGAGCGGTTCTGCCGCCTTCTCCGTTAGTCACGCTAGACATGCCTTGACTTGACAAAACACCGCCATCTTGGAGAATGCTTCTTCATAGTCGAATTATATTCGAATATGTTTGATCTAAGCAGGTACCTCAGGAAGAGATCGGAGCCTTTCTATCCCAATGGTGCCAGTTTGCTGTTAGGTTCTGTATAACTTTTATTTGCAAATATCACGATCTGGTAGTATCCTCCATAATGTGGGTGATACCACGGGCGATGCGGAAATAACTGGTCGAATAAGAAGTCTCTGATTAAGCTGCCAGACTTATATAACCGCATTTGTAAGTTTTTATTAACAATAACTTTATTATTTAAGCATACAGCAGACTATTTGTTCTTCTTGATATACTTCATGTACTTCTTGGCATTGAAGTTGTCCTCCACCTCCTCCATAATCCTGACCTTCTTGCGCGGCTTACGCGCCTCCAGGCGCGACTTTCGCTCGGCGTCCGACAAGGTGGTCAAATCCAAAGGTAACTATAAGAACAGGGCATTCAAATTAATTACATTTAACTAATGTTTGTGCACCCACCTTGATGATTTTGCGAGGTTCGTGATAGCGGATATTAATGGTGGATCCGTCGGGCTGGACCACCACCGTGGGGTACAGGCGGCAGTAGACGGAGCGATGCAGCCTGGTCACCGCTGTCGTGGCTGAGGAAATGCATCGCAGCTGAGTCACAGCCTGTGGCAACTGTTTCAGCAGCATTCTTATTTATTAAATAACAGAATTATAAATTAATCCACATGCAGTTATGTTTTGCACAACAGCTGATAGTGTGACCGCAATCTGGGAACCAGGGCTGCAAGACCGAGGGTGCTATCGATTTTTTCCAACCCTAAGTGGAGGGCAGTGTATATACAAAAATTCGCGTTGGCGAGAAAAAAAAAAACTTATTTGCCAAAATCTAAAACAAAAATTGCTGAATTTGAATAAAAAGTTCCTGTTAGTCCAGAGCTTCAACCTACCCTAATCACATATCTGCGCACCAATACAGACACAATCGACACAAGCACCCGGGATTTTTAGATTGTGAGTGACGTGACTCACTGGAATAGAGATTTCCCCCAAACAGTAGAGACGACGTCGAAGTCGCACCCACTTGCTAAGTCATCAGTTTGAGGTAATCAAGTCTAAAAATGGCTGCTGTGGAGAACGAACCGCGCACAGAGCTCCAGGAGCTGCAGCTGAAGTCAGCTACGGTGGCAGATGAGTCGCTGGAGAGCACCCGCCGTATGCTGAGTCTGATGGACGAAAGCAAGGAGGCGGGCATTCGTACCCTGGTTGCCCTTGATGATCAAGGCGAGCAGCTGGATCGCATCGAGGAGGGAATGGACCGCATCAACGCGGACATGCGAGAGGCCGAAAAGAATCTCAGCGGCATGGAGAAGTGCTGTGGCATCTGCGTGCTACCCTGGAAGAAGGTGAACATCAAGGACGATGGAGACAGCGCCTGGAAGGGAAACGACGATGGCAAAGTGGTGGCCAGTCAGCCCCAAAGAGTGATCGATGAGCGCAGCGGTGGCATGGGCGCACCTGCACAGTCTGGCTATGTGGCGCGAATAACCAACGACGCACGCGAGGATGAAATGGACGAGAACCTGGGCCAAGTGAACTCAATGCTGGGCAACTTGCGCAACATGGCCCTGGACATGGGATCCGAGCTGGAGAATCAAAACAAGCAAGTCGATCGCATCAACGCCAAGGGCGATGCCAACAACATTCGCATGGATGGCGTGAACAAGCGCGCAAACAACCTGCTCAAGAGTTAAATATGCACAAACGAAACGGACTCGTATCTCAAATCAATAACCAAGCCGATAACCCAATCCCCCTGATTAATTCGACCACCTCTTTACTTCAACCCTTATGGGAAGAAAAGCAAATGTTATGGGCACAAAACTGTGTTGTGGCAGCCAGTTTCGGCAGCCAGTGGTTGCTACCCCGATATTTATACTATATATTATATACATATACAAGTTGAAGACGTAAAACCGGACTATACTATGCAACAGACCCATCTATACACTGTACAAGCACTAACTGGTACTAAGTAATTGGTACCTTTACTTACGTTCGACTACTAAATGTAAATTTATGCGAAAAGCAAACCCCAATTACTACTGTTACTATTACTATACTATACAATTGTGTACAAACAAAAGCAACGGAACCGAGTGTTGCGAAGCCCAATTTTACTGAGATTTACCTTATAATGTACTCTGTTTTTGGTACACACTTTTTGAGGCATTTTACCTATGGAACTGGTGGAATCAAAGCTACACTTGCTATACTATACAATTAACTATTGAGATAAATATGAATGTAATGTACTATTGATGTATTTATGTACAACCCGTAGAATCGAACCAAACCGAAGCGAACCCCCGATATCCCACCCACAGGCACGGCATCTGAAGTCACTTGCTCCCATGCGTAGGATAAGAAACAAATTGAACGGGGTGGTGGGTGTCATATCGTAGCCAATTTTATGAATCGTTTGTTATATGTGTACATTTATCTAGATAATCGGATTAGTCACCTTGTTTATTGAATTGATCACTTGAAATTTTTGGTCCAAAACGTTCTATTGAATGAATACGAATTGAGATTTGAAATTTGCGGCGTTTAATTATTTCCCAAATAAACATAGACAAAGAAATCAGCCCAGTTTCAACCAACTAGTTTAAGTAAATGGAAATTGTTATTTTGAATTGTCTCAAGAAAAATATGCTGAATCAAGCGGTTTGTGCGCAAGATATTGCTCGTTAATTAATGTATGTATTATGAATGTATGTCTGTATTGTATACCTACTATATGCTATATTGATTAGATAACTTATTGTATTGCTTCTATTATTGCCACATAGCTTACATTCATAGCTGTTAAATTGCAATTATATGAAATCAAATGAATTTATTGCACTTTACAGGAGATTTGGATTACGATTATGGCACTCGAAAATAGTTGTATGTCGCTATATAGCAGGTGAAGTTGTCGCCACAATCTTCGGCCGAGGCAAATTCAATTTCCGGCGCTGCCTCCACTGGAATGTAGACAATGCTGCCGCGCGTCAACACAATCTCTTTGGGGCCGGCATTGGTGTTTAGCCGCAATGTGCGGGAGCCCTCAAGAGTTATGAGAATGGACCCGTATGGCTGAATTTGCAGCTTATAGCTCTCAACGGTATGCTTAATGGCCACATGAATCACAGCAAAGTCCTTCACGGGCGGCACGTACACCTGGACGTTTTCGTCAATGTGATAGGGCAAGAAGCGCTTGCGGCCAGCGTCTGCTCCCTCAAAAATGACCGAGGCAATCAACTGCTCGACGTCTTTGTACTTTGGCGTGAGCCCGGCGCGGATCACATTGTCCGAGCAGGCCATACACTCGACGCAGTCGCCGTCAAGATACGCGTGAATCTCATTGGCACCCAGGTAAATGGCCTGGCCCGGTTGCAGGTATACCAGATTCAAGAAGAAAAGCGACAGCACGCCAACATCTCCAGGGAAGTCCGTGTTGACCTTGTTGAACACTTCCAGCAGATCGTTGGACTTCAGTTCTGTAAGAAAATAGTTTACATCGGGATCAGCCAGGATCATCTGAATTGCTTTAGTTTGACCTACCTTTCTGATAGTTTTTGGCTATATCTTTAATGCACTTGGCCACGTCAGCCTCATCAGACTTCATCAGCTGCTCGTAGCACAGTTTAAGGGTCTCGGAGTTGGGCGTTCGATGCAGTTCATCCACAGGCTCTTTGCCGATGAGCTTTGAGAGGGGTTGGAACTCATCAATGAAGTCTCTAATGTCCTCGACGGGCTGGAAACCAACAAGTGCCACAAACGGAGTCAAAGCTATGGCTAACTCTGGCTTATGGTTGTCGTCCTTATAGATCTCAGGACGTTCTTGATGTAAGCGTTCGGCTTCACATTTATTTGGATGAACTTGGATGCTCAGCGCTTTGCTTATGCTCAGCACCTTGAATAGGTACGGCAAGTCCTTTTTCAGCACCCGATCCAAAGTCTCGCCAGTTTCCTTGACCACGGACACCCCACAGATGTGTGTGCCCATCCACATTTCCGCATAGCTCTCCTCCTCATTCAGCGTAAAGTCCGGATCGTTGGCCATGGCCAGTTGAGCGACGGCCGAGTTGATGCCCTTGCGTCCCCAATCATAGTTTTTTACCCAACCAGTTAGCTCCATTTTCGCGTGCACCGACTGTGTTTTCCTCCCACTAGCTGCCGTTCAACTAAGGTCAATCTGAAGGTGATAAGGAATACACACACCCGTATGACGGTTATTGTGGCTGACGATTGCTGAGCAAATCGCATGGGGTGTCATCACCGTAGCGCTACTCATTAGCACAGTAATTAATTACTTACGCAGCTTATCAGAACAGCCCAAGGCCCTAAAAAACGATATAAAAAACTAGAATTTTGCCGAAAAAAGAATTAAGTTTTGTTCAAGTAAACAAAGCCTTCTGGCAACCCACTTATTTAAGAGTTGCCATATCAGCAATTTATAAAAATAAACTATCAAAAACTGTTAATGTTATCGAATTTTGAATCAAGATTTAACGCTTTCATTTTATTATTCAAAAAGACACAATTATACATACATTTTCATTTATATTTTTTACAGGGCGGTCGTGGCTCATTTGGTTTTCGTACTTTCATCATCTATTTTGTCTATTACCTGTTTTAAACAGTCCTTCGTTGAAGTCTTTTCCAAATCGCAGATGCGCGTGAGGTCCATCGTTGCAATCTGCTCAATCATCTCTTTGATTTTTTCCTGCTTAATTATTGATTTTACAGACTGTCTCATTCCTGGCCGTCCGCCAGGGGCACCTGTGGTCTTTGGCGTCGGGTCCGAGGAGTCGTTTTCGATATCCTTGCCCTTGGCGCGATAGTGCTGCTCGATAATCTGGCGTATCTTTAGCTTGGTTGCCGCACGCGATGTTCGGGACGTTTGTCCTAGGGCCAGGTTTCGTAGTTCCTGGAAATTGATCTCCTTAGCTGGAGCATCAATCTCCGGATCAATGTTAGCAGTGAGTTCAATGGAGGTCTCTTCCACAGTCGCCACAATGCCATCATCATCATCCAGATCTAGAAACTGGTCATGCTTGGCTTCCTGCACTTTGTTTTCCTTGGGAATCTCCACTACAGGCATGGTGGGTGGTGTGGGATCCAGCACTTTTGGCTTTTTTACTTTTGCTTTTGTTTTCTCTTTCAGTTTTGGCGGCGTCATCGTCGGTCGTTTCTTGAGAATGCCTATGCAGGGCTTTGTCTTAACTCGCACCGGCAACAGGGAGTTGTATTGAATGCCAATGCTGTTGAAGCAATCGACAAACTCCAAGGTGTCGAAATCATCCTGCAGCGATGACCATAGCTCCGTGTTGTGCTTATTTTTGGCTTCGACCAGCAGATGGGTATATCTGGCTATTTCAGCTTGGGTGTAATTCATCGACTCGTCCTTGCTGTAGGTCCACTCATCGCGAATCTCCATAAAGCGCGACACACCACTTTGGGCAGCCAAGTTGGCAATGTGTACCGACACATTTGGGCTGGTGCTCTCCAAGCGATGCAGCCGGGACAAGGCTGCTCCGCCTGGATAGTTTGTTCCCGAAATGACAAGCAAAAAGACGGTCACAAAGACATTGAGTAGAAGATGGCCGGCGGACCCCAGAGCCAGGCAGCTATGCCACGTCGACTTGGCACTGTTCATCCATCTGGGCGGAGAAGATTAATGAAACTGGTAATATCCGAGTAGTTTTTCACACTTACATGCGTTGGCAGGCGCAAGCTGCGGCTATGTTCAGCACAGGAAAAACATATATGATGAAGCGAAGCTCCTTGTGGGGTAGTACAGAGTAGAGCAGCACAAAGGCCAGTGCTGACAGAGCCAAGGGCCGAATTCTGGGCTCTAGCACACAACCAATTGGCACAAATACTAACGATGCTCCCATAGCCCGAGGCAGGGCCGAGTAGAAGTACCAAAGGAACGGCGACGTGCCCCAGTTTGAGCTTTTATTAAGAATGGTATTATACCAGAGTACCTCACCCTCTGGCCATAGCAGGCGTCGCCAGAAGAACGAGTCCACAAGCACTGAGGCGGCCAAAATGCAAACGCCCGCTGGCAAAGCAATCTTCAACAGCCTAAGGATAATGTCAATAGTCAGATGGTCAATTCTTAGCTAAGGGATTTATCTACACACACCTGTCAATCGACAGCTGCCGCTGCAGCAAGTTAATGGCCAGCAGTATTCCCAAAAACAGAGCCAACTCCGATCGAAAGACGAGTATGGCTACGCCAGAGCAGATAATAAATGACTTCAGCTGGCCGCGCATCCAATATGCAATGGCATACAGCACTGTAACATCGACATTTTTAAGGTAATGGCCCATAGAGGCACTTGGAAAACTTACCTATGGGCAAAGCAAATATGTTTGGCAGAGGCCTCGTCATGTAGAACATGAAATGAAACTGCGTTATTGTTATGGCCGTGAACCACAGACGCACCTCCACCCCATAGATCTTTGTCACAGCCTGACGCAGGTTATTCCACGCTACGGAAATGGCTCCAGCCAACACAAGGCGCACTGGAATATGAACGATAATTAAAAGAGGCTACATTTCAATGGACAAAATGCTTTTACCTACATATTGTGCCCAGAACTTATTGAGCCTCAGAGTCTCGAAGAGCAGCACAAATGGTGCGGACAGCATTGACACCACCAGCGGTCCAATAAATGTGCGGGGTACTACGCCAGGATACTCATGGTGATCATACTGACAGAGTGGAGATGCAGAACGTTTATTAGTGATTCGAGGTGCCTTTTACGTTCGATTACCTGCGTGAAATTGCTGCGCAAATATAAAATGTCATGCATGGCCTGCAAGTTGAAGCTCTCCTCCACTTTGGTGAAGGGCGTGTACACCAGATGGGCCGCCGCCGTCAGAAACACCAGCATATCTACGGCCATTTTTAGGTGTCGTCGTTGGTGTATCAAAAATGCTTGAAAGCTGGAGTCAGGTCAGTGTTGGTCCATTACATAATGGCCATATTTGTTTTGACATCAACTTATGTATATATATTCTTGGACTTGTCTTGTTATCTGTCACCAATATCCAATGTTCCGGCCGGTAACACCCACTCCTTGTGTTAAACAAACTCCACTTGAACGACTATTCTACAGGGCATTGGCAAAGAACCAACATTTAAATACATATATGGCTTATATGGAATACAATACGTTGTTCCAAAATAAATCGAAATAGATATATAAATAGAACGAACGCAACGTTCCTCCACGTCGAGACGAAACAGCAATCACAACAAGAACAAAACAACAGGTCTGTGATACAGCTGATTGCCAATCGAGTACGAGTATTTTTATCGAGTACTTACTATGTCTATTATTATCGTCATCGATACCTTTGACACTTAACTCCATTTCGGTTTTCAAATATTCAAGTCATTCTCTTTTTTTCATCTTCCGAAACAGCAAAAAAAAAAAGAAAAAATGGAAGACCTCGCACTTTTTCACAAAAATAATATCCAAAAATACGCAGACTTAGAATTTAATGATTTGTATGTGATATACAAGAAACTGCAGATGGAATTGGAGCTCATTCAGGTGCAGGAAGATTACATTAAAGAGGAGCAGCGTAATTTGAAGAAGGAATTCATACACGCCCAAGAGGAGGTGAAGCGTATAAAAGCGGTTCCCTTGGTTATTGGCCAGTTTCTAGAGGCCGTTGATGCAAACAATGGCATCGTAGCCGCGACCACTGGCTCCAACTACTATGTCCGTGTCCTGTCCACCATTGACAAGGAGCATCTCAAGCCGTCGGCATCGGTGGCCCTGCACAAGCAGAGCAACTGTTTGGTGGATTTGGTGCCGCCAGAGGCTGACAGCACCATATCTATGCTAACGGCGGATGAGAAGCCCAATGTGAACTACTCGGACATTGGAGGTCTCGACATGCAGAAACAAGAGATTCGCGAGGCGATTGAGCTGCCACTCACATGTGCTCATCTTTACAAGCAAATTGGTGAGTACCTATCCAATTTTTCTAACCTTTGACTTTTTGACTATCCGTCTCAGGCATTGACCCTCCCCGTGGCGTCCTACTTTACGGCCCGCCGGGATGCGGCAAGACTATGCTGGCCAAGGCTGTGGCACACCACACAACTGCCAGCTTTATACGTGTTGTGGGCTCGGAGTTTGTCCAGAAGTACTTGGGCGAGGGGCCGCGTATGGTGCGCGACCTTTTCCGCCTGGCAAAGCAGAATTCTCCGGCGGTGATCTTTATTGATGAAATAGATGCCATCGCCACGAAGCGCTTTGACGCACAAACCGGCGCAGATCGCGAAGTTCAGCGCATTCTGCTGGAGCTTCTCAATCAAATGGACGGCTTCGATGAAACAACCAACGTTAAGGTGATTATGGCCACGAACAGAGCCGACACTCTAGATCCGGCTCTGCTCCGACCAGGACGCATGGATCGTAAGATAGAGTTTCCCTTGCCAGATCGTCGTCAGAAGCGTTTGGTCTTCACGACCATAACCTCCAAAATGAATCTGGGGGAGGACGTTGACTTGGAGGACATAATAGCACGTTCCGACAAGATATCCAACGCTGACATTAATGCCATATGCCAGGAGGCCGGCATGCATGCCGTTCGTGAGAATCGCTATGTCGTCAATGCAAAGGATTTGGAAAAAGGCTACAAAGTAAGCGTGCGCAAGGATGAGGCCCAGCACGAGTTCTACAATTAAAAACCGAATGTATTAACAAATATAATTATATTAATTGTAACGTATCCCTGCTTGTGTTTGTGTGGGAGGCGCGGGATTTCGAATTATTTTCGATAACCATTGCTGTACTTCGATAGTGAACAGATCAGCTGTTGTTTTGTTTTGCCGGGTCAAATTAATGGCATTTGGAATTGCTGGTGGCCAAAATGATGCACTTAGAGAGATATGTGACGCGTATAAAGCCAGCAATAGAAGGCTTTATAAACGATCCGAGAAAGGACACGTTGTCGCTATTAGAAAGGGAAATCGAGGGATTCAACTTTGGGGAAATGCGCATATACCAGGTTCAGACTATGGTTCCTCTGGTGGTCAAGCTGAGTGATTTAACCGGGTAAGTGACGTTAAGTTATGTATATCCTGAGCTATTGTTACAGCCTTTACCCTTCACCATAGGGAGAGCCAGGAGTTGCGCACCGGCCTGATGAACTGCTTGAGGAACATAGTCTCGCACTCGTATCTGTCCGATGAAAAGGGGCTGCGTTCCATACTGGTCGTGGTGCTGCAGCAGATAAGAGACTCCAAAGGAGCCGTCATGCGGCCAGATCTCTCCGAGGAAATCAAGCTGGCCGCAGTGCTGTGCATACACGAGGCAATTAGTCGCTGTACAACGGATGTGCTTGAGGCATTCTACACAAATGAAAAGGTAGCGGTCATTGGCCAGATATTGCTGACGCTCCTAGAAATCATTGAAATTGAGAAATATCGGAAACTGGTCCAGTCGGCTCTGCAGTGCCTGATGGTCCTGTTTTACGTCCACAATGAGTCGGATCGTTGTGATGTGGTGCTGCGCAGCCAGGTGGCAAATACAATATTCATTTTTCTACCCAAGGTCCTTATTGTACTGTTTGAAACGTCATTGAAAGATGAAAAAGTTGGCGAGACCATCAAATCGGTAAATATGTGCTGCTCTAAAATAAATCTTAATTGATATGCGATCTGTTCCTCCTAGATGGCTATCCAGGCCTTGGGCCGAATCATCTGCATCATGTTCGAAGAAACCACAGATGAGTTCAAAAAGCTCCGCTACGACGTGGGTGCCTTCAGAAATCTGTTCAACAACTCCCAGGACAGTCCGGCAGAGGCATGCGAGTACAACTATTCTGGCAACAAGAGTTGCACGGCCGAAGAGAAAGAGGAGCGCCTGCATCAAATGCAGAAGGACCGGCGCTCTCTTTCTTGGGTGGTGGCCACTTCGCGACGCATTCGACCTATCCTTGTGGAGACGAGCATCCTGCGTGCCCACACGTCGCCCAGTGTGCGAAGAGCCTATGCCGAGATGTGCTGCCTGCTTCTCACTGACTGTGCTCACAATCTGCGCAGCAACTTTATACATATATTGGAGAGCGTGCTGGCCCTTTCCGAGGACGACGACCAGAATATATCCCAGCTGTGTAAGAACACACTTCTGCAGTTGCAGCAGCAGCCCAACAGCCAGCACATATTCGATGAGAATGCAGAGCTACTGCTCGATGCCCACCTCAACAAATGGCCACGCATCTTGCACCGCTGCGAAGATAACGAGCAATTCGCCGAGCTGCTTTTCTTGAAGGGATTTCTGCGCAATGTCAATGCGGAAAAGCTGCAGTTGTTTTTCCTCGTCCCCAAGAACCTGGAAATGTTCGTTACATGTCTGCTAACCGCGCTCGATCTGCGCACAACACGCGATCTTTTGAACGAGGAATACTCACTCCGTCGCATCCAAGATGGAAAATCCAAAGACCTGGCTGCCGAGTTTGTGAAGTTGCCTTGGCGTCAGTTCAAGCATGTCAGCTCGAAGCGCACTGTGGATATTTTATCGGACATTGCGGCGTTGCTGGGCGCTGAGCCGGCCATGAATCGGATTATCTTCGATTACTGCCAGGATCTGATCCTGCAGAGATCTTCGGCCATGAATGAGTCAATTTTACTCTTAACAATGATGCTGACGCCGCAGGCAAAGACAGCACGCGAAAGTCGTCTAGTTCTGGCTCAACTTTTGCTGGAGCAGCTCCTACATGACGAACACTGGAGCTTGGCACTGCAGCCGGACGAGGCCTGGCGTCTCAAGGTCGACAAGGTAGGTAGTAAGGTAAGGTCTTGAATAATGAGAGAAACAATCACAAGTCGATTTCTTCAGCCCACACAATGGTTTGAGCACCGAACGCCCGGTCTCTACTCGTCGGCGGTCGAGGTGCGCACCCAAGACTGTGATTCGGATGACGAGCAGACGGAGGTTGTCCACAGTCGTGTGAGCATTGCGGATGCCCAATTCAATGTTCTGCACACTTGCCTGATTCTGGATGCGGTGGGACATTGCGCAAAGTTCATTGGCGACACCTTCGACCGCCATATATTCTTGAGTTTGCACAGAGTGCTGCTGAAGTTAGCCAGCAGTAATACAATCGTCCACCAGGCAGCCACATTTGCCTTTGTGTCCATGCAGCTGGCACTAAAGTACGCAGAGCCCTCGCATTTCATCGAGTGCTCCACAGACTATATAACCTTTCATTTAAATTCTTTGCTCAAGAGGGTGAGTAATCGACGCCAATCGCCTTCTTAAATGTGTATAATTTGTGGAATTTCCAGTCACCAGAGAGCACCGCTGCCGTGGACATTCTCACCGTGGTCTTGCAGTATAGCAGCCGGGGAAATGTGCCTCATCTGGACAGTATTTTCCAGACCATACGCGACGAGTGTTCCAAGTCCCATCAGACGGGCAATGTCCAGTCTTATCTGCGCGTGTTTAATGCATTCCTGAAACATGTCACTCACTGGCATGGCGACACAACAGCGGAGATTAATGCCGAGCAGCTCCCGATGCAGGTTGATGAGGATCAGAGCGTGTTGAGCACTTGGCTTCATGTTCTGGAAAAGCCGCAGCTCTTACCAGATGAAAACACCGACATCAAAATGGACGAACCTGTTGCGGAAGACTTGCCGGAATCCGATACAGAACCGGAACCTATAAAGCCTGTTCTACCGCGACATATTGAAATCATAAAAGATATTCTGGGACAAGTCATCAAGTTTGTCTCGACTGCTGAGCAGTCGCAACAGATTGTTGCCTTAGAATGTTTTGCCAGTGGTGTGCCCCTTCTGGCGGATTATGAAAACGAACTCCTGCCACTAGTCCATCTCATTTGGCGGCCGCTCGTGGAGAAGTTTCGGCAGAAGGACGCCTTGGTGCTGAACCGTTGTTTCACATTGTTGCACCTTCTGGGGATTCATGCAAAGGATTTTATAGCGAAACGTAGTCTCAGGTGAGCTACAAATAGAAACACGTCTCAAATTAACAATCCTAATAATTGTGTATCCTCTGGTTAGCGATGTCATACCTCAACTGAAGCAGTTCCTTAAGGTGGCCAGCGTGCACAGCAAGAGCGAAACACCGCTGGCACAAACTCAGGAGTACAAGCTGCAGCTGCTGTTGCTCCAGAGCTTGGGGGATCTTATAATGGGACTACAGCTGGAAGGCAAGCATCTGCACGAGCTGCTGTCCACTGTGGCGCTGTACCTATCCCAGGCCCAGCCCCCAGAGCTGCAAACATTGGCACGAGAGTTTTTCCTCCAGCTGGCTGTCTATAATGGACCCTTTGTATACGTAACGTTGCTCCAGAGGGCGCACCTTAAAGATAGCAAGGCAAATGTCAGCCAGATCTTTGATTCCATGGGCTTTAGCATAGCCAGCGGAGAAGACTTGCATTAATAAAGAACAGGACGTTTTATATATTATTTCACAATTGCTCTATTCTGTATTCTGTTCACTCGATTAACATTACAGGCTTTAATGCTAAGTGTCTTTTAATGCATTGTTTTCGGATCAGATAGTACATATTTGATACACATTTAATTATGGTAATAATATTCTTGGATTATTGATTGATACTCTCTTCTAAAGCGCAAGGAGGAGGAAAATATCGAAAACGATTTGATTGGAGGTATCTCTCTAACTTGTATATGTTTTTATTAAAGTGACTTTTATAATATAAACAAGGCAAGGATAAAAAAACAAAACATAATTTATACACAATTGGAGGCAGCGGAAGGAGGAGAGAGAAGCATTTTGAACAAAAACCGAATTGAATTTTATATATTTTTGTATGGTATATTTATGTATGTATACTGTACTGGGATTGGATTTTAGTGGCCAATGACTAAATGCTATGCATGGACAAACATTTCAATTTCATTTCTCATTTCCTTCTCAACTTACACTCGTACGTGCAACCGCGCAGATGCTTGGCACCGATAAAACTTAGCATCCGACTTCTAAAGCCACTATACACTATAACATCCTCGATCTGTATCTGTATCAAATATAGCTGAATTTTATAAAATGATTGCTGTTTCTGTTTCCGTTTCTCTTTTGTGTATTTGTGATCCTTCTACGACTCTTCATCGACGCCTCTCGTGACTCGCAATACTCGACGCCCTTAAGTAGTGAAACAGCTCGTTGCAGTGTGTGCATAATAGTCTATTGAGCAACTCCTGAATCCTCTGCATCCTATCTCTGAATTTCCTTTGTTCGTTACAAGCTGTCTGACTGCTCTGCGGTTGTGTGGGTTCTCAAGCTGTTGGTTTGTAGATGTGTGTGTATTTTGGGTGTGTGGGGAGTATGTGTTTAGCTATTGTAGTTAATTGGAAACTGACTCGACTTCTCTATGACTACGTCAGCCAGTTCATTAGGCTGTTGGCATAGGCCATCGGCTTGACATCGGGATGTGGCTAAAAAAATAAAAAACAAACAAAAATATTGTCAAGCAATTGACTTTTTGAGCACATGAAATTCTTGAATGCTTACCACAGCCTCGAATGATTTGTAATTTGGTTTCAAGTCGTTACCCGTAATGGTAATAAATGCGCCCATATTGCCCATAGTATCACTACAAAATATACGGAATATAGTCTGCCTTTAGGACAAAGGTTAATCGTCGATTACTTACCAATAGTTCGGGGCAGAGAAGACGGTGATGCATTGTCCGTTGTGGGCCACCTCGTAGCCCATATCCTTAACTTCGTGGCTGCGTATGATATAGTCCAATTTATTGAGCTTACAGAATGCCTCAGTTACATCTGGGCCAAACTGTATGCCGACACCGCGCTTGGACGGCCCTCGGCCCATCCATAGCTGTGGATCGGACCACAGCAATTCGCACATGAGTCCCTCTTCAGGTGGCTGACAGTTTCGCTCGATTCTCCTGATGTTGTCCAGTGTGACACTATCCGATGAAAAGAGCCCGCCGTGCATCACCAGTATCTTCTGATTGATGCAGTGGCACAGTGGCAGCCAGTTGAACACTTGCGTGAATATGTCCGCCATGGTGCCAGTGTATTTAGCTGTTACCTCGCCCGTGAACCCGTACATTTGGTTCATGTTGATACTCTCGTGGTTACCTAGAACCAGTATGATATTGTTCAGAGGACTCAATTGAGTTTTCGGTGGGTTTCTACTTACCGCGGGATAAGAAGAAATGATTGGGATAAAGAAGCTTGAAGCCAAACAACGTGAATATGCATTCCACAGAGAAGGAACCCCTGTCCACGAAGTCGCCATTGAACAAGTAGGGATTCTTCTCGGATGGCAGTCCATTTATTTCGAAGATGTTCATCAAATCATAGAACTGGCCGTGTATGTCGCCACAAATCGTAAACTTATCCTCATCCTCCACAGTGATGTCCACCAGCGAGGGCTGGTCTCGCATATAAGTATCAATTTCGCAGAGTATCTAAAATGGGAGGGATTTAGTCGTGTTTCCGAGGTGCCTTAGATTCACTTCGACTTCTTACTTTGTAGGCGAATTTGCGATGCAATCGCTTTTGTCCCTTGTAATGCTCCATCAGATCCTTCATAAACTGCAGGGTTACCTTCCCATCCTCCAGTTGTGGTCCTTTGTAGTCATCCTCAATAGCTGGAATGCCCACATAATTATACATAAACTACATAATATTAATGGTGGTCACTCACTTATGGTTTCCATGTCCCTGTACATCTCTGAGAGCGTTTTCTCGGGCTTGTCCACTGCAATGGCCCGCTCAAAGGCGCGCATTTTCACAATCTTCGTGCACTCCGTGAATTTGAGCTTAGCATCCTTATCATTGGGTCTGCACTTGGCTACCTGTAAATACATTCAAGAGCCGTTCATATTTTGAACTTTGCTGACGAGGTTCTACTTACAAATTCAAAGTCGCATAGCGCCTGCTTGAACTTTCCCAGCGACATATGCGCCGCTGCCCGACGGTAGTAGCCCTTCAAGTAGCCGGGGTCTGTTTTCACCGCAGACACACCGTCTTGCAGGGCATAACCAAAGCTTTCCTGTCGCAGATGGGCTAAGGATCGGTTCGCATAGTATATCGCACTGTTGGGATACAGGTCTATGGCTTTGGTATACATGTCGATGGCTTTTGTAAATTCCTTGGCTGTTGGCATTTGGCGAAATCGAAGGAAATTGAGTTAGTAACAATACTAATTAAACTCTCATGTCATGCATGCTAGGTGCTTGCTTTGGTTTAGGTGCTTGGGGTCTTGTAAATTATCGCACAGTGATAGTTTTTGTTCCTGTTTTAAGGTTAGGTTGAAAAAGGTACACCGAATGTATGGTTTTGCAAGGCATATGGATGTCCATGCAATCTGCAATCTGCGAATGGAATGGTGTATGTTATAAATTGGAGTGTGCCACTTACTTTTGAGCAAATCATTTCCCCGATTTTTGTACTGCTCGGCCGCGGCAAAATCTTGATCATTTTTTGAGCAGCCCTCATCTGATGCCGATTCTGGTTCCTTGCCACCCGTAATCTCCGCACTGACCGCTCCCGGCTGTTTCTGGTGGCTTTCGTCAGCCGTTTGCTGTGCTTCTAGCTTGGGCGAAGACATATCTATTGTTGTAATAAGTAATTTTCTAAAAGTTATTTACTGTCTGAAAATGTTCAAGGGTTGGCAAACGACAGGTTAAATTGTGCTAGTGCTGTGCAACAAGCCAACACTCTTATCGATATGAAATTCTCTACACTGAAAAAGCAATAATTTAATCAGTAGTGCTAACTCTAACGGCTAAACCTTTAAATTAATGTTTTAGTTATTTTGTCTATTTTGCTTATTCCGTTGTTTAATGATTATTTGAGACGTCTGACCACAGGTGCATAACGTCGATATCGATACCGTGCAAACAGCTGATTTGAGTCAGATTTACACAAAGCGGGGCTGCGAGAAAACTTAGAAACGAAACTGGTTTTATTGTTGGTATAGAAACTTTGGAGGTGCTCAGCAGCAGAGTGTGGCATTGCAGTGGCAAGCAGCACCAAAATCAGTCCCAGCTCAGTTCAATCCAGCGCATCAGTGCAATTGAAAAGTATTAAGCCCGTGATCGAGAGTGAGTGCGGGGGTGTAATATCGTGGGAAACAGAGTCCTAATCAAACGCAAATGATGTCCATGAGCAATCTATCAATAGACGGGGAATTCCGTTACATTATTCAATGGTTCCACGAGTGGAGCGAGCTGCAGCGCGACGACTTTGTGTATGTGTTTGTGGAATACCTAACCAGAGGCTCCAGCGCAGACGTGGGCGGTGTCCATGTGAATGGCATTGTAAACGCCCTGGCAACCGCAGGCGTGCAGGACAAGCCCATGAGCTTGTTCCAGTGCCGTGTAAGTATTAGAAAGTTCCCAGCCCCGGCGACCAGCAGCAGCCCAATCTAACTGTGCATTGTCAACAGATTAAGCTGTTTCGTGAATGGAGCCCCAAGTGGCCGATCGAGTTCAAATGCCAGCTGCAGGAAAAGATCAACGAAATCGACTCGAAAGTGGGGGAAAAGATCATCAATGAGCTGAAGGGGCACCATGGTGGCGTGCACAATGGTGACGTAGCCGTTCATTTAAATGAAAATGGAGCAGCAGCGGGCGAAGACATCGAACTGGAGCAGCCCGCTGCAGTCGCAGTGGCTTTGCCAACTCCAGCAGCGGCTGTAGTAGCAGATGCGGCGCCGCCCGAGGCCCCGGCCCCCAGCCAGGCGGTGGAGGTAGAACCAGATAATGATAACCATTTAGCAGCGGTATTGCGTCAAGAAACACCAGTTGATGACGACGACGAGGAGGACGACAATGAGCAGCGTGCGTCTGCTAACGACGATTGCAATGCTGATGTAAATGGCCATTATTTATCGGCTACGGTGACAACCATTGCGGTGAATACATCGCCCTCTACATCTCCATCGCCATCTCCCCAGCCCCAGCCCCAACCCCAACCCCAGCCGAGCGTCGAACCTGTAGAACAGGTCGAGAATAACGTTACAGTCTCGGTAGCCTCTCCCGAGGTGGTACCCCCGGTGGCATAGATGCACAGAGTGCTTGCTTGTTCCCGAGCCAAACCAGAACAAATAACCCGAAGGCCTAATGAGTAGTTAAGTATATTTAGTCGTACGACATTCCATTCTACAATATAATATGCATTTCTAGTTATGTAAGTTCTGCTGTTTCCCGGATCCTATAAGATAAGACAAATGAATCCGAGTATCTACTGTTCTAAAGCACAAGCTAACCAACGACTTTGGGGTCATAAAATCCTGTTCACATTCCATTTCTAATTTTGTGCGTACTTTCTTTCATCAACTATACTATGTACTATCCTAAGCGCATCCATCAACTGTAAACTAAACACATACATAAACAATACACGAGAAGAGCTCTTTTCGAAGAGTTCCCCCCATTTCCGATGGCAAACGAATTCTATCCTATTCTGCAGATCTGGTTCCAAGTTGGATGCGGGGAACGCACTGAAACATGTTTTGTTCGGTTCTCTTGGCTGTTGGCTCTGGTTACTCAGCCTCAGCTTTTGCCGGCAATGTCGTTGGCCGCTTCAGACGCGACGCCGCTGCAGGCTGCCGGCCGTCCGATCTTTTGGGCAGCGGCCGCTGTCTTTGTCTAAATTAAGTTTATGGCTTGATAATTGGCTTTTTCGTGTTCTCTTTTTGTTGTGATTCGTCGCCCCACATTGAAATCGAAATGGAAATGAAAATGGAAATAAGATATGTATGCTCACAGATTGAACCAATTTATTTCAATTTCGCACATCGACGGGAAACGTTGTGTTCGCGGGAGCTTACAGATTCCGATTGGTGATTGACAAAAGTTACGAAATGCGGCAACAGCTTGCAAAACTCATCTGCATATTGCTGTGCTGCACTCTGTGCCTCCTCCGATGTGAGTATCTTAGTATTTGAAGTTATCGTGTGCGTGCGTGAGCTTGCGATATAAAAGACTCTAGAAGCGAACGCATGCTCGTTCGCGAAAGGGAATTGAATCCAATTAAAGAACAGCCCAGACAGCTTAGTGGGTCACGGCCAATGGCTAGAAATTCCCAACAGCAGCAGCAAATGTGCTAGCATCATGCTCGGCCAGCGCCGCAAAACGAAGGGCAATAAACCGCGAAAACGTAGCCAAAAAGTGAGTGTGTGAGTAATTGCCACCGTGCTGCGGGAGACGGGGCACTTCTGGTTTGCCGCTGGCCGACATTGACCTTGGCCGGAGTAAGCGTTGAGTAAGCCTGTTCTCGTTTCAGCCGATTTCGGGTGTGCTAGCGTGCCAGCTTGCAACTGCATCCGCATCAAAGAGTGCGTTGCATTCACCCGTCTTCTGCTGCATCATCAGCCGGATGAGCGTGCCGCTGTCTTCGCGAAGGTACACGCGGCAGGCTGTGGCTTTGAAGGACTCGACCCACTGGTCTGCTGCCCTCAGAGCCAGCACCATAATCGACACCGCCATGAGTCATCCACGGCCAGGCCAACGCGCATGCTACGTTTTGCCCCGCCGGACGAGCGCTGGATATGGGGGGACAGTCGTCTGTCTACGCCAGTCTCAGCCTTTGGCCAGGACGAAACAGAAATGAATCTGCACGATTACTGGGACTTCAAGCAGCAACGAAACTGCCCCCAGCCAGTGGATCCCGAGTTCTATGACCATCGCTTTGGCAGTGCAAGTGGTCACTCCTTTCACTACGACATCGATCATGGCAGCCACGATTGGCACTCGCAGCGCCCTGCCCCAGAGGATAAGCCTATTGTGTTTCCCGGTGATTTGCGCTTCCTTCGAAATGGTGGGGAACAGGAGACCAGCACTGACATGAGTCAAGGGCCACCGTTGGCTCCCTTTAGCACGGCCCTGCCGCCAACTTCCACGTCCACTCCTGCCTCACCTCCTGTTCCTGCGACAGTGTCGTCCACCTGCGGAATAAGCATCGAAAGCCGATTGCTTGGAGGCGAACAGGCCACTGCAGGACAATTCCCATGGCTGGCCAGGATCGCCTACCGAAACCGAAGTAAGTAAACTTAGACTTCTTGGAACTGCTTTAATTTAGAATTTAAATGGCGATCATAAATGCCTGCTTGTAAGTGATGCTTGGATTAAGTGTGTCCTGTATTGTGTGTAGATGAGTATTCGATTGACCTTGACCTCGTCTTTGTTGCAAACTATCAAATATAATAAACCTCTCTTAGCAATGCTACCCAATCTCAACGGCCAAGACGCCTAGCTTAAGGGTCGTGGCGACTCCGGCGGCAAAGAGCAGCACAGCTATAGCCAGTTCCTTCTTTGCTCGAGAGCTTAGTCCGAACCGACCACGACTGTCAGAACCATCAGCGCCATAACCGCCTCGACCATTGTTATATCCAGGGCCGTAACCAGGGCCATGTCCAGGGCCGTATCCATTGCCTTGTCCAAGGCCGTGTCCAGGGCCGTACCCAGGGCCACCGTAACGTTCTCCGTTAGGGCCAACACCATATCCACCATCACCTGGTCCACCAGTACCGTATCCAGGGCCGTAACGTTCTCCGTTAGGGCCAACACCATATCCACCATCACCTGGTCCACCAGTACCGTATCCAGGGCCGTAACGTTCTCCGTTCGGGCCAACACCATATCCGCCACCACCTGGTCCACCAGTACCGTATCCAGGGCCGTAACGTTCTCCGTTAGGGCCAACACCATATCCGCCATCACCCGGTCCACCAGTACCACCGGGTCCACCAGTACCACCGGGTCCACCAGTACCACCGGGTCCACCAGTACCACCCAGTCCACCAGTTCCACCCGGTCCACCAGTACCACCAGGTCCACCAGTAGCAACCAACTTGGTAATCGCGCACATTTTTGCTCCACATGGGTCTGGACCGCAGCGCCCACGATGGCCGCCGCACGGCGAACGACGGCCAGTGCTTGGGTCTTCGGGCTGTGGACCTTGTTGTCCGGATCCTTGGGAAGAAGGAGCTCCTTGTGGACCTTGTTGTCCGGATCCTTGGGAAGAAGGAGCTCCTTGTGGACCGTGTTGTCCGGATCCCTGCGAAGAAGGAGCTCCTTGTGGACCGTGTTGTCCGGATCCTTGCGAAGAAGGAGCTCCTTGTGGACCTTGTTGTCCGGATCCTTGGGTAGGAGAAGCCAGAAAACCACCGTTTGGCTGATTTCCGTCTGGCGAACAGGGACACTGTTTATTCTCCATTGTCAATAGGGCGCTGTTGAATGAAAAGAAAGCGCATTAATCAATGTAGATATATTCGAAAACCATTTCAGGCAGCAGCCGTATCAGCTTCCGCTGCTCGGGATCGCTGATTGCCAGCAACTATGTTGTGACAGCCGCCCATTGTGTGGTCAACCTGGTCGGCGACCTGGAAGTGTAAGTGTTGTGCGAAGTGACAAGTCTCCCACCCATTCTGATGTAGCTACTATTACCCACTCCCAGATCCCATGTGCGGCTTGGCGATGCACCGGTCAATCCGGAGGATGCCTCCAATCTGTTTGCCATCGCCCAAGTGTTGGTGCATCCGAATTTCGACCAGCCCAGATATGCCAACGACATTGCTCTGCTGCGGCTAAACAATACGGCTAGTAAGTGCATCCATCAATATCATCCCTATGTCCATCTAACACTAACTTTATTGTCTCCCCAGGTAACTTCACGCCCATTTGCTTACCTTTGAACAGCACTGAGACAATCGGGAATAGACTGATTGGTGAAACGGGAGTTGCCGCCGGCTGGAGCACTTCCAACTCGGGAGGTGAGTATTGAAACAAGGTCGTAAGACGCTTGGCTGTCTTTGTTTGGTTCGTTTTTCTACACAGATTTTGTCGCTTTAGCATCAAACGGCACACAACGTTCGATTTGACTGGGTTTGCCAGTTGACTGGAATGGGTGTGCTACAACAGGGAAGTGCAAAGCCTACGATGATCCATGTAACATCCGTGTGTATATTCGTAATTTCAGGTAACATCTCTGCCACTTCCACATCGTCCATGGTGCGATTTATTCGACTGCCCATAGTGAACACCACCGCTTGTGCGATTGCGTATGCTACCCTTAGCGAGAACTTCCAGCAGCCGATTGTGATCACACCCAGTCACCTGTGTGCCCAGGGCCAGCCGATGAATGATGTGTGCCGTGGGGACAGCGGAGGGCCCTTCATGGACGACGGCACCTCTGGACTGTTTTCCACAAATGGACGCTATACGCTCATTGGAATCGTGGCCTTTGGACCGACTTTGTGTGGTGTCACCACTATTCCTGGTGTTTACACGCTGGTCAGCAGCTTTTCGGACTGGATGCAAAGGAGCATCAGCGGGACGCCCAATACCTGACGAGCTGCAACAATGCAAGGCGTGCATCCAAAGCTTTTTTTCAATGCCAAAAACATACAGTTCATAAGTATAATTATAGCGATAAAAAAACCGAGATCACATCAATTGTGTTTATACCTGATATACGATTTGATAGAGAGAGCAAAAGCTTCCGATCAAAGCTCAGACAAAGCTTCGCTTTGGGTCGCTCCGCACCGCGCTCCACGGGAATTCCGTTTTAGTCATCGTATTTTTAGTCGAAGCTGAAGATCAGCCCCCATTATCGCGGTGTTTACTTTGATATCAGCTGCCCCAAGCTGCGATATTATTCGACGACGTCTTGAGAAAGGATTAAGCGAGGCAGAGCAGACACTACATGAAAAATGTTCAAAATAGAGTACATCTGTGTAATTTTTGGGATTTTAGCGAACTTGTCAGCCGTGTTAGGTCGTAAGTAAACATTGAAGAAGTTAGAGTGGAGGGAAGTACATACTACTGATTGGCTTGTGCTCTGGGCCTTCACATGTCTTCTGAAACCCCAAAACCTGTTCCATTGCTCATATATATAATGCTAATAGTTGTTAGATATTCAGAGGCTGTTGGACAAAGCAAATTGTTGTTTATTATTGAAATTAGATATGCATTTGTGCTCGGATCAGACGAAATTTACATATAGTGTTTTATCCTTTGCACCCCCCTCCCCCCAGAGTTCTATTTCCCCAATGAGGCCGCCCAAGTGCCCAACTATGGGAGATGCATTACGCCCAATCGGGAGCGTGCCCTGTGCATACATCTGGAGGACTGCAAATATCTCTATGGTGTGCTGACGACGAGCCCGCTGCGGGACACCGACAGACTCTATCTCAGTCGCAGCCAGTGTGGCTATACGAACGGGAAGGTACTGATCTGCTGCCTGGATAGGTACCGGGACACCAGCCCGACTACGATGCAGCAGCCGGTCCAACCAAACATCACCAACAGCAATCTGCTGCCGCTGCCCGGCCAATGCGGCAATCTGCTGTCCAATCGTATTTACGGTGGCGTCCGAACCAAAATTGACGAGTTCCCCTGGATGGCATTGATAGAATACACCAAGAGTGAGTGCCTAAGATAGCCAGAATAGCTGAATCCTTATTCCACGTAAATATTCTATTCCGTAGCCGCTGGTAAAAAGGGCCATCATTGCGGTGGCTCCTTGATAAGCACTCGGTATGTGGTGACAGCCTCGCACTGTGTCAATGGCAAAGCACTGCCCGCCGACTGGCAACTGACTGGAGTGCGCCTGGGCGAGTGGGACACCGCCACCGATCCCGACTGCGAAGTGGACGTACGGGGCATGAAGGACTGTGCTCCTGCGCATTTGGATGTGCCTGTCGAGCGCACCATTCCGCATCCCTCCTACATTCCCAGCTCTAAGAACCAGGTAAACGACATTGCATTGCTGCGTTTGGGCAGACAAGTGGAGTACACCGACTTTGTGCGCCCCATTTGCTTGCCCCTGGACGTGAATCTGCGCTCAGCCACCTTTGATGGCATCACCATGGATGTGGCTGGTTGGGGAAAGACGGAAGAGCTCTCCTCAAGCAATCTAAAACTCAAGGCTTCCGTGGAAGGGACCAGAATGGACGACTGCCAGGCCGTGTACAACCGCCAAGACATAATGCTGGAGGACACACAGATGTGTGCAGGTGGCAAGGAGGGAGTCGACTCATGTCGCGGTGACTCCGGCGGTCCGCTGATCGGCCTGGACACAAACAAAGTCAATACGTACTATTTCTTAGCGGGCGTGGTTTCCTTTGGGCCCACGCCCTGCGGTCTCGCGGGCTGGCCAGGAGTGTACACGCTGGTGGGGAAATATGTTGACTGGATCCAAAATACAATTGAGCCATAAATGTTGTGTAAGTGTAATTGTAAACCACATTTAAATTGTAAATTGTAAATAAATCTGATAAACAAATTACCACTTCGCACATTTGATATTTTCGCGCCGAATAGCGCAAATGCAGGGCTGCCATATCTCCCAAACAGCTTACGTAAGGCGCTGCCGGACATCGCGGTCTTATTAAGTTGTAAACACGAGAAATATGCTGAAAACGATCTGCGGAACACAGCTAAATCTGCTGAAAAGTGCAACCAGCCTGCAGCAGCAGGTCCGGGTAAGTAGTGTCGCCATCGAGGAGGGGTACCTTCATTCAAAACATTTCGTTTGCAGACCACGTTCATACTGAAACGAAAATATGAACCTCTGTTGCACAAAACCAACGAGAAGCCCCGGCGTATGCGGGCCAAGCACTTCATCTATGAGCTGGTGGAGGACACGCAAGTGAAGAAGCGGCCCAACATGGAAGTGGTCCTAAAGACCTTTGTCGAAGGTGTCGGCGACAAGGGTGACGTGGTGTCCATGAAGCCCCATTTCGTCTACAACAAATTGCTGCTGCCGGGACTGGCGGCCTACAAAACGCCCGAGAACATTGCCAAGTACGCGAAGACAGAGGCAGAGAAGTCAGCGGTGAAGCACAGCTCGGCCTATGCCCAACGGACGGTCAACATGCTTGAGTCCATTGTCTTGGCTGTGATTATGAACAAGGATGAGCCGTGGGTGCTCGAGCCGTGGCATATCAAAGCGTCGCTTCGCAAGGCCGGCTTCCATTGCAAAGAGGATTGCATAACCATGCCCAAGGAGCGTATTGAGGGACCCGATCTTAAGAAAGAAAACAAAGACTTCTACTGCACCGTAACGATCAATAAGTTGGAGCAGGCCACGCTGAAATGCCGCTTGCATCATTGGAGCACAGACCCAAGCGAACGTTTGCCCTACGTGCTAGAGCATTGGAAAATGCCGTCCGAACCGTTGCTCGATGTTAGCTCTCCCGAAAAGAGACCTTAAACTCTTTAAAATAAAAATATATGTTACAAAACTGTTTTATTTATGAACAGCGTGAAAAACAAAGAATATTTATTTTAACATTTCCTCAATTGTTGCTCGAAAGTTGTACGAAGTGGGAATACTACCTTAAATGCTACATTAGAGTCTATATGATGTTTATTTTTAGTTCACTCCCTTCAGCTCCACTTCGAAGACAAGTGTTGAGTTGGGTGGAATATTTGGAGGAGCTCCACGGGCACCGTAGGCCATGTGCGGAGGGCAAGTAATGCGACGCTTGCCGCCAACCTTCATGCCAACGACACCAGCGTCCCAGCCCTTGATTACTTCACCGCCTCCCAAGCGGAAGCGGAATCCCTTTCCTTGAATCATGCTGTCAAAAGTCTTGTTGTTGCTCTGGAGACGACCGATGTAGTAGACGGTGGCACGTTTTCCCTTCTGGGCCTCTGGGCCCTTACCAGCGGCCAAGTCAAAAATTTTTACACCCCCGGTGATGGTGCGCTCGCCGCCGACAGGCTTTTTCTCCTGCTCCTTAGCCTTCGGCTGCTCCTTCTTGGGCTCGGGCTTGGACTTTTCCTTCTTTGCCTGCTTCTCCTGCTGGTTTTTGGCCACACCGTTCTGATCCTTACCAGCCTTCTCATCGGCTTTGGGTGAGACCTTGGCCACCTTGGCTTTGGGCTGCTCATCCTCCTCAGAATCGTCTTCGTCTTCCTCATCCTCACTCTCTTCTTCGTCTTCCTCCTCCTCTTCATCATCTTCTTCTTCATCGCCATTTTCGATCATGGACTCGTACTCTTGGATGATCTGACTGTCGTCAACCTCATCATCGTCGTCCTCCTCGTCATCATCATCTTCGTCCTCATCCTGGCCATTCTTGGGGGCCTTGCCCTTTGTACTCAATAAATTCTTTAATTCAAACTCCTCGTCGTCCTCATCTTCGGAATCAATGTCATGCAAGTAGCCCAGCAAGGAAACAGTGGCGTCGCCTGCGATGTAAAAAAAAAAAAGTTGCATACCGATTAATACGTGTTTGTGTGTGTGTAAGTTATCTGTATGTGTCTGTCACTGTGCAAAAATTTAGTCACAGAAAATTTGCTTACCTGTAGTTTGGAAAATGATTTGGTCGCCCTTGCTAAAGTTCAAGTCCAGCGGGACTTGAGGAATTTCTTTACGCACGGTGGCGACCACATACTTCTGCTTGTCGGCTGTTAAATACAACTTGGCCTCCTCTCCCTTGTCGAGAGCAACACCCGAAATATGGAACGACTTTACAATCGTCTGGGTGTACTTGCGGTTAGGCTTCATTACCAATCCTAGTGCATCAAAAAGATAAAAAACATGTTACAAATTTTGTCACAAAAATGGTGGCGTCCACGCTGCCGGCGTGCCGCAAGCACGTGGCCGGTGCAACAGCGCCGCTTGCCCATGCCTTCACATAAGCACCATGGCCCCCGCATACTGTAGCATTCTAAGTAATAGTAACTTACCCCAGAACATCGACATGTTGGATTTATTTAACTTTTCTCTGCTGAAATTCAACTAAACGGTGAAAAAATATTTTATAAATTGAAGTGAAGCCGCTGATGCTGGAACAGTGTGGCCGTGGACGATATGATATCGATATCGATAAAATATACCGTCCGATCAACATAAATATGCCGAAAAGCACGGTCTCATTTGACAAATATACCGCAAAAATACCGACGAAAATCATATTCCTCGATTGTGATGTTCTGTTTAATATAATATTGCAGTTTCTGGCCGCAAATAATAAATTTTACCATTTTTACAATGGCTGGTGGTCGCTCTGTATGGCTATTGTTTTATTTGTTCATTATAATTTGCGCTGTAAAGAGTTGGGGCTACTCCTTGGAAGGAAACCCATAAATTATAGTAAAAATATAACATAATCGAATAATTAATCCCCCACGAATCAGTTTACTTTTATTTCAGCAATTTATCCATTTTAGTAAACTCCCTTGCTCATTTTAAATCCGCCCGCTGTAAAAAATCCTCGACGTCGTGGGAAATTTATAATTTTTCCCTGGGAAATTGCTGAGGATCTTTGGAAAAAATCGGCAAAACGGCCCAGAAAATGCGAGGCCTGCAAGGTGAAATCCACCCCACCTTATTTAGGCGATTTAATATAATATTTGGCGGTAATTTTGAAAATAATACCAGTATATACCATGACAAAAATACCAACGAAAATCATATTCCTCGATTTTGATATTCCGTCTAACATTGCTACCTAACTAAGACCCTCAAGCCTGAGCACATAATTTTATACAATTGTCTACAAGTTTGACCAATTATAAAAATTATTGGATTCGGTCGATAATAAGGTTTCAACAGTTAAGGTCAATGCGTAAAACGCAAGGGAGCTTGAAATGCTCCGTTTGAAAACGTAAGTGAGCATGGAATGTAAGGGAAATTGTTGCGATGAAAAAGGAAATTGTTGGGACGATGCTGCCTCAGCAAAATTCCTCCAAAAAATCCCTCAAAAAGTCCCAATAAAATATACGGTCTGACCTCAAAATATACCGCAAATACAACATCATCCTCGATTTTGATATTCTCTTTAATATTACTAGCTAGCTAGGACAATGAACCCTAAACAAATAATTTTATCTCATAGATGAATCAATTGTCTACAAAATTGATTAATTTTAAAAGATCCATTTATTGGATTCTGTCTAAAATAAGGATTAAACGAGATAGGTCAGCAAATAAGTCCCTTTTCTTACATGGCAACTACACGGTAACTACACATTGGCTACAGTTCAAAACATTTTTACGGAGTATGAACATTGTATACCCTACTTCTGAATTAAAGGACCGTTCCGAGATCTAAAAAAAAGTGCTAGCAAATAGAATCAGGATTGATATTCATATAAAACCGATAAAAAAATTTAGCTGGCAAAATGTCTTAGCTAGGGTCATTTCGAAAGCAGTACTCAGACTTGCACACTTGGTCACACTCGCCAGTATTTTGATATTGCACGTTTTGCTTGAAAACGTATTTTCCGATCTGAATACTGTGTATGACCCTGACAAAAACATTTTGCCAGCGAATTTTTTCTATCGGTTTCATACGAATATCAGCCCTGATTCTGTTCGCTAGCTTTTTTTTCGGATCTGAGGACTAGGCTTTACAACTGGCAACCGTCCTGCTATACATTTTCATCGAATTGGAGGCAACATTAAAAAAAACGGAAAGAAGGAAAATTAATTTCTAAAAGAGCAAGACTTTTCTCTATTCCCAAATTTGTTTCCTGCAATTGGTCTTCAAAAACAGCCAGATTTTACTATAAAAAGCTAAATTGGCTGCACTGCTCATGTTTGTGTATTTGTGGCAACGATAGACGGAAAGAAAAAAATTTTAGTCGGGATTGGCCCCGCCTTATTAACTTTTAATTGAATAAAGTGAAGCCGTTAGAGTTATAGAGTTATGATAAAGAACTCAACATGACGGAGAAGATTACGCTTGCCGATGCACTGTCCAATGTGGAGGTGCTGGACGAGCTGTCTCTGCCCGATGAGCAGCCATGCATAGAGGCGCAGCCCTGTTCCATTATCTACAAAGCAAACTTCGATACAAACTTTGAAGATCGCAATGGATTCGTCACAGGCATTGCCAAGTACATAGAGGAAGCGACTACTCACGCGAATTTGGTAAGATATGACGCTCAAAGTTCGGCACTACGTCACGAGTAAACATTTCCTTCACTCACTCTCCCCCTCCCCCACACGTAGAATGTTTTGCTGGATGAGGGTCAGAAACATGCAGTCATGCTGTACACCTGGCGATGCTGCTCACGGGCCATACCACAGCCCAAGTCGAACGAGCAGCCCAATCGTGTGGAGATCTACGAGAAGACAGTCGAAGTGCTTGCCCCAGAAGTCAACAAGCTGCTGAATTTTATGTATTTCCAACGCAAAGCCATCGAGGCCTTCTCGGGAGAGGTGAAGCGGCTGTGCCACGCAGAGAAGCGCAAGGATTTCGTGTCGGAAGCATACCTGTTGACGCTGGGGAAATTCATCAACATGTTTGCCGTTCTCGACGAGCTGAAGAACATGAAGTCGAGTGTAAAGAACGATTATTCCACATATAGGCGTGCAGCACAATTCCTGAAGGTGATGTCCGACTCGCACACACTGCAGGAGTCGCAGAATCTCTCCATGTTCCTGGCCACGCAGAACAAAATACGCGACACAGTCAAGGACACACTCGAGAAGATTGTCGGCTACGAGGATCTGCTCTCGGATGTCGTTAATATCTGTGTGCACATGTTCGAGACGAAAATGTACTTGACGCCCGAGGAGAAGCACATGCTGGTGAAGGTAATGGGCTTTGGCCTCTTCCTCATGGACAGTGATGCCTGCAACATCAACAAGCTGGATCAAAAGAAGAAAATCCGCCTGGACCGCATCGATCGCATCTTCAAGAACCTGGAGGTGGTGCCCCTCTTCGGTGACATGCAGATCGCACCCTTCAACTATATAAAGCGGAGTAAGCACTTCGACTCCAGCAAGTGGCCGCTCTCCAGCTCGAATGCCATCAGCCCCCAGGCGGATTTGATGGTGCACTTGCCGCAGATACGGGAGGATCATGTCAAGTACATATCGGAGCTGGCGCGATACACAAACGAGGTGACCACCACTGTCAAGGAGAATCCATCGGATGCCGAGAATCGGATAACGGCCGACTTGGCCCTGCGCGGCCTGCAGCTTCTGTCAGAGTGGACCAGTGTGGTCACTGAGCTGTACTCCTGGAAGCTGCTCCATCCCACAGACCACCACCAGAACAAAGAGTGTCCCGTGGAGGCCGAGGAGTACGAAAGGGCAACCCGGTACAATTACACTTCCGAGGAGAAGTTTGCCCTGATCGAAGTGATCGCCATGATCAAAGGCCTGCAGGTGCTGATGGCACGCATCGAGACGGTGCTGTGTGAGGCTATTCGACGCAATATTTACTCCGAGCTGCAGGACTTTGTTCAGCTCTCGCTGCGCGAACCCCTTCGGAAGGCGGTGAAGAACAAAAAGGATCTGATTCGGAGCATCATTATGTCGGTGCGAGAGACATCTGCGGATTGGCAAAAGGGCTACGAGCCCACCGACGATCCCGTGTCCAAAGGCAAAAAGGACCCCGATGGCGGCTTTCGTATCCATGTGCCACGCCTCAATGTGGGACCCTCCTCCACACAGCTGTATATGGTGCGCACAATGCTGGAGTCGCTGACAGCCGACAA
This sequence comes from Drosophila azteca, assembly GCA_005876895.1. Lineage (NCBI taxonomy): Eukaryota > Metazoa > Arthropoda > Insecta > Diptera > Drosophilidae > Drosophila > Drosophila azteca. The sequence goes on from VCKU01000004.1 coordinate 22,710,565, forward strand.
GAGTGGCGGCAAGCGTACATTGCGGAAGGATATCGACGGGAATTGCCTCATGCAGATCGAAACGTTCCATAACACATCTTTCTACTGGAGCTATTTGCTGAACTTTAGCGACACTCTGCAGAAATGCTGCGATCTGTCGCAGCTCTGGTATCGCGAGTTCTATTTGGAAATGACCATGGGCCGCAAGGTCAACAAGTGCATGGTGCGTCATCAGCACAACGAAGAGTGCAAGGATTTGATAACCATGGAGAAGCGTATACAGTTCCCAATTGAGATGTCTATGCCGTGGATTCTCACCGATCATATACTGCAAACAAAGGAGCCCTCCATGATGGAGTAAGTATAGAGCCGTATCCTCTTTTGGGAATATATTTAACCATGTCTTGTGCTCATAGATTTGTCCTGTACCCGTTGGACCTTTACAACGATTCGGCACACTATGCCCTAACCGTCTTCCGCAAACAGTTCCTCTACGACGAGGTAGAGGCCGAGGTGAACCTGTGCTTCGATCAGTTTGTCTACAAGTTAAGTGAGCAGATCTTTGCTCACTATAAACAATTGGCCGGAAGCATATTCCTGGACAAACGTTTCCGGCTGGAGTGCGAGGTGCTTGGCTTCAACTTTCAGTCGTATCCACGGAACAATCGCTACGAAACTCTACTAAAGCAACGACATGTCCAGCTATTGGGTATGTGAAATGCCCCCATGAATATGTCCCTTTGGGGATAAGCGAATTAATGAACTGCCCCTCTGCTCTTTCAGGCCGATCTATTGACTTGAACAAACTGGTCACCCAACGCATCAACGCCAATATGCACAAGAGCATTGAGCTGGCCATCAGCCGCTTTGAGGCCAATGACATAACTGGAATTGTGGTAGGTTTTAAATCTGAATATCTCGATCTATCTCTCATTTGTATTTTAAATGCAGGAACTCGAGGGTCTGTTAGAGGCGAATCGCATTTGCCACAAATTGCTGAGCAAATATTTGGCCCTGGACAATTTCGATGGCATGGTCAAGGAGGCTAATCACAATGTCCTGGCGCCCTACGGTCGGATCACGCTGCACGTGTTTGTGGAATTGAATTACGACTTCCTGGTCAATTACTGCTATAATGCGGCCACAAATCGGTGCGTGTTTCAATCTATTGCATCTATTTGCATGCCATATTTATGCTTTTGTCCATTTAGGTTTATTCGTACAAAAGTCAATTTGTCGTCGACGCAGGCCATTCAACGGGAGAAGCCGCCACAGATGTCCCACTATTATTTGTGGGGCTCCAAGCAGCTGAACGCCGCTTACTCCACACAGTATGGCCAGTACACTGGTTTCGTTGGTTCGCCGCATTTCCATGCCATGTGCCGACTGCTTGGCTACCAGGGCATTGCCGTTGTCATGGACATCATACTGAAGGACATTGTGAAGCCGCTGATCCAGGGCTCATTGCTGCAGTTCACCAAAACGCTTATGATTGCCATGCCCAAATCTTGCAAACTACCGCGCTGCGAGTACGGATCGCCCGGCGTGCTCAGCTACTATCAGGCTCATCTTACGGACATTGTGCAATACCCGGACACAAAAACCGAACTGTTTCAGTCGTTTAGGGAGTTTGGCAATTGCATCATCTTTTGCTTGCTGATTGAGCAGGCCTTGTCCCAGGAGGAGGTGTGCGATCTGCTGCATGCCGCGCTCTTTCAAAATATCTTCCCCAGGCCCTTCTGCAAAGGTACGTAAAAACGAAAAGAGCTCCATTTTGAGCTGAAAAAACATTTCGCTTTCCATATTTGTAATTTGCAGAAAACGAGAAACCTGAAGCCAAACAAAAGCGACTGGAGGCTCAGTTTGCCAACTTGCAGATTGTCTCGAATGTGGAAAAAATAGGCACTGCCAAGGTAAGCAAGCAATCGGCTGTAGAGAGGTGATTTCAGAGTTTTTTTTGCTAATTGAAATTGAATCTACAGCAAGCTATGATAGCCCGCGAGGGGGATTTACTGACACGCGAGCGCCTCTGTTGCGGCCTGAGCATATTTGAAGTGATACTGAATCGCGTGAAGAGCTACCTGGATGATCCAGTGTGGTGTGGCCCGCCACCAGCCAATGGCATAATCCATGTGGACGAGTGCTCCGAGTTCCATCGCCTCTGGTCGGCATTGCAGTTTGTCTATTGCATTCCTGTGCGTGGCACGGAGTACACGATCGAGGAGCTCTTTGGCGAGGGTCTCAACTGGGCTGGTTGTGTCATGATCGTATTGCTGGGTCAGCAGCGTCGCTTTGAGGCCCTGGACTTTTGCTATCACATTTTGCGAGTGCAACGTGTCGATGGCAAGGATGAGGATGTCAAGGGAATTGTAAGTTGTTGCTTTACAATTCAGTTTGCTTGGAAAAAAGCTTTAATTTCCGTTTTTCTTGTTTGGTTTGCAGCAACTGAAGCGAATGGTGGATCGTATTCGACGTTTCCAAGTATTAAACTCACAAATCTTCTCCATTCTCAACAAATATCTGAAGGGCGGCGACGGTGAGGGCTCAAATGTAGAGCATGTCCGATGCTTTCCACCGCCACAGCATCCTTCCGTTATATCTTCGTCGTCACACTACCAGGATCCCCAAAAGCTGCGCCAGAGCATGAACAATTGAGGCCCATACAGCCGAAGATGCATTTAAGCCAATCGTATACAAATAAGTTATACTTAATCACAGTTTATATGCCCGTCGGGAAGCGCAAAATCACATCGATTGCGGTGATGATAGCCGCGTAGAAACCAAAAGAGCCAAAAGAGCCCTTGGCCATGCGCAGCACCCCTATATGCAACATGACAAAAGTGTTCGCTTGGATTTGATTCTTGATTGAATTCGATTTTATTATTGAACATGTTTTCTGGTATGATATTTTTCGTACAGTATGTCAAATGTATTATGCAAGCAATTATATATTTACTAGATATAATATTGATTCCCCCCTCGTTCATGCTATGGTGTTCTATTTAAACTACTCGTATATTATCCCAAATACTCTACTGTAAGAACGAACCCTAAGATATTATGTTTTGGCATACAAATAGAAAAACATTCTTAGCATTCTTAATTTGCTTTTGCTCCACGATTTGAGAATCAAATTAGCCAAAGAATTGACAGAACAGAACAGCACGGCGCATAACATAAACAAAAAAGAATTGGCTTTAAATAAAATCGAAAGTATTACAGATATACTGCGTAGCTGCAGCGAATGAAAACAGAAAACAATACATACTCGTACTATTTAGTACATTATTAAATGGAAGATGTGGAGAGCCAGGACAGCCAACATTTACACACAGACACACGAAACACACTCTTAATACAATGAACTTTATCGAATAAAACTTTCATACGTATTTCTAACAAACCCCAAAACAAATCGACTCTTACTCTTACGCTTGGAATTTTTGTATGTACATATATTTAGGAATGCACTTTCTTTTCTTTGCAGCAGCACTTGGTGGCCACGCCATTCCCCGTTGGTGCTTTGCCGTCCTTCGATATGGTGTGTAATACTGTGAAGTTGTCGGAATATTTGCGTGGGAGGTCGAAGCCGGCACTGTCCGTACCCAGGTAGCAGGCACCGTAGGCGCTGCTCTTGGTGAGGCGCACCAGCTTGAGATTAAACTTGAGGCTTTGCCTGGACAGCTGTTTGGTAAAGTCCTCTTGGAACAAGTTCCAGCTGGACCACACCGAACCAACGCACACCACATTCAGTTCGCCCGACTGGACGAGATCCTTGTTCACATTGGGCAACAGAGCCATGATCATGCGGGCCAGATGAACGCCAGCCTCGCGGAAGAGAATCAACGACAGTTCGTCGCCGTCTTCGGCGTTTTGGGCCAGCTTCTTGCACAGGTTGGCGAAGAAGGGCTTATCAAACTTGGCATAGCAATGGGACAGCATGTCGTAGCGCGACTCAATACTGAAGTGCTCCTTGATTATGTCCCAGGTCTTGGCTATAGGAGCCGGGGCCTTCTCGAAGTTGTCCATGTCATCAAAGACAACCTTAACGGCGCGGTAGGATATGTACCAGGCTGGGAATGGAAAGACACAAATTGGGGGTCGAATTATTATGATTATGAACAAAGTCGAAAACAACAACAACAACAACTCTGTGGCACTGAGTCAGTGGCAATCAACGCTGCTATCATCAGACAATCCTAATCGCCATTGATGCATATAATCTGAGCATTGAAATAGAATAAACAGACACAATCCATTAACTGATAACGGATTAGACTTACCGCTGCCCTCGTCCCCAAGGAAGTTGCCCCATCCGCCGCAGTTGGACGTGGAACCGTCAGGGTTGCGCAGCAGGCAATTGGAGCCGGTGCCCGAGATGAGCACTATACCGCCGATGGCGGAGGCGGTGAACATGCTGCCCATGGTGTCGCTGGAAACGGAATAGCTGTCGGCCAGGTTGGGGAATGTGGTGCGTAGTTCCTGCTCCAGCTCTCGATTGGTGGCTTCCTGTCAAGAAGGACTCGTGAAAGAATGCCCTTGCCTATTGAGGGAGAGAACTTACTTGCTCACAGCCACTCAGACTGAGACCCAAACTGGTTAGACGAATCTCTTTCGATATGTTGGCCTCCTCCTTGGCCCGCTCCACCATGTCGGCAATGCGTCGGGCACACTCCGGAATGCCAATACCCCAGTGGTTGGTGCCCAGACCACTGGTAGACCCCACAGACTGGCCGCTTTCATCGCAGATGACCAGCCTGGAGTGCGTTGCTCCGCTGCAATAGACAGGACAGAGTAATGGAAGTCAGTAAACCTGATCTGATCTGCAACATATGTCATTCCCCTCTCCATCCGGAAGCACACTTATTTTTACACAATAGGTGTCGTGTCGTGGTTCACAAGAGTCGTGACCGGCGAACAATATGCCGGTTAAATCAAGTTAAATTAATAGAGCCAGCCACTGCAAATTGGAATTGAACTTTCAATTGATAAATGAATTCACTTAAGAAACGTGTCGCACACGCACAAATTGTATTGACAAACGCGGAACCCATACAGAGATCTCCCAATTAAACTATTCTCAGATGCGGGAAAATAGAAAGAAAGCCTGCCCTGTCCCAAATAAAGATAAGCATGAAATAATTCTGAGTAATAGGGGCTCACAATTACCGTTACACACTACACAGTACAGGGAGGTACTGCAGAGATAGCGCGATTGCGATAATGCACATGCGCTTAATGCGCTCCATTGAGGCTCTATTGTGTGCTTGTGTAATCCATGAGTCGGATAAATAACAAGTAGCTTATGATATTGCTATCTATTAACTAGAAGGCTAATTTATTTTGGTCATAAAACCGCTGCTCTCCATTCAAATGTGCGTTACGTAGTGGTGTGACGTAACAGGCCCAGATAGTCTGGCAACGCTGGCATGACCTTGTGCGAGGCTGCCAGCTCGATTTAGTTATTACCAAACAGCCGGCGCGGGTGACAATATTTATCAATTTGTTTTGCGAAAACCATTTAATGTTCTGTTGACTACTCAATTTACGGTGCCCCACGCGCTCCACATAGCTTACATGAATGACGTGCAATAAACTGATTAATTAATTAAAATGAAATTGCTGACAAACGCACGGAAACTGTTGCTGCCGCTCCGCCGCCAAAGGTCGTCAAAAACAACAACAGTTCAAGCACATGATCCCACTGCGACCAGGCAACCGGCTCTAACCAGTGCCCAACTGGATGAGCTGGAAAGGAATGTGGAGCTGCGCCATCACAGAAACAACGTTCCCCTGATCCGCAAACTGATCGAAGCCTCTGTGGGCGGAGATCGGAGCGTGGAGCAACAGTTAGAAGACGAGCTGGGGCAGTTGCCCAATGCTACACATCCGCGTCTGCTGGACTACGGGGATCAGCCGCGGGAACTGGCTCAGCACGTACATCGGGAGATGCCCTCCAAGCCGAAGGAGTTTTCGGAGCTGGCTCGGGCTCTAAGCTTGTATCGCATGGATCACCTGGGAAACTACACGGGCCACAAGAGCTACTACTTGACGGGACAGTTGGCCACGTTGGAGCAGGCTATAATACAGTATGCCCTGCAGTCGGTCACAAAGCATGGCTTCAAGCTCATCTCTGTGCCGGACATACTACCAAAGGAGGTGATTGAGTCGTGTGGAATGCGCACCGAGGGTGAACGCACCCAGGTCTACAAGTTGGACACGGGCGACTGTCTCTCCGGGACATCGGAAATGGCACTTGCCGGATTCTTTGCCAATAAGGTGCTGCCGGAGGAGCAGCTGCCGCTTAAGGTGACCGCTGTGAGTCGCTGCTACCGGGCCGAGACTTCTGGACTGCAGGAGGAAAAGGGCATTTATCGGGTGCATCAGTTCAACAAGGTTGAGATGTTCGCCATCTGTACACCAGCTCAGTCCGAGGCCGAGCTGGAGGAGTTCAAGAACATTGAGCTGGACCTGTTCAAGCAGCTGGGCATCAATTTCCGACTGCTCGACATGCCGCCCTGTGAGTTAGGGGCTCCGGCATACCAGAAGTATGATATAGAAGCGTGGATGCCTGGTCGCCAGATGTGGGGCGAAATCTCAAGCTGCAGCAACTGCACAGACTATCAGGCCAAGAGGCTGGCTATAAAGTACCGCCGTACCAGCGATGGACAAGTCCTGGATGCTCACACCATCAATGGGACGGCGACAGCCATACCACGCCTATTGATTGCCCTTCTTGAGTCGTACCAGAAGGGGGACTCCATTGAGATACCCACAGTCTTGAGGCCCTTTATGGATGGACAAGACTCGATCACCAGAAACAGAAGAATACCCGAAACGAAATTGGTCAAGTTTATCAAGTCGGACTAATCGTTTTTGTGTAGTAAATATTCGAGCTTAACCACTATGCTAGGGCATGGCTATTGAAGTGAAGTGTTCGGTTAAGGACTGTCTGGCAGATGAAAATGATAACTCTGGCTATCACGATTGTTAAAATTATTTACCCTTCGATGCCGCCGAAATATTTCATTTTAAACGTTTACTGCTGCTTGGCCGTAATGTATTCCTTCCAACAGGAATGGTTGTTTGATCAGATGAATTTTATTTTATCAGCGCACACACAAATCCTGTAAGAAAAAAATAAACACAATTAAGCCATAAATAATTGCCTGATTAATGCCACCGCCAACCAAACACAAACAAGAACAGCAACACTTCAACGGGTTGTTAATTATACAGAACCCAATCTTATCGAGCTTCATGATCATAATAAATCCAAAACATTTAGTAATACCGCCCCAAACTCAGCCCCAACAAAGAATCTGCTGAAAAGCGGAAACTTTGACCGAAATGGACAACCACCACACTCCCGGCAGACTGTAGTTGCATGCGCGTAAAGAATGCCAAATATTTTCTGTCGACTACTGTCTATTTAAATTCCACACAAAGCATGTTTTACTGTGTGTTGTTTGAACCCCGTAGGTACGCACGCGAAGTGAGAGTGAAAACTGTTTGCACCATAAAACAAGTTTATAACGAAATTCCCGCTCACTTTTTTGTTCATCGCTCGTAACCTTTTTCCCGTTTCGATCTTTTGCTTACGTCGTAAATAGTAAATTTTTTGTTGTTTTTCTGATTGGATTGGATTGGCACAACACCACCCCCACAAGCTCAAACACACACACTACTCGCTGATTAGGAGCGGAGAATCATTAGCAATAACAATTAATATTGTATTATTCACTCACAGCCAGCGTAGCAGAGAGCTCTTACCCGGCAAAGCTTGTTTCGCTGGTGTTCGTTGCTCGTCCGCGCTCGGCAAAGCCTCACAACAAAATACTGCGTCTGGTGGCCAGCATATTCATTTAAGCCTTAGCGGCGCGTCCAATCTTTTGTGATAATGTCAACGGGCGCTTGTGTGTGGGGTTTTGTTCAATTAAATCAGCTGTGGAGGCAGTGTTGCGCAGCGCATTTTTGTGAATTTAGATAAATGACACTAAAAGCTGTTTCGTTTGCTAGCAAATAACTGCAGGCGCACGATGTTTATTTATTGAAGTAATTATAAAATGAACACTACTTTTTAGCCTTGTCCTTGTCCTTGATCGTGTACTTGTCATATGATTTGGTGGGATCGTATGGTTCCCAGCGGCTGGCAGGGAATATATGTTTGTTGCGTTCGTACCAGGAGCGGAGTAGCACCTTGCCGGCATGGGACTCCTCTTTTTCCACGGAGGCATCACTTATCATGCGCACATCGTCATGGACATCGAACTGAAACAGTGGTCCGGATTTGCCACGAGCCTTCGTCACGATAAAGTCGTAGAAGGAGTAGTGGTGGGGGAGTATGAGATCCTCTTTTACGTACATCAACTGGTCGGCCATTACGGTCTTCAGCTCGATGAACTCTTTGCGCAGCAGCTCCAGACATTTTTGCAGAAACTGGTAGATGGAGTTGCCCTTCTTCATTTGTACATTGCGACGGTGTCCTGAGCCGTCCCAGTAGCTGAATGTGATCGAGATATCCTCGTCCTTGAGCTCGGCTTGCTGCATTACCCACTCCTGGCGCAGGGTCTCGCGCAATCGATTTTCCTGCTCCTCGCGTTCACGATCTGGCAGGAATGAGGTGTCCACATCGGGATTTTTACAGATTTTCTTCTTTTTGATAGGCACAATCTCGTCTTTTATCTCTGTCCACTTGGCCGCTTTCGGCTTGTCCTCCTCTTCCTTGTCGCTTTCGCGGTGGTCGTCGTCGGCCTCCTCATCGTCCTCGTCATCATCGCCCAGATTGAACGATAATGCCTGTATCTGTCGCTTCTGCTTGTTCTTCTCGGCCTGAATGGCTTCCAGCGCTCGCTGTTTCTCGCGGTCCTTCTCGTCCTTCTTTTGTGCCAGTTTTTTCTCCCTTTCGCGTACTATGTCCTCCTGCTTTGCTTTCATCTCATCCAGCGTGACCAGACCGATGGTCGAGGTCTTAAGCTGCTGCTCAACGGCATCGTAGTGCGTGGCGAACTTGTTCTCAATCTTCTCCAGCTTCAGCTCCTCCTCGATTTTCTTCTTGCGAAACTCGATCTCCTGCTGTTGTATCTCGCGCTTCTTCATCAGTTGGGCGGCTCGCCCCGCCTCGCTGGCGGCACCCTTGTAGTGGGCCATGTTTTATTGTCGTTAAATATGCGGCTTTTGGTCAACGAGAAAAATAGTTTTTTTTTTTTTTGTGGATTTAAGTTACCAGACTACCCGTAAGTAGTGTGGAATTATTTGGCCGCCCGCCTATGTGAAGGTGGAAATTGCCAAGTCCAAGAGTATTGGGTTATGAAAAGATTACTTATAGTTTGACGTCGATTTTGTCAATAAAGTCAATTAATGTTTGGTACGAGCCGATGTTTTCTTTTTCAAAGAATTTGTAAATATCTTTGTACACTTAAATATTATATGCGAGGCGTTATCGATACTATCGCATCTATCACAGATGTTATTAGGAACTACGTGCATTTTGGAAGGGTTACCACTAAGCAGTCTGTTGATTCTTTTAGCGTCAATGGCATTCAGTTTGTGTTTGTTCATATACCATGGTTTGGATGAGGTTGAAGGAAATAGAGAACAGTATCCTCTGGGTTTGGCGCTTGCAAACTCGGCGTATTCTCTTTCCCATTCGGCTTTTAGACTTCTTTGAATCTCACATATTGCGTCTTTTAGGTTCCATTTTACCACTGTGTATTTACCCCGTCTATGGGCTTCTTTGGCAGCTGAGTCAACTGACGTGTTCTGAGTAATGTTTGTGTGTCCAGGTATGTAATGCACCTCTACCATTTTTAAGGATGTACTGTGGTTGATCTTCTCTCTGATTTTGTAGGCGATGGAGTTGTCTTGAATGGTCTTGGCCAGGATAAGAGCTCCGTTTCTGCTGTCCGTCAGGAACGCGACACGAGGGAAGCCGCTCGAGACAGCGTGATCCAGGGCCTTCTCAATGGCAAGCAGCTCGGCGGACAATGATGATAGAGTTTTGTGCGTGTAATAGCTGTCCACGAAGCCTGAACCGTCATGCAAAAACGCGGCATTTGAATGCCCCTCTGCCACTGACCCGTCAGTGTAGTAGACCTCGAAGCCTTCCCTATCCAAAAGCACCCTTTTTTCCCTGTGAAGAATTAATATACTGGCCTGGTCTATTGTATGTTTGTTATCCGCTGTTCCCTTGAAAAAGTCTATATCCGACTTAATTTTTTTGCAGTGCGAAGATCTGCTCTCGAATACCTCAACTCTTTCTAGTATGCTGCCAAACTCCCGATACGCCTTAGCATAGCCTGTGTTTATGTCCCTGTTTGCTGAGACTGTTTCACTCGCTGGGAGATTGAACGCAAACGCCTTGGCCAGCTCCTTCGCCGCCAGGAATCTCATTCTGTATTCTGGTGGGAGTTCTCCTGCCATGTGATATATGATCGGGACCGGGGTGCAGACTATCAAACCTAATGACTTCCTAAGGTGGTGATTGCAGTGGGATTTGATCTTTGCCAAGGCAGACTTGGACAGGTTGCAGAAAGACGAGCACGCGTATTCTAGTCTGCTTCTGACGAAGGCCTTGTGAAAAGTAAGCCCTCTCTTTGGGCTGACGCCATAGTGACATCCACTAAGCAACCTGAGAAATGCGCAGTTCCTGTTTGAATCCGATATGGCCTTCTCAATGTGACTGGAGGCTGAGTTGTTCGCTGAGATTGTTCTGCCTAAGTATTTCATCTGGTCTGCTTGCCTGATTTCAACCCCTTGGTGCAAGATGTTCAGTGCCGTTTTACGGTTGTTAAAGTGAATCACCTTAGATTTCGATGGATTAAATGACAGGTTCAGTCTATTGCATTTCGCTTCGAATATGTCTATGCTATCTTCCAGGAAGCGTTTCGCGATGGCCACGTCTTTGTGGAAGCAGACAATGAAGAAGTCGTCAGCGTATTGAAAAAGAAGGCAATTGTGATTGTTGATCACGTGAAGTTCGGCGGTGTATAGGTTGAATAGGGTTGGGCTTAGACAGCTTCCCTGGCTAACACCTCTGTCTACCTCTACCTCGCTCTTGCCCTTGATCAGAATTCGCCTGCTGAGAAAACTGGTGATCCATGCCGAGACACCTGGGTTGAACTGCATATCCCTCAACTTGCTCTCGAGTGTGTCCACTCTTACGCAGTCGAAGGCCCTCTGCAGATCCAGACAGGCCGCCACCACCTGATAGTCTTCTGCTTTCAGCGCAAGAACCTTGTTGATGAGATCGTTAATGCACAGAGCCGTGGATCGGTTCCTCCTAAAGGCATAGGACCTGACCGGCAGCAGATCATAGTTGGCTATGTGTTCATCCATTTTCAGCTTTATTAGTCCCTCTATGGATTTGAAGAGCGTGTTAATGAGACAGATGGGTCGGTGGTTTTGAATTGCGGTAGGGTCTGTATTCTTCTTGGGGATGGGAACCACCGTAATCCTACGCCATACTTCTGGAATAACTCCACTCAGCCAAGCCCTATTCATAATTTCAAAAACAACCCTTTTTTTCTGCACGGGGAGCTTCTGAAGCATCCTGAATGAGATACCGTCCGGACCCCTCGCCGAATTAGGATTCCTAGATTTTAGGAAGACGAGAAAATCTTCCAGTTCCAAGGGAACAGGATCCCCTGGGTCGAGCGGGGGGGGAATGGGGTTCGGCGGGGGACTGCTATTTGCCGTGGATGGAGTCTCTTTGACCAGTGTGAGGAAGCATTTATCGTCATCGTCCGTCCATTTGTTACCTACGTTTTTCACCTGCCCAAATTTCCTAAGATTCCTCACCCTACTCCACATTGAGGGCGACGTAGAGACCTCCTCAATGAATTCGGAAAAGTTCCGCCTTCTGCGCCCTTTGATATGCGTTTGTAGTGCTCGATCAGCTTCAACAGTAGCTCTAGCATCGTCTAACTTTTTGGTAAAATAAAATTTTTGTCTACAGGCGTTTCTTATTCGAAATAGTTTTTCTGTTTCCTTGTCCCACCATTTCTTGGCAACATATTTGTTGCTGTTAGAGATGGAGACCGTGTTTTTTTTGGTGAGGGAAACTACTTTCTTGTTGAGCTCCTCCAGTGTAGAGAATTCGCTTTCTCCAAGAACCCTGGAGATTCTGTTGTGCAGAACCTTCTTACCTCGCGTGGAGGCATTAAGCCCATCCAGCGAAATTACGATTGGGAAGTGGTTGCTGTTTGTGAGTTTGGAGTTCAGGACCTTCCAGGAAATACTTCCATTTCTAAAATTAGCAAACGAGAGGTCCAGAACCGAGAAAGCCAGTTGAATTTATTCTTACGTTTCAGACATTTGACATTTATTTTTTTATTTGTTTGATGGTTGTAGAGCTGGAGAAACATCGATGTTAAGGTCCGATAGTTTTTTCAAACACCGATTTCTTTGCCAGACACCCCTAAATGTAATCGATATGATTCCAATCGGCTCTGGCGGAAAATTGTCTCCAATTTGATATTCCGTTTAATATTACTAGCTAACTAGGACCCTCAGGCCTGAACACACAATTTCATACAACAGATAAAACAATTTCCTACAAGACTGACTAATTTTAAGGACTCTTTCTTTTTAGATTGTTTCTAAAATGACGTTTAAGCCAAGGTATAAAGCTTAAGTGAGCATGAAATACGACGTAAGAAAACGTAAGTGAGCATGAAATGTCACGTCATTTGGAAACAACTGGTTCTATGGACGTATAGATACCCTTTTTCATTTCATTAATGTTAAAATTATTTTTTCCTAGCTGCTTTCAAACGTAATTAATAGTGCATTTTGCACATATCTACATTTTTTGACCCAATAATGCATATGATGAATTTATTATTATTAACAAAGCGATCCCGATACCCATTTTCAGTCTTTATAAAAACACCAAAAGCCGTAAAATTTTCTGAGATAGAGACTTACTAGTTTCTGCAAAAATTGGTGCTTAGTAAAACAAACTTTTCTTAGATTCTATAACATCCTTTCGTAGAGGGTATGAGAAATTGTTTGCGGCGAATTACGTAAGTGAGAGTGGCGAATTACGTAAGTGAGAGTGGCGAATTACATAAGTGAGAGTGGGCATGACGTAAGGGGCAACGTAAGTGAGAGTGCGTCGAATTCACCACCAGCCAATTCGCTCGCTCGCCGTGACACGGTCTCACTTTAAAAATATACCGCAAAATACCAAAAATATAACATATTCCTCGATTTTGATATTCTGTATAATATTACTAACCGAATAGGATATTGAGCCCTCAACAAATAATTTGATCCGATTTATGAAACAATTGTCTACAAGATTGACCAATTACCAAAAAAACCGTTTATTGGATTGTTAAACAAGGACGTTCAACAAATAAGTGCCTTTTCTTACATGGCAACTACACGGTAACTACACATTTGCTATACATCAAAAATGATTTTACAGATTATCGACATTTGTATACCCTACTTCAGAATTAATGTAACCAGTATATACCATGACAAATAAAATTTTTTTTGAACAATTTTGGCTTAAAAAAATAATATAAAGTATTTTAAATACCATAAATGGTCACACTTTGTAGTGCCGCAAAACGAAACCAGCTGACATGGCAGCCAGCTATTGTCAGAGTGCGACTTGTCAGTTAATTTTGGTTTAAAAAAGCTTTTTGTCCTTTATAGGCCCTCCCGCAAGCTTCCATCTGCGACGCCATTCATTAATGTTGCAAGCAACATTTGAAGCAGCCTTATGGGGCGTCAGAAGTTATATTTAACAAGGTTGAAGCACTTGCTCTCTCGCCCTCTTTGCTTCGTTCTTAAATTTTTGGCTGTTAGCAGCAGTTGTGTTGCTGGGGACTTGAAAATGTTGCACAGCAACATTATCCTTGCTCTCTTGCCCTCTCAGTTTTGCGTCTCCCTTATCATTTGTCTTCAGGACAACAATTTAAAAAAAAAACCCCATCTGAACATTTCGAGACATGGGATCGCATAAAAAATAAATACTCGGACCGTTAACAACAGCGCGCATTTTCAAATTTTACATTTTTGACTTCACAGTAAAAATTGCATGGCATATAACATAAGGACAAAAATACCACATACTTTGCCATCAATTGAAAAATTACATGAAATTTGAAAATCAAAAATTTGCATGGGTTTTACAAAAATACATTGCAATTGTGAGCGACGCATCTCCACGGATGGTTTTTTCGTGTTCTAAGAAGTAGTGGCTCTCTCAGTGCGGCTACCTTTAGTTAAATATACCTTGGGCCGTCCTTACCGCCCCAATCGTTATCGGGCCGCGGACAAGAAAACACGGAAATAGTGTCGGATTTTGTTGAAATTTATAAAAGAAGATGTTCGGTTGATATAATCCATAAAAACAAAAAAAAAACATATTGATAAGTTCGCCAAGTTGTCATAAAAATATAAATATATATATCCTTATCAATATATATTTAATATCCGTACCGCATCCGGCCGGAGTCCGAATCAGTTACACTTACGGAACGTTCGAACCCTTTGAATGAACGCGCGCAATCCAACGGCTCGTCGAGAAAGTGTTTCCAAAATGGTTTGAATCCGAAACAGCAGTTGGCTTAAATGGCTTAAGTGAATTGTAACGTATAATTAGCCAAAAGAAGAAGGCAAGAAACTGAAAACGCTAAGGCTCTTATTTACATTTGGTTTTGGGCAGGACAGTGATTCGTGTGAGTTCTGGGTGCGTGTTGTGTCGAGGAAGTGTCTGGATCTTTTCAGTCCTGGCAATGGGCAAGGACATTGGGGACAAAGAGCCGTGCCAGCGAAAGGCGATGGGCGGTGGGCGCCAGCGGAGTGCCAGGCGTTGGAGGGCGAAAGCGGAAGTGCCAAATTGAAATGCCATTTAAGCTAAGCGAACGACTTCCCCGACTTTATCCAATGTCCCCTTCCGCATCCGCCAGCCCTAGTGCACTCAGATTTCTTGCTGACTTTATTTTGACGGCAAAAAAATATGAAGACGAGACGAGAGGACAACGTTGACCATAGCGACGGACGGCGTGAAGGATGAAGGATGAAGGATTCCCAGACGACACTTGGCGTCTGCGTTGGCGGTTTCTGCTCTTGACATTGATAATATTCATGAGGCCGAGTCATAAATTCTTGCCCCACTGCCTGTTTATGAGGATGCTGTCCTGTCCTTTGCTTTCCTTTCCGTTCCGTTCCACTTCAGTTTCCTCCCCCCCCCATCAACTTGCCCAACGTTGGTGCCAAGTCGAGTGAAGTGCCAATAAAGTCATTAACTGTTGCAACGAATTAAATTCATGGTCCAGACGCTTCTGTCGTTATCCCAGGCAGCAAACACAGTCATAAAACTAGAACTCATTCCTGGCATATTTCATCTCCCCATTCACCCTTCACCCTTCACCTTTCCAGCCTTATACGTGGAGTAGTACCGCCCAATTCTCAGGACACTGCAGCTAATTGGTTGGGAGTCGGGGGGCGTGCGAAAAACTATTAAAAGGCCGTTCGGCTAAGCATCCTGTGCCATAATTAATGGCGACAATGACTTTATCGGGCGATAATTCATTTATTGGCATTTATATTGCCACACACAGACACACATGGAGTACTTGGACTAGGATTGGAAGCCACGTAACCGGTACATGCGCCACGGGAGCACACAGCAGCTCGTAAATGGTCCGGCTGAACTCTTAAGAAATCCTCTGTACGGTGCCCTCATCCTTGGGGCGATTGGCTTTAATTTCAGGGCCAGTAAAACAATGGGAAAGTTTTCGGCCAGAAACTGAACCAAACTTTACCCTTGACCACGTTCTGTTCTTAGTTCTATTGCATTAACTTGGCTTAGGCTTTTGGCTTTGGCTTCTCCCACATGGTTCCTCCACATAGTTCTGGCCACAAATTAGTTTGCCACTGGATTAGGCCAGGCCCACAGACTGGCAGCGAAACGACCATTTGCATTTCAGCCAGGCCAAGCCAAGCTCCTGGCAGGAGTTTGCCAATTTTCGTAAGCAATTTACCTCGGTTGTTTTTGGCAGACAGCTAGAAGGACTGGTGAAAGTTGCCAGAAACTTTCTCGGTTGGACAAAGAAATCAATTGAAAATGATTAAAACTTAATTAATGCACAAATCGATAAGCAGCAATAATCAGAATAATCAAAAGAGTCATTACGCAGATGAGGGAGTTCCTTAATGTATTTAAGGACGAAAGTACAGATAAGGGCGAATTAATGTATTTAAGGTCATCGATTGATGGGCCCTGATGGAAAGCCATGTCGTTTGAGTGTTCAATTAATGTAGATATCACAGGGTTTCCATCAGCCAGCCATAAACCACTCAAGTGCTTTCCTGCGTAAGGATTTTCCCTTTAATGAAATCGAATCAGTGGCCACCCACTTCACTTAATCGGTAAATAATTCATTTGTACATTTGAATTAAACTGAAATTTCATCAGCTTTGCTTTCCGAATGGTGGAAACAAAGTATTTGCATTCAAAATTTTATTGCTCTCCGATGCCAACGCTTGATGATTGATACGTAAAAAAGGCAACCTCTTCCGCTTCATTGGACCCCCGTGAAGCGTTAACACGAACACAAAACTATTCCCTGACGTTGAGCGTAGAGATGGGTGGACTGATGACACCTGCACCCGCCCTTCCTTCAGTTCCAATCTTGAGTATTGTGGCCCAAGGTCCGGGCAATTAATAGTAAAGTCGCGTTTTTCAACGAAATCCCCAGTTGGACCCCCTCGGCGTTGATAAATCCCTTCGGGGTGGACAAGTTGCCATCTTGTCCATCTCTTCAGCTTCGTCCTCTTGCTTCGTCCTTCGTTCTTCGTCCTGGCACTCGTAAAATATACTTTGTTGGCTTGATCCTCAACACTTTTTGCTGATGGCCGCCGTCCCGTTGCTGCCTGGCCTTGTCTTGATTTCTGAAATTGTTTTTGCCCGCAATTCATGGGGTGGCCCCAAAAAGTTTTTCCTCTGCGCGTTGCAAGCAGAAAACCCACCAAAAGGGGGGAGAACGGAACGACAAAAAATTGACACAATTTAAACTTTTCTATCAACAGAAGCAATGCAGAGCGCGCAAAAACCGAACCGAAAAGGTTAGCCAAACGAGTCATTTGTTCCTGATGCTATTTACTCGTCCTCCTGCCCATTTTTTGTTTTGTTTTTTTGCTTTACCGCTCTCTTTGGCTGCGGTTCGGTTCGGTTCTGTTTTTCGTTTTTGGCAGTCCATAACAAAATACACACACACATACAGACAGACAGAGACTCCTGCCAAAGGGGAAAAGGGAGCCAAGCTCGTTTCAACCTTTTTTTTTGTTGTCTGCGGCGTTGCTTCCCAATTTCGTTCAAATTGCGCACATTTGAAACAATTTGAGGGGAACAAATACACACACACACACACATATGTATGTAATAGCAACGTTCACACACATTTGAACACTCACACGCATACAATATTTGACACCAGGCTGCATTTGGCGGCGGAGATTTATGCAAGCTTTTCATAAAGCTGACAACATGACGTATGATTAATATTCCCGTTGCCGTTGCCCGTTGTCCTGATTGTTCTCTCTTGGTTGCATTTAATTAAATGCGAGTAGAGCCAAAAAATTGATTAAGTGCTCATTTCATGGGGGCTTAACACAATAACATGGCGGTAAGGGCCATGGCCACGCCTCTCATAAAAATATATATGTATATATACGAAGAGCATGGCTATTCTTGTGGCACCAGCTTTTCAGCTCCTTGACTAACTTGCCTAACGACCAAAAATAATTAAAATTTCCACTGAAAATATAAACAAAAACGCTCTAAAATTATCTCAGCTGCTAGGACAAAAAACCGGACGGAAGTCGAAGATAACAATGGCGTTGACAATGATGATGATGAAGATGATGAGGATGCTGATGGTTGCGAGGGCTGTCTGTAAGGGGGGTGCCAGCTTATGTTACGTATACGTCATGTACTCAATAAATGTGTGCATTTTACGACAATGACGTTGCAGTCAGCCAGCACCCACAGCAAACGACAAACGACATTTGACGATGTTGCGTGCTGCAAGCCTTGTTTGAAGGTGACTGTGTTTGTGTGTGTGTGTCTGTGCGTGTGTGCGTGACATTTTATTGCTGCTTGCTGTTGGTGCTATTTTCGCAAAGGGCTGTTCGCATTTGCTAAATGCCAACGTTCATTGCAATGCAATTAATAAAGATTGAGCCAGGCTGCTGCCCAGCAGCTGAGGCCACAAATGTAAAACAGATAACCATATGAATGACAGGCTTGAAAAATGTTTAAAGAGTAATGTTTTTATAGATTTTATAGATTTTATAAGGTATTTAATACAAGTTTTAAGAAAAGTCTAGTCATTTGCGAATTGAGTTGTAAATTCAAACTAATTTTTATTCAGAAAATCCTAGCCTTATATGTAATTCTACAACGAGGTATGAGGTACAATTTTCTATTGTATTATTATCGCTAGACCCACGAATTTGGTGCATCGGTACTGCGGCAACCAATTGACTGCTTGCAAGCATTGGACAACTCTTGGGTTGTCGTATGTGTTAATGGATTGACATATCATTTCTGCGCAGTCATAAATTGTCTAATTTATATATGTTCCTTATTTAAATTAGATTGTTGTGTTTGCATCGTTGAACGTGTAAAGACTCTTGTTCTTCTAATACAATAATGTATTCATGTTTGAACAATAAGTATAAATTAGTTGTTTTCGAGGTGGTGTTATTGAAACTACTTATCCGATCTTAGCAATATGTTTTCCTTATGTAAATCAGCAGTCGGCAAGACCCTATGTGCGAATGTGCATAGGAAAGTGCGCTGCTGCTGCCCCAATATCCCTTCTGTCAGTTAGATATATCTTCAAAATTCAATCAAAATTGAACAGCTCGAATAACTGCTAAAATTTCCATTATTTTTCCTATAATAAATCTGAATAAATCCCAATATTTCCTCGATAGGCCTCGCCCACATCAAGTACCTCCAAGTACCTTCAGTTTTTGTCATGCTTTCAGTTATCGTTTTGTCGAGTTTCGCTTTGTGGTTTGTTGCTATTCTCTTCTGGACTGTGGCCTGTTCAATTGGCTGGCCCAATTAGTGTACCATTTTATTGTTCTGTCCAATTTTTGTGATTTATTGCAATTACATTTTTCTGTTTTAATTAAACTCATTCATCGAAGGGGAAACTTTTTGCAATTTCCGGCCTTAGCTTTGGGTCCAAAGGAAACCTTTAGAGCAGAGAAGTGGAAAACCCCAAGCAATCTCAGGTCTGAATCATTTCGATGGGGGAATCGGTATCCCCCTGCCTGCCCGCCTGCCTGTCCGCTTGCACACGGCAGTCAATTAGTATGATATCCTTGGGGCTTATCGCGCAAGTCTTATTACCAATTCGCTTCAGTTCGTCTGTCTGCTCCAGTTTTATGCTTGATTAATGCCCGAGATGTGCATTGGCATTCGCCCAGGATCCGCAGAAGCAGCAGCAGCAGCAGCATCTGAGGATCTAGAAACAATGGCAAAACTCACATTGGGGCACGTTGATTTGTGCCACCTGGCTTGGGGAATGGCCTCGCCCGTTGGCCCAGCGGAGACGCATCGTAAATCATGAATGTAAAAGTCGGTGCTTTGCTCCTGCCACCACCACCACCCTCAAACGTCTAACGATTACCGAACAGCCGGGAGCGCTTTTATGGCACAGTATTTTGTTTTTCCCCCCTCCTGCTGCTTGGTGGCCAAAAGTTTTACCTTCGATTCGTTATTGGCTGCTACAATGGCAAAAGGAAACTTTCCTTTCTCTGTCTTTGTAGGCAAATATGCCCCCGCCCTGGCCATTGTCGATGGTGTTTGAAGGCGAATCATAAAAAGTTTGCTTGTTCCGCTTATTCCGCTTATTCCGTTTCTCCATCCGTATTATCATCAGCAGCAGGTCAGCAGGGGGGGTCATGGGAGTCATGGGGGCTTCCCCCCCATTTATTTATACTCTTACACACATTCATTCATGCGAACTAATGAAGTGTCAAAAATGGGCGCCCCGAAAACTGTGCTACGGTTTTTTCTTTAAATATATTTCATAGCGTGTGAGTGTGTCAGTGTGTGGGTGTCTGTGTCTGTGTGGTATGACCTTGGACTACAACTATGACCGAGTGCTGACTAAAATAGCTTCATAATGCTATGAGGTGGGGGTGTAGAAGAGAGGAGGGGCGTTCATAGTGAAAGGCAAACAAACAAAAGGCATTTCCATGGATCCCTCTCGTCGCCCACTGCTGCTGCTCCTGATATGGATGGCTCTCAAAGTCTCTGTCCAGTTATGGCTTGAATGTATCAACGACATTGTCCGCTCTTCACGCGTAATTGAATGCCCGACATTCGCTATCGATTCGATTCGCTTCGCTTCGATTCGCTTCTCTGTCGCTTCTGCTTCTATCTCGGTGGAAACGGTCCTGCATCTAAATTACAATTAGACCAGATTTCTGTATTTTTAGTTGGTGCTGGGACACAAAGGCCGAGGTGGAGTGGTCGTCCTTGTGAGCGTAATTGTCCTCACTCTCTCACTGTTTCTCTCTCTATCGACGCCTTCGCTTTGATGTGCTTCTCTCCTCTCGAATATGTTTCACTTTCAGTGCTTTATTTTGTTTTGCGGTTGATTTGTGTATCTATTTGGATTTGGGGATTCTTTTGCTGGCTCTGGTCTAGTCCCAGCCATCGATTGGGGTTGTATAAGAGGTGGGTGGGTGTCTGGCTGGCTGGCTGGCTGGCTGATGGTATAGGGAAATTACATTTGTAGGTCGTTTAGGCCCTTCTCCCTGCTCCAAGCCTTCGCACATGGCCCTGTCAATATTTGGCAAACGGCAAACCAACACCAAAGCTGTGTGTCGACTGGGTTTGAGCATTGTTGGACCCTCCACCACCCCCCGTCCGCAGAAGTCCCTCTCTCCCTCAGTCATTTGTCTTCTGGTACTTGCAGCTTTAATGTTGCCTTGTGTTGGCAGATGCGGATGCTTGCTTGGGATTTGTTAACTGAAGCGGCGGCAGTCCTCCCAGTTTTCCATCCTCCCTCTCTCTCTCTCTCTATTCCCTACTCTGTTTTATCCATCTCACGTGCCCTGGTATTTGCCTTTGAGGGGATTTCCCCAATCATTTTTTCATCGGCTTGTCTGCCTGCCTGCCTGCCGATTGTCTCTCTGTCTGTTTGTCTGTCTGTTTGTCTGACTAGCTGTTATGTATTTGCCAATTTGGGCATGGTCTTTGGGCCTCTGTCCGGGGCCCCCGACAATGCCAATCAACACGCATACGCATACGCCGTGTGGCACTGCCTGGAAGCTTCACTTCTGCCACACGCCACACAGCCGTTTCCGCCTTCTCAGCTCGGATTTGGTTACGCAGCTGGTCGCCGGTCTAATCTAACCAAAATTGTTATTCAGCATTTAGCATTAATATTCATTTTGCCCGCTGCCACAAACACACGCACACATTTGCATGTGATATACTCGTATTTAATTATGAAATGCAATTTATTCTGGGGCCTGGTCAAGTGCAGAAGGAGGCAGAGGAGGAGGAGGAGAAGACAAGTTGCCAATTGAGCTGCTTGAAAATTGAGTTTTGAATTTGCTTTGCTCTGCACACTGTACGAAATTTGCAGATGCGTAAACACAATCTTCCTGCCATTCTCCCTCTCTCTCTCTCTCTCTCTATGGCTGTCTCTTTCTAGTTTGGCAATTATGCTGACGCAGGCAGTTATCTGTTTAGGCCAAAAGAAAGAGAGAGAGGGAGAGAGAGGCGAGGGGCAGCTCGAAGCAAACTGAGTTTGGAAAATGGAAATTTCTGTTTGCGTTTGTCTTTGCCTTTTCATTATTGGGATTTGAAATTCTTGGGTTTTTCCAAGAGGGTGGCTGGTGGCCAGGGGTGGTGGCGGTCTGGGCCAAAATGTAACATTAATTGTGTTTATCGGAAAATGAATTTCCGAAATTCCTGATTCAATTAGTCTGTCAATTAACACTTTGGACTCGAAAGATGATTGCCGAGGATTTAGTCATTTTGTTGCCTTCCATCTAATCTCTTTCTGCTCCTGCTGCTGCTGCTGTTGCTGCTGTTGCCTTTTGCTGGCTAATGAGGCACTTTGGTTGCCCTTAACACAAGGTCAATCTGCCATTTCCAGCCACGTGCCCCAAGCGTACATTGTGGCGGAGTTGCGGCTAATTAGACGAGCATTTCTTTCTTCTGTTCTGCCACACACACTCACCATTACGGATCCCCCCCCCCATCCACAGCTGGTCTATAATTTTAAATTGAAAAAAGAGAAGCCACGTGAACATGGCGTATACGCAATGGACTCGTGGCATGTCCGGGCAATTCATTTGTTGATTAGCCGGGGCAAATTGTTAGATTCCGAGGAAGCAACAAAGCACACAAATATGACCCCAGGCCAGTGGCCTGAATAATAAAGCCACAAATAATAAACAGAGTCGAGAGCGTATCCAGTCTGGCGACTGCCCCCGCGCACTCCCTGTTGCTCCTCGCTCCTCGCTCGTTGTGCTGCTTGCACTCTGAAATTTCAATTTAAAAGCTAGTAATTTTTCATGCCCCTTGTATAGATGGAGGAGCACCGAAGGGACAGAGTGCTCTGTGTCCTGGGTGCTGGTCTCTGGCCTGGTTGTCGCTTCGTTTCAGCATCATCATCATCATCATCATCATAGCGCACATGTGTTTCTGCTGTCACCCATATTCATTCACTCGTTCATGAATACCCACGCCCACCATTCGAAAAAGACAGTAAAAGTTGCCATAAATGAATTTTCCCAAAAAAAAGTTGCCAGCAGATTCGGGATTCGCCCTTGGAAAATATATTTACACTCGCAAGTTCGGAAGAGTTGGCTGGAAAATATGTTAATGGCATTCTTGGATGGGCTCTTAGCGCACCATTGTTATGGGTTTATTTAAAGTTGTCAACTCTCCTTTACTGAGGCTATTATTATTATAATAAAGACAGGACCTAAAGACCTTTTGCTAGGCAAGAACAAACAAGTTTTTATTCAAATTTTGAAGGAATTTTCCCTTTTTATGTTTGTCGTTCAGCTTGGAGAACAAATGAGGTCTCTTCATGACCGGAAATTAATAAAAATGTAAAGTTTTTAAGGCTACAAAAATCCACATCCTTCCGGTGTCCACAGACCATACAACACTTAAGTTTGATCTGCTTCTTGGACTGAATAAATCAATCAGAGGAATTGGGGATCCCTTCATTGGCTTCCACCAAATATCCTTGACAGTCTTAGCTTCTGTTACTTTGAAATTTCATCTACCCAAGTCAGAGAATAGTGCTCCATCTTTCAAGCCCTCTGCCTGACAGGTGTCGAGACACTTTCGAGCCTGCTGTTCCATTCCAGTCAGCCCTCACTGTGCCCGTTGGCTGTGATTGCGGCGGCGTTGGCCATCAGATGGTTGGCTTCATTGTTGGCCTGTTTGTTTTTGCCTGCTGCCTGCTGCCTGCTGCCTGCTGACTGCAGCGAGGCATGAAATCTGTGCAACGTTTGCTCGTTTTTCATAGCCAGCTGCCGCTTCTGCTGCCGCTCCTGCTGCCGTCCTTGCGTTGCCTTACTTTACCTTCCAAGTGAGTGAGTGACTGACTGACTGACTGACTGAGTGTCTCGATTGTCTTGTGCCCGACAGCTATTTGGCGCTGGCAGAAAAACAAAAAACTATTATGCCCTTGTGTGTGTATGTTTCTGTGTGCGAGTGTGTGTGTGTGTGTGCCAGTCAATGGCGGCATAGAATTTCCACTAAACAAAACAGCAGCAAAAAGAAAACAAAACTTGGCAACTTAAACCATAAATGCCGGCCAAGTCAGACGAAAGAAAACACACACACACACACACAGATACACCAACATGCTTACACAATACATATACATATATGTATATATGTATATGTATGCATAGGGTATAAATACACTTCAAGGATGGCATTTTCATGGCTGGACGCCCCACAAAACTCATACGCCCCGTTGTCTCTAACTGCTCTTCGCTCTCTCCCTTGGCCATGTTCTGCTCTGTGGTTCTTAGTTATCGTCAAGCCCTGTAAAATGTATAAATACAGGGGAACCTGCGTAACTCTACGCCTCTTAACTCCACTTCCTAATCCAATCTAGCGCCATATCCCATCCCATCGCATCCCATCCAATCCAATCCATTTCAATCCCACCGCCTGTCCCACGGCAGGCAATCCTCTTAAGGCGTTGCCTTGTTAACATGTCGCATATTCCGGCATTATTTACGCTCGCCTTGTCGCTCATCGCACGTTTGGCCTGCTTTGTTTTAACGGCTTTTGTGTTGGCCCCGGCTATTTACACTGGAAAATGCTCCTTAGCCAGCGCCCCAGAAATTTGTACTCAAGTGTTAATATTGCGGGCCTTGGAGAGAAGTAGAGGATAGGGCCATCCACATTCTACTTAGCCGCCTCGTCTGGATGACTGGCAACTGCCTTGATATGACCAGACAATGACAGACAACAACAACAATAACAGCACTGAGAAGAGGGAGCAGGAAGAGGGAGAGCCGGCTAGTGCCAGTATCGGCGGAGACACTGGAGCCTGGGGGCAGTCTGGGGCCAAACAATGAGCTCTAAAGGCCATTTGGTTAGGTGTTCCCCGAGTGTTTAGCTTAGATACGAGGAGCCTGGACTGGGCAGGTCCTGTGTGGATAGAGCCACTCATATTCTCTTGACGTCTCTGTGGGAAAGAAGAAGGCCGAAGGCTGCTCAACTGGCCGGAAGGGGCACAGAACAGACAAGACAGGCTGTGGCCAGAGACAATTAGCTGGAAATTAGATGTTCCAGACGTTGATAACATATAATGGGTTCACCACAGTCACAGTCACAGCTACAGTCGCTCTGTGGCCTCCATTGGAGTGTGGAAATTTGATGTGAAAGCCGTTGCCATTCAGAAAGAGGTAGCTCCAGGGGATGCCTGCAATACGCTTAGACAAAATCCCAATTAAGTTGCCTCCAGTCAGCCAGCCACCCGTAGCACTCACACAGAGAGACCCTTTAGCGAGTGGCAAGTGCGGCATGTTGACAATTAGTCCTTTAAATTAAGTGGGTGGAGCCCGGGCTGCCGCACGGAAGGGGCCAATGGGCTGTGTGCGTGTCCTTCTATTGTGTGGCTCCCAATGAAATTGATTGTGCTTTTCACTGCTGCCCCACATTGGGGCACACAGGGAGCCCAGACAGAGGCAGAAGCAGCGCCAGAGGCTGTGGCTTAAGGTGTTTTGGTATTTGGCTTTGTGACCGACCGGCGGACAAAGAGACGAAAGCCGAGTAATTAAGACAGAGACAAACACTCGGGGAAACCACTTAGGACGGAAGCACTTCAGAGAAAGGAAGGGGAAGCCCAAAAGGACAAAGGTCATCGAGCCACTTGGCTCGTGTTTATGCTCCTTTTATGCTGCAACTTCATTAAATTTTACTTTTACGAGCGCAACAAATCCTTAAAAACAACTCAGAGCCTCATTCACAAGGCCGGCCACGCCCCTCCACATCCAAACAGCCGTCTATCACAGCCCCCGAGGAGCTACAGACATCTGTAGCTGGAAATGTGGCAGGACAACGGCAGTTTTAATTACTTTCTGCATAAATTTGCGCTCATTTCCTGCTCTTTCTTTCCTTCTTATACACTGCCATCAAGGGTACTCTGGTTTGAATGAGACGTTGCAAAGAAAGCGAAATACGAGCATGTCCTTCAGCGTTCTGGCAGCCTAGAGGGAGTGTATCTCTGCCAGAGAACCGATCAATCCTCAGGGCCATCCTCAGGGCATGCTCCAGCTTGGACTCTGGCAGGGTCTGGCCTTAGCCCAAATGGAAAAACATTTAGCTACAAGCCGACATAGCCATACATACATATAGCATAAGGAAGGAGTACGAGAATACACAGATATTCTCTTTGTAGCTACCAATGGAAATTATGCAAAAAGAAAAACACGAGGGGGGGGATGTGTTTTGGCCATAAAGGGAGTTTGCTGGCGTTCCGACACTTGATGGCTGTGTGCGCGGCACCAAATGCTCCTCTTGGCCAACTGGCACCGCCGACTTCCACTCCCCGGACATGTGTGAGTGTCCTTTTGGGTGTGCACTCTCCATCTCTCTGTCGTCTCCCTGTGTCCCTGGCAAATTGTTATTTAATTATGGCATCCTTGCCCGTATCCTAGACAGCTGTAGCAGCAGGAGCAGCAGTAGCCGGAACAACTTGGAGACGAATGGCCACGTCCTGGTCACGTACTGGAGTAATGGCAAATAAATCAACAGCGGAAGCATTGCAAATGACGTGCCACTGATGTGGTTTGGGTTTCTGTGTTTCGGCCCCCCCCTTTTTCACCTGCGAAGGAGGCTGGCCTTTTCCTTCTAGGACCCAGCCGAGCGTGAAATGATTGACTTTAAAGTCAAATTGCGCAATTTATGTTACAAGTCGGACCCAGAGGCGGGGCCGGAAATGAGCTTTGGACTCGCTCTGGGCATGGGGCACGAGGCATGGGGCACATCTCAGTCACGGCTTGGCATGACATTCAATTAACTTGATGCCCGGATCCGCAGGTCGCTCCAACCAGTAGCCGTGAGGGATGGGTGGGTATACTTTCGGAAATTATTCCACGGGTAGCTGCTGACAGTTGCATTTGCCTGTGGCCTGTCCTGTCTGGCAGAGGTGTCTGCGGCGGTTTGAGTTAGAGTCAGAAATAATTTGCTTCTAGTTGGGGCCCAAGTTCCAGTTGCATGTTTAAGTCAGCAAACGCAAAGTTTTGGCCAAAGTTGGAGTCCTGTCTTGTCCTGCCCTGCCCCAAGTCACAACTGAACCTGACAGCTGCCGCCTGTGATTATCAAATCACGAAATAATTGCTCGCTTGTCTTGGCCCCATTATCGTCATCATCATCATCGTTCTCATCGCTATCATTACCCTCATCAAAATGGAATTTTTCTACTTGATTTGAGCCAGCTATCGAGCGGGGAGGCGGCACTCGCCAGTGTGCGAGTATGTGACCCAAATCCTGTCAAGTCTTTGCACTTGCCCAAGGACAGAGACACAGACACAGACACAGACACCTTCACGTCTGTGCAGATGAGCTGCAAACTCCAGCAAATAGTTTTCAATTGTGGCCAAGCAAATGTGTCAATATTAAGTTGGCCGACAAGCAGCATTAAGGCGCTTTGCGGGATGTCCCTTGGCTCGGGATTCAGTTCTGTTGAATGGAGCGAGAAGCAATTTCTTATCCTTTATCAAGGCAACTGTCGCACACAGAGACGCAAGCACTTCTCTCTGTATGTGTGTGTGTGTGTGTGTGTGGAGCTTCGTAAGTGCTGTAAAATGTTCTCAAAATCCACTCAAGCTCACAAAAGTCACTTGCCTGACAGCAGGTGGAAACCAGGTGGCTCTGCAGACATCCCAACTTTATCCGAAGGGGATGGAATCCCCATTTCCGTTTCCATTTCCCCCCCCAAACCATTTTCAGGTTTCCCTCGGATTACCTTTTTCCCTACTTTCCTTCGGCCATCTCTCCCCCTTTTCTTGGGCACACAAATACAAATAAAGCTGACAGTTAATCCGTAATTGATCTGGAAAGAAAAAGGTACGATTATGATAATGAAGCTGACAATGACATTGGCGGTGGCTCCGATGCTGTCACCTCTTAAGGAGAGCCCATCATCTCGTCAAACAGTTCAAGTGCCCCGAAAATAAACCCACCCCACCCCACCCACCTCCCCTTTGGGGAGTCACGTGTTCTTGACCTGCGTCAGTATTCTAGTTAAAGCTCCGCCCAAGGAGCCGCATGAATTTAAATTTTTATTTACCGATAATAAAACGGAGCGAAAGGAATGGCCAGGAGGAGTCTTTCGCATGGAGTATTCCGACTGGAATATACCCCTGCCCCGTCTCGCTCTTCGGATTTCATTTTGATGCACAAAAGTGGAATTTAATATGCGTAAGACAAAGAGAGAAGAAAAGGAATATCTTATGCATTGCTGGCATATCCCTCTCTTCGCCTTTTACGGCTTTAATGCATTTCTGAAAGAGACGAGTTTTAGGAATAATGGCAGATGAAATATATATTGAAATAGCTACAGTTCTGTAGGGGAAGGTGGAAAATCTACACCTCTTTGTGGCCTGTACCGAACCTGTTACATCCCTGTAAAGAGACAGCGTATACCCTTGTTGTGGCTTCTTCGATTACTGGGGGGTATGTGAGAACGTGTCATGACAAATGTCCTTGGTCTGCCGCTGGCTTAGCTGGGGCGAATTCGTTTATGGAAATGCGTAAAACGCAAGGAAATTTACAACTTACCTAAGCAGCAATAAGGGGAGACGACGAATCATAAATAAAACAATATCATATGAATGCATATTACACTTTTGCCTGGGCTCCCTGTGTGTGTGTGTGTGTGTGTGTGATGGAGCGTGTGAGAATGGAAATGGGGATGGGATGGGTGGATGGGTTGCTTTTGCGAC
Organism: Drosophila azteca; assembly: GCA_005876895.1. NCBI lineage: Eukaryota > Metazoa > Arthropoda > Insecta > Diptera > Drosophilidae > Drosophila > Drosophila azteca. Next base: position 22,739,029 of record VCKU01000004.1, read on the forward strand.
AAGTATCTAAACAAAATATTATTTGCTTCTTGCCACGCAATTGTCAGACAGCGAAAACGGTCACGTCCTGCCAGGATATGCAAATACTCGAGTGTGTGTGTTATATATTCTTGTTCCCGCTTCCTGCAGCACACAGGATGATGATTGTCAAAGTAATAGGAGAGGAGCAAGTGTAGCTCAAGCCCCAGCCCCCGCCATAAGCCAAAAGTGAGGAGACCACCAGGAGCTACGCCTGGAGCATACCAAATGTCAGTCGGCAAGTGCGCAAGTTTTCCTAGACGGCACTGGCACTGCCACGGCGGCAGCAGCCTCGCTTGAGCTTGCAGCAGACATAGACACTGACAGCTTGCCACCACCAAAAGAGCGAACACCCCGCCCACAAGAGCATCAGCAACAACAACAAGAACAACTGCAACAACAGCAGCCACACAGAGATGGAGGAGACTGCAGCAGGACCAGCGACGAAGAAAAGCGGCACCACACTGTCCGTGGATCGGGCGGCATTCCTACTCCTGCGCGTCCGGAAGGCGTTCAAGAAGAAGCGGCAGCAGCGCAAAGAGCGACAGTAAGTTGAATGTTTGCCATTACTTAACCATTGTGGGGTGGGTGTGGGTGCAAGGGGGATTTGACAGGATTTGCTAGGATTTGGCTGAGCGCACAAGGCCCATTGAATTGTCAGCCACACAGCCAGCCAGCCAGCCAACAAGACAGACATCCAGTCAGGCGATGGCAAACAGAATTAACAAGTTGTTTGAACTAAGGATTTGGCCGCAATTAAAAGCGATTTCTATGCCGGCAAACAAACTTTCAACTTTGCAACAAACTAACTGAAAACCAGATCGATATACAACGACCATAAAATAGACCTCAATCAAATGTACATATTTATGCCTTGGCTGCAGTCTTTCACAAATTGAGAAACATAATCCGACGGATAAGAAATTTAATATTGTGAGAGTATAACAACGTTTTTATCTGTCGCTGTTTATATTCGCTTTCGATAACACACACAGAGTGATCGGACGTCGATCTACACACTTTTTTGTGTGGCCGTATATTTGGTATTCTTCTTATACACTAGGGTTGCCGTATTGGCTGAATTAGGTTATTACAATACATGGGGCTGCCGTATTGGCTGATATGGAATAACCTACCACAATTTATTTTGTGGAAATATTTAAATCAGTCTCCTGGAGCTTAAACAGGTGCCCCCCCAGGTGCAGAGAGAGACTGATTGGTATTCCAATGTTGTTTGCAGCCAAAAAGAGCTTCACGTTTTCCCGATTACCATTTACCCTTTGCACCCAAACGAGAACGGATATAAATAGAACTCTGCCATTTTCGCACTTTCCTCTGTCTTGCAATTTTGGAGACGCACTTTGTTGCCAGCATGCTGCTGGCACTTGGAATGCATTGTGGCAAGAGCACACTTCAAGTTCTGATAAATATCGCTTGGCTCTTGGCCCTAGAAGCCTTTCAGCCTTTAGTCTTTTCCGTGAAGTGGTTAGGCATGAGGGGCGGAAACCCAATCCCAATTCCCATGCACGTCCTGCAGCCGTTGCTCATTTGCTTTCTGGGAACCCTCTTCTAAAACGCAGTTCCTTAAATATTTTCTTCGTTTATTGCTTGGATTCTCTTCTGTTTTTTTAAGACATTTTTTTTCACTCTTTTCCCTTGCATCGTTTTAATGAAAATGTTTCTTATGCTCTGGCATTCGCATGCCCATCATTTGCTTAAGCCGGGACGAAGGAAACTGGTAGTATGAAAGAATGCCAAGCGGCAAACTCAATTAGGCACGGGCCGCCGCCACCCGTTTCCGGGAAGCGAACGTGGCATCAAGTGGGGCAGTGGGGGTGGCGCCGCATCTTTAAGAACGAATATTTTGCGAGAAGCTCGCTTTAACCCCATTCAAAAGGGATGCCTGGGCTAAAAGGGCTGCCATCCGATGATTTGATTACACGAACAACATTTTGCTCTAATTATGCACGCACATGTAAACACAGCGCCAAATGCAATTACACGACTTACCCTCTCACCCACACACACACACACACACACATGAGCGGACACACAATGGATTACAGGGAACACACATACACTGCGTATGCGTAATTTGGCAAAGCCTTTCGGCTTAGTTGCCCTTTTTACAGACAACCGCCGCCGCCATCCACGTCCGAGGCCGCAGTTGGGTAGCAGTAATGATGCCATAGGTTATGCCAATGCTTATACCAATGTTTATAGCAGTGACCCGGCCAACAGGAACTTCATTACCTCCTCCCGGACTGGTGCTGTGCTGTCCGAGGTGTCAACACACACAAGTCCCTTAATTGGCGTATGCAAATGGGCATGAGGATAATCATTAGGGCAGGGAGAAATTCTAATAGAATTAGGTGCAGTATGGAATTATGTTCGGCTAAATGAAGACCTGTATGCTGCTCCACCGTGGATACATTCCGGGGATATGTAATGGGCAAACCCTAATGAATACCTTTTGGTATTCGCTTTCTGATTAAAAAAGAATGAAAAGGTAGAAATAGAGACAAAAGGTAGACTAGAGTGCAGAGAAATGAATACCGATGGAAACGTGAGAGAACCCAAGGAAATATGAGCTGCAGAAATACTTGGAACTAATGGGAAATAAATGATTCAAAATTAAGACCTTTTTTAAGGACTTGTTCTTTATAATGTGAAGCAGAAGTACAGACCAAGACCAAGGTGGAGGATAGTTTGGTTAAACCTTCCCTGGGGGCATGGAGGGGCACCCACATCGTTTGATCTTTTTAACACATGCACGCACTCCTCGCCGACTTCTGGCTCTTGCTCTCATTAAATAACGAATTTCCACCCCATCCCACTCCGCCCGTATGACTCCATTATCAGGCTGTAAACTTTTATGCGGCGCCCGAATCTTCAAGCTTCTTTACTGGCAATTCTGGCAGCATGTTAACCTTTTCCTTTCGCTGCTCCACTTCTTCCCTGTCTTGTTTAACCGAAAAGGTGGCAAATGTTGTTGGGTAATGCACGATTTACGGTTACGAGTATTTCACGTCAATTATGCAGATCCGCTTTGAGTTATGCCCGCCCACCGTCGAACGCCCACTGTATGCCGTAGACCCTGCCTCTGCTTACCGGCTTTGTTGCGTTTCCCGTTCTCCTGCTCTCCTGCTCTCCTGCTGTGACCTGTAACAGCTTGCCCTTAGTGGGTGCTGCCACATTACTTGTGTGTGGGTGTGTGAGTGCGTATGTGCTGGGGCTCCCCTGTGTTTAACGCACTCAAAAGTGCCTTAACATCCTGCAGCACCAGGCCTATAAACAAAAGCCCAAGCAAGAGGCGTTGCGGTGCTCAAAAAACACAAAAAAAAAGTACAAAGGGAACAACTTAAACATTTCTCGCTAAAGCGTTGTGTAATTTTCCTTTTATTTATGTGTGGACATTGCCTGTTGTTGCTCTTTTCTCTGCTGCAACTATTTCGAATGTTTTCTTCAAGTTTTTCCCCAGTTCATTCTTCATCCTCGCACCGTGTCCGCATCCTTCTCCAGCAAGGACACATATAAATTGCTTACATGATTTTTATTTCTCTGTAACTTTGCTGCAGCTCTTGTCAGCGATGGGAGTGTGCGATTGAAAGTATTATCCTTCTGCCCCCTCGCTGGGGATCTTGTAAATGCCTTGGGGGTGGCGGGGTGGTTGCGCTGAGATGAGTCGAAAAACTTTGCTGATTTTGCTTCGTTTCCCATTCCGATTCCCATTCTCCCGCACCAATACACAACACAGTCATTCCCATTCCCTTTCCCATCATCCGATCTGGCTGTGTATCATCATCAATATGGCGCACAATTTCGAGGACATGGAGCTGCCAACTTGTGTCGAAAACTCTGACAGATATTCGGTTGGGCGCGCGCCTTGGCAAAATGTCAAAGTCACAGTAAATCAAATAAAAAGTTTTCCATTTCTGCATCTGCGTCCCTTTTGCATACGGGAAATATGTAATATCTCAGTATGGGTGCATTTCAAGAGTAGCAGGGGGTAGGTGTACCAGTATGGGTAGGGGTAGGGGTAGGGGCTGGTCCATCAGCTTGACAATTGTCAGAGCAGAGCTGAGCAGAGCCGAGCCCCCATGACTCGTCATGGCGTAGGCGTCGAGTTGGGAATCCCATTCGAGTGCCAGAAATTCAATCACACATCAAGTTGCACAAATTGTGGGGCTGAAGGGCGTAGTGCGGGGGTGGCAGCTGTCACTACCAGCTGGGGGGAGGATGAGAAAGCGGTCCAAAGAGGTGCTGGAAATAATTTTCCATACAACAATCAAATGTAATTCGCATGTGTGCGAGAAAAAAAATGCGCAAATCAACAGCTGACACTCGCACACTCTCAATGCAGGAAGTGGAATAAGGGATGGGATGGAAATCGGAGTGGGTGTGGGTGTGGGAAGCGAGGCATGCAAATGAAACGGAAATGGCATCCATGACAATGGAGGAGAAAAATCGTAGGAAGAACTAATTGCATTTCCTTGCTGACACACCCCTCCTCCCCACTCCCACTCGTCGCACTTAATATATAATTGCATTAACTTATTATTGTCACTTCCTTCCTCGCTTCCTTCACCCTTTTTTCACTCACTCTGTCTCTCTCTCTCTCTCTCTGTCTTTCCAGGGCCCAACAGAGCAGCGCCGCTGCGGGTGGCAGTGCGAGTGGCATTGGCAGCGGAGGAGGCGGTGGCGGCAGCGGCGGCTTTGGGTCGCAATCGCGGACGGGCAGCCGCAAGCTGCCGCCGCCATTGTTACGGTCGCGCACACTGCCCGCCATCATCGTGCCAGGACTTCCGGTCGTCTCGCTGCACACGGATAAGCAAACATTTCAATTGGGTGCGTACATATGTACATATGGATGCCAGTTGGAGTGTTTTCCGTAAAAGTACAATTGAATTACTCACACACGCACAGAATGGAACATTTTAATAGAGATAACATTTGTTTATGGCTCACAACGGATTTGAAATTGAATTATGCGGGCTTATGGAACTCTCGGAATTCAAATCGGGTCAAGGGCAGTCCATCATTCCGACATTCCTATGGGCCATAAGCAGATTACCCATCTATAATCGCCTTAGCCGTCGTCCCTCGTCAAGACCAGGACCGTTCCGTCCATGAATGCCATAGGAAAATTTAAATTTAAAACAAACTGGCACTCGCTTTTTCTCTTGATTCTACTTTTCTTCGAATACGATTTCTATAAACTGTGTGTTGTTATTGGTTTGCCATGGAATCATATTCCATTTGTTGATTGATCTGAGAGTAAAGAATAAACTCCGTGCAAACATTCGTTGCGATGCAACGCAGAAATGTAATATCAAATCACATCGAGGCATTTTTGCTGGAAAAAGTATGAAGCGAAAGGCTAGATAGAACCGTCCAATACCCTGGCAGATTATAAAAATACATGAAACTCCACTACCAGCTACTGACAGTTTTCCCCCCACTTTTTGTATATTTATTGAAAGTGAATTATATTCAAGGGAAATCTACCCTTTGATACGACAAAAAAAGGTCAAATGGATGAATAATTTATACGCTTCCCAACATTTCTAAAGCCACCGAAAAAACAATATAAAATAGGATTGAACATGCTATTTTAACAGCATTTTAATTGAGATTGACAGTTTTATATATAGGCCCATTAAACTACAAATTGAAAAGTTTCTATGGAAGGTTTTTCGAGTTCAATTATTTTATTTTATTCCAGGCAGACCCGCCCACTTCACTGCTTACTAAATAAATGTTATGTTTAGGAATTCATCGAAATTTAACAATGATAATTTCGATGTAAAGACATATTTTATCATAAAATGTTCCGTTCTACAGAATGACACAAAATTAAATAAAATAGGCGTTCAAACACACAAATAGATATAGATATAATAGTAGTCCCACAATTTCAAAGCAGAGATATATGTTTCCACGGAGTCTAAGAAAAATATGGAATTATCCCTCAAAATAGTCATTGATCCTCTAGGTTTTATCCGCTCCAACAAGCCTATATAGGAGAAAGGATACATAGGATGGGATATACAAGATGTGAGAGTATATAACTGGGAGAGTACGTATAACAACGTTTTTATCTTTCGCTCTTAATTTTCGCTTTCGATCTACACACTTTTTTGTGTGGCCGTATATTTGGTATTCTTCTTAAACACTAGCGTTGCCGTACTGGCTGAATGGGGCTGCCATATTGGCATCCCGCCACAAAGAGCCGCTGCTTTAATGTGCTTTTGCAAATTTCTAGAAAAAATGTACCCTTTGGCAAGAGTATAAAAATATACACAATTTTCAGTGGAATAAAGTGAAAAGTGCTTTGCACAGTTTCAACGAGCCGCTGGGCTTTCGCTGCGTGGCCACGACATGTTATGGCAGAAGATTTAATTAAAAACTTTTGACAAGTTTTCAGCTTGAGTTATGATTAATATTCGTACACACACATTAAAGGGGAAGTGCAGTGTGCAGAAAATCCATATATCAATGTGCGCTCCATTAACTGATTTTTCCTTCTCCATTTCCCATTTTGCACACACATTTTTCACCCACACAGAGGAGAGACTGTTGGGCAGCAAGAGCCGCAGTGGCAGTGCCAGTGGCCATCGCTGGTCCCTGCTCACACGCGCCGGGCATAGCGGCGGTGGTGTCGGTGGTGGTGGTGGCTCCGGCACCGGGAATACTGCTGTCAACACCACCAGTGGCACAAGCAGCAGCAGCAACAACAACAACAACACCCACGTGGCCAACAACAACAACACGCTAATGGTCAAGTCATTGAATTTGCCAAAGGATGATAGCAATCTGGTGTATCGTCGCAAGTCCTCGGGCAGCACGCCGCACCACCACCAGACCACATCGCAGCAGCACCAGCAGCAGCAGCAGCAACAGCATCAGTTGCAGCTGCAACAGCAACATTTGGGGGAGAGTTCGTTGTTCCAGCTGTCGGATGATTTCGAGTGCCATGCGGATGGCTCGCTGCTGCTCAGGTGAGTAAAACACTCCACTCCTCTCCTCTCCAGTCCAGTCCAGATGGCCTGTATTCGTTTTTAATTGTACTTTTACTTGGCTTCCCAAGGATCCCAGCCCCACATGTGGTGGCAGCGCGTGCCTATCGTCTGGCAGCCAGAAAGCGTGCCGCAGCCACCTCAGAGGCCACCACCCCGCTGGCCAGGGAGCACACCCTCCACGAGATGCCACTGGCCGAGGCATCGGCATCGGCAGCATCTGGATCCGGCTCCAGCTCTGGCACGACCTTCACTCGCCTGGCCAAGCTGCTGCATCAATCAAGTGGCTTCTCGGGCAGATCCAATCTGCAGCCGCCGCCTGGTGACACCTCGTCTGTGAGTCTGGGACTCGGTCTGGGCCTGGGCGAGGATGCGCCCCGTCGTCTGTCCTGGGAGAGGTGCGTACTTGTGTAATTTATGACATCCTTCAGCACTAACCATCACGTGTATCTCTCCACTGTCAACATTCACCTTGACTGGCAGAAAGAAAGAGCGAGAGCGAGAGGGAACGGGTGCAATTAGCTAATTTCATTTGCACCCAGAGCAGCAAGAGCAGGTGGCAAGCTGATCTCTGGCATGCCACCACCTACCTACCACCTTCACCTACCTCTAACCTCCTAATGGCTAGCCGCACATAAGGTTGTGGCGTTGGATGGATGGCTGATGATGACAGGCGAAGAGCAGCTTGCCCTGCGGTCGAGTGTGGCATTTGTCTTCATTCGCTTCACGGCGTTCTAATGGAGACACATGCAGTCGCAAGATTAACACACGCTCCAGAGAAAACCTCCTCTCGATGCGATGCTGGTTTAATTAACGTCAGGTGTCCTGTCCTGTTCTGTCCCGTCCCTGCCCCTTTTCGTTTAGCAGAAACCCAACACTGGTCCTTGGCCAGCAGTCAAAGAACCTTTGGGAAACCAATTGATTTATACGAACATCAGACTAATTGAAACAGATTCACATTGCATTGATGAAAAGGTCTGGCAGAGTCTGAACTGTGCGGGGAGATACGCGTACCATATATGTACATATATTTTCTCTAAATTTATTTCCATTTTTGAAGAATGAAGCAGAAGCAATTTGTGATACAAACTTGTCTTGTTGATTGAATAAAATAATTGAGTAGCAGAAACACACACACACACAACATCCTGCTGCAGACCGACCTCTGCTTGTGTCCGAGCGCAGGTCCTTGACGGGACTTAAGCAATTTACGAGCTGCAAGATTGCGCCTTGAACTATGCATTCGCCGGGCAACGCCTGAGCACAGTGACCACGGTCGAGTGTGTAAAATCATTTTGGCAAACATGCCACAGATAAAGAGGGAGAGTGGGGGAGAGAGAGCGTAAGAGACCCCACTCTGGGCACTGATTGCATCGCTGCCACCCGCACAGCAGGATACACAAGAACGAACCAAAAAAAGATACAAAAGAACGTCAGTGGCCAGGCCACGACAGGGCAGGGCAGAGCAGGGCAGGGCGGGGCAGGGTGCACGTTTTCCAGAGACTGTGCTTAAACTTTGATATTTTAAAATGCAAAAAAACCGAAACTCAAACCCAAACAAAAAGGGAGAACGATTTTCGGGCGGGTTATTGTTGTCCGAGTGCTACTACTTCTCAAACTCATTCTTCTGGCTGTTTGTTTGTGTTGCGTGTTGCTAAATTTAGAGCCAGAAAACAACGCAAATGGCAGTAGGAGCAGCCAACAGCCAGCAGCAGCCAGCAAACAGCGATTCGCATAATAATAACTGCACAGCAGAGCAGACACCAGCGGAGCAGAGCAAAGGCTATGGCTATGGCTATGGCTACTCTTCCTTTGGGGTTTTCGTAGTCCTCACTGGCTTAATTGTGAATGCATTATTCATGAGGAAGTCAGACCCAAGAAAAAGGAACAACAACAACAACAACAGCCGCAACACAAAGAAGGGAAAGGAGAGATTGTAAGCGAAGGCGAACGAACAGTGGAGCCAATAAAACAGTGTCCTGTCCTGTCTTGTCTCCTGTCCCAAGACCTGATGCTAAGGATAAAGTTTTGTGCGTCTTGTCGTCTGTCGCCTGTGTTCTGCTTCTGTGGCAACGTCGGCGGCACCACCATCCGTCCAACTAGCTAAGGCAACACAAGATGCCACTGGAAGTTCAAGCAAACGAACCATAAATGAAATTGCGCATACGTCATGTGGTACACGTACGCACACGCACACAAAAACAACCGAAGACAAATACAACGACAACACTCATTACCTTCAATGTGCGGGTGGGGGGGGTGGTGTCTTATGTACTGTAAAATTTTATAAATTGCATGCAGCTCGGCAGAGAAAAAAAAGAAAGAAAAAAGCTTAGCTAAAAGCCTCGACAAAATGTCTCGCTGCTGATGTCAACATCAATTTGTGTGGCATCGTTGCCACATTCTGCTGCTTTTGATTTATTTTCCGTATCACTTTGGGCCCCGTTTGATGTCGCCAAAGGAAACGGCCGCCTCCCGTTGTTGGGGAAGTTTCTGTATGTGATCCGCATAAAAGGTCGCCAAATAGGGGATGGAACCAGTGCGTATACCAAAATGATTATGTGCGTCAGGGAAGCTGTCGTCCGTCCGGCAGCTGTGCCAGTTCCCGAAAGAGTCAATTGGGCCATCCAATTCATAGGCCGTAATTGACCGAGGGAATGCTAGGAGAGAAAACTAGGGGGTGAAGCCCCAACCACATATCGATTTGTGGCCCAACTTCCAACTCCCTTTCTTTCCCACTTATATTCCATTTGTGCTCCGTATTCCGTTCCTAATGCACTTTTCGTGCACCCTCCATTACGGTGCAGTGGCGAACAATGCCATGTCCCAGACAATTTCGGTACGGTTCAGAGTCATCTCTCATTAAGAGAATTTCACACAAACGTCGGGCAGTGGCTTCCCAGTGTCCCCCAGAAACACCTTAACCACCGCCCGAAGAGACGTTGCTGGTGCCGCCTAGCCACGCAGCCACGCAGAAGAATTCTGTGTGTCACATATGGTCACAGAACATGGCACATTCTGTGGCAATCGGTTTCACAGGCGGCTGTTAGACAAGTGTAAATAAGGAGGCCAAACGGCAGATGGCAACCAACGGGCATGGAAAGACACTCAGAGCAGAGGCAAGACGCAAAAGTGTGTGTGTGTGTAAGTGACAGCAACACATACTCATTCGACCTTGTCATGGCAACTGCATGGGGATGCTTGTTGTTTATATATTTGGGCAAACATCATGGAGCGCTTGGAGCTTTGAGCGCACACATCCAATCCACATTTGAGTCTGCTGCTCCTGACTTATTGCCACCAGTTGGCAGCCGGTTAAAGTGCCTGACTGCCGCCCTGCCTGCCACTTCCATGCATAACTTAATAACAATCATTATTATTGACTAGGCACCAGCCAGCACAGCACAGCACAAATACGAGATGCAATCGGGCTGTTGGCTTGTGTGGCCCATCCCTATCTGGCTGTCATCTTTCATTCCACCCCCAAGCAGGGAACACGAGGTTGACAACTAGTCGAAGAATAAGGCCAACTGGGGTCTCCTCCCTCTCTGCCTGTCGCCTGCCATCAAAATGTTTCTGTGGCTTCGGAGTTACTTGTACTTTTACCCTGCCCCTCTCATGCCCCCACCATCAGCTCTCAACGAGCGATGACGAGCACAACTTTTTACTCAAGAGTTCACTAAGCGAAGTCGAGAGCAAGGAGTAGTGTAGTGGCAGGAGCAGGAGGTACAGGAGGAGCTGGGGAACCACTTCGTTTGTTGCCTAAAAGCGTCGTCGTAATTTGATTGAATTTGCGTTGATTAAGCGTATTTGGCTGTTGGCAAATTATGAATGTGTTTAATTGCAAATTTACTTAACTTTGTCTCGCAGAAAGGGGACAGACATCGCCAGCGTCGCCTTCCCCATCGGTTTATTATGGTTTCGGATTAACAGAATTACTCTCTGTATAAATGCATCTATCCGTCCAGCACCCCACCTTCCCACCCTCCACCAGATCAAATTAACTCTACGATGGGTGGGGTGGCTGTGTTTTGTGATTGCCGACAGCTTTTGCGGTTTTAATTGAAAATGTTGCGCATACGACATGTTGTACATAAATATACATCGTATGTACGAGTTCAACTTGGAGGACAAATTTGCGGACTGACTGATGCGTCGGCACAGGGAAACTTTGCTCAAGGCTATGGCGGGCTTAATGTGGTCGACTTTTCCAACTTGACTCTGATTATGCAAATGCTCTAAATGTGCCACAGAGTGTGGATGGTGGGAGGGTGGCCGAGGGTACGGCTGGGGGGAACTCAATTTATGTGCGGCCTGAAAATTTTGATTTAGTGTGTTGCAAATAACATTCATATACGAGAGCAGAAGGTTGCGAAATGAAAACGGTTTTAATTAAAGGCTAGATTTATGGAACTCTGACGAAAGAGGTTCGACAGAGTCCTTTCAGCATTTTTTATCGCTTCTAAGAAAGCATAAGTTTCTATATGTCAATATTTAGTAAACATTCTTCTTGTTAAGGGGTCAGTGCGTAGTTCTACGACGCTTTTTGCTGCCAGGAACGATGGCAGTTGGCAGGAAGAACTCGGTTTTGCTTTTAAGAATATAAAGCAGTGCTCGGCACGGCCCTATCTAATGTGCATTCTCTGCTGCAGAGATCCTTCGTGTGGCTTCGTCAATGCGACTTCGGCTCTTGCTGTCTCGTTTCTTCCAGTGCAAAGCAATAAACCGATTTCTCCCTTAGGCATGTTCGGGTTTTTTCTACAAACACCAGCGCACTTGAGTGTATACGGGCCGAGCACTGATTGAAAGAAGCGGTTGGCAAGATGTTTACATTTTTAAGTCAAGCATCAATGTGCTGAGTCATGCATAGGACATGTATATTGTTGTTTCAATTCTCGTGAATTGTCTTGTGGGAGCGATGGGAGTACTTAGGAGTAGAGCGTGCCTACCGCAACTTAAAAGTGACGACTCAAGATATCCAAACAGTCTTCAGAGTATTTGATTTCAATCCTATCAAGCTGAGTGTAAACAGCCAAGTTAAGCTGAAGTTTCAGACCATCCCCAAGAGAGCCCATCAATCCATTACCAAGCCGCTAAGTGAGGCGTAAATTGCAGTTTGCTGTGTGCTGACCTATGTATCTATGCCCATCAGCTCCATCGCTTGTCTCGATTTGCAGGCCATAAACTTGGCAACTCATGGGCAAGAAAATACAAAGAAAATGCCAAGAAAGGCCGTCACAAGCCGGGAGAAGCAAGCAGCAAGTGGGAAAACTGAAGAAAACTATTAAGCTTGAATGAAGAAATATAGTTCGTTCAGATGCGAGTGGAGTGTGGTGCATGCATCGACTTTGTCAGCATTACCCACAGCATGGCTCGGTACGGCACGCCAGCTGTCTGCGCGGGGCTTTCTCCGCTCGCGTGGCCATAAAAAACGGTCACATTATGGCCAACTAGGCCGGCCAGTGACCGCAACGGGGCAACTAGGCAACCGGGCAACATGGGGTAACCGGGTAACGGGAGAAGTTGGCGGCCACACTTAATGGTCTGTGGGTATGGCTCATTAAAATGTCCGACAGCATGAAGTAATTACGATACTTTATAAGCTGTCGCCACTTTTACGCGGATCTCTAGACCCCCAACACACCCCCACTTACCGACTTACCCACTTACCCTCCGACTAGCAGGGACTCATCCTTTTCCATCTCTTTGATTTCTGCTTGCAGGCGCAAGGACAGCAGTGCACTCCAGCGCTCGGCCAGCATCGACTCCTTTGCCGAGATTGTGTTTAGTGACCTGCCGCGCCCCTCCCTGGCCGTCACGGCGCCAGGTGGCGGTGGTGGTGGCTCCCCCTCGCCGTTCAGCAAGCGGCCCTCGGCCAGCAGTCTCTACTCGACATCCTCCTCTGTCACCACATTCGGCGCCCAGGCGCAGGCCCAGCTGAATGTCAATTACGGCGATTTGGGCTTTGGCTCGGGCACTGGCTCCGCGGCGGGGCTCAGTGGCGGCCATCTCCATCATCAGCACCATCCAGGAAACGGGAGCAGCAGCGCCAGCAGCAGCCGGCGGGAGAGCATGCTGAGTCCATCCTCCACCAGACGCTCCAAGCTGACCAGAATTATAAATGGTGAGTGCTGGGACTGGGAACAGGGAACAGGGAACGGGGCATGGGATTCCCACTTAGTTACAGATGCAGCACGGGCAGTGCGTGCCATATTGATAGGGAAGTGGCAGTGGTCCTCGTCGTCATCAGTGGCTCAAAGGTTCCGTGTGGCGACGGCGGCGGCGGCTTATATAATTCGCTGCAGCCATCTGATTGAAATTCAAATACGCACTCGAGCGGTCCGGATTGGGATGCCTGGACAGGCACGGCATTAAATCGATTGGCACTCGGACAAAGAGCTCACGGCTTAAATCTCAGAGCTCGAAGTGGAGCGGTTTCCCAGTAGGACAACAGGACACCAGGACACCAGGACGGAATAAATCAGCAAAAACTAAACGAAAATTGAAACATTATGCAGCATTTTCAGGCTTTAACTCTGCCATTCTCAACCAACTCCAGGGGAAGGGAAATTCTACAAGTTTGAGGCTCCTGAAAGTTCAATTGGTTGAAAGGATTACTGCGAAAAGGACTCAACCGTTAACAAACTTCAAGGACCTAAAGAACTAACTTTTTCCTGGGGAACTAAACTACAATTTTGACTCGAGTAGAAAACGCTTCGATCAACGCAAATCCTCACAAAGCTCAACAAACTCTTGTAATCTCAACTTCCGCGGGAAAATGTTTGTGATACGAATGTGTATGTATGTATGTGTGGGATTAATAAAAGAAGAGCTTCCTCTGCGACACTGGGGAATACATTTCAATGCTTACGATAACAGAAAATAGACTTCAAATGGGAGTGCTTCCCATGTTTGATATCAATGCTTAAATGTACATTTGATATCACTCTGCTGTGTCTGAATAACGACTCTGAAAACACTATCGTCCCGAGAATTATAAAACTACAAATACAAAACGTAATTCACTGTAATCGTGCGATTACTAAGCTGAGAATGAGTGAAATCTCTTCCTCCTCCCCTGTACAACATTCCCATATTTCTCCCAGACAATGGCTTTTCCGCAATTAAACTCCAATTGGATCGTTTTTTGCTTGCTGCTCCAGTAATTATTCCCAGTAACGGGTATCGTATAGTCGGCATACCTCCACTTGAACGATCTACTTGCTATCGCTGCCCCCAGCAGAGGCAGAGGCAAAGGCAGAGAGTGTGAGAGATGAGAGGTTGGTTTGCAATGCCGCAGAGAGCGGCGGCGACTAACTGTGAAGCGCTGACCATTGACGGCCGACGCTGACGCCGACGCAGACAACGACCACGACGACGACGACGGCGGCGGCGGCGGTTGTTTTGTGCCCCACCGCCGGGCTGCAAGCGCAACAACTTCGTTTTCAGTCGAAGAACGACTTTTGAGCGCAGTGCGCGTCGGCGTCGCGAGCTAACGGAAGACGACGAATAAGAAACCCGATTCGATCGTGCCAAAAGCGCTCCCCCCGCAAGGAGAGAGATCGAAGTGGAGAGGCGGTAGAATAGAATCACGTGTGTGCTTCGAGTGCTATAAGGCTGCTAAAGTGTGTTGGAAACAACCGAATTTACGAGTAAATTTGTGAAAATTGTGCAAATGAAACAATAAAAAAAACGCGTCTCTCAGGCGTTTCGTTTCTGCTTCGTTTACTTCGTTTGCGCATGTGTGTGAGTGCCAGCTACCTGTTTGCAGCGGCGCAAGTGTGCGTGTGATCGAGGGAGAGAAGGAGAGTGGGAGAGTAGGAGAGTAGGAGAGAGAGCGTACATTCGCTGTGTGTGTTACCTGCGCCGCCGTAGCGGGAGAGTGGCTAAAAGGAGAGAGAGAGCCAGAGAGTGAGAGAGAGCTGGTGGTGCTGCTGTTGCTGCTGCTTAAGAAGTGTCAAAAAACTAAAAGGCGTCGCTTTCGTTTAAAAAAAAGAAACGTTAAGGCAACAGTCTAAAACAGTAAGCCAGCCGCTGGGCAAAGAGAAACTTTTGTGTGTGCGGCAAATGTTAATTTAATATTACGTGCCAGCAAAAAGAGCTGCAATTTACAGTAGTAATTGGATTGCATGTCCACCGACCCAACAGCAGCAACGACAGTTGCAAACAATACCACTGCAATTACAAATAACAAAAAAAAACTACAACTACAACTGCGAGTACGAGTACAAGGCGAGGGCAGCGAAAGTGAACTTTTGCTTTTGCAAGAGAGAGACAGAGATAGAGCGAGAGAGAGAGAGAGGGGGCTTCCGCTCCCGCCAAGCAATTTACTCACGTGTCTGTCAAACTGTCTCCAGCTCGAAGCTTCAGCAGAGATAATTACACTGCCCAGTGTCTTTCGTGTCTTTGTGTCTCGTTCGCACGCTCCGTGAAAGCCTCTGGCTTCAACTGTAAAAAAGCTCCCTTGCAAGCTGACTGATCTCCGTGCAGTCAGAGCGTCAGCGTAGCCGTCGACGTTTTCATTAAAGTTGTTTATGCTGCAATTTTAAATACATGCACTCAATCCCCCCGCCCGCCACAATGAACAGGTAAGCACACGCATACATACTCACACATGCACATACATACATACTCACAACAGTGTACACAGAGGCTGTAGCCTCTTACTTTATTGTGGAAAAATATGCAACGGCATGGAAAAACTTGAACTATTGCAACATTGTTGGAGGGGGGGGAAGGAGGGCTTTTGTGTCTTGTCGTTCGTTTGCCAAAGTTTATTCACACCGCAAGAAAGTCAAAGTTGTCGGCGTTTCAAAAGGCATTCAAACATCATGTACCATCTTCCCCCTCTCCCCCTCCTGCCTAACTGAGGTATTTTTGCACATTTCTACCCCCCACCACCATCACTTATTCGTGAGCTGCAATTGACAGCACGCTATCCGCCCCCTCCCACCCGTTTAGACCTGCCGCATTCCGCCAGGCTCCAATTGGAGCTGAAGTTCACGTTGGCCATTAATATTTCATTGGTTGTTTTGACCGTTGTTTCGCTTTCGATTCGTTTGGCAAAACAAACCGTTACGTTCTACCTCCCTCCACCCCCTACCTCACACACACACACACACACTACATACGATTCTCTTTTGATACGCTGTATTTCTTGGAATTGGTGTGTTTTGGGATCTGTTTGGTATACGTAACTGAAGTTCGAGGAAAACTCAGTTGTATCCAAGCAGAATAGGGTATATCATAGTCCGAACACTCGACAAACCTTTAACTTCTTGTTATTTTTTTGTAGCTTCTCGTTTACTTGAGAATAATAAAAATAGAATAAAACAAAGTTTTGTGGATTTTCAGCAAGGAAAAATAAGTTTTTTTCCCCGTTTAGCGATGGATGGAAAGTGGGTCTAGCAGTCAGGCAGGCAGGTCAGGCAGGAGTGCGGAGAGAGTGTGGTCTAAGGGAGAAAGTCAAGGAGAGAATCTTACGATGGTGGTGCTGGTGCTGGTGATGGTGGCCGCCTGAACGGGCACTTAAGAGCACCGGAGGCCAAAGTTTGCGCTTGCGTTTTTGCCGTTCCATTTTATTTTCGAGTTGTGCACTTATTAAAAAGTTTTAAATGTTTGATTAAAAAAAAGAATTCATCACGAAATTTGTTGTGGCACATTGCCTGAAAGTTTTTAACAATTCTTTAAGTTTGTTTACTTTGGCTACGACCTGCGGACCGACCCCACCCTCTGCTGTTATCGATGTTAGGAGGAGGCTTTGGAAGTCACCTCTTATCGAATAAATAAACACCAGCAGCACCACAAACTATGGGGGAAACCTCTTCGAAGCGAGTAGTTAGTCGGAACCGTATCATTTGTCGTCGATGTATTGTATAATGTCTGTAGATAGCATTAGACTCGAGTCCCTTGTCCCTTGTCCCCTCTCCCATGTCCGATATCGCATGAGCCAACCTGAGGTGTGTTCCCAAATACTCGTCATGTGTGAGATTGTGGCGGACACCGTGTTTGTTTGTCTTTTGCAAAACGAGGGAATAGCGTGACTTATTCTCGAATGAAATTTGAATAGCAGCAGCGTTTTTTTTACCGCAAAACAAAGAAGAGTCTTTGTGTGAATCCATTCCTAACGCCATAATCTCAGTTTGTTCTGTTTCTGACCAGTATTAGGTCATTAGCGGTGCCTGTGAATTATGTATAAAGTATGAAAAACTTTACTTTTGACAACTTTCCTTGGAACATGAACTAAGGCGAATAGGACCTCATTAGCACCGGATCTGCATCAGCTTCCACCCCGCTTGGGTGGCATTGCGGCATCCCCGCATCCTTCATTAAGCGGAATAACGGAACACAATTCCAAGAAATGTTAATTTTCTGTCTCTGTCTGTCTGTCTGTCTCTCTGTCTGTCTCTGAATCTGTAGCGCTAATGGTAGCAACTCTTTGGAGGTACTGGATGATTTTCTCAAATTACCATCGATTTTTGGAGGCGAGAGTCATGGAGACTTTGGGATGAGGTGCTAAAAATGATCCAGCCTCGTCTCCAGTTACCTCATTGGGTGGCCATGTGGCAAAGCCATTGTGTGCGCCCCTCTAAGGCTGCTGCTGCTGCTGTTGCTGGCAAAGAAATCGCTTTACAAAGCAGATAAGCGACTGAAATCAATCAAAAGACTTTTATATCAAACAATATAAATGAAATGTTGTATGCCGTTGGTGTTGTTGGTGTTGTTGTTGGTGTTGTTGTCGTTGTTGTCGTTGTCGCTGCGGCTGTTTCCAGCCATTATAGCTGTGATTCTTTCGTGTCTATCTTGAAGTTGAAGCGCTCGCTATTCGAAATTGAACTTTCGTTTGTCACGTTGTGCCCTGCCCTGCCCTGCCCTGTCCCAAGAACAACGCAATGAGCACGTAGAGACCACACACCCGATTCCATTCCATTCGATTCGATTTGATCCAAGCCAAGCCAAGCCAAGCCAAGCCGAGCCCCAAGCGGACATCCCATAGCACAAACATGCAAATGAATGGCCTCTGGAATGGTCGAGTGTGCGTACATACATACATACATATATGTCAAATGTGCTGTGGGGCACAAGCTTGTACGACTTTTGAACTTAATGCCCCCCAAAGGTCACACATACACTCACAAGCACGCATCTGTGTGCGACAGCCTGACCCAAATATGTCGCTGAGGCATTGAGGCTTATGGAAGAGGAACGGAAAACTATGAAAAACTTTAGGAATTGGTTAAATTCGGAGAATCAAAGATATATGGATTCGAATGCCAGTAAAGGACGCCCCAAGCTTGTCCTTTGAAATCTTTCATTAATACCTAATGAAATGTCATCCACTTTGCTTGAATTAAGAGTCATAAAAACAGAAGCTCCCTCCCAGGTGAGGGAATATTTTGTTTCGTTGTTTTGGTCAACAACTTGTTATCCCATGGCCATGTTAATAGGAGTGGACTCTGCCCCTATATTGCGCATAAACTTTTCAATTTGAGAGCCAGCAAAAAAGCAAAAAATTGTATAACCCACAGATCCCTTTATGCACGACAGATTTGCGCCTTGACCCCACTCACAGCCAAACAGGCGGAGAGCCAAACAGCCGAAGAGTCCCCCCGACAGGCAAGGGGAAAAAACGTAGCACAAAAATCGGGCCAACAACGGAAAAAACTTTGTGCAAGTCGCACTGGATTTACATAATTTTAAATGCTGGCTTATTGGTTTGTGTTGGCTGCCAAAGTGGAGCCCAGGAGGAGAGGTAGGAGGAGGTGGAGGTGGAAGATCCAGGCCAGGAAGTGGGCAAGTCCAAGTGACCCGGTCAAAACGTTTATTGCCATTTTGGCTTTGACTTTTTCTATTCCGCCTTTTTTGCCACTGTTCACTCTTTGGACAGTGTGTGTGTGGCTCTGTGTCTGTGTGTGTTTTGATGACCTCTAAATAGGGTATCTTAGACTAGAAGCTGTCGTTGCAACAAAAGTATTTTTGGGTAACAGATTTCTATAACTTTCAGCTCGTTCTCTCTCTCGTTCTTCTCCTTATCGAATGACTATGCTATATCTATCGGATACCTCACAGGGGAATACCTTTCGTGGGCCAGGGTATCTGCCTGTTTTTTGTGCCTTTTCTTGCAACATTTTCATTTGGCGATGGCTGGCGATAGCGACGAGGGTCCCCAATTTGCATATCTGATTAATATGAATACATTAGTTCTGTGATTTGGCACAGTAAACCAATAGAATTAAATGCTTTTGCTGATTGCAGAGACAAAGGTCAAGTTGGCTCTTCTTTCTCTCCGTGTCTCTCCTTCTCTCCTCTCTCTCCCCTCTCTCTTTGTCGTAATAATGCCTTTGGGGTTCTGGTTACTTAAATTCAATTAGCATTTCCGCCTGAACTCCGCTTGGCTGCCAGTGCCACTGCCTGTGCCTCTGCCTCTGACTGTGTGGCATTCTCCTCTCTCACTCATAATGCGATTTGTACTCGAAATCAGAGACATGTAAAGTATGTTATTTTTTGCGCTTTCTGGCGCTCGTCTCCACACACACACACAAACACACACACACACACAAGGAGACTTCGTTCTCTTGGCTTCCCTGGCTGCCGCCTGTTTGGAGCTTTTATTGAGGAAGCGACAAATTTATTTAAATTAAGTCAAAAATGCCTTTTCTTCTGACGATTCTACCGCTTCTGCCGCTTCTGCCTCTCCTGCTGCTGCGTCTTTGGCTGCTCTGCTCGTATATTTGCTTAATGTGTGGTAGATCTGACAATTATGACAGCCTCGAATGCAAGATGAAATCGGAATAAATTACTGCCTGTGTGGAAGGAGGGGGTGGAAGGAGGGACGTGAGGTGGGTGACTAGTGGGAGCCCCCTAGTGGACCCACCATTATTGGGAGTCGAGTCTGTTGTCGGCTCTATTAAGTGGATTATGTTGTTTTGTCTGCTGAAGGGAGGATATGGCTGTGGTCTGGGGGTTGTGCGGGATTGTTGGTCCCATGGATGACCTCTAGGCTGTCCGGTCCTGTCCTGTCCTTACCCCCAATCTGGCATCCTACCATCCTGGGCTGGGCTGTCGTCGAGAGCCTTTGCTGTGATTTATGTTGGGCAATTTTGTCCTGCGTAGCTTCATAAATTTTATTATCCTGCAATTGCAAACCGAGTGCCCTGGGCCAAAGCCACGCCCACGCCCAGTCTCCTCTCCTCTCCCTCTTTTTTTTTCAAGTTTATGGGTCAGCAAATTTTATTTATTGCACGCCCTCAATTGACAGTTTAAGTTGATCCACGGGGGGATGGGCTGGTCGCTTGGTGGCACTGGAACCTGATAGTATCAGTAAAACGGCTTAGGATTGATCCCAGTACGTGCCGCAGGGCATGGCCAGTGGGGCCGTGCCAGGAAATGTGTGTGCTTGTTATTATTGTTAATCATTTTCCAACAAAGGCATTTCAAATATCAAATAGTTACATACATATAGGCAGAGACGTGATTCTGAATTGTGCCAGGGATCAAGTAATTGCCAATGTTGGGTGACAGCTTGGACATCCAAGTTTACAGAATCTGTGTGCTATACATACATATGTACATATTTATGCTTCTATATGTGCATAGATTATTACCAGCTTTGTTCGTGGGTTGATAACTGAGTCAGACGATCTAGAAACCCATCTGCGGACGCCATATCTATCGACTATCTTTAGAATTCTGGATTTATTTTTATAAAAAATCAGAGTAGGATAAGCTTGAGTCAGTTATCGACCACATATAATCGTATTACTCGTAGAATCATAGACATTTCCACATGTAATAGAGCCCCCTCCCCGCAATACTCATCTGAGAACCCGAGACCCAACCAGATTCACTTTGGTGAATCAATATTGAGGCTGCCTTTCATTCGAAAGATTCGAGTCTCCAGTCAGCGCCAGCCCAGAGACTGGGCCTGAGTCACTGAGTGTTTACGGCCCCTGGGCCTGACCTTGACCAAGTGTTTGGATAATAATAGGTGGTTTCCGCCACAGAGACTAGTTCCCAGTATTTGAAATCGTTTTCGGCGGAGATCCAAGTGATTTCGAACACAAACAAGCGTGCGACATTTATTCATCTCAGTTCATTTCATTTCATTTATATGAGACAATGTCTAAATATAAAATTCAACCGGTTTCGGTTTCGAATTCACCTTTCAAGACTCCAATTAGTTTTCGATTTTTCTGACTCTGAATTCGGTTGGGCGGGGGGGGCGGCAGCCCTTTGTGGGGGCTAATCAGCGCCCCTTTGCTACGCGACAACAGACGCGCGACACAAAATTTAATTTCTTCCATTTGTCTTCATTTCCCCTTGGGGGCGTATGCGACGGTGACACCTCCCAAATGGCAACAGACAGACATCGATAAATCAGTGCGGGTCGACGAGTCGTCCTCGAAGGCATCATCAACAAACAATCCTCCAGGGGTCTGGAAATAATTTGTAAGGTTTACGATACTCGAAATGTCGCCCGATAATTGATTTTACGACACCTACAGCCACACCCACACACACACACACATACACATATGTATACCCTTATCCCGCAGACACGTGAGAAAACATCCTAGATTAGGATTTTTATTTAGAAACCGCGGCTGCTACTTAAAAGAATTCGTATGCAGGTACAGCCATAGATACAGACATACATACAAGGCATACATACATACAAAAGTATGAACAAAAGCACAGTAAACAGGGATCAAACGAGTGATATTTCCTGAACAGAATATTAGGGTAGGTAGAGCAAGCAGAGAGCGAGAGAGAGAGAGCAGTTTCCGCGAGAGGGAGAGCAGCAGACTACCTAAACAACTCTGGCTCTCATTAGTGTTGTCAAACATAGCGGCATCAATCATGAGAAAGTAGCTAGCAAAAAGCTAGCGAATTTATTGAAGTGATTTTCCGAATGGAGGTGTAAGAAAATTCATCAAAAAAATTTAAAACGAAAAAACTTTCGATTATTTTCTTACATTTTAAAACTTTACGACCTGGGTCCGGATTTAGGACTGATATGTACATACATATATAATATAAATTATATGTATCCCATATATTACACATTTTTCTAAGCTGTAGTATTCTGATACTTTCTAATTATGAACTGCGAAATATAAAAAAGATATAATTTCAAATAGTTTTTAAATGAGTGATTGAAATTTATAAAATGTGTCCCAAAGGTGCATATGTATTTTTATCTATGTAGGTAGCGCTATAGACTGACTGTAAAATTATGAGTTATTCCGAATATTAAAACAGGACATGTCTGGCTTGAAAACAGCTAACTGTGGCATCACTGACGCGTATCTTATATGTGAAAAGAGAGGATCGAAAAGCGAGAGAACGAAATCTGGTTCGTTTCGATGCTGTTCTCACCGAAGAGAACTTTTCACATTCGATTTTTGAAACACGCGACGCGCACAACGGAAAATCCTGCCATAAACGGTGAAAAAGAAAACCAAATAAACTGGAAAACGTGCAAAATGTGATAATTGTGTGCTAAAAAACGTATCTATGATAGAAACAAATTGAAGGAAACGCAGCGAAAACCGGTTAAAGTGATCAATGGAGCGTCGCAAGGCATTGGGCATGTATTCGAAGCTGAAGGATCAGCAGGCGGCGGCATTGATATCGACCCCGCAGAAGGATAATGCAGACGAGGACACGCTACCCGCCCTGCGCCGCTCGTGCTCAGTGCGCTCCTCCCTGCGACGCCTCAAGAGCAAGCTGCACAGTCCCGCCCTGCCACTGCAGTCGCCCTTCAAGCTTCGCGCGCATCTGCATTCGCGCAATCGCAGTGGCAGCAGCAGCAGCGGCACGGCAAGAACAAAGCTGGACAAGAGCAAGGCGGCCAAGGCACTGCGTTTGTGGAGCGAAATCGATGCCGTGGCCGTGGTCACCACCAAAGTGAAGGGCAAGAACGAGTTTGTGCCGCTCAAGCGGCAGCCCAACTCTGAGCTGGCCGCCGACCAGCAGGAGGAACTGGGCATCGAGCAGCTAATGTCCACCCTGCCCGTGGGCGTAACGCTGCCGCGGAAGGCCTGCAAGCTGCTCCAAATACCCGAGAGCTATTGTCAGCCGGAGAAGGAGAAGGCGGGGGCAGCCCCCAAGGCCACGCTGGACTCGGACCTGGAGCGGACGCTGAGCGGCGACGACTCACTCTCTGTGCTGGCGGACATCACACGAAATGCCCAGCAGGGGATCTATGGAACGACGCGCATGCGCACGGCCACCATACGGAAGCCGATGCCTTACCTGAACAGTCGTAGGTGTCGTCACATCACCCTTTTTGTAGATCGTTTGTTCCAAGAAATATCCGTGGGAGGAAACAGGAATGGAGACGCATACATAAATCGTGCTTAAGTGCCAGATTCCAATGTGATTCAGTGAAATGTTGCCTATTGTTTTGTGGTTCCATTCTATGATTTGATTTCATTTGATTTGTATATCCATCATGTGTTGATTTGGGATTTTTATATGTGCTTCCAAGTGGGTCAATGAACTGTTCGAAAAGAAAAAGGGGAAGCTGTACACACATACAAATGAGAGTCTCAAGGAAGGGTTGGGTAGGGCTTCCCATCTTAGATCTTGTCATTACATCAAGGAAAGCAATTTCCCTTAACTCTCGTTTGCCATTTGTCGCTTGTTTACACGAGAAAGAAAAACCCATAAAGCGAGTGTGGAAGTGGGATGAATATTCATTTGAATGTTTCTTGGGATACATTTACACTCGTATTTATGCGCACACATCTGTTCACCATATAACCACTGGCTTAATCCCATGGCAAAATATGTACGAGCATGTAGTATCTAGCGGGGTCGTTAATGTGTTATGCTCTTGCAGATGCTACCACAGCGATAGCCATAAAGTCCCCTGTCCGCCGCAGAAACTCCAGATGAGCAGCTGTCTGCGCTCTCCGGCGCTATTCGTGCGCCAGAAATCGTTTCACACGCTCAACGAGCTGACCAAATTCTGTCAATTGAAAGTGTCCCCAACAGCGGCGGCAAGGGCCGCGGCTGCGGCTGTGACTGCGACTGCGACTACGACACCATTATCATCAGCCGGGGTGACGTCTACCCACGGCATTCCGCCGCCTCCGTTGCAGCAACGACGGCGTCACAGTCAATATGCCTTTGATGGTAAGAGAACGGTTAGAGAACGGTTAGAGGGTAGCCCCGTGCCCCCATGCGGGGTAATTAAGAAATGCGCTTGAAATACTTACATCCATCATCATACCAAAGGCATCTAGTACTTATTAAAGACAATTGAAATGAAATGAAATGAAAGGAGGAGGCGGAACAATCAACAAGAGTGGTGGGTGGTTGCAAGGTCTGGGTGCGTTGCATGGGTACATACTATATGCTATAACCAAAACACACACTAACAAACATTTATACTGGCAAAGCAAACACAAACAAATGGCTGGAATCCGCTTTTGCATAATTAATTTAATTGGTTCGATGGTCATCGTCATCATCATCATCTCATCTCAGAACCGAACTGAAAAGCGAACCACATACAATAGCGGTTGGAATAGGCATTTATGTTTAATATTTAATTAATCGCATTTGCAAACACAGCAGGCGGAAACGGAACAATAATAACTGTTATAATTACCCGACGGTGCCCCGCCTAATGCTACTCACCCCCCAACCCCCGTGGGTTTATTTACCATTTTCTGTATATACATACATACATCCAATCCTGCATTTAATTTATATTTAGCTTTTATTTGCTTTTCATTTTGCATTTAATTTGATTTTGATTTGAATTTTATTCTATTTTTATTTATCCCCCCCCCCAATCCTGCGATAGACAACATTCAGTCGCAGTCGCATCGGGAGAGCGACACTGAATCTGTGGATAATCAGGTCAGGCTGCGACCCAAAGATCGGGGCCAGAAGGATAACTATCCCGCCTATCATCCAGCACCGTTGCTGTCCACTCGCTGGTC
Organism: Drosophila azteca; assembly: GCA_005876895.1. NCBI lineage: Eukaryota > Metazoa > Arthropoda > Insecta > Diptera > Drosophilidae > Drosophila > Drosophila azteca. The sequence goes on from VCKU01000004.1 coordinate 22,764,023, forward strand.
CGATCAGCTGACGCAGCATGCAACGGTAGCCAAGATACGCACCGCCATCTCCTGCCACACACAGGATCTCAGAGAGATGGAGTACCTACTGCCGCACGCGACACAGTCGCAGTCGCAGCTCTGCATCTCCCGCCACTCGCAGCCGAAGAATGCCAAGCTGCGGGATGACCATGACGATGAGGAGCACGCCGATTCCACCGACCTGGAGTCGCCGCCACTCGCTGCCGGGGATGAGAACACGGCGGCCAATGTTCAACAGCTGGCCGTGCACCGCCAGCCCGTGCAGCTGAGAGCGAAAGTCACCGGCAACACACCGCATCCGCGTGCGAGCAAAATGTCCAAGAAGCAGCAAAAACTAGCTCAGGCACAGTTCGAAAAGCTGACGCAGAGCAATCTTCATCTGCATGGTAGGCCCAGGCCAAGGGGCAACCAAAAACTAATCCACTAACCCAACTAGGATCTTAAGCTCTCAGATTAGTTCGAACTGCAACTAAACCTTCTCTCTGTCTTATTTTTAGCTCTGTTTTCGGCCGTGGAGCATGGACATCTGGACAAGGCACGCACCATTCTGGAGTCCACCGATGTGGATGTGAATAGGTAACATTTCTCATCCCTCAGCCCTAAATGTACGCCTGACAATCTTCCAATCCTTCACAGCATTAACAACGATGGTCTCTCCGCCTTGGATCTGGCCGTTCTAAGCAACAATCGCTCCATGACCAAAATGCTGCTCCAACATGGCGCCATGGAGGGCTCTCAGTGTAGGTTCAAGTACATCTCCCGCTGTTCCTTTCACTGATCAATCTCAATCTCGTTGCAGTTTCAGCGGAGAACATCGGCAGCAAGCTGAATGGCCTGCTGCAGGATGCCGAGTCGCGCATCCACGATCTGAGCGGACCGGAGGGCCTCTGTCCACCCATTTTCGCCTCGCGACCCTCCATCTCGAGCATCATAATTGGTGAGTGGGCCGCTCCCCAAACAACCATCAACCCTCATGGATGGGGCTCTTAATCAGCGCGTTTCTTTCCCCAGGCAACTCGAGTGCCTCCGTGACGGGCTGCACGGGCAGCGAGGTGGAGAAACAGATCGGCATCTGGGAGCGTCGCGTCAAGGGCCTGCGACGGCTGCTGCTTGGCTGGGACCAGGCAAGGCCGCCAGATGCCCCCGCTTCGGTGGTCGTAGATGTCACCGGCGACAATTCAATCAGCGTACAAATCTTGGAGCCCTTTGAGGGTGCCATCGGCACAAAGTTTAAAGGTAAAACCATTCCCGCCACCGCAGGGCCAAGTGGCCTCTCAATCTCATGTTGATTGCTATGCGACTGAGGACTGTGATGTGGTTAGAACCACATTTCGATTTGGCTTTGACTCAACCTCTGTCTCTCTGTTCTCTATTTGTGTCACTGCCACAGTTCAATGGTCGACCCGCGCGGACTTCAATAACGTGGTGGGCGAGAGCGAGCTGCTGGAGTGGGTGAGCTTCCATGGCACAATGGGCGCCCAGTGTCACATATCCGGCCTCACGCAGGGGCGTCGATACTTCCTGCGCGCCTCCTGCGGCAATGTGAAGGGTTGGGGTGCCTATCGCACCTCGGTGCCAGCCAGCGTGGTGCCATCCAGTGAGTACCCCGGACCCCAATCAATCAACTCCGCTTAAACCCTGACATTTCCTGCTTCCCGATAGCCTGGCGTGACTTGGACAATCGCGAGGACCGATTTGTGGGTCGCCACCGCATTCTGGACAACCTTTTTACGGCCGTACGTTTGGCCCGACCCGCCGATGTCTCGGAACTCACGCTAGACCCTGCGGGCGGACAGCGACGAAACCCCAAGAAGAAGACCACCATCAAGCAGCTCTTTTCGGTGGCCTCCAAGTTCCAAAAGACCCTCAGAAGGTACTTTTGACGGGAATGAAGTACAAATAAAGAGCTAAACCAATCCAATCTCCCACAGGGGCATCTACTTCTCGTGCATCGTCCACTGCGATGACAAGGTGCTGGTGACCAGCGAGGACTTTCCGCCCGTCATCGAAATCGACGAATCGTACCCGAGTGCCCTGCACATGGACTACTACTGGCTGATGAAGGTGGCCTGCACCTGGGACGATGTCAAGTCGCTGCGCTCCGACATGGAGCGCAATCTGACGTCTGCCGTTCACTTTCGGACGAAGCTTTTGTCGGCCGTCTGCCAGATGCAGTCGGCGCTGGGCTTCACGGACCTCGGCCAGCTGTACTACAAGCCGCTGCGGGATTCGCAGGGCACTGTGGTCCTCACCTGCATCCAGTCGGTGAAGAGCCAGAAGGCCGTCTCCATACTCAACTCCCGCTGGCTGCCGGTCAGCAAACTGCAGAAGAAGCTTGGGGCCCTGCACGAGGACTACAACATCAACGAGCTGCTCATCTCGTCGATTGGCGAGCAGATGCACTACCAGCAGGCGGCCCTGCAGCGCCTGGAGCCGGGCCTGTACCTGGGCTATCTGAAGATGCAGTGCTCCATGGACCAGATCCAGGTGGTGGTGCCTGTGAAGACACCCAATGTCCTGCCCCACTGCAAGGTGCGCGAGAACAGCCACATCACGGCCGAGGAGTGGCAGGTGCTGCATCGCAGTGGCGATCCGCTGCGCCTCCCAATGGAATTCTGTTCGCCAGGTGTCGAACGATCTGGCGCCACAGAGGTGCAGCGCCTCTTCCTCTACGATCTCACCAATGCGATGCACAAGCTATTCGCTGGGATGAACATCAAGGCCTCGGAGGCCACCACCCACCGCCTCTATGACGTGGAGGTGATCGAGCACAGTCCCGACATCAGCTTCCTGGTTGTGTGCCCCTCGGCGGAGTCGTCTTGCGCCGTGCCGGGACAGTCGGAGCTGCTGCTGCAGCGCGACGATCTGGCCAGCCTGAGCATCCAGGCTTTTGAGATGATCCATCTGCGCACGTATCAACCGGCCATTATCCAGAAGTATGCCAGGCTCTCCTGCATCCTGGAGCTGGATACGGCGTTGGCCACGCATTCGCTGCGCGAGGCCTTCTCCAGCAGCGAACTGCAGGCGGCCAAGGAGCGACTGGCCACGCTGCAGGAGCTCAGCTCCAGCCTGACGCTCGTGTGGAAGAGCGTGCGCTGGCTGATGGATGTGGTGGCCTATGCGCGCAATAAGAGCGCCCAGCCGTCGCTGGCCATGCGGGAGATCCTCGACTTTGCCCAGCTGCGGCAGGAGGAGCAGTCCGCGGCGGGGGGACAGTCCAAGCAGCTCCTGCAGCTGCCGATACGCGAGAGCAAGTTCAACAAAACAGGCACCGGACGTGGCAGCTGGCCGGGACCTGGCACCAACGAGGATCAGGCGCAGGGCAAGCCGGAGCACTCAAGGTCGGAGCAGAATCTGGGGCAGACTGCAATCACCCCAGTGGATGCCACGACGTCCAAGCAACAGCAGCAGCAGCCGCAGCAGTCACAAATGCAACAGCAGCAACAACAGCAGCTGCTGCAAGTATCTACCAGCGAGTACGCGGGCTCCACATGCTCAGAGGTGTCGCTGCGGAAGAACAGCGGCGACTCCGTGAGTTCCACCTACACGGCGCGGAGCTTCTACTCTGCCGTTGACTCCGCCTCGGATGGGAACAGCAGCAGCAGCGTCTTTGCCCTGCCACCGTCACGCTCCGATGACACTCTGGCGGATGCACTGCGCCACTCGCAGGCGGTGGCAGCCCAACGAAAACGCACCAGCTCCAACATCGGGCACCACACCACGACGCCGCTCATCACGGTCCATAGTTCCAGCTCGGCTCCGTATCTGGGCGGATCGAGTGTGTCCCTCAGGAGTGGCAGCGGTGCCTTTGCCACGGACCTGGAGCACAAGCCGCTAAAGCCGGCGACAAAGGCGGCATCCAGTGCCAATTTGCGCGAGGGGGGACCTTATCTGAAGAGCACCCTGGCCGAGCTGAGGGCTGTGGGCGGCGAGGAGCCGGTGGCCAGCACCTCGAAGGCATCCTCCACCAAGAGCCTGTCTCGCCAAAGCAGCGAAGACGATTCGGCCAGCTGCTCCAGCCTGAACACGGAACAGACGCCGGGCATTATCCAGGTGTACACCGCCTACAACACCGGACTGGCCAGTGGCACCAGCCTCAAGCTCCACGTAACCCCAAAGACAACCGCCCGCGAGGTCATTAACCTGGTGGTCAAGCAGCTCAACATGGCGGTGGTGCTGAAAGGCAACAACGGGCCCATCTACAGCGCCGAGATGCTGGAGAACTTTTGCCTGGTGGCGGTGATTGGGGCACGAGAGCGCTGCCTGCGGGACGACTTTAAGCCGCTGCAGCTGCAGAATCCTTGGAAGAAAGGACGTCTCTACGTGCGAAAGAAACACGAACTTCTGGCCGCCATCGAGCACTCCAACCGCAAGTCGCATTTGATTTGAGCAATCGCTGGAAATAGGATATACAGATTTATGAATACAATCCGACTATTGTACATTTGTTTGTGTGTTTGGTTCCACCCGTTCCACATACCCGCACCGCACCGTACCGCATCGCACCGCACCGCTCCACGACAATGATCCACTGATGATCGTCGACCAATTCCCAAATTAGACTGAATTACTTATGTATGCCCCAAAAAAAATGGCAAAATGAATGGTATTATTATATTTTGAATAGTTTAAAGTTCTACATAAGACCCACCCACATACACATACTAACTAACTAGTAATCCATTCACATACGAATCGAACTACAGATTGTTGTTAATTGTTCTAGATTAAAGAGGGAAGAGAAGAGAGAAGAAGGTTACACCAATATCCAATATGATATGATATGATATATGTATGAGTAGATATGTATTATATGTGTGTGCATCGATGTATTTTATTGTATGTATTTTTGGTAGATTAGTGAACAAAATGTTTTGATTGTATTTTTGTGACATTTTTAAGGGGCCCACACACACACACACGCACACTGTTAATCGAAATCCACTGGATGTCAATATGCATTTTAAGTGTCACTCTTGATGTCTCTCGATGTGTTTTGTTGTGTGGTGTGTGCGTGTGCGTGTCCTTGACAATTGCAATTCCATTGGCTTAATGTTTAAACAAAATGTATTAGTATGTAATCGGAATCCCAACAGCAACAACAAAAGAAGTAAAACAAAAATTGCAAATATTTTTTAAAAATATATTGGCACAACTAAATGTTGAACAAACAAAAAAAAAACAAAAAAATAGGAAACTTTTAATTGAAATTCGAAAGAAATGTGTTTATTAAATGTATAGCTACACTACGTCCAGACCTACATAGATCCTCCCAACTATCCTATATTCTAGTAGTAATCCTCCACTTTCCCACTTGCAACTCGTGTTCTATTCTATTTTCTATCTATCTCAATGTGCAGAACAGTATGTGTCTATAACTATAAAGTATACTACTACATACCATATACTAAACATACCTTAAGTAAACTAGTGGAAATTCTTCAGATATGTGTATATGTACTATCTGTACTATCTGTATTGTTGTGAATCATAGACAAAGGACTCCGTTTCATTGTCAAGCTCATTCCCCCTGCAGGTCTTAGTAGATACTTTTTGTTCGCGACAGCAATTCGAATTTAGATTGAAAGTAGAGGAGGATGGATATAAATTTTGAATCTTATGATAAACTAGACAGGATCACACTTACTTTAAATGAATGTGCAACATACGAGTCCACAACTGATATCGAACTATTTAAGATGTCTACCGACCAACATACGATTTTTGTACATTTTATTCTCATGATTTTGTGACGAGAAAAGCGCAGAAAGATAGCAGATTTTGATACATTTTTACTATGGTTTACAAGTGTCCTAGGGCTAGTCGAAGCGCAGCAACGAATGACCCACAAGGCGGCCATATTCCCCCACACCCCCCATTTGCGTTCATGCAACAGCCCGGTTTCAAATTTGTATTACCGACAGCCAATTGCCTCAATTCAAATGGTCTCCCTCCCCCCTTGCTCCGGGAAATGGTCGATGGTCGAGCAAACAACGAAACGAAACGTATGCAAAGGCGAACAAATTCCATATTGTATGACCAGTTTTTCTGTTTATTAATTCGGAATCGGAATGCCAATTAAACAATTTCAATTGTATGATACACTGCGTCCGTCCCCAGAAGAGCGTTTGATTTTACGAATGGATGCGAAATTATACAGAGTATTATTATTATTTTTTGAATTGCGATCAAGTGAGATAGATTAGTTTTTACGATGCAATCTAATTGTAGCTATTGAGTGTGGAATATGTATAACCAAAAAGCATTGTATTTCGAATATAGAAACACAAAAAAAAAAAAAAACACACCTGTAATTAGATATATGTATGTAGAGGATGAACCTTATCAAGTGTAAACTCGTGAACCCATATTGCATGCCAGTACCAATAACAGACAGACATCCATTATCAAATCCGTGTGTGTATTATTGGTGTGTGTTAACTGCTATAGTATATTGTATGTAATATTATTATCAACACTCAGAATGAACAGCATACTCGTAATAGATAATGTTGAAACCATGTAAGTGGCGGAAGGAGTCCAGTCGAGTCGAGTCTCGTGCACGAGTATTGTAGATTGGGAGTGTAGTCAAACTAAGAATAATGTGAGTACCGAAGCATTCAAAGAATATTCAATTAAATTAATAAAGACTCAACAATTGTTATGGTGTAATCACACGAATGTTTGTTTCTATGTTCTATGGAAATTTCTAGATAAAAAAGAAAATAATGATATTCATCAAATATTGCAAATTCAAGTATAATAATTGCTTACTCATCCCAGCTCAACCGGAACATAATGATAGATGGAAATACATACATACATATGTACATTTTTAAAGAGATAGCTACTTGTTACGTATACGCAGTGAGGGCGTGCGCTCTACAAATGCACTTGGATGCGGTTTTGCGAAAAAAAATCCTAATACTGATAACGAGCTGATTAGCTGTACATTTCACCAGTTCCTGATACCTCATAGCTGCTTGGAGAGGAGGGTAGGGGGTAATTATATTCGAGAGGCTTCTATTATCTTGCTGGCAATAGCACAAATGTTGTGCTACATGTTGCTCTTTACCATTTTGGAGGCCGATGCGTCATCAGCGTCGTGCGTATATACACATTGTATGTACATATATAGATATACACTCGTAGTATGTATAGATATTCTCGGACCTTATGGGGATAGTGACGACACAAATGGAGCGAGCTGTAATGATCGAAAAAACAAGTTAGATTGACTCATTCTCTCTCTCTCTCTCTATCTGTTGTTCTCTGTGGGGGGAATTCGAGAAACATACCAGTCATGGCGATTAGTTTACTTTTTTTGTATTGTTTTTCCCTTTCTCGCGAAACACATACAATATCCAATATATGTAAATGTTTATGTATGTAGAAATGTATCTATTTAGTGCGTGCAAAGACCTTTTAGTAAGATACTTCCGAATCGGGCATATGGCACATGTTCGCTCTCTGAACTTTTCCTTCAAATTATATGGTCTCTTGCCTGCTTATTAATAAACCATTTGTCCACGCACTTCCTCCTCCACTTGAACCGAGCAGCTACCACTTGTAAATGGCCTACTTACAGGGCTAACCAGCCCCACTCCACTGGTACACCTTCTCCAATCGCGCAGCTCACTCGACCAATATACAGCCACTGTAAATTTCGACAATAGATTAAATTTGGGCGGACGCACTCCTTCATTATTCAAGCACAATACAATCCGAATTTATTATTAGCTATGATGGGATTTATGGGGCCGTTAGATGTTGCACCTTACGAGCCCGGCGGCTGCCACTTTTGATAGCAGCTATGAGTAAATCAATGGCAATATATTTAAAATATCTGCCGGTTTCCGTTCCTTGATTCTCAAGTACTGGAACGGGTTAGCCACGTGATCTGAATGGGTGGTCGCTAGGTCGCGTCTGGACGCTTCTGCCTTAATTAGATTTAAGAGCCAGACCCAGACACTGACGGCGATGAACAAGGTAAATAATAAAGCACCACAGGCCATAGCCATAGCCACAGGAACAGGGACTGGAACCAGACCGTAGTCATCAATCAGTCCAGCACTTATTGCGGCTGCAATAATTGTCTGAATATGTACTAGACGTATACTTAATTTGTGAACCAAACCGGTTCAAGACTCGGTGACCCCAGCCAGCAAATGACACACAAATAACAATACAACGCCATAGAGTGCGAGAGCTGGTTTTGCCGTTTTGGAAACGCTTTATATTCAGAAGAAGTTTGAAAAATCGTTTACAATAAAATCAATCGATCATCTGGGTTTTGTATAACAAACAATAAGTACAGAACTACGACACAGTATACAGGTATACACACACACAAATATTTTAACTAAAGCTAAGCTTCTTTTTGCCTCTCGACTATGCCTATGCCTATGCGCTGGGTTCGTCGTGCTTCGAAGCCCCCACGATATAGCCCTTGGCAGTGAGAACGCCCCGACAGCGGACATGAACTTGGTAGCGCAACGACCAATCGATTATGTAGCCAGGTGCCAGGCCAGAAAACTGTTCCTCTGGTAGAAGCAGCTCGGGATCGCCGTGTGTGTTCAGCTGGATGTCGTTGGCGGCACAGAACTCTTGCAGCTCCGTGGGCACACGGCAGCAGGTGGACAGATTAACCTGCGCAATGGTGGGGGCGACTGCGGCCGTCTTGTGCAGCTCCGCCAGCGACTCGGCATCGAGGTCTGCAATGCCCAGCTGCGTGATCTTCTGGTTGAGAGCATACTGCTCCAGGGATTTGTACAACTCCTTGAGTTCGCTTACGCCCTGGGCGCCATTCCGGGTGCTCCAGTTGGAGACACTCGAGGGCATGGGGTTTGCCTCAGAGCACGGAGATTTGGCCGGTGCTGCTGTTGTGGACTCAGCTGTTGCGTTGGCAACGGGCGAAGTGGTGCCACTCGCATTCGGGTGGTAGGCCAACACCACGTTGTCCACGTGCGTCACATTGAGTATGTTGAGCAGCGCCTCCACCGCCTGCTGTATGTACACCGTGGAGTTGTTGTTGAGGAATATCTTGGCGCCGATGCTAATCTCATTGCGTTGGTTCTCCGTCAGCCTGTTGGTCAGCTCCTGTGTGGCATGCTGCACACGTCCATGCCGCTCGTCGATCTCGACCACCACGCGCTCCACATTTGGGTCACTGTGCAGCGTTATTTTCAGCCCATCGTACAGTTCCTCGTTGGACTTGCGCTGCCCGAGCTCGTTGTTAATGATGTTGCCCGTGCTAATCACCACGTTTTGATACTCTTTTTTTACGCACGGTATCATTATGGGGCTTGCTGGGGGTCTCTTGATTACGGTTTACAATTAAATAGTTGATATCTGCTTCGAAGATAAGTGCAGTCCGACTCGCCTATCAAGTTAGTTAAAACCGTGTGCTCTTGTGCTCGGCTCGCCTTAAATACACTTTGAAATTCGTCGAAATAAATATATATTTGAGCTGGAGAAACATCGACGTTAACATCGATATAATCGATGTTAGGGTCCTCTGCAGACATCGATAGTTTTTTCAAACATCGATTTTTTTGCCAGACACCCCTAAATTTAAAATTTTTTCCAATTTGATATTCCGTTTAATATTACTAGCTAAGTAGGACCCTCAGGCTTGAGCACATAATTTTATACGATTGATGAAATATCTTTATGCACGACTAGCTTATTTTAAGTACTGCTTTACATTATATTGTGTTTATTTAAGTTTAAGCAAAAATAGTCAACAAAACTGACACTTATTGTACATGGCAACTACACGGAAACTACATAATCGGTACATATGAACTACATATTATTGATCTTAAAATTCAGGATAAATCTGTTTATTCAAGCTTCTATATACTTTATGTTAAACGATTAAATTGAATAGATTGATTAAATATACACCGGTATATCTTGAACTCAATTTCGACATCAAAATATCATGAAAAGTATATAATACGCTACTAGATGGGCTGCATCTTTGCATGCTGTCGGACATTTTTGTAAACCCATTAGGCCATAGAGATACCGCTGGATTAATGGGAGCAGATGCAGTTACAACAAAATAGTTTAAAATAATAAAATATGCTCTCCGTCCATTTTCCTGTCGAGTTTTATAACTAACCAAGGTTGCCAGATCGGTATGTTTTTAAACAACTTATCTGAATGCGACAATTCAGAGAACTAGTTCGCCGTAACTGACGTTTTCTGTCAAAATACTTGGGGCTGTTTTGGAATTTCTGAGGAAGTAAAATTGTTGGGAATGTGTCCACACGCTGTCCAGGAATGGCTGGTGCTTCTTACCATGGAGATGTATGCGGATAAGTTTATGAAAAATGGCTACGTCACCATTGCCAAATGCAAGGTGATTTCTACGCGGGATCTTAATTTATTGGGCATTTACCATCGAGCCCATCGTAAGTTGCTGCTGGATGGTGTTCAACTAATGAACAACGCGCCTGAGCGCTTTATATGTTCCGGGCCCTGTGAGGAACATCGTTACATACCAACATTCGAGAAGCAAGAAAGGATTAAGTTTCAGATCCTTAGTTCTGATAGCTCCTCATCTTCTGATGGTGACGCTAAAGCAGACAACTGTATATATTTACGCACTGTTGATGACGATATGCGCCGATGCTTGCTAGTATCTGGACCATCTCAAAACGTTCAAGCCAATACATCGGAAATCGTCAACGAGGTCTCTGTTGAAGTCTCAGAAACGATTGTGATGCCAGCTTTCATATAAACATGCGTTCCTTGTCCAGACTTGGCCTTCAGGACTGCTTCAGAAGTGGCGGAGCACCAGACCGAGGACGGGAACACACACAAGATTGCTCCAGCACCGATCGAGGAGGCTATCAAATTACCCAAGATTCGCAATTTGGATAACTCCGTGCAGTAAATCGATTTCAATAAAACTAGTCATACATTTGTGATCTTTAGCTAAGACAATCAAATCCTTTGTTTTTTTTTATTTGTTAATTAACTTACTTAAACGTAATTAACGGGTTCAACAACGTATTCAAAAAATACTTAATGCCCCGCATTAGTTCCTGCAGGCGGGCATCCATCGGAGAGGCACCGATTAGACGTTCAATGCTCGCCGTTCCCAGCTCTGGGGACTTACATTTCCGGCACTCGATGGTCTTTAACAGCACTTGCACATCGTTGGGGGAGTGATGGAGTGTGCCGTAAAACATCACAACGTCCCCCTGGCTGAGCTGCCGCGTGAAGTTCCCGAAGTCATGGTGCGCCTTTAGGACCACTTCAGAGAATGCAGAGCGTCCCAGCAGTCCGCCCCGGCTGCTGCTGCCGACCTTGACCAGCAGCTCATACTCGTAGCGGTTATACTTTTGGAGCGTGCAGCTGCCTGTGCGAGCATTGACTGTTTTGATCACGCGCTGCCACTCATCGCATTGCTCGTCAAGATTGCGATTGCACGGGAAATTGTTCGATATGTCCTCGCCATGAGCGCAACGTACCGCGCGCCCCAGCCAAGCGGGCAAATAATTGGCGACGAGATCTTCGAACATATTGGAGATCTTGGAGATTTGCACCTTGGTGACGCTGCCTTGCCAGGACACGGGCATGCCATTTAGGTGAATGCAACGAAGCTGGGCTCTTATTTTGTTGGGCTCCTCTTCGAAAGGTAGGGCGCAAAGCGAATGGAAACGATCCCACGGCAGTGAGTGCGCGTCCGACAGAGAGTGTACCCCGAAATGTGGCATGGAATTGAAGCGTGGCGTGTCCTTGAAATTGGACGTCATGTAGGGAAAGACCAGAACACAGGCCATTGTCACACCCATGATGAGCTGCAAGTTACATTTACAATTATTTAGTTATAGCACACTGGACGCTACTGCTTCTCCACTTACCTGCAGCATGGTTATATACTTCTGAGTAACGCGGTTCAGGGCGAGAAGATAGGAGCCGAGCATGATGAGTACAAACGAGATGGCTACGCCGCCCCAGTAAAACTGCTCGCTGGTCAGCCCGAGCGTCTTGATGGCCACAAAGACCGGAACGAGGAGCGCCAGTATTCCAAAGAGGGGCAAAAACAAAATCATTCCGGCAAAGAGAAGACTCCCGCGAATCACGCCGAACATGGTGGCACTCTGAGAGGTGGCGATGCACACTTGCAGCCAGCAAAGCGTGACACAGTGTGGAATGAGATGCGTGTAGACACCGTGCCAGCGTGAACGTTTGGCCATAATAACCAGGAGCACGGGAATCAAAAGGTACAATGCTGTGCGGCAGCTCAGACAGAACTCAATGCCGTTGCAAATCACAAAGGTCGAGAAGTTGGGCTTACGCAGGTCCAGGAAGCGCCATCGCGATGTGACCACCTTGTCCATCTCATAAGGATACTTGGCCAGGACGTTGACGGCAAAGGAGACAACGACCACCCAGTTGGGCAGTAGATCAGACGAGGCATAGACGCTCCCACCCATGGTGAGTAGCGTGAAGGCCCCAGAGATTATAGTTAGCTCTGAGTGGGGCATCCAGCCATCGGCGACCAGAGGATAGACAATCAGGTTACAGATGAAGGCACCAAAATAATACACATACGGCTTCATGTTGTTCCGCAGGAAGCGCTTCTCCGCTATACCCGCATCGATGTTGTTGTCGCCATAGCGGAGGAACAGTCCCGACCAAATTCGAAAGTCGACAAACTGTTGCTTGGTCTTTAGCATTTTACAGGTGGCCCATATCATCATGCCAACGCTGAAATAGTAGGTGATTAGTGGCACCATTTGGAAGCTGCTCCACCAGGACAGAGTTATCAGGAGACCCAGGCGCACACTCACTGGCAGTATGCTGGGCAACGAAATGATGCAGTTCACCAGACGGTGATAGAATAGGGTGAAAAATATGAGCGGGTGGCAAAAGATGCGGTAGAAGGGGGGCACATGGTCCAAGCTCCTTGGATCCGGTACAGACAATGTCAATGTGTCGTTCACAGTGGGCATCCGTCCGGCACTGTAGTTGGAAGCAGCCGATACAAGGTTTGCCTCGGTTATAAAGCGCTGATGCTCTACATTTGAATGTCCCATCGTTTCCACGTTTCCCAGGGGCTCGCATTCCGGTTCGCCCTCGCTGCTGGACCCAGACGTTTCATCCTCGTGTCTGCGCCGTTTACGTTGAAGATTGTATATACATCTCATCTTTCTTTCCAGCTGCTTGGGTGTGACGTGCTCGTTGCCGTTTGAGAGGCAGGCAAATAGTTCACGAGCTGCTTTTCGGGCCGCCCGCTCCCCTGGCGTCATAGCCAGGCAGCGCCGAACTTCGTCCTCGTTCTCTGACGTTATGCCACGGCCGTCGTTGTAGCAATTTGTCAACAGCTTGGCTGAATCCTCATGGCCATTGTGAGCCGCGGTGACGAGCCAATTTACGGCCTTTTGGTACTGTTCCAGTTTGTCCATATTCGGTTCTGTTTTGGAAAATGAAACATTACTTTACGATGGATTCTGACTCATACTTGTCACTAACCTATTGAGTTGTCCAACATCTGCTTGGCCAAATCATATTGCATCTCGGGGCACCCCTCCTGTGCAATATGGTTCTTCAATTTGTTGAGTGAGGCTCTATCTGTAATTCTTGCTTGTCTTGTCTTGAGTATCCAGAGCTAAGGGTTAATGGTTATGTACCTTCTAGATTCCAACGCCTGCGTTTACTGACGCCTGTCGGCTCGTTTTGTGTCCAGGTTGCCATCTATTTTGATTTCATTTAGGTTCAATTTTAAGTTTAATTCAAGTTTTGTTTACGAAATCGAGTGAAATTAGAGCTGGAGAAACATCGATGTTAACATCGATATAGTCGATGTTTTTTCAATTTTTTTAAACATCGATTGTTTATGGCAAAACATCGATGTTTAGTCTTAACGTCTTTTTCCGTTTTTTAGAGAAACAACGAATGTTTCTTAACAAAAATCAAGACTTATTTTAAGATATATGTATGTTCATATGTACTCTTGGAATTTTTTCTTTTTTTGTTTAAGTTTCTGAAGGAAAGCTAGGAGCTATTTTAATGAAAATGATCTCAAATCAAAATGATGTTTAATAAAACAGTTTATTTTTCATATATTTAATAATATATAATATTTTGTATAATATATTTACAGAATTTTTATAGCTGTTAGCTCGGAAATAATCGATATTTTTCCACCTCTAGCGGAATACTGACGAAAATCGTATTCCTCGCTTTTGATGTTCTGTTTGGAATATCACGTCATTTGGAGACTTAATGGGATGGACTTATTTATACCCTTTATCATTTGAATGATGTTAAAATTCTTGTTTCAAGCTGTTTTGAAACTTATTTAATATTGTATTTTGCACATATTTCAATTTTTTGACCCAATAATGCATTTGATTAATATATTAATAATAACAAATCGATCCCGACACCCATTTTCAGTCTTTATAAATAGACCAAAAACCATAAAATTTTCTGAGATAGAGACTGACTAGTTTCTGCATTAGGGCCTGGTATGACAAACATTTCCTAAATTCTATAATATCTTTTCCTAAGGGGTAGAAAAATGTTCCTAATTCCGTTCAAATTTTGTGGGACAATGTCGCTAATTTTGGGGAACATGCTGCTGGCCCATACAAATAAATGTTGCCAACGGTAAAAAACGTAAGTAAGCATGGAATGTCACGTAAGCAACGTATGCATAAGATGTAAGGGAAATAGTTTCGATAAAAAAGGAAATTGTTGGGATGATGTTGCCTCCACAAAATCCCTCAAAAAGTCCCAGAAAAAGTATCAACAACGGCAACAAAATATCTTTATTTTTCTCAAACATCGATTTAATTTAAGTTCAATTTGAAGTTTAATTCAAGTTTTGTTTACGAAATCGAGTAAAATTCTAAAGTCGTAGCGATGACATCTTGTACCGATAACAGACCGCTCAAAATTATGGTCGTATGAGACTCGATTTTGGTGACTAGTGGTGGCAAAAGGTTTAAAAATGGTTTATTTGTTCGATTTTCCAAATATTTAAACAAACCACTAATGACAAAAATAGTCTACAAGATCTACAAAAAAAATATACAAAAAGTATTTGGTACGCGGTTGAAGTTGTTCAGCTGTTTATATGGAGGGGGGCTATGTGGGTTAAATTCGTTTTTCAACAACACATTTTGGAAATGACGAGGTATATTTCCGATGGTATGACCGTATATTTTATTAATAAATCGGCGGTTAAATTTAAAATATGTCATTCAGTTATAATATGATATTTAATTTAACATTTTCATGATTTTCTTTAATGTTGTTGCCCTTATTTTTTGCGGTACATATTTTTAAATGTTGACTTTTATTCATTATTTTTGTTCTTTGATAAATACATTAGTTAGGCGTCGTTTAAGGTATCGTTTGTAAAAATTTATGGATAAACGGCTAAGGGGCAGCCGTTTTGACGAGTTAAATGCGGCATTAGAAGGTTTATCTACACATTATTTTTAGCTTTTATTCCTGCTGTGAATCTAATGTGCATACACATAGGATGGATAATCCCCTAGGATATATGCAACTATGCAAATTTCAGCTTGTATTCGAGGGCTATATTTCATATTCCATCATTTTCCAGTTAAGGATCGGATGTGAGAATATGCCGCTAAATTGCGTAAAAAGTATCGGGACTTTTAAAGTCTGATGATAAGATGCGACGTGACTAATGACAAAGAACGTTTTTGATGAGTAACCGCGCAATACGGGGAGTTTGACTTCTTGCAGCTTGCCGTCAGCCATCGAGCGCTTCAAGGGCAACCAGAGAGCACTGGCGCAGTTCAGGCGCGACCATCCATTGCTGGACTAGATTCAGTTGAAACATGTCGAAACATGAAAAACTTCGGCCTTGGCTCAGTAGAACAGAAAGTGCTCGAAGTTGACGATATGATCGATATATACGATCTGCGCCACAAGAACTGGTGTTCGGCCATAAGCCTCGATCCACTATGACCCCAATAATGTTCTTCAGAACCAACATATGTTCTTCAAAATCATTAAAATTTTAGAGCTGATGGAAGGCGACACATTTCTGCCGCCCCAGGAGGAGTTCCTGGAGAGCACAGAACTGAACAATCTGCCACAGAACAAGTCGTTCCAGTATCTCTTGAAACTAAAGCCAGAAGACTTGGAATTCTAAATATGAGCATTTAAATTTATTAAAGTTGGAGCTTAAGTTCAAGATGGACTGCTTTTAAGCTGATGAGACTTGTGGCCTGGTGGACAGTTGACAGCTTTGCTACTCCTCTGCTCAACCGCTGGGATTATAATGTATTATAGACTGGGTTTCTTCGTTAGACTGAAGCTAGTACTAGTACTGTCAAACGCTGCGCTGCCGGCGAAAGTATCTGAAGTGTGGCGAACGGAGAGGAAACCCTCCAAGTGTTGGGTTGGCGCAACTTTGCAGTCGAGTCGCCGTGGGCCACTGGCCCTTCATCATCAGCGCGCATCAGTTCAGCTTCGATCATGACGGACGAAACAACGCCACTCACCACCGCCGTTGCCAGTGGCTCTGGCTATGTGGCGCTGCCTCCTTATCAAGGACCCGAACACGTCTTTCCAGGCGGCGTCTCCCCGCGTTCGCGTCGCAGCAGAATGAAACAGTTCCAGTGTTGCATGGGAATTTCATTCATGTGAGTGGGGGAATCCTCTATAGAAGCACCGCCTAACCGCAATGTCTTAGCCACAAAGTGATTTGATTTTCCTATCCACAGAGTGATTGTTTTTGTTGCCTTGGGCCTGGCCCTTCTGTTCGACGACTCGCTCAGCAAAACGGATGGTGGTCCCAGCTTTTTCTTGGTCATAAACGGAACAGACTTGGAGCTACCGCCGACGACACCAATTCCAGATGAGCCAGAAGCGGAGTGGGCCCTTCAACAGGCGGCTGTGGATCATCAAGAGGGCGCCCGATCAGTGAGTGCCGGCATCAAGGCGCTGGGGGATCGTGAGATACTGGAGGAAGGCCTGCAGCCGAACGAGGTCAACACGCCAGCGTTCCGGCACTATCGTTCTCTGAGCACCAACCCGGAGGCTCGGAAGCTGGCCCGTCGTGGTTACGTGGAGAACCAGGCGACCATGGACATTGCCCGAAGATTCAACTACACCAAGCAGCCGGGTCGAAGCAATATTGGCTGGGGCCCGCAGATCGGGTTGCCGGATCCCACGGTGCTCCGGTTGGACTGCGACTTCAATGCCCGCTTCAGGCGATCCACTGGCGTCTGCAATAGCAAAGAGCATCCGCGCACATTCGGGGCGTCGATGGTGCCCTACCGCCGCATGGTGGCACCGGACTACTCCGATGGCATTGCAGCTCCTAGGACCAGTCATGCTGGCCGCCTGCCGCCGGCACGCCAGGTCTCCCTGAAGATACACCGTTCCAGCTACGAGACGGACTCGAACTTCACCGTGATGCTGGCGGTCTTTGGCCAGTTCATGGACCACGACATCACCGCCACATCGCTGACCACCTCCGAGGAGGGCGAGTCCATCAACTGTTGTGTGGAAGCCACTCGCGAGCAGCATCCAGAGTGCTTTCCCGTGGAGATACTCCCCGACGATCCCTACTACAAGCGCTACAATGTCACCTGCATGAACTTTGTTCGCTCTGCGCCGGCTCCTATGGGCAGATTCGGGCCGAGGATGCAGCTGAACCAGGCCACCGCCTTCATAGACGCCTCTGTGGTTTACGGCAACCTGGAGCAGCGGCAGAACCAGCTTCGCAGCTTCATCAACGGCACGCTGCGCATGTACCTGACTGACGACGGGCGAGAGCTGCTGCCGATCTCGTCCAATCCGGCGGATGGCTGCAATCGCGTCCAGATGACCCGACAGGGCAAGTACTGCTTCGAGTCTGGCGACGATAGGGCCAACGAGAATCTGCTGCTCACCTCCATGCACCTGCTCTGGGCCAGGCACCACAACAACCTGGCTCGAAGCCTCCATGAGGTGAATCCCCTCTGGGACGATGAGCGGATCTTTCAGGAGGCCCGTAAGATTGTCGGCGCACAGATGGCCCACATCACCTACAACGAGTTCCTGCCGGTGCTGCTTGGCAGGAATCTGACTAGGGCCAAGGGTCTGCGCCCAGCCAGCCACAATCTCGAGGAGCCGGATACCTACGACCCGCAGGTGGATCCCAGCATTGCCAATTGCTTTGCTGCGGCCGCCTTCCGATTCGCCCACACCCTGCTGCCGGGTCTGTTCAATGTTTCGCGAGACAACAGTACGCCCGAGGCGATGGAGCTGCACAAGATGCTCTTCAATCCCTTCTCGCTGTGGAACGAGCACGGCATTGACCACGCCCTCAATACAGCCACCAATACGCCAGTGATGCGCGTGGATCGCTTCTTCTCTCTGGAGGTCACCCAGAAACTGTTCGAAGGCAATCCCGACGATCCGGTTCCACTGTGTGGCCTGGATTTGGTTTCGCTCAACATTCAGCGCGGTCGCGATCACGGCATACCCGCCTATCCTGTCTTCCGGCGTCACTGCCGCCTGCCGCCGGTGGACACATGGGAGCAGATGGCCCAGGCCGTTGACAAAGCCACACTGGTGTCCATCAAGCAGATATATGAGTGAGTAAATCGCAAAGACACTGCCACTACAGTTTGTTTAATCCGTAAACCCTGATTTCAGATCACCGCAGGATGTGGATGTCTATACGGGAGCCGTCAGCGAGCCACCGCTCGAGGGTGCCATCTTTGGTCCGCTGCTGAGCTGCATGGTCTCCGACCAGTTTCTGCGCCTCAAGCTGGGCGACTCCCACTGGTACGAGCGAAAAATGGGACCCCAGAGGTTCACCAAAGGTGAGTCCTGTCAAACTGAAGTACCTAGTGTCGTTGGTTAATCCTTTCTCTTGTGAAGGACAACTGACGGAGATCTACAAGACCAGTCTGGCGGCCATCATCTGTCGAAATTCGGATGGCATAACGCGAGTTCGAGAGCGTGTCATGGAGCGTCATCGAGTGGATGACAATCGATATGTCAACTGTCAGGATTTGGCGGGCTTCAACTTGGATCTTGAGGTCTGGTCAGAGACCAGGCAGCCGCCAGAGCTCCACAGAACGGCTATCAGTCGGACGGACAAAGCGGTAAGGGTAATATCAAAGGAGTCGAACAGAACAATCAATGTCACGCTGGATGCAGGAGGCATTGGAAGTGCATGAGGTATACCCAAGAAATGGGTTCGGGTTGCTTTTGGTGATGAAAAGTGCCAACCCATCTGCAGTTTCCGGGCATGTCTTTCCGTACGTGAAGGACTCTGCTTCTTCTGCCCAGCAACAACATCATCATGATAAGGCACTTCAATTCCTATTTACTTGCCTTTCAAAGTGCAAATAATATACTCGAGTACTCGTGTTTAATTGTACTTATTAAAAATATATAAAATAAATAGCGAATAATGACAATTAAAGTAAGCTTGTAATCAAACACGATTCGATTCCGTACAATCAATCTGTGTGTGCGGAGAGCTTATCGCTTAGTCAGCAAATGGAATGAGAATACTCGTGGTCGAGTGGGAAAGCTGTAGTCCGGCTGTAGTCCGGCTGTAGTCCGGCTGTAGTCCGCCCGTAGTCGTTGCCGGAAAGCCAAACAGATGCGTATTGGGAGCGCGGCTGATGTAATCCCATGGGTGGTATTGCGGCATCGTCCAAGAGCTATGGGACTAGCTATAAACTGGCCAGCAGCAGCTGAGTGCCATTGGATGCCAAGGCCACTGGCGGGGAGAATGTGGACGGCCCGAGGAACGGGAACGTGGTGTTGCCAGTGCCGGTCGTGCTAATTGCTCTATTTGACCGACAGCCATCGTTGGAGTGCGCCAGTGCCAGGGCGGTAAAGAGGGTCAGCAGGAAGATAAACCCGAGGCAGAAGGAGCACAGACGCCGCACACTCTGCCACCAGGGATCCAGGCCGAAGGGCAGCAGCTCCTCCAGCGTCAGACCGAATGAGTAGCTGGTCGGGGGGGAGGAGAAGGGGTTGTTGGAAAGAAACGCTGTGTAACAAAGTTATTTTTTAATGAAATGCGACAGAAAGCGTTTACTCAGCAGTTGTGAAAATGGGTTCATAATCCTTGGGATCCTTTGGCACAACAATGATGTACTGTCGCTGCTGGGGTCCTTGCTGCGATGCCAGCAGCGCTGTTTTCTCATCACAGGACATATTTGCCTTGTCTTGTCTGTCTGTTTGTCTGTCAGGACTGTCCCTGGATTACAAACACTTCTCTAGGCTCTCGCTCTCTTTCTCTAAGGCGACCGACTGCAATCCGGCTGTGATTGCTCCGTGGAGAACTGGCGGACGACTGGCGACTGCCTTTGGGTTTTGTTTCAACTTAAATTGGCCACACGAGAGGCAGCAGTTCCATTTGTTTTATTGCCATACGGAATCCCGTAAACAACTTTATCTCTCCGCCTCATTGTATTGTCTCGTTGTCTCTGCCTGTTCATCTTCCGCAACCAGCTTTCTACGCTGATTTCCCCGCTTATCTTGTGCAGCTTTTTTGGGTCTCCTCTCCGTCTCGTCTCGTCTCGTCTCGGGCTGATGATAAGGGTTGCATAACAGCGCCCAGTTTCCCATAGCGATAAGTCTGCGGCCAGATAAGAGGACCAGACCAGACCAGAACAGAATAATTAAAGATCGACACTTGCATTCGGTTTAATGTGTAGTTTATTGGGTTAACATTCACATACAGGAATGGTATGGTATGGTATGGTATGGTAGGCAGTACTAAGCCCTGAGGCTGAGCGATGCCATTATTGTTGTAACTCTAGGCGGATAGGATAAGTTTTGTATTTCTGATGCCCGCCCTAAAGTACGAGTATGTAAATTCTCAAAGTGAATATTCAAGTTTCTTATAGCGTATTGTAGTGAAGAGCGTTCTTGCCGCTGCCCTCGGATAAAGATGTCTAGAGATCTAGCTGCATTCTCATACATACATATATAGTATTATGCTACAGAAGCTACATATATGTATACATATGTATTTGCTATTTGATTAATTTATTTTTGCTTTGCTTCTTGAATATTTCATATATAGTCTGGGGGCGTACGAATATATATTTTGAATTTTGTATTTTGCATTTTGCATTTTTCATTTGCTTTGGTTTTGGTTTTTTGGGTAAAATCACATTCATAAGTATACATATAAAAAAATGCAGGTATAATTTGAATTCGAAAATACACGATAACAAACAGCAAATAATTAATATTGTACAATACACATACACATATTAACTAACAATCGATTGCCGATCCAAGACGATCCATTCAGGATCTACATATACATCATACAGATTTATTCATCGTACATCTATTGAAAGGAAATCGGAAATATGAAATTTGAAATTAAGGAAACACATAGCAAAAGATAGCACATAGAAAGTAGAATCGAAAATTGTATATAGTAATCTCCTGCTGCTGCTGCTGCCGCTCTTTTCTACTCGAAGTCCTTCAGAAGTACCCTACATCCTACATATCGGAAGCACTTTTATCGCTTTATTTGCCATTTCCATTCTAATATAATCGCCTATAGATAAATATATGTAGTTCGGTATGTCTGCCCACCACTTGTACGAGTATAGGTAGGTGTATTTATGTATTTTGTTATGTGTTATATTGTTTACGGTTTACTGCTGTTCGGCACTTCTATTCCATACATTATTCACTCCCTATTCATCCACTATTCTCTATGCTATTCTATTGATTTCCTAGCCAAGACTTACCCCGACCTGACCTGACCCGTGCACGATTCCCCCTAAATCGCATGTTAACTGCAGTAATATCCATTGAATATTATCCATGACCCTTGATCCTTGATCCTATGACTACATACAAACATTTTTGTGATCTGATCGTGTCGCAGCTCGTGTTACGAAGAAATTAAAATGAAAACAAAGACCAAAAACAATTGAAATAAATTTTAAAAGAAATTTAATCATAATATCTAGCAGTAAACATTGACAATATAATTTAATACATACATATATTTCAGCTATAATTATATTTTTGTATTCCATCGTTCATACTCGTATATGTATTTGGTAATTGTAATTACGTCAATTTACGTCTAAATTTGGCGAAGTTCTATCAGCAAGTTCCCCATATAATACAAATTTATGCATGGATATACGTAAATATCATTAGGTTTACTTTCCTTTTCTTTACTTTCGATTCCCCATTATTTAGCTAGAATTTTGCTACAATATATATGTATATGTATATGAAAAAATACACACTCATAGTAGAGATACATTATACAAAAAATATGTACCTGCTAGTTACATTTTGATTACTCGTATTCGTACATTCACTCTTCCAACTACATATTTCTTGGTTTTGGTGTTTTGCCTTAATATCCGGTTATTCGTTCGATCACTGCCAGGCGACATAAGCAAATTGAAAGTCTTTTGTTTTGGTTGGTTGTTTGTTTGTTCTTTAAGTAAATTGATTAGTGGTGCTCCTCCTGTTCCGGTTCTCGGTTCTTGTAAGTAGTGCAGTGCGGTGTGCAGTGTGCAGTGCGCAGTGTGGAGACACTGTGATGGTCTTTCGGGGGCTAATCGCTAGTAAGTAGTGCCGCGCCACTTGGTCACTTGGTCAGAGTTCGAGAAAAAGGGTTCGTTAGTTAGTTTGGAGGGACTAGAACTAGTTGTTAGTAGTACGAAGTAGTAGTAGTAGAAGTGGTAGTAGTCGTAGTAGTAGTAGTATTAGTAGTAGTATTTTCGATTGATTTCTTGCTGGCTAAAACGTTTAATTCTCTGCTAAAACTTACACATGTATTAAATTAACAATGTTTTCTGACAGATGGAGAGACGATTTCAATTTCCAAAACTAAATTCGAATTCAAACGGACTGGAGACTGCGGCGTCCCCTTGTGGTTTAAGTACAGCTTCAGCTTTAACAAACAACAACAATGACTTAAGTTGTACGCAGAATGATATTATAATAAATATATGTATATATACGGTATAGTATAGTATTGTATAGTATGTATTGTATGTTTAGAGTATGTGTATGTATAATTAAGTATATATGGCATAACAATGAATGATCTCGTTACAATTACAAGATTGCTGAGCCGTGGCAGCCTTTCTGTATTTACAATTCATATCGTATATTATATATGTATATCTGTTTATCTGTTTATGTATAAATAAAAGAGTGTGTTGTAATTGTAAAATAGTAGATACACAATATTTAAAATAAGCCCGACTTACAAACCTAGTTAAACATTTAAATTTTACTCTTAGTATTAACATAAATTTTACACAATAAATATCAATATACCTCCTCTACACATATACATATGTATATAGCATAGCACATTGCATAGTGCACATACCTACATATACATATATATATATAAAAGTATAGGTTTACATTTTAAGAAACTGTTTCGAACAGCTTCTTCGCGTGTGGTTTTTGTTCTCGTTTCTCTCCTCCGGCGATACCATTTCCGATTTGAGCCAACGCCATTCGTGGTGGTCCGCTTAGGTCCGGATGATCTCGTAGGCCTCCAGGGTGCAGATGGTGACATAGAAGACCCAGAGGAACACCAGGATCGAGGCGAAGAAGTACTTGGATCCCCTCGGACCGCCCAGCTCCGCGCCAATGTTCTTGTTCCAGCGCCGGAACAAGATCACAGCGATGGCCACCAAAGCCTCGGCCACGAAGAGCCCCACTGCAAAGCCAATCCTGTCGAAGGGAGAGAACAGGTAAGTGGGGCAAGTGTTTCATTGTTGCAAGGGCAGACTTACGTTCCGGGCTCCACGTTGAAGGTGCCGCCATGGGACATGTGGTAAATGGAGGCAATGGACCAGGCCAGCCCAATGCCCAGGAATACGTTGACCGCATTGCTGCCCGTGACATTGCCGATGCAGTTGTCGGCACCCTCGTCATGCTTGGCCGCAATCATGCTGGCAAATGTGTCTGCAACGAAGCGAATCAAATGTCATT
Organism: Drosophila azteca; assembly: GCA_005876895.1. NCBI lineage: Eukaryota > Metazoa > Arthropoda > Insecta > Diptera > Drosophilidae > Drosophila > Drosophila azteca. The sequence goes on from VCKU01000004.1 coordinate 22,788,008, forward strand.
GCCAGTGTCAGTGTCAGTGCCAGTCAGATGAGGGACTCTATTTCAATTGCCTACCTGGTATGCTGGTTCCCAGGGCCACAAACAGAATGGCTGTAACCGAATCCTTGATATTGAGGGCGCAGCCGAAATAGGAGGCGGCATCCCCAATCACGGCGGTGATGATGCCAATGACACATATGGACACCACAAAGGTCACATAGCCGCCGCAAATGTCTAAGGGGAAACCGATAGAGAGTCAGAGTTAGAGGAATAGAAATAGAAACATGAGTCAGCAGCAGGCAGCAGGACGAGACTCACTTGTGGGCGGCACAAATGCAAAGAGAACCTTCCAGAAGAGGCAGACAAAGTGGCTGATGTAGCTGAGGCAGCTGGGCACCTCCTCCTCCTCGTCGTCGTCCCCATCATCGAACTCGCTTTCATCGGCTGCGAATGCAAATGCAAATGAAAATGTTTTCGCTTTTATTCGTTTCCATGCGATATTGATTTCATGAAGAGCGTACCTGGGATGACGGTGAGGGCATCTTTGAACTGTTCCTTCCAGGAGGATGTGCCGAGCACGGCCGAACTGGTATTTGCCTTGGCCACCAGTTTGTCGACAGTAGCCTGTGTGGGACGCAAGAGAGGGGGAGAGAGCACACACATTAGTCATTCGCACATTACGTATACGCAAAGGTATAAAAATGATGGACACACACAACAGACAGACAGGCAGACAGACAGACAGACAGACTGGCAGAACACACAACGTGTCATTTGGAGATTTACACACAATTAGGTGCTTATTTGCCAGGCACCTGAGGAGCGGAGCGGAGCGGTTGGCTGTAACTTGATCTGGCAAACAGGATAAGGATAGCCGCCTGACACATTCCCACATTATGGGTGTGTCCTGGTGGTCCCTGGCACGCATTCACTTAACCCGACGTGAATGTGTGCTGGGATTTGGCTGTGATTGTTGTTGTTGTTGTTGTTGCTTAGCCGTCAAGTGAATTGAATTGCTTTTCATTTGCATTGTCCTCTGTCCTTTGTCCTTTGTGTGGGATCTAATCAAATCAAGTGTTACGGACTTACCCTAAATTCCTTGCTCTCTCGGATGCGGACAATCGAGGTGGTCAGCTCTCCGTTCCTGGGCTTACTCAGCAACAGGATGCGGTCCAGTTCGGTCAAATCCTTGTTCTCCTTCTGCTCCACCTCTTGGATTTTAGCTAAAAGTTCATCATCTGGCCAATGGCAGCGGCAGCATCGTTGACAGGAAAGTAAACGGAAATTTAGATCTCGGCCACAAAAAAGAGAACTCATCTGCGACTTTGCATGCAACCACGCCCACATCGTCCCTCCCCCCACAACAGAGAGTATCTTAAGCATACATGGCATAAGTATAGATATATATAGATATATAGATATTGGTATTGGTATTGATATTGATATTGGGTGTGTGTTTGCATCCAAAACGATAGTGCGGGGCGGTGCGGTGCGGCTTGTCGGGGGCTGGGATGCGACAGATAAATGGAGCAAACACCAGGGGGAAGACACAGACTGATATTCGGGTGGGGGGTGAAGCGGACAGCCAATGGCAGAGAGGGAGAGAGAAAGAGAGAGATTAACAATTAAAGCAGAGTCGCGCACACAAACATATAATTAATATAAATTGTACTTCAAATAGAAATAGCTGGAAATTGTCACCAAATAAAAGCATAAGGGATGCGGGCTGTAATTGAAAAACAGAGAAGCCTGAACTGAAGATGGATTCGGATTTGGGGGGTGGGCGGGGGTGTAAAGCTACACAAAGAGATAAATACATAGATACACACACAGAAAAGACACAAGAGTACAAAACAGAAAATTCAATGAAAAGCTCAAGCATCGCACACATAAATTTCCCTTTAACGAAACGAAGAGTACTCCTCTTCGTATGTATGTATGTACATATGTATGTATGTAGTATTCTTGAGCGTTCCAATGAGTTGGCAAAATTGCCCGTCAGGATGCAATTGAGTGGAAAATGGCATTTGATAAACTGCATATTAAGCAGACACACATAAAAATACATACATATGTGTACATATGTATGTTTAAATTGTATAAATAGACAGATGCTACATAGTATATACATATATAAGTGAGTGGCATGCATAAAGGTCACATATGTATATAGTAGATGGGGGCGACATAAGGTCTCAAGATATTGATGACTCACAGCTATGATCTCCAGTGTGTTCGTGTTTTTCTATAGACATCGACATGACAATTGGTAGTCGGTGGTCGGTGGTCAGTGGAGATGGAGGTTTTTCAAGGGATGGATAGTAGAGTTCAGATAAATCGGTATTTCAAATGTTGTATGTATGTGGGGGGTTGGCGTTTCAACAATCTCTTTCTAAATATTCAGTTAACGAATATGCCTACGATTGTGTGGTGGTGGTGGTGATGATGATTATCCTTTTTTACCTTGTTATCATTCTGGTTTCTGTAGCATTTCTTGACTTGGTTAAGGGTTATACATTTAGATAGCTGGGTGGCTGATACACACACACACACACACGCACATCACATCACATCACATATAGTAGATACGACATGTTGGCATGTTGACAGCAGTGGAACGAACGAACGAACGAAAGATACGGATACGGAAACACACACACACATTTCGACATGGATTACACACACAAAACGTATATAAGGGGGTTAAAATCAAAAGCCGTACACGATCATTAGGGAGTATAATATGCTATAAAATGTTGCCTTAGGTTCTAGAACACACACACAAATCGAAATACATAAAGAAAAGAAAATTAAGGCAAAACAAAAGCTCAAAGACAAATATTAAGTCTCGTTCGAGATCAAATTAGATACGCAGTGTAGCGTGTATATTACTTACAAATCGGTTTGGCGATGCAGAGAGGCGTGTGTTTGATTGGTTGGTGTGTTATCGATATGTCGTGTTCGATCGGAACCGAATTCAAATTCGAGCAGCAAGTCGGGGCACAGACACAGGCACACAACGGTGGGAGAGAAGCGGGCACACAAGCGCGTAATACAAATGTCCGCCGAGCATAGAGTATAACCAAAAAACATTACCCAAAAATTGTGACCCACACGACCAACTTTATTTCAATTGAAGACGAAGCCCGACGACCGATTGCTTGCTCTGTTTATTTCTTATCTATTTTTCTTATCTATTTTTCATTGGTATTCTTTTATTGATTAGCTGAAAGCTTGTTGCATATTTATCAAGTGCGTGGCTGCTGCGTCGAAAAAGCGCAATTTGTTCTTGGATGGATACAGCTTGAATGCAAACAAATGCAGATGCACACACAGAGATTTACACAGAGATACACGGCATACTCAAACACAATTACAAAAAACACATACATATACGAATACGTTTACGAATACGAATACACGGATAAGACACAATTCTCTGATAATGTATACGACGTGTGTGTTAATGGACAAAAGGATCAAATGAAAACAAAAAAAAAGAGAATATGACAATGAGAATGATAACTAAATACTTTCATCTTTCTTCTTCGTTGTTCTTTTCTTTTCTTTTCGATTGGTTTGCTCTTTCGCTGTTTGGTTGCATATTTTCGATTAACTGAACACATTTGAAATTGTTGATCGAAGAGAATATATGGCAAAGAAAGACGTGTACATACCAAAAAATCGATTGAAAAATGATTCCTTATTAAAGTCATCTGCGTGAGGATTGAACGTGTTCGATTCGATTCGATTCGATTGGTTTGGTTTGGATTGGAGAAACAAGTGTGAACAATGGGTATATGTTTAGGTTTAGTCATGTTATATGTCCACAAGCAAATGTCTCGGATGGGTCAACAGAAATAAATGCTCAAGGGTTCAAAGTGCACAGTGCCTGAGGTGGGAGATGGCAGGAATGTAGAATGGAATGTGTGTGTGTGGGCTTGGGTTTGGGGCTTCTCGGGGTATACACAGATGCGAGTGAAGAATGCCACGTTCAGACTGCGTTGTACATGTATAGGGGCAAACTCATACTTAAGACAATTTTCAGAACCTTTAGCTAAGATCTAAACAGATACATATGGGGGGAACAGGAACTGGGAACTGGGAATGGGAACTGGGAATGGGAGTGGGAATGGGACACATAAAAGGGATATCTACTCGTGGATGATGGAACATAAGAACATACACAACACCGAAACGAAATACGTAACTAAAATGTTGCTGCTGTACCATGGGAATGGGGAACACATGGAATGGGAACCAAACGGAAAAACCCAAATGAATTTGCACTTTTTTGCCCGCAATTTCCGCACTCGGTGAAAACAAAGAAAAGGACCAGAAGACGAACAGAATTATGTGTTGCACGGGGCAACTGTGTTATTTTTTTGAAGGGTTTTCTGTTTAAAAGAAACCCGAAATTGGAACTGGTAACCCGAATTGGTAACGGTAACGGTAACGGCATTTCTGTGTAACGTTTCCACGCTGGAAACGCCCCACGTTTCGTTTTTCGTTCTTTTGCGCTTTCGTGTTCAATTAAAATAAAATTAATTAATGCACAATTCAAGGCTTACGGTAGTGAAGGGAATCTAGAAGCATAAAGAACACAAATTAAAAGACCAAAAAGTATAAAAAGAATCCATGAGTCGACAGAAGTACGATAGAAAAAGGATGCGCCCAGGAGACACACGAAACCAAGTGGCGAATTTCCTTTCAAATTCAAATTGGAATTTCCAATTTGCCGAGACAATTTTGAGTTGTTTTCTTGTTTCTTACTGGACCTTGCCCTTCATGGCTGGTTCTTCATATATTTTCGGTTTCAAAGGGCACGAGGGAGTGAGGTATTTGTGGAAAGTGGAGAGGAGAAACTTGAGTGTTTGTGTGTGTTTCGTGTGTTGGTTGGTGGGGGGTGGGGTTTTCCCTGGAAATTAATCTCCCCAGTGGCGGCTGTTGAACTTTTGTACCAAAGAAAAAGATGAAAACTTGGGCCGTCTTCGGGTGGTGCACTGCTACGAGTGCGCTGGGCTGCTTCGAGTAATTTGGTTAGCATTGTCACAGAGGGGTTGGGGCGGGAAGTGGTGGGGGTTGTGGGTTTACGGGTGGGTTGGAGGTGGAGGTGGATCTAGGAGTTGGATCTTGATCTTGGACTCGGTGCTGGAACGCTCAGTCAGAAGCCAACACTCACCTGGTGCCAATCGTGGCATTCCGATGTGGACCTTGAAGCTGACATCCTTCTCGTAGCTGCTCTCCTCCAGAATGAGTACTTCGAATGTCTTTCTGCAAATGAATGAAGGGGTGTACACGAATATTAGCACAAGTCATTGCCAGTGTAATGGACTGCCACTGCCCAGAAGCCACGAGAGCCACGAGAGCCACAACAGCCACAAGAGCCATGATAGCCATGATAGCCATGAGGCTTTGGCTATTTGATTAATGCCCTTGCCTTGGCTAAATGGCCGCAATCTTGACACTCGAAACAGAGCTCCAAATTTATTAGGCAGCATTACGTTTCTGCTGCTGCCCCGCACCGCAACGCCCTCTCTATTGGCTGTAAATAAAAAATTACGTATACGCCCCAGTGTGCACATAAATATTGGCATTATTCATGTGATGCCGGGGCATATCTCTCTGCTGTGTGCACTGCATTGGGAAACACATCCGAGAGTGAGTCAAAACTATAATTGCTTCAAGGAATTTACGTATTTTTAGCCATAAAATCGGCTATTTGTTGACCCAAACACCAGCCATCCGCCATCAGCCAGCAGCGCGATAGCAAATGGCAATAGAAACAGCAATAGCGATAGCGTCGAGTGCCCAAACAGAACTGAGTTTGCAGAAAAACCTTAAAGATTTCTGTGTGTATTCAACAGTTGCATTCTGACATTGCCTCCCCCTCCTCGCCCCCTGGCATTTGGCAGAGCCCAAGTGCAAACGAAGGTCAACTCCCACAACCACCACCCACTCCATTCTAATTCCTCCGCTGGACAGGGTCAACTTTAACCTTTCTGTTTTCAGTTTTCTGTTTTCTGCTTGCTGCTTGGTGGTTGGTGGTTGCTTGGCAGCTGCTTTTCTTCCGTTCGAATGCCTTTGCACTGGTCTCCGTTTCACATTAACATTGAAGTGGAAAAGGCTCCTTCGCTGGCTCCTTTGCTGACTGTTTCGCTGGCGCCTTGCGTGGGTGGCACAGTCACCTGTTTATGGCTTTGACCGACCTGCTTTTTATGGCACCGAATAAATGAAATGCGGTTGTGCAGTCGACACCTCCCCATCCCCATTCAGCTCCCCGTGCAGCCGCCAGATTTTCACATTTTTCCCAGATGATTACGTGATTTCAGCGACGACTTTTGCTGATCGCCCCTCCCCACCCACCCCCTCGGCAACAAGTCGGACTACTCACGTGCTCGGCCACGGAGCGACTGGCACAATAAATCTATAAAATTACCTACTGGCCGCCCATCGTAAATAAAAGCACGCCTCGGCCTAAGGAATTAGAGGCGTATTAGATTTGAGGCGATTTCGGTGTTTATGGATCCAACAGCTCCTATCTTATCGCAATCTGCATCGATAGGACGTGCAGAGTGGCAGACGGCTCTCCGGGCGGACCGCCCATGGCGGATGCCTACGCGGGCCAGTCTTCAGCGAGATGTTCCTCCGAGCAAACGCAATTCTGATCGCCGTCGGCCTGCTGTTCCTGCTGGCCAGCCCCAGGCCCAGTGGGGCAGCACCGGAGTGCCTGCGCGGCCCGGAGCAGTGCCGCGAGCGTAGCATGCATCCGGATCTGCCGGAGCGGGGGAGAGCCGCCACACGCAAGGTGGACGGCGAGGAGACCAACGCCTTTTGGCGGGACCAGGGCGTGGAGTTCATCAGGAAGCAGCTGGCCCGAGAGCCGAACAAGCGTCAGGCCAAGAATGTGATCCTCTTTATTGGCGACGGCATGGGCGTGACCACCACCTCTGCGGCCCGCAACCTGATCGGGGGCGAGGAGAAGTCGCTCTCCTTCGAGAGCTGGCCCTACACGGGTCTCTCCAAGACCTACTCCGTGGACAAGATAGTCCCCGACTCGGCGTGCACGGCCACCGCCTACCTGTGCGGCGTCAAGGGCCAGGAGGGCACCATTGGCGTCAACGGTGAGGTGCCCCGCACCGACTGCACGGCCATGCTGGACGAGAGCACCCACGTCGACTCGATCGCCAAGTGGGCCATGGATGCGGGCAAGTGGGCGGGTCTGGTGACCACCACCCGCGTGACCCATGCCTCGCCCTCGGGCGTTTACGCGCACATCGCCGAGCGGGACTGGGAGAACGACGCGGAGGTGATCGCCGACTGCGGCGAGAACTCGGGCATCCAGGACATTGCCTACCAGCTGGCCCGCGGCGAGGTGGGCAGCAAGCTGAAGGTGATCCTCGGCGGCGGACGCAAGCACTTTGTGCCCTCCACGGTGTCGGAGGAGGGGACACGCACCGACGGCCTCGATCTGATCGAGGAGTTCAAGGCGGCCAACGCGCAGAACGTTTTCGTGGACACCGTGGACGACCTGATGGCCGTGGATGTGGCCAGCACCCAGCGCCTGCTGGGACTCTTCAACTACGATCACATCCAGTACCGCATGGAGACGGCCGAGGACAGCCCCCAGCCCTCGCTGGAGCAGATGACGCGCAAGGCCATCGAGTACATGAGCCAGAACGACGAGGGCTACTTCCTGTTCATCGAGGGCGGTCGCATCGACCAGGCCCACCACAAGAACATGGCCCGCATGGCCCTCAACGAGACGATCGAGTTCTCCAAGGCCATTGCCGCCGCCCAGGAGCTGACCAGCGAAGAGGACACCCTGCTGGTGGTCACTGCCGATCACTCGCATGTCTTCAGCTACGGAGGATATGGGGTAGGACATCGGTCGGCCCTCTACTTTGATCCCTCCACTAATTTTGGTTTAATTATTGTCTAGTACCGCGGCGAAGATATCTTTGGCAAGGCGCCAGTCACTGGAAATGATGGCCAGCCCTACATGGTCCTGAGCTATGCCAACGGCCCCAGCTACGACAAGTTCTACGACACGGACAACAAGGAGCGCAGGGATCCCACCACCGTGGTGACGGGCGACCACGACGACCAGTTCCCCTCGGGCGTGCCCATGTATGACGATACCCACGGCGGCGACGACGTGGCCGTCTATGCTGTGGGTCCCTGGTCGCACCTGTTCACCGGCGTCTACGAGCAGAGCACCATTCCCCACCTGATGGCCTACGCCTCCTGCCTGGGCGGGGGACACACCATGTGCAGCGCGTAGTGGCGCTGGGATTGGAGATGGCATGCCGCCTGCCCATAACAATTAAGTTTGAAGCTCATTAAATCCAGCGAGCGGCTTGGCATTTGCATTCCAGTTGCCTGCACTCGAGTTGATTATGCGAACGCAGACTGCAAATTGAATTAAAGCGAAACGCCAGCGAGAACTCTCTCTCTCTCTCTCTCTCTCTTTGCTGAACTCCTAACTGGGTTACTTTCTCCCGCCACCCCGTTCCGTGCGGAGGCCCCTCCTCCCTTGCGATTCACAATTTGAAACTCATCAGAGCCTTGATGGGCGTTCTCCTCGCTCCTTGCTCGACAACTCCCTTGCGTGTGCACGCCAAAAGTTTGTTGTTGTTTCTTGTTTTTTTGGGTCAAACCCACTTCTTGCTCCAGTCGAACCCAAACCGAACCCAAACCGAACCGAACGGAACCCTTGGAAATGTGCAAATTTCTTAGTTCGGCCTCCAAAGAGCAGGCTGCGGCTTGGGCCCCCCCATTAGTGGGATTAAAGAGCGCTGAAGTATGGAGTTTTTCGAAAATTGCCTATTTGCATTTTGAATTCTGAATTCCAAATTCCAAATTTTAAATACTGTGCCTGTACGGGCAATTAAAACAATTACACGTCGTCGTGCGTCATCGATGGGTGGGGTGGCGTTGGGAGCGACCTTTCTGAGTAATGCGGAAAAATTGCTCACAAATTGGCAGTGCACAAGGAAGAAGAAGAGCATAACGGAACCCTTTCTGCCTCCCTACAATCCTGACCAACTATCTCTCTGTCTGTGTGTGGGTATTTCCATTTCCGATTTGATTGAACGCTAAATTATATCCGCCACACACACACAGACACACACACACACTAGAAAATTGCAATTGGTATAGGAATTGTGTCAACGTGTGGGTGCCCCCCGTGCCCCGTGCCAAGACCTAATTTCCCTCTCTTCCTATGATGGCTATTAACCCAACCAATGTGTAACCGGACGGGGGGGTGGTGGGGCGTGGAGCCAACCTCAAAACTTTTGCCATAGCCCTTTTCCGGCCTCTGCCTCTGCCCCCGCGCCATTCGTTGGCGTTGCCCTGACATTCAATGCTAATTTTTGCTGTATTGCCTATGCCCGAAGCACTTCCGCCGTTTGATTTCAATGGCAACGGCCACATCGCTGTCGTCCATTGTTAACCAACACACACACACACAACACACACACGGGCACACACACACGATGTACACATGCCTGAATGGCTTACTCAGATGTGTGTGCGCTTAACGCGTCTATTGATTTTGCAAAACTATCAAGTGAGAAGCCACCACGACGACCAGAGCAAAAGCCAGACAGCCAACACTGTGGCGACCAAATGCGGCAAAGTCAAAGCCAAGGGAGAGGCCCACTAAGGGTAGGCAAGGGTGGGGCCAGAGTGTGGTCTAGCAAACCGCAGACACTTGCAACGACAGTCGCAGCGGATGGAAACCACCATGTGCCACCAATCGTACTAATATCAAGAATCATCAACCAAAATCTGATTCCGAATCTGATTAAGATTCACACATTGATTAAAATGAGACAGATCAGATAGATCATCAGGCAAACATCAGGAGCGGATATATATTCGCAATTTAGCCCCTGTCCAAAAGCAGACAATTGGCTTTCGGTGAGCCTATAAGCCCAGGCGATTAGAGAGCTCATCCACACAGCCAGCAGTTGTTTCGGCATCTGCCACAGATCCCACACACACTGGGGTCTGGCTCTGGGCTGCTGATTGATGCCACAGCTCAGGGAAATAGTCCACACAAGAGTCCGAGTGCCATGACGGGCAGACGTCAGATATCCGTGCTCCTGCTAAGCGCCGCAATTACCTGCTCCTGTTCCTGCTGCTGCTCCTGATTCTCATGCAAAATCCTTCAGCCACTGGCTACTGTCCCGCTGCCTGACGACCCCCAGCCATGTCCATATGGTCAAGCACACATAATAGCATTACTTAGTCAACACAAGGGCGAGGCCAACCTTGCGCCCTGCCACCCCGCCACCCACAGACAGCGACAACGACAACGACGACAACGAATAGGAAGGAGAATGGAATGGGGGTTTGGGTAGCAGATGGGGAATATGGGGGTAAAACAGTGGGGGGAAACTTTTGCTTGAAAATAAAATTAAAGAAAATACAGCAATTTGCATAGCAATGAGCAGTGCACAGGAGAGTCCCCATAGAGTTGCGGGAAGCGGAGGCAGAGGGGTAGATCTGAATGGAAAATGGGAATCGTGGTCTGGGGGATGGCCAAGGTAAGGCATGAGCTTAGAGAGGGTTTCTAACCATTAAACCCCAATTGCCAACTCAGGGAAAAGTTTCACCTTTTGTTGGCAAGCCATCGACTTGGTCCTCCTCCTCTGGCCAATCCTTTTGGCTCCCATCTAACCGCTTATCCATCCACCCACTCCGTGGTGAACTGTCGCTTGGGGTTTGCCGGGGGTAGGGGAGCGGGGGTTGGTTTTTTAAATGACGTTGCGGCTGCATATCATATTATTGGGACACAGTGTGGCTTTTGAGGTTTGGAATTTTAGATTTCAAATTTCAAACTCAAGGAAAAATGCCAGAGCCACCTGAAACCAGAAAATGGCCCAGTCCATTCCACAGCCATGGTCTAGGCCATCTGGCCTGGCCAATTAATCTTAGCCTTTCCATAATAATTAATTTGTTTGCACTGGCTACGGTTTTAATGGAATTTCCAGGAAACGCCACGAGGCGCGGGCGGAAATGCAAGCAGATTTTTGAGCTGTCAGATTGATTGGCTGTTTGGGCAATCAATTAATCCCCACCCGACCCCCAGGTCGAATCGAAGGCCAATTGACCGAGAGGTGTTATGTCTAGAATCTATCAACGAGAGTACATATATATAAGTATATGGCAAACAATTATGAGTTGAGTGAGCACTTCTCAAGTGGGTGAAGGGGAGGCGGCAACAGGTGGCGACAGAAGCCACCAGATATTATGGTAATGACAATCACTTCTCCGCAATTGCCGTCTATGGATCAATAATTCAATAATGCTGCATCACCGACCGACATGCATACTTAATGTCTTCGAGTGGCCTGCCTGCCTGCCTGCCACGTGCTATCGGCCAAGTGCTGTGCTGTTGCTGCCACCGGCTGTTGGCTCTTCGCTGTTGGCCTGCTGGTGGGTGTCGAGCGGGAGCTGGGTAAGCTGTGCCGCTGGGAAAGTGCAAAGTTCAAGAGCGTAAATTTAATAAATTGAAAATGAATTTGTGTTTACTTTTGGAAAGTCAATCATCGCTGGTCGATGTGGATGTTGGCTGTTATGGCAGTCCATCCGCCCATCGGGCCATCCAATATTGACCGAACAAATGCCAGATTCATTTAAAATTGATGGCAAGTACATGTATCCGAGGACGAGCTACAAAACCTGCCGATGCCCGATGCCCCAAGCCCTTTTGTGGCCCGGTCAGTGTGTGCCACACGACTGCCACGGAAGGTTGTCTAATGAGCTGCAGGGCTGGCCGTCGTATTGGCCATACTGGGTGGAGTGGCAGTTAAATTGAGCCCTAATTGGGCCAGTCTATCAAAACGTCAGTCGTGAGTGGCTTGTGCAAACATTTCATCGATCCCCGGCGGCCCCTAAACGGTGAGGAGCCGGAGCCGGAGCCGGAGTGGGGGATCCCCAACGATTGAGTATGGCATTACCGTAAATTTCTATCTGCTCAAAAATCAAATCGTTTCGCCTTATCTCTGGGCCCCGAAAATAGAATGTTGTAAATCGCTTTGCCGATGGCCAACACTCAGATAGGGCCAAATTGAATGCATGTTCGACAAATGCGCGTGACTGTGTGGTGGTGCAAATCAGAGGCACGCCAAGCGGGGCAGGCGACGGCGGGGGGACAACACAGACAACAAATTACACTTGTTGAGGCGCGAAATTAACAAAAACACAAACCGAAACGCAAACACAAGACTCCGCAACACTCCACGCCAACCAACACTGGCCACAATCGAAGCGGGTAAATAATAACCCGCCGCCAGGAGACAAGGGTGCCAAATGGCCTGGCGTTGGAGCAGCATGTGACATGCAGGCGGTGTGCGGCCGGGGCAGGAGGCAGTGGGCAGGGGAAAGGATGTTGGAAACCAGCGAAGCCTTTGACAGACGCCCCCTGGAGACCAGCACACGTGGCCGCGTCCTGTCCTGGCCTGTCCTGTTGTGCATGCTCCGCGTTGGATAACAATTTAATTTAGTTTGGCTCCTCTGGCTGCTGTTTTCAACCTGCAACTGAGAGCGGACAATACACAGTTCTAGGAAGTATATTTTAAGTGCCTGACAACCCCATGCTCTCATCTAAATGGTGGGAGTTTATATAACAGGTATGGTATACGGCTTGTATACGAATTTCAACCACAGGACGAATGTTAGGAGTATATTTGTGACATTAAAATCGATGCTCGAAACGAAAAAGGAGCTAAGATTGTCTACGTAATGCACATCTGAGTACTTCAACAGCAGCGCTCGGCCCGCATACACTCAAGTGCGCTGGTTTGTGTAGCAAAATCCCGAACATTCCTGCGGGAGAAATCAGTTTATTGCTTTACACTGGAAAAAGCGAGATGGCAAGAGCCGAAGTTGCAATGCCGAAGCCACACGAAGGCAGCAGGGACTTTTGCTATCCACATTAGATAGGGCCGAGCCGAGCACTGTTCTACAGTCCTTGGTAACAGGGACTATTTGAGAGCAACAAAATTTGATGCCATGTGGTACTGCCTGGTACTAGGACTTCAATTCCCTCTTGGTCTGTCCTTTAAATCTGACCGATGTGCGCTAGCCACTCGACTTCGTCTGTTCGTTGATTTCTTGGACAGCTGAGTCGGTCCCCAGAATCCAACAACAACATACGCTGTCTTGGATGACTTGCTTTTCGAATCGAAAAAGTAATTGTATATTCTTTGGTAGTGAACGACAGAAATGAAATACGATTGACGACGGATATCCCATAGTCTGTACTCCCACTCTTATCATCTAGTCGCTGATGGCACTAGGTGGGAAATTCTAGGAAAAAGTCCGTCGTTGTTAATCAACTCAAATCTCTGTGTGTGTGTGTGTGTGTGTGTTGTGTGTTGATACAGACCGCAGAAGGGAAAACAACCAAATAAAAATAAAAACCAACCGAAAATTGAGGTCTGCGTTTGTTATTCTTGCGCTTCTTCTCACATTTTCTGGGTTCTGTTTTGCAGGAATCTCGCTCTCTCTGTCTCTGTCTCTCTAACCTGACCAGAAGACTGACGCTGACCATGACAAAAGTTTCCACAGCAAATAAACATGAGATGGTTTTTTGCTGGAATTCTAAATTACCGTTTAATTGGCTACAGAGCTACTCGTACGGGTTCATCTTCATTTTCCCGCCGCTGGCAGCCATTCCGGCCAGAGATTTGGCCATAAAACGGGCTGAAACGGCTCGCGTACATTCCTCGGATAAACGTATAAACGTATACCCACCCATATACACGTACATATACACGTATGTATGTTTTTTGATGTTTTTGTTTAGACAACGTGTTGTGTTTGTCGGGTGCACACACAAAGCCCAGGGGTGGAAGCGGGGAGCGGGAGCAGCAGATGCGAGGCATGGCCGGAGATGCCGTGTCGTCTGAGTAATAATTCATTCATTAAAAGGCAGTAAACACCACACAAACACACACACACACACACTTTGTGGGGCACGGTATCGGAATTGAGTGAAAATATTTTGCGGAAATGATGGAAAACTTAGGGAAGGCCGCCCTGAAGCGGCTCTAGCAATAGCTGGGGCTCATAATTACCTACTTATTGAGTCTGTAATTGCAAAAGTTGGAGTAATTGCTTAAATGGGCTGAGCATTCATAAGGAAAACTTCTCGCTCCCAAAGGAGCAGCCTTCGCTGGCCTCCTGCCGCCGCCTGCGCCTTGCCTTTGTGTTAGCCAGGAGTGGGAGGACTTTACAAAAAGTTTTCCATTCGTCTGGGGCTGGGGCTGGTAAACAAAAGGAAGGATCCACAACAATTCATTAAAGATTCCTGATAGAGCCATGAGGTGCGTCTTTTGTTCCAGTGAGTCCTGGCTGAGGCTGAGCCTGAGCCTGTGGCCCCTTAGCCATTCGCTTGCGAATGCAAATCGACTGGAAGCGTAATCCCCCACAGAGTCGGACCACCCGAACCAATATAAATCACACAAATAGCCAACAAATCCCGCAATTGAAATTGAAAAATTCCAAAGTGGAAATACGAAGTGGATTTCAGTTCTTCGAAGAGCTCTTCTGGCCATGCACTTTTGTTGGTCTCGAACTGGTCCCAAGCACCATTTTTCCATTCATCTCGGGCCAACAAGATGGCCGCGGCGCTGTTGCATGTTTAGATGCTGGAGATCCCCCCCTAATTGGGTCCGTGGATGAGTCAGCAGAGACTAGCGTGCCAGGTAATTTGTAATGATGCCACAAGCTTGTGCCACAGACAGACAGACGACAGGTGAGAGCGTCCCTTTTCTCTGTGGCTTTGGCTGCCATTTTCGTTGACTTTCCTGCGACCTGCCATCAGTCACATTTAGTTGACGTTTTAATGAAGAAGCCGATGTGAAGGCGGCAGCAGCCTTGACTGCGGAACGGGCACAGAGACAGAGACAGAGAGAGAGAGAGATCAAAGAGCTTGGCTAACATAACTCACAATCAGTTCTGGCATGGCATGGCCATGTGTGTGTGTGGCTGTACGAGGGGGGGGGTGACCTTTGACATTGGCTGTGTGCGCATTGTATGTGCGCGCTGTTTCATCATTTAACATCGCTCGTTCTGGTTCTCGTTCTGGTTGGTCTGTCACTAGCAGCTGCCGCTGTTGCTGCTGCTTTATCGAGTTGTTGGCCACAAACTGACGATACAACAAAGCGTTGCAAAGCACACAGCTGGAAGCTGGATGCTGAATGCCGAATGCTGCATGACATTTTCACAAGATTTTCACAGCTTTCACCACACCCGTGCCCAAGTGAAAGGTTCGACTTGAAGGCGATGAATGCGAGATTGCAGCTGGGGAAAGGGGCAGAAGGCTGTCAGAAAGAGCAGACAGGCAATCAATAATGGTAATGTGCAGTCACTTCATTCCCATCACAAATACATAAACAAATAGCCCAGGTGATGGGCAATCAGAGTTCCAGAATTAAGCAAAATGAAGCTTGATTAAAGGTTGTGCAGATTATTCTGAAATATATTCAGTAACAAGGAATTATCCACCAATATTTTACTTTCAGAATGGTATCATAAATCCTATGCCTTTCTGATTATTTATGGTATAAATTATTTATAAATATAGATGTATGTACCTTCATTTGTTCTCAATTATGTAAACGCATTTTTCTAATTGCTGGCGGGGGGGTACCAGAAGGGGGGCCGAAAGTACTTAAGCCACCGAAATTGCTTTCCAAATTTAAGGCTGCTGCTGCAGCATTTTCACGATATTAGAAAACTTTCTGCCAGTGCCAGTGAGGACCACGACTCGGCGGTGAGGCAGGAGGGAGGGAGCTTCGTTCTACGCGTAGGTTTTATTCAATTTTTCCCAGCCATTGCATGCAAAAATCGTAATTGTATTTCGCTTTTCTTTGCTGTTCAACAAATTTTAAAGAGTCTTAAATTGAACTTTCGCCCAAGTTGAGGAGCGTGTTGCCAGGGCTGGGCGTTTTTAAGGGTTACCGTAACCCTAAAACCCTTTCGGGAAGGTCGGGAGCAACAGATGCCCCCCGAGCCTACGGCTGCTGCTCATCTCGATGTTGATGAAGCGCCCAGCGCTCCCTCCTGTTCTTGAGGATGTCATAATAATAACAAGCAAAAACAAAAGTAACCGAAATCCTCGTAAAAGACAGCCCCCCTCCAAGGAGCAGGGGAGGGGCACAACAACGATTCAGGCTAACGACATCAAGATAAACACGAGAAATTCGAACCCAAGCCCCAAGAAGCAGCAACAAGAACAACCAATTGACATTGGCTAGGATGGACGGACGGACGGACGGACACATTGTTGCCTGTTGCCTGTTGCCGTTCGTCGGTAATTTATATGCCAAGCCGAGAGCAAGGACCCTCCTGGCCCAAACGGAGGCCCAGGCCCAGACACGAGGCACCACAAAGCAAATTGAATCGCAAATATGAGACTCGGATTGCCTCCGATCGAACCAATCGAATGGCAGATACTCTCTCTGTCTTTGGGAATACACTGATTGGGTTCCATCGGAAAACTATCGAATGTTACCTGAAGGAAATCCTAGCTCTGGTTCGGATTGTAGCCATGGTTAGAGCTCTCTCAAAATTCCATACAACCTGTTGTCTCGTCTGTTGTAATTCCACATGGAATTGGCGACTCATGACAGCCAAGCTCCAAGCACAAGGATTGCCTGAGTGCCTTCAAATGGGGCTTACGGGAGGCAAAGGCAGAGGCAGAGGCAAAGGCAAAGGCATTGTGGCTGTTTGCTCGTGTTCACGCTCACATGGATGGGAAACTTCTGGCAGTTAGGCAGCTTGCCACAGACCGTGACTGCCACTGACACTGCTCTGCCACAAGCTCAGCCAGTTGGAGACAGACTTCGCTTACTTGTCAAGAAACAGCAGTATAGCCGGGCGGGGAGGGGAGGGGCATTTCCCCCGCCGGCCACAGGAAATGTAACATGAAAAGTGAAAGCTAAAACCGCACACGAGAGGATGATAGCTTGTAAGTTGGTTGGATTTTTCGTCTACCCTTCTCCCCGTTCCCCTCCCCTCCCCTACCCCGTGGGTGCCTACTGCTCTGCTCTGCTCTGCCCTGCCTGGGTGGAAATAGCATAAATTTCAATTTTAGATTATGTGTGCTTAATAAAATATTTGCTCTTATCTTTGCTTCAACTCGGAACAAGGACAACGGGGATCCTTCCTGTGTACATATTTTATGTTTGACTTTTATATGCCTGGAAGTGGGTTCATGCACGCCCAGCCCAGCCCAGCCCGGGGATTGTGTCTATAAAAAGCCCTACACTTGCCACAAAGGTGGGCATCTTGAAGATGCCCAAAAAGAGAATCTGAAATGCTACCTTTTGTGGTATTTTGTGGGCCATGTGGCAAGCCGCCTAAACTGTGGCTAATTAACAAATGCCCCTAATGGAAATGTCTGTTGTCCAAACTGCTCTCCTGCCTGGCCCTTCGCCCCTAAGCCTGAAGGATGTTAACTTTAATGTGGCGCAGAGAAGTAGGCTATGAATTTGTGCTTTTGTTTTTGAGGCAAAAAGTGAAGTTGCTGCCTGCAACGCTGCAGCGTGGCAAGTGGTGGGGATTTTTAAGGTGCTATAACTCAATCTAAATGTCCTCTGTCCCCCTGCCCCCGCGCCCTGTTCCCCCGCCGCCAGATTATACAAATTTATGCAACACTGTTAGCACTTTGTAGACCGCCCCCCCATGCTTCTCCCTGCTCCACCCTGTTCGTGTTCTGGCTCTGCTCTTTTTTTTGTGCTCTACCGAAGAACTTTATGGCATTACTGTCTGCCGCTGCCGCTGCTGCTGTTTTTTATGATGGCCAACTACATTGCTGCTGCTGCTTCTGCTGCTGCTGTTGTTGCGCATTTCCGCTGTCTGAAAGCTGGGAATTACCACTGGTTGTGGGTGTGAGCTGTGGGGGGTGGTGGGCGTTGTCCCAGTGGATGTGGATATATGTGTGTCTGTATGTTTATGTGTGGTATAGGTAGTGGCTGTGGCTGTGGCAGATTTTGATTTTCATTAAAACAGAAGCAGACCAGAGCTGAGCAGCGCAGAGCAGAGCAGCGGAGAGAAAGTTATTGCGGGCGAAAAGTAAATTTATTGCAGCCACAGAACGAGACCCAGACCCAGACCGAGTCCCAGTCCCAGACCAAAACAAATCCACATCCAAATCAACTTCAAAGTGGATTTTTTACCAGCAAATTTAATTTCTTTATTTTCGCATGGAAATTGTTTGCCTGCCTGCCCTTTAAAGGCCCACACTTTCGCTTTAATGGCCATTTAAAAATACATCAAAATGTGTTTAATTGTGGGCCCTAGTTGATGGCCAACTTTCACCGAGGCACTGGGACTCCCCGAGAAGCACAGAGTGCATTGGCTGACAAGCCAAATGTGCCCCAGAGACTCTCAGATCGAACAGCACTGCGGGGGTGGCAGTGGGGGTGGCAGTGGCCGTGCGCCTTTGCCTGGCAGCCTGCCACCGAGCATGAGGCACGGCACTGACGAGGCCAAAGGCGGCGAAACTGGCAACATTAAAAACAAACATTATTACCAAAGCCACCGCAAGGCATTCAACTTGAGTGGCTGTAAATGCTACCAAGTATCCACAAGGATCTGCTAGGACCCAGCCCAGAGACGGACAGAGACGGCAAGAGAGCGGAAAGCAGCAAAAAGGAAAAGAAATGGAAATTTATTTGGCCACTGGCTACGTACACAATGGAAACGTTTCAAAACTTTTGCGAATAATTGCGAAACAGAAGAGACACAGAGAGAGAGACACAGAGAGAGAGAGGGAGCAAGTGCATCCATGGAGGACAGCAAAGCAACATTTGAAAGTATTCCAACTGTCATTGCAAATGGCAAAACGGTTTAAGCCCTGACATTGCCGGCTAAAAGCTTAACGACCACTTTGGGAGCATTTCAGCCACAGCCACGTCCACATCCACATCCACATCCACAGGCAAGTCCACAACTACCGGGTACATGCCCCATTTGTACGAGTGCGAGTCCCATTTGCCCTCGGTGTGGTGTGGCACGGCGTCGTTGCCACTTAATTCCTTTAAGTTTTCCCCCGTTGACGTTGACAGGTGTGGGGCGGGGAAGGGTCCTCCCCTGTCCTCTCTCATTGTCTGCGCCGTTTTGGTTATTACTTAATAATGAAAAAACCTCAACAATTTATGTTATCTCTGAGAGCGGGACGTGTTTGAAACAATTTTGCGCCAGAGCCGCAGCTCCGTAGCAAGTGAGACATTCCACTCCCTAGAGAGAGTCGGAGAGGGAGATGAACTTTTCGGCAGGGAGGAAATCCCACATTAAATACCAGCACTCTCTGTGATCCAATTATCCCAGCAAGGAGGTCCGCAATGGCTACCAATTAGTGAGACTTCAAATTAAAGCCACTGCAAAGGCAGTGCAAAGGACAGTGCAAAGGACAGTGCAAAGGACAGTGCCTTAGGGGATCTGGAGTCCAAACTGTTTCGATAAGTGACCTTTAAGCTAGTGCCACACTGAGGGAATTGTGTGCTTTGTTTTGCGCAATGAACTGCTGCTTGAACTCCTCGTTTCTTGCAGTGCATTTGCCTAATTCATAGCATATGCTGGTTAGTCATTTGGCAGGAATATAAATCATCCTCCCAGCTCCTTCTAGCCTGCCCAAAACTGACTTATATTTGTGGTCATGTTGCGTGCTGGCAGTCAGTTTCGGAAATGGACATGGACATGGATGAGGCCCGCAAAACATATGCAAAACAAGTTAACCAAGTGTGGCTGTCGTCCGTCCGTCTGTGAAATGAATAAATTTTGCAAAATTAATTACAACTTGCTTTGGGGCTCTGTTTTTGCCTGCCTGCTGCTGCTTTCTGCTGCCTTCTGCTGGGTCTGGTGTTAATGTTAATGCCTGGCAGGGAATTGTTACGCGTTCTTGCACAGCACGCAGCCAGGACAATGGGGGCACACAGCAGGATGTACACACACCAACACACAAGCATGCATAATAGATTCATGGGGCGAGAGCAGGTGGTGCCAGGCAGTGCACAAGCGCTGACAATGCCATTTGGCAAGTGGGGGGCGGAAGTGGGGAAGTGGGAGGCCGTAAACCCATCTCCTGAGTGTCTGCCATTTTGCAGCGAGCACACATTTTGGCCATTGCCATTGCCAATGCCATCTGGCAGGTGGTGTGGCAATTAAAAGACCCAAATTATTTCAACTTTAATCGATTCGTCGAGGCGCACTCTCTGGCACGCACAGAAGAGCCGCCCGTTGCCCGTCGCCCGCCGCCTGTCGATTCCCAGAGCGGAAATTGCGAGTTTGCCGAAAGACTCCGCTGGGAATTGGCATTGCGTGACCCGGCGGCCGAATGTGTCTCGCGGAATTGGAGCGGTGTCAATCGTATATACAGGATATAAGTATATGTTCTGTACTCACTGTGTTTCATTGTTCTCGAAGACCAGCTCGCCGCGAACGGGCTCATAGTCTTTGCCACCGACAGCGGTGTCGTCTTCGGTCCAGTATGGCACAATGACGGAGCCACGAGCGCCGGAGTAGCGCATGACAGTCACCTCGTAGAGTCCCACCGATTCGCTGGTCTCCAGGAAGGAATCGGTGAAGGCGAAGATGCCGGCATGGTCGTCGTCCAGGATCATTACGGTGGCGATCATGGGCACCGAGAGGATCACATGTTCCGATGGATTGAACAGACGGATGTAGAAGCACTCGTCCTCCTCGAAGATGTCGTCGTCGATGACCTCGATCTTGAAGCGCTGCTCGTCGACGCCCGGCGGGAAGGTGAGCAGCCCCTTCTTGCCAATGAAGTCGGTGCCGGCGACGGCCGTGCCGTCCTGGGTCTCGAACTCGACGGTCGAGTAGCTGTGGATGTTGCCGCGGCGCACGACGCGCACCTCGAACTCGCCACAGTTCTCCATGACCGTGTAGTGGCCCGGCTCGAAGTAGACGCGGGTCGGCATCTCGTCCTCGTCGTCGTCCTCGCTCGACTGCATGCTGGCCTTCACCTCGGTGAGATCGCTGTGGGCGCGCTCCTGGATTTTGCGCATCAGGTTGCCGCTGCCGACCATCTTGCGGGTCGCTTGGACGCGGTAGAAGGCACGCGACTTGTTGGCGCGCGAGAGCACCTGCTCCTGGGCCATCATCTCCAGCTGTTCCAGCTCCGCCTCGGGATACTTCTGCCTCAGGTCCGACAGCACGTTGATGTACTCGACCCGCGCCGCGTCGAAGGCCTCGGCGTCGGAGTTGCGATGCGAGCTGAAGGCGACGGATTTTCCCTTCTCGGCATCCATCTCCACCTGGTCGTGCTCGCCGGACACCACAGTGCCGCGCTTGTTCACGCGGAAGTTCTTGTCCATGAACTTGTAGACGAGCATCCGCCGCTCGGCAATGTAGGCCCAGATGACGGTGATGGGGAAGAAGAGCAGGGTGACAACGGCCTCCCACACCTCGATGATGCCGGGCGAGATGACGGAGAGGATGAGCCAGAGCCAGACGTAGGCGAAGATCGAGAAGACGGCGGTGACAATGAAGACGCGCAGATGCTTGATGCGACGCACCTCTCCCGCCGGTATCCACACCATGCACACGGCAATGATCATGAACAGATTGTAGGCAGCGGAGCCGACAATGGTGCCCGGTCCCAGGTCGCCGCTCTCGAAGTTCTTGGCATAGATCTCGATAACGGAGAGCAGAATCTCCGGGGCACTCGATCCCAGAGCCATCAGCGTCAGATTGGCCACCGTTTCGTTCCAAATGCGCACATTTATTGTCTGTTTCTCGTTGTTGGGTCCGCGCACCACCACGGTCCGCTCTATGGACGTGATCGCCTCGATGGACGCCATGAACCGATCCGCGATGATGGACACCCCAACGAATAGGTATATCAGTACAATGAAGTAGACAAATCCTCGTATCAGACGGTCTCCCATCGAGATGTTCTTTTGCGGCATCCACAGCGGCAACACCAGGCCCTCGCTGCACTCTCGTATCTCATTCAATATCTTATCCTCGGCACTGCTGTCTCTGAATGTAACATCCGTCCCTGCCACACCCTCCTCGTCTGGCGCCTGCCGCAGCCGTCGACTGTGGAAGGAACTTTGGTCCTTTAGGCTTATATCCGACCGGTTGAGTGACGACCTGTAGAATACCCTCGCCTCGTTCGCATCCTGGACTCTGGCCAGAGACTGGGCTGTGGCATAGATGAAGAACACGATTAATGCGCCGGTGACTATCGACTTGATGAGCAGCTTCATGGCGGAGCAGTATCTGGATTCAGTTAACAACTAATTTGGTAGTGCTGGCTCTCTCTCTTGGTGCTCTTCGCTCTGGAAGTGTGGGAAGTGGGAACTGGAACTCCTCTCTCCTCTCTCTCTCTCTCTCTCTTGGTTTTGGATTCTGGAAGCTTTGTTGCGTTCGATTTGGCTGTGTTCGAAGTTGAATTCCTCTCTGGGCTTTGTGCTGGTGCTCTCTGGCTAGTGCTGAATAATTCTCTTGGTGCTGAATGCAGATGCTGAATGCTGGGGGTGGTGCTTGACTATGACGTAGGACCGCGAGGTGGCATTCTCGCAATGGCACGTTTAACACTTTGACGCAGTTGGGCCGCCGCTGCACCTGCAGAAAAAAAGAGAGGGTGGATAAAGAGAAGGCGTGACATTAGTTGACTTGTGCTTATTATAATGCTGCCTATTCTTGGGCCAACTATTTCGGGTGCATTGCATCACGAGTGTCGCGACTTTCGTAGACGGCAATGCCACTGCGAAGGCGAAGGTTGTGGCCCACAAATAGTCGCTAGACCATCCATCCAGATGGGGGGGGTGCCCTACCCTGCCCCGCCCTGAGCTTTGCCAGAACACAACTTTTGTTCCTCAGCTGTTTTGTGTATTTACACAATAAAGAAATTAAACGCGTAAATAGTCAGCATAAAACATAAACAAAAAAGCTAGAGGCAAACAAAGTTGGCTTTTCCCGGAAAAATGAAAGGCAACAAAAGTTGGTTGCAAACTGAATTTGTAAACCGAAAAATGCACCAAACTGCAAGCCAAAATAAATTATCTACCAACGAATCAATACAATATGCGATGCCATTCCATTCTAATGTCAATAACAATAACGGATATTGTCCACACACAAGCAGCGGAACAAAAAGCAAAATAAACTGTAATTAACAGAAAATTAGCTGTAGGTAGATAGCAAACACAAAGGGCAACTAAATAAACGGAACCTATTGATACCCTCGCATTTCGTATGAACCTATGGGAGCTAACAGAGATCTACATACATATCTATGCATTTTCCGAGTTAAAAGGTAAAGAGAAAAAGGCTTCCACCTACTCAGTTTACTCATAATATAATAATATTTTATATTATATATTTTATATTTAAATTAAAGACTTTAATTTTTGTTTTCAGATTAGTTATGGGCCGTATTACAATTACTTTTTAATATGTTTAAATCAAAGAGAATTCTATTTAATTTCCCTATGTTTATTTTCAAAGCCCGAATATTTAATTTAAGTATGAAATATATATAATTTTTACTATGCAACTTTGCTTTGAGTGCCCCAAAATAATAAACTAAAAAATGTTTAAACTTCTCTGACAACGATACCATCTCTAAAATATTATGTGGCTTCGGTGCCAGAGAGAAGTTTAAAGTTAATGTTGAAAAACTGAGGGAGCCATACAAATAATTTGATGACAGTGGTGGGGGAGGGGGCGCTATGCTGACATGAAATATTTCCCTTAATCTCCTGCAGAGATCTGCTTTAAAATGATAACGCCTTTGGTTAGGGTAGGCGAACCCGAAGGGTGGACCAAGAACCAAGAATAAGAACAGCGAGCGACCAAAGTGACTGACAAGACAGACCATTATAAATGCATAAAGATTGCCAAGAACGGATAGGATAGAAGGGAGTATAAAGACATAAAGATAGAGGGAGAGCAGGAGACTTAAAGAGCTGCAACACACACACATACATGCATACATATGTATGTTTGTAGGTATGCATTTTTGATGCACACACAGCGACAGTTGACAGCTGGCAACGCTCTGGCGCCACAGCAGTTGGTGGCGGTAGAGGGGGTGAGTGGATGTTCACAAGACTTTGATAACTTTAAATAACACAAAGCCAAGCAGAAAACTGTACATGATACACACATATGTGCATATGTATGTATGTCTGTATGCTGTTGCTCTGGGGGAAGCTCCGTTAACTGTTCGCCAAATTTAACTTTCTGCATAAACAGACATTTGTTTGGCATATTTATAGCAAAGTTTTTCCTTGAAACTGTCAAACTGAATCAAACACATCACATCAGTTGTATTCAGGTTTCGAAATTCCATAAATCAATATGTACAGACACACCGTACATGCAAGTTATACATATGCCCTACACTCGATGAGGAAGACTGTTAAGATAAGACACAAAGTACACTGAAATCACACTGATGGAGTACCTAAGATGCGAGGGGCCAAGATAATAAACATCCAAAAGACACTGGAATATTTTTGGATGAGCTTCCTATTCCGAGTTGTTCCAAAGTTCAGAATTATAAGTCTGTATACCCTACATCTGACAGTTCTACAAGCACTTTATTAATTTTATCATATTCCATCACTTTACTATTGTAATATTTCTGTTTGATCACACACACACACACGCACATACATGTATGTATCACTTTTGTTCCGGCTTCGAAATCCGATAAATCAATATGCCCTGCCGTTTATGGCGAAGGGGCTAAGATAATCATCAACGTTTGCATTAATTTAGCAATTACAACAAGAGCTGACAGCAGACGGCAGACGACGGCAGCGCAGCAAAGAAGAGATATAGATAGATAAAGAGCAGGACAGACAGATAGAGAGAGAGAGAGAGCGAGCTAGAGCTGAAGAGCGATGGTGAGCAAGTCAAAGAGGGGAAGACAGAAGAGAGTGTGTGAAGAAGTGAAGATGAGGCAAGGGCAAGCAGACGAATAGACGCCCCTGGGAGCACAGAGCCAAACATATGCTGGCAGCAAAAACGTTCCAATTTTTCCTGTAGCTTTTCCTCTTGCCCCCCACCCCCTGCCCCCGACGGAGACCAAACATTTTTCCTTCCAGCGGCAAATTGCATTTGGCCATTATTGGAAAATTGCAGCACGTCGTCGCCAGGTTGAGAGATTGCGAATTAATTAAAAGCCTGCGCCCCCGGACGGCTGCTGCTGCTGCTGCTGCTGCCAACAGATTGCTGCTGCAGCTTAGCTTCTTACATTTCTCCTCTGCCCCGCTTGACGTTTCAGGTATTCCAAAATCCCGCCGCTGTGATGTGATTTTCGTGTCGGTTCGGATCTATCAGAAATGCTGGGCGGATAAAACTCGAAGGGAGCGTATAATTTGAGGCACGCCAATGACACTACACGGCATACGGATTTATGATGCTTGCTCGATATATATTATAATTTTAACAAAGACTTTTAAAATTAGCACAAACAAAAAATAAAAGAGTGCACGATCGAACGCGCCGCGTTTCGCCAAGGACTGAGACTGAGACGGAGACAGAGACAGAGACCGCGACCGACCGACCGACGTGAATATGAGTGTGTATGAAAATGGGAATGGGATGGGAATGGGGAATCGGCATAGGCATCGGCATCGGCAGTGGTGGGCAGTGCGGACGGGACTGCGAAGGGGAACACGAATATGTAGGAATAGGAAATAGATGAGCGGCGGGCAAGCAATCGCACGAACTAACGGAACCAGCAGGCAGCGGCAGAGGTAGAGGCAGAGGCAACAGAACAAACGAACAGCACTTTGTTTACGTTACGTTTTGGCGCTGTTACGTTGCGCCATTTACGTTTCGTTGTGGTTTCGCTCTGGTTTTCTCAGTGCTTTTGGGTCGATCAAATCTTTGTCGATATTTTTTGGCAAGTTCAAGCACAAGGCAAAAGGCACGGCAAATCACATTCGGCATTTGCAAATCGTCTAGTAAATTAAGTTACAGACCAGACCAGACACGAGTGTGTGTATGTATGCACGATTGTGTAGGTGGTTCGGTTCGGTTTCTGTACAATGTACAATGCCAAATTGGCTGTTAAGTAATTCCCCGTACCGATACAGATGTTTATATATAACTCGCCCCCAAAATGTTCTGTTATTCGTCTGCCCTGACCGAGCTAGCACCGATTTGAGATTCCATTTTTTTTCGCATTCGCTTGGCATCCAACGCACGACTAATCTGCCACTATACTCGGGACTATCCTCCCCACATTGCCACCTGGCCACCTGTCTGTCTCTCTGTCTTTGCTCTCCCACTCTCTATCTCTCTCTCTCTCTGTCTCTCTGTCTCTTCCTTTTGGCTGTCTGCCTGGCGGCGGCGGCGGCGGCATCTCTCTGTTATGTCTGCTGTCTCGTCTGTCGCCCAGTTCATAATTATTCGGTGTGCGCTACTTTTGTTCTCTGATTTTTGGTGGGTTGTGAGGACCCGGTACTGTACCATGTGGAATATGTAAAAAAATATTAATTGAACCAAAATTGTACGCAAACGATGGAGTGCTGAAATCTGAATGGAGCACTAAAAGCACATTTCAATGGTTTTTTGTATTGGAAAATGTGTTTTTAAATGTTGTATAATTCTATTTATATATCCACATGACCATAACCCCCTTGAAAATGTTCCTCAAATGCGGGGGGTTCCATTAAAAAATTCATTCTGAATAAACTGAATATTCGAGTGCATGGAATGGATAAAAGATATCGATTGTTTGATTTGATTTGATTGGAAACGCAACCCGTGTTCGGGGTTCCCTCTTTTATTATTAACCATTCATTTTGGGTTGTTCTGCACTCTCTGACTCTCTGTCTATCTATCGCTTGGTTCTCCTCTCACTCTTTGTCTCTTTGTCCCTCTTTTAGTTGGTTTTGCAATGCATTTTGTTTGTTTATTATTGTCGTCCCGCAGTCGGTCCGGTCCGATTCTAAGTATAACAAAATGCAGGCAATATTTTCTGGTAGTCATGCACAGATTTTTGCTAATTCCTATAATGCTTTATGTGTGTGTGTGTGTGGCCTGTCGTTTTCAACGCATCTTCATCTTCTAGCCACTAACAAAAGAAAACATACACTCTCCCTCTCTCGCTCTCTATTTCATACGATGAAGATTATATGTAGCTATTCGACTTGGTTCGTGTGGATATATCCTATATTGTATGCTCTGCTGGGGATGTGCTTGGACTGTGCTGTGGCTATGGCTATGGCTGTCTGTGGTGGACACCACACATAATTTATTCGCATATTTTCTATCTCATCTATCTGTGGTAAGCGGCTTTTGGGTCCGCATTTCATTTCGATTCCCACACCTCTTGCCACCCGCCTCTAGCATGTGATTTTCGGCTGTCGCGGCATTACGATGTGGTGTCGACCCTCGTGGATGGATATATATACACATTTTTTACATATACACATAGTTCTAGACATCTATGTACATATCTACCCTCCCATGTGTGCTCTGTGTGCGCGTGGTATTTGTCCCCTTGGCATATACTCACTCAGAGCTAGGATTGACTTTAGCAAATATTCAATATTCAATGGGGATTGGATCCGACTTGACTTGCTGAACGGGCTCTGCTGAGGTCTTTAATAATGCATTGCTTCACGCCAGTATCCGGGTGTCGCGGCCGGTTTCGCTTGCCTTCGCTTGCTTCCTGGCAACTGAGCAACGGAGCTACCGGCCAAGTGGCAAGTGCCTGGTGCTTCTGACAGCTCTACAGATATACGGAGATACAGCTACAGATACGGGGGATCCAGCAGAGATACGGATAAAAGACGGCACTCGCTATCTGCGGTCTACACGCGGCCACTCTCTCACCTGAAGCTTCGATCCTTTTTGTCTGTCTTTGTGGAATTTGGCAGCACTTTGTTCGATTTTGATTCACATGAAGTATAAATCAGAGCACACGGAATCGCGTGCCATGTGGGTCACCGTTTAGTAAGCGAACTGTAAACGAAACGTAATCATATCGCCACTTTGGCAGACCCGTTGATATCTCGGCTAAGTATATGACGCACGCAACGGCCTCAGATAGGGCGACACGACCACTCGATAGGGAGAAATACAATAGTTGCTTAGAATAGCTTCGCGATAAGTCGCAGCAATTACGTCTGTCCGGCCGGCCATGATAGCCCCGATGATAGCTCTTCATCTTGATATACTCTCTGGTCTCTCTCTCTCTTTTTGGTTATATGATCGGCATATAATCAACCCTGGCAACCGGTACCGGTACCGGTAATTATAAACCCGCATTTGTGCCCGCCCTGCCCCATCACGTCACTGACAATCACGGACATGTTGCCAGCCTTAATTATGGAGTTTGACAATTGACAAAACCCCAATAAGCTGATGGTTAACTGGCTATCAGCCAGCCAAAGCCACAAGGCCAACGGCCAACGTGTAACAGTTTTTTTTTTGCCTGAAAATACCAAACCGAATTAAATATTTAGCATAAGCCGAGCAAACCGCAGCCAACCGTAAAGCTGCCCTAACATTCCAGATACACACACACACACACACACAGTGACTACCTCACACAGTTTTTTGTGTGTTGCAGAGGCAAGCATATCAGATGCGATGCCGTATTTGGAAGCCTTCACACCCCCACACCCCTGCAGGCCTGAAAGGGAAAGTAAATCCATCCACAAGCATTTCCTTGCACCCTATCAAAGCTTATCTTTTGGCACTTCAGTTTAAACCAGTTCGAAGCAGACGATTTGCTGCATTATCATCGTTTGTAATACCCTTCCAGGGGGCATACGTGTATGGCTTAGAAGTTTGCTCTGCTATATCCTTAAGGTAACTACAGCTTCGGCCACTGTGGCTAAGGTCTGGATCTAAGAGGAATGTCAGCCTGCCAAGGGCTGAGCATGGGTATTAGATTCGTTATGCTAACAAGAGAATGTCTGACAGTTTTCGGTGTTCTTTACTCGCACAGAGAGAAACACAACAGCCGAGCCGAGCCAAGCCAAATGACATGTTTAATACAGGACGAGGACGAAAGGAACAGTTGGCGATGTCAGCGTATTTTTCCCTCTCGTTTATTGGCGACATTTTGATATCGTTTTTGCTTTTGCTTTTGCTGTTGTTTCGTTTCGTTTTGGTTTTCTGTGACGTTATAAAACAACAAAGTTTGATGACGGTCGTCGTCGATTTGAAATGCCTTCTTGTCAGAAACTTGGAGAGTGACGCTCTGTGTGTGTGTTTGTGTGTGTGTGTATCTGTGTCTGTGTGCCTATCTGTGCTTGCTCCTTTGTGCCTGAGTGAGTGTGAGTGGCGGTGGCGGTGCGGGCTTAGATGTGTATCATTTTGTGTGTTGACAGTTGAACGGCAACGCCTCCCCCGTTCCTCCCCGCCCTCACACCCACCAACATTTTCACGCCTTTTGTCTGCCGTTCGGAGCGTAAACGGTTTATTATTTAACAGTATCATACCCCCGTTTGTGTGTGCTCTTTTTATTATTTATTTATAACATTATTTCACACATTCACAAGAATGCCCATGCAGACAGCTTGGGGTTAAGATTTAAATAGTTGCTGGCCCACTGGCGACTGGGATGGATGAGTGGATAAGCCCTACAAAATGTGCCACTTGAATGGGCGCCCAGCTCCAAAGCAAAACCAAAACAAACCAAAGCGAAGCAAAACAGAGCTCCGCCCGAAAGTAGACTACACATTACCAGACGTCCATCGGTGCGTATGTGTAATGGAGGCCTCTTTGAGCGGAGCTGTCCTTCTGTCAATTATGCGATGCCATATCTACCCCGGGCTCTTCCTGAGCGGAAGATCCACATCACTGTCGCCGAATGGCTAATGGCAATCATGGCACTGCAATCGGACAAGGACAGGAATGAGCAAGGGGTGGGAACTGGGACTGCGACTGCGACCGACATTGATTTGATTTTCCAAAACGCTTGAACTTCAACTGTCAACAGTTCCACAGTGCTCCACTATCGAGGGCCACAATATGCTGGCTATGCTGTTCGAGTCGAGTGTCTAGGGGAATGCAGCAGAGGCGTTTGACCAGAGACGAGATTCCTCCAGCTGACAAGCAAATAACTTGACGGCACTGCTTGCCACATTAGTCACGTCTCTCGTCTCGACTAATAGTATTTTCTTGTAGGGCTTCTATTGTTGGACCGTGGCTCGTAAAAAGAAAACATGCAGTCATCTGGGGGCTGAAGTTAATGCCAATGTCAAGGCGAACCAAGGCGTACACCATATACTTACATACATATTCTTGAATGTATATGAATTGTGGCAGCTCTTAGTCATATCTGTCTCCCAGTCAAACAAATGCGAACAGAAAATAATAAATTATAATTAATATTAGCCCTGGGCTATACAACTTGGAGCTCAGAGTTTAGAGTCAGTAAATAATAGAGCCGTGCCGCTCGCACAGTGTCAAATAGTCGAGTTATCAGACGGCACGATATTATCACTTGTTCGCCATGATTTATTGGCATGCGGCAGCAACAAGAGCGTCGAGCACTGCTGGCACCGAGCACGAGCTGGCAGCGGCAGCGGCAGCTGCGTGCCACATAAATATGTATGCGGCGTTGGCGTCGTACGCAGTACTATTGATTTTCCTGCCCCATCCGCATCCGGAGACAACTCCAACAGAGGAGAGAGGATGAGAAGCATGCCGTGGCATGACAAAGTTGGTTAGATAGCTGCTAAAGTTGTCCAGTATCCTGAGGGCGGGACTCTGCCCCCCAACACCCCAACACCTATCGTGCTGAAACTTTCAATGAATTGGGAATTGTGTTGGCTGTTAATGTGCCAAAGAGTTGAGTCCCGGAATCGACTCGACAATTTGCCACACACACACACACACACAGTTGCCGTGTGTCAGTGGCAGCCCGTGCACCCCCCCTCGGTGATGCCTGATGGATGATAGCTGCTGACCAGACCAAATGTTTGCACTGGGGCATGAAAAAGCGTTCGCAATCAGTCAGTTCATCAATCAATCACTTCGGTGAATGAAAATGCTGACCCAGCGCTTGATTAGTCTCGGCCAATCAGCAAAGCAAATACTACATGTATCCTCCCACCCAAGTTGCTTATCGATGCAGTTGCCTGCAGGAAGCGATAAACAGTGTACAGCATTTGTGGCATGTGGCATTGTTATGTTATGGTGGTGGGATATCATGTAATTTATACGCTTGCCTTGGCATCAAAAACGGCATCTAACGCTGTTACAGTCTGGCTCAGAATCGGAGCCAAGAAAAATCACATTATCCCATCGACAACATTATCGCCATCAGCAGCGTCACCATCGCTATCGCCATCATCATCATCATCATCATCATCAACATGAACATCATATATGTATGTAATATTCTCCGATCCGAACCAAGCAACAGTTTCGGCCCACTAACAAATTGTTATGCCTTTTCTCCGCCTTGGAAATCCATTAGAGCCGGCAAACAGAGCCAAAATGGCGCCCACCCCAGCCCAGCCCAGCCTCCACCACCCTTCTTGGCGGATACGTAGTAGTATATAGTTTGGCGCTCATCCACAGAGCGTGGGAGGGCACAAGGACAATTGGGAGTGGGGGAGGAAGCCAACAATGAAATGCGGAAAAATGTACAAGCGAAAATTGAAATGGAAATTAAGTTCGAGGGGAGGCACACATACACACATACAGTGGCACACATACTCGTAAGTGTAGCCACTGCTGCGCTCTTGTTTCCTTGATTTACTCCAGATTCACTTAGTTTTTAAATTATTTACAGCCGTACATTCTGGCTTTTGCTGTTCCGTCTGCTTGATGAATATTGCAGGCACGTGTCTATTTAATTGAAATGCGACTGATGAAAGGCCGTTAAGGTAATGTGAGATTGATTAAGACCGGGCCCACTCGATGAGTGAGCGAGTGAGAGTTAATTGAAAGCGTTTCAATTACATTTCTCCCCTCCCACACACACACACACACACACACACACACACAAGTGTCTGTTTGTTAAGCGGAAAATTATCATTTCCTTTGCCTTTGTTCGCTCAGTCAATGAGAGGAAGCTCTCCTCCCCCACCCTGCCGCTGCTGGAAATGAAAGGCTTTCACTCTGGTTTCCGTGTGTGTGCCAATGCCAGTTTGAATTTCAGACTTTTTCTATGTGTACGTGTTGTTTGTGCGTGTGCTTGTTTGTGTGTGTGTGAGGTGCGTGACAACGGTAATTTAGATATCCCAATATCTTGTTCTTTTCGCGCGTCTTTTGTTTCGCACGGCAGTGGCAGACCTCGACAAAAGCTGACTTACGGGCCCGGCTGTTGTCATCACCATTGCCGTCGCCATTTTGTGCGTTGTCGCTTGTTGTCCTTTTTTTATGCTGCCATTTTGCCGAGTTATTTATTGTTACGTTTTTCGCCTCCTTTTTCTGATTTCTCTGTCATCTTTATGGAAGTTTTATCTCTTTTAATTTTTATTTTTGCGCTGCTTTCATCATCGCAGTCACAATTTAATTGCCATTCCCTTTTTTATGGGCGGACTCCGAGCTGGGGCGGAAACGTAATCGAGTCCTGCCTTCGCCCTTGCCTTTGCCTGCATTTTATGCTCGACTTGGCTCTGGCTTAGAGTAATCCCTATATTTCAGCATTTCACCATTTCTCTTTCTATATAATATACTTTATGGTCCGCTGGCCTTAATCAAATTGCCTGCAGATTTGTTAGGTGAGGGACGGCAGCCAGCGTTCTACGGGCGGGGGTGGCGTATGCGCAATTTGAAGCCACACACGTTCAATTTAGCAGCAGAGCAACAAGGGACTCTTCTCTTTTCTGGCTTAAAGCAGCAGCTAGCCTGGCTCTTTCTCACTGTCAGTCGTATGATTAACCCTGCTGCTTGCTGCTGAATTCTGCATAAAGTTTACACTAGAAAGAGTCCTTTCTTCCACAGCAGAGGCCATTGTGCAAAAGTCAGACGTTCAGCTGTGCTGTGGCTGGTGCAACTGTAACTTTGGCCCCATTGTTGGCCCGAATCCGGGGGAGGCGAAGCTCATGAATTGCCTGCCAGCTTCATGATTCAAACATGGCCAAAATCTTGTTATTTGCCCGTTTCTGTGCCCGTATCGCCTGTGCCTGTGCCTGTACTTGCAGTTGGTTTTTTCTATGTGTGTTTACAAAAGTTACGCTTTTGGCCACACAAAAAAGAGTTGATTGTATTTTTCGGTGCGACGCCGGGCGTGGCCGGGAGGCGTGTGTGCCCACTGCTTTGCGGGCGCTTCATATGCAAGTACATATGTATGTATGTGCCAGCCATAAGCTTTTGAGTGGCTGCCACTCGTCTCTCTCTCCCTCTAGCTCTAAGCCTGAGGGTGGAGAGGGGTAGAGGTGGGAGCTGCTCTGCGGCTTGTTGCTTTTAATTGCACTCAAAACAAACGGAGAGCGAATGATTCAACAAATGAAATGAAATTTGCATAAAATGCGGTTTCTATACGGAAAAAGGGGGGATTCTTAGTGTGCGCAGTAGCTGTACGTTTTATGGTTGGACTTAGCCTTCTCTAGAGGTAGTGGCAGTGCCAACCGATCAATGCTGAATTTGCATACACATGCACATATGTGCTATGGAGTATCTTGCCTCTAGGGGGCACACGTATATATTGTACTTTCGTTTATAATTGCTTTAGGGTTCTTTGGGTTCTTATCATCCAATTTGGGGGTTCGTTCGAGTGTTTCGAAAGAGTCATGCTGATGCTTGGGTACCCGATTGATTAGCTAGTTAATGGCCATCATTTAGGGTGATAAGATTCGAGCCAGCCCCAAAAACATACATTCAATTGTCGGGGTACCCGCCCCTGGTTGTCCAGCTATTGAAACGAAATGTCAAACAATTGGGGATGACCTTTCTTTCATTATATTTGTCAATGAAGAAGGGACCTCCGCCCCCGCCACGACTCCCAGGAATGAATGAATGAATGAGTGGATAGATATGTATGTAGATGTGTACTCAAAGGGAACTCTGAAGGAAACGAAATGGTAAGCAAATGTCAGAAAAGTGAGGCGACAAAACGAACAATTTGACTGATATTGACAAAGGAAAATGCCACCAGCCAGCCAGCCAGCCAGCAAATGGGAGGAAACGTGCCGGAAAGCCACCGACGAGGCGAGTCAAGTGGCAGGGACAGATAGGACAGGACAGGACAGGAGTCCTGAAACAGGCGCACGGAGTCGCGAGTGGTTCGCCAGCCTTCCATTTGTTTACACGCCTCTGTGTGGTGGACTGTGTTGTCGTCTGTGTTTTTTTTTCTCTGGTGCTGCTTTCTTTCTGAGCCGCACAAAAGACTCAATTAGGCGACGCAGAAGACAAGAGAGACTGGCGACAAAGCCATATGCTGCGGCTGCGGCTGCCACTGCCACTGCTGCGTGGCATGGCCCAGAAGTTGCCGCTAATTCGCGGAGGCGGAAAGACAAAGGCGAGCGAGACCTAGACAAGCGGCCACGAGGCGGCAACAACGTTTCAGAGCGCTTAATCGATAGCAAAAAACAAACTGACAATTGTCACGGACTCACCAACACCCACCCCTACCCCCTCTAGTCGTTGTCAAGGTAAGCTCAAGCAGCAGTAGAGGGGTAGAGGGTAGGGGGTGGGCTCTTATTTGTAATATATCTTAACCCAAGCATAAGCTTAACCCACACACCCCCAAAAGAAGGCACCTTACCGGCAATTGAAGATTGAGGCGCCAGACTGGCGAACTGCAGAAGTTGCTCCACTGATGCTGCTGCTACTGCTGCTGACACAGTTTTCGCCGCTGCAGAGATGCGGTTGCTGCTGCTGCTGCTGCTACTGTTGCAGGATACACATACACGGACACGGCGGGAGGGAGGGCGCTGAAAGACAAACAGGATGCGCACACGAAGCCGGGACGATGCGACGACGGGCCACTGCACTCACGAATTTACAGTTGTGCTTGCCCCGAACGCGGGACACGGCACCCGGAATCCGGAATCCGGAACCCGGAACCCGGAGGCTGTTGAACCGTTGCACCACTCCGAGAACCACTGCACCGAAACTGAACTCAACTCTTTTTGCGCTTGTCCTTTTCGATGGGAGTGCAAGTGTGAGTGTGCCTCTGTGTGTGTGTATGTTTTCTCACTCTTATTGCACTTATTTTCATCTGTGGCCAGAACTAAAGGAAGCAGCGAACGAGGACACAAACACAAACACAAACACGGACACGGACACGGAGATACACGGCCTGCCGGCGCTCAGCGGTCAGCGGTCAGCGCTGGGGCTTGGAACAGGTTCAAATGTCGGCGACCGCAGGCGCAGGACCTGTCTGTCTGTCTGTCTGTGTGCTTGCTTGTGTGTGCTGAAAAGCTGGCCCAAAAGTATGCAAAGATATTTAGCCTAGTTTCGGCTCTGATTCTGATGCTGCTGCCACTCTGGTTGTTGGTGTTGCTGCTGGTGTGGCCGCTGCTGTTGCCGTGTGCATTTTGCAAATTTAATTCTGAACAATTTATTTCTTCGAGTATTGCTCAACATTTATTTATGGAAGATCATTTCAATAACATTTAACACTGCCGCCATGTAATTGTCGTTTTCGTTTTCGTTTTTTTTGGTTTTTGTATTATTTGTTGTTTCTAACTGAAAACCCACACACACACACACATACGCACACACGGGGGGGAGGAGGTACTGCCACTGCACTCACACGAATGCCCGAATGTCCGAATATCCACGCATGCACTGGTGTGTGTTTGTATCTGTGTGTGGCTCTGTAGTAAAAATAGTAAAACGCTCGGCACTTAAAATAGGAGAAGCGCAGCAAAAACCGCTTTGCCGCCGCCGCTCTCCTCGAATTTTGCTGGCTTTGGTGTTCGCTCTGTTTGCCGCCGCTGCCGCTGTCGCTGCGTGTGTGGTAGGGACCCAATGCGAAAACGTGACCCGCTCGTACGCCGGATAATGAAAGACTGAGGCCGCCAACCGAAACACGGCCCGACCCGGCACGGCCCTGCCCTGCCCGTCCCCACTGGCCCCATAATGCCTCCAAAAAGCGACACGAGCCACAACGAGTTGAACCGATCCGATACGAGCCGAGCCGACCAGAGCCGAACCACGAAAGGGGAAGCTATAGATAAGGGTCCCAACATTGCACAGGATAAGGAACGACTGGGCAGTGGAACACTCGCTGTGGCGGCCATGCGATAAGAACTGCTCTCTGAGAGTGCCTGCTGCCCGCCCCCCTCTCTTTCTCTCTCTCTCTCTGGTTGGTGGCTTGAACTGCTCTCAGTGCAGTCTCGGTGGCGCATTGAGAGAGAGGGAGTCCCCGCTGTCTGAGACAAGCAAGCGCGTAAGTTTTTGACGCCTGTGTTAAGTCGGGTGGAAAAAGGTTTGTGCTCATTCACATGGCCAGCTACCCTGTACCTGGGGCAGGTATGCTGGAACAAGCATACGAATCTGCACACCCAATAAACGATGCTTGGCATTCCAAACCCTTTTCCCATAAAAAGGTTAACAAGGATGAACATATTCGAGGAATTTTCCCATTCATTACTGCCTACGGAA
The DNA here is from genome assembly GCA_005876895.1 of Drosophila azteca. Lineage (NCBI taxonomy): Eukaryota > Metazoa > Arthropoda > Insecta > Diptera > Drosophilidae > Drosophila > Drosophila azteca. The sequence continues at coordinate 22,824,524 of VCKU01000004.1, forward strand.
TGCCAGCCAACATGCCAGCCTCCGCCAGTGTAGGGTATTGCCATGGCTGGGACCTCCCCCCCCGGTAACAAATGGGTTCTTCGGTGTGCACCGCGTCTGCGTCTGCGTTGGGGACCCACGATGGGGGCCGCGATGGGGCGAATGCGAGCTGTGCGAAACATCGTAAAAATAAATAAGCAAAACGGAAATTAATAAGACCCAAATGTTTCTGCTGTCGCATCGTGTCGCTGTCCGTCCATCGGCCATCCGTCCACCCCTGGGACCGACCTGCGTCGCGACACTCTAACAACATCAGCGGCAGCAGCAGCAGCGAAAGCAGCGTGCCATTCCTATAAGCATAGCCGTAAACACACACCCGTACATAAGTGTATTGTCGTACACGCACACACTGACGCAAATGAGTGCGTGTATTCGCTTTTTTCGCGTTTTTGTGTGCGTCGCGTCGTTTCTATTTGTATACGTCTGGGGGAGCTCTGGGGGCGTATGAGCAATATATTTATGTTTATGGCCGAGTTTCCAGAGGAGCGCAGCCCGCGAAGATGTCACGATTCTTTTTTTGGGCAGAGATGGGTATTTGGCAAGAAAATGTGTGCTCAGAGATGGAGTGAAACGAATCGACAGAAATTGGGAAAACGTTTTGGTAATGAATTTATTTACATTTGCCTCTTGAAAGAGTCCATCAAATGATGGGATTGGCTTTCTTTGGGTCCATTCGGGCTCAAAGCCCCTCAACTTTCTCTCACATTTTTAAGCCATTTGTCAGCGTCCAAAGGCCAGATGAATTATTCAATCGAATCAATTAGAAATACCTATTAAAAGTCGTCAAGATTTGATGTCGTCATTCCCTGCAAAGAAACGAAACAAAACCAGTTTGCTGACAAATTAAATGGCTGAAATCTGAAATTATTGTTCGCATAAGAAGAAAACATTTCGTTTGGTTTTTTTGTTTTTTTTTTTTAAGTTTTATTTATGTAGTTTTTTATTTTAATCATTGTTTAAATCTACAAATACATTTACAGCGGAGGGCGAAAGAACAAAAAATTAAAAATGTTACTCATTGTATTTGTTGTTACATGCAAATTGTTACTTCTGCGTGTTGGTTGACAAATTTCATCCCCTTCTGGTTTTCGAGTGGCTTTCATATTTGTTTGCCGTTGCATTTGCCATCAAACGTTTACATAATTTCTGCATTTGTTTATAAATATTTCTTGTTGCTGTCCATATTATGCATAAATTTATTTTTATTTACTCGGTTTTGTTTTTGCTTTTGTTTTTGTTCGTTCTGCTTCGTTTTTTAGTTTAGTTTCTCTTTCACATCAGCATCCATCGATCAATATTATTTATTACTCAATATAATTTGTTAACAACTAATAATAATTTTGTTTAGTTTTTCATTTTACTCTCATAACTAACATGCCACATATTTATCGTTATCTTCAATGCTAATGATCATGTTCACTAAGTTTGAAAACAAGACAAGTGTTTGAACAAAACGATCAGCGAATCAAATGTTCGGTTCGAGTGTACGTACACTCGCTCTCGAGTATGTTCATGAGCGACGTGACCGACCGACCGACCGACCGATCCATTGACTTTTTTAATATATCTTTCGGATGGATTTCAATTAGCCAGCGGCCATATTGTTTGCCCTTTTTCTGTGATAACGTCAATCCGCGGGGGCTTTTGTTTCCCCGGAAGGCCAACAATCTGACCGCTCAACCGTTCGTCAGTCTCGTCACTCAATCACTGTGTAGTGAGGCGGGTGTGTGTGTGTGTGTATGTGTGTGTGTGTGGGGGAGGGGTGTGAGAAGCGATAAAAACAATCAAAGAAAACATAAACACAATACTGCCTTGGGCTTGCCCCATTTTGGGGCGCTGTGCCGTGTAAAACTTACAAACATTTATTTTGTGGGTGTTGTTTCACTTATTTGGGTTTATTTTTTGTTTCGTTTTTTTTTGTGGTTTTCATTTTGTTGGATTTAGGTATCGGTATCGATATCGCGGGGGGACCTAACCCCTCTGTATCTCTGTATTTGTTTTGGGCTTAAATGCACACAAAGCATAATATTGCATGTCAATTGGTTTAGGTTTAAGGGTTTATTTATAAACATTTAGTTTGGTTTAGTTTTTAACAAATTCTCCCGCCAGTGCGGGTCTTAATGGGCCTCTCGATCCTCGATCTCGATTGGGGTTTGCACCCCTATCGGGGATCTGCAGATCGGTTAGCCGCCGCTGGGAGTTGGTTGGTTTCGTTATCGATTCAATTTTTTCTTTCTTTTTTTTTTTTTTTGGTGTATTGTATAGCTCCATTTATATAATCAAATTTTTTCCATATAATATATATATATGTGTGTATATATATAAACAATTATATTCCTTGTGTCGCTCTCTCTCTCTCTCTCTCTCTTTCGTTATCTGCCATTCTCTATCCGCACTTTGCCATTCCGTTTATATTTATATTTCGTTTTGACCGTTTCTTGTTCTTCCGTTCATCTGCGGTTCGCTGCGGGCTCTACTTCACACACAGGATTGGAAATTAATTATCTGTTTTCTGTTTTCTGTTTCTGTCTCGATTTCTGTTTTATTCTCATTTGGGTTTTCCCTTTTCCCTCTTCACGGCTTATTATTATTACTACGCTAAGGGGGGTTTTTCATTGTTTTCTTTTCTCTTTTCTGTTTTCTTTTCTTTCCTTTTCCTTTTGCTTTTCATTTATTTGTATTACTTCGTTTTTATAATTTTTCTAAACTTCTTACATACTTTGTCTCGTCATGCGTTGTGTTATAGTTTGAGTGTGAGTGTCAGTGTCAGTGTGTGGGTGTGTATGTTTTGTGGTGTGGGTGTGGGGGGTTGCAGGATTTTCTCATGTGGCATAGAACGGGGCACACATCGGGCTGTGTTTGTATTGATAAGCTTTTATTGAAATATTCGGTTTATCCCTTTGTTTTTGCGTTACGTTAATTATTTTACTAAAAACATTTCTCGTTTGGTTTTGCTAATTATTGGGGGTTTCTGTCTTGTTTTCGATTCGATTCGATTCGGTTTTGTTTTCATTTTATACTTTATTTAAATCTTATTTTTAGCTTTAATTTATAATTTAAAGTTACTTAAACGTTTAAAATAATTATCGCTTGCATTTTTGTTTCTCCTTGTTTACTTTAAATAATTAAATTAAAAAAATAAAATATATTGTATAATGTTCTTGCTGCTGCAGCTATCTGGAGCTGTTGTTGTTGTTGTTGTTGCTGCTGTTGTTGCTGCTGTTGCTGTGGTTGGGGCCGCTGCTTTTGCTCTGGCTGTTGCTGTGGTTGTGTGGCTTTTGTGGTACATAAACATTACTATTTGTTGCTCTTCATGGTAGTGTGAGGGCATGTGTGTTTGTGTTCTTCTTGTATTTGTTGTAGGTGTAGGGTGTAGGTTGTGGGGTGTAGGGTGTAGGGTGTGGGCGTACGTGTAGGAGTGTGTGTGTTTGTGTGTGTGGGTTTGTGTGTTTAATAGTATGTCTCCTGCTCCAACCAGCCTCCGGGGTTGCGACGCAAGTAGAAGCGACGAGTCTCGTCATAGATGAAGATGGCCAGCGCAAATGGAATGGCCGGGAACCACCAGACGAGTCTGTGAGCATAGAAAATGTAGTTTTAATAAAATGGAAGTGAAAGAAGAGCAGAAGAAGGATACTCACTTCAGGGGATACATGCGCAGACCCTTCTCCATGCCGGGGCAGTACGAGAGGAACGCGGCCAGCACGGTTTCAAAAACGAGACCAAAGTTCAAAGCCCAGTTGCGCATTCCCTGGTGGAAGATGGAGTTGCGGCGCGTCTTACAGATGATCAGATCGGCCCATTGCACAACCACAATCGAGATAAAGAAGGCCGTGTGGCAGGTGTACTCCAAGGTCTTGCGGTCGCGGTAGGTCTACATTGGGTAAATATCCAGAAATAATCATAGGATCTAGTATATAATGCCGGATAGCTTACCCATTCCTGTCCGTAGGAGTCAGTTAGATCGTTGACGGCCTTCGAGTCCCACATCTTACGGATGCCAAACAGTTTCCTGGGCAAGAAGCCGTTTTCAGCCATGATGACAAAGTACACAAAGAATCCGGCAGCGGCCTGGATCATACCGATCTGTCCATAGGCCATCGAAATCAACCTAAATGAGTCAAGGGCGTGTGTGTGGGTGTGGGGGTGGGGAAAGAGATAACAGAATCGTATTAGACAACGCTCGAAGGTATGCTATCATTTCTTTTGTGTGGGGTTTGTTTTGTTCTCAGGACGCAAGACATTTCTGGTTACTGTTTTGGCTGGCGGTAAAGTACGGGGCCACGGGCTTCCGGCATCGGCCAGCGACAAGAGCGTGCAGAGACAGGGCCAGGGTTTCTGTTTTGTTTTAATGATAGAAATGAGGAAACATTTACAATGTACATTCACATGGAAGGATGAAACAAAAACCCTGTCGAGGAGCCACAGCAGCGCCCTGGTGCTGTCCGTGTTTGCTGTCAGCCTGGTGTTATTGCCACCACTTTACCTTGAAGCTCTTTTTTAAGGACTGGTTAAGCAAATGAATGTTTATCTTTTGGGGGGGTTTGAGTTTCTTTTTAGGTGTGTTAGACTTTACTTTATACAGCGTGGATTGTGTCTGAGCGAATCTCATTTGAATTTGTGGTTTCTTTTATCTGAAGAGCGCGCAAAAGCAAATTGTTCTAAGTATGTAATTGTATGCTTGGCAGAAAGCGTGCGAGAGCGCAGAATCGTTTTTAATTTTCGTTTCTTTGGTTGGGTTTTCAGTTTTCATTGGATGTGAATGTGAAAAAGCATGGTACAGTTACAGTTACAGTTAGTGTTAATTCTATGTTACGACATGCAGACACAACATTCTACAGTATACAGGATATATGTACATATGTACTTATGTAGGCAGGCATAGGTGGTACGAACATTGAAGCGTGCAGTGGGGAGGGAGGGTCTATAACTAGGATAAGCTAGGATAATGCATCTACCGGTTTGTACAGCAATCGTTTACTTACGTTTAAGGACGATTCGATTGTAATAACATAACGTAAGAACATTAACTCAAGGTTTAACTTACACTTAACATAAAACTTAAGAGCAAAAAACACGCAAGAGCTTGCCACAACAAAATGATATAGAAAATCTCCGTTGCTCTTTGTTAGTCTTGACTTTTACCTATGTATCTTCAGGACTAACTCCCTCACACATTGAGACTTACTGCGACTTGCACTTGGCACTTGGCACCAGATTTCGATATGAGATTTGAGATACGAGTATGTATACGAGTAGATATTGTATATAGTTTTGGTATATAACGAGTACGGATACGAGTACGAGTACATGTGGTGTATCTAGAACACAACGGAAGCGTTTTTGGTTTTGGTTTTCGGTTGGTTATTGGCTCGAACAAACTCATCTACAAGTAACGCACTAACTGGACTAAAAGTAACAGCAGAAGCTTCGTTTTGTGGGTCTGTTTTTCAATGATGGATATAAGATATATGTAGGTCGGTTGGTGGTTTGTTTTGTTTGTGATCGTTTTGTACTGTTTTTATGCAGGCGAGCGTTGCGTTGGGGGCGAGCGAGCGTTTTTCTTTGAACAAACTTCGCCTAAAACTCTAGAGTCTAGAAGCAGTTGTTGTACGAGTATTTCTACGATATTTATGATACTGATTATTGCTCCTAGTCACAGCTGAACACACAGACAATTATCGTGTGTCGGTGATGGTATTGTCTTGTGCTGGGAACACACAACAAAGGATTCGAGGACACATACATACATCAATATTCAATTTTGAATCAAACAAAAGAAGACAAATATACGAGTATGTATTTAGAATTTGAAGGATAGAACACAATAGATAACTTAATGATTTTATGTTTTATAGAAAGAGAATTTCATTCCACATTGAGAGATCCAGAACGGAACAGAAAATCATAAGGAGAAATATATGTATTTCAATCGCACAGGAAACACGAAAACATAAAAACCATAGAGAGAACAGTTGATTGTTTTGGAATTTTAGTCTCTGTATGTATCTGTGTGTGTGTGAGTGTGTGTTTTGGAATTGGAACAGGAAACAGGAAACAAAGAAAAACGCAGGAACATCAACGCATCAGCAAACGAACAAACAGTCACTCATGAATTTTAGAATTTAGCATTCGATTAAGGAATTGATTGATTGATCGATCGATTGATTGATTGTTTGTTGGCCAAAAGGACGATGCAAAAGAAACGCGACGACCACAACACATCAAACAAAGTTCAAATCGTTTTGAAAGTAAAAGTTGGATGGTTGCATGTTTGTTCATTTTCTAGTAGTTTCTTAACTAATCAACTAAAAGATTGGATGTTTAACACTTGGATATTGTTTGGTTTTTGGTTTTGTTTTGGTTTTGTTTTTGTTTTTTTTTTTTGGATTAAACCTTAGCTTTAAGTTTGTCCTGACCTGCGGTTGACCAAGTTGTCGCGATACGGATCTCTCGGCTGACGCTTCATAATATCGCTCTCGGCTTGCTCGTAAGCGAGTGAAATGGCCGGAATCTTTGCGTTATATGGCAATAATGGTTATATCGATATTTTCAGTTGGTTTTTGTGCAAGTTTGTTAGTTGTTTTGTTTGGATAATCAAAAGAAAGACATAACAAGAGTTGAAAGAATGGTGGGGGGAAATACAAAAGGAAAATCTGATTAAGTTTACGAGTAATTAGTATATATAAGTAGGTATATTCATATAAAGGATTTATATAAATATATGTTATGCTTGCGGGCGAATAGTAAATACTTGTTCTTTAAAAGCTAAGTAATAATCGCTAGGATAGTTCGTTAGATATAGACAGGACAGGAGGAGAGCTTGGGAGAGAGACAGTGTCAAGTTGTACCATCACAGGGGATCGGATCTTTGTTCCTTGTGTTTGTTTTTGTTTGTTTTTGGTTTTGGTTTTCATTTTGTTTTTAGCTCCTGCGTACTTACGAAGCTAAAACTAGGGCTAGGTTTGGGGGCAGAAAGTTCAGTTAGCACCCAAGTAACAGTAAAAATGGGGTTGGGTTCGTTAATTATTAAAACAGGTACGAGTAGAATGGTAGATATAAGGGTGTATAAAATGGCTTATAGCTTAACTTGCGCTAAATCGTTATAAATGTAGATAGATATTTGTTTAGGACTAGCAAACAGTTAGCGCCTTGTTTAGATTTTAGTTTGAATTTGAATTGGATTCGAGTTTGATTTTGGTGTGGGTGAATGTCTTTAAACTACAACTCAAAAGAACTGGATTCAATGAGATTGAGACTGATATGGATAGATAGTTAGAGGTAGAGACATAGACATAGGGGCAAACTCTGGCTGATTGGTTGACTGATAGAATGTGGTACTTGATGAGTCGATAGTAGGATTGGGAGTAGAAGTTCCAGGTGATGTGATGTCTGTCTAACGATAATAGTATTTGTATTTGTAGTTTAGCATAAGTAGAAACATACATAAGAATGATATTAAGATATAGAGTCTCTAAGATAATATTAGGCCTGTTCTAGCATCGAGATTATTTACTATGTAAATGCAGATGGTAGAGAGTCCGAGACGGAGATGGTGGCAATCTATCTATCTATTGTACGAGTATACGTTTATGGCGTAGAGACTTGGCGAATGGAGAGACCGACCGACTGGCTTCGGCTGGCTTCCCTGGGGAACAGCGTCACTTACCTTCGAACCGCAAAAACCAAAAGACTTTCAAATAAAACTTTGAAACGAACGTAAATCGGGGGATACAAATCAAAAGATACAATCGAATAAAGATACGTGTACGATTATGCAGTTATCAAAAAACAAAGAAATCAAAGGGCATACGTAAGACGTTTGGCACCGATATGTCATATATGTATCAAAGCGTCATAGGATCAAAAAATAGAGACAAAAGAGTGTGATAAAGATAGAGAGAGAGAGAGAGATGACCAAAAGAAAGCGGTAGAGAGCGCAGAGAGGCAAAACGAGAGAGGCTCCACGAAAGGAGAGCTCGGGAGCCGGAGCATTCATTCGTTTCCCTTATCTCGGAGTGAATATGTTCTAGGATCTATTTGGATATGCAGTTTGGGGTGCAAAAATTTCACTTTTCTAATATCCGAAAAAATCGATTTTCCTCGTGTCCAAAAATTTGTTATGAAGTTTCGAAAAAAAATCAATCGATATCAATACTTGGCTAGGTTGTGGCTATAGATTATATTATTATCAGCTTATATAAATGGCATATATTGCATAATGGCAAGTAAAAACGAAAGATAATGTAGAGTAAAAAACAAAAGCCAAAAAGATACAATTTGAGAAAAAGATTCGTTGGACCTAGGAGCCCAGAGACTTGAGAATCCGCACTGAAGAACAGATGGCTTCGACTCAGATACAAGATGATATTTGAACATAAAGAAAACATCACTAAACGATTTGTAATATAGTAGATATACATATAGGTATGTACTTGTTAAACTATCCGAAAAACTAGAGAAACGAATAGTAAGTCAAATAAGGGAACATTGAACAGATAGTAAAACGGAAACTACGAAATGAGCTCGGAAATCAAACTTTGAAAAATATATAAAATCATGGAGAAAACACTTTGGAGAACTTTCGAAATAATCAACATTCAACCAAGGAGAGAGAAATGATTACTTAAGCTATTTTGAAATTATTTCGAGTTAGTATATAGAGCGTTATATATAGAGAGAGAGAGTTAGAGAGATAGCGAGATATATTGTACGAGTATATAGAGAGAAAGAGATTAAAATGATTTGAATTATCTTGACTTTGTTTTATTTTGGTAGAAGAGAAAGCGTACTTGATCTTAGGATCATAAATGAATTATTCAAATTGCTTTTCATTTCGGTGACATAAAGGGGGATAGGAATTTTCTTGGTGGTTGGTTTGCAGAAGAGGCAAATTCTTTGCATTTGCTATCGGATTTTGTGTCTTTGAGTTTGATACGAAAATCGATTCTTGCTGTTTCTTGATTTTTGCTTGGTTGTTGATTTGGTTGGTTGATTGTTCTGGTTGTACGATTTGTTGTATTTGATTTGATTTGATTTGTTGAGCAGCAGAAGGATAAACGTTACCTTTCGTTGACCAGCTTATCGCAAAATGGATTCCTGGGCTGGCGTTTCATAATATCGGATTCAGCCGTCTCATAGGCTAGGGAAATGGCTGGCACCTAAACGTGCGAACGATCGTAGTAGGGTTGTTCGATTGTTGGGTGGAGTTTGGTAGTTTGGTAGTTGGTGGTGGTACGAGTGGAAGTGGAAATAAATAAATTGAAATTATATACGATAAATTATGGCAACATAAACTCTTTCTCAATGTTTCATCATCTTTAACTCTGAAAGATCCTGGAGTCAAAAATCGATTGCTGCTACAAAAGCTCTTTCGCTGTGGGGCTGAGGGAAGGACGGGACTACCTCTGGTTAGAGTTCTGGTAGTTCTGTTAGATATATCTTACAGGCTATATTATATACATATGTATGTAGTTTAAGGACTTAAGATCTAACTTAAAATGCACAGAGACTTAAGAAGGGGGAATGCTTGGAGTGAGGCGGAGGGCGGAGGGATAACGTAATGCAATGGAAATTCTTGAGATCAAAATGAAAGAACAAAATAATATATTTAAATCCATTTTGGGTGGAAGAAGTGTGACGACTATTTGCTACGATTTGTGTGCAATTTTGATATTCACTTTTTGCCAAAAATGAAAAATATTAAACAGAAAAATAAACGCAAAATTTCATAACAAATGCCAATCAACTTGGTCTAATGGTGGGAATTCTGTATCGCTGTTACACAACAAAAAAAAAAAACAATAATCGAGAACTGTGTGAACGGATTTATCGGTGAGAGATATTTAACGAAATACGAGAACGACGCACACCAATTAACATTTAGAGCGTTTTTAGAGTACGAGTACATAGGCAGATGGTTTTCGGCTGAGTGTGGTTGTTGGATCGGTACTGGAATTGTACATGTACGAAATAATTTATATATATGTATGTATATATACGAGTATATAGTATAGTATATGTATAACTTCTTGAAAGAAACTTAGAATTGGATGACTGGATTGAATTGGATTGGTCTGGAAATGTACAGAACAGTGGGGAGCAGAATGTGTGGCATGAATGTACGCACGAGTATGTATAGATAGAGATGCGAGGAATGCTTCGATGCTTTCGAGTTTATGCTACACAGAATGAACGAATGAACGTTATGGTTGGGTGGGGGCGATCGATGGTAAACGATAATCTTAAGAGTAAATTGGGTATTAGTAAACCATAAACCATAAAACGTGTTAACTGCTTTGTTAGTTAGTGGTTTTTGCGCTGCTTTTTTTTCGTTAAGGCCAAAGGACTTATGCTAGTTACATACAATCCAGCCACAGTTGTATTTGTATTTGTGAGACATACATATGCTATAGTTATATGGTTAATCTCTTGCTGTTTGGTATATTATTCGCTGTTTTCTTGTCTTTTCATTTCATTTCATTTAGTCATGGAGATTAGTTTTAATTGTGAGTGTGTGTAGGCGTGTGTGTGTGTGTGTAGTAGTAGTGTGGGGTAGAAATTGACTTGATTGGCACCTTGAGTTCACTAATTTATCGTTGAAGGGGTCACGGGGAGGACGCTTCATAATGTCGGCTTCGGCATGTTCGTAGGCCAATGAAATGGCTGGCACCTAAGTATTGGCAGATATTATGGCAGGTTGGTAACATTAGCAACGGTTTACATAATTTTCATAAATGTTCGTTTCGTTCAAGCTCTTCCAAATTTGAATGAAAGAGATACATTGCATATACATAGATACATAGACAGGAGGCTGTGGGCTGTAGGCATTGAGCAAATATTAAATGTAGAAAGGTCTAAAAGAGCACTTAAACTACTTCATAGCCTAGCATTTGTCACTGGTACTGGCACTGGCACGGGCTTCGGGTCTGGATGGTGGTACTCTCAACGAGGATTATGTACCTCTCATTGACCAGATTGTCGACGTCCGGATTGCGTGGACGACGCTTCATGATGTCCGCCTCGGGTCCCTCGTAGGCCAGCGATATGGCTGGTATCTGCTCGCCAGTGCGGATCGGATCGGATCGTGGGTTAAACAAGACACTAGTTCTTAACAATTACAGGGGGACATACGGATCGGTTGGATGGATGGATGGGTACAACTTTTACATTTCAATTTCAATCGAACTGACTTAATCGCAAGGTTAAAATTAACTTTAGTTAGACTTGAACTGGTAGAGGGAGGATCTTTGATGGTTGCATCACAGGTGCGATCCCAGGTGGAAGAACTTACCATGTCAGTTCCCAGATCGATGCAGAGAATGGTGACGGTACCCAGTGGCAGTGGTATGTCGCAGAGGATGAAGGCCAGGAAGGGTGAGATTTCGGGAATGTTGGAGGTCAGGGTATAGGCAATCGATTTCTTCAGGTTATCGAAGATCAAACGACCCTCCTCAACGCCAGTCACAATGGAGGCAAAGTTATCGTCCAGCAGGATCATGTCGGCAGCCTGAAAAATCATTCATGATCAGTATATCAGATCTATCTCTAGGTATATGTGTATATTCTCACCTGTTTGGATACATCAGAGCCAGCAATACCCATGGCAACACCAATATCAGCCTTCTTCAGGGCTGGGGAATCGTTGACACCATCACCAGTCACGGCCACAATGGCTCCCATGCGCTGGCAACCCTCGACAATGATCAGCTTCTGCTGGGGCGAGGTACGGGCAAACACGATCTCGGTGTGGTAGCGCAGAATCTCATCCAATTGGTCGCTGGACACATCACGCAGCTCGGCGCCATGGACAACGGCGGCCTTGGCCTCGCGGGGGTTCACCTCGGAAATGGGGATGTTCAGGCGCTGGGCAATATCCTCGACGGTCTCGTTGCCCTCGGAGATGATGCCGACGGACTTGGCAATGGCCTTGGCAGTGATCGGGTGATCGCCAGTGACCATGATGACCTTGATACCAGCGGAGCGGCACTTGGCCACGGCATCGGGTACAGCGGCACGTGGGGGATCAATCATGGACATTAGGCCGACGAAACGCAGATTGTCGATGGGGAAGTTGATGTCGTCGGTGTTGAACTTGAACCCGGAGGGATACTTATCGGATGGCAGCATGAAATCGCAGAATCCAAGCACACGCTCGCCCAGTCCTCCGAGCTCCATGTAGGCATTGTTGAACGCCTCCTTCATCTCCTCGTCCAGCACCTTCTCCTTGCCGTTGATGAAGATCGTTGAGCAACGCTCCAGGATCCGTTCGGGGGCACCCTTCATCACGAGCAGGTAACGGGGATCGTTGGGGTCCTCGTTTTCGTGAATGGACACCTGGTACTTGTTGGTCGAATTGAATGGCACCTCGGCAATCTTCTTGTTGCGCTTGCGGATGTTCATGACATCGCCCAGGGCAAGCTCCATGCACTTGAGCAGAGCAGCCTCTGAGGCATCGCCGCTAACCTCCTTCTTGAGGATGGGCACACCGTCCTGACCTCCCTTGAACTCGGCCCGATTACAGAGAGTGGCAATGCGAGAGAGCGCCTTGAATCCAGGGCTAGTTCTATCGTATTGGACACCCGACTGATCTTCAGTGGTATCGGCCTCAATGATCTGATTGTCGAACCACATATGGGCGACCGTCATCCGGTTCTGGGTGAGGGTTCCGGTCTTATCGGAGCAAATGGTCGATGTGGAGCCCAGGGTTTCGACGGCCTCCAAGTTCTTCACCAGGCAATTCTTCGATGCCATGCGCTTGGCGGTGAGGGTCAGGCAGACAGTGACGGTGGCCAGCAGGCCTTCAGGTACGTTGGCCACAATAATACCGATCAGGAAGATGACAGCGTCCAGCCAGTGGTAGCCCAGAATGAAGGCAATCACGAAGAAGGTGACGCCCAGGAACACAGCAACGCCGGTGATCAAATGAATGAAATGGTGGATTTCCTTGGCAATGGGGGTCTCGCCGGTATCCAGGCCAGAGGCCAGGCCAGCAATACGGCCCATGACGGTGTGGTCGCCACAGCTGATGACCACACCCTTGGCAGTGCCCTCGACGGCGTTGGTTGAGAAGAAGGCCAGATTTTTGGTCTCCAGCGGATTCTCGTGGGTGAACTCGGCGTTACGCGACTGCGGCTCCGACTCGCCGGTCAGCGAGGAGTTGTCCACCTTGAAGGTTCGCGCCTCAATGATGCGAATGTCGGCGGGGATGCGGTCACCGAACTTTACCTCGACCACATCGCCCAGCACGAGATCCTCGGCGCGCAGCGTCAGTTTCTCGCCCTCGCGGATGACAGTGGCAAATTGGGGCACCATGTTCTTGAACGATTCCATGATCTTTGAACTTTTCGATTCCTAAAATGGTTCAGAAAACGTTAAGTTTTGATCGCAATGGTTTAGTGGGAGGGGATGGGGCTGGAGATGGGGTAGGATCGGGCCACCGATAGTTTTCTTACCTGATAGTATGAGAAAATGCCCGTCACAATGACGACAGCGGAAAGTACAATACCCAGATACAAATTATCATCGGCCGGCTCCTCGCTGGTGCTGGCCTGGATAGAGTAGGCCACAAAGCAGAGAATAGCACCGATCCACAGCAGCATGGCGAAGCCACCGAACAGATTCTTACAGAATTTCACCCATTCGGGTGTCTGCTTGGGTGGCGTAAGTGCATTGGGACCATCACGCTCCAGATTCTCCTTGGCTTTGGCATGACTTAGACCCTAAATCAGAATGGAATAGTAAGGAATGAGGATTGATCATGGTATGTACATTCATGGGGCAGAACTTACATTTTCGGGATGTGTCTGAAAGCGCTGATACATCTCCTCAGGAGAGATCTTATGATGGTCGATGTCCAACTCCTGTTTGAGATCATCTAAATTCTCCTTCTTGGCTGCTTTGGTCGGCATCTTGCGTTTTGACTAAGGAAACGCGACAAAGGAAATATATTAATATAAGGAAAACTCTACACTCCAGAGCAGCGAAAGACCCAGAAAAGCCACAACACAAAATTCGATTTACTTCATGCCCATAGACGGGTTTTCTTTTAGGCGTAGGAGAGTGTTCTTAGACCGTATTGTTAGACCGTTAGACCAGAGAAAGTTAGAGACAAGAGTGGGTTGGGGGGGATTAGCAGCCACCTACTTACCCAAGAGAATTACCAATTATTGTATTTAGTTCCTATGTAACCTGCAGTAAGTATTGCATTGGATTTTTAAGTCTGAGGATGATTGTTATGGGGCGACGAGGAGCGTGAGAATATTCAGAATAGCTCTAGTAATCTGAGGCATGCGAAACGCTCCCTCCTCTCCCGGCTATGCATTTGAATGCCAAGAGCACGTAAAACAAATCGAATTGCAATAAAAAATAAGCAAAAAAAAAACAATAAAAACAAACAAACAAATGACATACGTTCCAAATACAAAAGAAATGAAAACTGAATGAAAATTTCGTTTTTTTCCCTGATATATGTACATATGTATGTATGTTTATTGCAGTATTTACTATGCACTGACCTCGGAAGTCATTCGAAAAAATAAAAAATAAAATAGATTTTCAATATATATTACACATATATATATTATTCACATATATATATAGACGGTAGGTAGGAGCAGCTGTCTAGTGTCTGGCATTCTATCTTTAACATTTGTCTATAAGTATTCTGCTCTATTGGGGAGCACGCGCAATGCTTTTTGGGGCTGCTCTGACGTCATTGTTGAGGCCGCCTGCAGAAATGGCCAAAACAATTGAACGAATACTAGAGTACAGCATAGCATATACTTCCAGGCCAGAAAGATGTATCTGAGATCTCTTCTTCTGCGGCTTCTGGCTCGAAATAGTGGGATCGAATCATATCGAATTGGAAAACAAAATATGAAATTGCCATCATTATGACATTATTATTGGCCATGGTAATACACATACAGCTTACGGCCCATAGAGAATACAGAGATACATTCGGGGGTATTTATAGTTCTGTAAGCATTTCGATGATTTCTTTTAAATGTCATACGCTCGCGGCGGCGACTCGCGGTGTCTCTCTTAGGCCGTGTAAATGCCATTGGAATCATGCCCAAATATAAATTAATAATAAATGCATTTATAGACGGAATGGTTCGTTGGGGGGGTAAATCAATGGGCGGCGAACGGGTGGTGTGGTTAGTATAATGAAAAGTATAGAAAGTGAAAAAGGAAAAAGAAAAACATTTACATATAAGTATGTATATATGTATAGTGCGGAGTGAGTGAGTGAGTGAATGGTTGTGAGTGTTCGTGTGAGTGTGAAAGAAAATTCGATTCGAAAATTACCTTGTAGTGACCATCGGCTGTGCGATTGTCGTCATCGGTCGCAATAACCGTGGCGACTCGATAAGAGTCCGCTCTCCCATGCTACGCGCATCGAAGGTTTTTTATGTTTCGGGTGGTGCGGTGGTGGTGGGTCAATTGGTTGTTTGGTTTTGGGTGGTGTTGGTTTGTTTTTTGATTGATGATGTCGATGATGGGCGAACAAACAAACGTATATATAAACGGGGATAAAAAATATAAATCAAAAACAGGAACAAAACGAAAAGCGAGCACAAAACAATGCATAGACATAGTTACAATATAAAATACTTATGTATACAAATAACTAACAATAAATGAGTGTATATGTACGTATGTATGTTTATTTAATAAATATTCAAATGATTAGACTTTAAGCTTATACTAATCTTTGGGGTGTGTATTTTTCTAGACTGTCTGGAGAGATGGGGATGGGGTTGTGGTTTGTGTGGGTTTTCCTGTGGCCTAGCAACACGCGTTTTGTTTGTTAAATGATTCAGCGCAAAAACAAATCATTTACTCGGGGTCACAAGCCAAAGGACAATGAATCATGTGTTAAACATAGTCTTGGGGCGCTTTGGGCGCCACTAGAGAGATGGCTGAGATGTGGGTGGGTGGGCTTCCAGCCAATGGGCCGCCAAAATTCGCCGCGGCCTTATCTGCAGTGCGTGTGACTCACTTTGCAAAAGCAAACAAAATGCGGGTAAAGAGCGAACCCGTCGTCAGCACAAAAAACAACACACACAAAAAAAGAGAGAGATATGCAATATAAATACAAGTACAGAGAGAGAGAGGGAGAGACGCGGAGAGAGAGAGCGTGCACGGCAGTGGAATCAAACAGAAAATCAAATTAATTAAAAATACAAATGTATCTACATACATGTATGTATCTATATGTGTGTTTGTATGTATCTGCTCTGTGCAAACATGCTCTGGTGAAGGAGAACGCAAACCTGTCGCGCTCACATGGACGCGACGCCGTCGCTGATGACGCTCAACGGCCAATGGTCGACGGACAGACAGGCGGACGGACGGACGGACATTCTGGGCAGACAACTTTCGGGTAGAAGCATTCGTAAATCGTACGCTTTGTTTGGCATTTCGTGATTTATATACTTTATTTTTTAATTTTATTATTTTATGACGGGGTTTCGTACGCATGAAATAAATCTAGAACTTTATGCGAGGTTTACCCTCTTTTCTCTTCTCTTTTTCCGCTTTGGCTTACGCACTTTTTACCACACAAATTAGTCGTACAACTATCGATCCTATCTGATCTGCCGCCTTCACGGCGTTGGCTTTCTCGCTGGTTATCTCCCGTAGAGCGGGTGCTCACTCGTTATCTTTTTTCTTGCTTCACACAAACGCTAGACAGTCTGAGGCGTTGATTAATTTGATAAGGAGAGGAGAGCAAAAGAATTGCAAAGATTAGTTAGAGTGCGGCTTAAAGTAACTTACAGGGCGGGGCGTTGCTTACGGGCTAAATCTATTTGCAAAAACAATTGTTAACATAGTGACAGCAGAAGGGTGGGTTCGGGCATTCGGGATTCTCCCACAATGGCGATAATTTCGGTTTTCCTATACAAATTAATTCAAGTTAATCGCGCTTGTTCACGGTTCAATTGATCCCAGACAATTGGTTCACCAAATTGCTGACAAAACGCAGCATGTGAACCTGTAGTGTACTGTGGTCGACTGGCAATTAGACTGGCGTCCAGGATGGGATACATATGTACATAGATACGGATCGAGGCGATATATACAACGATATACATACATATAAATCAGAATGCGACAATGGCAAAGGCAAAGGCTTACATAAGCGAACGAACGGCAAACGTCGAGCAGGCAGCGTACATTGCCAATTAGGCGAATAGATACAAATGTATCTGTGGCTGCGCTCCAGCTATTCATACAGCCATTTCCCATTCTCCCCCGTTCCATGTTCCCCTTTCCCCGTTCCCCATCCAACCATTTTGCTGAACAGTTTGCGCACATTTTGCCGCAAACCATTTGGCATTTGAACTTGAATATCAATTTACAACAAACAGACATCGCATCAGCCGGTAGACGGCGACGGAGACGGGCCCCGCCGGGTGCTAGAGTGCTAGACTGCTGTGCCTAGAGGAAGAGACACACACAGAAATATAGAGACAGAATTGACACGCTAATTGTTCAATCAATGCAAAAGTATCTCTGAGGAACGTGTAAACTCGCGGGCGTAACCGAAAATGAACAAATTAAGCCGCAATCAAAGCGGTGATGTGGGGTGTGGGGTGGTGTGGGGAGGGGTACAACACATCAATTGTCAGAACACACACTCGCCGAGGGTGCATACGGTTACGGTCGGAGGTGAGTGTAAGATTTGGTTTGAACCAGTTCTGAAACCAGTATGAACCGGCCTAACTCTCAATCTCACACACACAAGCATATGTGGAGAGAGAGAGAGAGAGATGCTGAACAGGTGTAATGGGAGGAGAGAGAGAGAGCATTCTGTCGACCATCTCGGAAACACAATATTAACTTATTAATATGCATTCGCGATCGCTGGAGTGCGGAGTCCCCGAAAAACCCCCCACTGCAGGCCCTGAAACCAGTTTTCGTGCCTGATAACAGATCATGTCGAGACACGTTCTTTCTTTCTCCCCCCGTAGGGTATCTTTGGGTTGCATTTACACGGGAATTCGACTTGTTTTTCAGGAGCCAGCTTCAGAGAACTCGCTAGACTCGCTAATGATCTCTCCAGCTTTAAACATTATTAACGATTTGATGCTAATTGTTTGCTTATTATTTCTTTGTTTGCATGTTTTTGCATGCTCCGTTTACCCAGCCCCAAACTGGATTTCCCTCATTTTATGGCAGAGTTCGTTATCAGAAGTACATCTGCCGCCTGCCGATGCTGCCTGCTGCGGGCAGAGACTGAGCACAGACAAGAGCAAGAGCCCCAAGGGCAGAAGTACTTCTACTCGAGAAGTCAGTCGAGTTATGCAATTGACTTTGACTTTCTTCCACACTTAATGGATAAGCTAAAAATGTATAATATTACACACAAATGTTACACATATACAAATATTATAAGATTATCGCAATTATTCATGCTTGGGCGGCATTCCGAGCAAAAATATATGTACTATGTATGTATGTAAATGATGGAAATAAATAAAATACGTAAATAAGTTGGAAATTTGTTTTTAGAGCTTGTCACTGCCCAGTACCCACCTGACCACTCATAATGGTTTTACTGCTGCGGTTTTTCTTGTTAAAAACTTATTAACAGAGAACAGAGAGACGAGACGGAGAGACGGAGACAACAGAAAACGAAAACGATACAACGATTCAAACTTAACAAACTGAACGAATAACAATTGTAAAAAAAAACAAACTAAAAATAAAAACAATTCAAATCAACTGCAATGAGAAAAAGCAAAAAGAAAATATGGAGAAATGAAAAGTGGTATAATGATTTACGCTTATGCAACAATCGACAGGAGCGACTCTGCAGGGACACGCAGCCACTGGAAGGGCTGAATGGAGCCGAGCCAGCAGCAGCGCAGCAGCAGCACTAGCAGAGCCACTGGAAAGATGGAGTCATGGGAAAGTCATGCCAGTGCTAGTGCCAGTGCCAGTGGCAGTGGAAGGTGGTAGGTGGAAGTGTGGAAATGCAGGCGGGCTGGAAACTGCAGCCAACAGCAGGATGCGAAATAACGGCACATGGCAAAAGCACACAGTCAGTCAAGAGAGAGAGAGGCCAGCGAGAGAGAGAGAGAGAGAGACTCTAAGGGACATCGAATTCGAATTTCGAAAATGAGCGGGAGCTTAACTATAAACAGCTCTGCGAGAGAAGAGAAACCGTTAGGAAACGCGAGCGAGGGAAATGTCAAAAAGAAAAATTCTCATGCTCATACTCGTACTCGGACTTTTCCAAGATTTTTCTCCCCTCTGCTATACACGAAGACTCTCCGATTTTGCCTCTTCTGCTCATTTCTGTGTTGTTCGTTTTTGTGCTACGTTTTGCAATCGTTTTTATTCTTCTGCTGGCATCGCAGAATTATGAAATATCCAACAGCGGGGAGTCCTCGTCAGTCCCCCTGATTTCGGCCCCCCTCTGCCCCCTCCCCGTCGCAATCTTGTCCCACCCACAGCTAAAGCTATTGCTATTGCTATGGCTATTGCTATCCCCTCTTTATGGATGGTCTTCGCTCATGTGGGGTGGCCAGGAAATTACTGCTATTCCAAAATGTAAATCGCGACAATTGAATCTAAACGATTTCATTGCCACAAAAAAAGTACGTCAGTGGCACAATGGGAACGGGAACGAACGAACGAACGGACAGATGGAAAACGGACAGACGGACAGGGCAGGACGGACATGCGTTCCGTTGCTCTGCCATGAACGCAAAATTGAATGCCAAATCGAAATGTACGAGACACAAAAAAACAGATTTCTGCAGACACAGAAATCTTTTTGGGGAGGAAGCATAGTTTACCCATACACACCCAAACACACACACACACACAGTATCCAATATTAATGGCACACACACACTCACACTCACTCACAACACACACACTATCGGACTTTTGTCAAATTTGCGAAAAATGCATTTTCACTTCTTTCATTTTCCCCATTTCATTTTAGAAAATCTTTCTGCCTTTCCGTTATGGGTGGCGGGGTGGGGGATCTTTTCTTCTCTCTTTTTCTCTCTCGAGGGGCCCTCTCCGAGTGCGGGTCGGGGGCGAGTCGGGAGGTCGCGGGTCGGTTTGAAATGTCTATATCCATTACGGCCTGGCATGAAGTTTTGGAAAATCGATTCGGTACAAGGACGTTGTCGCTTACTCTGAGGGTGGTCGCTGCTGCAGTTGTAAAAAACCTTATAAAGATACCAGGCTAAGGGGGGAGGGCCTGGTGTCTTGGGGTTTTCAATTTGTCTACCTTTTACACACGTCGGGGGGCTATTACACAATTTCTGCGCTTCTGCGTTGCCGTACTCGAAGGCGGATTCTGTTGGGGGGTTTTCGCAGAAAAACTACCCCGTTAGCAGTATTGGAACTTGTTTTGCACTTGATACGTTTCGCTCTTCGATTTAAACAATAAATGATCACACGCGTTGCTATTTATTTTTTATCGGACTCAGGAACGGGACTCGTTAAGCCGCAGGGCAGCAGCTTAAGAGCTTGCGTTTTGCTTTTGCTATCCTGATTTTCCACTGTCCGTGTGCTTCCTCTTGCTCGACCCAATCGATGCACAGTTATTGTGTAAGCAGCACACCAGCGCAACCAACGCAGGCGGCGGCGGGGCGGGGCGGGAGCGGAGAAGAGCTGTACTAGTACTAGCACACTGGCTGTACCACCGACAAAGACGAGAGCTCAGAGCACTGCTACAGTTAGACCGACCTTCCCAGTTCGGTAACGACGTTCGACTGTAAATTTTCAGCGTGCCGCGAGTGGTTAAGCTTTTCGTTCGTAGAACATTCTATCGTCGACGCTGCGGCGTCGTCGTCGTCGTCGTCGGCGTTTTCGGAAGCTTTCGCCCGTCAGATGTGTAGCGCTCACTCTCTCTCGCTGGCTCACCCACTCTCTCGCTTTCCCTTGCGTTCCCGCAACCACTCTCTTCCACGAGGGCCACCTAATCTGCTCCACGCTCACAGCGTGCGAAAAGTGCACACACTGTGTGTAGCGGCATTAGTGGAGCTTTCGAACTCTCAGTGAGCCAGCAAGCCCGAATATATGGCAGTGTGACAAGTGAGGCAGGGCAGCGCAGCACACAGGCACACCACAGGCACTCAGCCCACAGCCCACAGTGGGACGAGAACTTCGAAACTGGAGCAGCGCTGAGCTGAGCCCTCATCGAGAGAGAGAGCGAGAGAGAGGGCGAAAGAGAGAGACATCTCTTAGGGGTTGTGCGCAGACAGACCCGTAGCTCTGGCACTGCACGGGAATGTGTGTCAGATATCTGCCTCGTACATAAATTGTATAACGAAAACAAAGCGTCTGATAAAAGGGCGAACCAACTTTGGCATTTTTTCGGTATTACGACTATCTGCTCTGCCAAAAACACACAGAACAGCCGCCTGCCTGCCAGCCGTGCCTGTCCTCCCGCCCGCCTATTCTTGCCTGTTTTAATCGCTTATCGAGCCCTTGAATGACGTCACTTTAAGCTCAGAGGGCGATGAGAGTGATGTCAATTATTCACATCCAAGTCGGTTAGACGAGGGACAGCCGTCACAGGCCCATCAAAGTCACAAGAAACCCAAACCCAAACCTCCCCCCAAGCAGTAAATCAAAAATGTAACTATCGGCATCCTCGCTTTTGTAGGACAACCAGTTACGTTACGAATGAATGTACATATATACTGACTGTATAATATCTATTCTCGTATTGTATGGATATACGCAAATATATACATATGCATTTGTGTTTGTAAGTATCTCGAGTTTCAACAGAAAATGTGCGCTCGGTCACAAGGGAGGGGCGGGCAAAACGACATCAGCAGAGCTTAAGGACACTTTCAATATCCATTCGGAGAAGTCCTCGAGTCTATTTTGGGGTGCTCGTAAGTCAGGTTTAATTACATGAACCACTCACTGGCTAAAACACACACACACACAGACACATAGGCATATTATACAAATGTGGTGGTCGGTCAGTGAGTAACACGAAACGCCAACGGAAAATCAATAGAAAAACATCGGGCGAGCAAAAGCAGCGGAAAAGTTTGTGTCTCTGGCATTTGGAGCAGACACTCGCTAAGGGTAGGGGGTGGCAACTAAGTGAGGGTGAGGCAACTGCTCGTATTACCCCGTCACTGGATCAATAGTAGTGGCAAAAACCAGTTCCCAGATTGAAATTGTGCACGTCCCATCTACTAATCTAATCGCATCTAATATCCCGACAAACTCCGACTTTATTTGTGGGTCATCAACTTTGCTTAGCCTGCCTGCGTGTCCGCCCCTTTTAGCCAAAGACACACATAAACCAAACGGAGAGCGGCGACCCTCACTCTGCAATAATATAGAATTATGTAACGACACGGCACCACCAAAAAAAAAACCACTTGGCAACCAGAACAAAAGTGGATAGCGGTCAAAATGGGAATATATGTATATGTATCTTCAGATATATATTCTCAGATATGAATATCCCCCTCTCGTATATACTTTCCAGAGTAGTATCCGCGATTGACTGCTTATGTAAAAGTGATTGCAAATGTCATAGAAACCAGCGTCAGAGTGAATTGTTTCACCTGACAAATGGTCAACTGACAAGAACCGACTCCCCTCCCTATCGGGCATTAGCCGCCATTCGATATGTGTCACTTTAACGTATCCAGACGGCGCCCTATATCGCAGTCATTGGACATCGATCAGTCCACATCTACACCTGGCGGCTACAGCTGGGGGAACAGCTCAATTTGAGGAGTTTGAATGCCGGACACGCCTCCGGCACGTGTCGGACACTCCCTAACGAGTATACGTATTGTGCGGCATATTTGAAAAATCGATATGCTATCAAAAGGTTATGTATATCTCTCTCTCTCGCCCTCTCCTTCTATCTGTGTAAAGGCAATTATGACTTTTAGTCAAAATCAATACGCAGAGCCAATCCATGATGATTTTAATAATTTGAGTGGTGTCAAAGTCAACAAAAGGTAAAGTCGGGGCGGTGCCCCCCCCCTCGTATGCTTCCATCGAACGAGATGAATCTGAACACGTTTTCCACCCGCTGGTTTTTTGGGTGCACTTGCATTTGGAAATGTCTGGAGATGGCTGTGGTGTTACATCGTGCACTTCCCTTTGGCAACAAGCAGCGAAAACTTTGGCCAACACGCTAATTGCCAATTGACGGGTGCAATACTGCAAAAAGTAGGAGGAGGAGGAGGAATGATGCTCTTTTGTGTTGCATAATGTCGGCGCTCATGACCTGGCCCTGGGCAAAATCAGAGGCTGCACTCCGGGCAGCAGCATAATCACGAGCTGACAGCGGAGCTGTCTGTTGTACTTGAGCATTGATTAAAATGTGTGTGTGGGGACCCTCGTCCTCCGCGTTGACCCCTGCGGCTTCTGGGCTGTTAAGAGAAGTCTCATTATATTGCTCATACGACAGACACTTGTCACGATTCTGTGCGGCTCTTTGGGTTTCCTTTGGGAATTATTGCTCTTCGAGCTGAGCTTTCCCAAAGTAAGATCATAATTCTGGCAATCGTATAAACACACACACACACACACACACACACACATACAGTACGAGTGCGAGTCCCGGTTCTAGTTAGTCTATGATGCCATTCGAGTGGACGGGACGGACATGCAATAATTTGCTCGCCTGACGCTTGTCGTCGCTCCTCGTAGGCGTTTTATGACAATAGATTTACGAGCATACATAGCTCGCCTAATTTACGCCCATTCCCCATTGTAAAGAAGCGACCATCTATCCAGCTATCCAGCCATCCATCCCGTAGTTAAAAAAGATGAGAAAAAAAAATGAACCTTAGACGGCAACGGCGACAACGACAACGGCGAAGGAAAGTCACTGGCATCTCTCGGGGCATACACACAGCATTGAATGAAATGCCCCGGAAAAAACCAATTGTTATTCCACGTTTAATTTAGTAGAGCTGTGGAAAGCATAAGCCTCACGGACGGCTACTCGTAGAACAGCAGCTGACTAGACTGGACTGGACTGGACGGGGCTGGGCTGAGTTGGGATGGGCTGCATCATTGTGGGCGGTTAGGTAGGTCTTGGTTTCATCTCATCTCATCTCATGGCAGCGCATCTCTCGGATACAGATACTCGTACTCGTAGAGAAACAGAAACAGAAACAGTGACAGAGGCAGAGGCGCTTGGCTTTGAGTTTCAGTTGGGTAATGCGAGCCGCGCGAGACCGAAAATGGAGCAATAAATTCTAATCAAAATTAAAATATACATAATAATAGAGTAAGCAAAAGCCGAGTTTACGTATATTCTATAGACCATTCAGCGCGTGTGTGCACTTGTCATTGCCCAGTAACTGGCTGGCATGGCTGGACGGATGATGGCTGAAATGGGGCAGGGGGAAGTAGTTGGCTCGGATATGTTGGCCAAATGAGTTGTCTCACGGTGGGGTATGGGATGGTGCCCAGAGGCGGAGTGATTTGCTGAATTCTGTTGATAAAATGGACACCCAAGTGTTTGGAGTGTATTCCAGAGTGCCTTGAAATGTTGTGGCCCAGAACAAGCTGCCAGATCATCATCATATAATCCGCTGATAACACGACACACACTTTTTGTGTGTATTTTTGTACACCGTACATACATATGTATGAAATATATACGTTTTCTAGAAATATTTTACTAATTTTTACTAAGAATATACCTCAGATAGTCTTATGCTTATACAAAAGTATATTGTGGGCCATCTGGGTATTATTATTGTTAAATAATATCTGTAAATAATAGCTACATATAATTTTGAAAGACTTTGGAAAACATGTGTTACCACTAAGAAGAACGATTACAAGTTTGATTACAGCGTTTGTTTAGTGGTGGTTTTTGCGTCTTGTTATCTAATAGTCCGATCCGATCATTGCTCATCGTTGCAGTGGCTCAAACAGTTCACTTAGCAGCACACTCACATTTAAAGTTTAGGACTATCAGAAGTATTCTATAGTGCATTAGATGCTTAAAGGGACAACCGCTTAAGGACAGAGTACTTAGTGCACTTTTTCTTGCACTTCTTCTATTAATTGATTTAAAACCTTATATTATCTTGGTTTTTCACCTTTTATTTCAGCCTTCTAGTGAGTGGGGTGGGGAAGACTGACTGACT
Organism: Drosophila azteca; assembly: GCA_005876895.1. Classification (NCBI taxonomy): domain Eukaryota; kingdom Metazoa; phylum Arthropoda; class Insecta; order Diptera; family Drosophilidae; genus Drosophila; species Drosophila azteca. The sequence continues at coordinate 22,849,690 of VCKU01000004.1, forward strand.
GACTGACTGACACATGGCTGACACGCGCCTGTGCTCAATGAAACGCTTTGCACTAAATCAGCCTCAATTGAGAACGTGCTGGCTAACCTACTTAAGCGGCAACAGCAGCAGCAGCAGCCAGCAGTCGACGTCGATTTGTGGCACGTTGGCACGTCTAATTGGAATACAGTGGGAACACCCGACGATACAGGGAGCTACAGCAACAGCGACAGAGCTCTGAGCCTTGAATCGAAAACAGATCCCAAGATCCCTCCCTTGGATCCTCGTTCAAGGTTGAAGTGGCGACGCAAGCAGCTCCTGATAGCAGGCTATCTATCTATTGGCTATCTGCTGACGCACTTCTACCGTCATGACCAGAGTACTACGGTGGCAAGTGCGCAAACCAGTTCGCCTCAAGTGCTTCGCACTGCGAAAGCAATTACAACTGCCGATAGTTATTTATTTTGCCGGCTTATTTGTCATTAGGGAGAAGTGCGATAATTTTGATTTATTTTCGATTTTTCTATTTATTTGGATTTTGCTTATTTTTGGGAGCACCTGTCGCAGAGTTCGACTGCCAAAATGCTGGGCAAACATTGCCCATTCCATTGCCCATTGGCATTGGGCGTGCTGGGCTGGCTGCTTAATTTGTTTGCATTTGCATTCAGCCAAAGGCCTGGAAGTGCCAAGTGTCAGTGTGAAATCCAATGGCTGTATGTCAGCAGCGACTGTGGCTCTGTGGCTGCGGCTATGGTTGTGGCAGCGGCAGCGGCTGCGGCAGCGGCAGCGTCAGCAATGTGTATTAAATTGTATTTAAATTAAAACAAATTACGGACTTACGGTCGTGCATCGTGTGTCTGTTTATGTGTAAGTGGCAGCAATTGTTGATATTGTCGTCACATATGTGGCATTAAATTAAATCAAAATTTATTATGACTATTTAAGAAGCCACAATCACACGGCGAGCAAGTGTCTGGTATCAGGCAAAGTGCGAATACAAAGATACAGCTGCAGATACAGATACAGATACAGAGAGCGAGAGGCATCTGTAGACACCATGCATACAATTGAGTTACATTTCATCTGGTAGCTGCGAGAGCATCCAGGTCTGTCCCGCACAATCTTTCAATTGTCCGCATTGTTTGGGAAAAGATGACCACTCCATTCCATCTTGCAGGTAGGAACCAATTATTTCTGGAATGATTCAATGCCATTCTTTGCTTTTCTGCCGATGATATACATATTATTTATAGACGAGAAATATCGGTTCTATCTGATTTTAGCAAGAGCGAACGGGATTTATTTATTATTTCCATAAAATTATATAGGTTAAATGTTTCAATGCCTTTCTGTGTTGATTTTTTGTTTGCTCTTTCCACAAACATATCGTTGAGATATGTATGTATATAGGTATTCCTCCCCATAGATACTAAGATACGTCATTGCTTCGGTACTTTTACAAATTCAAACAGTACAAAAATCACAGAAGTAGTACTGCTTGACTCTACACTGGGTTCGAGGCTCGGTCCCACGAGTCCAAAAACAAAATACATGTCTTGCGCATGACGAGGAACATTAGTAATATGTATTTCGATCGCTTACAAAAACGTTATGGAAGTTTCTTTGATTTTCGGAGCCCCCATATCCCTAATTTGATTGTTATGTCATTTCCTTTGGCATTACGAATGCCAGACACTGAACGGCCTTAATCTCAGCTCGTTGACTTCCTCCCACAAGATGATCGGGCAATTGCGGTAATTGTTGTCAACTGACGATATTATGTGCGTACGAGTGTGTGTGTGTGCGTACGAGTGTGTTTGTGCGTACGAGTATCTATGTATCTGTGAGTCGAGTTTGAGCTGCAGAAAACTCGTTTTAGCTGGAAGAACGCGGTCATCAGACAATGGTTTCCTTCTTGTTCGAGTGACAATAGATCAAGCTGTGCTCAGCTCAGCCTTGCAAGTATTTTTACCTGGAGAGCACACAAAATAGAGTACAATACCCAATGAGAAGGGTCGCGCGGTCTGTTGCTGGGTCTCAGGGTCGTCGCGTCTCAAGCAACGTTTGATCGATAGCCTCCTCCTAGAGAGAGGTGTGCGGCGAACAATCATTGGGCTTTCGAAATGGAAGGGAAAATAATAAAAAAGCGAAAATAAATCAACGCCCCGTTCTCAGACCTAATCTACAAGTGTTGAGTGTTCGTTTGTTTGTTATCTGATAAGCAGACGTAAGGCACACAGCACGGCAGCCAGCGAGAGAGATACAACTTGTGAGTATATCACGAATGCCCATGCCCCAAACAGCCAGTTATGCAATCACCCACCCACCCAGTAGTTAACCCCACTCTCGCCCACCCTCTCTATCTCTTTTTGTCTCCATTGACGTAAGGCTCGAGCGCAGTGCCAAATATCGCACAGAATCGAAAAAAATCAAACTGGGTGTTTGATTCCGATTCCAGAGTCCTTGTGCCGCGTGCGGCGTGCACTTGGCAACCTTTGAATGTGGCAAAATGACAGCAAACAGCAAACAGAAAACAGATGATAATTTGCCACATCTTGCTGCCTTGCGATGACTTCCAATTCCAATTGAGTCCGAGCTCTCCCTTCCCACTCGGACTCTGCGGACTGTGTGATTGTGTGTTTGCCATTGTCTGTTGATTAGATTTTTATTGGCGTATAATTGAATTAAAATGGCCAATATCGTTTTGTTGCCACGCTTTGATTGCCCCATCGGTCTAAACACAGGCGGCTAAAGCAAGTCAGCGTCCCGCAAAAGTTTTTCTGGTATTTTCCAGTTGTAATTATTATCGCGATGCGAGATACCAGATTCCCTGTCGCTTTTTATAGCCGTCAACAAGCTGTGAACCGCTGGATAAGTCGAAAACGGAGGCAAGGCAGCATACTACATGCATACAGACAGACATACATACATATATGTACATATGTATATAGCAGTGGACAGGGACAGAGGGCCCGTCCTCAGGCCGGCATAGGAAACCGTGTGGATTGACTTGGCTATCTGGAATGTGATGTATGCCAATGTTGATTACTGCTGATAATGCTCAACACACGATTGGGGGAGTGGGGGGGGTAGGGCGGCATAGTGGTAATGCGATATATAGAAATTTCATATCCACGTTGTCAGCTCACTCTTTTGTTTGTTTTCTAGTTAAACTTCCCCCCAGTTACGAATATTTAATTGCTTTATCTGCATTTCGCTCTGTCGGATGATACGCCGCTTTTTTTTTCTTCTTCGAAGATAGAGCTCAGCAGGTTCTCTTGATTGGGCCAGCCAGCTGTAGCACATCATTTGCCCCATGAAAAACGCGACGCATCAAGAGCAGGAATCGAGTGCTGCCACTCCATGCTCAACTTCATTATCACGTTGTTGCTCGGAGCGATATGCGGTCCGTATTTGTGATGTCTGCTTAGAACATCATCAGATTGTAGTTTCTTGATTTCTGCTGTGCTTTTTCTCAATTGACTTAAATTGAAAGCGCATGACTCAGCACACAAAATGAACCTATGGCGGGGATACGGCATGGATTGGCGGGGGTGCGATGGTATGGGAATGGTGTGTCTGTATAGGGCCTGGAGGCCACAGGCGGCCAGCCCCGAGCATATCGTAGCTCTTGGCGGATTTTGTGCGTGAAATCATAAAATATTCCAAAGGCACTGTGGAATTTTTGTTCAACAAAACTGGATTACTTTGTTTTGAATAATCTTTAGGGCGATCATAAACAATAATTGCTTTAGTTTATTTGTGCAATATTTCAGATATTCGTTTTTAGAAATGTTTTAAGAGCTAGTCTGCTATGCTATCCTATCCTACCCTACTCTCCTTTATAGTGGAGGCAATTTTTTGTTCTCAAATCCCTTGCCGCTCGTGGCGAGTGTGTCCGTTCAATTATGGGACATTTTGTAGAATGTGGAGTAATCTTAAATATTTAACAGTACTTTCCTAGATTAATAATTCCCCTTTAAAAGGATACTCTGCATAATGTTAATATCGTATTCTAAATTGTATAAATAAATTCTTGGTGAACTAATTCTTTGGTCATTAACGTAGTATTTTTAGGAATAATCAGAGGAATCTAACATCTTAGAAAAACGTTTCCGTTGGAAACACTTAAATTTGATTGTCAGGTTAGGTGTGACTGTTGTCCCACTGTGCAATGTCAGTGGGCCGTTCGTTATGGTTCGTCTTGGAAGTAGTTTTGCATACTTTAGGGAGTGTTCGAGTGCGTGACAAGCCCTGAAATCAATAGAGATACATACACACACCACACACACTGATATCTACGTGTATGAATATGAATCGGCCATTTCGCGGTCCGTGATAATTAATGGAAGTCCAGAGACGAGTAGCAGCAGCAGCAGCCATGAGAGCAGCGGCTCTCATTAACGTTGGCGGTGTAATTAAGTGTTGTCATTTGTGGGGGCAGGGCAGGGCACTACTTTACTTTGGTAATAATAAGCGGGGAAAGGCCAGAAGAAGAGTCATGCAAATACGAAAATGTATCTGTGTATCTATCTGCCTGTATGCATGAGTGTGTATGTGTGTTTGTGTAATTAGCAGCGCACGACTCGCCCCAATGACACCAATTCCGGAAAGAAGAAAAAAGAAACGGACGGAGGCACAAGAATGGCAAAATTGAAATGTAAATGTGAGCGAGAGACAACGATGAGGGTAGTTTTCTCTCTGTGCTATGCTGTGCTGTTCTGTGGTGTGGTCTCTGCACGGGATTCCAATACTGTTGAGAGAACGTCTGAACGTCTCAAAATCTTCGAGGCGGCGGCCTGGGGAGTCTAGGGGGTGTGGTGCGTTGCCAGTTGCATGGCATAGAGCCCTAGCATGGTATTCTACCGGTTATGTAAGCCGAAAAGTGGAAAATTTCCACACATACACACACACACACATAAGGAAGAAAGCTCTCTCACTTCCAGGCAAAAATCGAGAAATGAAAGTCAAAGCGACACCAAAAAAATGGAAAGAAGAGAGCTAGAGGACGACTGGAAACTTGAGGTATTGCGCATGCATCGCCAAGGGAAGGACCACCGTACCAATATTCTAGCCGATGGTATGCAGCTTAGGTAACTAATATTTTGACCGCAACTGTTCACAGATATTCAAAGCACACATTATAACCGCTATTGTCCCTGCAAATAACCCCTATTTCCATCACCACTGTGGGGTGGGCAATATTGTGACCCGCCACTGTCTCTTCGTGGAAATAATTCTGATTATCCGTCTCTTTCTCTCACAGTTTCCTGAAGTTTCACGAAGGGAAATTTCTTTCGTGTTTTTTCACACTGCTTCAAAAAGGTTCGGTTCGAAACTGCTTCCAAATGTTCAAAGCGGTACTTTTTTTGAAAAATATCCCAATCGCTCTCTCTCGTTCTCGCGCGCATTAGAAGTTGAGCGCGACTCACACCCCCGCCCCATGCGACGAAAACCAGCCTCTGGAGGGTTCGACTTCGACCGCAATGGCCAGCAGGTAGAAGCCTCTCTAAGCCACGCCAAGATTAGCCTGCAGGTGTGACGGGGCCCAATAGGATTGAGAGCATATGGGGAGCGCTAAGCTCCACGTCCCCTCACGTATGCGTAGTATCCACAAATTTACGTTAGCAGAGAGTGGGGCTGAGCCGAACACAAATTAATAAACTTGGCTGCGTCTTAGGGCGTCGCCGGCGCAGCGCTGTCGACGCTGGCATAGGCGTTGGCGTCGCAGTGGCCAGTAGTAGTTATTGTTGTTGTTGCTGCTTTTGAATATAGTAGCAACAAAACAAATAGCCAGCACACACACATTCACACACTCACATAGATACTCGAATGTGTACACATACACACACACACACTTTCGCACGAGTTTCGATTTTTCCCACTAAAAAACGCCCGCTCAGCGTTTGTTGTTGGCAGAGCGTTGGAGCTCTGTCTGTCTGCTGACGTCACATGTTAACAATTGTTTACACTGGCTTAGGTTTTTGCACTTAATTAACTTAGTTTTCATTGCTAATTCTGGTTTAATTACTGCGCTCACCTCGTAATCCGACCTTAACGCCATATGTTAATTGTTTTTGTTGTTCGCAGCAGCGCAGCGACCGCGCAGTTGAAAAAGTTGGTCGAAATTGTTAGGAGAAACATCGATTTTTTATCCAGACACCCCTAAATTTAATCGATATGATTTTAATCGGCTCTGGTGGAAAATTGTTTTCAATTTGATATTCCGTTTAACATTCCTAGCTAATTAATAGCCTATTTACACTACGGTTGAGTTATTGAGTTATTGAGTTTCGGGCGAAACTCGAGTTTCGTTTACATGGGGAAGCATAGGGGACCTAGAGGTGGTAAGAAAGTTGAGTTTTGGTTGCGTTTAGTTGAGTTTGTCCGATTTTCCGAATATTTTAACCCTGATCTGCCTGTCGTGGAATTATCACCACTAACAACAACAAAAATTTACAGCTCTAAATTTAAATTTTGCCGCGTAAAAAATTATTTATTATTAAAAACCATATTAACAACGTATTCGATTTCTAAATTTCAGTCGGAAAAACTTAGCCAAACGCTAAAATTAATTATTATAAATTAAATAATTATAAACAATTGCCAATTTAAAAATTTTTAATTTCTGTACATATGTAATGTACATATATGTACATATAGCCAAAATTCAACATATTTGCAATTGCAGCCGAGCAATTTCCCTGCCCTGCGGAAATTTTCCTTTAAAAAAGGATTCCAAGTTTATTTGCAACGTCACCCTCCCAAAAAGATCCATATAGCGGCTAATATAATTTGGGATACATATTTAATATAAAATAGAAGCACTAGAAATTGAAATGTCAATGCGTTTCTTGGAAATTTTATCCAAATACTCCACAGTTGCTGCAGACATCGTCGCCAACTCCATATATTGCAGCGTCGTTATTGTCTCTTGCTCTGCCGCATGGAGCATCATTAGTTCTTGGGTATTCATATTAATAAAATGAAATAAAACAAATTTTCGTAGACAAGCACGTGCCAGCAGCCGAAACTCAATAACTCAACTTTGGCATAGTGTAAATCCAAATTCTGAGTTATTGAGTTACCTATCGATAAATGTGGTAACTCACTGTAGTGTAAATAGGCTATAAGACCCTCATGCCTGAGCACATAATTTTATACAATAGATACAACAACTTTCTACAAGACTGGTTAATTTTAAGGACTCCGTTTGGTTGGAATGTTTATAAAATAACGTTTATAAGCACGACATGCGACGTAAGAAAGCATAATATTGCAGTTTATGGCCGCAAATAATAGATTTAACAATTTTACAATGGCTGGTGGGCAACGCTCTGTGTTGCTCGTGTCGAAGTTAGTTGTTTTGGGGGCAATTGTTTTATTTGTTCACTATAATTTGGGCTGTAAAGTGTTGGGGTTACTCCTTGAAAGAAAACACATAAATTATAGTAAAAAGATAACATAATCGAATAACTAATCCTCCATGAAACAGTTTGCTTCGATTTCACCAGTTTATCCATTATTTTAGTAATTCCATTGCTCATTTCAAATCCACCCGCCTAAAAAATCCTCGCCGTCCTGGGAAGTTTATAAAATTTTTCCCTGGGAAATTGCTGAGGCTCTTCAGAAAAAATCGGGTATGGGCAGCAGGCAAAACGGCCGAGAAAATGCAAGGTCTGCAAGGTGAAATCCACCCCAGTTGATTTATAGGGCATGTGGACGATTTCAAGACAATTTCAATGCATAGTTAACAGAAAACATAGTTAACAGAAAGCAAGACAATTTCCATGCATAGTTAACAGAAAGCAAGACAATTTCAATGCATAGGTAACAGAAAACATAGTTAACAGAAAGCAAGACAATTTCCATGCATAGTTAACAGAAAGCAAGACAATTTCAATGCATAGTTAACAGAAAACATAGTTTATATTCGGATTTATATTCGGGAAAAATTCGGGTAAGGTGAAAACCGTGCGATCCATGGAATTTCCCTTGGCTGAATTTACCCGTTACCCATACCTTTTTTGGCGCAAGCCAAGCTCGAACCAAAAAGTTGTGTCGAACCGAAAAATTAGAGAATTTGACTCATTTTCGCGGTCATGTTTGAGCTCTTACTCTCTCTTACTCTCACGGTATGAGCTCTTACTCTCTTTTACTCTCACGGTATGAGCTCTTACTCTCTTTTACTCTCACGGTATGAGTTCGAAAGATCATGCAGCAAAACATCGATATAAAAGTAAATTTGGTGATATGGCGGTAATTTTGAAAATAAACCATGACAAAAAAACCAACGAAAATCATATTCCTCGATTTTAATATTCTGCTTAATATTCCTAGCTAACTAGGACTCTCAGGCTTGAGCACATAATTTTTTACGATTGATGAATCAATTGTCTACTAGATAGACCAACTACAAAAAAATCCGCTTATTGCATTTGGTCTAAAATAAGGTTTAAACAGAAAAGGTCAAGACATAAAACGTAAGTGAGCATGAAATGCGTGCATTTTGCACATATCTACATTTTTTGACCCAATTTGATGAATTTATTATTATTAACAAAGCGATCCCGATACCCATTTTCAGTCTTTATAAAATGTCCAAAAGCCGTTAAATTTTCTGAGATAGAGACTTACTAGTTTCTGCAAAAATTGCTGCTTAGTAAAACAAACTTTTCCTAAAATCTATTAATTTTAATTAGCATGGTTTTATTTGTTTTAAATGCGATTTATATGCATGTATCAACCGTATTCCAAATTAACACTATTGCATATTTACGAAATAAAAATCTTTAAGTTTTGATATAGTATAATCGAAAAATATCGAAAAGTTGGCGCGCGTCCATTATATGAATATAATAAACAATGAAATAAGCACTTGGACAGCTGTACGTCTTGCTCTCTCTCGCTGTCTTTCAGCTTACGTTTTAAGTGAAGTCTAGTTTATTAACACCAAAATACATATAATTGTTGATTATTGCTTTAACTGATTTTTAATTTGAAAAAACATCGCAATATCGATATGTTCACCCAGTGTGCCCGCCGTCTGGTTGATATCGATATGGCGCCGCTAAGAAATATTGCGGCGATAAATGGAAGCTGAAATTGAAAAATTCGCAACACATAAGTTTTATGGCAATGGGCTTTTGTCAGATATCGACGATAATTACCGATTCAACCGATTCACCTAGGCGGGATTATTTAAATATGTGTGGCCAGGACTTCGTTGTTGTCTGCGTCCTCCAGCGTTTCTGGGAAGAAAGTGCCCTTAAGATCACATATGGTCAAATTCTCTTTTCTGGCATAATTTTTCGCTCATTTTAAGTGCTAATATAAACAATTCCCGTTAGAAACAGTTTTGTAGCAAAATAAAATAAAAAATTTAGCCCAATGGCAGTATCAGGAATTGCATTACCAGCGGATACCCAAACATTACTCTTGTGACCTTTAATTATGCAATTCAATGTGGTTTGGTTATTATATTATTAAGGGTACTGCATGGTCTTGCCTTCTGCCCAATGGCTTCGGTGGAAACTGTGCCATCTACTGGTTTTCTGGTTAATTAACATTTTAAAATCAATTGTCTTCGATGGCCTGGCCCTGGGCTGAAAACAATCCCCAAACAAGCGGTTTCTTAAGCCAAATGACTTTTCTATCTCCCAGCCTCCAGTGTCTCCATCTCCACTTCATCCCCGTCTTAACGTTCCCTTCAATATCCAATGGCCATTAGAAGGAGCCGCATCGACAACAAAATTGAGCCCACATAAGCTGAAAGGAAATCGTTGTTTCCCCTCTCCCGCTCCCGCTCCCGGACTTTGGCTAGGGCTTTGGCTCAAATAACCAGAAAGGTCCAATCAACAGGTGTTCTCCACGTCTGTCTCTCGGTCCGACGCCTTGTCTGTCTCGCTCTGTGCCGCCTGTGTGTGTGTCGTGTGGTTGTGTGTGTGGTTCAATAACCTGGCCCAGAGCAAAAAGTCAGCAGAGGATGCCGCCTCGCTTCGCCTCGGAGACCCACCTCCCCCCTCCGTTGTAGGGCAAACCAAATGGCGAGAAATAAAACTGGAATAATTCAATAGGAGGCGTGGCCCACCCACCGACCCACCACCCATCCAGCCACACAGAAAGGGAATGGGAATGGAGAGGGGTATGGGGTATGGGGTAAGAGGGGAATTCAGTGAGGCAGCTTCATTGCTTGCGTAATGAATGTCCTTAGCAGGCGAGGCACGTTTCATGTTTTTTCGCTCATGTTTGCTCGGGCAGCTGTAGCTGTGGCTCTGCCCCTTCTGTGTCCCTGTGTCCCCTGTGTCCCTTATGTGTATGTGTGTGTGTGTGTGCGCCAATTTGGAGTCGCCTTCGTGAAGGCAAGAGTAGAATGTTGCCCATTAAAGCTAGTGTGCTGCCCCCCTCCTGCCCTGCCACTCATTTCAGTTAAGTTCATTTGGCAATTCAACACTTTCGTGGCACGCATCACGCGTCCCCCACCCCCCACCCCCCATACCCATTCCCGATCCCGTCTTAATTTGCGTCGCCTTTTTCCGCTTATGCTCATAATAAATGCAAGGAATAAATGAATTCTCAAGACCCCCGCGAGTCCCCCGAGGAGGAGCAGCGAGAAAATGCCAAAAATATTTGCATGCAAATTCTTGACCTCGTCCGGAGGCAGTGGCAGTAGCACCACCACCTCCGTCAACCACAATTTGAGTAAATTTAATTGAAACCCCTTGGCCCGACCCTCATGCATATTTATTAAGTTACACGGGAGAGATGAGGCGGCATCCTCCTCCGAGCAACAGTTGCGCATACGCCGCGTGGGCTCTCGTATAAGTTTGTGGCGCAGGCCACAGCCGAACCGAACATCAGCTCAAGCTCAATTTTCCAGGCTTTCCACCTCCCCCGATTATACTAATGCCCGGAAGAGGCACAGAACAACAACAAAAAAAAAGGATGGAAATGGTGGAAAAGTAGCAGAAACAAAGGTTTCCTTGCTTCCTGCTTTCGGGTGCGGGTCCGGGCCCGGCACAATTGTCGAGGTGAGGCTCTGCCGCCTTTCGAATTACCAATAAAAGACAGCAGCAGGAATTCGCTGCCACCCAGGCCTCCCACTCGACCTGCCCCTCCCCTTCTTCGGAGAGACTGCTTATCGCGCTGACTTTGGGCTTCCGGTCTTATTTCTTGCCTTTGGACAGCACAACGCTTGTCTGTCTGCCAGCCAGCCAGCCAGCCAGCCAGCCGTATAACAAATAGGTGCTGAGGCATCGCTGCCTTCGTCCTGTGGCTCGTAAACAAATTGTTGCTCTGCCCCCAGTGCTGTGCTGTGCTGCGTGAGCATTCGTGTTTGCGGCAGCTCTCAGGCTCTCTCGCTTCTCTCTATTGCGCATACGCCGTGTGTGCGTTATTTTTCCACTGCTGGCCCACTGTGCCTTCTTTTGGATAGCTTTTTTTGCCATCCCGAGGGGAAAGTGTGCTATTGGCCCGTATAACAGTGGCGGGCCGCACCAGCAACAGCTGCTGGACGCACAGTTCATCGACAGTCCTCGTCTGGTTGGGTCCTTGGGTACGCGGCATTAACGCACAGCAAAACAGGGAAAGACAATCAAGCAGCACAGCAGAAGCAGCAGCAACAGCAACAACAACATAGGCAAGGCAGCACCACCACCAGGAGCCAGCAGAAGCAACAGTCAGAGGAGCAGCAACAGCACACCAGGAGCAGCAGCATATATTTTGTGGAGATCCTTGCAATTAGTGTGTGTTCCGAAAGTCTGTGAATAGTTCACGTTTGGATCGGTCCTGCCACAGTCTCCATAGTGCAACCTGCCACCGGGTGCACAATCAGAGCTAACCGGACGAATCCTTGCACAGGGATTTGCGCACCGCCAAGCGGCATAAAATGATAAGTAAGTAGAACGTAAATCCGATTCGAACAAATGCTAATAAATGCCTGCCACATACTCGTAAATGTCATCCTCCTCCCCCCATGCCCCCCTGCCGCTAATGGTGTGGTGCGGTGGGGTGGGGTGGCACTTCTTCACTTCCACACATGTTGCGGCTGTTGCATGAGCGTCTGTTTAACGCCACTTAATGTCCTTTCTATTTACTCGCCTCTCTCTCTCTATGCTCGCGTGTGTGTGTGTGAGTGTGTCTGATGACTGCACAAAGCACACACACACACACACACCCATACACGCATACAGTTGGAGCAGGAGTAGCAGCAACAGCAGCAGAAACACTTCTGTGTACTTGCCACTTGCCACTCAACAGTGTTGCGCGAGAAAAACAAGAAGCAGCAGCAGTGGCAGGGGAAAACAGTTTCAATGCTCTCTCTCTCTCTCTCTCTCTCTCTCTCACTCTCTGTATGGAAAAACGGGAAAAGTTTCCCTTTGGCCGCCTAGCAAAAAAAACTCTAAACAAAAGTTGAGTTGAGCAACAGAAAAAAACCAGGAAAAAATGTGAAACAACATTAATTCATGTGCTAAAAGCTGGCCGGCCTTGAAAAAACTTTCCCTCAGAGCTGTAACCATGCGTGAAAATGAAGATGAGGATCACCACAGGATGGGGCGGGGCGGGGCGGGGCGGGGCGGGGCGGGGCGGGGCGGGGTCCTTGCAATCCAGTTGATGATTCTTTACATTGAAAACCAACAGCCAGCAATAGGCGATGTCTACTTCTGGGAAAAAAATAAATTGGAAAAGTTCATTACACGTATAGCAAATAGAGGGAAGGGGCAGGGCCAGGGGCCGGGGGAGTCTTGCTATCTTTCCATTTTCTTCGCTAATTAACAGAGAAACAGAGGAACGGAGGAAGGACCTGCCCTACTGCCCTTCCTTTTAGTGTCTGCATGAAGGCGATAAAGAATTTGCAATTACAACTTATTTCCTCATTTCACGGAGATTTACGAGAATTTCGACTAAGCGGGTGATGAGTAAATCAACTCAAACGACAGACGACAGACGACAGCTTAACCAAAGGGCACACCGAGAAAAATCCACGAAAAGGGGAACAAATTCCTGAGGAAAAATATGACATTGTATTTGTGAGCTTTTCTGGGTGTAAATCAACAGCAAAATGTCACGGGGTTAATGGAGTACACTGTCAGAAACAGAGAGCAAGCGGAAGCAAGGACAATGCAAATATGTTCGTCATTTCTCTGGGTGTAAATCAACATAAAATGTCAGGGGCCAACCAAGTGCACTGCGAGAAACTAAAGTCGAGATTGCAAAGCAGCACAAACAAAAGAATTTGTAGGAAAATAAGAGACGCGGTTTCTCGGGTTTTAAATCATTCAAAATATTGAAAACCTGTCAAATTTGCAATTATACAAGTGTATATTAATTTATGGTTTTAATTACTGCCAGGGTGGTTTTCTTGCAGTGTAGTTAAGCGTTCAATGATCTCGGTTTAAAAAAAAGGGGACCATAAAATGCTGCCAGGATGCGTGCCAGAGGCAGCCGGAGAAAGGGACATACTTTCCGCTCGGAGTTAATGAAACAATGCAGCGGTTGCTTTAAGATACTCCCCCCCTCCGCCCCCTTTGCCCCTACTCACCGCAGTCTAACCCTCCCCCTCTGCAGTGGTGTACATGTAAGCGTGTTTGCGTGTATGTGTGTGTGTGTGTGTGTATAAATTTTACGAGACTCGCTTTTCCTTTCTGCCTTTTGGATTTGCCTTTGTCGTTGTTGCTGCTGCTTTCGGCACACTTTTCCCTTTATTTTCCTTCTTCTGCGAGCTTTGCTCATTTGGATTTCCATTTTGCTATGGCACTGGTTCTGGTTCTGGTTCTTCTCGCTGTTGTCACTGTGGTTGTTGTACATATCTGTGGTTGTGGCTGCCACCCACTGCCCCCCACAGCCACCCACAGCCACCCACTGCGCCCATTTGAAATCGTCAGTCGCATGAAATTTGTTGGGATTTACGCATATATTGTGATGGTCGGGAGCCAGCAACCTCTCTTAACCACCCCTCTCTTATCCACCGTCTGGGGGGGAGGACGGAGGAGAGGGAAAGTCCAAAAACTCAATTGCGGCTTTTTATGTGTAATTCGCATTTTTGTTCCCTCGCTCGCTCGCTCGCTTCGGCGTCGCTTTCATTGTCGGTGCTCGTTCTTCTGTGGATATTATTTTTTAATTTAACTTTTATATTTCGGGGGCTCTCGGCGTATCCACCGGGCGGCCCCACCGATTGGGCGGTGGTCCCGCGCACTCACTTGGGGCTGTTTACTTTTATGGGCCAGTGTCTTTTGATTCTATAATTTGCTTGATTTTTGCTTTCCCATTTTATTAAAATTAATTTAAATGCGACAATCAGTGAGGGTCTCAGTCGGGTCTCAGTCGGAGTCCGTGTCTGAGTCGTAGTAGCAGCCGTAGTCGTAGTCGTAGCCCTAGTCCACTGGCTGAAGACAAACAAAAAGTTCGTGCAACAGGAGGAGGAGGAGGCAGGGCAGCAAGAGAGCAGAAGCAAGAGAGCAGCAGCAACAGCAACAACAACGACAATGGCCAACAATGTGGACAACGACATCAGCGGCTTATGTTAATGAGCACTTACAAGCTGTAATGACGGTGCGGCAGGCAGGACACAGAGGGACACTGCTGGCCGGGCAGCCCCAAAAACAAAAAATGTACACAAATTTCCAACAAAATTATGCAGCAGCCAGAAAATGGAAACGAGCTTTTGCTTGTATGTTTAATTAACACTTTAAACCTTCATTTTCTTCAATAATTTATTTGATCAGCTTGCACAGGAAAAGCACAGACCAAGGGGGCTGGGAGGGGGAAGGAGAGCGAGCAAAAAAGGGACAATTTTCCATGCCACTGACGAGGTGGCAATCAGGCAGCCTGCCTCCCCCCTGCCACACAGCTGCCACAGCTGCTCTGGCAATCCACAAGCCAATGACAGCCATATTTGTCATTTTATCAATACAAGTATCAGTCATATATATATACAGTATATCGTATATATGTACGAGTATGCGTGTGTGTACGGATGTACGTATCAGTCATGCTGTCCTTATTAGACTTGTAGCTGAGGCTGTGAAGGGAGACACACAGACATCGCTCAATTTTTATATCCCTTTCTTCGCTTATTGGGTAGCGGTTGCAATATTTCAACAGGCAAATGCCACGCCCCATAGCCCCCCGCCAGGAAACACTCAAGACACCAAGGCACCCGAAAGGAACACCCAGCCCACACACACACACACACACACACACATTTGTCGCAGTGGATCGCTCCGCTCCACTCGCTTGTTGATGGCACTTTGTCATGTGTTCGACAAAGAAAATTGAAAATAAAAATCGTTTCTACTAGTCCCCATCCCCTATCCACCCCCATCCACACACGATTCAAATTGTGAAGTTTTGTAAGCAAACACACCGACTCGAAGGGATAGGATAGGTAGTGGTTGGTATCTTTTTGGAGGAAAAAGCACACACACAAACAGACACTTGTGGGCAAATAGTCGGGAAAAGCGGCTAAAGGCACCATTTCAGTTTTTTTTTTTGAAAGCCGCCTGACACTTCTGTAGATGAAGGAGCACTCAGCACCCATACGATGCGGTACTGGCTTAAGATTACTTCGCAACCTCATAAGCAGAGTCACTAAACCACACATCCCTTGGTTAATTATATGAAGCAAAATAAGTATCTTTGCTTATGTATCTTCAGAGGTTAGAGGTGGCTTTCACATCTGCCATTTTCTACTGACAATTGCCTTCGGGAGAGACTCCTTTCAAATAATTTCCGCTTATTTATGTTTTCTGTTTTTTTATTACAAATTCTTATTCCCAATCAAATTGTAAATGCTGTAAGCCAGTGGCTTATAAGGAAATTCTTTGCATTTCAGCGGTACATCAATGCCACATCTCACGTCTGTCTTCCTGTCAGTGTGTGTGTCTGTGCGTATCTGTCTTTGGTGACATTTTCAAACGAAAGTTACTCTTTGATACCCCCCACCCTCTCTGCTGTCACCCAGCACCTGATCTTTCCACAGAACATTTCGCTTTGCTTGTCTTTAATGGGGATTTTCTTGAATTTTTGCTAGTTTTATAGTCGTTTTGGTCTTTTGGTCTATTCTCTGACACACACACACACACACACACACACACAGACAGTCATTTGTGGAAAGAACCAACTGCTTCGCCATTGTCCGCCATTGTTTTTGCAAGTCGGTTTGGAATGAAACAATTTTCATAGCATACATTTGTGGGCAGTTTTCAGTTTTTGCAACGCTTGCCATTTGTTCGCTCTGCCCCTGGTTTTTTCCCTCTTTTGTGACATTTCGTTATCCTTGGAGTGCTCTATTGGTCACTTTATTTGCAGCAGCAATTTGCTTGGCTCCTTTCGGGTTTCGGTTTGGTTCCAGCTTTCTCTCTATTTTTTTCCTGTTTTTGGGTTTTTTTTGGGTTCGGTTCAGCTGTGATTTATAGCCGGCAAATAGAAATTGTAATTGGTTTCGGACCCAGCCCCGACCGAACCGACCGAACCGACCAACTGCACTCGTTTGGCACTCAGGCGAAGGCTAATTACACGCTTTGCCACTAAAACTGGATTTACGTTGTGGCATCCACTAGCACGAGCACGAGCACTACACTCCACTCTGCTGCTGCTGCTGCTGTTGCTGGTGCAAGTTTGGGGAATTTTTCGCCTGACGACCATAATGCAATGAGACCGATAACGAAGCGATGTGGAATGAAGGGGGCTAGTGTGTCATGCAGCACACAGTTTAGACATTTTACGCAAAAGCAATTACAAATACGGCCAACGGCGCCTGAACACCCCCCACCCCCCACCCACTACCCACTACCGATTGCCCCTGAATGCCAGCTGCCAGTCCATGTCAAAGCTGACTTCGGCCACACATGCAATTAATAGGAGTGCGTTACACACCCTGCCTCCCTTCCACAGAGACACACACACACACCATCACACACTGGCCAACTGTTGACTGACCCTATCGGTGGTACCCTAGTGGTACCCGATTCTTACTGTCGGGGGGGCATACCCGAAAAATCTGTAGCCCCAACTGCGCTGCTCAGTGAAAAGTCACGTAGCAACTGTTGGAAACACATCGTAAAACGTAAAACTTTGCTCCGCTCGACTCGCTTAAAATGCACATAAAATGCTTCCTCCCGGCAATGGCATTGGAGAAAAAGGGTTTGTCAGTTGATGCCCGTCCCCCTGCCAACCTCCTCTGCCCCATTGCCTCGCAATACTTCGCTGACTTTTCCCCCTTCGTTCGTAAAACGTTGTGTGCGTATGACGTGCAAATTTTCAAAGCTGTTTTCCCAGGGACAACTCAGGAGTGTAGCCGAAGAAGAAGGAGAAAAAATAAAAAAAAAAGGGGCCAACGCATTATATTTTATGTTAGGGGAGTACGAGTATAGAAACAGAATGGGGGTATAGGGGGGAGAGGTATGGGGTGGCAGGTATGCTAAAATTTGCTGTGCAGTGATAATGAAGTTAATGCAAGGATGGGGTAGGAGGTAGATCCAGAGAGAGAGAGAGAAAGAGAGAGACCTGGCCACACAGCAATGAAAGTGTCGGGTTTGCTAACTGAAGCAGAAGCAGCGGCAGCGGCAGAGGCAGCGCCAGTCGAAGAGGCAGAAGGGCAGAATACATTTGTATGAGTAATTAACTCACACACACACGCACACAACGCACCCACACATACGCATGGCAAACATTGAATAATTTACGCTCGTGCAGAATGTGTAAATCGAGCATGAAATTTGATTTGACTTTGCCTCTCGCACGACGCACAGCGAAATGACTTTAAACGGCTGAAAACTGCGCCCAAATGAAATAAAGTCGTAAGCGGTGGGATAAGCGAAAGTACAGCCAGATTCCAGATTTCAAAGGGGGCGATACATATACATATATGTATGTATGTATAAGCATTTTCACTGGAAGTCCTGTCGTGTCTCATTATGATGGCGGTGTTCGTGGAATAAGTACTTTTGTCTGCAGTTTCATTACTGTCGTTTCGTAGTTGTTTTCCACAAGAAGAAAAAAGGAATTTCCAGCCGTTTCAAGGGGAAAATATAAATTTTCATTTTCATATATTGGAGTACAAGTGAAATTAATTTGCACTCCAGGCTGTTGCTTCTATGGAAGCTCAGAATATATTAAAATCTATGTTATTAAAAGTTCTTATATAATTACATAGATTTATTAGTTTTCTCTGTTAAGCAAACACACAGAACACACAGAGAAAAAGGCGCTGAAATAATAATATTTTCAATTTTGATTAAGAGGGATTGAGAGGGGAGGAAAAGTCTAAGCGATTGCGTTTCGAACTAATTTTTATTCAGAAAATTCTACAATAATTGTACAACAATGTGTTCAAGTTTGAACATGGTTTCACTTACATTTTGACGGCAATCTAAACATTATTCATATTTCAAATATGAAATAAATATGTGCCGTATTAAAAATACTTTTTAATGCACTTTTATTTTAAGCAAAGTGATTTCCCTTTAATTTTACATATTTAATTTAAATTAATTTTCCCTCAGTGTATATTTTAATAAGTATATTCCTATGAATAATAGTATAATAATTAGTATTAGCTAAAAAGTGCATTTTGGAAATATATTTAAACGAATTTATTATATTTAATTATGTATACAGTATGTATGTATATTCCTGGCATACTCGGAAATTGGTTATACAATTTCCGCCATGTTTTTAATTGGAATCTGTGCCAAAACTTTTCACTTGCACAACACACAAATCGATTAGATGAGCAGCGATTCAGTGGGCCACGCAGCTGCCATGGCAACCGTTGCGAGCAACCGAAAGCAAGCAATTCGGCCATGGCAAGGACATTGTTTCCTCTGGGTTAGTCTAATGCTGCAACATTTGGTTTCGTTTCGGTTTCACAGTGGGTGGAAGTGGGTGGAAGTGGGGGTGGGGATGGACTGGATTTACCTGCTAGTAAATACCAGTAACCAGATGTTACTGCGCTGAACAGAAAACACAATTTGTAAATTCAATTAACGTGCTTACCCCAGCGCAGCGGTGGGTCTGTGGGGCTGTGGAGCCGCACTGCTGGTGGCTTGCGACGAGTCAGTTTGTTGCGCCACCGATGTCAGCAAAGCGAGTTTGAATATTTTAATGCTGGGAAAACTCTCCACTAATCGTCCCACCAGCTAACTAGTTCACTTGGCCCCTCCAGCGGGTGTGTGTATTTAATTTCATTAGGTCCCGCACTGCATCAGCGGGGGAGATGCTGGATCCCCGTGCTCACATAATCATACTCGTTTCATATGGCGCAGACACAAACACAAACACAGATGCAAACACCCCTGCAGATATGTTTAAAAAACATCTCTCAAATGGCCCTCATATGCAAATAGCCAATGAAAGTATTCCACTTGATTTTATGCAATTTTAATTAAACTCCCAGCATTTACCCGCCGTTTCGCATGTTTTTTTTGCTGCTTAACCTGGAGATTGTTTGCGCGGCAAAGGGTTGGGGGCGCGTTTCCACCTGCGGCCTGTGCAAACAGAGCCAGCAAGCTGACACACAAACAGGCCCAACCGGACTGCAGTTCCCGGTGGCCGCAGGTGCACAAAAAGGACCCATAGAGACGGATTAAAACGAGTGCAGGAGAGGGGGAAGCTCTCCCAACTGCGGATGTGTTGGTGAGGGCATGGCAATGCGTGTCCAGGCGACGCTTATCAACACCGGGCCAGGACCCCGACGCATGGACGACTCACATTCAATCAGGCGGCCCTTTGTCGCGCCTTAAAACTGATTCTGACATTGGGGAAAAAAAATACAGCTCTCTCTCTCTCTCTCTCTGTCTGTGTCTGGCCATTCTCCTCCTGTGGCCTAACCACATGTTGCCACTTTCGTTCAGTGTGTCCTGGCCCTCGTATTTGCCTTCGTCTCACTTTAATGTCTCTGCTGCTGCTGCTCTGCTCCCCCCTGGAGCTATCCGTTTCCGGGCCGTAATCGATTTTAAGCTAAACGAAAGACCCACTGACAGCAACACCGCCAACAACAACAACAACAACAACAACAACAAGAACAAGAACAGCGTGAGCATCTGCATCGCATCCTTTGGAAATGCCGCTGACAGTGGCGTAGCCCAACTCAAGAAAAGCGAAATTCCAGGAATACATTAGACAAGATGAAAACTTTCTTTGAAGATAAAACAACAGCTAAAAAAGGAAGTTGGAAGCCCAGCTGCCAAGGAAGTGGTGGCTGAGGTAGTGATGGTACGAAATGCGTATACATATTCAATGCGAAATCGTGTAATTCAATGTCCTTTCCCGTCCTAAAGTAGTCATATGAAATGCATTTTCTTTTGGATATTTGAATGAAACTGAATGAGCTATTGGCGATAGATAATGCTTCGCATAATTGAATGGATACCCTTCCAGGGGCTACGCCACTGCTCCGCTTATGCCTGTCTTTACTTTTGGCAGTTTTAAGGCGAAAGAGAAACGAACCCCATTGATTGCCCCAAGCAGACGTGGGTCTAATGGAATAGTCAGAAACATTTGCCAGATTACGGACTGATCCCGGGCGGTCAGTCGCCCCTCGGGCTGGGGGCAATGCAACTATTTATTTAGCCAGCAGTTAAGTTTTTCCATTTCCATTTAGGAGGGGGGCTGGGGCTGGCTCTGGCGCTCTGCCTTGCAGCTGTCACAGTCAGTGGACCTCGCCTTTGCCTTGCAGTTGATTGAGTTCGTGTTCATGTTATTATTGATTTGATTTCGCTATCGCCGATTCGCAGTTCCGCTGGCAGTGAATACATCATCGGGCTGTCGGCTGGCAGTCCGGTGCACACTCCTTACGGCTCGCTTAGAGTCTAATAAACTTCGAACAGGTGTTTGAATATATATCTCAGGCACACTCCATCCCCCGCCATCCTTCGCCAACTTGTGCACATAAATCAAAATGGGTTTTTAAACTACGCGAATGGTTGGGGGTTTAAGGTCTCTGCCATCCCATCCCAGCTTCATCTGCATCTCCATCTCCCTCTCCTTTCGATATGTCCGTGTGCGCTGTCTCATGTGTGTGTGTGTGTGTGAGAGCTGCCATAAAACACCAACAGCAAACCACAAATATTCCGAAGCGTTGGATGTGAATGGGGGAATAGGAATGACGACGACGACGACAGCAACGAAAGCGACGAAAGCGACGATGCTGGTGATGATGATGGAGGCGCATAAAACTTGTTGAATTATTTGGCTCTGGGACATGGACGTGGCTTTGGAAATTCTTTGGCTGCTTTCGCCTCAGCCGAAAACGGAATTTTTTATTATTATTGCAAATTAAAAAAGTTTACATTGGCTTAACTATGTGAACGCCACGGCCACGGCCAAGACCAAGACCAAGACCAGATCTGCTGCCAGCCCAACTATGTAAAAGCCAAGTTTTAGCTGAGAATGGGAACAAAGCTTGGCCAGAACAGGAGGATGGATCGATGGGGCAACGTTTTGCAAAAGTATTCTCAACATTTCTGCCGCAAGCGCAACACAAAAAGCGTGAGTCCCGAAACCCATCATAGGCAGGCTGTCACACCTGACTATACCACCCACCCCCCATCTAAAGCCAGTCAACGAGGCGTATTAGCAAATTAAATTCCATTTTCGCAGGTGGGGCGTCTGCTTGTGATTATGAGCTGAGGACTTGCAGCCATCAAATTTAATGCACAACAGCCATCCAAACAGCTCCTCCCCTTAGAGGAGTTAGATATTGTGTGGGGAGCTCTGATGGTGTTGGTGGTGCTCCTATGCCAGTGTGTGTGTGTGTGTGTGTGTGTGGTGTGGTGTGGTGTGGTCTGTGGTCAGCCAGGCGCACAGCTCCACTCAGTGTTCACCATAAGTGTGTGTGTGTCCGTCCTTTAAAATTTAATGCAGTGCAGAGAAATGGAAATGGACAGGGAGAGGGACAGGGAGAGTGAAAGGGAGAGCTTTATCTCTTCCTTTCTATGAATTTATTTGATTTTTGCCAACTCATTAGAAAAATTGAAATGTCCCCAGCTTAAAGGAAACCATCTGGCAAAGTCAGAGGAAAACGACAAGCCGAGAAAAGGGGCAAAGGGGCAAAGGGGCAACGGAAACATAAAAATGCCAAATGGCAGAAATAAAACGAAAGGCACGCGCCAAAAAAGCCCAACAAAAAGGAAACTCACATTTTCCGCCCTATCCCTATCCCTTTGCCTCTTGCCTCCCGCCTCCCGTCTTTCGTTTATTGATAGAGTGACTCGGGGAATTGATTAAAAGGCATTGTCAAGGCTTGCTTTTGGCTTAAGCCACGTCGGTGCACAATACTCGTATTCGTATATATATGTACATACGCACAGATCTCTGCAGATGTTCGATATGTGTGTGTGTGTGTGTGCATATGCACGAAGGCTTTGATCTATCTCTGCCCCAGCATGAATGCCCCTCGACAAAAAGGCGGGGCCAGGAACTTGTCTAACAATTTGACGCTTTAATCCGTACCTCAATGCCGACAGTTAGACATACAGACAGACAGGCAGAAAGACAGAAAGACAGAGAGGAAGGCAGGAAGGAAGGAGTGGAGGGCCTTGCCGGGCATGGCGAGTGATAGAAAAGAAAAACTCAAACAGCTCCCTGTCTTCGCTTCAGTTGGCCAAAAGCAAGCTGAGATTCATTCAAACTGGCATGGCTATTCGCGTCTATGTGTATGTGTGTGTGTGTGTGTGTGTGCGGGTGTATCTGTGTGTTGGCTGTCTTTTATGCGTTCCTATCTGGTGTCGTATTATGGTAATTCGCATCGAGTCCGATTAGAGGCAACATGTGGAAGAACGAGTTTCTCTGCAACCGTATAGCCTTTTCCTTTTCCAGCTTCTCTTCCTCTCCCCCTCCCCCTCCCCCCCTCTCTCTCTGTAGTATTTTCTTTGCAACTGAACAAACAAAATGTAATACACGTACAAATCATATATTATTAAACCAATCAGAATGGAAAGGCTGCATAAAGTTTGCTCATTAAATTTAAATTACAAATTGTTGTTCTTTTCTGTTGCATATTTTTGTAACTCTTAGAAATAGGCCTTATTGGGCATTGTTTAAGGTCCGCTATTGTGAGAACTTTAGTTCTCAAAGCCCCTGCTGACTTGAGAGTCAGAAAACAAAGGAAAATGAAAATGATTTTCGCTGCTGGTCGCTGGCAAATGAGCTGACGAATGAGTGCCATTGGGACCTGGGAGATGTGCTTTGTGCGCATCTGGCACGAGCTGACACTGAACAGGCAACAGGCAGCTGGTCTTGACCAGAGCCAGCCAGATGGGTTGGAAGTAGTGCTCTCAGATTGCATTTTCCCCCACCAGCCACCCCCAGCCAGCTTCCCTTATTTTCTCTGTGCTGATTTGCCACTTGGGACCTGTATGCTGGCCATAATTCAATATCATGCGAAACGAGTTTACGGCAAATGCAATATTATTTGCATGGCCTGCACTGCCAGATAGTCCTCGCTTGATTCGATTTGAGTCTCTCAGTTAATCAATTGATTTTTCCTCCACTTGCTCAGGCCACAGCATCTACAACTGCAACTGCATCTGCATCTGTGAATTGTGTATCTACTCCAAGGTACCTGTGTTTCCTGTATTTTTTTGCAATACTTGATGGACTTTTATTGCATTGAATGTTTGCTCCATTGAAAACTGTATTCATATTTCTCTCCAGAATCACTTGTGGCAGGGAAATTTCCTCTTGTCTCGCCATAATTCGATTTCCTTGAGCGTTTCTTTTATGTGTAGGCTTCATTACTTTTCAATTGTCGCCGAGACTTAATCAATTTTGATTGCCCAACTTCCAATAATCCGCAACACTTACGGAACACATAGATTTTAATGGTCTCTGGTTGGTTCTCTGTAAATCTTAATATTATAACCATTAAAGGCGATTACTATGCGGTCAAGGGTGGGGGGGGTGGTACGAGTGTGTGGTCGCTTTTTGTGGTGCGTGACATTTTAGAGGAAATCAATGAACCGCCCGCCCACTGGGGCGTTACATTTTATTAGCGCAAAATGATTTCATGTGCCAAATATTTGCCAAAATTGACGACGACGACAACGACGACCGCCCATGGCTGTTCTAAATGGCATTGCTAATGGCCGACATTAACGGGGCGTATGCGCAATCTGCGTTGTCATGCCGGACACGCGTCTGTCGATACAGCGGGGTTGGCTTTAAGTGCACTTTGGCCATCTAATCCGGTCAGAGTGTGTGTGTGTGAGTGTGCGTGTGCATGCAGTTAATGTCCGTTCAT
Organism: Drosophila azteca; assembly: GCA_005876895.1. Classification (NCBI taxonomy): domain Eukaryota; kingdom Metazoa; phylum Arthropoda; class Insecta; order Diptera; family Drosophilidae; genus Drosophila; species Drosophila azteca. Next base: position 22,873,910 of record VCKU01000004.1, read on the forward strand.
CGATGGGCCAAAATAACGATTACTGAACGATGTAGTAATCCGCAACTTTTGTGCGTTCTCTCCTTCTCGTTTTTTGCAGGCATCTGGTACAACAGTGACCGTCGCGATTGGGTACGCGTTGCCGGACGATAGTACCCATTGTACCCTGTCAAAGGGTTGAGACCATCGTCACTGCGCAAATCATCCTCCTCCAGCAGCAGCAGCATCAACAACGCCTGCCCCCCGCCACCGCCCACACCGCACCAAGTGAACACCAGCCACACCGGCAGCAGCAGCTGCACCAGCACTCCGCACCAGACACAGACATCCCCACATTCCCAGCATCAGCATCCACACCATTCGCATCCGCATCCGCACCAGCATCCGCACCAGCACCAGCACAGACGCAGTAGCAGCTCCAGTCACACGAGCCACGCGGAAAACACGAGTAGCTTGGCCACGAAACCGGCCATCAATTTGCTCGGCAATCAACTGCAGGTCAACTACTTCGAGTTCCCGCCCGCCACTCGTCCACCGGCCCGCGACCAGCCACTGTGGGTCAGTCGCGGTCGCAACACAGCCTCCACCCCGGCACTGAACTCCAACTCCAGCAACAGTAACATCAACTACAGCTCGGCTATTGCTAAAGCGGCCGCCTCGACAGCTTGTGCACTTCTAGCCACGTGCCACGTGTCCACAGATTCCCCCCAACATAACCAACATAACCAACACCACCAACAACATCAGCAACACCAGCAGGAAGAACCACAAACACCGAGCAGCATGGGTCGCCGTGAGATAAAGCGCTCCAACACCAGTGGCTCCACCACCAGATCCTACGACAGCGGCAGTGGTGAGTAGAAAATACTTTAAGAATAGCCCCTAACGCAGATCCATTGGGCTATTCACTTGAATAGAATTCAAAAGAATTGCCCAGTGGACAGAGTGGACAGAGTGGAGGTGAAGGCAGAGCCCTGCCTAATCGCCTTACGTTCAGTGATTGGAGCTCTGGATGCCACGGGAAATGGAATTAGGCTGGCAAATTAACTCAACGGAGATTTGTTGTCAAGCTGTCGTTGTCCTTCTGCCCCAGTGCCCAATGCTATTTGCTGTCAAGCTCAAGAGGTGTTGAATGGGAGCGAGCAGAGAAGCGGGATTTGATGTAGCCGAGCAATAATGAAAGAGAATATTGAAAGAGCTTCAAATGGGAACCCAAATGGTTCGGAAATTGGTTCCGCCTTCAATACAGAAAAGAAATTGTGCCCAACCATTGCTCTTGACTGTCCTTTACTGATAATTAATTTATAATGTGGGTTCTGTTAACGAGTACATTAAGTTTTCATAGCCACAGACAGCCTTAATAATTCATTGAAGCCATTTAAGAACTGATAAGGATCAATCAATCTTTATTAGTAGACTGTTGAGTCATTTACTATTCCAATATTTGTTTAAAAGAAATATGGATAGAAACTTCTTAATTTTGTGAGAGTATAACAACGTTTTTATCTTTCGCTTTTCATTTCTTCGATTTCGATACCACACACAGAGTGATCGGACGACGATCTACACACTTTTTTGTGTGGCCGTATATTTGGTATTCTTCTTATATGCTAGGGTTGCCGTATCGGCTGAATTAGGTTATTATAATACATGGGGCTGCCGTATTGTCTGATATGGGTCACAATTTGTATAAAAAACCCCAATTCCTGACTCCATCACTTATGAAAAAGGAAAATAAAAGTAGATTGTTTTCATTTCTGACTTTTATTAAATAAAAAGTAGTCAAAGGACACTGCCCCGCTTGCACCAGCCTTTGTTGCAAGTAGAGAACATATACCGACTAGAATTTCTGTTGCATCCCACGACTAATCAGGAAATTATGACTGCGGTTCTCAGTAAGTGAGCGCAAACGGGGTCTGCAAGACGAGGAACTTAATTGTAAATGCATTTGCAGACACGAGGCAGTGGCACACACGCTGAAAGCCTTCCTGACCACCGCATCCGTGGCCAATCGCTTGTCAGCGGGACTAGGAGCAGTTGGAGATTATGTTGGAGAGGCTCTGTTCGCAGCCCTGGTACAGGAAGCACTCGTACAGCGAGCCTATGTTCCGGCTGTACAGGCTGCAGCAGAGCTGCGAGGCGCGATGGCAGCTGCTGCCCGGCTGGTAGTCAAACTCCTCGGGGAATTGCAGGGCGTCTGCAATAGAGAGAAAGCCTGAGGTCATCGATATTGTTGCTGTGGGTGTCGACGGCGACGCTTACCTTGACGGTAGGAGGGCTGTGGCGCCAGGGGCGCCGACGCTGCCGCAGGCAAGGGCGAGTCTAAGGGATAGGTTTCTTCAACACGTTCATCGGCTGCAATTAAGAAGCGTTGGCATGTGAACCATCGTATTAAAGTGCAAGTGTCTGTGTGTGTGGGTGACTGGTTGGTTGGGTGGTTAAATTGTGGGTGTTGTGGTGGTTGTTTAGTGTGTGTGTGTGTGTGTATTTCGGTTATGTAAATGGGCGTGTGCATGTTTGTCCTGATGCCTCGGAGTTTGACTGTTTATTCATTCAATTAATTAACAACTGGCTGTAATGTATGCCCTGATGAACAGTAGCATCTGCTGATTGCATCAATTATGAAGGTGCAACATACGTAGTAATATCCCCCGGATGTTCGCAGCTTAGGGCCAAAAACAGTTTCCAGCCAGAAGCCGGAGGTGGAGGCAGTGTCTCTCTCTCTCTCTCTCTCTCTCTGGTTGGTTTTGCAGGTGTTAATTGTATTTTGTGGTACGTAATAGATGGGTAATTAAAAGATAAGCTATCAATGGGCAGTGACAGTGTCAGCTGCAGACTGCCAGCTGCAGTTCCACGCTCCTCGTTGGCTAATTGATACGGTGGCTGGGATTATATAATTGGGATTGAATGGAGAGTCTGGACGGAGGACTGACTGCTGCATTACATGAGCAACCACTCAATTGATATCCAATTAAGTCCAGCATCAGCATCGTGCATAAGTTGTAAGGACAAAATTGTATCGGGAAATTACGAAACTTTAATTCGATTGTTGGACGGATGGCACTGAAGCGATGCGATGATTGGATAAGCAAATAATAGATGCCAGATGCCATAGGGACCGTAATTGTGGTTGCGTATTACGAGTGCAGAAATGCCCAGAGACCATGAGTTTTAGTTTTAGTTTGTTTTTGCAATGGGGATGGGAATGGGTTTGGGGTGTCAGTAGTAATTGTGGTTGAATGTTTTCAGTTATGTATGTCCATCACCCGAAGGCCAATAGATATTCATTGGCACTTCGCTTAAGCTGGCAACAGAAAGGTAGACACGACAGAATCTTCACGGAAAGCGAACGCTTTATTAACCAAGTTAAGACTTATGCGAGTAAATAAATTAAGTTTTGTTTTACGTTGAGATTTGATTTTGGGTAATACTTTCAAAAGCAGCCCCAAGACGCGACGCGATTGCCTACTGAAAGTTGTTCAACACTTTGGATAACGAACCATCGAGCACGGACTCGTCGGCACACGGATTGATGCCCCAGAAGGCGCCGCTGCAGCCGAAGTCCTCGAAGCAGTTGTACCGGATCTTCTTGCTGCCCTTCGAGCAGCAGTTCACGATCGCCCACACGCAGTTGGTGACCTTCGGCGCGGGTGTCGCCCTGGACGTGGGCGCTGACCAGGTGGGCGCGGCAGTCACGGGCCGGGAGTCCCTCGGCCTGCTCGTCGTCTGGGTCGATGACCAGGCGGGTCGGCGCTCTATATAATTCACAAAGAGGGCAATAGGTCAAGACAAGTGGAAGAACAAGCGATAGATAGCTAGCGGAGGCAGGTTAGCAGCAAAGCCTTTCATTAATCACACAAACACCCATTAGGAATGGTAATGGAACCCACCTGGACGGGTTCCCCAGACTTGATTGTTCTGTGGAGGCGGATTGTTGCTGTTGGTATTGTCCCGCCCTCTGTCGGTGCCAGAGGCAGAGCCAGAGCTGGAGCCACCACTGATCTGATTGGGATTAGGCCTGGGCTGATCGAACACCGAGAAATCGGCCTGAGATGGATCCGAGTCGTGTAGCAGGAAGTCGTCCCTGCTGCCAATGCTCATTGGATTGCCGGGGTTCTCGTTGGTTTTGTCCTGCCAAATGGGAAGCTTGCCCGGCAGGATCGGCTTCTTTCCTTTCACAGGCAATCTGCAATGGGAATCAGTAATTGAAAAAGGTTTCCAGAATGATGGCCTACGAACTCTCTCACCTCTGATATGGGAAGGCAGGAAGATAATAGGAAGAGGGCTGTGCTGGGGCCTGGAAGTAGACCGCATGGGAGGGGGTCTGGTAGTAGTTGGACTGGGAGGGGGACCACGGAGTGTAGGCCTGTCGCCGCTGGCGGCTGTGGTACTTCTTGTGGCTCTTTCGCAGCCACTCCTCCTTCGTTGGCTTCACCAGCTCCGAGGCCTCCTCCAGGTTCTTCTTCGGCGCCGCTTCCAGCTCATCGTTCAGCACAATAGGCTTGTCGGGCAGGACATCAAAGACGATCTTCTCCTCCTCCTTCTCTTGCTGCGGCTGGGGCTCCCGTCGATGGTGGTGCGTCCGTGAGTGCTTCTTGTGCTTCTTGTGGTGCACGGTAGGGGCCGTCTCGTTTTTGCTGGGGTCTGTGCAGAATGCCATGAAATGAATCTAACACCAGTGTGAGGGATGCTCGATTACTTACCATAATCCTCGCTGACGAAATCCTCCTTGTACATGATCACCGGATGATCCGCCTGCAGGACACCGTCCACCATTTTCACTTGATGGATCTGAAGCGAGAGCTTGGGGGGGTCAGCAAATGCTTCCGGTCGCCACTCTTGGTATTTCCCTTACCTCAACATTGTCCGTATCCGGGGGCAGGACTGCAATGTCGCTCTCATCTTCCGTCTGGGGGCGGCTAGCGGCTTGGGCCACTAGACACAGGAGGAGGGTAAACAGCAGAGCCGGAAGTCCGAGGCTGCGGCTGCCATTCGATGGCAAACTTCGATTCATCTCCTTCAGTTTGTTGCGGCGTCTGCAATTGGCAGCAGGCAAAGATTGTGCATTAGTTTCCGTTGCCCCGAGTCAACTTTTATTCTGCAGTTCAATCTCAATTACTTGACCCGGCTACACACCCCACCCAACCACTCAACACACACACACACGACAAGGACACCCTGCCGCCTACCGCCCCCGCCTACCGCCTCTGGTGGGGCAAAGTTTTGAAGTTGTAAATTTTGTTGCGGCTTTGTTCTGGCTTTCGGCCTGGCCTGGCCTGGCCTGGCCTGTGACTCCCAGGATCGGGGGATCAGGATCTGGCTTAGTTTTTGTTTGGCTGTGTTTTGTTTTGGTTCGGTTTTGAGGTTGCTTTTAAATTAGACATCAAGTTGAGTTCAATTTTTCTTGGCCTTTTGTTGCATGTTTTGCTCTGCGGTGAACTTTTGAATTACTTTTTCTCGCATTCTGTTTCGCCTGCCATTCTTTGTGTTTTTATTTGTGTGTTTTTTTCTTAGTTTCCGCCCCGGAGTTATTGCAGCACGTCGAAAGTTCGTCTCGTCGGCCACAAACCGCTGCAGCGGTTTCCAAGCGGAAAGGCAGGAAAGCAGAAACTTAACGTCGACACCATGACACAATAACCAAGTGTTTCGCTATGAGTATTTTAATATTCTAATGCACAGTACTCTCCCCTCTGCCCAACGCCACCCACAAATCGATTGTTCAGCTTAAGTAAATTTCTCTTCCGATTGTGATGTTCCGCTGCCTTTGCTTGTTAGATTCCGACTGAAGCGGGCAGAAACGATTCTGCTCAATATATGAGCGAAAAACCGAAAAGTTTGAACAGCTGCCAGCCAGCGTATCAGATCGATGCCTCACGGTCCGCGCACGTTTTTGTCAACAGAAGAGAGCTGATAACAAGAAGGCAGCAGAATGATACAAATATCAACAATTAGTCACAGGAGGTGGTATCTCTTAAGGGAGATATGTACGTACGTACATGTACGTCAATGGACAATTGCTTCTAGAATCTGCCTCAATATCTGAATATCAGAATATCTGAATCATTCGTCTTTCGTTTTCGCTTCAACAAATGTTGATTAGACTTGCGATTGTGCACCGAAAAGGAATTATTTTTGTTTCCGAGAATGCTTTGAATGCTCTACCGGAAAACCCCACAGATCAATCAGCATTGGCATTCCTTGGAAATATTGGCACGAATTGGCGCATGAAAAGCATATGTTCTGTCCCAAATTGATGAGAAGTAACGCAGAAACGTTTTCTGGGAAAACAAAGTGTGTTTGTCTCTGTTCTTCAAAGAGTCTTAGCCCAATTAGCGCTAAAAAAATATTAGATTACAGAGCAAAGAAAAATCTATCCCCGATGGAAATCCGAGCGGCAAAACAGGGGACAGCCAAATGGAAAATAGAGAAAGCGAGAAAGGGAGAAAGTGCTTTAAGTGCAGAGGAACTTTGTTAAGCCATAAATCAGCTCAGCCATGGGAATCTGTGTGTGTGTAAATTGGTTTTGCATTTCACGGATTTTTCTGGCCGACGAGTAATTGCAAATTCCTGGATGGATTCCCCTAATTGATTTTGCACGTAATAATTACCGAAATGTTTGCATATTTTGGTGCAAATGTTTTTGCGGTGAATGCGAAATTCTCATTTGCAGCAACGCGTTGCAACGTAGCCTCCTCTCGAATGGGGAATCAAATCAAATGAAATGCCAAAATACATTTCCTGTTTCCCGTTTCCGGCTGCATTCGATGCCCATAAAAGTATGCTAACTGTTGTGTGGATGCAGCCCATCTGTGCGGTGGCCATCACCCTATTTATAGAGAGACTCTGATACACACACACACACACACTCGAAGAGCAGAGCAATCAGGCTGCTGAACCGCACAAGTAACACTGTTCACTGGAGCTGAAAATATCGGGAGGGCAGGGAGGAGGGGGTTGCAGGCACCCGGGCAGGGCCGGGCAAAAACTCAATTCCAAAAAATGTGTGTGAATAGCCAACGGAAATTGTAAGTTTGTTGGGGGAATAACCCCAATTTGTTGCAACAACAACAACTACAGCCAGCAGCAGCAGCAGTGGCAGCAGGAGGAGTGTGCCACAAGTGGCAGCTGTAGAAATGAGCTCGAAAAACAAGCTGGCAAAAGAAAAAAGGAAAATAAAATACGCTCCTCGCTCGCATCGAACATATGAATCGGCTTCAAGCATAAAAATACCGTTGATTGTATCTGGTCTGGTCTGCATCCCGGCCTTCTCCCTCCCCCCACCTGCTGCCACCTCTTTTTTTGTGCGTTGCCCAAACGGCTGATAGAATTGCCATTAAATATTCAATATTAATATTCTGATACACAGCGAGAAATGCCGAGCCGATCTGCCGAGCAATGGTTCGCCTTTGTAATTGCATTTCAAGTGCTTTTTATTTCTAGAATTCATCTCGAAACGTTTGCCAATAATTGAATTTTCTGTGACCATCGGCTGTCTGCTGCATTTTGTGTGTGTTTCAGAAATGTTTTGGGGCCAAAATAATTCAATTTTCCCCAGGCAAATTTCGGCCTGCAACAGAATGTTATTGTAATCAATTTTGCGGCTATATTTTCGGAGCGGTAGAATGAGTTTTTGGCAAGGTGCTTTGGCAGCATCATTTAATTGGATTCCAAAGATGTAATAAAAACTTGAGCGAGGATGCCAGAAGAGCTGAACAGCTGAAGGCAAATCCAGTTAAAAGGGCTCCCAGAGCGAAGCCAGAGCGAAGCCAGAGCGAAGCCGGTAAAGCGTTGACACCAAAGCCATTAGCCATATTAAATGCGACATTTTTCATTAAACGAAATGTGTCTGTGCATTATTCATGGCACAATTGCAGCCCAGTCCCCAGCCACCAGTCAGCAGTCAGCAGTCCCCCGTCCAGGCCACAGTCCAGTCCATTCACAATTTAAATAATTATATGCAAGGTCCGTGCACTTCTCACCTCAGCGGACTGCCTGCCTATGATGTGGCTGCCGCCTGTGCGGCCTCTCCACCGACCGACCATCTGTGGCGCTGCACAAAAGCAAATTGAGTTTTGCGAGCGACAAAGTTGCCACAAAACTGCCTGGCACACACACATACATGCACATACATGCATATGTATGTTGTAGGTCCTGTCACACGTGCAACTGAACGTCGATTACAACTCATTAGAAAGTTATCGGTGTCGGGGAGAATGCAATTTCGCCAACATCCCAGATTCAACCTCCCAGCTCCCACCCTCCAGCGAGCCCAACGGCATCGAGTGTGGGCCCACTTTAACGTGGCCATTTGGCTGGCAAACTGTGTGGCCCCGAAAAGATGATGTGGCCAGCCAAGTGTGGCACCACCATAAAAGCCATCCCCCACCTCATCCTCACACCTGAACGAGGACAACGACGATTATCGAAGCAACATTTCCTTTGGCCTTCTTCAACGGGAGACACTCTGCTGGGTCTGGCCTCCTCGGACATTGTTGCTTTTCGGGCCAGTAACTGCACGGCGGGCAAAGCCATAAAGTGACACGGCAAATCGGATTTCATTATACGTTTATTTATACAAATATATTGCCGTATAGCAGCTGTGGGCAAACTTTTATGTCGGGGGCCTGCGCAAGCAGCCGGAAAGGTTCGATCTGAGCGAGAGGTCTGCTAATTGATATGGAAATTTGGTAGCCGGCGACCCAAGGCGAGAGCAAACTCATCAAAGACGCGAAAACTCATTGCAGATGCGATTAAACGAAAACTCTCTGGGGTAAACATGCAGCGAGGTAAGCGAGGTAAGAAGACTCCGTGCTGCCCCCGACCCACATTGAATCGCCTGTTTACTTTGACCTCAAAATACGCAATAAATAGCCGTGCGCTCTCATCATTTCGCACTTGATGATGCTGTCGATGATGATGGTGTTGATGATCATCATCGTCGGTGGAAAACGGAAAGTGAATTTCCCCCAAAATGTAATTTCAAAGTTTATTATTCCTTCGCTTTGTGTGTTTGTTCTGTGTTTACGCTGGATTTTATGCATTTTTTTGTGGAAATTTGGAGCGTAAATTGTTGATGCCAGGAATAACACGTGCTATTCGTGCAATATGACTGACATTTGCCTCTAATTGGCTTACACCCTCCCCTGCGAGTGTGAGTGTGAGTGTCAGTGTGCGTGTGACCCAACACAAAGACTAAGTCGACTCAGTTATCCCTCTATGCGTGCGTGTGTGTGTTTGTGTGTGGCTTGGTCTCTATTCATGTGTCAAAGTGTCGCCCGTCAACTCTTGTCACGTAGTTGCAACAGACACGACCACAGCAACGACAAAAGCAACAGCAACAGCAACGGCAACAGCAACGGCATGCAAATAGCCATTAAGGGAGGCCAGGCCAGGCCAGATCGAATCCTGGGCATATTGCATCCCTGCATAATTGAGATGTTCCTGTCGATGCCAAATCAATGGGGGGCCTGGCCTGTAATTAAGCTGTTGATGACGATGTTTTTGCAGCCCAGCCATATTGCAGTGGCCTCCCACGCCCCCCCCCCAAGTGCGTAATGCGATTTGGCCGCTCAACGGTGCGTATGCGCAACATGGAATGTTCGTTTGGGCTCTCTCCCCGTGGACCATGGGAAGCCGTCAGCTGGTACAATTTTTTGTCTGTGTGTTATTTAAAGCAGCCGTATGCCATTGCCTCGTCCTTTGCGTTTCCATTGTTACTCCTTTTGCCTGTATGCATGATTTTTATCTGACTGGAATCCTGGGCTTCAGGCCAAATGCTGCCAACTTTTCTTCCCATTATTGTTCAAAATGAAATTTATGCAGCACGCACACACACACACACACACAATTCCACAACCATTCGTACAAAGCCAGCCATGATGAAGACAGAGCAAAGTGGGGCATCAACACGAGAGAGAGAAACAATGCATGTGGAAAATGGGTTTCTTCTTTCTGGGTTTTTTGCCTGAGCGAGCTCCAGGAAACAATGCAATGCAATGTGTTTCAGACGGCTAAAAAATGGCTACACAGTCTCCAGCTGTAGCATCCTGGGGTTTAATCATTATCAATCGCACCTTCCCGGCGTACCGTATCAGCGGACAGCAATTGTGATATCATCTCTTTGCCACATTCGTCAGGGCCATCAGCAGCCAACAATGGCATGGTTCCCCTGTGCAGAGTCTATCATAGTTGTCACCATGCTTTGTTTTCCTCATGGCGGATGACACATCAACAGCAGCAGCAGCAGCAGCAGCAGGAACCAGAGTCACAAAGGCTGACACATCCACGTGAACTTTGCTTCAATCCTTTTAGAGCACAGGGGCATCCGCATGACAGGGGCCAAGTTCTGTCATGTGACAGCGGCACCGGCCACAAACGAAAATTACGAAAATTCCCGGCAAGAGGGGGACACAACAGCAACGGGAAAACAATATCCACATGTTAAAAGCCCAACAAGTGCCAGTCTAGGAGCAGGGTAGCGGCGAGGGGGACAGTTGTGGTCCGGGACGCGAGTCCTTTTGCTACTTCAAGTGCTGCCAAAGTTGATGGCACTTTGGGAGCAACCACTTGTCTACTTTGCTGCAGTTCTAATTGCAAAAGTTACCCAAAAGCCAGAGCCAGAGCCAAAGCCAAAGCCAACGAAATTATATGCACTCGACGGCCGCTCCTTCAGCGCCGCGGGGATACAAATGTCTTGGCGGCGGAGGAAGAGGCGGAAAGCATAAATATTTTGTTGTGGAGCACTTGAAGAGCGGCGGCTCAGGGCGACAGGGATATGCCCGATGTGGCAGCCGCCACTTTTAAGTGGTCGCAACTTGGCAACGGAGCGGAGAAGTGGAGCAAAAGTAGGAGCAAGCCGTGTCACTGCCAGGCTGTCAGTGTGAAATATAGCTGGCAAATAGATTATCAGCTACAGGCCCGGTCCTCCGTAGCCGTACTGCAGGTATTATTATGCTCTCATTGTGCCAGCGGGCTCTTGGCCATGGCTTGAGCACGGCCAATTGGCTTAATTGTTATGTCAACGCCCGGACCACGCGGCGTATGATAAATGCCCGTAGAGTGAAGCAGCTGCTTCATGCGCTTACAGCTACTTACACATATTTACTGTGGCGCTGAGCCCATTCCGAGACGGGGCTGTGCACCCAGAATCGGCTCAACAGTCATCCGGAAAATCGTAGCATTTTATTTCGTTTTGCTTTGCATTTGCTGCCCGCTTGGCCAAGCAAAAGCATAGAGCGGACAGCGAACCTCCAAAGAGTGGCTTACTTCAATGGCTAGTCGAAGATTAAATACTCTCTTGAAGGGATACATACATACTCGTATATTTATGGTAGAGTGGTGCCAGTCCATTCCATCAATCGCCATTTGTATGCATGTGCCCTGGTGGCCCGTTCATAACCAAAACTAATAATGTCAATGGCTGTAGCTGTAGCTGAAGCTGAATGAATGCCACAATGTCAGAATGCCAGGACGTTGGTTAAACTATCGACCGACCGACCGACCGACCGACCGACCGACTGACCGACCTAACGACCGCCCACAAAACGAGCGACGCACAATTGACAGCTAAATTGTCTGTCAATTTGTCTCGCTGACTGAATGCGTTATCCTGTCTGGACGAATGGCTGTACGAGTATGTGGCCAGAGAGAGTCCGTGGCATTGTTGCTCGGTGGCTGGGTGGCTGGGGCATTGTTTAGTTTGGCCAAAAACTGACAGATTGCCATTATCGTGGCCGTTGTGTGGCCGTTACTTACTGCTCTTGGATGTTGGCTGTTGGCTGTACTGCGGATGCGGATGCTGATGCTGCATGGCACACGCTGCTTCCGCAGTTGTACGACCACCACTATCCGTTAAACTGTGGCTTCAATTGGACCGGGCACTGCCCATCCACCCTCTTCATTGTCCCTCTACTGGTACTGGTACTGGTATATGTTTTTTCCTTTTTCTGTATACTTTTCGGCAGCTCTGCTCTGAATGACAAAAGTTCAAATGTGGCCACACCCCCCCCATGTTCCATCCCACATCTTAAATCCCATTTCCATGTAGAGTCGATGTCTCCGTTTTGGGTCTCATGTGTGTGTGCCTTTCGGAGTCTTTTGGTTCGTTTGCTCGATGTTTGTTTGTGTATTTTGGCACACGTCTATTTGCCCTGCCAGTTGGGCCTACCAGGAGACAGGGATAAGGATGTGGGATGTGGGACATGGGACATGGCACAAGGACAAGGACGAAGGGCCAAGGCAGTTTGCAGTTTACAAATGTGCGTATGTATGCCTACCCCATCTCTCTCGCTCTCTCTCTCTCTCCCTCTCTCCTTCTTTACCCATCTGCGGCAGCGGCAGTTTCTTGAATAATGCAAAATAGTGGCATCAAATAACGGCACCAAAAGTGACTTAAAGTTTTAATGAAAATGCCAGGGCTCAAGCAAACACCACAACAAACATTCGCATACGCATCCTTCTCGGTCTTTCTCTCTGTCTCTGTCTCTGTCTCTCTCTCTCTTTCTCCCTCTTTGAGTGCCACACAGATACTCATACATTAAATATTGAGTGGCTTTATAGCAATGGCCCATAGCGAATATTAAATTTCTTCGAGTAGAACCCAGAGAAGCCAAAGAAATAAGGAAATAACAGCCACTGCCATTATTAAACTTACGGCACGGCCATTTTGCTGGAAATTTGCAAATATTAATTTAATTTGATGCCTCAATTGAATCGAAAAACAAACCAATTGGCTATTCGACCTGCCAGGACACGGACATGGACACGGACACGAAACTTAAGCTGCCATTAGAGCGCAGGAGAGCAATCTATGGGCAAATCAAAGTCAACAACTTGTCTGTCTTGTCCAGGGCCTGCCTTGTAATAACCCGAAATTGTTTCGGCTTGTTGCTTATAGATTGGGCTATTTAGTCGGATGAAAAGCCACTTCCTTGCCCACAGCTGGGCTCGTTGCTATGGGCTTCCTGCCGGGCTCTGGCCAGAGATGAATGACAGATGACCACAAACATTTTTCGTGTAGGCCCACACAAATGTTGAGGTGCTCAGGTCAAGTTGTGGTCTTGTCCGAATGGTCTCCTGGCTGATGATAATCCACTTGGCCAGGGGACGGGACCGAAACCGAGACCGATTCAGCCCATAGTTGGGTAGACCTGTTGCCTGGCAGTTTACTTCCCTGTTGCTCATCTTTCACTGTGTCGAAACGAGTTGCGTTTCCCCCAGTGGCACTTGCCACCTCCCACCTTCAGGCGCAAATATTTAAACAGCTTTGGAAATTGTAATTTTTTCTCATTACCATAAATCAATAGACAGTATGGGCACGCTCCATTTAGGCAGAGAATAACAACAAGTGACTAATGCACGATATTGTCACACTCGTAAGGGGGTGCGCCGCATGCAGCCGAGCCACAGCATGCAGTTTGTCATTTAAATTGGCGGCGAATGCTGCTGCTGCTGATGCTGATGCTGGGGCACGTTGCACGATTTCAATAAATCTGAAGCGTGTCAAAATTTCCGTCTCTCCGATGATTGATGTGGGCGTTGACATAGAGACGTGGCCTGGGGTTAGGGTTGGGGTTGGGTCTTGGGGCTGGAACTTGGGGCTTGGGGCTGAGGCTGGGGCGTTACCGCTGACAATTCACTCACACAAACACGGACATAGAAACGGACACAGACACGTGCACACAAACGCGGTCAATTAGTCAAACAGAAATCGTTTTCGGTTTCCGTTCCGAATTTCGGGGCGGGGGTCGTCTTCGATGCTATAGTCCTTCGCCCCGAAAACCCAACTAATTAAAACACGCTGAGCAAACACACCCGCTGGCAGTCCGAGGAGCGGTAACTAGCAGCAGGATGGGGATGGAGATGGGTAATCAGCACGTGCCACTAGGATTAGCGAGGTCGAGACACACATTTATGCGTTCATTTAGTTTTGCTTATTGATGGCCACGCCCTTGGCATACAGAAATACATATGAATATTCCCGGGAATGGAATGGAAGGGAAGGGAAGGGCGGAGGAAGGGTGTGACAGAAATACCAAAAACAGACAAGTCAATCCCAGATACAGGTAAAATGCTGCCGAAAAAGACAATAAATGTATTCAAAGCTTGACGGATGAATCATTTAAAATTCGCTTGAAGCAAAGGTGATTAAAAGTGAGTATCTTGAGTGCAGATAATGACAAGTTTGAGTGACAAGTGAGCCACCAGTAGCACCCGAATCCAGTCAGTATTGTTCTTGGCAAATCTTCCTCGAGATGACAGCAATTTTGACACTCTTGAGGCCATATGTATGTTCGTCTGGATGATCTCATGCTCGTGACATATTTATAGCCTGAAGTCATTACGAAATCGTTCTAGAATCTAGACCACAAAGCGTGACCAAATTATGGCGGATCTTTGGCGGGTTTCGGTCTTGCGATTGGGGACTTTGAACTCGCAAATAACCCGCATCCAAGTTTTGGGCGCTCATTAGCAAGCGGAAACATAGGATCCTCTATTAAATGGCACTCGTTGCACGACTCCAATTATAATTAAACCCCTGGTTGCGTCTCAATCTTGTGGTTTCCTCTGGCCGCACTCCGACTCTAATTATAGCTTTGTTTTGGTTAGATTAAAGGGGATTAACAGATTTGACAGCATGATGGATATGTGGCGTTTGGAGGCGGGCCAAATACACAGAATTGTGTCCAAAACAATGTGATCTCCATGTGTTTCGGTTCGTACTGACGTCATGCCTGCTGTTTTTTAATCGATTCCCATGCAATGGCAATCGATTAATCTGTCATTTTAATTGTACGAACTTATTGCCAACGCTCTGATCAAAGGGCCCTCGTTAGTGCAGTGCAGTGGCAGGGGGAAAGTGCCAGGGGGGAAAGTGCCAAACTCCAGGCTTAATTGATTTCGAATGCTCTGCAATGAGGCTTGAAATGCCGAACCATTTCACTGGAAGCCATTTAAGCAGATTAATGAACATTTGGCCGAGTCGAGTGCCTTTCAACTCTTTTTTGTGCCAGTACAGAAATACAGAAATCGAATTCATTCCTGTTTGGGCATTAAATGGCTTTTAGAAGAATCGAACTGGTTTTTGTTCGATTTGCTTATGTCACGCATCGAACTGGTTTTTTGCATCATATCATAGCTTCTGTAATGGTCGCTCTTAAGTGCCAATATGCTAATCAAACAGTGATCTCATGTATCATAAAACTATGACGAGAATAGCGTAGTTTCCCAGATGACTTTACGGGCTCGACTCCAATTATGCTCAGACAACCAGACAACCAGACAACCACAAAGATATTGATGTTGACTTATAAAGAAAATGAGGGGGTGACCGCAGAAATCGTGGGAAGCAAACCCCTTCTCGTATACCGACTCTATAATAACAATCATCATCAGCGGCACGTGCCTGCGGTTTTGACTTTACACTCAGCTCAGTTTCACATTGTAATTTGTGGAAGTTGAATAGAAACCTGTCATTAGCACCTACATATGTACATGCCAAAGATTCTACACACCGACACTGTGACTACTCCCTATAAAAATAGACGTCTATTCACGCATTTATTTAGTATCCTAGAAAGTCATGGGAAAAACGCTTCCCCTTGAAGTTCTCCGCCAGCTTCCGAGGCGATGACTACGCTCGATGGAAACCCCAACCAAGACATTCCCAAAGTCTCTGACCGATAAGGAAGAGATCCCCATTGTTGCAGAAACGAGGAATTTTCCGGCCAAGAACAAATGGAAAAATGTACGGGGAAGAGCTGGGAAAACTGCAAACGGAAGACCGGGGCCGGGGAAAAAATCTCATCCAACTTGTTTGTAAACAACAACAGGGAAAATTAAAAGTGAAAAGGAATAAAAAATGCAGGATGGAGCAGAAATAGGGGGGGTGCTCCAGGGTATGGGTTTCGTGGAGGCGAAGATGAAGGGGCGTACTGGAAATTCCAGTATTAAAAAAATGTAAGGCCAAGCCGTAAAAAAAAGAGCAACACTGAAAGGTTGAACTTGAAATATTTGTGGGCCAAAAGGGCAACACACACATACACCTACGCATACTCGAACACACACACGCATACACACACACACACAGAGACACGTGCAGAGCTTTAATTATGTGCGAAACGAAAAGTTGCTTCTGTCTTTATCTTTGAGATACTTTCAACGCACTTTTCGCTCTGCTCGATGCGGCACAAAGAGAGAACAGAGCTCTGCTCTGCCCTGCGTCACTCTCGAAGACACGTTTCGTTTGTTGTTGGCCAAATTATGTGCTTCGTTTTTGTTGGCGGTGGCAGAGGCGGTAGCTGTGGCTATGCCATGGCTCTGTGGCTGAGAAACTGCCAACAAAGACAAACAATATGTAGCAGTTCACACACAGATACACCCCTAGCACACACACACACACACACACACTCCCATGTCACTGTGTATTTTTTTGTGTTTTGCCAAATTAGCAACAACCGGTTTACGCAGGTACTCTTGGCCGAAAGACAGACAGAGAGAGAGAGAGTGAGAGAGAGGAGCGGCGACAAGCCAAAAGCAAACAAAAGCCGTTTTGCTCATTAGTCGTCTCTGCCCTGCCGATGGGGTGTCTGTGTGTGAGAGAATGCCGCAGCCAAACAATTTTTTGTCGTCATTTTGGTTGATATCAGTGGAAGATGAGATGAGATGGTGGGGTGAGAGTCTGAAGGCCATGAAAGCTTCCGATGTAGGAGAACCCACCTCTCGAATCCGCCGAAAGACGAATGTACGACGAGCATTACCGCACCATACCGCCAAACAGAGAACAGAGAAGAGCTGTTGCTGTTGCTGCTGCTGTTGCTGTTGCTGCCAAGTGCCTTTCGGCAGTGGGGCAACAAGTGAACAACTAGAGCAAGCGGCTTACTCGAAACATGTCCTCAGTCTGGCCCCATCAAAATGTAGGTAAATCTGGGACTGGAACTGGGATTGGGCATGGGCTTGGGCGTGGAGGAGCCTGATATCTGGTCCAGATGAGTGCACTTACACACGGCAGCCGAGTGAAACGAGTTTAACTGGCTAAATGAGTTTTTTTCCACCATATACTCGTATATATGTATGTACATATATGATGTTGTTCTACTGATCAATGACAATGGCCCCGTAATGCGATTCGTAATAGCTGTCTACAGTTGTTAATTTGTTTGCGCACAAGCCCTTGATTGAAACTGTTTGCGTATTTGCTCATTATTACACCCATCCTCCTCCCCCAGGAACAGCTCATAAGAGCTTGGGGTCCCCAAGGGCTGCTGCAACAGGCCTTCAATCGGATGTTTAGTCTCTGGGGATCCACTAGCGCTGCCTCTTTCCGCTGACGCAAATTGGCTTATCTTTATGGCTGTTGGTCACGAATTCATATTCAAGAATAACGGCTTTAACAAAACATTTGGAATTCCCTAGGTTCTTTCTTTATCTTGACTAGAAAAATATTCAATAATTTCGGAATATTTATTTAATATATTTCGGCCATTCCCCACATAAAATCTTTACTTTCTATAAATAAATATTATATTTTTTGACATTTTTTAAAGGTTATCTGATGTTAAAGGTTTATATTGATGTTTACTTTTGTTGCAGAATTTTTTGCATGATTTTTTCCCTATTTCTGCAGACGAATGTGTCATGTGTACATAACCATTTATCTATAATCGTTTCCATTTATTCAAATATATAACTTTCAATTCGAAAATCTGTCCAGTTGTTGAATCATTTGTATATACATATATTCATATACATGTATGTATGCTGCTTGCTATGCAGCAGAAAGAACAGAAAGAACAACTATTATGAGTCTTGAAAAAGTTCTATAAAATCGAAATTTTATGCAAATCAGCAAAAACGAATATAATCTGAAAAATACGAGTATCGTGCCACACCAGAGAGTGAGAGGGCAGCGATAGAGAACGAGAGAATGAGAGAGAGAGAGAAGACATCAACATGGATTAATTGCAGTTTTTTATATGGAAATTTGTTGCAATGGCAAAAAGCTGCAAGCCGAGTGGTGGAAGGCCAACTGGTCGACAGCCATGTCAATAAACCAATTAGGAGCCATGGCCCAAGACAGCGGACCAGACTCGATGAGCATGAAAGGGGTGCAGGGGGGTGCAAGCCAATGGCATAGTCGATAAGCCCAGCCAGCTCCCAGGGTAACAGTAGTACACTCGTATCTACTGGCGGATCGGACTTACCTACACTAAAGATATGTATGTATGTATATCTGTCAGCGCGTGCTGCGCTCTCTGGAACTGTCTGGATGGATCGTATCGTCGTGTTTTATACTACAAAATTCCAATAGTTTGAACAGTTCTTGTTTACTTTTAATGGGTTTTTCTTTTCCCGTTTAATTCCAACAATTAAATCCAATAAAATTCACGTTCAATTGGCCAAAGGCCTATTTCGTTTTCTTTTTTGGCGCGATATATGTATGTATGTATTTATGTATGCGTGCTTTTATGTATCCACCAGTAGCATATGTACACACATGGTATATAATATGTACCGAGCTCTTTGTTTGCGGTTGTCGTGTTTATCGTGCTCACGTTTACTCGTTTTTCGCGTTTTTAATTTTCTTTTATTCTTATTTTACTTCATTTTGTTGCTGCCTTTTATGTATTATGTATTTCTCGGATGTCGGCGACGGCGACGGTGACGGCGACGGTGGCGGTGTCGGGGCAGTGCTTGCCTTCAGATTCTTCAATTTACACTGAAAAGATCTCTCTTGGGTAAATCTTTATAAACAAGCAGACATGGAGAGCGAGAGAGAAAGAGAGAGAGAGAGAGCAGAGCCAGCCAAAAGACAAAGAGAGGCGCGTCTGTCTCTCGTTGTCTCTCCCAAAATGCGGGAGCGGAGCTCTACAATACGTACTGATGTACATATAAATACAATTTATTCAGTGCCAGACAGTCAGATACTTTTTGTTTGGCCCCATGGATACGTCATGATCATCATCGTCTTCTGGGCAAAGTCTTTGGCCAGAACGATTCAGCTTTCTCCAGGGAAGAACAACTTTTGGTTTCCCAGCCGCCGACAGCCACAAACAGGGCGGCGGTTTCTTGTCCAAGTTCATGGCTGGGGAATGAATCATTCTGGGAAAACGGCGATGCACTTAATGCTCCGCCAACGATGCCCACACAAGGGACGAGTCTGTCTGCCTCTGGCAGGGGCAACAGATGGCTCTGGTTCTAATTAGGAGGGGCACGGTTCGATTGCACTGAGCATCTAGATGCATCTGCTGTGCCCCACTAATTTGCAACGTTTCGAGCAAGACATGGGCACAGATGGAGCCCCCCCCTTCTGTAGGCACGACGAAAACACACACAAATCAGGGCCTTGAAGTATGTCACGTTTTGCATGCATTCACGGACACACAGCAGGGACAGGGGCAGGGGCAGGGGCAGGGACGGGGACAAGGAAAGACAATGACGAATGCTAATTGCACTTTCCGCCTTCGAAAGGCCAGGCCCATAAAACTGGTGGGTGCTGTTCGAACGTTTCTGGAGTTTTCCCATTCATTAATACGTAAAAAAACATCATTAGCATCGTGAAAATGATGCTCAACGACCAATGAAAACGCAAATGCAAATGAACGAATTTCACTGTGCTGCGATGCTGAAACCATTACAGCAAGAATTTACGATCCCACAAGCACTTACGCAAGCCCATTCGCCAGATATTCCGGATAATTCCTTTGAGTATCCAAAAAGCGCTTAATTTTCCGAATTAATTTTATTTCCGTTTGCCAAAACCACTTTTAAAAGTATGCTGAACGAAACAGAAAATTTCGAATTTAACCAAAAGTATCACGAAATTAAATTGAATTCGTTAAAAATGTTTAAAGAAAATGTAGATATATATGATTCTTGGTAAAAGTTGTTTGTTTTTAAATCTTCCTAAAAAGCCTACAAATCTGTTTATAAGCGAAATATGAATTGATTTAATGGAAAATGTGAGGTGAAAACAGTTAGAAAACATAAGAAATAAAATTGAATAAAAATATATAATTGATTGAGTAAGTCCTCGATAGAAAGCTACATCATTCCTCTTCTAAAATAAATTAATCGTTTTAGAATATTCCGTTCCATTTCGTATATTTTACCTTTATTTCTACCCTTATGAAAACTAAAACTAGTTGAAGCACATCCTTTGTATCAAACATAGAACTAACAAAATGCTTTTGAATTGCAAAAAATTTCTCGGAAAAAGTTTTTGGTTTCTATCTTTTTTGTGCATTTAAAGCGTACGAAGGTACGTTGGCGACCCTGGGAAATGCCCATATGGTACATATGCATGCATGATTTTTGGATTTTGCGAATCAAATGAAATTTTATTGACAACTTTTTTGAAAAATCCGATTTTAAAAACAATAAAAATCACTTTTTTTCTGCAAATTTTATTTATTTTGATCACTGCTACTGCGAAAATTCCAATATTTGTTTCGTTATCCGCACGAAAGTCAACAAAAAACGGCCTAAAATACTCAGATCAGTAGCTTCTGCTTGCTGTGCAAGTTCACGTAGGGCTGCCCAGTACCAGCATATGTATGTACTTCCCCTACATACATATACCTACATATGTACATACATATGTATGTATTCATATAGAGGCAAGAATTCATTATTCGGCATTGTTTGAACGACATGACATTCCACCCGAACTCATAATAGTTCCGTTTGCCCTCACATTCTTTATAGTTTTTCAATATCACAGTTACGATCCGTTTTAGCCTAATAAAAAGCTTGTTGATTTCAACTGTAGCTGTAGAGAAAAAGAAAAGAAAAATGAACAATTAATCGCACTGATCTTTAAAATTAAATGAAAATAACAAACTTGTGCAAAGTATTATTTACGTTTTAGGGTTGATTTAGAAAAATTACCAAAAAACCTTAGAACAACTGACACTAAACCAAAACACAAACAAAGCAGAAACACTTTGCTTGCTGCCGTGGTGGTGCGCGTGGAGGTATTGTACCCGCGTACGAGAAGTCTGCGGTTCTATTCCCGGTGTCGACAAGCAAACAATGGCCGTGTATACGGAAAGAAAAATATATTTTTAATTGATTTTCACGCTCGATGCGATCTCATCATGGCATAATAGTTTGACTCTCCCATAGCCGAACAATTTCCGCATGAATCGCAGATT
This sequence comes from Drosophila azteca, assembly GCA_005876895.1. NCBI lineage: Eukaryota > Metazoa > Arthropoda > Insecta > Diptera > Drosophilidae > Drosophila > Drosophila azteca. Next base: position 22,895,041 of record VCKU01000004.1, read on the forward strand.
ATCACATGGTTAATGCGCGTATCTACTGACATTTCCAATTATGAATGACAGTGTTTCGTGCAATTTCCGCACAATTTTTATTTTAAGCCCACAAATATGTAAAATATATATATGAAAAGATAATTGTTTATATTACAATTTGTTTCCAATTATCGTCCCGCCACAGCAACCACAAATTTTGTTGGAAAATTCACACAGAGCGTGCGGCGGATCGTTCAGGATGTGAAGGACGAGGGTGCGCCGAGCGGAATGACCCGGGACGAGGTAATCGAAACCAATGAGAGGCTGCGCTCGCTCCGACTGCGGCTGGAGGAGTCCTACGAGACGGCCAAGCAGGCGCTCATAAGCCTCATGAACAAATACGGCGACTCGAAGAGCCAGCGCAACATGTTCCAGCGCTATCCCATGCTCAAGTTGATGATTAAGGTTGGTGCACTGAAACTCTTCGATATAGTTGGGGGCATTCTGAGCTAACTCTTTAATACGTATACTAGGAAGTGATTCGCCTGGAGACCCAGTACTGGACGCTGGTGGACATACCGCGGCAGGAGAAGCAGGAGACTGTGCCCTCGTACGTTATGCGCGCCTGCTCGATCATGGAGAAGACCCAGAAGTCGGGCGAGGGGGTGAAGACCTCGGCCAAACTGGCCGACGAGGCGGCTGAGCGGCGGGAGCGGATGGAGCGATTGGAACGTAAGTGAAATGAGCTGTGAAAACTGCGACCCCCAGCTACTAGTGATTAATGAGTTGACTGCATGACGCTTACCGTCCGTCCCATCCCATCCACAGACATGACAACGGCTCAAATCGAACTCGAGAACACACAGCTGATAAACGATTTGTATCGCCTGCTGAAAAAGTATCTGGGGCTGCGGCATCTCATTCGAGTACTAAAGGTAGGCGAAACGAAACGGAAACTGTCCGACCCCGACCCCGACCCCGACCCCGTCCCGGCCAACTTTACCCTTATCTAACCGTGTGCTTCTGTGTGACCAAACAGGAAGAGTACGCCAGCTCGAAGATGTATCCGATATTTCCACGCTACACAATGCTCAAGGACATGATAAAGGGCATCATGCACGACCCCGACTACATGGAGGTGTGTCACGAAACGCTGGCCAACGCCAACTGAGCCGAGGCCACCGGAAATGGCAGGCGTCGCATGAGTGTCATTTGAGAGGGGCCCAAAACTAATACAAATACAAATACAAACAGCAGCATACACAGGCGCAGGACCTAGGAGTGGAAGTGGAAGTGGAAGTAGAGATGGAGTCCCAGTCAGTACTGATCCGAGCTGTGTATGCTGCATTCGCATGCGAGTTTCTGCCATTCCGGGATACTTTAGAAAATTCGAAGCAACTTCTTTGAGGCTCTTAGCACCGCGAATGTGCGGGCGAGTGAGTAAAACCAATCCTTTTCGGTAATTTTAGCCCATACTCAAAGGCAAACCAAGGCAAACTAATCAAACAACTAACTAACAAACTAACAAACTATGTACACCCGAACCCTACCACCAAACCACCAACCACCTACCACTAACCACCTACCACCTACCACCAAACTGAACATGTAACTATTTACACTACTCAACAAAGAACAAACACTTGAATACCCATCGGTACTAGAGTGCCAGCAAACAAACTAAAAGGCATTTATTTTAATGAACTTTTGAGATAAATACAAAACAAAACAAAACAAAACAACCTACAAGATGCAAAACACACAAAACATACATATTTGTACGAATAATGATTCAATTATTCACTGAAAGAATCACTCAAGGAGTTCCGAACCCGATAATGTGTGTGTGTAACTTGTGTGTACTATAACAGTAAACTGATCAAAAATTATACACCTATGAATGTACGAGTACCCTCTCTATATGTAATAAGCAAGATATATATGTATATGTATATGTTAAATAATCAAATTAACTACAGCAACAGTTGATTGGGAGCATAATTAGTTTCGGATGATAGATTTAAACTTTGTTTCGAACTGGATTACGATTTTCTACTTTAAAGCGAACTGGTTGAGATTAGCTGCTAACCGATTGTTGAACTAGTTACGAAACTGTATTAAATTATATTATACATATGTCTGTATGTACCAGCCCTATCCCTAGATGTATTACTATCCTACCTAGTTAGACAATATGCGGGAAATATTCCCAATTGCGGTGAGCGAGTGCGATAGCTCGTTGCACCCTTTTAAGGCAACACCAATCCGTGGCGACATGGAGCAGCCAGTATCCTAGATCTTAACGAATGTTAACTCATGATTTTGCAAATGCTTTAAGTGTGTATCAAAACGTTCAGCTTTAAATCAATCCTATGTAACCCCCCCAGAACCCAGATACAATTACAATTACATATACATACATCAACATCTACATCTACACACTCATAAGAGGCATTGCTTAATGTGTGTGTATGTGCGAGTATTTTTAAGGTTTAAAAGAGATAGTATGTGTGTGTGTGTGTGTGTATGTATGTATGTGTTGTTGTAACTATCATATATTGTATGTGTAGCTTTGTAACCCAATCCCTAACCAACCGAAGGACACAACGCAAACACTCGAATACAAAAGACCAAAGAAAAACCTAGACGAGCTTACAACTTTATACGAGAGCTAGCAATTCACAATTCACAATTTTCATTTTCCATTTTCCATTTACTTTATTATTTACTCCACCAGAAGCAGTCAGCAAGTGTAAATTACACACAGACAGAAGATAGAAGAACAACTACAACAACTAAAAACTACAACTAAAATTCTGACACGCCCACCGATACACAGAGGATGAACCTAGCAATTTATACACACCCAAACACACACACACAAACAAACATACATATCTGTACATAAGTATGTGGATATATCAGTAATACAGAATAATATCCATCAATGGAAGTGAAATTGAGTGCATAAATTAGTCGAACCGAACAATTGTTTGCCTGTCTATAATTCGCTTCACGGCGCTCGATTGCTGGTTAATTAATCCACTATTGTGACGGGCCATCCTTTTAATGACCCCTCTTGGAACGCTTTAAACTGAAAATAGCCATGCCCCAACGACCCAGCGACCCAGCGACCCAACGACCCTTGGGGGCCGGAAGTGAAAGCAGAAGCTGACCGACCGACCACAGACAGTGGCAGCCGCCAGTAAAACTAATTATGAAAAGCAAATCAAAATAGATAATTCAAAAAATAGGCGAAAAATATCATAATAAATAAATATGTAAATTAAATGTGCAGAACAGCATATTAACTCAATTAAATTTCATTTAGACGGCTTAGATGGTTGGGCCTCTAAGTGACGAGTTCCGTTGTTTGTGTAGCTAAATGTTGGTTTTGGATAATGATAATAGTTAATGAAATTTCGAATGGTTATACATATGCTGTTGTATGCTTCTTGATAAAAATATACCATACCTACATGCAAACTATATATACTATATATATATATAGTATAAAAGTACACAAATACACTGTATACATACCATATGTACATGCAATTATAGCCAACTAATTGTAATGTAAGCAGATCAGATCAGGAAATAATGTTATGAAACTTAATCAAAATCTATTATTATTATTAATATTAACAAATATTTGTATGGCTCTCCAGCCCCGTGTATGTGTGTGTTTGCGTGAGTGTTACCATTGTAAGCGCATTGCAATATAGGATATAGCGATAGAAGTTGGGCGATATTGATATTGATGCCTACCCACAGAGACGACATACATATGAACTATACATACAAGCTACTATATACATGCATACATATATACATATATATATGATAATGGTATATGGTATTCGTATTATTATACAACTTATACACGATAACAACATATACACTTCTACTCTGCTGCCGAATATCCCGCCGAATGGGCACAAGCAGGATAGCAGTCAGCAGTCAGTAGTCGGGATGGGCAGTCGGTAGTCCTACAAACCAAAAACTTCGTACAATTTTACCTTTTCAACATCTCAGTGTCTAACAGAAAGCATTAAATGTAACGTAACTCCGCAAAGGAAGCTACCAATATATTGGATGTATAATTAAATACGAGTATACATACATACATATGTGTCGAGACACGCTATAATACGAGCAAGTCGATAAATATATTGATATTCAAACGGACAACACCTCTCGTTTCTTTTCTTAAACAGTTTAACAGGTTTTAGCAGTTGCTTTGGTGAAATTTTTGAAAGGGATTTGCTGTCATGTCATATTTAGTTGACGATAATATGATATGACGATATAGGATATCAAATTTCATTTCTAAAATTGGTTGTCCGTGAACTAGGAATAAAATACACTCTATGCTTTAAAAGCATTTTTTAACGGAGAAATGAATATGGAAAATTCCATACAACTCGTTCATTTATAATAAAGTAGTGATATTGCGTTCTATTTGAAAAAATATTTTGAACCAAGCAACTGTAGGCCTCCAACAGTAGAGTAACATGGAGTTACAGTAGAGTAACATAATTCTACATATGTAGTTCTACATAATATGTACATAAAATACTACACAGTGTGAATATTAGAACAATATTTTTGTCTCAAAGCTCCAAAAGCTTTTCACTAAGCTTACCCTTTAAGAGCTATCATTTGGCATTTTTCCCAACTTAGAGATTGGAAGCAAGTTCATTACGATAGCGTAGGAAGAGGCAAGGTTAAAGAGTAGGTGTGTAGGTGTAGAGTGTGGTATTAAAAATACTCACAAAAATACCAACAATATACGAATATGTATATATTTTTGTTTTAAGAAATATGGAAATCTATATTTGAGCAACCAAATACTGAAATTGGCAAGTTGCATTCATCTCCCATATTGTCTAGTGGTTAGGATACCCGGCTCTCACCCGGGAGGCCCGGGTTCAATTCCCGGTATGGGAAACTGTAAAAAGTTTCTTTTTTTTGTATCTTTCTTTCTTTTTTACAAAGATAAAGGAGCACCGACTCTACTTTTAAAGGACCAAAATAGAAAAACGTAAATTTTTTGTAATGTTGGTATTATTATATATTTATTTAGGGAAATTGTCTCTTCAGGCCTGAGTTGACAATTTTAATTTTGTGTGGAACCTTACAGAACAATGCTTAAATAATTGTCAATGCAGCTGTCCACTGCTTCATTTACTGCCGCCTTGTCCATCTTCATCGTCTGATACCTTTTGCAGTTGGGTGTCTATATGATTAAATAATTGCAACAGCTCATCATTACCCAGACTCATAAAGGGCAATCAAATATGAAAAATTATTGAATCTCGTCAGAAATGAAGAACACTCGGTTGTACATGCTGATAAGGCTAAAGACTGCAGCTCTTCTGTGAGTGATAATGGGGGTCGGGGTAATGGCTGAATACATTTGAGATTATTAATAATCGCTCTTAAAACAGAGCATTGCCTCATGGTAAGTATGCCTATAAAAGAGCTACTAGGGTTGCATACAATATCAGTCTACCCAAAGTCTCCTAAAAGAAGCAAGCTATAAAATGTCTCGTTTAATCCACCTAAGGTAAATTCGAAATAATTTCATGAGGTCTAAGACTAAGCCACGTTTCCTGTCAGTTTGGTTTTGGCTCTTCTGGTTTGCCTAACAGGAACCATATGGGCCAATCCCACAGACGGTGATCGCAACCGCATAAACTGTCTTTTAAGTCCAGGTGGTCCAAATGTTATCGAGCTGATGATGAGGACCATTGCGCTGTACAAGAAATATGCTCGAGGCGCATTGGATGTAGATTTGGACCGGGATGTAAGAGCATTCGAAACTGAATACCTTTCGGAGGACGGTATTCATCTTAAGGGTGGACTTTTGTATTTGAGTGAAGACGCGGCAGGTAATGTACCCGATGAAGTCAACGAACAGGCTAAGGATATTTGCAAAAGATCTGCCAGAGCTCTATTTGTTAAACTTATAGATTTTCTTAAGCAATTTATTACCGACAAAAATGAACAATAAAATAATAAACCAAATGAAAATTGAACCCTATTGTCTTTGCGAAATGGTAAACCTTAATAAGGGATGGGCCTGAAGAAAGAAACAGATGGTAGTTTAAGTTATTAGGATAGGATTAGGATAGCAGTCAGGATGGGCAGGTTGAGCAATTCGATAATATGTTGATAGTCAAATGGATAACACCTTTTGTTTCTTTTCATAAACAGTTTTAGCAGTTAGGGTAGGCTAACACAGACGGCCCTCAGCGGGGTCTGGTGATATAGTCAGTAAGACTGGTCATGTCCTTGCCAATCGAACTATGTCCGTAACCTTGTGGCGACGTGTTCCCCGATGCAATCAGGCGCTGTGCTGCCTTACCTAAAATCAGACCAGCGTGGATGTCCAGGTAATAGATTCCGAGTATGGCTTCGAGTGCTTTTGTTGGGACGCCCCTGTGATACAGAGCAGAGCCTGTCGCTGGGTCCTTTCCATAAGCTTGTAGTACGTGTTCAGTTTTAGCAGTTGCTTCGGGGATTTTCTATAAGGATTTTCTGTTATGTCACAGCAAATGGAACTCTTCGGGTTCCGCAGCCCAGTAGTAGGCGGCGTTAAACATAGAATATAGCCAGCGGTGCAGCAGTGGGTACCACTGTTCACTGTTTGCGCAGTGCAAACACTGTACCAATCGTTCTCTCTCGTAATTCTTTCTTTCTTTCGTCTTCGCTATTGCTCTCTCGATCTGTCGCACTCTCGCTTCTGTAGGGAACGGGCAATTCGGGCCACTTGCCATTGTAGCGTCTGGACGTAGCTCTTCAACCGACACTGTCTCTGAACCGACCCCTCGCGTCTTCAATCTGACCCCGTCTTGACTTCCAAACCGGAACTTTCGTAAACTTGTAATAATCCGCAAACTACGCCGGAAACGCTCCGTAGCTCAACAGTGTCCCTAATTCACCTAATCACTGAAAACTACTTAAAGAATTTTAGTTGACAAATATATCAATATAATATGAATATTTCTATATTCAAGGGGAGTGGTTTTCTGAAATTGGTTGTCTTGCTACTCTATGCTTCTAAACCCAATTTTTTTAAGGAGAAATTAATTAATTTGCCATACGACTTGTTCATTTATAATATAGTGGTGATATTACGTTCTTTATGAACTTTATGAACTAAACTTTGAAAAACATTAGGGTAACATCATTCTACATAGTTCTACATAATTTGCACATGAAATATTACAAGACAAGGTGTGAATATTAGAATGATATATTTTTTTTAAAGCTTCAAAAGCTTTTAACTGAGCTTTCCCTTTAAGAGATATCATTGCGTGGAGAAGAAAATTAAAAGCATTTTTCCCAACCTAAAGCTTGGAAGCAAAAGTTTATTCACGAAATTTCCCCATATAATTTCGCAGAGAAGAAAGTTTAATCGCTCAACAAATCGGTCGAAAAAGGCGAGAAATTAAAATTAAATCTGGATTATTCTGCCGGGGGGCCTCTGAGAGGTCATCGGGCAACGAGTCCACGGATATTAAAGGGCGCTATGCTCCCATCTGTACTTTGGCAATGAGTAGTGAGTAGTAAGAAAGTACAAGAATTGTTCACGAGACAAATAAGGACCATCGAATTGGCATAGTTTTTGCAATGCAGTCATAATTCTCTCGGATGAGTAACAAAACTTAGAAGATCATTATGATAGCGTAGGAAGAGGCAAAGCAAACATGGTTAAGGAGTAGGTGGTGCCATGGGTCGGCGCTTAGCCGCACGGTAATAATACACGAAAATGTGGTATTAAAAATACTCACAGAATATACATATCGGCCAATAATATACGAATATGTATATAATTTTGTTTTAAGAAATATGGAAATCTATATTTGAGCAACCAAATACTTAAATTGGCAAGTCGCTTGCATCTCCCATATTGTCTAGTGGTTAGGATACCCGGCTCTCACCCGGGAGGCCCGGGTTCAATTCCCGGTATGGGAAACTGTAAAAAGTTTATTTTTTTTTGTATTTTTCTTTCTTTTTTACAAAGATAAAGGAATCTTCATGTGTGGGGAGCATCGACTCTATTTTCAAAGGACTAAAATAGGAAAACGTATATTTTTTGTAATGTTGGTATTATTATATATTTATTTAATGAAATTGTCTCTTCAGGCCTGAGTTGACCATTTTAATTTTGTGTGGAACCCTACAGAACAATGCTTAAATAATTGTCAATGCAGCTGTCCACTGCTTCATTTACTGCCGCCCTGTCCATCTTCATCGTCTGATACCTTTTGCAGTTGGGTGTCTATATGATTAAATAATTGCAACAGCTCATCATTACCCAGACTCAAAAAGGGCAATCAAATATGAAAAATTATTGAATCTCGTCAGAAATGAAGAACAATCGGTTGTACATGCTGATAAGGCTATCTGTTAATTATTTTTTAATTTTATTATTGTATTTTATTAATTTATATTTATTTATTGACAAAATTCCTCGTAAGTGTGCTGGAAACTGCAGCTCTTCAGTGAGTGATAAGGGGGGTCGCCTCGAAATTCATCGGAATCCAGGCTCATATCAATTGAATACATTTTACAATTGAATTCCTCTTAAATCTGATCATCACCTCATGGTAAGTCTGCCTATAAAAGAGCTACTAAGGCGGTATAAAATTTCAGTCTTCACAAAGTCTCGCAAAGGAAGCAAGCTATAAAATGTCTCGTTTAATCCACCTAAGGTAAGACATTGAAGTAATTTCATGAGATGCAAGACTGAGCCACGTTTCCTGTCAGTTTGGTTTTGGCTCTTCTGGTTTGCCTGACAGGAACCATATGGGCCAATGCCATAGACGGTGATCGCGAACGCATAAACCAACTCCTAAGCAGTCCGGAACCTGCAGATGATGCCGAGCTGATGAAGAATACCGTGGATGCCATTGCGCTGTACAAGAAACATGCTCGAGGTGCATTGAAGGCAGATTTGGACCAGGATGTAAGAGCATTTGAAGCTGAACACCTGACGGTGGACGGTTTGCCTTTTCAGGGTGGATTTTTTGATTGGGTTAAGGGCGCGGCAGATAAGGTACCCGATGAAGTCAAGGAGGGTGCTAAGGATTTAGCAAAAAAATCTGCCAGAGCTCTACTCGATAAACTGACCGATTTTCTTAAGCAATGTATTACCGGCGAAAGTGACTAATGAAAAGTTACATAGATTTATGTAATAAATAAACACTATGAACACTTAAGCTTATTGTCTTTGGTAAAATGGTAAACCTAAACAAGGTATGGGCCTGAAGAAAGATACCCTCTATTTGTGTTGAGTATTATTTTGGGGCAATTGCAGTTGCAATTCCAATGACACACCATGATAAAGATAGTGACACATTCATATAAGCAGAATCTCTCGTTTAATAGTAATGATGTTTAATGTTAGGGCCATTAAATTTAAATCAATAACGAGACAAGGTCGACAAGGGATAAGCTCGATGAATGGCCCCAGCGGGGTTCAATTAGATTGATGTCAGAGCATGGGTACAACCCACAATTATTATAAAACGTATACACGATAACAACATGTACATTCCACTCTGCCCACGTACATCACCATATAGACCCCGCCCAAATTGGCAAGGCCCAGCGGGAAGGCATCCGAATCGGCTTCCTCCTACAGATTTTTAAGTGTGAATAACATCGAATATTGCGATAAATATAGGAAAATGCTTGTGTGTGTGTAAATGTGCATTGGTGTACGCTACAGGCAGGAAAACTAATCGGACTGGAAGCCAGGAATCTGTCATGTCGATACCTTGCTCTCGTCGCTGCGCTCCTTCACACCGAGAACCATCTCCAGCAGGGAGACAAAGATGCCAAAGAACGAGCCCACTGCCATTACCGGAAAGACACCACCCAGATTGCTAATCTCCAGGGCCACGGCGCCTGCATCGTCGCCCGAATCCGCCGACAGACGGCCCAGCACGATCATGCTGATGGAATCACCCATGTAGGCCAAACCCAGCCAGAGGCAGACCCCCCCCGAAAAGGGCGACATGAAGGAGAACAGTTTGGGCGGCTCCCTCACATGGACACTTACCCACACGAGCTGCCTAAGATTGATACAGACACTTACCGAACAGGCTCCCCCGCCGCGCTTCTCCTTCCACCACTTTGCCTTCATTTTGGTCAGCTGTCCCCTGCTCCTGCATCTCCAGAATGGCCTGGTTGAGTATGTTGCGGCATGGCCATTCTGTGAAGGCATCCGATTAGGGACAGCCTGGCTGACACTGACGCTCAGGATGAACTACTCTTCCGCATGGCTATTCGCATGGGTCAAAGTGCAGCGCCGCTCAGTGATGTACACGATCGTAGTGGACTCCATGAGGAAGGCATAGTTGCTGTTTTCGACACGATCGACGCCCTCCTGATTAGAATTCCTCATATATTGAGGATTATCGATAAGGAACTGGTACATCTTCTGATACGTTGGATAATTGGACTTCTACAAATGAATTCTCTTCTGAACTTCTTACGCTCCAACTTTCACTCACCTTAAAGAAGGTAAAGGTGCTGCCGAAATCGCTGAAAGTTTCGTAAATGATTACTCACTTGGGCGCCAGTTCGGACCCCTGCTGGAGCAGGGCGCCCACCGAGAACCACAGGCAATTGGATAAACTGAACTGATTCTGCAGCTCCGTGGGCTCTTCAATGCACGGATACGGATTGTCCCATTCGGCCGCCGTCAGACGGCCCAGCACGATCATGTTGATGGAATCACCCATGTAGGCCAAACCCAGCCAGAGCCAGACCTACCCCGAAAAGGGCGACATGAAGGAGAACAGTTTGGGCGGCTCCCTCATTGGCTTGCGAAACAGAATTCCAATTCCAGGAGGTGTCAATCACTCGTTACTACTGTACAGTACTCTTCTTCGAACACCTGCAACAGCTCTTACCCAGACTCATAAAGGGTATGGCGAAGTCGACTCCGCTCTCCCGCTCTGATGAGATGGTCAGATCGGTAATGCCCATGTCAGCGCGCTAATCAAATATTAAAAATTATTTAATCTGGTCCGAGCCCGTGTACGTACTACACATATGCGACTATGTAAATATTGCGTATACGCTCAGTTGCACTTGCTGATAGGGCCATCTGTTATAGAAATTGTACTATTATCCCGAACCTCGAAATTCATCGGAATCCAAGGGGCATTGATTGATGTACTATATATAAATTAAAATTACTGATTGATTGATGATAAGCCTGCCTATAAAAGGGACACTAGGGCGGCTTCAAAAATCATTCTACTCAAGGTGTCCCAAAGGAAACAAACTAGGAAATGTCTCGTTTAATCCACCTAAGGTAAGTCATTGAAATAATTTCATGAGATCTAAGACTAAGCCACGTTTCCTTTCAGCTTGCTTTTGGCTCTTCTGGTTTGCCTGACAGGAACCATATGGGCCAATGCCATAGACGGTGATCGCGAACGCATAAACCAACTCCTAAGCAGTCCAGAACCTGCAGATGATGCCGAACTACTGCAGAAGACACTGGATGCCATTGCGCTGTACAAGAAACATTCTCGTAACACATTGGAGCTCGATTTGGACCGGGAAGTAAGAGAATTTGAAACTGAACACCTGACGGTGGACGGTTTGCCTGTTCAGGGTGGAGTTTGGGATTGGATCAAGAGGGGGGCAGATAAAGTACCCGATGAAGTCAAGGAGGGTGCTAAGGACTTAGCCAAAAGATCTGCCAGAGCTCTACTCGATAAAGTGACCGATTACCTTAAGAAAAAAATTACCGGTGAAAGTGAATAATGAAATGTTACATAGATTTATGTAATAAATAAACCAACTGAGCATTTAACCTTATTGTCTTTGCGAAATGGTAAACTTAAGCAAGGGATGGGCCAGACGAAAGATACGGATGGAAATTTAAGGCCTCCGATTAGGACAAGGTCGACGACAAGGGATAAGCTCGATGAATGGCCCCAGCGGGGTTCAATTAGATTGATGTCGAAGCATGGTTCCAACCCCCACAACCCCCCCATCTGCCTTGTATTTCTGCAGTTCCTCTGCCGCGAATGGTAACACAAATGAGAATGGCTAAGAAATTTGTTTCTGCTTTCTCTGGGTCTTCTTCTGCAAACAGCTGATGTTGAATATTTCGGGGGGATTTTGTTTTATCAATGCAAATGTTCAAGTGTTCAGGCGTTCCATAATTGAAACGTACATCTTCAAAGTCAATCAATCATTGAACAAATTTGGAGTCGACTTAATTGGGTGAGATTCACCTTTTTAGCGCCAATTTAGCCAATAAACTTGTGATTCCTTGCCACTCCTCCAACACACAAATACTAGTACCCCCATAAGCAGCAGTTGCATGCATTTGCATAAGTACTTGGGCTTGGTTCTAGGAGTTCGAGGAGGCTATCAGAAGCCATTCGCAAATCTATTTGGGGCACGCAGATGCCTCCATCCATCAAAAATTTTGTCAATCCATAATTCAAGCTCAGTTCTTTAAGAGGTCAACAATGGAACGCAAATTTTATATACTATGTATGCACAGTTTGGCAAATAAAAATATAATCAGCCCCAGCTTCGAGTTCTGGGAAATTTCATTGGGATTTCACCAGAAGAGCGTCTTCATTCTTAGAACCCAGATTCTGCGAACCTCAGATTCTGTTAAAAACGCTTCTCAGAAAGTAACCTTGGGTTATCTCTGCGCTTAGTTTCCACCTAACACTTAGACAAATATTAGATAGACATTTATATTGCTTTTATTTCTCAGAAAGATAACGTATCTACGATTATGAACTGTATTGACTAAGTAGTAAAACGAGGTGGCGCCTTTGATTAATTGATGAATTGAATTGAATAAATTCGTAGTTATTCGTAGAATCAAAAGGTTGATAGAGCGATTTTAAATTTATTTTAAATGAATTTCGCTATCTCGGTCGATTCCTACTACCTCAACCTAAGTGGGAGTTCCATACAAAACATCTAAAAGAGAGGAAGCTAAGCTCTTTATATTGTTATAACTATAATCCAATGTTTTAAATGTATGCTTTCGACTCGAGTCGAACTCGACTCGGCGACATGTCGTTTCTTGTCTGCTCTCCCACACGTATGTACATATGTCTGTATGTATGTATGTATGCACAAATCTTTTTTGAATGCAAATTCAATATTCAACTATGTTATTATACTTGCACTTACGGTGCATATGTACAATGTATGTAATATGCCTTGTTTCTCTCTCTGTCTGGCTTCGGCTGTAACTGTGATTTCTCAATCCAACATTTCAACGACGTACACGAAAAGTGTGCGAAAGTAATTTGCAAATTGCAAAAACATAAAAATATAAAAACGGGTGAAAAATGTGAAATGAGTTCACATTTTTCCAATTTTGAATGATTTTATTACCTAAAATGTAAAAAGATTTGCAGATTCGTGGGTTTATTCCCATATATTATTCAGATATTTTATTCCCTCTGTAACTCCTTAGTTTTAGAGCTTCCATGTCCTTGGGGTTCAGAGGTTTTTTACACAGATTGATTATAAAATTATTTATAGCATAATTTTGATCTATATTGAGAGTCGAATCTTAGACAGATTGATTATATCCTATTTTGTTAATTTCCTCCGATATTCGTAAATTGTTGTAAAACTCTTGCATCCTGCAGTGCTCTCGGTAATCTTGAAACTAAGTAGGGACAGTTTTTATCCCAGAAATTCATGGATTCTTCTCTGCTATGATTAAAATTCAAAGCTATTTTTATTCAAAATATAAAAACATTATTAGGTTGTAAGTAGATATATTTCTACAAAGAAATCTACAATCTCTAGCCAAGAAAAATGTCAAAACTGGAGGTTGTAGGAGGTTTTTTTATAAGCCTAAATGGGGCCACGAGAAACGGAAAGTAGGATAATGAATAAAATTAGAAAACAAGAATAAATTTAGTAAGATTTATCTGAGAACAACCCGCGTACGGGGTGGAAAGCGCGTCCCGCACCTGGAACGGGGGGCCAGTACTGGAAAGGAAGAAACTCGCGAGATACCGGCGCTCAAAGTCGCGCGCGCACCTATCGCGTATTGCATGATCGTAACTGGTTCCGGAGCCCTATCGACGCAGGGATATCGATAGGCCATCGTCGCCATCCGCGATAAGTTGCGAGCGATGGAACCAGTTCGAACACCAATAGAGGGCGCCACGGGAGTGGCCGTTAAAGTGGAAAGCGCGCCAAAGTTGGAGTAAAAGTTTCGATGGGGGCCCGGGAGGATACTCTGGCCGTAGATATCCGGGGCGGATGACGAAGGAAGAAAGGAAGGGGGCTTGTTGCCGGATTAAAGAAAGGGGGAAGTGTAAGATAGATTAATATAGCCGTAGGATAACTTTAAGATACCAATAAAGAGCCGATATATCAGAACAAACCCACCGAAGTGCATTACTTGCTTGTCGCCGGGGCAACAGATGAATTCGTTGATCGATCCACCGACCGCTGAGCCAGCACAGACGCTGAATCAGACGGAAGGGACCGGTTCGTTGCAAACTGCATTCGGCTGTGTTTGCATTCGCATTTATTACAGCTTTACAGAAGATTAATTACACGAGCCCGGGGTCATAAATACTCGGGGCTCTGGGTGCTCCTAAGGCAAACACAGAACTAACTCTGGGAGCATTATTTGCAAATGCAAAGCATAAAACTGACTGCATGTGGTAAAAATTCAAATGAGAAACCATTGCACAGACAGCCAGTGGCAGTCCAGAGTACCATCAGTCTTGGCATCAGTCTCAGCCTCAGTCCCAGTCTCAGCCTCCGCTTCTGCCTCAGCATCGGCATCAGGCATTAGGTGGCGTCTGACCTTGAATTGGTGAAGAAGTGATGTAGGTGGAGGTGGAGTTGGAGTAGGAGGAGGAGGAGGTGTCGTGTCAACACCTGAACAATAAAGTCGTAAACCATGTGCAGCACAGCACAGCACACCTCACCTCACCTCACCTTCTCCCGCGAACCAGTCCGTGGCTGCTGGCCCAAGGTCAACTCTGGGTACTTCTTGTCTCTAGCGCGAGACTAATTAAATTAATTAAAATTTAAGGCACGCGATTGGCCTGACAAAACAACAAACTGATAACAAATTCAGTATTATTCATTGTTTTTTTTTTCTCTCTTTTTGGGTAGAAGGCGAATGTTATTTTCGCCTCTGCCGTTGACTCTTGGGCCTGGCCTGGCCAGTTTCTTGTCTGATCTCCTCCTACCGTACCTAGCGAGAGGCATCATCGTTCTGTTTAGAAGATACAACTCTTTATAGAGTACTTACAGCTTCGTTGTTCCAACGCCAGCTTTCTCTCTTGATGTTTATTATTTTTCGAATAGGATGTTTGCCAAAAGATTTAATAGCATCATTTTTTAGGACAGGCCCCCCTCTGATTCTGATACGTACACGTACATACATATGTACATGTGTTGACCTTAGATTGAGCAGGTTTGGCAGCAAATACTGAATACTGAAAGTTATTTGGAATTGAAATGCATGATGCAAGTGAGAGGAAATGCTGACGGCGACAGAGACAGGAAATGGTAAATGTCGAAGTAACGACCCAAGTTCAAAGCCAAAACAACTTTCGTTTACATAAACACGATTGGGTGACTATTCTGCCATAATATAATCTTCGATCTGTCATGGAGTCCGAAAAGACACAAAGCCAAACCCATCGACGAGTCCACCTCCAACTGTCAGGTATAAATCAGCGGGCTGCCACACTATAAAAGCCACACCAAAGAAATTCGCATAACAAAGGCTAATTACGCGACACGCTCAGACTTCATCATGGCTGGATTTTGTCTTGGATCTTTTCGTGCATAATTTTCGGATCAATCAACTCGGAAAGCGACAGCGACGGGGACAGGGAGGGGGACGGGGACAGCGAAAAGCGTAGCATTTGAATGCGGCTTAAAGTCATAAATCTAATGGCCTGAAGCGCTACGATGCGATGCGACGCGATGCGATGCATATGCGAAAGTGGCCAGAAGAAGACCCGGCCCGGCCGGACCGGACCGGCTGAGCTGAGCCGGGCTGAGCAGCTGGGCAGCCAAATGTGGTAGCTCCATGTTTGAATTATTAATGTTTATTCGTGTCGGAGTTGGTGTTCGCTGCTCGCTCTCCGCCGTATACCCAATGTCAGTTGAGAAATTAAAAACTAATTTGATGGCAATTCAAATTACGCACATTGAGGCAGTCCCAGTCCCAGTCCCCGTCGCAGATTGGAGACGGCCCGGACCTCAATTTCGTTTGGGGTTTACGAAGAGTGGCATAGGGAGAAGACTGGCGAGTGACTGGGGACTGGGGACTGGAAAGAGGTGGAGGAGGTTGGCCATGCCTCCACTTTGGCAGGGAGTTTGGTTATGAAAGCGTTTCATAAAAGAAATATGACTTTTTGTGGACTCTGCCCGGCCTGGCCCGGCCCGGCCCGGCCAGGTCTTCAAAGTGAAAGAGACAGACCTGAAACATGATGACTGTCGGTAATTTATACGAAATGTGCGTTTTTTTAGTCTTCATTTCTGTATTTCCAGCATTTCCCTTATAATTATGTACATCGGGCGGCAGACCCTATGTAAAACCCCCAATCACGTTCACAGTAACCTAGTAAAAGCGTTGCAAAAACAATATATACATACATACATATACGATTGGAACGATTTAGTCAAATTCGCAAAAATCTGTTGAAACCTAATTTGAATTTGGCAAAACATTCGCTTGTGTTATAAAAAATCATCAACATCAAAATATCGTTATTGATTCGTCGGTTTTCCATTGTGGCTGTACAAAGGAAAGATTATAAGCCAAACATTTTGTCTATGGTATATGGTATATGGCCAAACAAAGCGTGCAAAGATCCCCAAAAAGCTTCCCAAGGCCCCGGCCGGGGGCAAGAACAAAAGGATGCCCAAACCTAGATGAGCGATCGACTCTGGCCCTGCCTTGACTCATTGAATACACTCATATTCAATGTCGCGGCTTTGTTTCGAGCCAGCAAATTATCATAATTATAATTGAAGCTTTAATTGAATTATGCAAGCGCCAAGCGCCAAGCAAACGGTTAACAAGCCCACAGTAACAGTAACAGTTACAGTAACAGCACAGCCTAACAGTACACAGTCTTTAGTCTTTAGTCTTCTGACCTTTGTGCGCTCCCTTTGCGCGGGAAAGTTTCGGATCGGATGTACGGCAGCCGCGGGCCAACACGAGCAGCTAAAACCAATGCAAACCAAACCAGACCCCAGAGACCAGACCCCCAGCTGTGAACTTGGCCGCGGATCACGAATTGCCAATCTCACTTTCTTTCACCTTCCATCAAAGCATCCCATCCCTCCGACCATCCATCCCATCCCATCCCATCCATCATGGGAAATTAAGAGCGATGCGCGATTATCTAATCCAGTAAAAGGGGCATTATCGAAAGTGCAATCACAGTGCAGGGAACGGAACTGAAGACGTGGCTCCAATGGGGAATACGGAATACAAGAGTGTGTGGTGGACCATTTGCCAATGAAGGGAATGCCCAGTAAATAATAGCTGTGGCTATTAATTATAGCGGAAACAATCGGCTGTAGATTTGCAACAAAGAAAACGAAAAAATCTATGAAAACTCTAGCAAAATGCAGGAATATGTGTAATATTTGTATTTATTATTATATATTAATTAAAATATATTCTTCTTAATTATACTGATTAAAAACATGAAAAAATTGTGCATTGTGTGTGCTAAATGTAGATCTATATCTTAATATTTTATAGCTTTCAGTTCTACTTAGAAATCATTTCCAGTTCTTGTACCTTATCTACCTAATCGAAGGTGCAGGGTCATAAATAGTGGAATGAATGAAATATATCACCAGTTAATCCCCATTTTCACCTCAGCCAATACTGAGTATCCCCCCTTTCCATACCCATACCAAACTCCACTCTGTCGCCCATAATTATCGCATAATTTGACAAAAATAAATTGCATTAGCAGTGAAACAAGTTCAAAACGCAGAATAACATTTAAATACAACAGCAAAAGCCCGCAACAAAAAATTGGCAAAAAATACAAGAAAAAAACGGCAAAAACGACAGCCGAAAACATGACAAAAGATGTGCAAAAAAATATACATCTCTATGTATATGTGTGTATATTTGGCGTTACCAAAAAGGTGCCGGCCGAAATACGTTTGAAGTTGTTAGCTGAGGCTGTGCGACTGTGGGACTGTGATAATTATTGCCGACGCTGATGAGACGGGTTAAAGCCACAACAATACCAACAAAGCCACTAAAAATCACAACAACCACACCACACCATACCACACATCGGACGAGGAAAGATACCAAAAACATCACTCCAACACCAACAACACCAGCTTCAACAACACCTTCTGCAAACAGCAACAACAACAACAAGCACTCTAACAAACACTCAATTGTAATTACAGCATTGAAACACCAGCAACAACAACAACAACAAGGAGAGTCACCAACAAAGCTTCACCAACGTCAGCTTCGCAGTTTCAACAACGAGCCGCATTCAGCAGCGGCAGCGGCAGCAGCTTGGTGGCAGTGCGACGGTGGCTTAAACTTTTTCAATTCTTCGCTCGGCCCCACAGCGCAGACGCAGCGTCGTTGTCGTTCAGTGCGGTTTTGGAGTTCGTTGCGTCTGGTCGAGATCCCCCAACAGCAGGAACCATACCCTACCCTACCCATCGATCACTTATAGAGTTGTTGCACTGTTGCACGATCCGACACGAGTTCGAGTTCAATTTCGAGTGCGAAGTGTAAAGTGTAAAGTGTGTCCGCGAGTGTGAGAGAGGTGTCCGTTTGCCTCCATCTCAGGGTGTTTTCAGTGGTGTGCTGTGCTGTGGCAAGGATTATTAACACATCCCTCTGCATTCAATTGAAACATAATCGGGCCTTAGCCCAGATAACACTCAAACACACACACGAGCCAACACTCATACATGTACAATCAATTAGCCATGCTGGCAATGAAGGATAAACCTTGGCTGGTGCTATTTGGCCTATTGGCCGCATTAAGCTGTAAGTACCCCGGGCAATGATTTATAAGTGCCATTGTGATGCAAATTGAGGCAGATCGCTGCGCTGCAGACGCGACGCAGATGCAGACGCAGACCCGTACAGACCGTACAGACAGAAACTAGATTAGTGGCCACTATTTATGGCCAGAGGGCGGCCCGGACAATGAGCCCACCATCGCACAGCACAGCACAGCGCAGCTCAATGACACGCCGAATTTGTAGGTCTGTCTGTTTGTCTGTCCGTCTGTCTGTCCGTCTCTCTGTCTGTCCATCCGCTTTATGTGTGTATACATCATCTTTTGTGAGTTTAAAGTGAGCCAGATGAATATTCAAAAGCTTTTATGATCTGCGCCTGACCGTTGAACTGGCCAACTGACAGAGTGACCAACTCCAATTGTCTCTCTAGCTGACTGACTGACTGACTGACCGACTGGGCGAACGACTGCATTAGCATTTCCATCAGAGATTAGCATAAATTTCAGTGCGGTGTATGTTTCCTTGATACCATTTCGGAGACCTCCAGGCGGGCAGGCAGGCACTCGCTGTGCTGTGCTGTGGGAAAAGCCGTTCTGCACCGTGAAAGTAGGTCTGTAGGTTGAGGATTCAGCTAGGTACGGCACGGTACTCGTGGATGCTGAATATGCATTTGCATTTGCATCTGCATCTGCATCTTTATCTATTGGTTTGGCAATACGAGTAGTGGCTTCCAATGATTGGCGATTGCCAATTGCCAATTGCCCCTTCCCCGCCCCTCCCAACCAGTTCGTTGGCCAACAGTTGACGACTAGGCTAGACCTACCTGGGGCCCGGTGGCGGCTGCCTAATGGCTCTGTCTAACTTTAGCCCGATCATTATTAATAAGACACACCAGCGCTTGCCTCTGATTGCACAGCAGTGCGAGGCGGTTGCTTGGTTTTATTTAACTTTTAATTACACCTTTGGCATTTGGGCAAAGCCTCTTCAGCGCCTCCCCTCGCACCCCTCGCACACCTTCTCCGATTCATCGATTTTGCATCGATGACGCGGAATTCAGGCACATTTTAATGGTACAAAGCGGAAGATTCATTCTGCTGGCAAACAAGAAAGACTCGTCCATGTCTGCGCAAAATTTGGAGCACCAACAGCCATGGCCATGCCATGAAATGTGAACCAACCGTCGGGCCAAAAACCCAATCGGGTTGTGTCAAAAATAAAAGAGAAAAAAACTGCAGGCCATGGCGACCATGTCGCCCCGACCGAGCCAAACCATTTGAGCCATTTGATGGCAGTTAAAGAGCCAAACGTGTTTATGGCCCATGCAAAAACCAAGCAACAACAACAGCAAAAAGATTGTAATAAAATAAAAATAAATTGAATTTGAACAACAACAACAACAACAGCAACAACAACAACAACAACAACAGCTGCTTGTTTGAAGTCTGTGAAGGTGACGTGGGAATTTTGAAACGACATGCGCAAAAGCCAACCCAGCACACAGTCGGTTCGGGGGCCATTAGAGTCGGCTTAGAACCATTAATCTCCCAAAAAAAAACAGAACAGAACAGAACAGTTCCCATTAGGGCACGCATCACAAAATTCGGATTGTTTTCAAAGTTTATTTCCCGTAAATCCGCTAATCCGGCACTTCCTCTAGGCAAGAAGAGAACAAAGACCGAACCAACCGAACCAACCGAACCAACCGAACCAGATATTTTCAATCGAAAGATTTGATTGTTTGATTTGTTTGCTTGGGATTTTACGAGTATCTATCTATATATTTGTTTGCCTAGAACTTGGGTGGGGAGTACAGGGTAGAGCTGTTGATATGTAAATCGTATGCGAATAATTAAGTAGCTGCTAAGTGGCGATGGAGATTTCATTTCATTTCATGGGTATATCGTTAGTTAGTTAGTTAGTTGTTTATTAATCACCGACTCGGCTCGAGTTTGTTGCCCAAGTCTTTTGTTTTGCGGCCCTCTCATTACTCTCTCATTTTGTGGTGTGCTTCCCAGGCCTGCCCAGTCGCAGCGATGCCGCGTATCCGTATTACGGCACGAAGATCGGGGCTCTGACACGTCTGCACCATGGCGTTTCCGGCGATGTCTATGCAGTGGATTCGCGCACGATTTTCATCAAGAAATTCAGCTACGACGGCGAGGCCCCGGCCGCCTACTTCTACGTGGGCAACACGGCCCGGCCCAGCAACGAGGGCGCCTTCCGGCTGAGGGACGAGCGTGGCGGCACAGCATCGCTGACGCGTCGCTACCGGAACAAGGACATCACCCTGTCGCTGCCCGAGGGCAAGACGCTGCGCGACATCAAATGGTTCTCGGTGTGGTGCGAAGAGTTTGCGGTCAACTTCGGGGATGTGTCCATTCCGGCCACCCTGGATTTTCCCAGGCCCCAAAAGATTAGCGCTCTGCGCGGCGTCCACGGCGTGTCATCCGAGAACATTGTGATCGTGGATGCCCAGACACTGCTGGTGCCCAATTTCAGCTACGATGGCGAGGCGCCAGGTGAGCAAAACTCTGACTTTCAGACACTTATGGGTGCTACATTTTGGAATATCCCTACAGATGCCAAGTTCTGGGTGGGTCGGGGCCAGCGGCCAACGTCCGAGGGCCTGCGCATACCCGACGAGAACGGCAAGGAGAATCCGCTGCGCCGCTACGAGCGCAAGACCATCGTCCTGACCCTGCCCGAGGACCTCACCATCTTCGACATCGGCCACTTTGGCGTGTGGTGTGAGGCCTTCACCGTCGACTTCGGCCACGTCCGCCTGCCGGAGGGCCTCAATGTGCCGCCCTCGCTGAAGATGCTCGGCATCAGTCCACAGGTAAAGAAGCCGATCAGTCAAATACTCAGCGACCTGAAGCGCTGATTGCCGATTGCGCCGATCTTTGGGTCCCCCAAGCGCTATATGTGTGAAAAGCTATTTAAACGATCGTATTTATTCTACTTTACGTATACCGTTGTATTCCGTTGTGTGTGTATGCGAATATTTATCAATCGAATGCCATTTCCGCGGCATTTCCTAGACTCTAAGCTTGCATTTCTTTAAAGAAAGAGAGAGAGAGAGAGGAAGAGTGTGTGTGGAAGAAGAAGAAGAGGAGGAGGAGGAGGAGGAGAAGGAGAGAATCCAGACACATTCTATAATACATATATCTAATATATACATATAAATGTACTTGTAATACTCACTTGTGCTTGTTATTTGTGTTTTGTTGTCTTTTGTCAACTTTTGCTGTTTCGTTGGGAGCGTCTTATACAAAATGAAATCTGTGTGGCATGTCTACTACTACTTCTGGGACACTGACCCCCCCACCACCACCACCACCCTATCAACAACTCCCCCACCACACACACACACACAAAGAAAGACACCTACAACCCCATCCCACACACCCACACAAACATATACACACATGCACACCCTATTGGAACATACCCATTCCCGATCCACGAACCACAATCCACGAACCACGATCCGATCTCCACTACTAACCTCCAAGCGAAATCCAACAAAAATCCAATCAAAAACATTTTTCATTTTGTAAAAAACCATTCCAAAAAAGCAAAATCTTTCGAATACAGCAGAACAAAAAAAAAGTACAAACATTTTGGGTATGCTCAAAATTATTACTTTGGCAATTCCCTCTCCTCCACCCCTCCCCCCACACATGCACACACACCGCCCCCACCACACATCCCCCAACCAGTGCTCCCCTCCGAACTCCCGTTCCTAAATCGAAATCTCCCTAAACCAATTCTTTTCCAGTCGAAACTCAACTGCGAAGTGCTCTACGACGATCTGGCCTTTGAGGTGCGCTGGGCCGTGGCCGGGGAGAGCATTGTGGTGCAATTGGTGGCCAAATTGGGTAAGTCAACGGGGATTAGTGCTAATCAAGGCGGAAGCTCCGTCCATCCCCCCCGTCCCCAACCACTTGCCACTTGCCACTTCCCACTGCGCGTTGACATTCAACCAAGTGTGAAAACGATTCGAGTTTAGCAGTTTAACAGAAGTGGAAGTGGAGTGTGTTAATTTTTGTCGGTTTAATGAAGATGCTAACTGATGGATAGGCCTTTTCTTTGCTATAGATAATACACTCAAAAAAATAGGATAGAATAGATAGACTTTACTCGTAGATCGGTGGTTCATCCTGGAGACTCAGATGACTCCACAGTATTCATAAAGTCACAGCTTATTTTTTCGATCAATTATTCAGCGAACTGAGACAGAGAGGCGCGAAACCATCCCATCGGCCCACCCTTGGCCTGACCTATCCCAAGCCTACCAACGACAAGCCTTTGTACCACATGCTGTGGCTGCGGCTGCGGCTGTGGCTGTGGCAGCTTCAGCTTCTGTTCATTTATGATGCTTTGACATTTTCTCGAGTACAGTTAATACTCGCAAAGGAGGAGAGACAGACACATACCCGTGGATAGACGGGAGGGGGACAGAAGGGGGAGACGGGGGCCAACAATGAAATCCAGTTAGCATCCAAATTGACCGATCAGCATCCACAGCAACATCAGCAGCATCAGCGATCAGCGATCAGCATCGTTGGCAGAATAACAAGTCGCGAATTATGACGACTGGTTTTATTGCGCAACTGCGAGTGCGGATGGATACATGAATGGACACATGGATGGATGGATGGATGGATGGCAGAAGGCGGGGGTAAATCACACCGATTTACTGGTTGCATCTGCAATCTTAAGGCATGGGCATGGGCAACGTGCAACGAGCAACGCCATAGTTATAGTTGCAATAACATCTCCATCTAGGAGCCACTGCCACTGGTGGTCACTGCCACTGGTCTTGGAACCGCTAAGAATGCCGGCAGGAATTTTCACCTGGAAAATGCCAACCGCCAACCGGTTGGCCAGACCAGAAGGCCAGGCCAGGCCGGAATTGGGTCAAGCAACTTTCGTTGATTGCCATTTCCCGTAGAATATTCATAACAGCAATCCAGAGCAGCCACCGCCCCTCCCCACCCCTCTTCACCCATTCCCCCACCCCGAGTGCCTCTCTCATTCTGATTGCTCCTCCACAGAACCGAACAACTACATGTCCTTCGGCATCTCGCCGAACAGGAACATCAGCCAGATGATCGGAGCCGATGCCGTCGTCGCCTGGGTGGACCCGGAGACGGGCAACGGCTTCGCCCAGGACTACTTCCTGGAGGGCAAGGCCCAGTGCTCGGGCAGCCGTGGCGCCTGTCCCGACACCAAGATCATGGAGAAGACCAACTCCATCCGGCTGCTGAATGCCGCCATGGTCAATGGCTACTCGATTGTCACCTATCAGCGTTCGCTGGCGGCCACCGATCGCCTGGACCTGCCCATCTCCGTCACGGACGCCGAGTCCGTGGTCTGGGCCATCGGACCCCTGAATGACTACAAGGAGGTCTCCTTCCACACCTTCTACAACAAACATCTGCACCAGATCGAGTTCGGTCGCCAGCCCAAGTGGAACTGTCCACTGCCCGAGGGCGCGAAGCCAGGCAGCAGCTCCGCCGAGCAAGAGGACGCCGCTCCCCAGGCCCAGAGCTCAACCGGAGGCAAGGGCTATCCGCCCGCAGGACACCCCAATCTGGAGCCCGAGGAGGAGTTCTATGAGAACCGTGCCGAGGCTCTGCATCGCCCGCAGCCTCAGAGGCGCCAGGAGACCGCCATCATTACCCAGCGACGCCCAGTGCCCACACCCAAGCCCGTAAACAGCAACGGGGCCTGGGACATTCCGGCCATCCAGTGCCACGAACCCGAGGACGGAGTCTTCTATGCCCAGATGGGTCCCACTGGAGGCAAGCATGGCTATCCAGCCATCACCGGTGAGTATTTATTTCAGCTTCAGGCTGGCTTCAGAGCTAATCGAATCTCTCTCTACTGTAGGCCACGTTGGCTGGGGCATTTCCTGGTACATCAACGGCCTGCTCATTCCCGAGATCCATGTGGTGCGTGGCAGGACCTACACCTTTGTGGTGGAGGGAGGCAACAACCCCGACATCCCGGCCAAGTACCATCCGCTCTACATCAGCGATGATCCTGTCGGCGGCTACGAGCACAAGCGCGAGGAGGAGAAGAAGGTGAGAGCAGAGCCACGGGAGTAAATGAATGAAGGTATTGAACTGATTGATTCCCAGGCTGTTCGCATATTTGCCGGCGTGCATCGCTCGCGATCGGGTCAGGTGACGCCCACGGGCGTGGGCCGCCTGTGCAACTGGACGCCGGATGTGGAGGGGCCGCCGGCAGATGACTACCAATCCTTTGGGGCCTACCAGCGCACCCTGACACTGAAGTGCGATGCTGGCGAGCCCGGAGTGATCAGCTGGAAGCCTGATAGGAATACGCCGGACACCGTGTACTATCACTGCTTCACCCACCGCTATCTGGGCTGGAAGATACACGTGCACGACTCGTGCGAGGGCGATGTGGGCGGCCAGGGGGCCGCATCCGAGCAGCACGAGATCCGTCTGCCAGCGTCCGCGGCCGAGCCGGCGCCCGTCCACGAAGACTATGCCGCCGAGCCATCGATCCGACACGAAACCCAGGTCAGCCCCAACGATAATTTTTTATTGAAGCACCAAACCGATTTGATTAAGAACCACAATATGAACGGAACACCGCCTAAACTGAGTTTTGAAATAACGAAATCTTCGGAAATAACCAAACTGATTTCAGATGGCATCCGCGCTGCTGAGGCTCTCGAGGAGAGCCTTCTAAGGAACCGCCCAAACTCCAACACCAACACCAACTCCAACTCCAATCCCAGCCCCAACCCCCACCAGAACGAAGTGAGCTCGGGTCCCCATTCGCCGATACGTCCTAAAGACCACAACCACCACCACCAGATAACCATCAATGGCTCTCGATTACCCCCCCCACTGGCCACCGTCCGGCCCGAGATACTGCTAGGCGAAACCCCCTCACAGAAATCATCTGCATCCGCATCCGCATCTGCATCTGCATCCCCCTCATCTTTGTCGCTGCCCACTCATCCGAAACTTCCCATCTTTGCCACCGGCCCACATCTCATTCACAACTCTCACTTGCACTTGCACCGCCTGCACCATTCGCAGCATGCCCCCCCGCACCCGCACTCGATTGTAAGCCCCCATCTGCACCCGCACACGCACCCGCATCCACTGCATCACCAGAATCACAACAATCTAACCAGTAACCTTCCAGCACTCGCCCAGAAAACCATCAGTCTGTCCGAGTACCTGCGTCCGCCGCAGAATGCGCCGCTCTTCCACCCGGTGAAGCTGCCCGGTCGCCGGCCCTATCCCGGTCCCATCAAGAAGGTGCCCGCCTCCAGGCCCATCCTTCCGCAGCAGCATCCGCACCCAGCAGCCATCCTGCAGCAGTCCTCGCTGATTGTCAATCACTATCGCAAGCCCGTTCCCAGTCTGCTGAAGCCGTTTGTCAAGGAGAAGCCCTTCCCCCTGCAGCCAATAGCCGCATCGGTGCTGCTGCTTGGCCAGCCCACGGAATTGGGGGCCAGCGGCCAGCGTAAGGCGGAGGTGCACAAGCCGAAGCAAAAGCCAAAGCCTGTCATCCCCGTGCCAGTGCCCTACCTGGACCACGAACCGCAGGGATCGCAACAGAGCACGGCCTTCTTTAACCTCCACTCGAAGCCGGAGCAGAAATCCATCCCCACTGCTGTGCCAAGCACCACCAGCACCACCCCGACCATCGTCATGCGGCCCCTGCAGAAGGAGCCCTCGCCGCAGGAGATTGCCAACATGCGACCAGCCGTCAATCAGGGATTCAAGCCCGATACCGTGATTGTGGAGAGTGGATTCCGGCCGATTATGCGGACCGATGGCAGCGGTGTGCAACTGCCGCCGGAGCTGATCGAACAGGTGGCCCATCGACGCGAGGACCCGGGCACAGAGATCGACGAGGTCATGGAAACGGACACACTCTTCCTGGCAGCCCAGCAGGGAGGCAGCGAGACGCAGAGCTTCGAGCCCATGTTCATACCCTCTCCCCTGGACAGCACCAATGCCTCCGTGCAGATGAAGAAAGCGGAGCCAGCGGCAGACGCGGATGAGGCATCGGCCCTTAGACTACCTTCGGCAGCAGTGGAACATGCTCTGCCCTCAGCCGCCCAGCTGCGCCAACCGACTCTGAGTGAATTGTTCGGCGAGGATCTGGACGAGGAGATGGAGGGCAAGCTCGATGACGAGGAGCTCGAGGAGGAGCCGGTTCTACCGTCCAAGAAACCAACTACGGCAGGCGTCGACTTGTCGAGCACCACTCCAGCGATTGCCACGCCAGAGCAGGAGCAGGAGCAAGATCACGAGCTCTTCGACGATGACATGGCCAGCCTTTTCGGGCCAGACTTACAGGAGGAAGAAATCTATGCGGATGAGCTGGAGCCAGAGCCAGAGGATAAGGTGGCAGCAGCCGCAGAGCGAATCGATACCTACTATCTGCCTCCGGACAACCGAAAGATTCCCCACGCCGGCCTGCCCAGTGGGGCGCTGTATACGTTCGATGGCAAGAGCGTGGTGGACGGGTCCCTGGTGCTGCCCCCCAAACTGGATGCACGGGACAATGGCCTCTTGAGGCACTCGCACTACGGGCTCACTCCTCTGGAGCAGCTGATACGGACAACGCCGCAGTTTGGGGCATTCCACGGCGAGCTGCCGGAGGAGTTCCAATCAACGGAGAGTCCTGTTCGGCCTGGTGCTCAGCCCGTGACGGAGTACTCCAATCCAGTGCCCTTCACGCGCACCACTTCCTCCGATTTCCCAAGTAGCAGCAGTAGCAGCAGCAGCACCGGAAGCAGCACCGGAAGCAGTAGCACAATATTTTCGCAGTCATCGACATCGTCATCGTCATCGCCATCCCCATCATCCTCATTGAGACCCATTTCCACCAAACTGCATCTAATCACGTCCGACAGCAGCAGCCGCAGCCTCAGTCGCAGTCGCGGCCACAGCACGTAGGGCATGCAATAGTGAAATTCTGAAATTAGCATAACGTTGCGAGCAGTTAACCATTTTTGGGGTCTACTTATAACCACGTAACATTTAAACCTGTATTAGCCAGTAGTTTGTCTTTTCTTATGTGTTTAATTAATATGATGCTCTTAATTTTAAACGAAACGCATGAATTTTATTAGCTAAGCTAAACGATATGTTTAAACCGCATTTTAGTCGTTGTGAAATAAAACAAAGAAGGAATAATTTCGTTTGAATTACATTAGCGATATGTACAAGATTGAAGCTAGAGCACGACCTCTCTTTGGACTGTCCTACCAATAAACTGTGAAAGAGGTACAATGATTAGGCGCTTGTTAGAAGCAATCAAAATGGTTGATTGCATTTCTGTGCAGCAAAAACAGATTTATCCAATATTGCGGTTCTTATCTGTGTATTATTGTTCTCCAGCGCCGCAGCGCCCACAAATAATATATTCCTGTTTGATTTGATACAAAATTTGAATTTGTAACTGATTTTATATCAATACAGTGTAACCGTAGGACATGCACACCTGTATTGTGTAGCCCTGGTTAGCCAAAATGTATCACATTTTTAGTGCGCAGCCCTGGTGCGATATGCGGTATGCGATAGCCAAACCAGTGATGCCAAAATCCCCCAAACAAAAATTGCTAGGTTTGGGAAGAAAAACTGCTCCAATTATTGTGAAAATACGCAAAAAAAAATTTCTAAACCATTTAAATTTGTATTTTCAACAAATATACTTATGTATTTTAAGAAACGGAGTGCTGGCAATGTGTAGGCATATTGCTGCATCCTATTTCTCCGTTTAGTCGACTTGCGAACGAAAGGCAACTTATTTTTCGTTGTTCATATAATCGAACCACTGAGTTAAATACAATATTACGATAATTTTTGCAGTCGAAGACAAAAAGTTTACAAAATGCAAAAACCCAGCTGAAATATATAAAAATTGCTAGATTTCTAGCTAATAGCATTTTGAAAACAAAAGTAGCATTTTTTTAAGTTGCCAGATCTAGCAACTAAATTGCTCAACTGGCAGCACTGACACAAACACACGTGACAATCATGAGTAAATTCACGCATTCCGTAAAAGTTCCAACCCAATATAAGGCCACAGCCAAAATATTAAAAGTTGCCCTGGAAAAGCAAAAGTCAATCAAATCCCTAATATTCGAGGAAAAGCATGCAGTAAGATTTGACGCCTCACATCAAATCAACGAGCTATCAAATCACATTTTCCCATCCCACTCCACAGCGCGTTCGAAGTCTGCAAGCGGTGTTGAAGCATTATAGTGACAATCGGGGTGCCGTGGACAACGCCATTGAGGAGACGAGTCTGCTGAAGGACAATCCCAATCTGGACTCGGCGCTGGCTAAGGTGCTGGTGACGGAGCTTATATTCGGACGAGGCCAACTAAACGGCGACAGCAAGCCGGTGCAAACGGTGCGCGAGTACAAGGAACGATTGGAGAAGGCCATAAGTGGGTCAAACATCCAAAAAAAAGGCAGGTGTTCCTACATTGACGTATTAGTAACAGTATTAGCCGGTTGAAAACAGCACACAATGGGAAAAAAGAACAAGAAGCCAGCAAACGTATTGGCCGCTGAGCCCGTTTCAGCGACCGATGGTGTTGATGCACAAATTGTGGAACGTCCCCGCCAGCAGTCGATAGATCGAAGCTTGGAGGTGTTTCTCTGGCTCTTGGCCTATAGTTTTCTCATGTTCACGCTGCCCTTCTTAGGCTTTTTTGGTGTTCAGAGCTGGCTGCAAGAATCCTTTCCTGAACTGAGTCTCTTCGAACGCAATTGCTATGCCGTGCTGACTGCCGTCTTGGTGGTCAACGCTGTGGTGGCTCTATACGTGCTGAAGGCATTCCGCGAAAAGGATCCGCCTACAGTGGACCAAATCGAGCAGGACGGGGCTGAGCAGAAGAAGGGCCAGTAACATAGTCTTGAATCAACTAAAATAAAAGTACATTTAACACACTTTTAAACGCGGCTCTTTCATTTTTTATCACCTCACAGAGCCAAATCCGCGCTATGTCCGCGTCAATACGAATCTGCTCAGCCTTGCCGAAGCATTGGAGTACCTGGCCGGAGAGGAATGGCGGCGGAAGGAGTTGCCAGCCGAGGCAACTTATGCGGACTTTCTGAGTGCCATCCGGGCCATGGAAGAGGACGAGTTCATGACGGACCTGCACGTGGAGGGCGTACTGATATTCCATCCCAAATGGGCACACTACTGGGCCGGCCACGACTTCGTTCACAGCAAGAAGTTCATACTGCAGAACAAGGCCACCAGTCTGGCTGCCGAATTACTGGCACCGCCAGTGGGATCCACCGTTCTGGACCTTTGCGCCGCTCCAGGCATGAAAACGCTACACATGTGCAATGTGATGCAGAACAAGGGACGCATCTATGCCGTTGAACAGTCCCAGGAACGGTACAGGGCCTTGTGCGATATTACCAATGAGGCGGGATGTGAGATTGTGACGCCCATTCTTGGCGATGCCTTGACCATGGGTGAGTAAAATAATTTAAACGAAATTGATTGATCCTCAAATATTGCTTTTGTTTGTAGATGCAACCCGCTGTCCGGATGTGGAGTACATACTGGTGGATCCCAGCTGCTCAGGAAATGGCATGCAGAGCCGTATCAGCGTCTGCGACGAGCAGAAAGACGACAAGCGCCTGTACAAGCTGGCGGGCCTGCAGATCAAGATTCTGTCCCATGCGATGAGCGCCTTTCCCAACGTCAAACGAATCGCCTACTGCACTTGCTCGCTATGGAAAGAGGAGAACGAGCAGGTGGTGCAACGCTGCCTCCAGCTGAACCCCTCCTTTAAGATGCTCAGCTGCAAGAAGGCGCTGCGCAACAAGTGGCAGAACGTGGGCGACAAGGAGTACGCCAAAATTGGCAAGAACTGCTTGTACTGCCTGCCGGACAGTGACCTGACCGACGGCATCTTCCTGGCGCTGTTCGAGAAAAGGCGGGACGGCGATGAGGATTAACAGTTAAAATAAGAACACGGAGGGCAGACTGTTGATTATATCTTTATTTGACTTATTTTCGATTGCATTACTAATACTTCATTTGAATACATTTTTATAAAAAAAAAAATTAAAAAAAAGAATGTTTGAATTTATAGTTAAGTATATGATCCCGACTGGATTATAACATATTTGAAAATAGATTATGATGATATGATAGGTTCTATAATAAACCATCCGAAATTCACTTGATGGCGAATGGAAGACCATTAGAATATTGAGTGACATGATTTTGAATGGATATAAGGTGAACATTTATAAAAAAAAATTGAAAAATAATGGTCATAATAGACCTACGAATATTATTCGAACGAATAAAGAACATGATTGAATAAATATATAACATTTATATACTCGACTCCGATAGATATGTATGTGTAGGTGAGTAATGTATTTCCGATACATGTAATAAAATTTTGTTTATCAACTATTTTCTGTCAAATTATAAAAAAATACAAAATCGTTCGTTTCGTTTGAGATTAAATTCTAATACGATTCGCCAGATCGACATTCAGTCATATATTTCAAAATTGTGTGTATCAAACGCATAGTGTTGTTTCGTTGTTTGCCTTTGTGAAAATGTTGCCGGAATTTCGTAGACAAAATCTTTTCAAATTTCGATTTAGCAAGTACAACGATGTTGTGAGTATTCCTAATTAATTATATGGTTTTTAAAAACATGATTTATGAAAAAAAAGTTTAGTTATGGGATAAAATGTTGATTTGATTTGAGTGATCAGTCACTGACTACTCTCTTAGTCGCAGACTAGTTTAAGAAACAAAAAATTCGAACGCGCCAGGCGCTAATATTTAGTATCGTATCCAGCACAGGAACCGAAATCGCATATATATAAAGTTATATACGCGCAGCTGAAACTACCAGAGTTTCCGTGTGGTTTCGGCTAGACTTTTTCTAAACCTTCATCTGCTGCTTGTAGTAGCTGCTCTTTGCCAGGCGGAATGACTCCGCCTTGATGGCATCTTCCATGGTTATGATCGGCTTCTTCGGGCAGTATTTGATGGTGTGCGCCGAGTCGCCCGATGCCCCGCATATCGGGCACACATAGGTGCGCAGCTTGGGGCACAGTACGCGATTTAAATTGTCGCGTACCGAGTGACTTCTGACCACCGCCTCGGGTTCGTTGTTGTTCTCACAAAACACACAGTGGCGGCTGATCTGTTCATGGTCGAAAATACGATACCCTTATTAAAATTCGCTGCAGTCATTTGAATCGAAAGACATACCTCTTTGGGTCTGTAGCGCTTGTTCATCTTGTTGTTGTTGTTACTTGGATTGGTGCCATGTCGGAAATGATCCGGCTGCAATGGCAGTCCTAGTCCCACGGCGCTCAGATTGTTTGGTGCTGCCTGAGCCTGCGCCTGCACCTGCAGTCCCGCATTGGTTGGCCCAATGCAGGGCACTGAGGCCATGGAGCGCCACACATTGCTCAGCTGCTCGCGATAGTTTTGGAGCCAGCGCGCGGACAGTGGGGCAGGTGCGGGCACAACCTGCGGTGGATGATTAGCTGCTGCTCCCGCAGCGGACAAATTGCGGTGTAGGTGATTCGCCGGCGAAGGGGCTGGATTGTAAGCGAAGCAATTGAGATCATCGCTGACGTATCCGTTGCTCGCAAACTCCTGCATAACATCGTGCGTAGAGCCGGCCCCATTGTCTGTGAAATGTAATATGTATAATAACGCATCAGAAATAGATTTCTGCAGGTTTTTAAAATGGCGGCTTTTCGCGTCTGTTTTGATCAACTTGCTAGTGTTGGGTAATGCAAATTCATTCGATGCACACAGAAGTGCTGTTCAAGGCCAGTGACCCGAAAGCTTGATAACTGTACCTCCATCTGTTATGTTCTATCTTCCCCCCATTTCGTAATTCGATCTTCTCTCCTGCTCCTACTCACCTGCCGGGGCGCTTGTCAGCTGAGCAAATACCTTCAGGGAGCGTGCTATCTCATCCTTCTGCTGATGATTCACGCTAGCAGCGGCCGCGGATGCGGCCAACGCCAAGTGATGGTTGGCCAGAGCCAATTGCTGCTGCTGCTGCTGGATGATCAGGTGGTATTGGTAATGCTGGTGCAGCAGCATGTTCTGGCCAGTGTGGATGCTCATGTTCATGTTACTGTTGTCCGTCAGCAGAGGGAACTGAGTCTGGGAACCGAATTGCGAGGGTTCCGGGGTCATGGGAGTGCTGGGGGGACTCAGTGTGCCCGACGAGACGCTGGGCGTCGGCGGCAGACTGGAGCTGGTAGAACCTAGCGTGGATGCCGTGTCCAAGTACAGGTCTTGGAGGCCCAGCAGGTTGAAGCCGCCCCTGCTTTGAAACGCCGCATAATTGTCCTACACGGTAGGCAGAAGAACGGGAGTGCTTAAGGAGAGCGACGACAGATAATGGCGCCCGTGGGCACTTACGTTCGAGGCGTTGGCGTTGCCTTCCAGGCTGCTGCGAAACATGGCAAAGTCCAAGTGTTTACCGTAATTTGCGCCTTGCGCTTTGCACCAAATCTACACTCACGAAAACCGAGTAAAGTCTAATTTTTGAAGTATACGCGTTACTTCTTCACTTATATCAATTGTTTGTAAAAAAAAAAACTCAGTTTGCGTGGCGTCAAATTGGCGCGTAATGTACTTTGCTTTGATCCCGAAGACAGACAGACAGACAGCAGACAGATTACTGGCGCCAGCTACAAAAGCATACATACAAGCTACAAAAAATGGACTTCTTGGAATTGGCGGGTATGTCCGCCAAGCCAAGTAACGGTTCTATGCTTTCTCAGCTGGCTGGCGTTACCAGTCATCCTAAATTTGTACATCCATATACACATAATATCAAATAAAACCTAGACAGGGATCCACTAATCAAAACCAAGAAAAGGGACACCCACAGAACATTTACTAGACAGAAAAAAACCAATATAAATGTTAATAGGACATCGGACTTTATTTCGAACTCTGCGCGCCAAACACTCGTTGCCCAACCCTGAAGTCCGATATCGCTGCTCGCCAGCCCTGCTCTGCTGGTCAAAAACAGCTGACTGGACTGCCTGCCGCATACGTGCGTGGTTGATAGAATTACATAAATTTAGAGCCTCTGACGCGATATTGCCTGGCCTCTTCACTGATCGAACAATCTGCGAAATATCCTCGTAGTCACCAAACCCGTCACCATGGTATGTTGAAAAATTGTAGGCGCCCGTAGCGGCATACTGGTGGGGCAAGTTACATGTGCCCATTTCGAGGTTAAAATGGGCGATTTGATTAACGTGAGTCCACTTCTCCACTTACAGTACAGACTTGCTGCCCTTGCGCGGGATCGTACCTGCTTCTTCACTTGGCAGCAGGCGACGCAGAATCTGCAACACCCGCAGGTAAGCTTTTGGTTTGAAATTGGTTTGGTTTCCATTAATCTCTTGCCCCGCAGTCTCGGTTTTATAGTGCACCTGGACGCAAGGCCGGCTTCTTCTCTCAATTAATCGACAATGTACGAAGTGAGATGGACAAGAGCAAGGAGATCAAGGACAACATCCGCAAGTTTCGGGAGGAGGCACAGAAACTGGAAGAGTCCGATGCACTGAAGTCGGCACGGCAAAAGTTCAACATTGTCGAGTCGGAGGCGCAAAAGTCGTCGAGTAAACTGAAAGAACAGCTGGATGCCATCAAAGATAAGGTGGGCGACGTAATTGAGGACGCGTCTAAGTCGGACCTGGCCAAAAAGGTCAGCGAGAAGGCCAGGGGCGTCAGCGATACGATCTCGGATACCAGCGGCAAGCTGGGACAGTCGGGTGCCTTCCAAGCCATCTCCGATACGACGCGAATCATCAAGAAAGAGATGGACATGACGAGCATAGAAAATCGCGTGTATCGTGCACCAGCGAAGTTGCGAAAGCGCGTTGAAGTGGAAATGGCCGAAGATACTCGTATTTTTGAGCCGAATACGGAAGACGTGGGTAAGTTAATGGAACATATATCGAAAACATTCATTAACCGCTGTACCTCTAAGGCGTGGAATTGCACAGGGACTCGAAGTTTAGCCAGTCGTGGGAGAATTTCAAGAACAACAACGCCTATGTGAACAAAGTACTCGACTGGAAGGTAAAGTACGAGGAGTCAGAGAATCCCATGATCCGTGCCTCCCGCCTGCTGACTGAAAAGGTGTCGGACGTGATGGGTGGTCTCTTCTCCAAGACGGAGCTATCCGAAACGATGACCGAGTTGGTTAAGATCGACCCCAACTTCGATCAGAAGCAGTTTCTGCATGATTGTGAAACTGATATCATTCCCAACGTTCTGGAGGCGATTGTGCGCGGCGACCTGGAGATACTGAAGGACTGGTGCTTCGAGGGCACGTATAACATCATTGCCACGCCCATAGCGCAAGCGAAAAAGGCTGGCTATTACCTGGACTCCAAGATCCTGGACATTGAGGACATTGACCTGGCCATGGGCAAGGTCATGGACCAAGGACCCGTGCTGATCATCACCTTCCAGGCGCAGCAGATCATGTGCGTGAGGGACCAGAAGGCCTCTATTGTCGAGGGTGATCCCGAGAAGGTGATGCGAGTGGGTTACGTGTGGGTGCTCTGCCGCGACCGAGAAGAACTTAACCCCAAGGCCGCCTGGCGGCTCATGGAGCTCTCGGCCAATATCAAGGAGCAATTTGTTTAGGCGCGCTCCTCGCAGAAGTTAGAAGTTTTAAGTTTCTCATTAATCTGATCTAAACCACACCCACGGACACTTTCCACGAAATCGACCCAATTCGACTTTAAACATTGTACACAATTTTCGCTTTTGATTACATCGAAAGTTTTGTCATCTGCTAGTCGAGTGCGTCCCGTTGGCCTGGAGCTGCTGGTCGGTTTCCTGGCCATCTGTGATCCAGCAGCCTGCTGGTCCAGCGCGACGCACCCAACGACATTCACATTCGGCGGTTATCCGCGGGCTACGCTACCCACCGGCCGCCCATGCCTGCCGCTCACCATTTATATATGTTGTATATTTTTACTTACCATGTAAGCTGTATATTTGTGACTGGCAGGAGACTGGCGTCGTGATCGGTGCGTGGCGTGGCCCGCGGGATCGCCGTAACATTGCTCCTACTTGTGTCAGGAAAACAATTTATGCATCAGGCATATCTGATTAGTGACTATTAAGACAAATTGTTGAGTTTAGAGTTTGTTAGGTATCTTAAGGGCCCTTCAGACCCACTCCCTAATTGTAAATACGCTGGCAATGTCAATGTACCTCCACGAATGCCTCTTGGAAAGTTTAGAAAATAAATCATAAAATACATAGAGTAACCCATTGAATTTATCTAAGAATATTTCAGTCACATTATTCTCTCCTAAGAGAGTTTAGATTTGATATATTGTGCTGATCTTTTGTATATTGTAGAGCACTCCTGCATATTAAGCCCATTTAAAGTACGAAAAACAGGCACAGCTCTGTAAACACACTCACTGTTAATTGTTTAAACTTAACCGCACTTTCATACGACAGCTGGAACGGAATCACAAACAAAACTTCACTCGTGGAATGGAACCGGAACCTGCTTTCGGCGATGCATCGTTGCCAGATCGGTTGCGGCCGATGGTATCGCACTGGATGACTCAGTCGCCTCGATCGCCAGAGCTTTTGACGGTTGAGAAAACTTTGGCGTTTCGTTTTGGATCGTGTTCGCTTCAGTCTGAAAGAAAAGCTTGCCGCGAACCAACTCTCGAAACGACACTGGCCGCCTAAATAATACTTGCAAGTGTTTCGCTGTAAATAGCTAAAGTAGGGTGAAAAAACCCCAACACCAACACGAGACCCAACTCTTATTCATCTGGTCAAAGTATCCAACTGTCGAGTGTCGCGGAAAAGATTATAATTTGTGCGAGTGATAAGAAATTGATTGATAAAAGAAGTATCTATATCAATTACGGCAAAAAGAACGAATCGAAATGGTCTACGGAAGAAGTTTAACGTACTGCAGCCTGTTTTTGCTGGTTCTGCTGCTGGCAGATTGCTGTAAGTACCAACAGAACACCCATGCCATGCCATGCCATCCAATGACAAAGATTGCTCAAAGATACATAGATAGATATGTAGTTGCTCGTAGATAGAAGAGGCCCCAGAGCGCAAACAGACAGACACGCAACCCAGGCAGCGTCTCAATATTGATTCTTGTACGTTTACGTTTACGAGTACGAGCCCATTACCTGGAAACTAGTTTCGCGCGCAGCTGGAGGAGCCAGAGCGACCACTTGGATAGACAGTTTTACAGTTTACCCTTTGCCTTAAGTGTCTGCCGTTAAGTGCCTGGCCTGGCCTGGCCTGGGGTCCGGTTCGGGCCTGTAAGCCAGGCCAGGCTTGCAGCCGCATAAATATCAGCTTTTATAATGGGGGCAGGGGGACGGCACTGGACCGCCTGCAGTCGCGACAAGACGCAGCCATGAATTGGCCATCAAGGTCCCGTCCCCCGACTAGCTGCAAGTCGCAAAAAGATAGACAGAGAAAGAGAGAGGCCTTAATGCCAGGGGACGGCTCCAACTGATTGGCAAAATGTCCATCCTGTTCGATAAGATTTCGCCAGGCATTTCGACATGTAGTGATTACATGATTGGTGCAAAGATATATGTACATATGTATTTATATAGTACACATGTTTGTCATGGGATTTTCTGATAAGCAAACCGATTCCTACACAGCTTTGGGGCTCTTCGACAGATGTCAAAAAGTGGATCAATGGTTTAAGTTACCAACTGGAGGCCTCCTCCATTGTCGTCACGTATTCGCGAAATCGAATCTTCCGAATGGCTTATGAATGCCAAGTGCAATGAAATGCAAGACTTGTCTGATATCACGGCTGTTGTGTTGGTTTAAATGGATCTTTAGCATTGGAGGAGCAGCTCGCTGCTGGCATTAGAAATGTGTGTTGATGATTGTTTGCGCTATATAGTATACACGGGGACTGGTTTGCCATACAAGCATACCTCCCCGCATACGTACGTACAAACATACCTATCAGTATATATGTTCATATGTAGATTTATATGCCGGTTTTTTAGCCTCAACACGCTTTTCGTTTTGTTTGCCAAAAAGCGTAGCCAAAAATTCATGTCAACTGATAAATCCAGGCCGCAAAACAATTCAGGTTGTCTGCCAACCATAGAACGGTTGGATCTATGTATATGGCCCAGCCAAAAGGTGCTAGTGGCGAAATCTTTGGCCAAATATTTGAGCTTCTCTGAATTGCTTGTGGGTGGGTACACATGTAGATCTTTTCAGGGAAGACAAAAAGCAGCAGCAGGAGCAGCAACACGGTTTTGATAAGCTGTAACCAAATACTTGTGCACCGATAATTCACGGAACTCAGCTCATTATCTGTTTTCTGCTTAATTGCTTTCTCTTTTAGCCCATGCCAAGCCCTCAAAGGACCCGGCCAGCACCGACTCGGAGCTCAGTGATTTGAGTGGATCGGAACCCAGAAATAAAACATCTGTCAGAGCTGCTGCTGGCGAGGAGGTGAGTTAAGTGGTAGTCCCCCTGCTGGAGGGGGGCCTGAGGAGTCGGGTAACTGGGCCAGGAGACAAAGCCCAGAGTCGAGTCGAGTCCCAAACCCAACCTGACATGACTGACGCACTGGGGCATTAAGTAACGACCCCAAGCCCAAGTCCAAGTCCATGCCAATGAAATACGATCCGTTGTGGAGTCGGGGGTTCTGTCCCCTGGTGCTGCTGATGTTGGCTGCATTTTTTTCGGTTTATTTTTATACAGAACCGGAAATTTACGCTCTTCACAAACTGTTTATTTATTTTCACTTTGATTAAATGCAAAACCGCAACCAGACACGCGCGGCGACTGCCTTTTAAGGCAGGAGTCTCCTACTCGCTCCTCGCACAGAAAGACAGTAAAAAACCACGAGGGGTTTCAGCGCAATGAAAACTTTCAGTGGCCCAAACATTTGCATAAAATTAAAGAAACCAAACCCCCCATACGCAGCCGTCCATAAATGCTGATGAGGCTTTTCAGCGGATTAGTCACGAAATTCCATCAAACTGGACTGGGCCTCAAAGTGAACGAGACAACAAACGCGGCTAGCTCCCTTTTCCCAATGAGCCCGAGTTTCGATGAGTCAGAGCTAAGCCGCAATCCGATTGAAGTTCTAGGTAATTCCTCAAAGTCTGACGTTTGAATGCCGCTCATCCCCCCCGCCCCCAGGGTGTTCCCCAAGACGACGCGAACGAATTTAGAGATCGCTGATCGTTCGTCTCGATGCTCGTGCTAGCCACCTTTTATATTATGGCCCATTGTCATGTTGGGCTGTCGTTAGCTGCAAACAAATCGGACAATTACACGAAACGAGATAAAGTCTGCTCCCTGTACGAGTGCCTGTGCATTTGCCTGTGCCTGTGCCTGTGCCCAGAGACAGAGGCAAGTCACGTAGTCGTAAAATATTGTTACTGCCAATTACAGAGTTCACCCGGCGACCCCTTCAAGCCATCAAGGTCAGCAATCTGTGGGGACAGATGGACAGACAGACAGTCAGACAGTGAGAGTGATCATTAGAAGTCAGCTTCGGTAAACAGATCTTGCTTTGTATTTACATACTTGTAGTAGAGGTTACACAACAAATAGTTAGTTAGGGGCCAACTGTCGGAGGGGTTTTAGAATGCGAGTGATTATAAGATTACTACAATTTCATTCATCATTCAGATGGAAAGGGATCAGAGTAGCACGAGTTTGTGCACTGAGAGAAAAGTGCGAGAAAAATAAATATTCGGTTCTTAAGTGAAATTGTTTTAAACCAAAGACTCTAAAATATTATTTTTGGTTTCTTGGTACCCAAAAGACTGTGTATTTTGTTGTTGGATTTTGGGAAATGTATTTAAATTGTATATAAAATATATTTAAATCCACATTAATGTACACATTAATGTACAAATGTAAATGAAAACACTTTCTCTTTTCCAATTCCCACTCTCGGTACAAAACTATTGAACCATTCGATTCTCAGTGCCTTTTTCTCTGGGTGCTTGAGAGTCAAATATGGTAAACACTTTTCACAGATATCCCCACATATCTTGAAAACTGTTTATATGACCTCTCTGATAACAAGGATTATTTACTGTTTACATAAATAAAGCCCCGAAAAGTGTAAGTTAAAAACACAAAACAATTCCTAACCCTTATCGCTTGCGGTAACTCCTCTGACGAGGCGCTTGGCTCACATTATGATTAATAATCCATAAAGAATTTGGCTTCTTGAAAATTTGAACATTTTTAGCTGCTGAAACAGCGAGAGCTCCGATTTCCTGGGGGTAATACATCAAACTATTGCGGCAAATTCTCTAAAGATGATCTCAAAAAAACCCGAGCACACGCCCCCACCTCAGGCCCGACGACACCCACACGCACACCCACAGAAAGTTAGAAACTTTTTGCGGCCCATAAAAATTGGCATAGAATCACGTGCCACGTGAAAATCAATTACGCAAAGCCGCATCGATGACATCGAATGCTTATTTGCTGAATGCCCCCAGCCCCAGCACCAGCCGCAGGCCCAGGCCCAGGTCCGCTGACTGATGACGGGTTGTACAAATACGAGTACGCATATACATACATATGTACATACGTTAACGTTAACGGTTTCCCGTTGCGGCTACGTGACTAACTTTAAGCGGGTGTCCCTGTATCCGTCCCTGACATTTAAACAATTTGTGTTTCCGTTGCAGTATGTCGACTCGGATGCGGACTCGGGCTCGTCGGAGCTGACGCCGAACTCGTACCCCCACCGCGACGAGGATCAGCTGAACTCGGCCACCAACCTGGTACTGGCCCGGAACTACAAGTATGACGTGGAGATACTCGAGTCGGGCGATGCGGAGGACAGCGATGAGGAAAGCCGACCGTCGGCCAGCGAGGAGCTGGAGGAGCGCTTCAAGGGTCACGGGGTTCTCGCCACGGACACGGAGACCTTTACGGCGGAGAATATCGAGATGACGCCCGTGGACGTAGAGGCCGATGCCATCAGCCAGAGTCACATGCTGCTGGGCATCGTTGTGATGGTCTTGGCCTTGGTCTCGGTGGGCCTGTACGCCGGTCTGGTCATATGGCGTTCACATCTGGAGTAAGTCATAATTATCCTAATTTTGGAAAGTGCTAATTTCTAATTTGACTTCCCCGTAGGCAACGCTACGGCATGCGGGAGCGACTGGTCAATCGCGACCTGGAGGAGGAGGGCGAGGGCATTGACGATGTTGATTATCATGTGTATGCACCGACCACAACGCCGACTACGACGCGTGCGTAGTCCGCTTGATATGGATATCTTTTGATGATGTGGTGTTTGTGTGTTATGTGGGCTGAGAAACATTCAATTAGGCTTAAGTTCAATTTAAAATGCACTCGCCAGAACACCGATGAAGCGAAGCAGCCAGCGCCAGCGCAAGCGCCTGCATGTGCATCCAAGTGAGCGCAATTGTATAATGAATGCCATAAATTTAAACTCTCACACATGGAGTATAGTATAAACGCGCGCGCGGTCCGGTTCCATTCCCATTCACCTGTCTGAGACCGCAATTTGAAATGCATTCCACTTCCCAATTAACCACACCGCACACTCTAATCGCAGTACTAAAGGTCACCTTAGCTGGCGGCACACACATTTCTGTTCTGTAGCGCGTAGTTGACAAAGCCAATTAGCTTGTAAGTTTTTGTGATATTGTTATAGAGATTCTTTTGTACTTTTGTAACTGGTTTGCATCGAAGCAACAATTGTATTTCATAATAAACCAACGATTTGATGCTGTATATTGCATCCAAACGAATGTAAACCAAATAACGAGCCATATCTTTTATTTGAATTTGAATTCAAACAAGGCGCTAAGAAAAGTGTTTACCAACACTGAGCAGCGCAGCCAACTTCAGCTCAATAGAGATTTCGGTTCGTAGGCTAGTTCATTTTGCTGAAATGCATGATGAAATATATGGTTTTTTACCTAAATATTTATGAAAATTGTTTAATTACCACTAATCTTTAATTCTTGAATAAACAAATAATGTCCCAGGGCGGCAAACAATTTCTGAGAAGCAACAAGTTTGGATCATTTAGTGAACTAGTTCCGACAGCTCCCTCGTTCATGACTTGCACAGCACTGGATGGATCAGCTGTTCCGCACTCCACATTTCGGTTTGTATTTTTGCACTTTGAACCTGGCCAAAATCCTCGTGCCTGGTCAACGAATACTCTGGATTTTAGCCGAATTTGAGTGCGCGTGTCCGCGTCTAGTTCGTCCTCGCTCGTCCTCGTTCGCTGTTCTCCGAATCTCGCAGAACGAACTCGCCGTGTCGGCCTTGCCGCCCCCAATCCAATCTTTCTCGGGCCGCGGACAACGAAACAACAGTAACACCGCTGCGCCAGCTTGTTAGCCAGGAGAGCTTTTCGTTCGTCTTTGCATTGCGCGCATTGCCTGTCTGTCCAATTTCATTGATAAGAAAGCCAGTGAATGCCCAAACGTGTCGCAGTCGCCGTCGCCATCGCCCCCTCTGTTCGTTCGCCAGCGTCAACGTCAACGCCGTTTAAAGTGCAAATTAATCAATTAAAATAGTACGAGAGCGTGCAGTGCGTGCTGGAATTAAATTATTTGCGTGGCTTTAAGCGAATCTAATTAATTTCGTCTTCAATCTGTGTTCGGTTCGTCCAAATATTTCGTTTCCCGCTCCTTGCCTCGCCCGCAGAGCCGTCGCGTTGCTGTTTATTAATTAAAAACGACAACATTGCATAGTTTCCGGCTGAACATTTTCCGTTATTTTCAAGCTTCCAGTTTTTTGCCGTGCGCTTCCTTCTGTTCCGTTCAGCCCTTCCTCTGCGAATCTGGGAATCGCGACCAATTAACAAGAAGCAAGTGGAAGCAGAAAAAACAACAAAAATGACGCACTGGGAGGACTTCTACAACACACATCTGCCGCCCACAGACTTCGAGGACAATCGCTCGCTGCTGAAAGAGTTCTGCGAACGCCACAACAAGATCCAAAATCGCATTGTTCTCGTCACGGTAAGTGGACCCCGGACCCCAGGCCCCAGGCCCCAGTCTCCCATCCCCCCTCTGACAGGCCAAGTCCACATTAATTAGTGGGGTTAAGCCCCGACATGACCTCTGGGGCGGCAACGGCA
The DNA here is from genome assembly GCA_005876895.1 of Drosophila azteca. Taxonomy (NCBI): domain Eukaryota; kingdom Metazoa; phylum Arthropoda; class Insecta; order Diptera; family Drosophilidae; genus Drosophila; species Drosophila azteca. Next base: position 22,938,226 of record VCKU01000004.1, read on the forward strand.
ACGTCAACGGTTAAGCTTTTCTAATGCGGGTTCGGAACCTAAAGATGCGACATTGGATATGACAGCTATTGGACTTCTGACAGAAGAAAAATCAGTTTAAATATTAAATGTGGAAGGTCTGATGTGATAAAGAGAAAGAGGTTTACACTTTAAAGAGATAAATTCGGGGAAATCTTTGGTTTTTAGTGCTTGATTTTCTTAGGAAACAGCTCTCTTAGGTGGACAAAAGTGTAATCCTGTGAAGTCCCCCTGAATACTGCACCTGAAAGCATGGAAATCAATCGAAATGTAATCAATTTCTACCATTGAACATCTCGTTTATCTCTACCATTCCAGTCTGGTGGAACAACAGTACCTTTGGAGCACAATACGGTTCGATTTGTGGACAATTTCAGTGCCGGCACTCGGGGCTCTGCCTCGGCGGAATACTTTCTCGACCATGACTATGCGGTCATCTTTATGCACCGCCACAAATCGCTGGAGCCCTTCACGCGCCACTTCACGGGTCAGCAGTTCTTCGATATGCTGGACATAGCGGACAACAGCCAGAGCTCGACGATAGCCATCAAGCCGGACTCGGTGGACGTGTTCGCGCCGGTGCTGGCCAAGTACAAGATTGCTCGGGAGACCCAGATGATTCTGTATGTGAACTTCACCAGCGTCGTCGACTACATGTGGCTGTTGCGGGCCGCCTGCGAGTGCCTGGCTGCGTTCGAGGAGCGTGCCGTGCTCTACTTGGCGGCAGCCGTATCCGACTTCTACATACCTGAGGACATGATGGTAAGCGAGAGGCGAGAAGCGAGAAGCGTTGGCAGGCGTTGGGCGGCCATGTGGGAAATCTTGTAATTGATTGCACTCGTCAGCGATTGCTAGTTGCCTGGAAATGGATTTTTATCGATTTCCAAAGCTGATTCCGATTCTGATTGCGTTGCCCTTGTGCGCACTCCATCCTATCCCGGGTGTCCCAGTACCAGTCCCCAGTTACACAGCTATACAGCTACATACATAGCTACACAGGCGGAGTACCAGTCACCATCCTGCCTTTGACACATTTCCTCTTCACATTATTGACGTTAGGCTGGGGCTTCCTGGCAGCAGTCGGCACTCAGGAGGCAGGCACCAGGAAGAGGAGCACTAAGTCAACAACTAGAAGAGCGTCGTCTGCTCCTGCCACACAGCCTTATCAGACAGCGCCGCCTGTCAGAGTCACTCACGGATGGCCGTGGCCTTGTTCGCCAGCAGCAGCAGCAGCAGCAGCCTTTACATTGTCAACATATAATTTGATTTGCATAATTTTCCTTGTTACCATGTTTCTCTCTAGTCCCGGCCACACTTCACCTGGATTCTGTCCGTTGAGTTGTGTCCACCCACGCGGATTTCTCTATTCCTCCTCGCTCTTCTTTTGCCACCCACCTTTTGGCTTTCATTCACCCACCAGTGGTTCTCCGCCCACTCGTGATAGGGCTTGTGGGCGTGTTTGCTTGTCAGACCCCACACTAAACCCCTCGGCCCTCCCGCGTCTCTGACAGCTGACTTGATGGTGCAGCACAGGAGCAGGAGCATCAGTGGCAGCAGCAGCAGCAAAAGGCTTTCAAGTGCATCAAATGTCCGTTTGGTGGGGTGTGAATGGCTTTTGCCTGGCTGCCTTGCCGCCTGTCTCCTTGCATTTGCATTTGCCACCAGACCACAGATGTACACACAGATAGATATCTACTACCTACACATACATACATGCATACATATGTCTGTATAAACTAGAAAACGGGGCACCGAACGTGATAGATGCTTCAGGGTGTAAACACGAAAGTTTTCCACTTGCCGCCCAGGCATCGTCGTCGTCGTCGTCGTGGCATTTCCTACGCTCTGTTTCCGCTCAGTTCGTGCATTTCCTGTCGCCTCCATTCGAAAGACATATTCCAGGCTGTAGTCGTGGGCGGTCGTGGGGTGTTAGCCACAAATCGTCCGTTCACTTGATTAAATTGTTCCACACTCGCAGCCAGCTTGTGGTTGTGCCGTCGGCATCCTTAGCGCCATCTTGGCTCCAACCACAAAATACACGGGAACGGCCTGTTGATGTACGGATACGAGTACGGCAGTACGGGAGTACGAGTCAAGTATATGCACATACGGATGTGAATATTTGGGCTATTCTTGTTTACGGGATGGCAGATGATTCGCCCGCAAATCGATTGGGGATTTGCATAATCACCTCCATAAATAAAAGTTCGAGCTGCAGTGCATGAGCGAACTACAAGTAACTTGTGTGCTCAAGTGGTTATCGAAGTGCTTCAAGGATTTGCCTGCTTTCTCTTCTCGAATTGAAAACTCATTCCCAAAGATCCTGACTGCAATCCCGCACCAAGGTCGGCCACGTTTTCCAGGCACTCTTGAAAGTTTCTCGCTGGCTGTACTTATAAAAACGAGTACTGTACTACAGACTACAGTAGTCTGTCTGTACAAGAGGATACTGAAAATTCAATTTCGCAATCACATCATCAGGACCGACCGTACACGCCCTCTTTGAAGAGACTTTTGCAAATTTATGCAAAGGCAGCGACGAAGGCAACTTTGAATTTGAATTAACTTTGGGCAGAAGGCCATGCCAGAGATGGTGGGAGGAGAGGCGGGGGGGGGAGATCCTAAGCAAATTGTAATAAGTAAAAACAAACAAGAAATTAAAACGAGTAAACTAAAAACAGAGAAGGCAAAACGGAAACAGGAAACAGGAGACAAAAGCGGCGACGTGCCGAAATCCGCAAATCAAATCAAAAGATTTTACAAGAGCATGCATGAGCGCACACACGCACAGACACAGGCACAGGCACGAACACTCACACTTACACTACCACTAACACAACTGTATGGGGTTGGAGAGCGGGGGGGGACTGGTGGCTGGCTGGCTGGGTGGGTAAATTCAATGTCAACAGCTGCTAGCTGTTCCCAGAGAGTGCAAGAGCCACAAACTTTTTGTTACTCAAAAGCTTAAAGTTCTAATCAGCGGCAGAGCCGAGCGAGCCCCAACAATTGTCAATGCCGTCCTTCGTCCTTTGCCATATTTCCTCTTTTCCTCTCTCTGCCTCACTTTTTCGCACTGTTGCTTTTGTCTTTCGTTTGCTTCTGTCTCTTCGTCTTCGTCTTCGTCTTCGTCTTCGCCTTCCTTTTTGGTTTTCGTTGTCGGCTTAATGCCTTGAGCTACATTTTTCATTTCTCTCTTCGCACAATGTCCACGGCTACTTAGGCATGTCCGTCTGTGTCTGTCTGTCCTACTGTCCCGCCTGCTCATCCGTTTGTCCATCTATCAGTGTGTCCCTGTGTCCGTTTGTCTGGTCAGCAGCAGCTTAGAGCCGCTTACGGCGCTGCTCAGTTAATGAGAGAATAAAACGGGACTGGGCGAACGGGACTGAGCGCTGGGGCGCTCAACAAGTCGCTGGTGTATGGTGTATGGCGTATGGCGTATGTGCGATATTTTAAAGGGCTTTAAGGAGAGCCTTGGGGCGGATGTGCAGCCAGGCGATGCCGTTAGCTCATTACGGCTGAGTTATGCTTTCAATTAGTTGTAATTCATATGCCACGTGGCGGGGCCACAGAACCAGCAACCCTGGCCTTTTATTTCATCGTCAGTCGACAGCTTGTCCGTCCCTCCGTCCGTCCCTCCGTCCGTCTGTTTGTTTTGCAAGGACATTTTACTGCCTGTCCTGGGTGGCGGCTACTTGTGTATGCGTCTGCCGCATTCTGTATCTGTGTTTCTGTCTGTCCGTTAGTATATGTACATATGTATGTGTTTGTGTATGTCCTTTCCATTTGTGGCTTTTGCGGAGTGGCAACCAGAAAACCAATCTACGAGTACGACTACGAGTACGAGGCAGCGCACCATCATGTCGCGCATACGCAGCGTGGGCCGGGCCGGGCCGGGCATACCATTGAAACACTAACCAATGTCATTCCGTGTGTTGCAGCCCACCCACAAAATGCAATCGGGCGATGGAGCGCCGACGATTTCGCTGCAGCTGGTGCCAAAAATGCTGGCCCCATTGGCCAGCCTCTGGGTGCCGCACGCGTTTGTGGTGTCCTTTAAGCTGGAGACGGACGAGAGTCTATTGATTGTGAAGGCACGTGACAGCCTCAACAAATACAAGCATAAGGTGAGTCTGAGCTCTGAGCTCTGAGGTCTGAGTCGCGACGGAGTCAATCAGCAATGGAATGCAACCACTCACCGCAACCACTTTCCTTCCGCTCTACCCCGCCAGCTGGTCATTGCCAACATACTGCAGACACGCAAACATCGCGTGGTGTTTGTCACGCCCACAGATTCCTACGAGCTGCATTTGAGCCGCGAGCAAACGCTGCAGGGCCTGGAGATCGAGGAGCCCATTGTGGCCGACCTGGTGAGAAGCAAATGTCGGCCTGCCAAATGTCGCGAAAAGTCTGATTTTCGTTTTGTTTTCAGGTGCTAAAGCACAACGAGTACATCAACAACGCCCAGCAGCGCCAATGACCGTTATCAATGCGCCGCCGGCAACAGCAGCAGCAGCACCACCACCACCAGCAGCTCCAGCACCAGGACGACGACGGAGAGGATCCGTATTGCGTGACCACCTCGCATTATTGTCGCGTGCTCAATCCGGGCACGCCAAGCTTTGGCCGCAAATATTGAGCAGGTTCAGCAGTCCATAGCGAATACTGAAACACTGAATGCCGAATACCCCGAAAACCCCGAACACCCGGAACACCCCGAATACCCCGAACACCTCGAAATACGGAACACAGAACAGAGAACACCGGATAGTGACTAGACATTTGCATATATTCCTTCGAGCTTAAGTTGCCGTAACAATAAGTATTCCTGTTTATGGTCACGCCTCATAATTGATGGGGCAGCGGCATCAGCGTCTCCATTTCGACCCTTGGCCTTAGATGGTGTCGGTCCTTTTAGCCATTCTCATATTAGTTAATGTATTTCGTTTAATGTTGTCCCGAGAAATGATGTCACTTGTATGTGTATGTATGTATACACTCTGCACTCTGCTGGCCCTTCATCTTGCTTGGCCTTCTTGCTATCTTGCTATCCTTTTCCTGGCCTGGCCTGGCCTGTCCTGGCCTGGTCTGGGCTGTCCTTTTATGTCATCAAGTATACGCAGCTGTGGGGCGTACACATCAATAAACGTTTTTGATTTATGTGTGCCCTGGGGCCTGTTCTGCGGATTTTCTGCTTATGATTTTATATTTAATGAAGCATCGATCGACTTTGCCTGAAATTAGTCGCTAGCAATTTTAAGCCCTTCACACAAACCAAAGCAGACATGTTTAAAATCCGCCAAAAAGCCGCCACATGCAATCGCAATTTGTTGGCCGTCCCCTGTTTCTGTTTCTGCCTCTGACTCTGCCTCTGCCCCTGGGCCTGGGCTCCTGTCCCTCGACGGCTGTCAGTGGCAGGCGACGCGACAATTGATTTGCCTGTTTTGCATAGCAACAAAACAACAAAAAAAAGAAGCGCTCTCTAATGTCCTTGTCGTTTCAAATTTATGGTGGCTCACACGAGGGCTCGTACCTTGGCGCCTGTCTATGCAACAAAGCGGGTCAAGTCGAGAGCCGCCATAGCCAAAGGTCAGCTTAAAGCAGCCAAATTGAGTTTCCTCAGCTTGAATGTGCACGAGCGAACGAGGCAAAAACTAATTAACATCTCGTACACACAACACACTCGACAGGAAGAGCTAAGCGATGCCTTGGCAGCCGGCAGACAGCAGACAGCTGGGAGAAGGCCAAGGGAGGAGGAAGAGGAGCCCTTAAAGTCCTCCTTTTGCACATTTTTATTGCATGTTATGTGTTGTTGCCGCCTTTTATCTACGCCTTTTTGGGGGGCGCTAAGCCGCCCGCTTAAACGGCTCTGCGGTGAAAAAAGAGTTGGTTTGGGGCTAGTGGTTGGGCGAAGTGGGGAGAGGGGATAGCTGGAGGGCTGGATGGCTGGCATCCCCTCCATTCAGGGAGTTGTAACCACTTCCGTCCCGCCCCCATTTTGTGGCTTTTCTTCTGCAGCCCAGAACTATGCAACGTTTTTTGCTCTGTTCTCTTCCGTTCGTTTGTGTTTCAAACGAACCCACACCTCACCCACCCTCCTCTTCCGATGTGTGTGCGAATAAGAGGAGTGTGCTTGGGGGTGTGTGTGGGAGGGGGATGTGGCGTTGTGAGCCTGCATCAAATTAGATTTTATTGCCCCGGCACGCACCACAAACAGAGACAGAATCAGAAACAAGAGGAGGCAACAGCAACAGACACCATCACACATACATATGTGGCTCAGCAGGATTTAAGTCTGGCTCCATTCCATTCCATTTTCCTTTCCATTTTCTTGTTGCTCGGTTTTATTGCCACGCCCACACATATCAGGCATTGCTCCTGCTGCTGCTGCTGATGCTTTTATTGTGTATATTTTTGCGTATCGATTGTGCATTAAAATATAAACATAAAAATTCAGTTTGCGAACAAAAGTTGCGAACAATACAATACAGCATGTACATACATACATATGTGTATATACATACATATGTGTGTGTATATATGTACATATGTATCAGGGGTGGGTGGGGTTCGTTATGGGAGAGGCTGATGGAATACCGAACGAAGAGGCACTCGAAATGATGATAGACATAGTAAAAACGTTCCAGTGCATAAATATAGTCACAAGTCGAAGGAGGAGAACCTTTTCATATCCATAATTTAGGACTGATTTCCAATTTATTTTATATACAATTCCAAAATCTACGTAAAAACGTGTGAACTTTCTTAGATTCAGCTCATAAATGTCTAACGTAAAATGCAATAATTATAGGGAAACTTAAAAATAACATTAAATACTTTCCAAATCTTCTAGAAAATGTTTATAATAACTTACATACATACATACATATAATCGTTAAAAACAAAAACCAAGAGAACCAATCTGTTAAAGTTTCAATATCCATTTGGACCAAACCAAAGTAAAAATCGAACAAAATATGATACGAAAAAAGCAAAAAAATAAATCACAAATATATCTTTATGTACCTATACCTTGAAAAACTAAGAAACTAAGAAGGAAAACAAGGATTTTCAATAGAATATTTACTCTCTACAAGCATTTGGCCAGTTAAGCTAACTAACTACCTATTTTATTGTTGAAATTGGCCAAAAGAACATCGTGTGCGAATCCACACATCCAATCGATGGCGGTACGTGACGTGACCCTGCCCCCATTACGAGTATAACCAGAATCCCAGAGCTGTTTAACTGTAAAACTGTTGTAAAATGTTTACCACAAATGTACCATATACCGTATTGAGTGTCTAGAATGTCTACCTTCATATATATAGTATAATTTGAGTGTGTACTAAACTGGAAATGAAATAGCTTTAAATGTATAGACAAATCAAACAGCTTGTTTCATTCCCCCTCTTGCTAGTCCTCAGTGTTCGGTTGTTTGGGTTTGCTGCGAAAGCCTCTTCAAAATTCGACTGATTGGAGCCCTGGACTCGTTATTTTACCCGTCTAATACGCATCGAAAAACAAGTTCATACGGTTGCAAATCTTATCTTATCACAAGGAATATAATCGGAATGGAAGCAAGCCCAAAGCAGCGCACAATAATACTTCAATTAGGCAAGTCGGAGAACTTAAACTTAAGCGGAATGTTGGGCAAATTGATCAGGGCGGCACGGAAGACCTTCTCCGTGGGATGATTGAACTCGATGCTGAAGTTCCGAATGAGTCGGGCGATGCCCAGCTCCAGCTCCATATCCACAATCCGTTTGCCCACGCACATCCGGGGTCCAAATCCGAAGGGCAGAAACACAAACGGATTCTTCAGCTTCAAGTCATTCGCCGGGCACTCTCCGGTGGACTCCTCGGCGTTACGCAGCCACCGTTCTGGCAGGAACTCAGAAGCTCTGGGGAAGTGCTCATCGCTTGAAAGCAAAGATATAGGAGTCATCGAGATAAAGGTGCCAGCCGGCACTTGGTATCCACTCAACACGCTGTCCCGATTAAGCGTTCGGATATTGCCGATGACCAGAGGATAGATCCGTTGTGACTCCTTGATGCAGGCACGTAGATAGGGAACGTTCTTCATCGAAGCTTCAGTGAATTCGGAGTCCTTCTGGGGAAGAACCTTCATCACCTCCTCTCGGAGTATGGCCTGCTTCTCAGGATTCTTGGCCAGACACAGTAAGGCGGCTGTAAATGTACTTGAGGTCTGCAAAACAGAATATATGAAATCAAGGTAAGTATAAGATCTGCGGTTACGTACGGTATCCACTCCGGCCATTAGCATGTCCATGGCCATAACCGTCGCCACCTTCTTGTCGACCTTCAGCAGCTTTTCCAGCACACTCTGCTCGTTCTCAGGGCGGACAACACCCTCCTTGGCCTCCTTCTCCAGGCGCTCTATAGCTTCGTCTACATACGCAGAGGTTACTTCTTGAATGCCATCCAGAGCCTTCATTAGTTTCATTAGCTTGGGTGTTTTAACGTATCGCCACATGGAGGGCTTCATCTCAAGATCGGCTGATAGATCGAAAAAATCGTCCAAGTACCTGAAGAGTTTCATGGCTTCGTCGTTATCGACCGACCCTTTGAGCAGTCCCAACTGCTTGTCCAGGGCCACAACAGAGACCGATTCGAGAGTCCATCGATTTATAATGTCTATAAAATCATCGGGAGCCTCCAGGGTGTCGACGTCACGGAGCGCCTTAATACTGCGAATAGAAGAGAATGCATTTGATCGTAATCAGGGTCTCGTTTCCAGTCATACGCACCGTTGGACAAACTCTTGATTCACTTGGGACATCTTCTTGTAGTAAAGCCGCACGTTCTTCGGTTGCATGAGGACGGGATTCACAATGGATCGGAAGTCGCTCCAGGTTTTTCCTTGTGTGGGTATAACTCCCTCGACCCCCTGGAAGAAATCCTTCCTATGAGTCTCCCGATGATAACGAAGAGCGTCACTGCCAGGCCGGTGGGGCCATACGCCCTCGTTCCGGAACACAACCTCGAAGTCCTTGGGGTTGTTTGTATTCAGGACTGACGGGCCTCCCATTACACCTGGTAAATAGAAGATATCTCCATAGTCCTCGCGCATGGCCTCGAATAATTCCATAATGTCCAATTTGCTATATTTTCCTCCGGGCATGAAATTCCGGATAGTGGACAGAATGGTCGACCGAGGGATCTGCTCAAAGGGACGAGCCTGTAGCCACTCTTCATCATTCCTGGGCTCTGCCACAGCCGCTGTGGTCTGCCAACGCTGCAAAAGATTCAAATAGTTATTCCGTTGGTATATCAGCCGCATATACATATATATATTTACCAGCTGACAGCTGAGGGAGGCAGAGAGGGCCGCTTTTTGCGCCTGAATTATAGATAGACCGCTGCGCAATCTCAACATTTCGCTTGTTTGGAACTTCTGTCGTCCGCTGCCAAAGCTAAACTGATCTCTCGCTGACCGATCGTTCCACCAGCTAGCTTTTCCAAAGGCCTGAGAGAGCTTTGTTTCCAAATGGGATGATAAGAGCTCACACACACACAGAACCAGAGAGAGCGCCCAAACAGGTTGCGAAAAGAAGAAAAACAAACAAAAAACAAGAATCATGTCGTAAACATAAACATATAATTTCGGAAAATGTTGAAGGACTGGTATTGTATGGAATGTGGGATACCTTCTTTTCAGTTATTTGGCAATGTGCCCAAACAAGTATTTGTAGAATTATATAGTCCTTACTAGTTATTGCTTTGAAAATTAGGTAGGGGGATACATTAACATTGTATCCATTCATAAATATTTTTATTTATATTTTAGAATTTATATATAATAAAAATAATCTCAAAGCAAAACATAAAAAGCATCAAAATTATCGTTTATTAATTGATCTTTGTATACATACTTATGTTTCACTTCTCCCAGCTGAAATGATACTGATTCCTTAGTATATTATTTATAATATCATCATAGTACAACCCCATTGCATAGATCTCCACCGATCCAATATACCCAAAGAGTATCAAACAATTAAACGGTTCATTCGTGCGTAAATTCGTTGAATTGGCCAATGTCATTGGCATAAACTGAAAAAAACATGTTTGAGCGTAAAAAGAGAGAATAGCTTCAATTGGTTTGATGAGAATGTATTATTAATAGATACATATGTACATATACAAACATATGTATAAAGACTCGAACTCTAATCTCTTATCAGTCGGGAAATGAGCGAGAATTGTTATGTTCCCTCTCTTAAGAGAAACAAATGCAATACAACTCTCGAAGATAATGTGCAATTTCGATATTTGCACAGGTGATAAGACTTATTGACATGAATTGTAGATACATATATAATATTATATGTTTTTATACATTATACTCATAGAGTATATGGATATGTTAGTTATGTGTAGTTGTATGTTTGTTACAAACAGAAGAAAGCGTGATTCCTCCTATATTTCCCATGTTTTTCCCATCTCTCAGGACACTTTTCTGACCGTATAATTACGTATAAAATATATGGTATAAGTTACATTAAGCTTAATATTACGTACATACATATGTACCTTGTGAAGGCGCCCCAAAAATAATTGTAAGCTACTCAAGAAGCGTATATTGACGCTCCACAAGGAGCGGGGAAAAAAATATAATAATTTTTCCGTTGTCATCCAGAAGAGAATAGGCCCACGACCGCGGACTGCAGCACAAGAGGGATAGGGAAGGAGAGTCGCTAGCGATGTCCATAGCGAACTGTCGACAGCAAGCATTTTCCGACGAGAATACGAAGATCGAACCACTGCGCCGCGCGCAAGCGGACGGCAGCACAAAACGGACAGTGAAGGAGTCCCGTTAGCGAGACGCGCGATGCTGGGCCCCTAGCGTTGCTGGAAGAGCGAGTCGAGACCTGTCCGAAAGCTCTGAAAGCTCTGGAGGGCGAAATAGGCTGACAGGAACGATATGCACGCTATGGTATGTACGCAGGCAAATAGGACATAGGATCGACTTAATTGCACAGAGAACTATTAGCTCTTCATTCCTTTTTTGTCGTCAAAGCTATCAAAGATAATTAACTTCAAAATATGAATACTTCATGCACAATTCATCGGATTGGAGCGCTGAATCTGTTATTTTACCTCAGGAATCTACAATTACAAGCTACAGAAATGCTTCAATTAGGCAAGTCGGAGAACTTAAACTTAAGCGGAATGTTGGGCAAATTGATTAAGCTCGCCCGGAAGGCGTTCTCCGTGGGATGATTGAACTCGATGCTGAAGTTCCGAATGAGTCGGGCGATGCCCAGCTCTAGCTCCATATCCACGATGCGTTTGCCCACGCACATCCGGGGTCCAAATCCGAAGGGCAGAAAAACAAACGGATTCTTCAGCTTCAAGTCATTCGCCGGGCACTCTCCGGTGGACTCCTCGGCGTTACGCAGCCACCGTTCTGGCAGAAACTCAGAAGCTCTGGGGAAGTGCTCCTCGCTTGAAAGCAAAGATATAGGAGACATCGAAATAAAGGTGCCGGCCGGCACTTGGTATCCACTCAAAACGCTGTCCCGATTAAGCGTTCGGATATTGCCGATGACCAGAGGATAGATCCGTTGTGACTCCTTGATGCAGGCACGTAGATAGGGAACGTTCTTCATCGATGCTTCAGTGAATTCTGAGTCCTTCTGGGGAAGAACCTTCATCACCTCCTCTCGGAGTATGGCCTGCTTCTCAGGATTCTTGGCCAGACACAGTAAGGCGGCTGTAAATGTACTTGAGGTCTGCAAAACAGAATATATGAAATCAAGGTAAGTATAAGATCTGCGGTTACGTACGGTATCCACTCCGGCCATTAGCATGTCCATGGCCATAACCGTCGCCACCTTCTTGTCGACCTTCAGCAGCTTTTCCAGCACACTCTGCTCGTTCTCAGGGCGGACAACACCCTCCTTGGCCTCCTTCTCCAGGCGCTCTATAGCTTCGTCTACATACGCAGAGGTTACTTCTTGAATGCCATCCAGAGCCTTCATTAGTTTCATTAGCTTGGGTGTTTTAACGTATCGCCACATGGAGGGCTTCATCTCAAGATCGGCTGATAGATCGAAAAAATCGTCCAAGTACCTGAAGAGTTTCATGGCTTCGTCGTTATCGACCGACCCTTTAAGCAGTCCCAACTGCTTGTCCAGGGCCACAACAGAGACCGATTCGAGAGTCCATCGATTTATAACGTCTATGAAATCATCGGGAGCCTCCAGGGTGTCGACGTCACGGAGCGCCTTAATACTGCGAATAGAAGAGAATGCATTTGATCGTAATCAGGGATTTGTTTTCTGTCATACGCACCGTTGGACGAACTCCTGATTCACTTGGGACATCTTCTTGTAGTAAAGCCGCACGTTCTTCGGTTGCATGAGGACGGGATTCACAATGGATCGGAAGTCGCTCCAGGTTTTTCCTTGTGTGGGTATGACTCCCTCGACCCCCTGGAAGAAATCCTTCCTATGAGTCTCCCGATGATAACGAAGAGCGTCACTGCCAGGCCGGTGGGGCCATACGCCCTCGTTACGGAACACAACCTCGAAGTCCTTGGGGTTGTTTGTATTCAGGACTGCAGGGCCTCCCATTACACCTGGTAAATAGAATATGTCTCCATAGTCCTCGCGCATGGCCTCGAATAATTCCATAATGTCCAGTTTGCTATATTTTCCTCCGGGCATGAAATTCCGGATAGTGGACAGAATGGTCGACCGAGGGATCTGCTCAAAGGGACGAGCTTGTAGCCACTCTTCATCATTCCTGGGCTCTGCCACAGCCGCTGAGGTCTGCCAACGCTGTAGAAGAATCAAATAGTTATTCCGTTGGGATATCAGCAGCATATATATATGTATATTTACCGACAACTGACAACTGACGGAGAGGGTCGCCTTTTGCGACTGAACTATGGATAGACCGCTGCGCAATCTCAACATTTCGCTTGTTTGGAACTTCTGTCGTCCGCTGCCAAAGCTAAACTGATCTCTCGCTGACCGATCGTGCCACCAGCTAGCTTTTCCAAACACTTGCGCGAGCTTTGCTTCCAAATGGGATGATAAGAGCTCACACACACAGAACAAGAGAGAGCGCCCAAACAGGTCCCCAATAGTTCGCGAATAGAACAAACAAAACACAAACAAGAATCAAATTGTAAACATTTAGGTACTATAATTCAGTGAACCAGAATTGGTATTCTCTTAATATGAATGTAAATTACTCATTGGAGCATCATACCATCCGGATACATCTATCTCAACAAATAAAATATACTCTAAGAATACCCTTAATATACGGTAAATAGATCACTCGTACATAAACTCGTTGAATTGGTCAATGTCATTGACATTAATTGAAAAATGTGTGTGAGCGTAAAAAGAGAATAGTGGAGAGACCATAGAGAATTTGTTTGATGAGAACAAATTAATAATATGAATAGCGAGATAATATATGTACATATGTATGTACATCAGCTGGGAAATGAGCTTGAATTGTTATGGTCTCTCTCTTCAAAACAACTCTCAAAGATAATGTACAATTTCAATATTTGCATGCTTCAGGTGATACCCATTGCATCAGACTTTTTGGCATGTTTGGCCCTGATAATAACTCAAATAAACTAATCTTTATAAGTTTTTTATAATTTCTTATCTGCGCCCAAACAATGGAAAACAATATTTTATAGATAATAAACAAATACCCGTGCGTATTTCGATTTGTTCAAACTCCGAACAGTTGCGAGGCGAGGCTGACTCATTTATAGTAGATTCAAATAGATTTCTAATGCCATCCAACGTCATTAATGATAGTTCGTAACACTCCAGTAAAATCTCAATTCTATCTATCGCTGGTATGTTGTGGATCCCTCGAAGCGGATTGTATATTTTGTCAACACTTTAGATAAACAAACTTTATGAATCTGTGAATTCGTTTCAGCCTTGTCTAAGGCCCATCGTCTTGTAGCTACACCTTTTATTTAATCAGTTGAAATATATTGACATACATATATATAACTTTATATTATTCATAATTTTATCTTATCAGAAAATACTCAGAATTTAGCTTTCAGATTAAAATAATATTCTTGTGAATATTATCTCCATTCCGCTATATCTCGCTAGATCCGCCACCTGGCGCCTCTGGACTGGGAAGAAGTAGAGCAAACGTAAAGAACGAAGCAGAGAATATATACTAATCATCCGATCTAGCCCAAATTCTCCACTTCTGACATTGATATGTCGACCAGACTGCTGATGCTGATCAGGAATACAAATACTTTACTTTACATATACTTTTTATACACACAGTTACATATACACGAATCGAATATAGTCCTAAGCGAATAGTCCTTTAGACAACGCTTCAATTGGGCACATCGGAAAACTTAAACTTAAGCGGAATGTTGGGCAAATTGATTAAGCTCGCCCGGAAGGCGTTCTCCGTGGGATGATTGAACTCGATGCTGAAGTTCCGAATGAGTCGGGCGATGCCCAGCTCCAGCTCCATATCCACAATCCGTTTGCCCACGCACATCCGGGGTCCAAATCCGAAGGGCAGAAACACAAACGGATTCTTCAACTTCAAGTCATTCGCCGGGCACTCTCCGGTGGACTCCGCGGCATTACGTAGCCACCGTTCTGGCAGGAACTCAGAAGCTTTGGGGAAGTGCTCATCGCTTGAAAGCAAAGATATAGGAGTCATCGAGACAAGGGTGCCGGCCGGCACTTGATATCCACTCAAAACGCTGTCCCGATTGAGAAGTCGGGCATTGCCGATAATGAGGGGGTAGATGCGTTGTGACTCCTTGATGCAGGCACGTAGATAGGGAACGTTCTTCATCGATGCCTCAGTGAATTCTGAGTCCTTCTGGGGAAGAACCTTCATCACCTCCTCTCGGAGTATGGCCTGCTTCTCCGGATTCTTGGCAAGGCATAGCAAGGCGGCTGTAAATGTACTTGAGGTCTAGAAAAAAAGAACGAATGAGATCAGATTAAACACTCTGTGGTTTACGGAGTACATACGGTATCCACTCCGGCCATTAGCATGTCCATGGCCATAACCGTCGCCACCTTCTTGTCGACCTTGAGCAGCTTTTCCAGCACACTCTGCTCGTTCTCAGGGCGGACAACACCTTCCTTGGCCTCCTTCTCCAGGCGCTCTATAGCTTCGTCTACATAGGCAGAGGTTACTTCTTGAATGCCATCCAGAGCCTTCAATAGCTTCATTAGCTTGGGTGTTTTAACGTATCGCCAGATAGAGGGCTTCATCTCAAGATCGGCTGACAGATCGAAAAAATCGTCCAGGTGCTTGAAGAGTAACTGAGACTTGTCGTTATCGACCGACTCTTTGAGCAGTCCCAACTGCTTGTCCAGGGCCACCACAGAGACCGATTCAAGAGTCCATCGACTTATAATGTTTATAAAATCATCGGGAGCCTCCAGGGTGTCGACGTCACGGAGCGCCTTAATACTGCGAATAGAAGAGAATGCATTTGATTGTAATCAGGGACTTGTTTCCAGTCATACGCACCGTTGGACGAACTCCTGATTCACTTGGGACATCTTCTTAAAGTAAAGCCGTACGTTCTTCGGCTGCATGAGGACGGGATTCACAATGGATCGAAAGTCGCTCCAGGACTTTCCTTGGGTCGGTAGAACGCCCTCAACTCCCTGGAAGAAATCCTTTCTATGGGTCTCCCGATGATATCGAAGAGTATCGTTGCCAGGCCGATGGGGCCATACGCCCTCGTTACGGAAAACGACCTCGAAGTCCTTGGGGTTGTGTGTACACAAGAATGCAGGGGCTCCCATCATACCTGGTAAATAGAATATGTTTCCATAGTCTTCGCGCATGGCCTCAAATAATTTAACAATGTCCAGTTTGCTATATTTGCCTCCGGGCATGAAATTCCGAACAGTAGACAGAAATGTTGTGCGAGGGATCTGCTTAAAGGGACGAGCTTGTACCCACTCTGCATCATTTCGAGGCTCTGCCACAGCCGCTGTGGTCTGCCAACGCTGTGGAAGAATCAAATAGTTATTGGGCTATGATATCAGCGGTACACGCATATATATTTACCGGCTGACAACTGACGGAGAGGGTTGCCTTTTGCGACTGAACTATGGATAGACCGCTGCGCAATCTCAACATTTCGCTTGTTTGGAACTTCTGTCGTCCGCTGCCAAAGCTAAACTGATCTCTCCCTGACCGATCGTTCCACCAGCTAGCTTTTCCAAAGCCCTGCGAGAGCTTTGTGCACAAGAAAAGCTGGACGCTAACAGAGCACAAGCACAACGAGAGAGAGAGAGGGAGAGAGAGAGTGCCAAAACAGGTTCACAGTTCGCGCAAATGCCAAACAGAAGCAAATTGTAAACATTCATTATGTTTTTGAAAAATAAACTTCTATTGAGGTCGACTTGGGGATACCTTCTACGGAATATTTTGTTATATGTATATTGTCAGAGCCAGGCAGTCGTATAAAGCTAATGCTTTGAAAATACTGGTATCCGATTGTTAAATCTTTGACAGAGAATATTATGCTATTGATAAACTAATAAATTGCCAAATTTACTCTTAAATTAAATTCTATTTATTTCAAGTATCTGGTGGTACCAATTGCATCAAATTTCATGCACCAAATTGAATCGATTGGGCGTGGCATTGTCTGTAGACATGTGAAAGTGTTGGGCCTGATAAAAAATGCAAACAAACTAATTTTTAGCGCTTTTCTATATTCTGTTATCTGTTCGCAAACAGAGGGAAACTTTCATATCTATTAATTTTCGTATGTATGTAATTTCTTATACGTACATATGTATATATTTTATTGTAGGTATTGTATAGTTACAACCTAAATATGATTACATCGAACACGTTCGCTACGATGAAAACAGACATCAATGTTTCAGTTGGGCAAGTCCGTAAACTTGAACTTGAGCGGTATGTTGGGGAAGCTGATCAGTTCACTGCGGAAGGCCTTCTCCGTGGGATGATTGAACTCGATGCTGAAGTTCCGAATGAGTCGGGCGATGCCCAGTTCCAGTTCCATATCCACAATCCGCTTCCCTACGCACATCCGTGGTCCAAATCCGAAGGGCAGAAACACAAACGGATTCTTCAGCTTCAAGTCACTAGCCGGGCACTCTCCGGTGGACTCCTCGGCGTTACGCAGCCACCGTTCTGGCAGGAACTCAGAAGCTCTGGGGAAGTGCTCCTCGCTTGATAGCAAACTGAGGGGAACCATCGAGACACAGGTGCCAGCCGGCACTTGGTATCCACTCAAAACACAGTCCCGATTGATAACTCGGGCATTCATAACAACCAGCGGATACATCCGATGGGACTCCTTGATGCAGGCACGGAGATAGGGAACGTTCTTAATGGATTCCTCCGTGAATTCCGAATCCTTCTGGGGAAGAACCTTCATCACCTCCTCTCGGAGTAAGGCCTGCTTTTCGGGATTCTTGGCAAGGCACAGCATGATCGCTGTAAATGTGCTAGAGGTCTAAAAAAAAAGTACCAATGAGATCAGATTAAACACTCTGTGGTTTTCGGAGTACATACGGTATCCACTCCGGCCATTAGCATATCCATGGCCATAACCGTGGCCACCTTCTTGTCCACCTTGAGCAGCTTTTCCAGCACACTCTGCTCGTTCTCAGGGCGGACAACACCCTCCTTGGCCTCCCTCTCCAATCGCTCAACCGCCTCATCCACATGTGCCGATATTATGTCCAGAATGGAGTCGAGAACATTCATTAGTCTCATCAGCTTCGGGGTTTTGACCATACGCCAGGCCGAGGGTTTGAGGTCGAGATCAGCAGAAAGTTTGAAGAAATCTTCCAGGAGGTGGAAAAGCTTTGTGGCCTCGATCCCTTTGTCCGAGTCCTTGAGTAGTCCCAACTGCTTATCCAACGCCACGACGGAGACTGACTCGAGGGTCCAGCGATTGATGGTGTCTATGAAGTCATCAGGAACCTCTAGAGAGCTGGCATCACGGGTAGCCTTGATGCTTTTAAGAGACTCTTTTAAGTCTTTAGCAGTTCAATAGTAACATTTGTGGCAAGGCTTACCGCTGCACAAATTCCAGATTGACCTGCGACATTTTCTGAAAGTAAGGCCTCACATTCTTCGGCTGCATGAGGACCGGATTCACAGTCGATCGAAAGTCGCCCCATGCCTTGCCTTGGGTGGGTGCCACGCCCTCGACACCCTGAAAGTAGTCCTTTCTGTGCGTCTGCCGATGGTACAGGATAGAGTCGGCACCAGGCCGATTCGGCCAGGTACCCTCGTTGCGGAACACGACCTCGAAGTCCTTGGGATTGTGTGTGCTCAAGACGGGAGGCCCTCCCATTATGCCCGGCACACAGAATATGCTGCCATAATCCTCGCGCATGGCCATAATCAGCTCTGCGAGGTCCAAGTTCTTATATTTTCCACCTGGCATGAACATGCTGGGAATCAGGGACATCAGATTGGGCCGGGGAACCTGCTTGAAGGGACGCGCCTGCTGCCATTCGGCATCGTCCCGGTCTACAGTCGCAGCAGCTGTGGTCTGCCGCCGCTGGAAAATATCGAGGGAATCGAGGGATTCCAATTAATCATTCGGAGGATAGAAAATCCTCTAACCTGTGGTCCCCTGAGCGGTACGGCCGCCACTTGCATGTGAGCTACGGCTATGCCACTACGGATTTTCAACATATTTTATTATATTTTTTCTCTGCTCTTTACTCGTCTGATGCCAAAGCAAAACTGATGCGCACAACGCCCGCGCTCTCCAAATTTGAATTGTTTGGCAAAAACAAACAAAAACAAATGGCAAAAATGTATAATTGCCATCAAAACAAGTCGCAAGAAGATATATCAACTTTTGAATACTCTTTAGTGACATTTTGTTTACATGAAGTGTGTCGAATTTTGAAGAAATTTATTGTTTCGCAACGATTGCTATTCCGAAAAGTTGTGCTGCAGAAATCGAATATTCTCCAAATTTAACCATCTCCAATTTTAAGGACAACAAATTGAAGCCTTTAAATGAATCAATTTTCTATAAGACTGTCACATATTGAAAAGCCCAATTTTATTGCATGATTGTTTACCGTTTTGTAAACGAAAAATCTTAGAAATTAAATACACCCGAGCATTCCCTAGAAAACGTTTGAATATCATGATGACAAGCAAGTTTTATATCTTATCAGCTGGACAACTGGCTAGAAATTGGCTGACTAACCATTACACTTTCTACAGCTTTTGCCAAGAGATAATAACATTTGCAAAGAAATTGGCTCAGGATTGTTGGGAAAGGTAAGGTAAGAAGTTTGTAGATAAAGTGGTTCGTGTACGCCGTTCTTCGTTCAATATTTAGTGCCTACTCGTACTTATGGCAGCTACATGAACGATCTTACCGTTCGATCTGTATGAGAGAAAGAGCTTCAAGACTGAGAGACTTTTTTGGATAGAAACAGAAAACAAAGGTATAAACGGACATGGCTAAGTCCACGTTCCTTTTAGAAGAAGATAAAATAGTTGATACATTTTTTTTTTGGGATTTAATGAATTCATTTATTTATCTGCAGAGCAGACTAATAGGGATATACAGTAAATCATCATATATGTATGTATGTAGATAGATATATGTATGTATGTATGCATATATTTATTGTATTTATATTCGTTCAAACACCAAATGATTTGTTTTTCTAACCAAATTAATTATTCACATACTCGTACATAGGGATATATGCATGTATGTATGTATAAATATTCGTAGAGATTAATGACTTACTATTAGATTACAAATTAATTAAAGTTGCACAAATCGTTTGGGGATGCATTTAATATACGTTTTTATACATGACAATTTCCGCGCGAAACAATTTGGCACGCTAGGCAAAGATATGGTGTATATAAGTATATAAGTAGTTTATCGTGGATCGATTCATCATGATATATGCATGTATCATGTGTTGACTCTATGGACTAAATGTCTATGACAATTTCGTATAATAAATATAAGAATATTCCTTTAAGAATAGCGTTAGAGTAGCGTTAGTCCTGGCTAACCGACGACGTCGACTGCTGGTAGCTGCAGACAATCTTGGCCGCGTCGTTCATCATCTTGGCAGTGGAGCGGACGAGGAACATCAGATGACACTCGTCGTAGACGGTCAGCTCGACCCGGGTGCGGACCAGACCGTGGAGGACCGTGGCCCGCTCCAGGTCCAGCCAGCGCTGCAGGGCCAGCTCCCGCTCCTTGACGGAGCCCGTCAGGGCCACGTCCGAGGGGCCCCACAGCACAAACTCCAGCACGGCCTTGGCCTTGGACAGCGACTCGGCACGCTCCTGCTGCAGGATGTCCGCCAGGATGGGCGTGATCTTGGTGGCAGGCAGCATGTCCGTCAGGGCGGAGTGGGCGCACTTGCAGAGCGTGCCCATGGGCTCGTCATCTTCGTTGTTGTTGCTGTGGAGGAGGAGGACAATCAATAAGTTAGTTATTCAGTTAGCGAGAAAGTTTCCGAGGCTTTCACTTACCCCTGCAGCACGCAGAGACGCGCCTGGGCATCCTTGTTGTCCATGTCCTTGGACAGCACCACATTGGACAGACTGAGCGGCGTCTCCTCAATGGCCTTGGCCTGCAGATTCTTCATCCCATTGACCAGCTGTAGCATGATGAAGGCCACCTCCCGCGTCATCACGTCGTCAAATGCGGGCATGGCACTCGCACTGGCCGATCCATCCTCTCCTCCAGAACTGGTCGTGCCTATGGACTCCTCGTTCAGGGTACTCAGATTCTGCACAGAGACCACGTTCCTCAGGGCGCTGCCTGTGGCCGCATCCTTCAGGCCGCTCAGGTTGGGAATGGAGCCGCGGAAGTTGAAGTTGCTCTTGTCCAGCACCTGCGACTTGCCCTTGAGTATGGCCCCGATCGACTGCAGCGTCTCCAGCTGCAGGCGCGGCAGCACCGAGATGGTGGCCTGCAGCAGGGTCACCTCCGTGGAGGGCATCAGCGGCAGCTGGTAGCTGGGCACCAGGTCGCAGAACTCGGTTATGGGGTTGAGCACTTCACTGACGCCACCCGTCAGCTGACTGAGCTCTCCGCCCACGCCGGACAGCTGATTGCAGTCGGCGGACAGGGCCAGGGTGACGGGCGACGAGGTCCAGAGGGCGGCATGGAAGGCCTTTTTGCCGACGACAAACGCCTGGGCACCCTCCAGGATGGTAAAGTCCTCGTAGCGCAAGTTGATGGCATTGGCCAGAGGTCGCAGTGCCGCTGGAACCACTGGAGTTTGCTGGAGCTGCAAAAACGTTACGTAGTTTGTGCTTAGTTCGAAATCTTGGGCAGAAACTGTAGAATCCTCTTACCTGATCGAGCACCTGGGCGAGAGCCTCGTGATTGGCCACCACCACGGCTGTGTAGTTGTCCTCGATGGTCTTGTGCACGACACTGCGTCCCTTGCGCATGCGCAAACGATTCGTGGCCTTGCTGCGGTTCTTGTTTGCCTGCAAATCACACTCAAAAGTTACTAAAGATTCGATGCAATCGATGAATAGTGTTAATGCCTACCTGTGGCATGCCCCAGACGCTGTCATTGATATCCGTGGCCACATCGCCGCCCGCCTCGCTGCCGTAGTAGCTGTACGGGGCATAGATATCGAACTCTCCCACCTCGCTGCCCGCATACGATGCGGAGATCATCCGTGGAATGTTGGCTAACGGAGAGATACGTTTAATACAGATATAGGGAATAGGAATATCACGGGGTATCTTACCCAAGCTATTGTTCAGCCCGTAGTGGCGCACGGGTCCGTATTCGCTGCGCGTGTAGCTGGCTATGGAGGCCGTGTCCGAGTAGATGTTGTTGCGTCGCGTGGCTTGGGTGAGGCGCTGTCCAGCCACGGCCGCCAGGTCGATGTTGGTGCGCGTGGGCGGTGGCGGGGGCATCGCTGCTGTGGCTGGAGCAGTGGCTCCCGTGGGGGGCTGGGGCGATGTGCTGCCGTTGCCCATCTTCACGAACTCGTACAAGTTATCGTAGTCGCGCTTGTCCTTCAGGTAGCTGTCGATGGTGCTGTTGATCTTGCGCACCGAATCCTTCAGGCTGCTGCGCTGGGCTGCCGTGTCCGTGGCATCGCTGGATCGCTGCTCGAAGATCTCCAGCTTGCTGGAAATGGACATCTTCGTCTCGCTCTTCTTTTGCGGCTGACGCTCAAAGGTGCTCGTCCGACTGTTGGCCAGTGACGTCTTGCCCCCATCCTGGCCGTGGGGGTTCGTCTTGATCGACGACTTGGCTGGATCCGTTGTTACATTCTCACCGTTTGACGAGCAAATGGAGATAGTATCGGTTAGTATTCCGCGCTTCCGCACCAGCTCCAGCTGCGCCTCGCGCTCCCTCATGCTGGCCGTACGCTCTGGCTTACGTGGGGCAATCGAGGAGCGGATTTCGCCTAAACAAATAGAAGATAAATGGGAAATATTTAATCTTTACCCCAAAAACAAGCTATCCATTCCCACTTTTCTGTACTTTAATCAGTTCCAAGGCATTTCCCAGGCTGTACCCGAATTTATGTTGGCCCTCATGGGACAGTGCCAAGTGTTTGCTGGCACTCGACGGCACAGCTGTGGCAAATCGACAAATAACTTCTCTGTGGCTCTCTTGCCACCTTTTCAGCCACCTATTCAGCCACGTTTTTGCCAGACAACCTGTGAGTACTAATTGCGATTTTGACCCAAATTCGTGCCAAATTACAATTCGCACTGTGCTGTCGCTCGTCGCTGCCGCTGCCGCTGCCGCTGGATCTGGCGCTCATTGTCGTCGGAGATGATTAACAAATGGCTGCGGTTCGTGGCAGGAAAAGCGAGTGGCTGCGGTTCAGGTGCAGCAGCAGGTGTAACAAGTTCTTGCCGCATTCACACTGACCGCAGAGTGTCAGGCGGTAAGAAATGGGTCGGTCTCTGGTCTCTGGTCTCCGGTCTCCGCCAGTTTCACCAGTTCTAATGCTTGTTGTCCCCCTTCTCACTCTCTTGCTCTCTGGTCGCCCATCAACATGTGGTTAGCTCATTGGTCTAACCTGGCCTAAAACCTGGACTGGAATCTGGAACTGGCTTTGGCTTTGGCTCTGGCTGCGGCTTATTTTCTTTTCGATTTTTCGTCGCTCATCTGTTGTTAAACTATTTTGCTCTCTGGCTTTGGCCACTTAACCCAGTTAAAGCCGGGTAAATGGCTGAATGGCTGGCTCCATGGCTCCATGTCTCATCATGTGGATGTGGCGGATATGGTCATAAGTGGCTCTCTATGTGCCTGTGTGTGTGTGTGTGTGTCTGTGCGCCCCTCGGTGTTGTGTGCCCGTTATATTGATTAAAATGCGTAACTTGTTCTGAGTTTGGTTTTGGGTTCTACTTTCAGCCATGATGTGGATGTCGATGTCGATGTGGATGTGGTGCTGCTGCTTTTACCATTTAAGGTGTTTTCATTCGTGTTCTGGTTTCTTGGCCTGCAATTGGAGTCAACAAGTCAAGGAGGAGACACCCAAGTGCGGCCAGTAGGTAGAGTGGAGACCCTTCTGGCTCCCCCTCCTCCCCTCCACACACACGAGGTTGTCATTTTGAAGGTCGCTCTGATTTCGGAACGTGATTTGCTTACGCTTTCTTTCGGAATGCCATCGCAATTCACGGCCCACGCATCACGGATTTGGCTCAATTGGAGCCAGATTTCAATGGAATTTCAAGTGTGCCCCAAAACGATCCCAGAACGAAACCCTGCCCCGTCCAACGCGCAACGTGCAACGTGCAACACTACTCACCCAAATTGGCATAGACATTGTCGGCCTTCAGCTTGATGGAGCCGGTGGTCGCCACCATCGTCGTGGCCGAGTCCACGCTGCTGGCACTCAGCGTGGCGGTCAGCTCGGTCTTCTGCTTGCGTCGCAGCTCGGCGCTCTTGGGCGGCGGTGGGCGTGCCGGCTTGTTGGCCTCGTGGGCACGCTGTCCCTCGCTGGCGCGTAGGGGCGGTGCCGGGGGCTTGGCCGTGACGACGGCCACCGTCTGGGACGACACCGTGTCGCTGGTCTTGGTGATGTCCTTGACCACCTCGACAGCCGTGGGATTGATGTCGATCGGATGGATGATGACGAGGCGCGGCTTGCCGGGCACACTGCCATCGTCGCCCGTGCAGATCTCCGTGTAGATGCTGGAGTCCTTCTTGTGGAGCGGATCCGAGGACTTGCTGCCCCCGTTGCTGCCCATGCGAAGGAACTTCTTGATGGAGAACTTGGACTTTTGCTTCTGGGGCGGCGAGGAGCTCGACGCCGGGGCCTTCTTGCTGTCCGCCAGTCCGGCGGCGGCCAGGCACTCCTCGGACATGGACAGGTGCCGATGGTTGCGCGGCGTCGGCTCCGGCGTGAGGGGCTGCTTCAGATTCAGCACTGAGCTGGCGGACTGCAGCTGCAGCTGCTTGGCCGCGTTGGCCCGCTGCATCACGAAGGTGTTGAGGCTGCGGAACTTGGGATTGATGACGGCCCGCTCGCGCTTGTCCTTCTCCCGGATGACGGGTGCTCCTCCGGCGGCCACCGGCAGCGGTGGCTTCCTCGTGTACAAACTGCTGTTGCTTGCCGCCGTGGCTGCTGCGGACGTGGACTGGGGCTGGGACTGCGGCTGTGTGGTCTCCCCAGCGGATGTCTCACTGGCACTGGCTGACGTGACCTTTTCCGCTGGCTTGGGAGATGACAGCGATGACAGCGATGGCGATGGCTCTGTTGCGGCCACCTTCGAGGCCTGCTCGAACTCGACTACCAGGCTGTAGTCGCGCTCTGGCGTGGGCGGAGCGCTCAGCTTTGGCTCTGGCGGCGGGTTCGGGGCTTTGCCCTTCTTTAGCTTTGCCTCCGCATCTTTCGCTGAGTCAGCGGCTGCGGCCAGCAGCAGATTCTCGCTCGACTTGGAGATGGCCGACTGCAGCTGGGTGATGAACTGCTGCTCGGCGCAGCTCGGCTGCCGCTTGC
The DNA here is from genome assembly GCA_005876895.1 of Drosophila azteca. NCBI lineage: Eukaryota > Metazoa > Arthropoda > Insecta > Diptera > Drosophilidae > Drosophila > Drosophila azteca. The sequence continues at coordinate 22,963,240 of VCKU01000004.1, forward strand.
TGCCCAGGAAGCTCTTCAGCGGCGTGTTGCCCGAGCTGAGGCTTCCCCCAGGGCTGCTGTGGTTGTTGCTGCTGGTGACTTGTGGCTTGGCTGGGAGCTCCGGCTTCTTGAGGCCATGCAGGAACGAGGGCCGGGCATCCATCTTCATGGGTGGGGGCGGGGACTTGGGCAGCGCCGGCAGCTGCTGTCCAGCCGTGGTCTCCGTCTCCTTCTGCTGTTGTTGCTGCTGCTGCTGCTTCTGCTCCAGACTGTTGTCCGGATCGGCACTGCCATCGGGCTCGCCGTGCAGCTCCCGACTCTTGACCGCCGGCTTGGGCGCCGTCTGGTCTCCAATCTGGATGTCCTCGTAGTCGGAGTTGTTGGTGCTGGCGCTGAGCTTCTTCTCCACCAGCTGCTGGCTGGCAGCTCCTGCCCCCTTGGCCACGCCCGCGTTCTTGTACTCGCTGCCGATGCTGATGCCGATGCCCGAGTCCGACTCGCTCCGGATCATGTTGTATGCGTTCTCCTCGTCGGAGCTGCCGTCGAAGCTGCTGCCGGTGGAGTCCAGGGCGTCGTCCGAGCTGCACTTCGTGACGATCAGGCCGTCGGAGGTGATCTTGCTGGTCATGAAGTTGCCCTCGTGCAGGTTGTAGCTGGCCGCGCGCGTCTTCGAGCTGAGCAGCATGTCCGTGATGTACTGGGAGCTCGAGTAGTGGGCCGTGCTGGCGTTGCTGTCCGTCTGGGCGCTGGCCACGCCCACCTGTTCGCTGTACTTGCCGTCGGGCAGGTTCTCGTAGCTGAGCTGCGTCTCGACGACGTCGTAGTAGGCCGACACCCCGTTCTCCGTGTCCGAGCAGTTGCTGTCCGTGTCCGAGTACTTGTGGCAGACGTTCACCCGCGGCTTGGCATGGTCCTTGGTTATGGGCGCGTTCCGCGCGATGGTCTTCTTAAGGTCGAGAAATGGCTTCGGCGAGTCGCTCAAAGCGCTCAGCTCGAATTTGATTTTGTTGCAGGCCGCTGCTGAGGAGCTGTTGCTGTTGCCACTTGCCACAACTGTGGCTGTGGCTGCGGACGCTGTGATCTGCTCGCTCTGCTTCTGCTTCTGCTCCAGCGTCTCGGAGATCTCGTCCAGCAGGGACTTCTCCATGGCGCGCTCTATGGGCGGACTGGCCTTGCCATCCCGCGATGTTGCTGTTGCCGTCACTGGCGTGACCTTGGCCATGGTCAGTGTGGGCGTGAGGGTGGTGGTCACCTTCTTGGTGGCACTGCCTGTTCCCGTAACCGTTGTGCTGCTGCTGCTCTTGATGGCTGTGGTGATTGTGGCCGTCTTGGCCTTGGCTGTGGTGACAGTTGTTGCCGCTGCCACGGATGCTGTTGCCTTCGTTTTGCTCTCCTGGGCAGCACCCTTGGTCGGAGCTGGCGCTGGCGCCGGAGCCGCCTTGGACGACGATCCCTTTAGGGGCTGGCCAAAGGGCATCACATTGATGGTGAGCGTCTGCTTCTTGCCCTCCTTGTCCACCTGGGGGGCGCCCAGCTTGAGGGCAGCAAACGACTTCTTGATGTTCTCCTGGGCATCGCCCAGCAGATTGCCATTGTTCATGTTGAAGTCGGTGTTGGCACGCGTAATCCGCTTGAGCTCCACGGTCTCCTCGTCGTCGGTCTCTGTGATGGCCATGTCGTCGTGCTCGTTGCCGAGATTCATGAAGTCATGATCGTCATCGTCGTCATCGTCGTCCGACCATTCCCCCCCATAGCCAATGATCTCGTGCAGCTGCTTGGGGAAGCACACCTTGCCGCTCTTGGAGCTGCTGTGGCTGCTGCTGCTGCCGCTGGACTTGCTGCCCGAATGATGGGTCAGCCTCACCCCGAAGGCCTTCTTGATGATGCTCTTGGCCGGGGTCCTGTGCTTGTTGGGGTAGTCCGTCTTGGGCTGCACCTCTGCCGGCTGCTGCTGCTGCTTGTGGCTGCTGCTGCTGCTGGCCCCCAGCTTGGAGGCGGCTGCTGCTGCGGCTGCCTTGTGCTCGTCCTTGGACTTGAAGCAGTTCGAGCACAGATCCTTCTTCCACGCATTCTGCGTAAAGTGTGAGCAAATCGAGGACGACATGTTGTTCCCGCTGGTAGCTGTTGCGAGTTGCAAGTTGTGGCTGTTACTCCCCAACAACCTTAGGCCATATTCTGCAGGAGAGTAAAGAGAGAGAGAGAGAAGGTCGTGAGTAATGATTAAAGCATAAACTAAACTTTCTTTCTTTCTTTCTTTCTGCACAAATACGAGTATTTGGTATTGCACAAGTGCTCAATTAACTTTCACTCTCCTTGGCTTCTGCCGCATGCCCCATGACTCAATATCGATTGGGCAACCATGCAAAAGCACAGATTGTTCGGCCATTGGTGGCCATGTGGTCATCCAGCATCCAAAATCATTGCCAATCCGGGCATCACTGACACTGACAGACAGCCATTTGGCCAGGCAACAACTTATCAATCAATCTTCATCTTGATAATGGAATTATTGAAATTTTCGCCATGGCTGCCGCTGATGCTGCCCCCCTGACGATCACGATGACGATGATGTTGCAAAGACAGCGACTGGGTTTTCGTGGGTTGTATTCCCCAGCTATTTACGGTGGCTATTGATTTGGCAAGGATGGGAATAGTCACCATAATTAACTGTCTTCTGTCACATCCATCAGTCGTTCCCCCGTACCCTCCCACCCTACGCCAGAGCTGATGTCAGCCCTCTGCTGCCGGTTGGCTGCCTGCCTCCCAGATTTGCCATTGGATTGTGTTGCCTGCCTGCAAATGACTTTCCAAAGTGGCAGCCTCCACCCCCCGCCCCTGGAAGGCCCATGCAAGCCATGCACATGCAACATGTGGACAAAAAACCAAGGAAATACAAACAAAATCAACAGACAGACAGACAGACAGAAAACTGAATAATTGATGGCTTTATTTGGATTCGGATTTCCACAAAATAACTCCAAAGGCAAACTGGTTTCCTTATTTGGTTAAGAATCAACAATACCAATATATTCCGATTGTTTCCTTAGTCATCTCTTGGCCTGGAACGGTTCTTATTTAATGAGTTAATTAAATTAAGTGCCAAAATTTTATGGGTAAATGTTTTCTCGTTTGATTACTCATTCGGGATTTCGGTGGGAAATGGAATCTCCACTTAATTCTGTATTTTGGGGCAGCTGTTTTAGTCTCTTACTCTGTGATTATATCATCTAATTGCTCGCTGTCTCTATAACAAATTATTTCCCACTTCTGTGGGTTGGTATATCATTGAAAGATCTTATTATTCGACACCAAATTATGGCTGGTTAGCTGCAGAGTTCTTGAAATTGGATCCCTCCAAATATGGCTCTCTGCTGTGGGGGTCTATCAGGCAAAAAGATCTAACAGAACTCCACCGAATTAAATCATTATAGCAGCTGCGAATAGGAGTCACTAGATGTAGATGTAGATAAGTTCTGCTGAGGATCTAATTATCCGTAGACCATTTGATGACTGTTTCAAATGGGAGTCACTAAAGATGGTTCTCGTTTTGGTTTTTGGTGAAGTTCTCTTGGCCGTTCCCCTACTAGAGGACCGCTTTGTTCCCATCAGATCTCTTGGGGCGGTTCTTCTGCACCACTTTACCACTAACCAGCTATGAGGCACGGCGGCACTGGCACTAACCATGTAACAATCTGTATGGTATGTCTTTAAGCCATTAACTTCTGTATATGGCCCCAAGTGTCTATATATGTGTGTGTCACTTGGGCCCACCAAAACACGTATTTAAACGCCTAATTGGGAAAGTGTTGCCAGTGCGGTGGTTGCTGCTGGTGGTGTTGCTGCTGCTGCTGGCAGCGTATGCGGCAACACCCACTAAGACAACAATGAAGATGACAACAGCAACTGCAACAACAACAACAACAACAAATGATCCCATTGCTGCCACAGTTTTGGGGCATCTCTCGGTTCACATTTATCAACGCCAACGCCAAGGAAAGTTGACCCATTGTTAAGTGTTGCCGGCGTTTTAAGCCTCTGCTGCCGCTGCTGCTGTTGCTGCCACGCTTGATTTCTGCATCAGCTGGTGGATGTGATGATGCCTCTGCCAGAGCCTGCCACTGCTGCTGCCACTGCTGCTACTGCTGCTCTGGGGGTCTCCAGTTTTGGGTCAGCGTTTTGACTCGACGTTAATATGCATAAATCTTGGCTTTGTGCAATGCGGTCGCAGCAAAACAATTGGCATGGGGCAGAGGAAGAGTGCATGGGGCATAGATGGGGGCAAAGCAGAGCATGGCATGGCCAATTGCATAACTGTGGCTGCTAAATGCTGCTGCCGTGTTTTTTGCTGCCCCGCATTGTTACACATAAATTGTGGACTCCGCTCGCGGTTTGGTTACCGTTTGGTTACCGTTTGCTTGGCTTTACTTTGCTTTACGTCTATTTCTGTTACTGTTTTCAGTTTGGGTTTCTTTTTGTTTCGTTAATTGTTTGCATTTTTTCTTTCACTCATTTGCATTTTGCAGTTGCGGCATCGATTGGCCAGCTATTTATGGCCAGGCCATCGGGACAGCTGCTGTGCCCATTCTCAGGGTGTCTGGAGCTGTGGAAAGCAGCTCCCGCGGATCAGAGATCGCCCAGGCATCGCCAGTGCCCGGCCAGTGTTCAATCATCCGGGGTATGATTGAGCGGACAAAAAGTGAAACACATTTGGGGAGCAGCAGATAGCAGATAGCAGATAGAAATGCAGAAAATTCACAACAAATTGTGGGGGCCATTTGGCCATATATAGAAGTCGTTTGTCCAAGCCGAGACGCGCTCTCCTGCTGCAGATGGTGTGGCAGAGAGCGAGCGGCAACCAGAAATGGAATGCCACATCCAGCATCCAGCATGCAGCATCTTGAAGCTATTTTTCAAGTTTGGCTGTTGGCCTAGCCTGGTCTGGTCTGGACTGAACTGGGTTCAAGGAATGCTGTTTCCCCCCCGAAGATGGCGATGGAAAAGAGATATCAATGCTGGTGGCGTGGAGCCGGCAAAAGTGTTACACACAAATAAATCTACATAAATTTCCTGCCAGAGCTCTAAACTCCTGACCGAAAATGGCTAATATATGCAGGCCAGGCCAGGCCAGGCCAGGATGTACTATAGATGTGGCTATCCGAACAGCATCTGCTGATGCTCGTTAGTTGCAAAAGTCGGTCAGAGCTTAGACCACGACGACGACGACCCGACTGACTGACAGTTTGGGAAAACTGTCAGTGGGCGTTACAAATTAATCGATGCGAACTCTCAGACAGCCGTCTTGCATCCGTCCAGTCCGCTCTCCCCCCCTCGAGTAGACCCCATATATGCATACATATATCTTGCCAATTGGACACACACGAAAAGTGCCTGACGGGCAGACAGAGCGACTGCCTGTTAACCTGGAAACCCGTTCCAAGCCAGCGGCAACCCATTTCGATATTTTGCATTCTGGCATTCTGTATTTGCTTTAATCTGATCGGATCCGTGCGGCTGCGGCTGCGGCTGCTGCTTGGCTTGCAGGCAGCACCCGAAAACAGTTAGCTTGACCGTCTGCCAATCGAGGCCAACAGGTTTTCGGCCACAGAAGTTCTCTGCAGACTGTTTTTTGGTTCTGCACATTTCGGGCCGGGTTTTTCATTAGAGAAGAATCCAAGGAATGTCTGGGATCACTTGTGTTGCGAGCGGAAAGTGGGTTAGCATCCGCTGATTCAGCCCCAGCTTCAAACCGCACTCCAAAAGCAACAGAACCAGAACCAAATTTCAGTTTAATCATCCACATGTTGATTCGCATTAAAGCTGAACCGAAAACCAGAAGGAAGCAACCAGAAACGAAACGCAAAGCGCCAAAACACGAGAAATTGAAATGAAATGAAATGAAACGAAAGATGAGATGGGGATGAGATGGGATGGGAAGATGGTTGGAGATCTGTAAAGATGGTTGGGAGAGGCAGGGAGATATATGTACGTATACGCGGAGTAGTATTCAAAATTGAAACGGGGAGATGCGCGGGGAGGGGCGCAGTTTGTTCCACATTTGCACGTGAGATTTATGCGTGGCTGGAACGGCGGACTACTTGGCCCCCTTCTGGTGTTTATTTATATATTTATGGCTATGTATACACGGGTATACATACATATATATATAGAAATACATATGTATATGAATGTTTGGTATATCCACCTGCCAGAGTTCTGGGCCCTCCTCCAAGATTATGCAAAACAGCAGCAGACTCCAACAAAAAGCTCTTTGAATTGTTTACTTTTGCTTAGCTATGCACAGACCAGGCAAAAAAGAGTAGAGTGTTCTGCTTAAAGCCAAGTTTTTGGCCAACTGAATTCCGAATGCTGGGTTGGGCCGGCAGCGGATGTGGTGGGCGACACACAGAGACACACAGCGAAATGTCAAGCGGGGCGCTGCCTTTAAAGGCAAACGGCCAATTAGGCGCCGGCAGAGTTGATTGGAGTTGATTGTAGACTCCCCTCCATCGTAATAAGCCAGCTTTAAGATGCGGCTAAATCCACAGCTCAAAGTTCAAGGCCGCACTTGCTCCCAGCTCCCAACTCCCTGCTGCCTTCTGCCTGCTCCCTGCACTTGACTGCCATTCTCCTATTCCCCCTGCGCCTCCTCCAGACTAATTGGACTTACAAATACAATCCTCTGGTAATTGTGGAGCTCTCCCCCCCCTGCCTGCCTCTGTGGGAAACTCAAACATTGTTTTTGCCAATTAATATGACTCAAAGCATGCGCATTGGAATGCAAAGTTTGCCTTTCGATTTCAATGCCATTCCACAGGCTCCCAAAACAGTAAAACTGATTACAGTAGACGCTCAAAAAGAATAACGGACATACATTTGGAAATTATTGGAAAAAAGGTGAAGCAAAAGCATCGAATAGATCGTCATGAAAGGATCATTCCATAAAGTATGGTATATATTCATAATCATCCGTTTTTCCAGCTTGGTGCTATGGGATTATCAGATCAGACAAAATATACTAATAATCTTATGTCAACCATCATTCGCATTGAAAATCAGTTTTGTTTTCAAAGAATAAGCCTACTTGTAAAAACAATATTATAAAATACAAAAAAAGTGTTCCCAAAATGGCCAAAGACTAATCTTTTGTTAGAAAAACTTGTTTTCATTTTGGGCAATGAACCAACACCTCTCCCTGGTTCAATATCCGGAGTAATCACTGTACGAGTATGAGTGCGAGTGCGAGTATATGCCAAATATTTATTAGTTTTCTAAAGCTGGCAATTTCCTAGTTCACACGCCTGGTTAGCCCCCGATGGAAGTTTGTTTAATTAAAGCCAACTCAAAAGTTGCCATTAGCCGTTGCTGCCGTTGCTGTTGCTGTAGCCTGGGGGGGTGGTGTGGTGTGGCATTGCGGCTGTGGCACTCGAGAACTTGCCGGATGTTGGTGCAGGCTGAGCTGAGCAGAGAGCAATTTTGTCAACAGGTAATACAACAAACTTGTGCGACCACAAAAACAGCAACAACTACAGGAACTACAGCGGGGGGGCAGGCATCTACATCTACATCTACAGCAACAACAACATCTACATCTACAACAACAATGTCCACAGCAGCAATTAAATTGTGAAGAAGTTGTTTAGAGGGACGTTTTAGTGATGGGGAGGCAGCTGGAGTGGGGTGGGGTTGAGGTGGGGTGGTAGTGTAGTGTCGCTGGCTGTTGAAAGTCTGTTAAGCATAAACATAGTCGACGACGACTACCTGCTATGAGTAGAAAAAGCGTTTAGCATGGAACCATGTAAAGAGGCAAAGCTGTTAATGGAACCCTTAAACCGTAGACATAAAAAGGTGGAATACTCGTATGTGGTTAAACAGATTTAATATGAATTTAAGAGTCTTTGAACAGATTTCCTGGTTATGTATGTTTGTACATCCTAGACCACCCAAGCCAAAGATTCGTCAGTTGGTTGATTTCTTGAACGTTTGACATATTCTGCCAATGGCTTTTGGCCCGATGTCTGTCCTTATGTTGGCCTGTCAATTACGTTGAGTAACGAGGCTCACACAAATCTCCAGTCGAGCTGTCAATATAGCCTGTCATGGTCTTGGCCTGGCCCGGAGGCAGTATGTATGTATGTATGTATGTATCATGTCGGGGGTTAATTGAAGTTGCTACACTCGATAAACCGATAAACCGATGAACCTCAAAGCGAAGCCCTCCCTGAGGCAACAGAAACACATTAACCACTTGGAGGAACCGGGGACCTGCTTTCGAGGAGTGGAGTGGAGTGGAGTGGAGTTGGGGTCTATTTTTAGCCTGTCAGTTTATTACGGGGTGAAATGTTTCATGTTTATTCTTGCCAGGAAATTCCAAGGAAATACATCCATGGTGGGAATGTGTGTGTGCGTGGGAGAGTGAGAAAGAAATAGAGAGAGCGAGAGAGAGAGAGAGAGAGTGCGTGTGGAGCTGCTTTAATCAAGCGAATCCCGCAAATGGATGGCTGTGCATAAAGTTATGCTTGCGAGCACCCACATCCAGCCATCTCCCTCTCCCACTTGTTCTACGCTCTCCTTCATTCAGTATTGCAAAAAGATTGACAGAGAGACAGTGGGAAGGGGAGAGCATTTCAAGGTTAGGTTCCCATGTCGTCTTCGTTTTCATTCGCGTTGTTGTTGCTTTTTGCTGCTGTTGTTGTTCGCTTTGCTGCGTGACGCAGACAAAGAAGTACAGCCAGAAGACTAAAAGAATAAAGCAAAAGGAAGCAGAAGCAGCAGCAGCTGCAGTAGCAGAGGAACAGCAGATTAATAAATGAAAACGCATTCACTGCTGTTCCCAACTGTTGCAACTGTTGTTGTCAGGGCACCGAATTGCAGTTGCAGGCAGAGCTAGCGACGGCAGCGGGCCGACAGCGAGACACGAAGCCACAAAGAACGCACGAGGTACATGTAACGATATGATCGGGTTTTTGGCAGACACGAAGGCAGAGGAGGGAAAAAGCTGATTCGGACATGCACGATCATGCTTGAGCAGGGCTCTACTGCACATACTATGAACCATTCATAAGTACATACATACGTATGCATCTATGTATGTCTGTATGTATAGTGCAGACGATTCCTGTCGAATCTACAGGATTCTCATAAAATTAAGAGCTCCAACAAAGCCATAAAAAGTAGAATGTGTGCAATTATCTAATAGTACCATCAACCGAAACATCTGTGTATACATATGTATGTACAACAGTACTATATTATTCTTATAACTATTAGAAGTTTTTATTACATTGTACTGGTTAGTAGGATTGTGTGAAAGATCTCTACATGTTTAGGCTTATTATGAAGTTAAGCAGCTGTTTAGTGCTCCCCCTACATATTGAGATCTTCTTCCGTTCCACATACAAGATATTCCTATTTTTCTTGATACATTTCATAGAATCTACTAGCATATCTAGTAAATATGTTTGATTTTCAACCTATTTTTATCAAATTTCAGTAAAGTAATAGTTTTTAGAAATAGACCTCTTCCTGAGTGACTTTTCGTCCCCGTTTGAATAGTTTTCGCCAGTTGCATGCCGCTCAGTCATGCACGGACTCACCTCCCATGAAAAATCAAAAGCACTCACGATATATGGACTTTGGCACCCCAGGGAGGGGATCGGCAAGTGTGCCACCATCTCCAGAACGGGTTGCCTGTTGCTGTTGCTGCCTCTTTCATTCTGACGCGCACATGTGTTGCCCCAACATCTTGCTTAATTAAATAAAAAAGAGCCACGATACCCTTTTCCACCTCCTGCCCTGCCCTACACTGCCCCTTGTTGAGGCAACAAAATGTGTCGCTTGCTGGCGAAAGGCATCCGATTTCCACTTTGTAAGTATCCGCGTCTGCCTCTGCCTCTGCCTCTGCGACTGCGTGCCTCCCCTAGGGGTGCAACAGCTGTCGCGTCGCGGGCATCGTAACTTTATTTTATGACAAAGCCCCACTAAACTTACCCCCCACCCCTCTCTCTCTGCTCTCTCTCTTTCTCTCTCTAGAGTTTTGGCATAATTTTTAATAACCCGCTGTTAAAATATTTTATGAGGCGTACAAAGTCTTTGAGAACTTCTCATTTGGTCACATTAGAAACTAAAGAACAAACCCGAAAAAAACGCGGAAAAAAACCTGTTGCGTGGGATAATTTTGTTTGGGGTTTCGGACCCAACATTCCCCCAATTTGTTGGCCAATTTGTAATTGCTGGCCAGCTCCATTTGTTGCCTGTTTCGGCTGTCAAGTCGCAGATACAGCCACAGCAAACAGCAACTGCAACAGCTTCAGCTGCATTTTCAAGTCATGTTGCATGCTGCATGTTGTCCATGTTGCCAATGAGTCATGCAGCAGCAGTGTCCCTGCTTTTTGTGTGGTTACCCAACAGCTTCAGACATTTTGGAAGGAGTTTGGGCCCCAAGCTATGCGGTCTTGGCCAGGAACAATAAACGCCCAGAACGATTCAGTTTTGTATGTGCGTCTCTATGGCTTCAACTACCTGTTTTCCTCTGTTTCTTCGGTTTCCTGGGTTGAACTCTTTTCTGTTTCTTTAACCATCTGGAAGACCTTTTGTGGCAGTGGATTTTGAATGCTGTTTGTTTGACTTTTATTGCACATTTAGAATATGAAATACTACCAAGGCAAAAACAAAAGTAACAAATCATAAAAACTGTGCAATTTGAGACTGAGTCAGAGCGAGAGAGACAGAGACAGCGACAGAGAGAGAGAGAGAGAGGGGGGAGACGAGAACAAGTTGCCAATTTGGGTTGAGAAACCAGCTAAGAAAATAAACACAATTCGATGTCGATGTCTGGCTTTGGTCTAAAGCGAATGTCTAGGCGGGGGCCGTGTGGTGCCGTGTAGGAGAAGGGTATCTGCCGGTCTGCCCCCCCCGCCCATCCAATGTAATTGTATGCCAAAGGTCGACAACTGTATTGCATTTGGAAAAGGCAAACAAACCGATGGACGGACCTGAAAGGCAAACACAAGTAAAGTGGTTGCACAGTGGAATAGAAGCCCAATCTGTGCCTCAAATTGTTGGGCCATTTGCAGAGAGAATTCTTTGCTTCTTGCAGCAATGATGGCCACTCCATTCCCCTAGCAACGATCAGCACACAAAAGGCTTACAAAATATTACGTATACGCACTGATGCAGTGCCTGCTGCCTGCTGCCCGCTGCCTGGTGGCATTGCAAGGCCAGACGCTGTCTCGTGTGGCGCTTTGTGAGTCGAGACAAAAGCGACAGCGGAAACACACATTTCAGATGAATGACGTGGCAACATGTGGCAGCAGCATCGCTTCTGGCAGGCCCCACCGCACCACGCACCACAAAAGAAAGTCAGTAAGCCATTGCGAGGCCTGAGCCAAGTTCAAAGTTCAATGGAAGATGTGACAACAGCAGCAGCAGCAGCAGTACAACTGCAACATGTTGACAGCGACAAGCAATTAGCAAAGAGAAAGAGTTGCTGTGGCAGGGCCTGTGGCATGGGGCCTAGGCCTGTGGCATGGGGCAGATGGGTGTCTTCGGTTGACGTAAGTTCAACTGCAGGGCAAAGCGCGCAAATCAATTTGCATTTGCATTTGGCGAGCCGAGTCGAGTCGAGTCGAGAGTCTTTGGGCAATGAACCTGCCGCACACAAGGCATGCATTAAATAATCATAAATAACTTTTTGCCAGCTCTTACCACACACAAACACTTACTGAAGCGACGTTGCAACTTGGGGGCAACATGCGCTTTCCTTCTTTTGTTTTCGTGGTAGAAAGCTGGGGGAACGCTGAACGCTGAAGGCAGGCTCGTGGGAAATTAAATCAATTGAACTGCAACCGAACGGCAACCCCCAACCGCCCCCCTCCCCTTGGGTCTGTTTGAACTTGGCTTTAATTAATCAGAGCAGTGCAGTGCGGTGCAGCCTTTTGAAAGTTTGGTCAGCATAATGGAATGGAATTGCTGTCTCTCTGCCACAGCTAACAGCCATAGCCACTGACACTGCCACCGATACTGCCACTGCCACTGCCACAGCCATCAGGGACACGCCCAGCACAAAAGTTGTTTGTTTTTCCCGTTGTTTGACATTTAATTGGCATTAATTACCCCCTCGACTGGCCTCTCTCTCTCTTCTCTCTCTCTTGGCCACCTCCCCATCTGCCTCTAGCCATGGCCACAACTTTCACTGTTGCGCCTACACCGAAAATGGCTAAGAGATAGCCAAAGAGGTGTGTGTGTGTGTGTGTGTGTAGCCAAGGCAATTGACAGTTTTCAATTGAGGCATTCCACTGCACTCCCCACTCCTGGCAGCTGCTTATCGCGGAGCGCCATCTAACGGCTGGCAGCCGCACACAAAAACCATTATCATTTTGACAGGCGGCCATTAGATAAACACAATTAGAGATGGTCGCCACCGCCACGAAGCCCACGAAGCAGGCACAATCTGCAGAGCTACAAAAAAACACACAAATTTATTTTGGTAGCTCTTTATGCAATGATCTATGCTGTGGGAGATACTCCTACCCCAAGGCATAGTCTGTGGGGAATGCAAACAGGAAGTACCTGGAGAAAGATGGGTAAGTCCTTCCAAAGGAAGACGGAGCTTTAATAGATCCACCCAATGGTTCTACATAAATATTTCTTGCATTAGTCACAAGATTGTTCGTGTTAGCCAACTTCTCCTGGACTCACGAAATATAGCCTTGTGGCACGAACACGCACGTAATCACCATGGCTGGTCCATCTCTAAACTGGAACGCATTCAAGACAGAAAGCCATCGCTACACACACTGAGGGGCAGCAGCATTTCAGCAGCCTTGCAACAGATGGCGATAAATGTGGAATGACATTCCGCCCACTCCATTAAAGATCTCCACACATATGTATGTACATTTCTCAGGAGTGGTAGGAGGAGGACTGCTACTGCTGCTGCTCCATGGTGCACCATTTGATTGAGAATGTTGCATGCCTGGGGCTCATTTAACCCATTTGCTGGGCCAACAATTTAGCACCTAATAATTGGCTACCCACTGAAAGAGCCAGGCAAAAAGGCCAACCCAACCAAACCCCACCCCACCCAACCGAACAGAACAGAATCAGCGCCCGAAATGCGGTCATTAATTAATAAACAGTTCCGCCACATAAACGCGCTGCCACAAATCAGTGGGGCGGGAGACAGCAGGGCGGCGCGCACACGTGTGCAACATGTCACCTGGAGAATGGTGTGCCCTGACATGCAACATTTATGGTGTTGTTGCTACAAGAGATTTGCTGTAGCGTCACAGGGGAGACGGAGAAGCGCATAGTGGGTGGAGCAGCGACAGCGACAGCTACGAAAACAATTACGAATGCTAACGACCAGGGGGATACCCATTGAAATATCTCTGATAACATAGATACCACAAGGAGTAAAAAATATGTGTATTCTTCTGCCTGTTGCATGCATCATGCCCAAATAAATGTTATGTTAAAAAAGAAATTCTCTTTCAATTCAAGAAAGACCCAAAGAGCCAAAGACATGGCCAACTGAGAGATGAGTACAGCAAATATCAGATAAGTGGATAAATTTGTCTTGCTTTGTTTCCCCCTCGCTGTCTCTCTGTCTCTCAGTCTGTCTCTCTTGGTCTTGGCCCGGAGTGTAGCCGTAATTTTGTTAGAAATGGAAAGTTTTATTGTCTGCCATCATTCGAAAGCAAATCTCTCAGACTAAACGCTGTCGAATGCAGCAACAGCAGCGCTAGAGGCAGCGGCAGAGGCAGCAGCAGCAGCGGCAGCTGGCATTTGGTTGGTTTTTCCTTTTGTTTCTAACTTGAATAAAAAGTAAATCTGAAAATCTATTCAATTGTGACCGGGGAATGAACGCTGTCCGACCACAGTGGAGCCACAATGGAGTGGTCGCTGTTTCTTTTTTTACGGCCAAGTTGTACAATAAATTTCGTATGAAATTAGATTTATCTAGGCATTAGATATACTACATATATGGCATATGCTATGTAGAAACTTTTGCCAAAGAGATGAGTGGAGGAGCGTAGAAGCGGTCTTCTAGCACAATGGAAAGTTTCCCAAGAAACTTTCTGCCCAGCGAGAAAGCATTTCTTTCTGAATCGCAAGGGAATAGAAGAGAGTTCGTTGGCATTTGGCATTCGCATTCGCTTTCGCATAATTTGTGCTTCATTTAACACACAAACACACACACACATCGCATTGTGGCTCCCAATTAAAGTTCATAATTAAAGACAAGGCTGCCAACGGGCCAACAATGGCTTGAACGGTGCCGTTTAGGCCCAACAGCCATTGTTTTGGCCCCAAAGCATTGGCTCTAACTATTCCTCTATTCCTATTCCGACATGTTGCATTTTGCAATCTTTGCATGCCATTTCCAGTCAATTGGCAGCCAGCAATGTGGCGGCTTCGGGTTGCCATTCCTTCCTGGTCTTGCATGAGCCTGGGACCATCGCCATCCCCATCGCCATACCAAAGCCTTTCCACACCTGACAACACATTGTTAGTCGCCTCGAATTACAAGTGTTTTATGTGGCATGGGATGGGAGTCGTCTGCCCCTCTGTCTGTCTGTCTTGGCAGCCCTGCCAATTGGCATTGCCTTGCCACTTATTGTACATGCAACGAAAGTGTAAATTATAGATATCCAACAGCAGCAACAGCAGCATCGTTGGGGGCATCAACGGGAGGGGGGGACCTCGTCGCTTACCAAGTTACCTCTCGGTTACGCATTTTTGCATTCTGTGTGAAGTTTCCCCTCTCACCTGCTTGAACTTTTGGCTCCTGTCACGTTTCTCTATCGACTGTTTGGATGGATGGCTGGCTGGCTTGTCCGGTTTTGGCCTCTCGCGGGTGTATGTATCTGTGTATCTGCAAAGGGAGATATTAAGCAATCCATAAGAAACGTTGGCACATAAAAAACTTTGAGATTGTCGTCAATCTGCAATTTTGCCTGCAGTTCAATGGCCTGCGGCCGTGCGCCGTGCTTCGAGTATTTTTTCGCGTAACTCAAAATCAAATTACAAAACGTTAAGGCGCCGGTTATCCCTCAAAGTGCCCCTCCCCCCTCGCCATGCCCTGTTGGGTTTTTGGCCAACCAATGACCCGAATTCAATGCACGTCCAGCTCATATTTCATGAGCTGCACCCGCCGCGGGGCCACCCACCAACCACCCCTCGCTCTGTTGTCGCTCACAAGTGCCTGGCATTTCGGGGCATTTAATCGATCAACCCCACACCCCAACCCAGCTGTACCCCCAGTCGATGCGAGCTGTAATCGAGCTGTATAAGCCACACAAAATATTTATTGTCATTCTCTTGTGTTGGCCCGCTGGGAGCCGGTCTTGGCGCAGACCGCGTTCCATGCTGCAGCCAGTTTTTACTGCACTTGAACACTTTGCTGGGGGGGCGGGGGGCCACAGACTCGTAGACTCGACTCGCATATGAGGTTAAGTGAGGGGTTAAAAGAGAGAACTGTTCATCAAGGCCAACATGGCCAAGTGGCTGGCTTTTATGGCACACTTGTTCTAGACTAAACTCCTGCTGGACGTGCAACCAGGGGATTGGCTTGCCGTAGTAAATCTAATTTTTTAATGTCAATTATTGTGTGATGTGTGACCGCTGCAAGGCCGCCCCTCACACCTGTATCTGTATCTATATTTGCATTTTAAGCGACTGTCAGTTGCAGGTGGAGAGAATGGTGGCTGCTGGCCAGCAGCAATGGCCTACAAAGAGTGGACTGGGGGGTAGACAGCCGTCTCTGGTCGGGCTTCCACTCATTGAATGCAAATTGCATGTGCAACATTATCGCCTATCGATTCCCATTTGAAAGTGACTTTTAATTAACTTCTCCCCACCCCCCAGAGAAAATCAACTTCAGAGATACATTCTCTTCAATGTAAATGCACAGAGAAATTCCACTTCTGGCAGTTGGCTAATTAGCAAAAGGATTGGCAAATCCATTCAAGTGTTGGCCAGAATGGGAGGTGGTAAGAGGTGGTAAGAGGGGGAACAGACAGACAGACAGACAGACAGACAGAAGAACTTTTGTGTTCGTTGGGCAGAGAGAAACATAAACTTTTGGGCTGGCTTTTGTTTTGGGATTCAACGGAATCTCCCAGAAAGCTCCCCTCCCAAATGGAGTCGGTTTTTGGATGGGTTGCTGCGGGGTTGCGGGGCTAGAGGCGGGGGCTAGCGGAAGCGGGAGTGATAATAAAACAACACCGAAGGTCATTACTGGAAAAACGGGTTTTTCTCGTCTCCCTGTCTCCATCTCTCTTGCTATCTCCCTCTTTCTGTCTGTCTTTGAGTGAGTAAGCATTTAGCATTAAAATACCGTTGGGATTATGGCGTTTGAATATGCATGGGCGATGCTGCCACTGCCACAGCCACCTCGGGGCAACTTGGGGCACCCCTCCATCCCTCTCCCCATCACCCTTCGCTCGTTTTTTCCTTCCTCTGTGGCATAACAAGTTCGCCTTAATAGTCAACGCGTTAAATGCCGCCAGTTGTGCGGCTCAGCTCCGCCATGGCTGCCGTTGCAAGCTGCAGTCGCTGCAGTCGCTGCAGTTGCATCTGCATAAATTATGCACCAAAAGCCATTTGCAAAATTGTCATTCAGCGCTGAGGCGACAGCAGCCGGCGACAGCAATGTGATGTTGATGGGATACGATGGCAATGCAAATCGGGAAGGGGATGCTGGGGATGGGGATGATGATGATGATGATGGCGCTGAGGATGACATGCCAGGAGAGCCCACGCCAGGTTAACGCCTTGTTGCTAGAACTGGTTGCCGTTGCTGTTGCATCAAAGGTCAAAAGATGCTGATGGAATGCTGCTGCAACTCCGGCAGGAAGGTGATAGGAAAATGGATTATAAATGGCATTTCCCTGAAAACTGCTAACAGCTTTTACTGCTGTTAAGGCAGGTCTGTTCTTATCATCATAAACAGACCACAAAGATGTTTCTACAAAGCCCCAAAGAAACCAAGGAAGCAGCAGGGGAAATATTCAAGAAATGTTTGGTTTACGACATTCTGAGTCATCCACAAGTTGGAAGACATGAAAATACGGATTATAACTAGGTACTATAAAGTACTAGAGATAACACTTGGGAATAGGTTCATTATTTAAGCTGGATTTCATTTACGCTCCCATTGAAGCAAATCTTTCGTTTGGCTCTTTGAACACAAGGGGGTTTTTAAGAACAATGAGAACTCAATGGAGTACTATTACATACTATATGTAAATCGAGTACCAGGTATAATAGTGACTCAATTGTTTCAATTGGTTCACTACTGCTTTAAAATAAAAATAAAGTATAGCGCATAATACTATGGAATCTCAAGGGAACCAAAGAATATATATATACGAAATTCGTAGAAATAGAATTCGTAAAAAAAAGTTATGTTTTTTTTTTTGCTTGAAAATAATTAGTAATTTTTGTTTGGGAAGAACACATTTATAGTTCGCGACTTCTCCAAATGCAATTTTACTCGAAGAAAGATTAGGTTAGGTTACGCCGGACGGCCCTCAACGGGGCCTCTCATAGGCCAGTGTGGCCCTACGGTGTTCGGATTTTGTATGGACCTTTACGAGGGTGTTACTGAGGTTCTAAAGTCTCCTGGAATCGAGGTGTTTTGGACAAAGGCAAGCGCTTGGTTACTCGTAGAAAAGAAATCATTACTGTGTGTGTGTGTAAGGGGCTATCTCCGCAAGGCGTGACCAAATTGCATGCAATTTTTATAAATAAGTTCCCCCTGAATAAAAAATTTGTTCAAAAATCTTAAATTTGTGCCAAAAATGTGTGTATGAATGCCTATTTTATATAATTTTGTGTACTTCTGTAAAACGGAACATTTTATGATAATTTTAATAATAAGTTTTGTTGTTACATAGAAATTATCAACATTTAATTTCCATGAATTCCCAATTTCCCTGCAAAGAGCTCGTTTCTGTCGCATAGTTTTGATAAACTTGCAGTCAAGCTTGAAATAAAACCTCTGTGCTATTCTTCCCGTTACTCGCAAATGCGAGATGCAATGAGAGATAAGAACATCAGTTTTTGTGCTGAACTCTTTCTGCTATTAATCTGCTTACTTTGTTTTGTCTCTTTATGCTTTTGCCTTCCCCTACGAGGGTCGAAACTGAAATTATTGAGGTGTCGTATAGTTTTGGGCAGTAGTCTAGTATTCACCAATGGAAACAACGAAAATTCGTTATAAGGAGACAAAAACCTACTGAAAATTTAAAGAAATTTCAGAGTTTTGCAGTTAGAAAACTTTTTTGTAGTTGGAAGTTCGTAATAGAGAAGAAAACAACAAATCTTTTGCACAGTTTTCGCAGTTTTCAGCTTCATCCCTGAACTTTTGTTCATCCCAGAAAGTTCTCATCCAATGGAGGTTTATTGAAGCAGAAACTCTTTGAAGTAAAAAAAATAGTAACTTTTACTGGTTTGAGGTTTATTTTCATGGCTTTCCAGCACCAATAATTTCATATTTGTCTGTAAATTACCTTTCGAATTCCCAGATTTTTACATAAGTCACAGTCGAAGCAGCGTCCAAAGCTCTATGGAACGCTCTATGGCTTTTATTTGAAAATAACTGTAAGTGTCATCAGAAAGCAGTTAACCGGTTCTAAAAGCCACTCTCCTTCTTCTTCATCTTCGAGGAGAGGCGTCTTCACAGCTCAGAGGCGTAGTCGGAGGGGGGAATAACGTGGACCATGGTAATAATTAAGAATATAGGAATGCCACTGCTTCTCGTAGCATCTTGTAGTGCGGTGATCCCATGAATACCCGCCTATGACACCTTCTTGTGGGTCCATGGAAAACCCGTTGCCGTTCTCTTCTAAACCGTTAAGTGACCAAAGCCACCTCCCCCTTCCTCCCAATGCAATTCAAATGCAGATGAGACTAGACACTACACTCTGCGGCAGTGTGTCATTGCCACTGCAACTGCAACTTTCTACAGACATTTCTTCGTGGAGTTTTCGTGGAGGCAGCGACTCTCAATCGAATGCTTCAATGGAGCAGAAAACTTTTGGCTACACATCGCTCCCTCCCACTCCCCGCCCTCCTTGCGGGGTGTGTCGCAAATGAAGTTGCAGTCAATTTGGCGAAAAGCATTGACACTGCAGCAGAGACGGCAGCAGCAGCAGACTGCTTTTTCCAGTCGAGTGCATCGAGTCTGAGAGGCATGCAAATTGTGGCACGGCAATCACTCTGCCACTCTGCTCTGCTCTGCTGCTGCTCTGCTGCTGCCATATTTGCCAGGTTGATAGCCAAGGCAACTTTTGCGGACAGGATTTAATTGTGGGGTGGCGGTGGGGGGGGGAACTGCTGCAAATTGCTGCTTAGCCGCACAATTAATTTGTCAAAAAGAGTCAGCAACAGAGTCACCGATAGAGTCACCGACAGAGTCACCGACAGAGTCACCGACAGAGTCACCGACAGAGTCACCGACAGAGTCAGGTGGGGATGCAAAGCAGGGCAATCTGTCATGGCTGTGTGGCCCGTGGCAGGTGTCGCAACTTTCACCTTGACCGGGCCAGCGATTCGAGTCAACGCAAATTGCACTAAGGCCCAGGTCTAAGCCGAAATTCATTTAATTAGACCTTTAGCAGATGCCTCGGCAGCAGAGGCGGAATCCGAGATACAGAGATACAGATATAGAGATATAGAATCCCCCCCATCCGAACCGGATCCGAACAAAGAGCTTCCCTTCACTGTCCATCACCCGGAGCTCGGCCCGGTTCTTTGTCCGGTCCGTTCTGCCGGTTTTCCGCTGTGGTCAGAGTTTTGGTAAGGTAATTTGCATTTCTAAGACCCCAGGGACAAAGACAACTGCAAAAAGAGGGGTGGGGGGGGCATTGAAATACCCATTGAAATGTTGTTTGTGCGCATTTTTGTGCCTTGTTAATTAGCCACGAAACAGCGTAATGCCACACAATCACTCGCGTATCGTTAAAGAAATTTAAAGAAATTTATAGAAATTTATAGAAAGGTTGAGCCACAAACAAAAGAAGAAGTTTCGAGCAGTGATTGATCGGGAGTTGAACGACCTCGAGAGCTGTGCTGATCCACGACGTTCGAGCGAGCTGTGGAACATAATTATGTGCTTATGAATAAAGTAGAACTACCTACAAGAGGTAGCCAGGGCCCCAGGCGGCCCCAAGCAGGCACAGAACCCAATTAACTATACACATATGACGCTCACTGTGCGTGGCTAGTGGGCATCAGAATGGCAATGCCACACACATTCGTATCATAATTAAAGCATCTCCCCATCTCATCTGCGTCTCTGCGGTTGTGGCACACTTTGGGGCAGGCAAAGCAAAAGCAAAAGCAAAAGTACCGAAATATTTCAGTTTCGTTGACCAGCGAGGCATGCCCCAAGCCCCCCCACCGCCGCCAGATACTAGGAATGTCTAGTGAAAGCCTCCTTGGGGGGGGGGGGGGAGTTCTCTTCTAGACTCTATTTACGAGTATTCTTTCAAATTAAACTCTTTGGCCTGCTCCTAATTACCACCTTCATGATTGTGGTAACACATTTTATGGCTTATGTTTATATTTGAATTTTTAATGAGCAAACAGCCAAAGGTTTAGCTTTCTTCTAATGCATAATCTTTATGACAATCCCAAGTTGTGATGGAGTCATAAATCAGAGAGAGATGTGTGCACCCTCCACCCTCTACGATCCAATCAAAGCGCTTAAGTCGAGTGAGAAAACGACCAGACCAGCATGGAAATGCATTTCCATCTGAAAGAATGTGCAGAGAGGGGGGGGACAATGGGGGAAGATCGTCGTTTCTTGAGCTGGAACTGCATTTCCCCCGTATATAATTAGGCCCTATATCGTTGGCTGTGACTGTGACTGTGCGTAGTACCCCTTGGCTATCCGGAATCCCTCCGGCTATTATTAGATACTCCCCCACACCACACCACACCACACCCCTACTCCTGTTGCTGGCCATGTGAGCATGAGGCACCCTTAAGTGATCAGTTCCGCTTGCGTTATGCCGCGCGTGTCGCTCTACAGATCTCTCGCTCTCTCTCTCCCACTCTCTCTTCCTAAGTATTCTTTGAATTCCACTCTTCCTGCTGCTGCTGCTGCTGCTGTTCCATCTATTCTATCATTCAAAGTGCAGCCGTGCCGCCATAAACTGGAAGACAATTGCCCAATGAAAGCTAATGTGCAGCACAGCAGCAGCTCTTCTACTTTTACGTGGAAAGTGATGCCACCTTGTGGCCTGCATTGCATGCCTCCGGCAGTGGCATTATGCAATTCACGTAATTGTAATTGACAGCATCCTGCTGATTTCCTTACCTCTCTCTCTCTCTGTCTCCCTCTCTCTCTCTTTCACTCGGGGTGTGCATATGTGCATGCGAGCAAGTGATAACAGTCTGATTAACAGGCAGTTAAAATTGACTGCAGCTCGACAAACAAGACAAGTCTGTCTTCTCTGCTTATTTCTCTGCTCTGTCTCTGTCTTTCTGCGTGTAGCTTCTGTATTTTTGCATCTAGAATTGTTTTATTGTTACTAAGCAAAGTGACTACTTTTCAGCCAAGTAATGCCAACAGAACAGCACAAAATGTCCCCTTATAGAAGGATCCAATCAGAATTATCTTCATAGCCACTTCCCCAGGCCACGTCTAATCATTAGGATTATGCACCACCTCTGGACCACCTTCTCAGCCACTTATACTCGTACAAGTGTGGCCGTACTCGGCAAAAGTCCTACATAATGTGCATAAGAAAGTGCGCTGCTGCTGCTGCTCTGCTGTTTCCGTGCATGCCTGCTGTTTTCGCCCTTACAACATGTGAAAATGGGCCTCCCAAAACCCTGGATTAGAATATACCTGGACTAGAATATCTCGAAATCATTAGTTCCAGACAGCCGAGGAGCTTGGGTCATGACCCCACGCATCTGTAAACGTCTTGGAATGAGTAGCTTTAGGCCAAATTATGTATTTAATAATTTCCCATATATTCAACCAAATAAATACAAATATTTTAAAGTAAAATTCCATTCCGTGTGACACTTTTTTGGGTTCCTACTTTCGAAGGCACTCACTGATAGGCCACCTCTCTGCCAATCCCCTGTAAATGTCGACACCCTCTACCCCCCACCATTGACTATTTTGAGACACTGTCAAATGTGTAATAACTATGATATTTTCCCGCCTTCATTTCATTCATTGCCAGGTCGAATGGCGGCAATATTTTGCCATGTTTGCTTAGCTTTTAACATTGGCCAAAATATTCGCTTCAACATTGAGCCAGTGGGCGCCCACGCTGTGGCTAGATCTGACCTTAGCCTTCGCTGTAATTGACCGAAATTAAAAAAATATCTAACAAAAAACACAAGACACACTGCATATACAAGACATACATATGAATGTATGTATGTATATGAGTTTTTGTGAATATTAAGTGTTTGGTTTGGCGCACAGCATTGAGACCATTGAGCATTTTTTGATTGCGCCTTAAGCTGAGGTTAATGGGCCTCTGTCCAGCCATGATAACTCTCGCATGAATCTATGCCGTTTTTTTGCATCTTTTCCCAGTAGCGGGTCACCATTGGATTGTAGGTTTTCGCGACTTAATCTCCGGGCACCCCTTGACCTCGTCGCATTGCAAAATGTTCCGTTTTTGTGCGATAATGTGCTATGGCTCTTCGGCTTTGGCTTCTTGGGTAGCCACAGTCCATAGTCGCAGGCCATAGGCAATAGCCGTAGTTGTAGCCGTATCCGTAGCTGGTTTTCTTGCTGGTTCGCTCGATAGCTGTACAAACCGGTCAAGAGCAAGAGCAAGAGCGGGGAGGGGAGGGGGAGAGCCTCTGCATAAAACACATTCATTTCAGATTCGCTGCGGCACAAAAGCCGTTGGTCAGCGGCTTTGAATGGGATGTAAAATGAAGTCCAAGCTTGAACCTCGGTCATTGGCTGATCATCATCATCATCATCGTCATCGTCATAGAGATGATTTTCATTATGAATTTATGCATATTCACCTCCAGGGGGGGGGAGAGGATATTGTGAAATTCCATACATGACCTTTGCGATGCAAAAGCCTTCCCCTTGATAATGCCAGGCCTTTGTTTCTTTGCTCTTTTGCTTTTTTTCCGCCTTGCATGTGCGTGGAAAATGGGAAAATATTTGGATTGTTTGGCGAACGCCTCGAACGCATGCATGCCACCAGCAAATCAATCAGCGAGGGAGCGAGGGAGAGAGAGCGGCTGAAAGAGAGAGGCATGGAGATTCCAGGGCATAATTGCAGTCGATGGCCTGAATGGACTTCATCAAGGGCCAAACGCATTAAAGTAGCATAAATGCTGAGAAGGGGAGGGCATTGGGAGTAGCAGTAGATGATGCTAATGGCTATAGGGTTACAGTAGCCCCCACCCCCCTTCTGCCAGGCAATTGAAAACACTCAAGTGCCGACCAGAGACAGAGCTGATCCCCCACCCCCGGTCCGCGTGCAACTCTATCTGGGAAATGGGAGAGAATGCAGAGAGAATGCAGACCTCATTGAGGTCGTTCATCTGCAGGCAACTGATTGAGGGTTGAGTACAAAGAGGGGAGAGAGGGCACTCAGAGAGGGAATGTATCATGGATTTGCCAGGGTATCTCACACGTCGGTCCCCTTCTATCTCTCCCCTCCGAAACTGTCACAAAAGCAAATCATTCATCTTTGTGGCACACACAGTTTTGCATCACTCTTTCGATTGATGTGGGTCTATGGGTCTCTGTTTGTGTGCGGTACAGTCCATATCATAATAGTAAGCAGGAAGTTGAAAGAAAGAAAGCAAAAACACCAAAATCGGCTTATGTCAGTGTTATGACAGTCAACGCCACGCAACACAGAAATAAGCCCAAATCGAGATGCCATGAATGCAGCCAAGTATCTGCAGTGTGTACAAATGTATCTGCCAGATACTTGGCGGGGCGTTAATTAAAACTGAAAAGTGTTTGTGCATTGGCTTTTCCAGTTGCATAATTACCGGCCAACACAATTGTCGCCAATCAACGCTAATTGCAACAAATCAATTTCTGATTGCTTAAATGCTGCAAATTAGCAACACCCAAAAAAACAACAGAAAAAACAACAACAAAAAAACCCATAAAAATATAATTAATTATGGAATATTTCAGTTTTCCATTGATACCCATACTCACACCCAAAAACCATATCGAATCCACTCGTATCTATCCGTAAACGGAAGCCTTAGTTTAGTGAATTTCAATCCTCTTTCGTTTAAGGAAATGCTTTGGAAATGCTGTGGAAATTGTTGAATTTCCTCTGGCTGAAACTGTAACCTGAACGAAAACAAACGGGTTTTCAATATTTAATTGCTCGAAAACACTGTAATTGTGCTGGCTAATTGTTGGCTAAACAAAACTGAGCCACAATGTGACTCAATGCCTTTGGGGCGTTGCATGATGCAATTTTCATATGGTTCGGATTCAGGTTCGGGTTCGGGGAGTTTCCATATGGGTTTCTATGAACAAAATGTGGTTCTAAATGATTCAGTCTGTAAGTGATATCAAGAGTAGTACTTCTAGAGAATATTAGTGCTTTGAAACACTACATAAGCCAGAGAGGAGTTTCAGAGAAAAGAAAGTCTAAGTTTTTTTCAGAATTTTATGATTTTTGAAGCCAAATTTTTCAATGGAAAAACTTTAAAGATATAAGGAGATATATATGTAACATATCATGTTATATGTTGAAGTATAGAGCATAGATTAGAAGAATGTTAGAGAGAAATATGTTTCCCCATCCCCTCCAGGAAAATCGATAGATGGTCCATCTGTAGATGTGCTACAGTCCCATCCACAGGCTGTAAATCATTGAAAATCCCTCCCAAATAAACACCTTAGTCCACAATTCCGCCCTGACCCTGATCCCTGACCCCGACCCCCCGCTCTCCTACCATTTTGAAGGCCAACAAAGTTTGTAATTATTTATTCCAGGCGCCATAAATCAATGCGATTTGGCAGTAACTAAAAAGCTGCTCCACATAAAAGACCCACCCACCCACACGGGCGGTGGAAAAGAGAGAGAGGGAGGGAGAGGGAGAGAGGGAGAAGCAGCATTCAGCATTTTCATGCTGCACTTCAAAACTACTTTCGAAATGTTTTCACTTGCCGCACGCCCACACAACGACTGCCGGCTGCCGCTTGCAACCAACCACTTGGAAGCCCCTTCCAAAGCCAGGCCAAAGTCCAACTCCAAGAACCCAAAAGCCCACACCAGATGCAGCTGCAGCAGCGACTGTGGCAGCAGCCTCCCTCCTCTCCTAAATCAAAGTGGCAAACATTTTAGAATTATGCCTGGAAAAGTGCCTCAGTCATGCCTCACTTTTCCTCACTGCACGTGCTGTCGTCTCGAGTGTGGCAGGGGCGGCCAGGGGGTGGCAGGGGGGTGGCAGGAAGTGGAGCGACTCGAAAGCATTCACTAAATCACGAATTTGAAGTTCGATTTGGATCGATTTGGGAATTGCCGGCAATCTGCGAGTGCAACTTAAGCGAAATGAACGTGACTCTTGGGGATTTACAGCCATACATTGTGGCCAATAAATTGAAGATCAACCTGGAGCTGGAGCTGTAGCTGGAGGAGGAGCAGGGACCCTGGGACATGAACCAGTTGGAGCTGAGCTGCATCTATCGCTAATGGCAGGAGGAGGCCGGCAATCAGAGTGGTTTTTCTTATTGATTAAGCACACTTTTTATTGACGTCGGGCTGTCCATCACTCTCTCCCTCTCTCTCTCGTACTGTGGCGGCTCTCTTTTGCGAAATCGTGGCTTGCAATTATTAGCCATTACCATTCCGTCCTAATGCTCAGCACACACAGCAGAGCACATTCACCAAGACAGTCGGTCCAGTCCAGTGGAGCCGGAACTGGTCCGCCGCCATCGTCATCGCCATCGCCATTGCCATCGACTTCGATTGGGGCCCCATAAAACAAGGAAATCTGGTCAGAGCCACCAGTAGATTCAGATTCATTGTGTGGCAGCCGGCGATAGTCCGGTGGTGGTCCGGCAGTAGTCCGTTCATGGCTCAATGAGTTCATAATCAATGTCTGATAATTATGCGAATGAAAAACTGCATTGTGTGTCGGCAACAAGTGCAGAAATTAATTCAATTAGCGGCAGGGAGGCGGGCGGGCAGGCAGGGAGGGAGGCAGGCAGCGGCAGTGAGTAGACAAGTGGCAAGCGGCGCCATGTGGATTGTGCGATGAGGCAAGAAACTTTATGAAATTCTGACAAAAAAAATGCCAACATAGGTAACCGACATATGGGATACCCTAACAGTTTGTGGGTTTATCGTAAAACAGGTCTTGTATATCCTTTGATTCCTTATGATATCTTGACAACTAATCCTTCAAAGATCTCTGCACCTTAAGGATAGAGTTAACTTCTATGGTTCTATGGTTTTAGAGGTAACTTCTTTGGTTTAAAGCTCCCAAAGACCCAAGACAAGAAATCTTTCCCCTTTGGGGACTATTTTGCATTGAAAGAGAAGGCCAGATCCAGCAGCATTATCTGATTCCTGAAATATGTATTCTACTACTCGTACTACTAGCTTACTGGATAGCAAAAGTCCCTGCTGCTGCTGCGCCTTCGTGTGGCTTCGGCTCTTGCTATCTCGCTTATACCAGTGTAAGCCAATAAACCGATTACTCCCGCAGGCGTGTTCGGTCACCAGTGCACTTGAGTGTCGCAAATACCTTTTATTCTGGGCATTCGTTTTCCGTAAAGTTAATGAAAACCCTCTTGGCCAGTAGTGTATAATGGGCTCTGACTGGCTTTGGCTGGCAGTGGCAGCAGCTGTTTTTGGCCAAGTTAATTCGACAATTAACACCACTCCGCAGACCACTTTGGCAGGCAACCAAAGCAATCAATGATTGTGAATTCTAGCGAAAAAAAACACACACAGAGCTGTGGCTGTGGCTGCGGCTGCGGCACAAAACCTGATTGCGTTCGGTTTAGTCATCGATTTTGTGGCGAAAATTATAATGAGCCACAAAGTCGTTGACAAGTTTTGTTTCCCCCTCCTGCTCTCCTCCTTCTTCTCCTTCTTTCTGCTTCTTTTGGCCGCTCTATTCCCAAAGTGTGAAACGACGATGAAATCATGCAGACAGAGAAACAGACCCCGACCCGACTTGACCACAATTCAAGGCCATAAATACCAGACCAAACTACGTTCGGCCATAAGCCCCCCCCTCCTCAGACCATAAGCTCCTCCCTTTCGAAGTGATTTGGAAACAGTGAGACAGACAAGCAGACAGACAGACAATTGAAAGTGAAATGCAGTTGCAGAAGACTTCACAGATCACAGATCCATTATGCAAGTCCTCAGAGGCGAAGCGAAGCGAATGGTGGGGAGTGGGAAGGGGATTGGGGATGCACTCATAAAGTATTACCAAATGGAGCTTCAATTATTGACAGATCTCTCATTTTTCATGGCACAACTTATGACAGTCTCCACTGGCTGACGCGTCGGTTGTTTTCGTCAAATGCCTGTCTGACCTGACCCACATGGCGCATGGCTGCAGGGCCCGAAAAGGGGGACGGGGACTCGGCCATTAGGCAGCAATTAAAGCTGGCCAAGATCGAGATTGTTGAATGTAGAATTTAGATTGAGATTGAGATGGGACGCTGCTGCTGCTGCTGCTGGTGCTGCTGCTTCTGTTGATTGTCAGGCATTTCACTCTAGAGCGGCGTTAGAAGCGTTTTACTGTTCTTCTTGATTGACATGGCCACAGGGGGGGCAGGGGCAGGGGCAGATTGTATCTGTGCTGGTCGCAACCTCATTTACAGTTGTGGCCCGCTCTCCGATCTCAATGGGCTCTTTGTTGGCCAGAGAGTGGACCGAGGAGAGTGGATCCGAGTGTGAACCGAGGCTTTTCTTCCGCTTTCAACGGTTCATAATTGAAATTATAATTCAATTTGCTGCTGCCGCTCCTGCCACCGCTGCCGCTGCCTCTGCTGCCACACTTTGCTTTTCAATTATTTTCCATGCATTATTAGAAAATGTCTGCTGCTGCGGAGAGTGAAAGAGCAGCAGATACATTACTCACTGCCAGATACAGATACAGAAACAGAAACAGATACAATTGGACGTGGATTGGCGTGCGCAGACGCTGCGCATGCGCAAATAAATTTTCAATTTGATTCGAGGATTGTTTCCCCACGCTCACATGCACATCCATCAGAGTAGGTCCACATTTTGGATGAACAGAGAGAGGCAGAGTCAGAGAAAAGGCCTGGCGTGTCGCGTCTCCTCTGGCAATTAAGAACGCTTTCATTTTTCATTTTTTCTCTCACCTCTCTCTTCTCTTCTCCACTCCACTCTACTCTTTCTCTTCCCAAATTACTTTTACTGAATGTAATTGAAATGTCATTAACACCCATGATAACCAGCACCAGATGCAGATGCAGATCTAGATCCAGATCCAGATACATCTAGATGGAGTTCTCTTGTTGTTGGATCAATATGCCATACCATGTGAGTTCTCTTTCCCCCCTCCGAAAACCACCCAGAGATGAATTATGGTTAAGGCAGCAGTGGGTTTGGTTTTTCTCTCTGCTCCCAAAATAGAAATGGAAATGAAATTCCAAATTCTGTGGCTTTTTCCATGCTTTCTGTTGGTTTCGTTTCGGGCGTCACTGAGTGAAACGAAATCAAGGCACTTGAGAATTTTCCCCATTTTCCAGCCTAGCAATAAATTGCAGACTGTCCAAAGAGCTTGGCCCCCCCTCTTGCCCCTCTGCTGTGCTGATAAAGCAATAATGAGGGTCAGACCTCAAGTCTTTCCACAATTATTTACAATTTCCTATCGATTTGCTCCTCCTATCCCACATCGGAGGAAAGGTTTTCTTCAATTATTGGCTTTTATCAGTTAATTAGGGAGAGCCACTGCTTTGACCTCAGGTCAACACTGATGTAATGCTGACGTTCTGCTCTGCTCTGCTGCGGCTGCGACTGCGGCAAGGGCTGCGGCTGCACGCGTTTTGCATGCGTTTAAAGTCGCTTACGCAAGAATCGCGCTCAGAGCTGCGAGTCGCGTCTGCGCTTAGGTGCGGTTTCGTAGAAAGTGTCGCCTCGTCGCATGTCAACACCCCGTCCCACCCCCCGTTGGCGACACATTTGTGGCATAAATTAAGCAATTTACTTTTATGACAAAGCAAAGTGTGTGGAATGTGTGGCCAGAGAGAGAGGCAGACGAAAACAAATCATATTTTCAAGCTGTTTGCCATTTTTCCTGCACCTGTGATACAGGTGGATCTTGGATCTGGCCGTGCAGGTGGATCTGCAGGTGGTGTGGGGGGTGGGGGGGTGTCGTGTGGGCTGGTTTAAACCACCTTTTGATTCATTTGCTGTCGCCGCGTCGATTGTTTTTTAACACAATTAATGCGTTATGCGTTTTTAATGCCCATTTCGCTATAACATCGGTGTCTTATATAAGTCGATACATGCTGTAAATACATATGTCTATATACATATAGTAAATACATATGTATAACCACATGTTTGCATTGCACACTTAACATTTTTGTTGCGTTTTCTGGCCTTTGTTTGAGCTTCACATTTTTTTAGCGTTAATTTCTTTTGCTTTTATTTTTCGACTTTGGCAAAGAAAAAGAAAAACTTTCTCCCGGTCGCTGACGCTGCCGCCGCCGCCGACTGTCGTACCACCACAAATGGAGAAGATGATAGCCCAAAGAGTGGGAGAGAGAGCGATAGAGTGGGAGAGAGAGAGGGCAATCCACTGAATAACAAGATGATTTACCGAAAAGAAGTGATCATTGTTGGGTCTCTTGAGTTATTGTTTATTTTGTCAAAAAAAGGTGTTGGAGAGGAAACGGATCTTTCGAGATTCGGAAACGCATGGCATAGAGTCGAGACAGTGCGTATCATCACCATAACATGGGAAAAGGCATATGTACATATGTATGTTAAATGGTGTTCTTTTGGGTTTGTGAGAATATTTAGGGAATATGTAAAAGTTGTAAGAGTTTTGTGTGGGTTATCTATCGTTGAAAATAGGTTTTTTTTTACCACAACCTATAGAAATGGGATAAAAAAATATCTAAAATACAAAAATTACTCTCATGTTTAACCATTTGTAATCTCAGTAACTCTTTGATATTTTCTGTTATGCCTATACCTCTTAATCTTTTAAAATATCTTTGAACGTATCTTTGATAACATTTTTATTTAAATTGCAATATTTAAACATTTTCTCTAACCATTGAAAAACTCTTTAATATCGCAAAATCTTTCACTGTTTATCTAACGAACAAAAAGCAAAATGTTGATGATGATAAATGACCTACAACCAAGCAACAGATAAGAGACAGATCCCCTCGCACCCTTCCCTACACTCCCTGGCCCATTGAGACCTAGACCCAGTGGCAGTGGCAGTGGCAGAGCTGCCATATCTCAACGCCCTCTCAACTTGTCTTTAATCAATCACGTTTTCGCTTATCTGCAGCTCGAGCGCAGCATGAGATGAACAAAAGGCGAAAAAATGAAATGAAAATATGAAGGAAGCTTGGGGAAAAAGTATTGGAAAGAAAAACACTGACCACAGACAGAAAATACAGAAAATTACAGTCAAGGTTTAAGCCGCCTCATTTCGATCATTATGCAAACAGCCATGGAGCTCGGTACGCGGTACTCGTAATAAACACACACACACACACACAAAAAAAACAATTATAATACATATTTGGCTTACAATGAAAACAACAACAACAACAGCAACAGAAAAACGCCAATGCGTGCCTTGAAAATGCCAAACAGTCAATGGAAAAGTTGGAAAGTTAAAGTCCGTCCCGTCCCGGCTTTAATGTGCATAATTATTGTTCAGTTCGGTTAGGTTTGGGTTTTGTTTCGAGACTGCGTAACGGGCCCCCTTCGAGAGCCCCTCCCTCTCCCACACCCCGTAGCACAGTTCGTGCCGAAATGCATTTTTACTGTTGACAAACTTCTTGTTTGCCAGCTTGATTTTCCTTCTATTTGTCTTGGTTTGTTTGCCGCTGGCACGTTGCTAATAAAGCGACTACGAAATGCGGGAAAAGTCTTGCAAAAAAACCCAAAAAAATTGCATAAAACAAATTGAAAACGGTTGGGGGACGACAAAAATGGGGAAAATAAAATGGAAAATGCTCTGCTCATATTTGTGCCATTTGTTCGAACGAGTTTGTTGTGAAAGTATCTACGAATGTATCTAGCGAAAAGTTAATATCAATTTTACAGACCAGGCCGGGCGGACAGACGCTGGACAGAAGCTGGACAGACGCTGGACAGACTCTGGACAACGCGTTGCATTCGATCGAAAAAATTTTATGGGCTGGGCCTGAAGACCGCGACTGAGAGTGCGACTGGGCTGGAACACGTTTCACTCTGGCCATTTTTGTTGTTGCTGTTGTTGTTGCTGCGTTGCCTCCTATTGCACTTTATTGACAATTTCTTTTATTTTTGTACTTTTTGTTGTTGCTGTTAGCGAACGTGCGTAGCTATTGTCGTTGATGGTGGAAAACCACACCAAACCGCACACACAAAGATACAAAGATACTTGGCATCATGCACATGCACACACACACACACACACACACACAAACATGTAGAAACCGGCCACCGGCTAAGTTGTTGCTGTCAATCGTCGACGTTTTGCAATGAAATGCGAATTTCATTCATGGCAATTTCTTGAAACTTGCGTCTCGGATGGGCCAGGCCCGAGGAAATGGGAGGAGAGGACAAGGCTGGGGCGGCATTAGAAATCAGGTGCTCATAAATGATGAAAGCCTTTAAAAGGCGTGACATACACTCGAGATTGAACACCAATCAAATATAGATAAATATAATTTGATCTCTTTTTATAGAGATACAAAAAAATGTTACTATTTCAGCATTTTTTTTTTCCTATGAAAAATTATCATAAATGGGAATCTCTTTTAACAAATAAATTCTTCTAAATATTGTGTGCATTTAAGCAAGTAAAATTTGACTTTCTCTTGGCAGAAGTTTTCGCATTTGAGTCACGCGGGAAATTCCCATTGGCTGTCCATTGATTTTTGAGTCACCTCGTATCGAACACTCGTACACGGGTAGTTTATCACTTGCCCGATCGGTCAGAGCTTGCATTACCTAATGCCGATCGAGTTACTGATTTTGCATTCCTAAGACTTCCCAACTCGACGCGTATTTATTGTATAACTGAAACCCAAAACGCTTACAGAAATATTACCAAAAAAGAAAAAGATCGAATAACGTAAATATTTTTCGGTGTTTCCGCTGGGTTGTTTAGACCGAGGAAAGTTGCACAAAAGTTCCCTAAATTGAGTATTTAAGCCGGGAAGTGTATATGTATATTTATATGTGCTTAAATTATGCGCTAGGTGTTTATGCAAACGAGCAGAAAAGCCAGCAAAAAAAAAAAAATTATGAGCAGAAACTGAAATCCACGCAAAAATTCCACAGAGTCAGCAACAAAAACAACAACTAAAATCAGACGGGTAATAATTATCCAAAAGAAATTATGGCTGCCTTGTGTATGTGTGCTGGTGAGGTGTATGTGTATGTGTGTGTGTGCTGGTGAAATGCGAGACTGAGACGCGACGCGAAGCGGCAGAGAGCAAGTTTTTAAGGTGCTAAAAGTTATGCTGCCAGCCAGCAGCAGATTATGAAATATGCCAGCAAGCACCTACCGACAGGAGGGCCCTGTCCCCTACCCGAGTCCACCTCCGACTCCCGATCCGTTAAAGATATTTCATTGATACCTTTGGAGTATCAGTGGAGTGTATTAGGCAAAAGAAAGACAAGTCGAACCACAGAATCATTCCAGGTAGAACGGATCGGGTTTATTTTGTCGCAAATTAAGAAGAAAGCTTAAAGCTAAAGCTTAAGCTTAAGCTGTTTGAATATTCCTTCAATCTGTGAGCAGCTTTTACGGTATCCCATAGTCGAAGCATGGACTTTGGCATTCTTTCGGCTCGGATCGGGATTGTGGGACTTGGACTGGGACTGGGATTCGTTTGGCCTATCCAATTGAACGCGTTGAGGTTTTAGCTCTGGCTGGTTAACTCGTTTGAAAAAGGGAGAATGCGAATGCCAAAGGCTCTCCTCTCTTCTCTTTCTTGTTGGTGTAACTTACACAGTGCTGCAGATGTTGCTGCTTCTGCTTCTCCCTGCTACTGCTGCTGCGCTGCCTGCTGCTGCTGCTGCTGCTGCTGTTGTTGTGGTTTCAATTGACTGACAGGCGACGGGGGAGTGGTGCGCGGTTGCGGGGGACAGGAATAGACACGTTCCGGTATCAGTGTCGCTTCCCGTGCGTTTTCCAGTCTCGTCTCTGCTTTTCTTACTTTTCTTACACACACTTTTTTGCCTTTTTTTGCGGTGAGTATTTTATTTTTCGAATTTGTTAGACACTTCACTTTGAAGACAAAAAAAACTAGAGCTTAGAAGTAAACAATATCTCTTGTGGAATCACTTGCTTCTTCTGTTATTTACTCAACATTATTTGTGTGTTAATTGGTTTCGTTGTTACTGAATTTTCGGTCGATTTTCGGTCGATTTTTGTTTGTTTTACGGGTATATCTTTCTTTTCTTCGGGATCGGATCGTTTAGAAAGTGGGTTAACACGAACAGAGGCGCGCGTCTATGCAAATTGGTGGATTTGACATGCAACAGTCATGCGCATAATTTATTTGATTCGATTTATGACTGCAAATTTTAACTTAATTCAACTTTGTAATCAGGCGTTGTTGCTGGAGACACTACAATTCAGTATATGGATCTCCCACTCCGTTCGCTATAATACAACTTGATCTTCCGCTTGAGACGTTTGCACTCCAACTCGTTTCGCTTGCGATTGTGAACGCGATCGTCTATGCCAAGACACGATCGGACAAGACGCGATGCAGAAAATTCCACAGTGCCCAGTAATGCTCCCACTGTACCACCCGACGGCTACGTCATGTTGCCCAATTCCACTCGCATGTTGCTGTACTCATGTTGCCAGCAAACCGGTTTCAGTGCAGAGCCATAGATGCGTTGCTATAGAAGTTGCTATACTCTATATTTTACCAACTGGTTTCTCAGCAAATGGCCTTAAACCCCCGAACTAAAAATTCTTTTGAACATAGTAATTTCGATCCCAAGACCTATTCTATAGCTGTAAAACTCAGATACCACTTTCCCGTATTTATCCATGCTATGTATGATTTCATAAGTCTATAGCATCTTCATTTTCAAGGGTATTAATCATGTTGCCCAATTCCTGCTGCATGTTGCTGATCCATTCCCAGTCTCCTCAAAACTGTATGCCAGTCGATATTTCTAAAATATATCGCGTTTCAATAAAATACCAAAATCGTGCTTCGAACCACTTTCAGCGCGCCACATTTAAATATGTGGAAGCGTTTATTTGAAGTTTTTTGCTTCTGCCACTGACCAACTTTCGTACTCCCATCGGATTCCCATGTTATCGCGAATGTTTTTCATCTTTTAAATGCTGATATTGATGTCGGACTTATTCGATCTGAATATTATTTTCAAATAACTGATTACACATTTTTTTCATTAATTTCTTGTTGTAATCCTTTAGTTTTGGGCTGAAATTGTGCACGAGAATCTGCCGGATCTTGTGCCGGAAGTAGTCAAATCGACCTGCATCTCTGCGTTTCTTTGTGGCCGGAAACTGGTCTCCACGAATTCCTGCTTGCCACAGTAGGTTTTCGTATTATTGTAACTCTTCACAACGAATTTGTTACTGACGCATCCATTTGGCTAACAAATAATATGAAAACTATTACTAAATAGTGCACCTGATGCTACTTTCCGTCTCTTACATCTTTTGGGATGTCAATTGTACATTTCAGTGTCAACTTGTTTTTAGCCCAAGCGGTTGCAGCGCGCAACCGTGGTGCCGGGAGGGTACGTTTCGGGGTACCAGGGCGACCTGAAATAGAACAATTGTCCAACGTCCACATTCTGCTCAATGTTACACTCCCCTTGCCCACTGGCCATCAGGATGGGGAGCAACAAGCAGCTCAATATTCCGATAATGATGTGCATGCTCAGAACCAGTCGCCAAATGGATCAGCCAGCCAAGGCCCTTCCATATATAAGAGTCATCGAGGCAACTCAATGACGCAACTCTTTGAACACAGATCCCAACCAGCTGTTCAGCCGAAAATCTAAAATAAGCATGCGGAACATAGTAAGCTATATCGATCTTCCTTCATTGTCTCCTGAAGTATTGTTTTAAAATCTACAAAAGGGTTTTGTGTTTGCTTTCCGTACGTTTAACAAAATCAATTCCATTTGAAATGAATTTAATTTGTGTAATTTGCTTTAACATGATTTACATTTCGAATCGAAGCTTGCACGCCTGAGGGAGTGACACTTAATGGTGTCCCTGTTTCTCGGCCTCGATCTGCTCCTTGGACTTGTAGCCGACCTGCTCCTCGGGGGTGTGGGGCCAGAAGGTTGGCTTGTTGAGGGGATCCAGGGCGCTGTCGGGGAATGCATCGCGGTAGTCCTCCATGGTCATCTGGTCGTATGGCAGCAGCGACTTCAGATGGGCAATCTCCTTCTGGTAGTTCTGGATGCGCTGCTCCGACACCTTCTTGTAAGAAGCAATCTCCGACTGCGACTCCTTGATCTGAGCGTCCACCTGGGGAGAAACAGTGTCCTTGGGATAGGGCACGGTCAGAGCATCGTACTGCTTCTGGAAGCTTTCGACCAGGCCGGCCACGGGCACCAGGTTCTTGTAGTAGGCCCAATCGATCTTCGGTGGGCACTCGGGATTGGCCATCACGGCGCGCACATAGATGTCCGACTTGGTCTTGAAGGCACCGAAGCTGGTCTTCTGGTTGGCAGGCACACGCTCGGCCAGAGCGGACCAGTTTATCGAGGATTGGGCGATGCGGCGGGCGGCCATTCTGTTGCACAAATACTGAAAAAATCCCAACAAAAACACAAAACGTATGAGGTTAGGTTCCCAAAGTGCAAACGTAAAAGCAATCCCAAGACGAGATTCCTTAAATATAAGTAGTTTCTACGGCTTGTTATGTTGAACTTCCGTTGCTGCGTTATATATTATGCTGTTTTCAGTCCACTGAAAATTATGCGTGTAAAAATTATGTAATTTTGCCCCAGCAGCAGCCACCCTCCAACTTGTCAATGTGAAAAAAGTGTGTATTCCTTTGGGTTCCTCCACAACTGGAT
Organism: Drosophila azteca; assembly: GCA_005876895.1. NCBI lineage: Eukaryota > Metazoa > Arthropoda > Insecta > Diptera > Drosophilidae > Drosophila > Drosophila azteca. Next base: position 22,999,464 of record VCKU01000004.1, read on the forward strand.
AACCACTCAGTTTAATTGTGTCTTTTTGTACTTTATTCAAGTGGTGTTAAATAGTTATTTTCAACGTACTTAATTTTCTTCGGAAATTAAATAATTTTAATAATCGATGTTAGGGTTAGGATTGTTGATATTATATCGATATTTCGATATGGGCGATATTTTTTACTTTTGATACGATAATATCGTTGCGATATTTTCGTCGACGATTATATCAAAAATCGATATTTTTGGGAAATATCGACCACCACGTATCGTTGCTTAGCACTGTTCGCAACAGCTTCCCGAACGAACGTAAAATGGAGAATATAAAAAACTTTTTTAGTAAAATTGACCAAAACTCCGTATCTTGCAATCTTTGTGGTAAAGTTGTAAAGACCAAAGTCAGTACGTCGAACTTTCGTGCACATATCAGAACTAGGCATCACCACATTATTGCACAAACTTCCTTTTCCGATATATCGATATAATGATATTTTAAATTTGATATATTCGATATAGCGATATAAAAATTTAGAAACTTTGATATATCGAAATACGATATATTTTCAGAAATTAACAATCCTAGTTAGGGTCCCAACTGCAGACATCGATTTTTTGCCAGACACCCCTAAACTTAATCGATATGATTTTAATCGGCTCTGGTGGAACATTTTTTCCAATTTGATATTCCGTTTAATATTCCTAGCTAACTAGGACCCTCAGGCCTGAAAACATAATTTTATACAATAGATAAAACAATTTTCTACAAGACTGGCTAATTTTAAGGACTCCGTTTGGTTGGATTGTTTTAAAAATAACGTTTAAGCCAAGGTATAAAGCTTAAGTGAGCATGAAATGCGACGTAAGAAAACGTAAGTGAGCATGAAATGTCACGTCATTTGGAAACTTAACGTGCTATGGACGTATATATACCCTTTTTCATTTCATTAATGTTAAAATTATTTTTTCCTAGCTGCCTTCAAACGTAATTAATAGTGCATTTTGCACATATCTACATTTTTTGACCCAATAATGCATTTCATTATAAAAAGACCAAAAGCCGTACAATTTTCTGAGATAGAGACTTACTTGTTTCTGCAATAATTGGTGCCTAGTAAAACAAACTTTTCCTAAATTCTATAATATCCTTTCCTAAGGGGTATAAAAATGTTGCTATTCCGTAAAAATGTTGTGGGACAATGTCGCTCGATATATATAATATATTAATATCAATTTTGATTTAATATTACCAGCTAACTTGGACCCTCAGGCCTAAACACATAATTTTATACGATTGATGAATCAATTGTCGACAAGATTGGTTAAGTTTAGTGACTCTTTTTTTTTAGATTGTTTCTAAAATGACGTTTAAGCCAAGGTATAAAGCTTAAGTGAGCATGAAATGTCACGTCATTTGGAAACTTAACTAGTGGTATGGACCCTTTATACCCTTTTTCATTTGATTAATGTTAAAATACATAAGTGCATTTTGCACATATCTACATTTTTTGACCCAATAATGCACTTGATGAATTTATTATTAGTAACAAAGCGATCCCGATACATATTTTCAGTCTTTATAAAAACATCAAAAGCTGTAAAATTTTCTGAGATAGAGACTTACTAGTTTCTGCAAAAATTGGTGCCTAGTTAAACAAACTTTTCCTTAATTCTATAATATCCAGGTCCTAAGGAGTACGAAAATGTTGATATTCCTTGAAAATGTTGTGGGACAATGTCGGCAGGCATTGCATCAACGTTGTGTAGGCTGCGGGCCATGGGCTGGCCCAAGTGGACTGTTAAGTAATGTGAAAAATAGAAGCACTACCTATTACAAAAAATATCAAATTTTTTAAAAATTCTTTAAAAAATAAAACATTTCTTAAAAATTTTTAAACATCCAAATCTATCAGAAAAAGTCATTTTTGGCGACAGCGGAAAAGTCGTATCGACTAGTGTAAATAGCGGAGTTATGCCATCAACAACATTGCAACAAAATAAAGTTTTATAGATGTTTTTTTAATTTATTTCCGATTATGATTATTATGATTATGAAATCTTGGGTGTTACAATAAAATTTAACAATTGCCCCACGTTGTTTCTTGGCACCCTTCTGAAATTTGGAGCTACAAAATTCTGGAAGAAATTTTTGGACAGTACAGAGTCTTCAGGATGGTGTTAGTTAGAGGCCTAATCAGACAGGCTGCTAATGTAGAAAAAATTAAGAAGAAATTGGTAACTTTTAAAATTTTGCACCAGTGTGCGTACGGCTGTGTTTTGTTAAATGATATTTTGTTCGAAATGATTTCGAGCAGATAGAGCATGCGAAGGGTCGTTCACCGGTGTGGATACGGGTGTGTCTTGTAAAATCAGATTTTGTTTTAAATGACTTCGAGCAGCTAGAGCATTGGTAGGGTCTTTCGGCCGTGTGCGTACGTCTGTGTATTGTAAGTCCATTTCTTGTTTGACATGCGAGCGAGCAGATGGAGCATGTAAAGGGTCGTTCATCGGTGTGGGTACGGGTGTGTCTTGTAAGTGCGCTTTTTGTCACAAATCTCATCGAGCAGCTAGTGCATTCATGCGGTCGGTCATCCGTGTAGGTACGGATGTGGATGTTAAGGTTACTTTTTGTTAAAAATGACTTCGAGCAGTGGGTGCATTCATGTGGTCGGTCACCCGTGTGGGTACGGATGTGTATGTTAAGGCTACGTTTTGTTGCAAAGGACTTAAAGCAGCTAGAGCATTCATAGGGTCGGTCACCAGTGTGCGTACGGCTGTGTATTGTTAAATCATATTTTGTTAGAAATGATTTCGAGCAGATAGAGCATGCGAAGGGTCGTTCACCGGTGTGGGTACGGGTGTGTCTTGTAAGTTCACCATTTGTGAGAAATCTCCTCGAGCAACTAGTGCATTTATGCGGTCGGTCATCCGTGTGGGTACGGATGTGTAGTGTAAGATCATATTTTCTTTTAAATGCATTCGAGCAGATAGAGCATTCATACGGTCGGTCACCAGTGTGCCTATGGGTGTGTTTTGCTAAATCATATTTTGTTTTAAATGACTTCGAGCAGATAGAGCATGCGAAGGGTCGTTCACCGGTGTGGGTACGGGTGTGTCTTGTAAGTTCACTATTTGTGAGAAATCTCCTCGAGCAGCTAGTGCATTTATGCGGTCGGTCATCCGTGTGGGTACGGATGTGTAGTGTAAGATCATATTTTGTTTTAAATGACTTCGAACAGCTAGAGCATTTGTAGGGTCTTTCGGCCGTGTGCGTACGTTTGTGTATTGTAAGTCCATTTCTGGTTTGAAATACGTACGGGCAGATGGAGCATTTGAAGGGCGTTTCGCCAGTGTGCGTACGGGTGTGTCTTGTAAGTTCACGATTTGTCAGAAATCTCCTCGAGCAGCTAGAGCATTCATAGGGTCGGGAACCAGTGTGCGTGCGGATGTGTAGTGTAAGATCATATTTTGTTTTAAATGACTTCGAACAGCTAGAGCATTTGTAGGGTCTTTCGGCCGTGTGCGTACGTTTGTGTATTGTAAGTCCATTTCTGGTTTGAAATACGTACGGGCAGATGGAGCATTTGAAGGGCGTTTCGCCAGTGTGCGTACGGGTGTGTCTTGTAAGTTCACGATTTGTCAGAAATCTCCTCGAGCAGCTAGAGCATTCATAGGGTCGGGAACCAGTGTGCGTGCGGATGTGTAGTGTAAGATCATATTTTGTTTTAAATGACTTCGAACAGCTAGAGCATTTGTAGGGTCTGTCGTCCGCGTGTGTACGGGTGCGTGTTGTAAGTTCATAATTTGTTTTGAATGCTTTCGAGCAGTTGTAGGGTCGATCAACCATGTCTACTTCTTTATCCTCCTCCATCCGTGAGAAATCCAGTTTATGGCTCTGCTCGCAGGTTCTTTTAAGATTAAATGCACTCACTGCATCTTGAAGACAGGACGGGCATACGGTTTCCGGTAGTAGGTCCCCTCGCCGAACCGCGTACCCGGTACACTCAGTAATCATTTCTGCAATGCATGTGTTCCATTCATTACGCTCATCAAAAATATTTGTGAATGATCCGGACGTTTCCATGCACACTCTGCATTTTTCCTCCATTGTCAATTGATAGTTAATTTATCTAAAATAAATAAAGTACATTACAGGAACGTAAATAAACGTACGCAAATGAAATATACAAGAAATAACCCACCCAATGTGGCTTTTCTGAGTTTCAAAATATGGCGCGAACGTACGTGAATGTACTGAGAGCCTAATTAAAATGAGTGCGAACCAAGTGAATTTAGTAAAGTCAAAAATTCAAACAATTAATTTTTTACAGAATTCTGTTCCAGAGAATCAGTGTGACCAGAGAATAAGAAATATGCCGAAAATAATATCATATCTCATTTTAAAAATATACCGTAAAAATACCGACGAAAGCCATATTCCTCGATTTTGATATTCTCACGCATCTAATAGGCTATTTACACTTGGTGCGTTACCTATCGATATCGGAGAAGACGCAGAGAAGCAGAACTGCCGTTTACACTACAGCGACTTTGCGTCTTTGCGTCTTGGAAGAGGAAGACAAAGACTACGGTTGAGTTATTGAGTTTCGGGCAAAACTCGAGTTTCGTTTACATGGGGAAGCATAGGGGACCTAGAGGTGGCAAAAATGTTGAGTTTTGGTTGCGTTTAGTTGAGTTTGTCCGATTTTCCGAATATTTCAACCCTGATCTGCCTGTCGTGGAATTATCACCACTAATAACAACAAAAATGTACATCTCAAAATTTAAATGTTGGCGCGTAAAAAATAATTTATTATTAAAAACCATATAAACAATGTAGTCGATTTCTAAACTTCAGTCGGAAAAAACTTAGCCAAACGCTAAAATGAATTATTATCGTTTAATATTAATATTATTCAATTATTATAAACAATTGCCAATTTTAAAATTTTTAATTTTTGTACTTATGTAATGTACATGTACAAATAGCTATAATTCAACATATTTGCAATTGCAGCCATGCAATTTCCCTACCCTGCGGAAATTTTCCTTAAAAAATGGATTTCAAGGTTATTTGCAACGTCCTCCAAAAATATCCAAAAATATCCTATTATAATTTGGGATACATATTTAATATGAAATAGAAGCACTAGAAACTCAACTTTGGCATAGTGTAAATCCAAATTCTGAGTTATTGAGTTACCTATCGATAAATGAGGTATGTAGTGTAAATAGGCTATGAGAAGACGCAAAGAATCAAGACGCAGCCTCAGTGTAAACGGCACCTAATATTACCAGCTAACTAGGACCCTCAGGCTTGAGCACATAATTTTATACGATTGATGAATCAATTGGCAATTGGAATCTTCTTGGCAGAGGTCGAAAACAGCAAAGCGCCGACGGGCTTAGCACACTTAAGCCCCTGTATTTAAACAAACGATATGTAAAAAGGGTATGGACAACAGGCAAAACGGCCAAGAAAATTCAACGCATGCAAGGTAAAATCCACCCCACTGTTACATATGTTTTTATTCAATCAAAGAAGGCGCTGAGTGTGAAAATATTTCTAGAATTTTGTTTATTGTATCAAAATTCAGTATATAGTTGTGTCTGGTCTGTGCTGTGCTGAGAAGTAAATAAAGACAAAATTCTTTTATTTAAATTTATTTTTCCAAAGCCGTGAATTTTGCACGACGCCGTCAACATCGCCACGACGCCGTGCGCTTCGTGTCGCATGCCTAGTGTTGGAAAATCTTTTTTTAAATTTTAGCGGCTTTGTTTTTGGTACAGCGTCGGTCTGCGTTCGTAAATTGTTTTTTCTCTGTAGTGGCGTTTCTTTTTGACAAATTTAACTTTGAGTAGCCAATTGGGCAAATATTAATTATTTAGACGAATTTAAAAAACGAGGACAGTGATGGACGACTCACGCCGGTCGATCGCGACCAACGAGGAAAGTATTTCCATGTACTTGTCCTTTGACGCTGACGACACGCTGTCCAGTGTGTCCGGTGTCAGCAAATGGCAATCTGCTGTGATCAGCCAGAACAGTCAATATATGGAGGTGCACAGCTCCAAGATGGAAACCGATTTGGACAAGACTGTAGGTGATAAGGAGATAAAACGTGTGGTTCTCCAGGAACTGCACCAATCGGCGGCACTCATTCATTCCGAGCCGAACTCGCCATTGAAACCATTTGACTACAGCTTGCTGAACAAGCACAACGCTTTGAGCTCAACTCCCTCAAAGAAAAGCATGACAGCAGATGCCATTACAGTCCTTCTTGAAGCGGAAAATGCCGAGAACAAGGAGAACACACTGCCCGATGAGAATGCTGGCAGCAATAATTCAACGATTTCCAGCTCCTTGGAACTGACGGGCACCACCGTGAAATTCAATACATTAAAGACTGAAGACTCCCACACGGATGAGGTCTCAGTGCATGAGGTTGCTAAGCCGAATGTCCTGAATACCGTTTATCCTTTGAGTGAAAATGTGGTCCTAGAGAATATTACCGAAGGTAAGTGAGCAAAAACCCAGCAATAACCAATTTCTGTATTAAACCGATCTGGTTTTTAGTGTCCAATGAGGATTCGTCGATTCTCGCTTGTTCTCCAGATGTAAAAGATGTAAAGGATGTAAAGGATGTAAAGGATGTAAAAGATGTAAAGGATGTAAAAGATGTAAAAGAGACTCCTCCAGGCGCTGAGTTTGTCGACGAAGTCAGCGATCTGCTTGCCAAGGCTCTAAAGATATCCAGCGACGCCATGAAGCCGTCGACCTCGAAGCCATTAACTTTCGAATCCAACAAGAAGCGAGTATCGATAGCTGGGGCATTGCCGCGACCACGCCGCTCGAATTTGCCGGCTCCCTCCGTCGAGACGCGCACTTACTCCTTCAAACAACGCATGTCCGTGATAGTGAAAACTACGCTGAACAGTCCATCCCGTAAGATGGGCGCTGGCGGCGGGTTAGCTGTGGGCCGCCGTAGCGTTTTGCCCATACCCAAGAACAAAACTGTCAATTCGCGCATGTCCATCTCCACCACAGGGATCAGTTGTCCCAAAAAAGTCATACCAGACGCTTCGAAAGCCCCAACTAAGATCGCATCTGATGCAGTCTTCAATTGCAAGACTTGCGGAGCCACTTTCCGTGTGAAGAGCCTGCACGATATGCATGTTCGCATGCACGACCTGGTGGAGAATGGACCTAAGACCTCAAAGAGACTGAACGGCAATCCGATTGTTTCAAGTGGCATCAATGTCACCAATCGTTGCAAGTTCTGCGACAAGAACTTCGCCCTGGAGCGTGCGCTGCACATTCATCTGATGCAGAACTGTGACAAGATACCACCATCCGAGAAGCGCAAACTGGAGTACACAGAACTCAATCATGTGAAGAAGGCGCAGCTACCCAAAATAGCTGTTGGAGGTGGCGGTGGCTCAATAGTTTTCAGTGCACACAAGTCACAGTCTCTTGCAATTACAACACCAATTGGGAAGGGTAAGTTTGAACCTTGCTAAGGACACGATGCAGCTGCTCTAACGCCGATTCATCTACCATTCCAGGTGCCATTAGTGCCCCGGGCATGGGGCCGCCGTCCGTGAAAAAGGTGCCAAAGAAGGTTGCCCATACTGGTGTATATCGTACACCCACAAAGACTGTGCCATGCAATATCTGCAAGCAGTCGTTCAAGAGTATACTGGAGTATACCAACCACTGCATGACGATGCACTCGAAAAATCAGACCGTTAAGGTCTCCGCTAAAGATGAAGCACCGAGTGCTAAGGATTAAATCAAACATTTTATCTTTACTCTATCCTAGCTAGTTCTAAGTTCCAGTGTACTTTAATCTTCAACAACCGACGAACAAAAATACACATCAACATAATCACTTGGACTTCTTTTCGGGTGGGGGCTTCATGTCCACACCCTCTGTCTTTATATCCAGCGGCCCCGTGGCATTGTTCATTTCGTTTGCATTGATACCGCCGGGCATCATTTCATCTCCCGCTGCCAAGGGCTGCTGCTGGAGATTTTGCAGCATGGGAGGTATGGGCGGTGGAAACTTGCGTAACAGTTCGGCCAGCAGCATGTCCACACGTTGCTTCTGGAACAGAGTGCCGCTATTTTCATCCTTCACAGCGCTGGCATCTTTCTTTTCCGCCTTGGACTTGTCGGACACTGCAGAAAATAATGAATTAAACAGGAAACATGGAATTTGCGAACAGAGATTAACACCTACAAACTTTGTTGGAGGAGAAGTCCCAAGTGTATCCTTTGTTTGGGTGATACCGGGCATAGCTGCTGGCCTCCTCGAAGGCAGACTGAAGATTGACGACTGTGTTGAGCTGAAAGCAAATCCTTAGCTTATCCTGGGGTTGCTCTCAAGAGTACATTAACGGGGTACATACTATGCGTGCATTGATGACGTTTGCCAAATCGGGCGCCTTGTAAACAGTACCTCCAATTATGTAGTAATCGGCAATGGGTGTCGCTTCCGAGGGATTGTGACGATGCTGTTTGCGTATCACATACAGAATGGGCTCGGCCACATGCAGCAAGATGTACTCCAGTCCAATCATGTTGCTGCAAAGAAATGCATCATTAGTGCCAAGTGGATTACTGGATGAAGGACAAACCTACTGCAAGTGCTCGGGCCCCAGCCGCTGCATCCGTATCGTCTCATTGTTGCACAAGTGATCATAGAACGGATTGGACTTGCGACAGAAGTAGTCCATTACAGTCTGGGGGCTCAGGGTCGCCATCATCTGGGTGTCATGCCAGGATAGCCGCAGATGGTTCTCTGGCGCATTGGCATTGGCTTGGGGCATTTGTCGGTTCGCCATGGCTGCCAACTGCACGTGCTTCCGCTACTGCTACTGAAGAGATTACAACAGCTCTTGCTCTTGGCTTCGCTTTGTTTTGGGAGCCAACAAAGTAGCGCGTTCTTTCGCTGCCGGCGACGCCGACGACGTTGGCACTGACAGAGCAGAGGCAATTTAGTGGGTCAATGGTGCTGAGCGCGCCTCTTTCCTACTTCTCGGTTTGTTTACAACCTATTTTTAGCAGAACGCTGCCACTTTTAAACGTTTAGCAATACGCTGATCTGATGGCTTTTTTTTGATTTATTTGTTGTGTAATAAATAATTTAGTCCCGCTCTCGCGTACAGGAAACTTTCGCTGCTGTGTCTGCCACCAAAAACTCCGCGACGCGATAATTTTGTAAGTGAACCCGGGATTCTAGTGCGTTCCGCGATCTGCATTCTCCACGCAAGGAGAATACTCGGCTTTTATCACGCAGGACGTACAAATAATTGATTTGTTTGTAAAACGAACTGTTAATTAACTGTTTCAGAGTCTCTGTTGAACAACATTAAATTTCATCTGATTCCTCGGTATTTTCCGATACTATTGCTATCGGTAAACGCATTCGCTCTATCCGATATATGCGCTCCAGCCCTGTAACCTAGCGTTGTTTGTTTGTTTGCCACACTTTGCAACACTATTTGTTACATTAACATTTTCCAACATTAACATTAAATTAACATTAACTTTGCCCGATTGGGCAGCGCCGGTCCGTTTGGAACGAGATGGCAAGGCCACAGGCGAGGAAAAGCAGGGGAGGGGGTAGTATCCAAAAAAGTTTAAAAATAAAAGCATTCCGTTTTAAATCAAACTGATATTCAATTTTCCGGGCGCGCAAATTACTGAAGGCGCCACAAACACACACACATTTTGCTCAAACAGCTGGCTGACCAAGCAAAACACACAGTACCGTAGCTGACGTGCTACAAATACAAGCAAGCACAACAACAAGCCAGCACTCATATTAAATTTTGTTTGCCGCCGCTCGCTCTCACGCTCTATAAACGGTCAGCAGAACTTGGCCCATTTCATCCTCAATATTGGGAACCATATCAGTTTGTTCTGTTCACTTCGTCGTGGCGCACGGGAGGAATCAAAGGCACAGCAGCAACGAGCTCTCGCAATGGTAACCTATCATAAAATCAATACCAATTGTTAAACAAAGTGTGTGTACTGATGCGTGCCCAGGTTGGAGGGCACGCCACCCACTTCCACTTCATTTGTACATAGGCGACTCTTGGCGCCACAACAACAGTCACAGCCTTGATCATCTGCACACATCCATTATTATTAGTTGATTCCATATATTTGTGTACATATTCACATATGTATGTATGTTTTTGTAGGCGGCCAGTCAATGCCGCAGCGCACATACTCTCGTGTACATGTATGAGAACGTTCTTTTTTTTACGCCTCACCTTGATTTCCGACAATATTGTATAGATATGTACATATATATATAAACACTTACGTATGTTTCTTGTGCGTGTGTGTGTGCTGTTTCAGTGGCAATACGTTTTGTATTCTTTGATGCTGACTATTCCAAACTCCTACACTCCTTCCTGCGCCGATAGCACTGCCAGCATTTTATCCCTTCCCTGGGTCCCAGTGGACGGTAAACTGCTGACAGTGTACGTATTTCCTGTGTACATTACCCACAAATATGTTGAGTGTGCTAAAAGTTGGCCAGCGAAAAGAAACAATTCTGTTCTATTCTCTTCTAGATTGTTGCACCCTTTCATACCTTAAGCGGGCACAACGACAGTAGGTCCGTCCGGCCCAGCCCAGTCTCATTGTCAGTTTCAGCGATATGCGCTACATAAAACCGGAGCCGTATTATGAAGTAAACGAACCGCAGCACCGAATCTCTTACAGCACCCACTCTCCGTCAGTTAAGTTTATCGGATGAACTAACACTGTTTTACTTACAGGGGCTTCCACCGTTCAACGTTACGGGCAGCCCGTTCAATGTGGTGCCCATACACAACTATCCGGAGCTGATGAAGGACACCTGTGCTCTGATCAATGCCGAATGGCCCAGGTCCGAGACGGCGCGAATGAGATCTCTGGAGGCTTCCTGCGACACATTACCATGTAGTTTGGTCCTCACCACAGAGGGCATGTGCCGGGTTATTGCTCACCTCAAGCTCAGCCCCATCACGGCCAAGAAGAAGGCCTGCTTTGTGGAGTCTGTTGTCGTGGACAAGAGCTATCGCGGCCAGGGATTCGGAAAACTGATCATGAAGTTTGCCGAGGACTACTGTCGCGTTGTGCTTGATCTGAAGACCATCTACCTGTCCACCATCGATCAGGACGGCTTCTACGAACGCATCGGCTATGAATATTGTGCGCCCGTCTCCATGTACGGGCCGCGTCACTGCGAGTTGCCCAGCTTACAAAATGCCAAAAAGAAATACATGAAGAAGGTCTTATAGACATCAACGCCAGTAGTAGTAGTGAGGTTGGCTACGTTGAACAGTGCCGAGCAGGAACAGCAGCAGCAACAGCCGCAGCCGCAGCCTGTGACCGTTAACTAGTCAAATTTTGGTAAAAGGTTCACCTGCCAGCAGCCTGTGCCGTAGTCTGATCGCATTTTGCCAATTTAGGGGAATGTGCCACAATGCCACACACGCATTGGTAGTTGCAGCATAAGCTTTTGATTCCATTACACCGATAAGCAATATTCATTCAGTTCACATGATACGCTTGTGTTGATTTTTAAATAATACTTTCCGCGTGTATTTTGTAAACTTTTTGGTTCTTTTTGTATGACAAAAGTCAAACCGATTTGTTTCGCTTTGTTCCTTTTTGTTTTATTTTCTTTCTTTTGTTTAAGGCATGGTACTACCGATGTTATCCTAATCCTAGATGATGTATTTGTACGTAAAATAAGTCCTGTAAACTTATGATGATGTTTAATAGTTTTTGCTCAAGCGTGTGCATAATTGCTTTCTAGACGAATATCTACCTGCCTATGATGATAATAAGCTATGATAATAGCTCAAGTATCTTCCAAACGAAACATAGCATAGAAACATATCGAAACCCTAGCATTAAGCACTCAACGAAGGCAATAACTTATAATAAAGATATGTACGTAGAAATTGTAAATGCCAAAAAAAGCCTCAAGTCTGTTCCTGGTCGGAAGTCTCAGTCTTAGGGCGGAAACGTCTGCCTGCATAATGAATAATGTACACAATGAATGCACACATCAGAGCATCATCTTTTCTGACGAGTTCAAGTTCACGGTTGCGACATCTACAAATTGATGGTCTGCTGGCTGGCATGTGGTGTTATTTTTGTGCAGCTATGCTATGTATGTATATTTGACGGGAGGGGGCTGCCCCGTCGGCTGTCGGCTGCCCAGCGAGCGTCATGCAAAATGCTTACACAAAAATAAACACCAGCATGATGTGATGTAAGGGGCGAAGAGAGATCTCGGCTGCCAGGAAAATGTCGCTAGTCTCTCTCTTTCTCTCGGTGTGGCGTGCGCCAATTCGTTTTTGGCATTTCTCTGAAAGCGGAAGCCGTTTTGGCCTGAGGTTCTACGGGTTTTTTATGGTTACACATTTTTAAAATACCTGCCCGGCGTTTAATGCGACAGGTGCTAATGTTTTCAAATTCCAAGCATTCGATGCCAACCCAACTGATACGATATTGCACGTAATTTCAATTAAATTATTCTGAATGGAAAGTTTTATTATGCGCTCGCTCACATTACATATAGGTATGTATATAGATGGTTAGTTTGACTATAATAGGCTTGAATATGAATATATTAGACGTCTTCAAATGATTTCGCATTTATATGCACAACAGTCGGTTTTGTTTTTGATAATTTATAATGAATTGCTTTAGGCACTTTTTGGGCTTTTGCCAATGCCGCAAACCTTTCCATAATGCTCCGGCTGGTCCAGACTATCAACAATGAACTTTCCCAGATCGTATTTTGAAACTAGACGTCCTGGTGCCTCATCGTAAACCACGGTATATCCACTGGCCGGCTCATCGGCGATGTGCGGTGGCAGAATGGCAATCCAATCCAGTCCCGAGGCCTTTGTCAAATCCAGCATGCGCTGATGCTCCTCGTTCAGGCGGTGAAATACAGCCGGCACCTCGTTAAGGGGACGCCACAAGAACGAAGACATGACAATGGAAAACTTGGTTAGCTTTTCCTCCTTCATTGCCTTAATGAGGTTCTCAGTGCCACGTGATAGTTCAGTGGTTGCCTCCAACTTGTTGCGGGTGCCCAGAATAACACAGACGCCATCCACGCCCTCAATCAAGCGTTTTACATCCTCGTAATTGGTAGCATCGCCCTTCACCAGTTGAACTTTGGATTTGAAGCGTTCGGGCACAGTGGCCTCTGTACGATAAAGTAGGCGCACCGTCAGACCTGCAAGAATCGATTCGTTCAGGGTCCAAGTTCAGAAGAATTAGAATACATACCTTTCTCTATGGCGTGGTCTACGGCACACTCACCGGTCATGCCGGTACCACCAATAACTGCAATGCGTTGCATAATTTACTCGTCAATGACACTATGCGTGTTTCCTCAAGTCCACACTTGTTGCAAAACTGCACTTCAATTTCTAACTGCGCAACGCAAATGATACTTATCCAGCAAGAATCCAAATCAGAAATAATTCCAGTAGTTTCGTGTTCCCACCTGAGGGGCCGGCGTCAGCTGATTGTGGCTTGCACACAAGCAAAAAAGAGAATATACACATACGAGACTTGATTTACGAGTATGTGTGCATATGAATCTGTTTGTCGTACGTTCAGCAGGCAAATTGAGAGCGAAATCGCAGAGATATGCCTTATCATGCAACACCACATATTTATTTACAAGCGTTTTAATGGCAATTGTCATGGTTACTTGTATTTTAAATTTAAAATTATTTCCATCCAATCGAATAATCGAATATAGTATGTACATAATTGCTCAGTCTGGCAGCCTTGCATTCCGTCCAGGGCTGTAGAACGTCGCGGCGGCCATAAATTAAATTTGTAACCGCTTTGCTATGCTTGTGACTCATCGGAATATGGATTGTCGGCCGGATTCTTAGTGCGTCGCAGCGTAAGGCCAAGCTTTAGCTCACTCATGAAATCCATTGCTGGTGGTGCTGCTCGTTCAGGTCGCGGCTTAATGCCGCTTATTGTAGCTGCCTTTTTATCAACCTTCTGCAAGTGCACATGTAAGTGGGATGTGAGAAATTAAATCGTCTTATATTATTACAATCATTATATTACCTTTAGTGCTACTCCATTCCGTATACTCTCCAGGAACGCATCCCGATCTCCTCCCGCAGAAGCAGTGGGTGCAGCTTTAGGGAGGTCTGACTTTTGGGTTACTTTTGGAAGTCCCCCAGCGGTTGAAGCTGGCATCGGCGGCGGTGGTGGGGGCGGCCCACCAGATGTAGTTGCAACAGGCATTGGGGGTGGTGGCGGAGGTACGCCAGATGCAACTGGACTTGGCCTTTGTTGCGGAGGTGGAGGAGGCACATAGGCGGTAGCTGGTGCCTTAATCTGCGGAGGTACGCCAGATGCAACTGGACTCGGCCTTTGTTGCGGAGGTGGAGGAGGCACATAGGCGGCAGCTGGTGCCTTAATCGAAGGTGCTGGTTTGACTGGAGGTGCAGGCGGAGGTGGCTTAGAAACTGTTGCGTATTGCACGGCCATCGTCGGGCTGGTGTTGGGCAAAATCGTTGGCTTCGGAGGCGCTGGTGGCGGGATGCGCATTGTGCCTGCTTTTCTTTGTGGCGCAATTGTGGCGTACGTCTCAGGCGCTTTTGGAGTAACTGAGGGCCGCACCTGACGCATGTCAATGGCGGCCGGATAAGCCGAATTGTTAGCTGTCACGGCCGATGGCGGCGGAGGCACTTTCGGCCTGTTCACTTGATGGGGCTGAGGCTGAACCTGAACGGGAACCACTGACCCAACCTCGGGCTGTCTGAACGGCGTCCGAGCTTCTGGCCTCACCGCAGTGGGCAAATCCATATCCGAGATGTCCACAAAGCGTGACGTGAGCGAGACGTAGCTGGCGAAAGTCGGTGTGGGTCCTGGCTTCAAAATCAGTGCTGCTGGCGGAGGTGATGGCGGCGGAGTGATCTGATTATTTGTTGAAATTGTGGCATAGAGGAGCGGCCGTGACTGCTGTTCCTGGACTTTCGGCTGGGCCTGAAGATTTTGCTTCTTGGGCTACGTAAGTAGAAGATTAACTAATAAGTTTTGCCCTTTTCTATTCAGCTCGATCCACTTACCATCCAGGTGAAGTTCGAATGGACAATCTTCGTGACGACATCCTGGCGCCGCATGCCCGCTATGTCCGCCTCCGTAATACCCCGCTCCATCATGTACTTCTTCAGGACGTTGTCGTTGGCATCGGCGCTCAGATCGAAGGCGTTTCTAGTGCGATCCCGCGTCACGTCGCCGGACACATGCTGAAAGTTAATGGGGCCACTGATCTCATACTTGGAGCCCTTGTTACTGACCAGAACGCTTGCTGCGAAGCTGGGTCCTGCAATAGCGGCGGCTGGCGGGGCGTCAGCGTACCGGTCCAAGCTGTTAGATGAGGAAGAGCTCTTCATGCTGTAAAGACTGGCGTTGTCGGCGTAGCCCGTGGTTCTGGCTGTGGCTGAGGGCGGTGGGCGTACGGCAGGTGGCGGATCGGCAAATACGTTGCTACTCACTTGCATGGACGGCGGCTAAAAGACAGATACAGAGAACAGTAACATTCAAGTGAAATGTGTCTGACATGGCGAGATGATTGTGGAGTGCACTATTTTATTGTTGTTTGCCATTACCACCCAATAACCGGGATCTTTATGGCTCCTAATTATGTCATAGACATAGGCCCGTCTCTGAATGGCCGGCAGACGGTCAAGGTCGTCGGACAGGTTGGCCTTCCGTAGGTATAGCTGGAGCATTTCGTCGGTGCCACGACCCCGCACATCGAACGTCTTGCGGAAATCGAGGGCCTTGCCCTCCACATGCCTAAACTCCACGGGCTCGGAGATGTACGCGTACGAGTAACCTTCCATGCTGCGCCCAACACTAAAAGAATCGGATACGGATACGAGTTGGATACTGCGTTAATACGGTTCCAATAAGATGGCCATCCCGTCCACTGACTTGGCACACAGTCTACTCGGAACAAGAGCACGCACGCACTCCCCCCCTGCCCGTTTCCACAGTGCGCTTCAGGCATTATCTTGTAGCCAATTTGTAGATAACAAGCTTATCAATTTGGGGATTCGGATTGGTATTTGATCGCGTGACTCATCGCTGCCTCATCAGTCACCAGGGAAATTCAAAGGGCCCCCACCCAAAGCAGTTGGGAGAGGCAGCAGAAGCATGCAGCTCAAGTCCAAGACACCTTGTAATTACCGTTGACTCGAACACCGAAAATGTGCGTCCAAGGTTTCTCCAGAACTCGGGAAGATCGCAGACGGAAAAAAGCCGTAGCCGTAGTCGAAGGAAGTTTGAACAGCAGACTGGTCGGACTGATTAACGGCGGTGGTATGTCATGTTAGCCCCTGCCGTTTACTCATTTTGCAAAGCGCCTTATCTAGCGGCAGGCAGAGTCACTGATAACTGGGGGCCAGGTAATCACCTGGAGCAGCGTCGACATCGCTACCAACATCGACAGGCCAGAGCCAAAAGAAAATATAAACAATGAGCGTGAGCTTTGTTTGGTGGTGATACTCTACCTGTCATTTTGCTTGAAGACGACCATTAAAATTATGTGACTAATGTCTGCAGAGAGCGGAAACAGATTCGATAACACTGACAGACCTTAACACGAAGACGCAACCCCCAGGAACTTCGGAATCTGCCTAAGGGAAAACAGATGACTAAGCTCAATATAAGCTCAGGACGACGATTTTTGAAAACATTTCGTGAGACTGGACAAGTGAAGGGCACAAGTTTAACAAGTTCAATCGTATTATTATGAAAACGAGCCTAAATGATCGATTCAAAAATGCTCTTCTTCTATAGAAGAAGTTATAGAAAAAGTTTAATCTGAGGGTATAACGGAGGAATATTTGAGGGCTTTTATACGATTCGATGGCCAATAGTGTTAAATGTGTAATAAAAGCCAAGGGGTACCACCAAATATGTTTGTTTATTATTAGAATATAGAAAATGAAATAACCTATTTGTTTTTGTTGAATATATCGTTTTTATAATTTTACTAAATTTGGTTCCTGTATTTGGTCCAAATACTAAATGACCGTTGAGAAAAGTGTGATTGAGATTAATTATATAAATATGATATTAAAAAAAGTAGTATGCACTTTTGCTAGATTTATTGACTCACAAAATGTAAAACTTTTCGTATCGAATAACATTTGGGGAAACCCCGGGCTAGAGATGTCAAAAATGCATGAAATTTTAGAGCCCGCCTTTTTTTTTGTCGCTTGGTGTGAATAGTATTTATATTATAGATATTATATTTTATATTATATATAATATATTTTATTTTAATGCCAAAATATGAATGAAGAACGAATTGGACATCGCAGGCGGAGTATTACCGCAAATCTTTCAAGGTGAACATTATAGTTTATCGAACTAGCTCGTGCCAAAAGCTGGCTTTGATTTCGAGGTTAGGCCTTGTTTCTCCCACCACTATCGTTCAAAAATATTTATCATCATTTCCTGGCGTTTATTGTCAAATTTTTTTTTTTATTTAGTTTCCGGGTACCAAGCTAGGCTAGGAAAAATCATTCTATAACTTGTCGGCTGAGTAGTCGAATTACAAACCATTATTTTTTTTTTGCTTGAAAAAAAAGTTTGACTATATATTCGAGTTTCGACTTTTCAGAAAGTGCTAAATACAAATTTATATTGATCCGATCCGAACATTTTGAAACTACTTGCAGAGCAATGGATGACGAGAATTTTATGAGCATTGAGCTCGACGATGAGGAGCCCGTTGAGTATACGCTGGCAGAGATCGAATTTGGCGACGAGTCGCAGCTGAATCTCACCCAACTGCCGGATGCCACAGTGGTCGCAACCAGCGAGGAGAACAGCCAAGAGCAGCGAATTCTTGGCCAGGAGGAACTGGTCCAGATCTTTGCCAGCGCCCCGCCACCCATCATTCAGATGTCTACTGAGGTGGTGCTTCAGCGGACTCTGGAGCATCCGGCGCTGAAACAGATACTGCAGGAAGCCGACGGCCAGCCAGATTTTGATCCGGCAGCAGAGCAAATGAAAATACGCGAATTCTTAGCTGGCGTCACCAACAGTAAGATGACCACAGAGGAGTCGGTCTTTCAAGGTATTCATCTGCAGCCCCTTTCCCTCTCACCACCCATATCACCAGCCTTTCCACCCAGCACAACGTATGAGCACGGCATCGAATGGGTCCCGCATCTACAAGTGCCGTTACTGCGGTGGCAAGTTCGATGCTGTGTACTTTTCCAGTCACATTTGTTCGTGCGAAGATCCAAAGCCCGTCTACGATGGGCTTGGACGTCAGGATAAGCCACGACCAGCGAAGATGTCGACGGAAACGGGAACGGTCTCGTCGCCACGTTACATTCGTGGCAGCGAGCGTGTCATCCTGGAAAATCAAGTACGCCTACGCCGCTACATGAAGGACGAACTTAAGTACGATGTCACCAAGGGCGTGGACAATTCACTGCCCAGGAAGTCGTCCAAGCAGCCCAATGAGTGCAGCATATGCGAGCGGCAGTTCGTGCATGCCTCCGGCCTGGTGCGTCACATGGGGAAGCATGCCTTAAACCTGATCCCTCCGCCGGCCAATACGCTATCAAACCCGGCTCCACCTGCCTCTGGCCTGGCTGTGATGATAAAATGCAACGTCTGTGGCCGCCTCTTTTTCGACAGCAAGCTGGCCATGGACCATATCCGTGTCCATTATCCCGAACCACCAAAGTTGTGCGAACCAGTGACGGGCAAGAACGAAACCGAAAAGAAAGATTTCAGCAAGAATATGAAGAAGGGGGACTGGCTCTTCTTCCATGTGCAGTCAAAGAAACGGAGCGTCGATCAGAAGCAGGAGAGGCGAGCGTTGGAGGCCGGACTATTTAGCACACTGATCCTGGGTAGCGTGCTGCAGTGCGAGTTCTGCGAGTTCGTATTTGCGGATATTGAGAAGCTGCTCATCCACTCGGCCGCTCACGTGGTGGAGAGGCGCTTCGAGTGCACCGTCTGCAGCATAACGATGAACACGGCCAAGGAGGCCAGTGTCCATTTCCAGACGGAATGCATCTTCATGCGCGAGGAACTCAAGCGACTGGATGTCTCGCTGTTTCGATACTTTGTGTGCAATGTGTGCGAGCAGAAGTTCTCCACCGCAGACCTGCTGCTGGAGCACCGGTAGATCTCGATCCGCATGCCTACCACATTGCATTCCCTTTAATATCAAATTGTCCTTCTTCCCAACTTCTAGATACATCTACTACCATTACTTTCCACGCCTCACCGCCGAAGGCGGTCCCCTGCAGCTGCCCTGCGAATATTGCGATGCCAACTTTTTGCATGCCCACGAGGTGGAGATGCATAGCCAGGAGAAGCACTTGAACAGGAAGAGGCGCGAAAAGGAGACGCGCCCCAACGGTCCCAGCTACGGCAACGGCCGACTTCGCCAGTACCTGTGCGACGTCTGTGGCAAGTCGTACACCCAGTCCAGCCATCTGTGGCAGCACTTGCGCTTCCACCAGGGTAAGTTTCAACTGTATCAGCTTAAACCCTTGCTGATCACCAGCTCTGCTCTCCCGTGGGTCTGACAGGTGTCAAGCCCTTTGCCTGCCAAGAGGCCAATTGCGATAGGAAGTTCACCATCCGTCCGGACCTCAACGATCATATCCGCAAGTGCCACACTGGAGAGCGACCGTATCATTGCCTGGTGTGTGGAAAGCGCTTCCTCACCGGCTCTGTCTTCTATCAGCACCGTCTGATACATCGCGGCGAGCGGCGCTACGAGTGTGATGAGTGCGGCAAGCGGTTCTACCGAGCCGATGCCCTGAAGAACCATCAGAGGATCCACACTGGCGAGAAACCATACAGCTGCCTCTTCTGCACCAAGACATTCCGGCAGCGCGGAGACCGGGACAAGCATATACGTGCGCGACATTCCCATTTGGACGCCAACTCGCGTCTTATGATGCAGATGCAGAAGTTCCAGCTGGAGTCGGCGCAAGCAGCAAAGGCCAGAGTCCGGGAGGAGCAAGTGGGCGAAGGCCACAGCTACTCGGCAGAAGCATCAGAAGCTCATGTCGATCCTGAGGAAGATGGTCAAAATAACTCTGTTTCGGAAGAACAAGACGGAATGTATTGCGATCCAATAAATGGATTCACCCTAAACCAATTTGAGATTCAGCAGTATGAGGACGAGTCCGAACCCACACCCATGAATGGAGACGAAGATGAAGAACTAATTGTGTACGAAAACCCTGAACCGATGGAGACAATGTCTTATGAACCAAACCCAGAACCGCAGCAATTAAAACGGGAGATTCCAGTGAAACCCGAAAGATCAAAGCGTAAGATTGTGGTGGTTAAGAATAATCCATCTCTGCCGCTTTATCCCAATTCGTACATGTAAATCTGTGTAAATATGTTTATATTTGTTGTGTTATTTAAAATAAACCGCCAAATTGTGCTGCCGCTCGAAATGTATGCTAGTGTGGCCACACAATTCCTGCAACCGATAGTGAATCGCACAAAACTACCGATATGACTTTTGCAACTTCCTAGTCCATTGATGAGTGGAAACAAGAGTCCGTATATCTGGTTTAAGGTGCCGTTTACACTGAGGCTGCGTCTTGATTCTTTGCGTCTTCTCAGAAACGCAGTTTTTTTTACATAGGTTTAGCATAGGGCCCTAGTGATGGCAAAAAGTTGCGTCGTTTTCCGACGCAGTTGCGTTTTGGTATTTCTGTGGTATTTCTGTGCGCATAACAGCAATTTTCGTACTGTTCTGCCTAATCAGCGGAACTATCACCACTAATAACAACAAAAAACAGCAGATTCATATTTAAATATTGCCGCGTAAAATTTTTAGCTGAGTAAAAAGGGACAAAAATACATGTAATGCTTACAAAAAATTGTTGAAACTAATTTTATTATTAAAACAAGCATTTACACAATACGGTTGATTTCATATTTTTTGTCTTTGAATCCTTTCGCTGTTTCCGTGATCTTCTCAGGGCAAGAAAGTATGCTGGCAGATACTTGTCAGCGAGTTGAGCCACTACCTCGCGACAAAACTCCAGTAATATGCGGCAGACAATGGCCCTTGGCACACCAAATAGACTCCCTACCGTACGAGCTATGCTGAGGCTATTCTCTTCTCCAGAAGGATTGTCAGTCCTGAGTTGAGATTGGGCAACAGTCCAACAAGAAACTTGAGAGAAATTTTCTGTAAGAAAAGGCATCGGAGTTGTGTACAACATCTTCCTCCTAAAATGAACCATATCGTGGCTATTGCAATTTAGAATACATTATTTAATTGAAAAGAGAGAACATTATCTGCTCTTTACTTACAAGGGTCCAAACGCAAGGAGGACGTTGCAGTTACAAGACGAATTGCAACTTTTCTGAGGATAACTCAGACACTTCCATGCACTTCAAAAGATTCTCCTCACTTTGCGTCACCGCAGTTAAAAGAATCCACCCTATTTCCGACATATTTCGTTAATTTTCGAACATTATTTACTTTGTTTACCAAATTTGTCTTCCTCTTCCAAGACGCAAAGACGCAAAGTCGCTGTAGTGTAAACGGCAGTTCTGCTTCTCTGCGTCTTCTCCGATATCGATAGGTAACGCACCAAGTGTAAATAGCCTATTAGATGCGTGAGAATATCAAAATCGAGGAATATGGCTTTCGTCGGTATTTTTACGGTATATTTTTAAAATGAGATATGATATTATTTTCGGCATATTTCTTATTCTCTGGTCACACTGATTCTCTGGAACAGAATTCTGTAAAAAATTAATTGTTTGAATTTTTGACTTTACTAAATTCACTTGGTTCGCACTCATTTTAATTAGGCTCTCAGTACATTCACGTACGTTCGCGCCATATTTTGAAACTCAGAAAAGCCACATTGGGTGGGTTATTTCTTGTATATTTCATTTGCGTACGTTTATTTACGTTCCTGTAATGTACTTTGTTTATTTTAGATAAATTAACTATCAATGACAATGGAGGAAAAATGCAGAGTGTGCATGGAAACGTCCGGAGCATTCACAAATATTTTTGATGAGCGTAATGAATGGAACACATGCATTGCAGAAATGATTACTGAGTGTACCGGGTACGCGGTTCGGCGAGGGGACCTACTACCGGAAACCGTATGCCCGTCCTGTCTTCAAGATGCAGTGAGTGCATTTAATCTTAAAAGAACCTGCGAGCAAAACCATAAACTGGATTTCTCACGGATGGAGGAGGATAAAGAAGTAGACATGGTTGATCGACCCTACAACTGCTCGAAAGCATTCAAAACAAATTATGAACTTACAACACGCACCCGTACACACGCGGACGACAGACCCTACAAATGCTCTAGCTGTTCGAAGTCATTTAAAACAAAATATGATCTTACACTACACATCCGCACGCACACTGGTTCCCGACCCTATGAATGCTCTAGCTGCTCGAGGAGATTTCTGACAAATCGTGAACTTACAAGACACACCCGTACGCACACTGGCGAAACGCCCTTCAAATGCTCCATCTGCCCGTACGTATTTCAAACCAGAAATGGACTTACAATACACAAACGTACGCACACGGCCGAAAGACCCTACAAATGCTCTAGCTGTTCGAAGTCATTTAAAACAAAATATGATCTTACACTACACATCCGCACGCACACTGGTTCCCGACCCTATGAATGCTCTAGCTGCTCGAGGAGATTTCTGACAAATCGTGAACTTACAAGACACACCCGTACGCACACTGGCGAAACGCCCTTCAAATGCTCCATCTGCCCGTACGTATTTCAAACCAGAAATGGACTTACAATACACAAACGTACGCACACGGCCGAAAGACCCTACAAATGCTCTAGCTGTTCGAAGTCATTTAAAACAAAATATGATCTTACACTACACATCCGTACCCACACGGATGACCGACCGCATAAATGCACTAGTTGCTCGAGGAGATTTCTCACAAATGGTGAACTTACAAGACACACCCGTACCCACACCGGTGAACGACCCTTCGCATGCTCTATCTGCTCGAAGTCATTTAAAACAAAATATGATTTAGCAAAACACACCCATAGGCACACTGGTGACCGACCGTATGAATGCTCTATCTGCTCGAATGCATTTAAAAGAAAATATGATCTTACACTACACATCCGTACCCACACGGATGACCGACCGCATAAATGCACTAGTTGCTCGAGGAGATTTCTCACAAATGGTGAACTTACAAGACACACCCGTACCCACACCGGTGAACGACCCTTCGCATGCTCTATCTGCTCGAAATCATTTCTAACAAAATATGATTTAACAATACACAGCCGTACGCACACTGGTGACCGACCCTATGAATGCTCTAGCTGCTTTAAGTCCTTTGCAACAAAACGTAGCCTTAACATACACATCCGTACCCACACGGGTGACCGACCACATGAATGCACCCACTGCTCGAAGTCATTTTTAACAAAAAGTAACCTTAACATCCACATCCGTACCTACACGGATGACCGACCGCATGAATGCACTAGCTGCTCGATGAGATTTGTGACAAAAAGCTCACTTACAAGACACACCCGTACCCACACCGGTGAACGACGCTTCGCATGCTCTATCTGCTCGCTCACATTTCAAACAAGAAATGGACTTATAATACACAGACGTACGCACACGGCCGAAAGACCCTACCAATGCTCTACCTGCTCGAAGTCATTTAAAACAAAATCTGATTTTACAAGACACACCCGTATCCACACCGATGAACGACCCTTCGCATGCTCTATCTGCTCGAAATCATTTCGAACAAAATATCATTTAACAAATCACAGCCGTACGCACACTGCTGCAAAATTTTAAAAGTTACCAATTTCTTCTTAATTTTTTCTACATTAGCAGCCTGTCTGATTAGGCCTCTAACTAACACCATCCTGAAGACTCTGTACTGTCCAACAATTTCTTCCAGAATTTTGTAGCTCCAAATTTCAGAAGGGTGCCAAGAAACAACGTGGGGCAATTGTTAAATTTTATTGTAACACCCAAGATTTCATAATCATAATAATCATAATCGGAAATAAATTAAAAAAACATCTATAAAACTTTATTTTGTTGCAATGTTGTTGATGGCATAACTCCGCTATTTACACTAGTCGATACGACTTTTCCGCTGTCGCCAAAAATGACTTTTTCTCATAGATTTGGATGTTTAAAAATTTTTATGAGGAGAGTTTGACACGAAAGCTGGAGTTGGTGGAGATGAAACCGACGGAGATGACATTGATGATGGGACAGCTTCTGGAGAAGAATGGAAATGGAGAAAAAAAACAAATTTTGGAATGCTGTCCCATTCAAAGCTTTGAGGAACTCGTTGACCTCAACGAAAAAATTGGAAAGGCGAATAAAACCGAATACGTACGTTTTTGTTATGTATGTATGTATGTAATGTCTTAACATATTTAACTAATATAATATTTTTAACAGATTAATGCCATACATCAGCGTCTGCATCCGGGCTCCGTGGAGCAACATTTTAAATAAATATTTGTAGACGCAAGAAGAGCCTAAAGTCCCTTGGGCATTTTTACACCGCGATCATCAGTAAGTAATAATGCAAAATCAAATTTTAAATAACAATATTTAAAATATATCTTCAATTATATTTTCAGCATCAACTGAAATGGAAGAGCCAGGATCGGGGATCAACTACCTGCGCCGTGCTTTGCAACTATAAAAAAAGCGAATGATCGCAAAAAAAATAAAAATAAGTCTAGCAATTAATGTATTATAGTTCATAGATATTAAGTTATTTAGGTCATAAGGGAATTCATTTTTTGTTTTATTATATTTATAATTATTTTTTTTTTGTAATATTTTATTTTATTATTTTTATTTTTGTTGGCGCAATTTTTTCTTGTTCTTTTAGTTGTAAATAATATAAATATAAAATGAAAAAAAATGTTTTTTATTGAGCCTATACCATTTTTCTAGCCCAGCCGTGGTCTAGTCCACTTGGGCCAGCCCATGGCCCGCAGCCTACACAACGTTGATGCAATGCCTGCCGACATTGTCCCACAACATTTTCAAGGAATATCAACATTTTCGTACTCCTTAGGACCTGGATATTATAGAATTTAGGAAAAGTTTGTTTAACTAGGCACCAATTTTTGCAGAAACAAGTAAGTCTCTATCTCAGAAAATTTGACAGCTTTTGGTGTTTTTATAAAGACTGAAAATGGGTATCGGGATCGCTTTGTTAATAATAATAAATTCATCAAATGCGTTATTGGGTCAAGAAATGTAGATATGTGCAAAATGCACTATTAATTACGTGTGAGCAGGGAAAAAATAATTTTAATATTAATGAAATGAAAAAGGGTATAAAGGGTATATATACGTCCATAGCACCAGTTATTTTCCAAATGACGTGACATTTCATGCTCACTTACGTTTTCTTACGTCGCATTTCATGCTCACTTAAGCTTTATACCTTGGCTTAAACGTCATTTTAGAAACAATCTAAACAAAAAGAGTCACTAAACTTAACCAATCTTGTAGACAATTGATTCATCAATCGTATAAAATTCTGTGCCCAGGCGTGAGGGTCCTAGTTAGCTACGAATATTAAACGGAATATCAAATTTAAATAAAATGTTCCACCAGAGCCGATTAGAATCATATCGATTAAATTTAGGGGTGTCTGGAAAAAAATCGATGCTTGAAAAACTATCGATGTCTGCAGTTACGACCCTAACGTCTCCACTCTAGTTCCTTCTTTCTTTTCGATTTTTTTCGTATAGACGCAAACATGGGCTTCGCTACTCTCTGGTATTCGCATCCCCGTAAATACGGCCAAGGCTCCCGATGCTGGTAAGATTTGGATAGCCCGTAGTGTAGCGCATCGAATAGTGTGTAACTTGTTTAAATGCTTGCCCCGACTGCCCGCACTTTGTATGATTTTTGCATGCCTGTAGAAAGTGAGGTTAATCACGCCCGCCCAGTTCTTGTTTCACGCATGGCACTACCATATTTGCTATATTTTGTATTTTGTTGCTAAATCGAATGCTAAATGGTAATTGCCCCCGGTTGAGTACGGAAATATGTGTTTAAACATGTTGGACAGTTTCCTTAATTAAGGGTGGCCAAAGTAAAGTTGCATGCGGCACGGCGTCATTCCTGAATAGAAATGGTGCAGCCGACTGCAGCGATAGCACTGCTATTCACTTGTGCCAACTCTCAAACATGGATAGAAACTACTTAAAACTTGTTCAATTCCAGCCGTGCCTGCTCTAACCGTCACGGTCTCATCCGCAAGTACGGTCTGAACATCTGCCGTCAGTGCTTCAGGGAGTACGCCAACGACATTGGCTTCAAGAAGGTGAGCTTTATATTGAAATAACGTTTGCCATTATCCGATAACTAATCTCTGTTGTCTTCTTACAGCTGGACTAAGCGTCTTAAAACAACACTAGTTGTATTAATATAAGCAGTCGCCATCACTGAGGAGGGGACTGCGTAAATTAATATGTCAGTATGGCTGCAACACAAATGTTAATCATTTGGGGATTTAAAGGACAAGAAAGCTGTCAGCGTGTGCACTGTGAACAACTGATTCCAAAACATCATTTTTAATAAGTACAACTACGCACGAACACGTATTTTCACATTTACAACTTTTAACAAAGGATATTTGTTTAAATACTAGTTTGTTTAAATCGCCGTCTGATTAATACCATAACAAGAACCAAAAACCACTGTGTTATATTTTCAGTCGGGTGTAAACCCATTATTTATTTCTGTCGTCTCGTTTCATCCACTCCAAGGCAACAGCAGATACAAGATTAGCTAACTGCCGACCAGTCCCAAGCACTCGTAGTTATCAATCGTCTATCTTTAAATCAAATGCAGCCACATTCAAAACCTGACGTGCGCCGATCGTCTGAAATGAGGCTGCTGTCTGATATCTGTGTCGGGCATGTCTTTGTTGGCCAACAGCTAATGTGAAGAATTGAAAGAGCATTGAAGGTAAGCTAGTTGAGCAGGAGACAATCCTTTTGGAAAGCCGGAAACAATCTCCTGCTCTGAGGCATGCATTTCCTTGTAGTAGGTTAGTGGCATCCACACCGCTGCAGTCACCGCCAAGCGACGGTGCACATTAGGCCGAAAGCAAAACAAAATACCAAAAACCAGTTTCGTTTTGGCTGCCCCACTGCGATGCTAAAGAGCGGGTCAGCCCCACAGCTTTGGCTCTCTTAGCTGGGCTAGCAGCGCGATCTCAGCTGGTTTTGTTGTCGGAGCTGCCGAAAATTACAATTTTGCACATTCGCCAATTGGGGTTTTTGAGTCTGACGCGGTCGCTCGGTCTCTAAACAACGGTGTGCGCTGTTTTATCCGTAGTTTACCCAATTCCGATTTACCTTTGGCAGAGAAATGTGCGTTTAGCGCCTCATTTAGATTTAGATACCAACAGGTGCGACACTTTGAAGAAACTCGCATCGTTAGGTCGTCAGCCAGCTTCGTGACCTGCTTATCCGAGATGAGATTGCTTGTGCTGCTGTGGCTGCCGCTGCTATTTCTAAGCAGCCTCTACCTGTGCATCGGTTATGCAACTGCCACAAAGGTATCTACCCACCGCGGCGTTGCACAATACAGGCTCCCGCAACCCGCGCCATCGCCTGCACTACTGCTGTCAGCCACTGAAGCTGTACAAATGAGGACAGGAGGAGCTGCTGGGCGGAATGATACGAGCCAGTCCAGGTCTCAGACGGCATCAAACCAGCGCAGGCGCACACAGATTGTCCGGCGACGCAGGCCGGTCAATCGAAACTCCAGCACCTCGACCACCACATCAACGACGTCCACAACAACCACAACGACCACGACGAGTACAACAAGTGAGTACAAGTGAGTGGGCTTGCTGAAAACTGCAGCTGGACTTTAGCACTGGTGTCCATATGCAACTGACCGTTGAAAAGTTAAGAAAACTTGTCGAAGATGCTGGCACTGACCTAGCTTTTGGTTTCGTTATGGGTTTTCGCTTTTAAAGATTTAAATTGGCAACGACAAGAGCACCACAGAAGTTGTCTAAGGTTATGGTGAGGCTGGGTGACACCGACAGCCCACATACCCTCAGGGGGATAATCATTCTGTTGCCTAGAGAGGGATCGGAGTGCTCAAGCCGTATGCAAAACCTGATATACCCGTTCGAATGAAGCCATAACTAGTTGAGTTGTTGGTGCTGGTGTCTGGTGCATAGGTTAAGTGCCGTGCCATAGTCAATAAGTGGAGCAGCGGTGCTTTCGAATTTGCTTTGCTGCTGCAGCAGGAGACCTTGATAGCTTCGCGAGACACAAGGCCACGGATTATTGGGGCCTCAGGCCTTTGATAATTTGCATGAACACTAACACCAGCATATTTCAATTTTAGAACTTTTGTAATTGCATTGCCTTAGCATTGCCTTTGTTACCCTTCAGCCTAATGGATGACGCCCTGAACTTGGCATGTAATTAAGGTGTTTTTATTTTACGGAAACTGTGGGCTAGCAATGTGTCGTTGAGCACTCACTGATGCTCGTAAAACTAATCGAGTCAAACGCCCTGCTCCTCGGGTCACTTCCCATCTGATTCGTTCGCGTCTAAATTGTTGCAATGGCAGGCCTCGTAATTGCAATGGGAATGGGACTATTGCGAGTGGGGTGGGTGGGAATCCATACATACGATTCGTTGGCCAACAGGCCACCCATGCAATTGTTTACGAATCGTGGTGGTGGTAGTGGAGCATAGTGAAGCAGTCGGAGGAGGGGAGAAAAAAGGCAACAAAACAAAATAGTACATTCAAAAGCTCTTTATGACTGGCGGGAACTGCGCTTTACTTGGCCTATAGCACGAATAATGTCTGCTATTTGGAGCAGAAATACTACTACGGAACGGCCATTGAGCACATGTGAAATTACCTTTCCATATCTCTCCCCCTCTCTCTCTTGCACAGCTGCGCGTCCCAGCTTGGCCAATGGCTTCAATTTCTTCAATCCGAGCTTCTGGAGCTTTGGACAGCAGAGTCTGGTTGCAGTTCGGCCGCCAACCAAGCAACCTCATCCGCCTAAGAAGTTCAGTTCCAAGGAGGAAAAGATCAGCTATCGAAAACCGCCCAAGACCACCATTAAACCCAGATCCAGCCCGACCACAAGGACAGCCACCACTACAACAACAACTGTGAGGCCATCCACAGATGGACCATTCCGTATTGCTCTGCCCACACTGACATTTCCCAGCGGCGAGGGCAAGGATCGGGATAGGGAGAAGGAGAAACGAGCTGCCGCCGAGCTGCGGCTGCGCTTTAACTGTCCGCGGGAGAACGAGGTGCGCTTCCAGCTATTCCCCAAGATCTGCAAGACGGACAAGGACTGCGCAGTTTGGCAGCGGGACGAGCTGTGCTGCGACATCTTCGGGGCCAGCAGCTGTGTGTCTGGAGTGGCGAAGCCCTTGGAAGAGGCGGTCCATGCACGTGAGCTCACGGCTTTCTTCAGTGTACGCTCAGGCCATTAAACGAATCTTTCTCCTTAGCCATACTGGGTTTGATACCTCGGAAGTGCCCCACCAGACCGCTGGCCGAGCTGTGGTGGGATGTCCAGGAATGCAGCACGGATATGGACTGCTGGCCTAGGGTCTGCTGCCCCGATGGACGCAGACGGTACTGCCGCACCTCCCAGCCAGAACTGGAGACGGCCCCGGTGCCTGTCAAGCGTTCCTTTGACTATCGTATGTGTTGCTCTACTTCTAGAATCTTGACAAATAATTGTAACCCTTCTCTGTTGCAGTCACCGAATATCTGGAGTGCACTGCTCCGCCGCCACCCATCTTTGATCTGCATCCAAAGGCGTGTACCTCAACGCTGGACTGTTTCCCAAACGTATGCTGCCAAGAAGCAGGTCTCCGGCACTGTCGTCCTCCCAAGAAGTCTGTACTCACACTAATGGCCAATTTTCTAAATGTGGACTTCGTGAAGCGACTGACACAGAACATTGTTATCAAATAGGACCGGCCACTTTACACCCAGTGCCACCAATCGTATGTGTACCTTATGTACGACGTATGTACCTTGTTGTATATACGGTGGGATCTGCTCTGTGTGTGAGTGTAGCTTCGTTTCAACAATTTCAGAACTGCCGCCGTGATATCTCGTTCGCTTTTGTTTACCTAAGCTGATAAACAGAACGAACTATGTGCATAAATACATATGTACACACGATATAGATATACTACGCATTATGTATACCGAACATCTCCGTTCCATTCCCCGTCCAAGCCTGTACCAAGGCCTCCTAGTATTAGATGTAGTACATACAGACTTATTTAGTTTCGTTCGTAGGCTTATACAACAAATAAAACACAATTATTCGTCCGTCTACTACAAATGACTGACTCCTGGGTCAATTTCAAAAGAATTACTCTGCAGGTTCTTGCTCTAGAGTCTAGACTCATTCTGTTACAGAATTATACGTAAATATACAATATTATGAGTCTATTGCACTGCCTTGCTAATTGAGGCCTAACTTGAACAACTCTAGTGTCAATAAAGAGCTCGACAGCGAGCGAGGCTCGAGAAGATTGAGGGCACAGAGCACTCAAAAGCAAATGAATACGGAATAACAAATGCTGAGTAAACATCTCACTGATTTCCATTTATAAAACGTACATCATCCAAAAAAAAAACATCTTATTCTAAGAAAGAGTGCAGAAACAAACCAAATGATTTCACAACTGAAAACCCAGACCCGACACCAGACACCAGACGCCACTCAAGTTTCAGTTTAATTGAGTTTATTGGACATTATGCAAAGCGAGGAAAAAATTATAAAATAGGTAGTGTTGGGGCTGTGGCTGCTGCCTTCCATTTGGGGAGTATACAAAAAATAATACACGATATCAGTGCGGGATGGATGTCAGCAGTCCTGAGTTGGGTTTGGCTTCCTTTCACTTGGAGGAGCAGCCGCACTTGGCCTTGTTGTCGCCGCCGCACTTGCAGTCAGTGCCGCAGTTGCAGGCTCCCTTGGGTGTCTGGGTGGCGCATTTGCAACCTGGAGATGCGAAGCAGGATTCAATTAGTTCACAGGATTACACTTGATTATTGTCTGCAAACTTACCGGATCCGCATGGGCAAGGCATCTTGAGTTTGGTTTTTTTTGTTGGTTCACTTGAGGGAGAGTAGATAAGGTGATTGGATTGTTCACTTGACTGATGCACAACTGCCGGATGCGCCCGGCTTTATACACCGGCGAAACGCGGCTTTCCACACGGCCGGCGGAAAATGTTCCGATTCCCGTTTTGCACACGCCGGCCGGCCGACTGTGTGGGTGGTGGGCCGTGCGCAAGAGCTTGCGTCCGTTGAGGTTCGTGTCTGGGGTAAAGCTTTTCGTAACGGGTCCGTGGAAATGCGCAGACGCTTGAAAATCTGGCCACCGTTGGATACTGGTGGGGGCAGCAATAGCAGCAGCAGGGTAGCGTGGCTGGTGGGCGGGACTCGTATCGGATCCGATTTCACAGTGCGGCCTGCAGCAGAGACCACGAGCAGAGCTACGGCTACGGCGGCGGCAACGACAACGACAACGTTAATAACAAATTCTGCAACGAATCGAAGTGCAACGAAATGCAAGTAACACTTGCGACGCAATTGAAGCTCTCCTCAGATCCTTCAAGCGGCAGGCTACTTTCCTCCAGTTACTATCGCGGCTTCTAGGCGCCCACGCCATCGCCCCAATGTCTGTGTGAGTAGGCGGAACTGCAGCACAGATAAAATCGATAAATCCAAGCCAAAATAAAATAAGGGAAAATCACCAGCAAAGTGCGTGAGTGTGAGAGCGTGTGCGTGTGGGTGTGTGCTGTTTGTGCATGTGTATGTGTCCGGAGAAGGAAAACAATAAGTGCGAAACAACGAGACGAAACGGGACCCGGACCCGGATACGGATACGGACACGGACGGGGTCGCAGGACAATCATGCGGAAGTAAGCAGTTGGAACTTTGGCGGAAACAGACGGACCCGACCCGACCCGACCCCACTGTGCAAGCAAGCTGCTACTGTGGCTTGTCCACCAGTAATCGCCCTGCATTTCCCCCGCGCACATCAAAGCGTCGCTATTTATACGGGCCGCCCGGCCATCATGTGATACCTGAGCGAACCGCCAACGCAATAATAATAGTATGTAACCCTAATCATAATGATAATGATGAGGTTGATGCCGATGCCGATGCCGATCTGTCGCGTTGACAACAAAGTCACAAAAAGTAGAACAAAAATCAATACCCTTCCTTAGACCTGATGGCACATGGCTAAAATTAGCGCAACACTCACGCAGCGTAGTGTTATTTTCCCCTATTTGTTGCTGGGAACCCTGAAGCAGTGCGTCCCACAGCCCGTTGCCCACACCCACACCCACACCCACAACCACAACCACCCCTTAATCCCCCATCGCACAGCCACAAAACCCACAGACGACGACGAAAAGGTTGTGTTGTGCGTGCGTGGGCGTTATGACCAACTGATTTGCTCTTAATCGTTGCAGATAAACGAAAGTATGGCGCTCAAGTAGAACATTCCCTCAGCGGTCGACAGCAAGCAAACAAGCCAGCTCCGCTTCCGCCTCCGCATCCGCCTCTGCTGTTGCCAGCCCAGCTCCTGTGTGGAGGAGCCTATCAATATCGAAACGATATACCACCCACCTCAATTCTCAGCGAGAGATGACGGAGCAAAAGAACCAGGTGACGCGTGCTGCACCGGAGCAAAGCAATGACTACCGAGTGGTGGTCTTTGGTGCAGGCGGCGTGGGCAAAAGCTCCTTGGTGCTGAGATTCATCAAAGGCACGTTCCGGGAAAGCTACATTCCGACTATTGAGGACACCTACAGACAGGTGAGTGGTTCGCTGAGCTTCTGGGTGTTTATTCCACTAATCCCGACCGTGACACTCGACAGGTCATCAGCTGCAATAAAAACATTTGCACGCTGCAAATAACAGACACAACCGGATCGCATCAGTTCCCAGCCATGCAGCGACTGTCCATATCGAAGGGACACGCTTTCATCCTGGTCTACTCGGTGTGCTCCAAGCAGAGCCTGGAGGAGCTACGACCCATCTGGGCGCTCATAAAGGAGCTCAAGGTAGGACCAAATTGCCCCAGATCGTACAGCATCATTTACCCTTCTTTCATCCATGCAGGGCGCCGACATACCCAACATTCCCGTCATGCTGGTGGGCAACAAGTGTGATGAGACCGCCGAGCTGCGGGAGGTAAGTTCGGAGGAGCATGGTCCGGACCATACTCATTCGTATACATTTCCTTCGCAGGTGTCGCAGATTGAGGGCCAGGCGCAAGCCACCACCTGGAGCATATCGTTCATGGAGACATCGGCCAAAACCAACCACAATGTCACCGAGCTGTTTCAGGAGCTCCTCAATATGGAGAAAACACGCACCGTCTCCCTGCAATTGGATACGAAGAAACAAAAGAAGCAAAAGAAGGAGAAAAAGGCAAAGGAAACGAATGGCGCCATCCCGGAGAACGGGGAGGCCAGCGCCAGTGCCAGCGGCGGTGCCAAGGAGAAGTGTCGGGTTATGTAAGAATTATCGGATTACATTACAAATGGAGTGATTCGAGTCGATACGAAATGAAATGGTGACAGACAAATACTCGCTTTGGGGCAGTAGCGTTGGGTTGAGGCGGTCTTAACGTTAACGCACACCCCCCATCTAGATTTAAACCCGTGCATCCCCCACCCGCACACATACACACACCCACACACACACATGCATCCCCAATCCATACAATATGTATTTAAGAACACACTACGATTACAATTACAACTACGATTACGACTATATATTTTGCATAGGTTTTATTCAAGCAAAGAATTTTCTAGTCGCACAGTATACACCATATATTTAATATGATACTATCCACATACTATCCGAACAATACAGAACAGAACAGAACAGAACAGTACACCTACAGCCTCAGCACATCCATCAATGTGCTATGTTGACACATAATCGCATCTGAAACGCAACGGCATACATATCAAATATTTACACCACACTTGCATGGTGCATCACCAATCAATCCAATACGAGTACGCACTGGTCACGCGATGGGAGAAGAGTAGCGCAAGTGTCCAGTCATCTGTAGCCCATCCCATGCCACACGTAACCAGGTATGGTATCATACCACTACATACATACATATATCGTATCTCTAATGAAAGCCAAAGTACCTACTTAAAAGACATAAATCTGTATCTATAGTACTTACGATATGATATACAAGTACTTACAATATTTACATACTTAAACGACCCATTGACAGAAGACTTCTCTAAGTAAGTAGTCGACACGGAGACAATTTTGGGGTTGCTGTCGCAGCAAGCTATCTATTACCGCCGTATGCCTCCCCAGACTATCATTGATGTTTAACAATTTACCACCAAACCAAAACCAAAACCAAAAGAACACAAATAATGAATGAATGTTGTACGAACCGAATCCCTGATCGCCACATAAGTAAGCTAATGTATAAAATACTCAAAGCCATGCCACGCAGTCGCATTCCATGCACCTGTCCTGTCCTGTCCTGTCCCCACATGATCCCGGAAACAAACAGACAAGACACGAAATGTTCATAGAAATCGTCTGCTAATCTGCTTATTTCTTTGAGCAAGTTCCAGATTGCGGATTACAGATAACATTGTTTATGTATTATATTGAATATGTACAATTTTACAATTATTTGCTGAAAGTTTTTGACGACGAGTCGAGGTCAGAGCATTTTAACAATAACGAACACAGAAGTAGTGCAAAAATGTGAAAGAAAACCTAAGTCTAAACCTAAGTCAGATCAAAGTCTAAGTATAATTGCATCCGTTAAGCCGTAATATTTGGAAGTGAGCCAAAAGAACAAGCGTACATCGAAGGATATTTGAGGAGGAGGCATTTTGAAGCACAGCACAGGAGATGGGAATAAGTTGCCTGTTTTTAAAAAACACACTCCACACCACACACTACACACAAACACATGTAGTATCTTATGTATAAATTAATACAAAACAAACAATTCCAATTATGGCATTCGTTTTCTTAATAACACTACTCAACAAAATTCAACTTTTTTTCCGCTGTCGCCCAAAATGACTTTTTCTGAAAAATTTGGAGATTTAAAATTTTTTAAAGATTTAAAGAATTTTTTAATAATTTGGTTTTTTTTTCAGAGGTTGTGATTCTATTTTTCACAAAACTTAAGTTTCCTACAACTGGTTGTATTGAACTATTGAAACTTTCATATGCCGAACTTCGCCGATAAATTCCGTTAGCCGACGTATAACCGTTTTTTTCCTACAAAAATACCAAAAATCTGTGTTTGTAACAGTTTTTAACGGTAAAATAGCATTTGGGATCCGTTTGCCCGTTTATCCATCGATTTTTATAAGCGATACCTTAAACGACGCCTAATTAATGTGTCTATCTAAATTTATGTTAGCAATAAAATATTATTTTTTCTACTTTTCCTGACTTTTCAAAGTCCAAATTTCGGAAAAAATTATGAAATATTATTGTGAAATTATGAATTTGAAAGCTTAATATATTCCAGACGTTAAGTTGCAGCTACAAAGTGACTCGGTCGGATTTATAGCTGCATTTGTCAGCTTGTTAAAACTTCAAAGTTCAATACAACCAGTTGTAGGAAACTTAAGTTATGCGACAAATAGAAGCACAACCTCTGAACAAATAACAAATTATTAAAAAATTCTTTAAAAAAAAAGAAACCTGGAAGGGTTCTTTAAAAAATTGTCAACATCCAAATCTATCAGAAAGTCATATTGAGCCACAGCGGAAAAGTCGTGTTGACTAGTGTAATAATTCAATTTGAGATTGGCTTATGCATAGCCGTTTGAGAGTAGGCATAGGCGTAGGAGTTGAACAAATTGTTTCGCATTGTTCTGCTGCTATTTGATATTAGGTGGCATTAGTTTTTTAAATTATACGATTACGATTACGAGTACTAGTACCAATCAGACGTAAGAGAGGTGAGGAGATACATATACATACATACATACATATGCTTTAATTGCTGCTAAATCATACTACTAGCTAGTTGAAGAGGGGCAAAACGCAAATTAAATCCAGCGAGAAGTAATTACATTAATTATGATGTTGCTCAGTTGTTACGACCGTTGAAAACAGAATAGAACCGAAACGAACAGAAAAACAGACACAAATCGAGAGATAAAAATTACATACTAGAACTAAAAATAAATTGTTGAATTCGAGTAGTGAAATTATTAATCAAGATTATCATAGCGGACCAATTTGCGTATAAGATTTGTGAAATCAATTAGATAATTCTCTCAGTTTGCCATAGAAATGGATGATCGATCGATCTGTAACGGTATCGATATACATACATACATACATATATGCCAGCCAGCCTTAGTTGTCATTTATTGGTAGCCTGCCGTGCTTTAGGTTTTTTGCTTAATGTTTCCTAGTTTTAGGTATGTTAAACGCTAGAGAGAGCAAACTGTTTTTGGTTTTGGCTATAAGAGTATAGTTTGTGGTTTGTGCCGTCTATTGGAATTTGCATATAAAAGAACACCTAGTTGCGTAGTTATTATTATTACATTTATAACAATGAAGTGTAATTAAAGTATAATACAATTTAAGTGCAGTGCATGATTTAAAATACAACGAATAAATATATTTACACCGAAATTCTTATTTTTTTTCCTACGAATATATATATATATACACACACCATATAGATCTATATACATAGATATTTAAATACGAGTATGTATGTATATCAAATATATTAGTTGTATACATCATATTGAACTAGTTTTTACATGATTCGAAAACACCGAATACATATTTAAATTTCGCTTACATTCAATTAATATGCAACTCACACAGTGCGAGCGACACAGAGCGACCACTGAGAATAAGAAAAATGAACGGAAACGGCTTAGCGCCACATTGTAAATACAAAATGTTCAACAAATTACAACAAATTGAAAGTATGTATATCCAATTTTTGGGAGTGGCCGGCCGGCAGCATGATAATAACGTGCAATAATATACAGACGATTTAGTGGCCTACTTAAAGCGATCTTATTGTTAAAGATTTAAACTTAACTACACTTATCGTGAACAGGCGAATAAGAACACGCAAAATAATTTAAATAAAGAAACTTTAACTATGACAAATCAACTGAAAACTGAATTATTCTTAGGCGCTAGGAGCCCAATTTTGGGTAAAAATGATCACGGACAATACGCTCAAAATATAGAGTATGGTTTGCAGCTAGCTGCTAGATGTTATGAATCTCATCTTCCTCGTGGTCATCCACCAATGTGAATCCATTCTCCTCCACGACACTACGGCTTTTGCTGTCGCTGCTGCTGCTATTGTTGCTGACATCTAGTTTCTCATTTCTATCTGTTACGGAAGGAGCCTCCAGGGGTTCCATTAGCTCCTGGACTCCCGATACAGCTGGTAGTTCTTGTCTGACGTTCTGTCGACTGTCGCTTATTACGTTCAAGAGCATTTTCAGATTCTCTCCCGATATACAATCTCCTGTTGCGATCGAAGCCTGAGCCACAGGCGGAGAGTCGGTATGGCTTGATCTGGTGTGAAATAGTGCTGCCCAGGCTCTGGGACTAATGATGTATTTGAATGTGAGCTTGACAATGTACCCCACCAGAGCCACCAAAAATATAGGTGCAATTAGGTTGTAGGGGAAGGATAATCCAGCTGTGGGTACAGGAGATAAGTGGTGATTATACAGGCACAATTTTGTTTGGCGAAAGGATACTTACAGGACAGCTTCGCCATGGTTTCCGATACCTTCTCCAACAACATTTCCAGTTGCTTAAGAAACAGATCGTTCATATACATAATGAAGACATGATCTGGTAGGCAGTATGTACGGTTAAGTTTTGAAGATTTTCTAAAAAATGAATCAAAATTTGTATCAATGATATCTCTAATAGCGATCGGAGTACCTCAGTCTCTCCCTTTGTTCGGCCCCCGGTGATGGCCTGACCATAAAATATCGCAGTCGTTGCATCCAGGACATTTGATCGTAGCTCAGCTGCTCCTGGTGACTGTCGATAACCTCTAACAGAGCCTCAACTTCCAATTTCTGAGGGTAGGTGGTAAGGTTAGCAAAATGTTATTTGTTGGCTTTCTATTACCCACTCTATTGCACTCCAAGTATGTGTGCAAGTATCCACATAGAAACACACCTCCTACAATAACGGTGATTAGCCGGAATCGGAAGCGTTTTTGCACAATGCAGGCAGCTACGATGGCAAACGCCGCTAAAAGCATAAATTGCACCTGTGGAACACGTATTCGTTAAGCAAATGCAATGCTGCTTCTCCATAAAAAAACAATCCAGTAGTCACCTCGGATATTTTCAACAGTTGTATAACATCCTTGAGAATATCCGTAACTAAGGCCCACACGCCTGTCCCCTGCTGAGCATAGGCGCATCCGAAGGCGCCTTCAACGAGTGGCGCTGCTTCCGCACTCTCCAGTATCCTGGTGAGCAAAATGTCCAGATCGCGAACATCTTGCACGGTCTCTAGCTCATCTATTTGTGACGGAAGCAACGAGAACAGCAGCGATCGCTTGTAGAGCGTTGCTGTAGCATCGTACTATTTACAAACGAGCCATGGTCATGACGTCATGCAGCCAAATTTGGTCTTTGAAAGAAAACTTACCTGCAAACGTTTGCGTTGAAATAGTAGGTTCACAAACTTCTTAAAATACGTCAGGGACAGTGCATCCGCAATGGCAGCCGGAGACTTTTGCGGCATTTCCGGGCATTCGCACTTGGCGCAGGATTCGCCAAGGTTCTGATCGAAATCTATGGCGAAACTCGACCAGGTGTGCTGCGGGTCTACCCACTCCTGTTCACTACCACTCTGGCAGCACACACTATTAAATATTAATAAAAAAGAACTAACTAAAGTGCCTGTTCTCATTGTCTTATTTAAACGGACGGCGTAAATTAAATAAAAAGAGGTTGCTTGTTGAGTGAGAACAGCTGGATTGGCGCGGTAATGCCAGTGTTGAACAGAGCTCGCATCGGTTGTGCTAAAACGTGATGCCAACCTTTTAGAAGGATAATAGAATGGTAAATCAAGCTAAATTAGTTTTTTATTGGTCAAGTTTGAACTCAGCTTCAGACAAAAATAAACACAAAGAACTGGGCAGATTTCCAGAACATATAAATTTTCGAATTGTGATGGAAATCAATATAGCCAATTAATTATAGCCAGAACTAGCTTTAAAATAGTAGTACCGGCATGCGCTTTGCAGCAAGTTGGCAGATCGCTCCGTTCTGAATAACTGTTTGGCCAGGTCAGCAGCTAAAGAAATTGCATGTGCATTTATCTAGCCAGAACGGAAGTAATAAAATAATGCAAAGTCTTAGGAAGCTTGGTTTGGTGCTTGCACTTACCTTACTTGTAGCCTCACAAAGCGTGGGTGCTGACAAAAAGCAGAGTAAGAAGTACAGCCGAGAGGCCAACGACCCGCATTTCCAGCAAGTGGCGGACGAAAAGTACGACCCGGATTTCAAGAAGATTCAGCGCCCTTTTCGCATGGCCAAATTGAATCTCGTGTGGTCAAAGGCACAGAATGTGAGTGAGATATTCCAAGAGAGATAATTTTAATCGAATTGCGTGTATATGTAGCGTTTAACGGAGCCTAAGCTAAAGTCATTGTATTTGGAGTTGAAAATCCACGACAAAGAGGAGATCGCTTGGAAACAGCTCAACTCTCAGCATAAGGATAAGGATGGCTTGAAGGAAAACGAGCTGCGCCGAAAGCTGATTGGCATAATGAGCAGCTACGATCTGTTGGAGCACTTTGACGAAACTGAAGATGCCGAGAAGACCAAACCCTTCAAAGTACGTACATATTTTATTGACTTCAACAGGTTGATTCATTACCACTTTTACCACTCACAGAAATTCCACGACTCTGAGGAACGCCACAAAAATAAGAGCCTCTTTAAGGACAAGAAACTTAATAGGCTGTGGGAAAAAGCGGAAGTTTCCGGCTTCACTTCAGAAGAATTGAACTCCCTGAAGCAGGAGTTTGAGCATCATCAGGATAAGGTGGATGTCTACTACAGCTTGCTGGAAAACATCGGGTCTGTGGACACCGATAAGCACGAGAGTATGTCTTGACACAACAGCAACAATGAGTGTAGTGTTATAGAATTTATTTCCTCCAATTAGATGCCATCAACACTGAAGACCTTGACACATACAATCTCATTTCGAATAATGATGCCAACGAAAACGAGATAAAGACGCATGATCAAAATGTGAAGAAGTTTGAGAACGACCTGAACACCCTTCGTGGCCATCATACTGGAATCAAGGATCACTACGACAGGCTGGAACGCCTGGTGTCGTCCGGGCCGCATAGCCAAGATTTTATCGAGCCCAAGGTTCAGGGCTTGTGGCGCGTTGCTCAGGCTAGCAATTTCACGGAAAAGGAACTGGCTTCCATTAAGACCGAACTGAATCATTTTGAAAGTCGCTTGCTGAAGTTGAGACATCTGCATGCCGAACATGCTCTGCACAAGGAGAAGTACAAGGTATGAGGGCCGCGATTATGTTAAAACGAATCCGTTTAAATTTATACATTTTGCCCGTGTTACAGGACGAGAAGCACAAGGACAAAAGCAATCGCTTCGAAGATATGGAGGTTCAGCTGAAAAAACAAGCACGCAAGGTAGAAAAACTCCAGGAGAACATTGAAAACACTATTTTCAAACATTCAGAGCTATAATCAAATATAATCATTTAACGTGCCAAGCGAATAAATTAGATTTAAGCACAAACTATTTTGTCAAGCACAAAAGTTAAGCTGTTGCTTAGCATAGAAATAAGTATAGTTTTGAGACCAAATATTTGTATGAAATGAAAACTCATGAAGATGATATGTATTTCCTATGCCTTTTTTTTTCTTTGGTGGCAAACTAAAACCAGAAAGAGAGCGAATCACCACCTTACAATTTCACCATGCTCCGTTTGGTGGTATTTTAGCATTTAATGCATATGGTCATACAGTTTTATGGAAAAATATCTTGCACACAGTATGACCGCATTTCAGTCGCGTTATTGTTGTTGTTTCGAGTCGACTCAAAAAAAAAAAAACAAGAAACAAGACGAAAAAAAGCTTAACGTAACCAAAAGTATTAGCATTGATGTATAGTAATAAGTGGAAAAGTGATTAATGGGTACATAGTGCATATGTATAGATATAGACATAGGTATAAGCATGGGCATGGTCGAGACGGCGACGTCGGAGTATCGCTTGGAAGCCAACACCTCCTACACGTACCTCCTGGTGACGCTCAACTTGACGCTGACTCTCATTGTAATGTTAGGCGCGTGTCTCTGCTGCAAAAAGAAAATACCAAAGTAAGTCAGTCGTGCATATGGTGCAGCAGTGGAGTGGAGTCCCCAAATGCTCCGAATGCTCAGAGAGCTCGAGCTGGCACCGCGAGAGAGTGAAAGTCGGATCTCTCTGCCGCCCAGTTACAGTTGGATGCACTCATGCCACTAATTACACATTTCCCCCCACTCTCTGCCCTCTACACTCTCAGAAATGATTTGCTCGGGCTCGAGGGTATGGTCAAACTGAAGAATCCGGATGAGGTCATTGTGGTGACTAGCCTGGTGGGCAACAGTGAGTCGCAGGCGGAGCTGAATGCCTCCACTGTCTCGAATG
The DNA here is from genome assembly GCA_005876895.1 of Drosophila azteca. Taxonomy (NCBI): domain Eukaryota; kingdom Metazoa; phylum Arthropoda; class Insecta; order Diptera; family Drosophilidae; genus Drosophila; species Drosophila azteca. Next base: position 23,041,295 of record VCKU01000004.1, read on the forward strand.
CTGACTCGGAGAAGCGGTAGGTCCCGTATTATTCATTTACTATGTGCAAATGAAATTGTCATGAACTCAATTTCAGATCAAGTACAGCGGCGCATCGAAGTTTGCCCGATATTCCTGTGGCCGAAAGCAACGATAATGGCTCCGAGTTATACGAGACTGTCGCGGATAAACAGCTCGTGGATGCACGCAATGCTCGTAGTCAAAGCCGTATGTGGAAACCCCATTTGCAAAATGTTTTGCACTTGTAATATCTTGCCTTTGTCCCCACAGCCCAGCCAAGCCTAAAAAAGCAGACAAGCGTGTCACAGCACAGCTCGATAAGCCAGGCGGATGATGTCAGCTCGCCATATTCGCGTGTCAAGGGATTACCGCATGATTATGCCAAAGTTCGCGGCACTGAGCATCCTTATGCCCAGCTGAATGCACCGTCCACATCCCATTCGGCGCAAGGAGCTGCTGCAGCGGCGGCTGCAGTCGTAGCCGGATCATCTAGTGAGGGTGCCGATCACCTGCATCGGAGCTCCCAGCACAGCGACGGCTCGAGAGACCACAATGACTCTGCTCCAGCGCAAGCGGAAATTCCGGCAGCTTCGGCCATTGCGGGTATGATATCAGCCAGCCAAGATCTGCCTTACATGACGCCGCCTATTGCTAACCAGCATTTTAGCGGTGACTCGCAGGACTCGTCAAGTGAGTGTGCACCATTCCGCAAAGAGTACATAAATATTTCAATGATTTATTCCACAGAGGGATACACAAGCATCAGCGTGCGTGAGCCGCTGGCCAATATACTGGCACAACAGCCACCGGGCAAGCCTCCGAACAGAAATGCGTCCCTGGCACGAGACGGGAATGACTCTCATTATGCCACCGTATCCGATGATTCAGGTGCGTATTATTTCAACAATATTTTGATGGAAGTTAAAAGCAATCTTGGTATACACTAGATGAAACGTATGCCGCCATTGAGGATCCCAACAATCGTCACCCAACGAATGCCGCCGATATTTATACTAGCGGCTCGGAGACCTACGCACAAATCCAGCCCATGCAGATCAATCCCATAGTGGTGGCCGTTGAGATCAACAACAGCAGCAGCCTGCCAGCAACGAGCTCAGCTGTGAGCGTGGTCAGTGGTGGAATCCAGAGTGGAGCGCTCAGGACGACTAGCAGCAATATCGGACCAACTGATCATGCCGTGCCTGTACCGCCGCCTGTGGATAGCTTACGAGCTCAAATGCACTCACGGCAGGCATCGTCCTCGTCAAATAATAGCACTTCTGTGTGTAATCTTGGCTCGCCCAAGCCAGAGAAGCGGCAGGCGAACTCGCCGCTGCCACCAACGCCCAAGTCGAGTGTCCATCTGCATGCGAGCAGCATTAGTAACCTCGCCTCTGGCCGTAACTCTGTCATTTCGGTGATTGAAGCTGGCGGCGATGGCCACGAAGTGGAGGCATCTGCGGAGGCATCTCCACAGCGGAAGCACAGCAAAAGTCTCAGTCCATCAAAGGAAGGCGGTGGCGAGGGCAATAAAAACATCGAGGGCATGTATGCCAAGGTGAGCTCAACGCTACAGCTACAGCCGTACTCGACTCTAACTTGTTTGTATTCCGTCCTGCTTTTAGGTCATGAAGAAACACAAATTCTCTCGCAATTCTCCCTCGTCGCAGAATAGCTCGCCCATTCTCACACGCAAGCAGCTGCAGGATACGTTGGGTGTGAGTCCATTGGACAGTGCGGCAGCTTTGCTTGTGGATCCACAGAAGAGTGGTCGCGTGCGTAGCAACAGCTACTCGGCCAAGGATCATGGCTATGAGACGATTCCAGCAGATGGCCAGGTTATGCACGAGAATCGCAAGTCGGATTGCTATGCAGCCAATATGCTGCAAAAGGAGCGCCAACACGAAGGAGGTAACAACAAGAAAGATACCAGATACCAGACCCCTGACCCTGTTATTTATCCTTGCCTAATCTCTAACCTGCGGCTAATCTCATCTCTTCCCAATGCCTAATCTGCCTAACTATCTATCTATCTGTCTCTCCTTGTGCCTTCCCCACCTAGTCGAAATGCCAAAATGAGAAATTTTCGTATTTGTTCAGTTAAAACGACGAAAATTTCATGAGTTTTTATTTGGAAATAGCCGTGGTTAGTATCACATCCAGGATACCCAACAAACAATACACAAAAGACATTCCTTAGATTCGATTAAAACTGATCCACTTATTGTTTTCGTTTCCCGCCACCATTTCAGCGATTGCCCCCCAGCCTGTGACGAAAGCAATAGCGACTGGGATCAGTGGCACGAGCACAAAGCACTATGAGACTATTAGCCAGCCAACGCCACCGCCGCCGCCTCCCTCAAACCGTAACAACGATCCAGGCTACGAGCAACTGCAGCTGCATCCCGTACCCACTGAAGATGATGCCAAGAAATCCGACTATGATCCCAACTATGAGGTGCTCAAGAGTCGCGCCCACTCGGACGACGGATATGCCAAGGTGCTGGAGAAGAAACGAGCACCCACTGGGGATGCGGGGGGCTATAGCACGATTCTAGGTGCCGATGCCAATCACAACTATGCCAGCATTCTGGAAACGAAGGCCAACGCGGAGACGGACCACTATGCGAGAATAGCCGAGAATGTAGCTGCCAGCACACTGGAAAGCACTTCGAACAGCAGTCGCTTAACCCTGATATCGCCCACCTCCACTTCCACATCCACCTCCCTGTCGCTCAACTCCTCAACAGTGGCAACCAGCACGCCGATATCCTCCCAGTACGAGTCTTTAACAGGAACGGGCAGTGAAACGGATCCCAACTATGAGTCGGTATGCTACTTAACCACAGGAGCCACAACAACGACCACAACGACTACTAGCACGAGTAGTGGGGGCGGGGGCGGCTTCGTAGATCATGCTTATGAGCCGCTTCAGGCTGATTTGGATTTGGAGTCGGACACGCAGGCGAGCAGTCCATTGAGCGGAGCCACAGCCACTTCCACGCCCAGTGAACAGTTGCTAGTGGATGACTACTTCCACGTGTAGTCAGCAGTAGCCCCAGTAGCCAGTGAGCTGGATCTCCCACATCAGCATCAGTTTTTTTGCTTAGCAATCTTTCACGCACATATCATTCATTTGATGCACACTCATAAAAACAAACGCATAAATCGTAGATACATACAGCGCTCGCTCAGCGACAGTCTTTAGATTAGGCTGCAGGTCCGTTGACCCATGGTACGTGGACTTGCAGGCCAAGTAGTAACCAAGTACTATCTATCTATCCAATATGGCACACAGCTTCATATCGGTTTGCTCTTTAGTACATAGCATAGTTCCGTAGCCTTAAGTTAACTTTGTGTACAAACTATTTGTATGTCTTCGGTTCGACAATTATTGTGTACTTCCACCAGTCCAGTCGAGCGACGGGTACATCGCTCTCCCTATGCATACATATACTCCACAATATCTACAATATGGATTATTCTATCTAAGTACCAGTGCGTTCTATTTTGGGTAAATTGAATGCGAATTGCAGAAAACAGAACAAAGAGCTACGCGCCACTTGACGCGACATTTTTTTAAATTGATAAGCACAAGCGTCGGGTTGGTTTGGATTCGGTTGGTTGTTATTTAAGGCAATGATATTTAGACAGATATAGAGGGGAAGAGTACATACCTACCTACCTACTAATATAATATACATGTATGTATATATTATATATATTTTTATATGTTTTGGCGTTTTTGCTGCTTTTTACTTTACTGAGACCGAAATACAGATACAGAGACCGAAAGACGAGCCAAGTATTGTGTATTTGTATTGATAAATGTTAAAGAAACAAAGACACTTCCAAGTATTCAAGCAACAAGAAACTAAAATAAAATGTTCAATAAATTATTGATGACTCACAAATCTGATATCTGTATTGTATTGTAATGTTTATTCTTTATTGCATATGTGTACTGTATATGGTTTAAGGATTACAACAGGACCGTCTGCACACATGTAACACGGCAGATCAATATTTTATATCAAGTGCATGCACACACCCAACCTGCCACACAAAAAGTAAGTGCATTCGTCGGGTGCAAAAATCAATCACAAATTATAATCTAGATGGATTGCCAAATCAAGGCGGTGCCACAAAGGAGACGAACCGAAAGTATTCTATATTATATACCGAATTACCTTCGTTCTAATGAATAACATAATGCATCGTGAGAACACCCCCTTCCGGACAACGTTAGGATTGGGGCTTTATAGATCGCTCGCAGAAAGAAGTCTTATACTCTGATTTATATTTTTTTAACTATGGGGGAAAAGAATTTAACTAATTCGAATAATTTTATCTAGAAAAAAGGTCTATTACAATTGCTTAGTGTACTTAGTGATGCACAGGACAAAACAGAGGATACACACTTGTCATTGCAACATCCACATCGAGCACATAAAATGGAGATTATTTGATTTAAAAGTTAAATGCCAGGATGCCGTCAATTTCTGGCTGTGGCGGACTGCATGAGTCGCGCCACCCACATGTAGACAAGGACGCAGAGTATAAACTGCAGGAATACAAATTGAAAGTCGAAGATCATGCTACACCTGTGAAATGTGAACGATGAAACGCGCCCGACAAGCGCCGAACAAGCAGCCACTTCCACGTTTCATTCATTGTTGGCATCGGGCATCGGAACTATCACTGGCTCAGGTGCAACTGCACCATCACCAGCAGCAGCCGCCGCTACTGCTGCGACGACTCCTCCAGCTGCCATTCCCGCCGCCGGTAGTGGCGGCGGCATGGCTTGCACCTGTGGCGATGGAGGCGGTGCGACAACCGGCTCTCGATTCAGCAAAGCAATATTGCTGGCCTTCATGCGAGCTATAGAGGAGGCCATTCCAGTGCCGTTGCCCACAACTGATAGACACGGTGACATACAAGGTGTTGAGCATGATGAATTGCTGATTTCACACTGGTCAAGTAGGCGGAGAAGCTCGTTAGTGTCGGGTCCGCCGTTGGTTTTCTGCCGGGGCTCATCCTTGGAGATCAGCGTCAGTGCGGTGGTTAGATCCCACATCTGAATGGCGCCGTTGCAGTGGCCAGTGAGTATAAATCGTGATCCCATGCGCGACGAGACTTCGCACTCATGTACGCAAAATGCTGATATGGTAGAGCTGTCCACGGACCGGATAACACAGACGCGATCCCCATTCGAGGCCAGGCGCACGTAAAGCTGATCCGTTTCGGGTACGACCTTCTGGACAAAGATCATGTCGTCAAAGTCGCCGTAGGGACCAAAATCATTGCCAGCCGCATAGCTGTAGTTCGAGTCGGTGGCCTCCAGTGAGACAATTTTGAACGATGCCTCCGGTGTAGAGCCGGGCTGTGTGGAGAGCATTCCCCGGAATCGTGTCAGGCTCCAGGTGCGCACATGATGGTATTCGCTGCAAACCGAAACGAGATATTTCTCCGAGAGCATTACCTTGGTGACGGGACTCTGGTGCACAAAGAATGTCTCGAAGAGATGCGGTCCGTGACCAGCTGTCTCCGGATGTTGAACAATAATGCGCACCGCTCCCGATTTGGTGCCATAGGCGATCTCGATCCAATTACCACTGATGCTTGACGTCTTCGGTGTTAAATACACGGAAATCGCGGTAATTGGGTCCAGCGTCACATCCTTGTAAAGTTCGGTTACCAACAGATCGTTATCCTTCATACGGAGTGGAAATTTTTGCATGTCTATGTAGTAGATGGAGCCGTTGTTGCATCCAAGCAGGAGAAACGAGCCAGCGGAGTCAAACGAGAGTACGGGAACCAGGTCCTGAATTTGCCAGTGCTGTGTCATGGCATGCCAGACGCCAATCTTGCCGGAGGAGGACAAGGCCACCAGCTGGCTGCCAATGAAGAACAGGTACTCAACTCTCACATTGAGATTAAAGGTACCCACGTCCGTCTTCTGGCCACCTTCCTGTATGCTCCACAGTCTTATCTGGCTGCCATACGAGATGGCCACCATCTTGCTCGGAATGGGCTCCGCCGTCGATGTGTTTACCTTTGAGTTGATCGCTATGCGCTCAATCGTGGCATCAATGTGTGGCGATGTAAAAACCTGCTGCCATCCGTTGGAGTCTTTCACACGGTAGCAGGTTACAAAGTGGGCATAGGCCACGGCTATCCAGTTCTGATGAGCCTTGATAATCTGAACTCTTAGGGGATCTACCCATTGGGAACTTTGAGTGGGGCTGAACACCATGCCAACTTCGTTTTTAAACACCTTGTTCAGATCCGCCGATGAGTTGCGCGAGTGTCGCATAAAATCTAATGAAGGATTCCGGGAGTGTAGCATGGGAGCGGGGGGATTGGAGCTGCCGCTGCCACTTCCGCTCCCCGTTCGGCCCAGGCGTAGATCCCACGAAGAGTTTCGAGAATGTGAGGCCCGGGACGGCTCTGGCACCCGCACCATTGATCCAGGTCGGCCCATAACATTTCCCGATGTGGATGGCAAAATGTCGTCGACGGCTGCCTGCACAGCCTCGTTAGAGGGCATCGGAGGAGCCGCCAGGAATCCGTAGAAGATCACATCGCCACAGGACGAGTGATTGAGATCCTCGCAGAGCGCCAGACGTTTGATCAGTGGTGTTATCCCATAGTATTCTGCCTCATGTCGCAGAGCGCGTATCTCGCAATTCTTGATGTCGATGTCCTTTGTCCTCAAATAGTTGAGGATGATGGAAAAAAGGGTCGGATCACGGTCAATAAAGATGGCATTGTGCTCGTCTCTCAGGCTGGAGATGCGTCCACTGAGAAGAGCCGTGAAGAATGTATCTGGTATCCACGTAAGCGTTTGCCGTGACGTTGAGAATCTACGGGAAACGGAACGAAACGTTAAATATTGCATGCGTCATCAGCGTCATCTCACATCTTGCATCGAGAATCGTAATCTAGTTTCTGTCCTCTTACCGTTGTCCACCGACATTGAGATTGACCAAATCGCTGATAGCAGTATGCATAAAGTAGGACATCCCCTAGTCGCAAGCTGCCGCAGCAGCGGAGAATTGTTTTTAATTTGCTTTTATTTGTGTTTTGTGTGGCTTCCTCTCTGCGTTGGCCCGCAACTGCAACTAAACGAACGGAAAGCAGCCAAGCAGCCACAAACAGCGACAAAGATAACGACGCGACGACGAAATTGTACTGTCACTTGAGGCACTGCTCTGCAGGGTGCAATTTAATCGTTTAATGTAATTATACTTTATTTCTTTATTTATTTTTGTTTTAGAGGTGGGAAAACAACGATAGTGGTGTACCCTCGGATATCGATAAGACCCTCAAAAATATACAGTAAATGCACTTACCAAAATCATATTCCTCGATTTTGATATTCTTTTTAATGTTACTAGCTGAATAGGATACTGAGCCCTAAACAAATAATTTTAGCTGATAGATGAAACAATTTCCTATAAGATTGACCAATTTGTAAGCTCCGTTTATTGGATTCTGTCTAAAATAAGGTTTAAACAAGAAAGGTAAACAAATAGGTCGCTTTCCTTACATGGCAACTACACGGTAACTACACCTTTGTTACATATCAAAAACATTTTTACGGAGTATAGTATGGCTTTTGTATACCCTATTGGTACCCACTGACAGACAACAATTTAATCAACCCCCTTATGCTCTTCAGTAGAAATGTAGTTTATAAAATTCCCCTTGTTGAGGAAAAAGAGAGTATGGACTTCAGACAAAACGGCCCCGGAAATTCGACGCCTGCAATGTAAAATCTACCCCATTACTCATATCATATAGGATAAAAACGATAAAAAAAGCAATAAATAATGATCTCAGACATTTGAATAGAAAACGGCTTGCAAATTGTGGTAGAAATATAAAATTTTTTTTTATTTATGCCAATTTATGTCGGTTGTCAAGCCCAATTTGATTTGATAGTAACAGAGCTCCACTGAGCTCGAGTCGACTTTGAATTTCCCGCGCTTTTGTTTGAATTCAAATCAATTAAGTAGGCAGAACAAAATAAAGAAGATCTGTGCGAGATCTCTCTCTGATTATAATTGCGGATATTTGAGTTTTATTGTTTGTTTTATCTTTCACAGGTATAGCTCTGTATCCGCAGTCTCTGCATATGGCTGTGGATGCTGGCTTCCTGTGCGAGATCTTCATGTCCTTTGAGTTGATTAACGGAGGGCTATACCAACTGGGAGTTCCTTTCCTCATCTCAAAGCGACAGCCGGAGATTGTCTCTGTCTCTGATTGTTGGCTGTCTCCCGCCGCGTCCTGGTCACATAGGGGTGAGCTGAAGTGGAAACTGCTGCAGGATGAACTGGTTAGGAAGCAAGCAGGTAACAGTAACTTATTCTGTTGCTTTGGAGTGCCCGATCCCTAGCTAAAGTGTTCCTGTCGAGTTGTGCTGATTCGGCACGCAAAACTTTTTTATGAGGGAGCTGCACCCCACCAGAGGCAGATTAGAGCCAGAGGCACTTGAGAACGCCATAAGAGCGCCAAAAATAAAAGTAGCTAGGCGCAATGCGTGAGATTATGGTAATCTTTGTTGGTGTGTGAGCGTTTTCCCATTCTTGTCAATGGCTTGACCAAAAGTAAGGAAAAAGATAAGAGTCGACTACGGGCGGATAAGCCGCAGCGAACCTATAAGTGGACCTTCGGCAGGTGCGACGCCCTTAGTTGTGCAGCGAACGACGGCTATGAAAGGAATCGTGATCTTGCTGCTCTGCGCCGCGCTGGTCGCGTCCGCGGTCAATCTGCCAGGAGTGCCTGTGGACTTCGAGTTGGACGACAAGGTGCTGTCCGCCATTGCGGACGACGTGGCGGATCGCCTAGCGAAGGAATACCTCACCTACATGAAGACGGGCGTGGAAACGCCGGCCTTCAAGACTCTGACCGCACAGCTGGCCAAGTCGCACAGCCAGAAGGACATTTTCACGCGGAACCTGCCCGACCTGGAGCCGCGCGACAACTTCTTCATGTGCGTCGCCTGCCGCTCAGTGATGCGCGTCTTTGCCAAGACCATCCGGGAGGAGGATGGGGAGCTCCACGGCGACGACAGCGCCGTGTACATGAAGAAGTTCGCCATGGACATGTGCAAGCGGCTCAACCTGCAGACCGAGGAGGTGTGCGAGGGCCTGATCGACTCCAACCTGCCCAGCGTGGAGTACATTATGCGCAACTCTGAGATTGACTCGCAGAGCTTCTGCTCGTTGTTCATGACGTTCAACTTCTGCAACACTGGCTCAAACGAGGACTACAACATTTCCCTTACAGTGGACTCCACAGGCGAGGCCATGACGGGGCCCAAGGCGGACCCCCCTCAGGCCACCGGCTCGGACCTCAAGATCTGCCATTTCAGCGACATCCACCACGACCCGCTGTACGAGCCCGGCAGCCTCGCCTCCTGCGCTGAGCCCATGTGCTGCCAGCGACACAAGGAGGAGGTGGAGGGAACCAGCGAGGCAGCAGGCTACTGGGGCGACTACCGCGACTGCGACCTACCCTGGCACAGCTTTGAATCGGCCCTTGACCATGCCGTGGCCACCGAGAAGTGTGACTTTGTCTATCAAACGGGAGACATTGTTGATCACATGGTCTGGGCCACCTCTGTGGAGAAGAACTCCGAAGTGCTGACCAAGGTCAGCAACCGCCTGAACGAGGCATACCCCGATGTTCCCATCTACCCCTGCATAGGCAACCACGAGCCCCATCCACTCAACCTGTAAGCAATTCCATTCCAAATTCCAATCTATATTATATGCCAACCATCTCCCATTCCCCCTCTCCCATATGTGATCTTACATTTCAGCTTCAGTCCCGAGGGAGTGCCCGACGAGGTCAACACCAAGTGGCTGTACGAGCACCTGTACAACGACTGGTCCAAGTGGCTGCCGGCCGAGACTAAGGAAACGATCCTCAGGGGCGGCTACTACACTGTCTCCCCTCGCCCGGGATTCCGCATCATCGCCCTGAACAGCAACGACTGCTACACGGACAACTTCTGGCTGTATCACAGCGGCACGGACAAGATCCCTCAGCTGCAGTGGTTCCACGACACACTCCTGGCGGCGGAGAAGGCGGGCGAGTATGTCCACATTCTTACCCACATCAACTCTGGCGATGGCACCTGCTGGGCCGTGTGGGCCCGCGAGTTCAATAGGTGCATCACACGCTTCCGCAACACCATTAGCGGCATCTTCTCCGGCCACTCGCACAAGGACGAGCTCTTTGTCTTCTACTCGGAGGAGGGCCATGCCACCGCTGTGGGCTGGAATGGCGGCGCCCTGACCACCTACTCCGACAAGAACCCCGACTACAGGGTCTATGACGTCAGCGCTAAGGACTATGGTGTGCTCGATCACCGAACATACATCTTCAACCTAACTGAGGCCAATCTGACGCCCGACAAGCAGCCCGAGTGGTTCTTGGAGTACGAGTTCGCCAAGGAGTTCACCGAGGACACCAGTCCAGCGGGCATTGACAAGCTGCTGGATGAGTTCGCTGACAATCCGCAGCTGATGAGAAAGGTATGTGGCAGTCGTGTCCGTTGTTCGTTATTGCGTTTAACTCTGTTCTGTTTCGCAGTACTGGCGATTCCGTGTGACTTCTGGCGATCCGCAGATTAACCGCGGCTGCGATGCCAACTGCCTGGCCGGATCCCTCTGCCGCGCCGCCGTGACTGTAAACAATCAGCGCGGACGGTGCGAGGAGCTCCAGGAGCGACTGTTTTTGGCTGTAAGTGACGCACTATACATACATATGTACTCCTAGAAATCATATCATTTTAATGTGTATCCTCTATGTATTCTCAGCTGGACAACGAGGTGACCACCACACCAGGTGACGATGAAGTCACAGGTGATGATGATGATGATGATGATGGCGGAGCTTCTACCCTGGGCCTGCTCAGTATGGGTTCGCTGCTGGCTGTGGCTCTGTCCGTTCGACTTACTTTCTAGTATTAAGCATTAGTTATATAATTCCTTTGTGACTTCTATATCCCAATCCCAAATCCAATCCCCAGCAAGTGGCAAATAGAAATATGCGCTTATCCCTATCTAATTTGATAATCGCTTGTTTTGTTGGCAGTTATCTCCTGCTATACATAGACTTTGCTTGCCAGCCTTATCGATATCCTTATCGGCTAATAGCGAGCTCGGCATTAGCACAAATTAAGCAATTGCCTGCTTCTGCTTTTACTGATGGATGGATGGATGGATGGATGGCCATAAACCATAAACCAAGCTACTTGCAGCCCAGTTTCATGTTTGAGGTTTATGGCCAAATAGTTATGATGAAGATCAAGGTATTGCTAGGAGTCCAGCACGTGAATGAAAGTCCAGAAGTGATTGGGAACAGTAGTATGATTTACGACGAAAATTTAATAAAAGCGAGTGAAACCCAAAAAATAATGGGTAGCATCCACATTTGATCGATCAGGCAGCACTTCAAACCATATAAATCTGCCACCGCATCGCCATTAGTATGGGCTGATGGCCTATGCCATTTTCAGAAGCGATATCTCCGGGCCAGATAAGCCCCGGGTGTGATAGCAAGGCTATAAATAAGGGCGAGAAACCGGTCCTGGCCATTAGTTCCGTCATGAAGCTACTCTGGAGCATAGCACTGCTGGGCATGGCTCTCTGCTTGGGCAGCCAGGCCCTCAACCTGCCCGGAGTCCCTGCCATCTTCACCAGCGAGGATCGTCTCATCTCCGCCGTCTCAGGTGGGTATTGTTCTGAGGTTTCCTTATCGGAATCCAGGGCGATCGCTCTCTGCTTGACAACTTTGATTGACATCCGATTGTGTCCACTCTTGCAGCTAGTATGGCCGAGGAGATAAGCCGCGAGTTTGTCAAGTATCTGCGAACAGGGGTCGAGTCCGAAAGGCTGAAGGTTCTGGGAAGGGAGCTGAGAGGAAGCCACAGCAAGAAGGCCATCTTCACAGACTCTTTGGTGGATCTTACGTCGGCAGACCAGTACTTTGCGTGCATCATGTGCCGTTCTACGATGAACGTCTTTGTGCGCACCCTCACCGACGGGGAGCTGAGCGGACCCAACCGGGAGGCGGAGGCCAAGAAGTTGGTGCTGGGCTTCTGCGACTACTTCAGCATCTCGACTCCGGAGGTCTGCTCCGGCTTGTTCGACCTCAACTGGCCCATCATGGACTTCATCTTCAACGAGACGGCCGCCGATGCGCAGTCCTTCTGCGGCATGCTTCCCATCCCCATCTGCCAGGTGCAGCAGGAGGAGTTCAACCTGACCCTGACCATCGAGGGCGATCATCCCACCGAGTCCAATTCGGATCTGCCCGTCCGCAGCCCCGAGGACCATCTCGTCCTCCACCTAACCGACATCCACTACGACCCCGAGTACAATGCCGGCGGCAACGCCGATTGCGATGAGCCCATGTGCTGCCGCAGTGCCCTGCCACAATCCAGTCCTAGCTCCTCTGCGGCTGGCTATTGGAGCGACTACCGCGACTGCGACACCCCCAAGCGACTGATCCTGAGCGCATTCGATCACATCAAGGAGAACCACAAGATCGAGTGGATCTACCACACGGGCGATGTGCCGCCGCACAATGTCTGGTCCACCACCCGTCAGGGAAACATCGACATGCTCACCGAGATCGATGGTCTGCTGACTGAGTACTTCCCGGAGACGCCAGTATACTCCTGTCTGGGCAACCACGAGCCCCACCCAGCTAATGTGTGAGTGCCCTGTTGCTCCTTTTCTGTGTTCCAGATCTCATCTCACAAAGTGATTTTAATTGTCCCGTTCCCCTGCACAGATTTGGCAACGATGAGATCCCCGCTTCCCTGAGGGTCGACTGGCTGTACGAGCACGTGTGGAAGCTGTGGTCCAAGTGGCTGCCCGCTGAGGCAGAGACGACTGTGCTAAGGGGAGGATACTACACGACCTCTCCCAGCACGGGATACCGCATCATTGCGTTGAACAGCATGGACTGCTACCTGTACAACTGGTGGCTCTTCTACAACGGATCGTTGATCCAGGAGCAGCTGCAGTGGTTCCACGACACGCTCCTGGCCGCGGAGAAGGCTGGCGAGAAGGTGCACGTCCTCACACACATTCCGTCCGGAGACGGAGACTGCTGGTCCGCCTGGGCCAACGAGTACAATAGTCTGCTGAGCCGCTTCAGCGGCACTATCACGGGCATCTTCAGTGGTCACACGCACAAGGACGAGATGAACCTACACTACACGGACGAGGGCCTGGCGGTGGCCATAAACTGGAACGGCGGCAGCCTCACCACCTACTCCAACAAGAACCCCAACTACCGTCTGTACGTGCTCAGTCCTCCGACCAAGCAGGTGGTGGATCACTTCACCTACACCTTCAACCTGACTGCCGCCAACCTGCTGCCAGACCAGCAGCCCGAGTGGTATCTGGAGTACGAGTTCGCCAAGGAGTTCACCGAGGACACCAGTCCGGCGGGCATTGACAAGCTACTCGTGGCCATGGCCGAGAAGCCCGCTCTGCTCCGCAAGTTCTGGCGCTACAAGATGACCAGTGCCGATCCCAAGCTGAGCCAGGGCTGCGACAATGCCTGTCTGTCCAAGACGCTCTGCAGGATCGCCACCAGCAACTACCAGAAGCGGACGCGCTGCCGTGAACTCCAAGCCATCCTCGAGAAGAGCGTGAGTTACCCTGGCTGGACATGAGTCCAGTCTGCCATTCAATTCGTAACCTTTACCCCTTTTCAGCTGGAGAATGAGGAGGAGGAGGAGGAGGAGGACAATGACGATGGCGGTGCCCCTGGACTCAAGGCCCTCAGTCTGACATCCCTCTTGGGACTGCTAGTTGCATCCGCAGTCCTTACGTAACACGTCCTTATCGATACCCCCGTATTTATAGCCCATATCAAGGGAGCAATTATCGCTGATCGATTATTGCCACAATAAATGGACTCGTAAAAGTTCCGAGGAACCCCAAAGATACCGCAGATGTGAGATGGTTGGAGGGATGGGATTGGAGGGGCAATAAACACACACACGATTCTTGTAGTCAACACTTAGAATGTTCGATATACATGTATATATATATAGAGTCCCAAGATGCCTCTCGGTTAGCGAATACTTTGCGAATTTCTAGTAGCTTGGATTAAGTTTAAGTTTAATTTTGGGTTTAAGCACTACGATGGAGTCCGGGGAGGATGTCTTCGTCTTCGTGTTCGCTTCGCTTCGTCCTCTCTTCGTCTTCTGCCCCTGCCGCTGCTTTTGTACATACATATACACAGGTGGAACGAGTCCAGGACGTCGCTTAGAGCGCGCACATGAGCGTGGCGATGTCGAGGTCCTGCTCATCGGCCTTGCGGAGGATGAGGGCTGCCTGGTTCTGGTAGCGGCCCGTGGACACCAGGCGCACGGTGCTCACCCCGCAAAAGATGGCCTGCTCGGGACCTGGCTCATTGGTGGCTCCACACACGGCGCTGGCCAGCTCCAAGCCATGGGCATCCAGACCAGAGGATCCGCCGATCTCCAGGCGATCCCCGAACGTCTGACACTTTGAGGGAGGGGAGAGAGATTACCCAAGATTACCCAGCGACCTCTTCCTTGGAATACTTACGTCATAGTTAACCTTCTGCTGCGTTCGCACACTCTTGCCGCCGATCCGCAGACTGGCCAAAGACACGACGGCCGGAAAGAGGGCGGAAATGGTGCAGTTGCGGGCTTGGCCAAAGTTTGTCATCTTGTAGACGGCGGCGGTGTCCTGGACCAGTACATTGCAGGCTATGCGACAGAGAAAGGTTGGGGGAGATGCAATGCGGGAGGAGACTGGAGGAGGAGGACTGGCGACTCACGTTGTGTGATCTTGTGGAAACGCACGTTGGCCACGAAGGAGCCGCGGCCGGGGATGCGGTACTGGAGCAGGGCGGCGTTCTGGCTGGAGCGGAAGAACTTCTTGTTGCTGATACGAGGCCTGAAAGCAATGGAGAAATTCGTTCATAAACTGATCCCCAAATGAGGATCCACACGCACCATTGCTTGTAGTTGTTGCAGAACTCGTAGACACGCTCCTCCAGCGGTCGATGGTGATCCTTGATGCCCGGGAAGTACTCACCGTTCAGCTCCCAGCCATCAACAAACTGCGAATGGATCGTCAGGAAATATCATCGGAAATCCGTCTGGCGTAACTTACCGCCATGAGGGCTCCTGTCTCGCAGTTGGCGTCGTAGTGCTTCATTGTAATCTCTACAATCGTATCGGGCTCGCCAATGACATACAGGCCACAGACCTCGGGCTGCTCTACCACTTCCGGTCCCGTTCCCGGTCCTAGTTCCACTCCCTGACCCGCTCCAGCAGCTGCAGCTGCCGCTGCAACAGCTTCCAGTTCGAGCAGCGCCGCTTCCCGGTTGAGACCGGGCAAGGGGGCCAGCTTCTTGAAGATGTAGTCACCTGCCTCGGAGGCCACGTGCATGCATTCTGCATAGATGACAATAGAAAGTGTAAGTTGTAGTTGGAACGATTCATGACTTCAATGCAGTCAAATGCCCTCGGGCCATTCCCTAACAAAAGCCAAAAGCGAAACCAATTTGTCGGAACAGGAATAGGAGAATTAGAGTGGGAGTGTAGCATCGGGGAGTCGTAATTGAAATCCCCTTTGACTGCCTCGCTCCTGGGCACGCATCCCCTGTTGTCCTATGGCTTTGCAACAATTAATTTATCATGCGCATCCACTTAATGCCCGGCCATCGTTGGCTGATTTATGGCCGGAATTATTAGCCAGACTTGGGCCCACACATACAAATGCGTGGAGGATGGAGAGCCGCTCACACTACCCCCCGCCCACCCTGAACAAAAAGAAAACACAAAACGAGAGAGAACGTTGTGAGCTGCGGCAAAGGCAGCGGCTCTACCGTATGCCCGATGCTCATTCAGTATATACATATGAATGTGAAAACGTAAATGCTTCCTTCAGGAATCGAATATACCCCATGCACTCATCGAGTACCGTGTGTAAACAAAGACAATCAAGCTACTGCTTGACTTCTTTTCTCGACTTGTTCTCCATGCTTGTCACATACTCCGTTTTGGTCTCCATCTCGGTCTCTGTGGGTTTGGAATCTAGACCACGTAGAACTGGAAGGCAGTGGAGTGGAGTGTACGCCTGCCCCTTGACGCCAATTTGTTTATGACACACGCTAATTGCTTTCGAGTGGTCGCATTTCGGAACTTTTAACATTTCAATTTAATTGCGACTGACAATTAAATGAACATTATCCATAATTGATTAGACATCATTAGCCATTTAATAATCATAATCGGAAACGAACGAATAGCCATAAAATATTTGTGAGGCCATTGCAAAGGGAATTTTCCATATCACACTTTCACACGCGCATTATGCATTGGCGTATGTTCTAGTTCGCTACCTGTTCCACTTTCTTTTACTTTTCAGAGAGTGTCCAATGATTGTAATTATCATTCGAATCCTATTCATACGTATTCATTAGTATATTTTTTTGTAGCAATGAAAGCGAACTGCTGTGCTGCCTCTGCCTTGGGTATCATCCATTCTGGGGATTAGGGGCAACTCATTTGTGAATCGAAATGGTGTTTCAGCAGAAATTACTTTTCCTGGAAACTTCACGGTGACGTCACTGCCAGCCCTAAGGTATACCTTGCCGGGCTGGTCGTCCTGGCTATAAATAAAAGCAATTATAAATCGGTATTGCCGCAGATTTGTGGAGGATGCAACTTCTGTTTGCCCCCTGCCCCCGACATGCGGTTGCTTTGACAATTCCCCTGGCCGAACCTGGGTACGGCTGGAGCCATGCTGGAGGGGGAGGGCAGGGAAGGGCGATTGGCTGGTGGCTCTCCCTGAATTTCATTAACTTTAACCTCATCGCAATCCCAATATTTCAGCTCTATTGACATTTGGAGTGGCCACAGATTTGATTTCCTCCATTTGGTCAAATGGGGAGTGCACTTTGATTTGAATTTGAATTTGGATGGTCAATATGTAAATTCCTGTTGCTGTGCTGAACAAATTGCGCATATGATATGTGGAACCAGGGTAACGGGAAGTGGAAAGACGGGGAGGGGGGCACCAACAGGAAGCCAAGCGCACACAACTTATGCAAAAAACCAATTTGTGAGACAATTTTGGCTGCGACAAGAAACAAACAAGGTTCTGAAGGCGCTTTAAACTTGTCACAGCGCCCCCCAAGTGCGGCCCGAAGGCACTTGACTTAAAAAGTTGCCTTTCAACCTTCCGCCCTTCCGCCCTGCCACGCCTCGTGCGTGTCACTGAGCTGTGTGTGGAGTGCTTCAACTTACCTGCCACCGTGTGCACATTGTGGGGCATCGCTGGGCTGGGGTACAGCTCAAAGGAGCGCTTCACACTGGGCCAGGCCTGAAAGAGAAAGAAAGTAAAGGAGCATATCAGACGAGACCTAAATTGGAACCCCTCTGGCAAATGGCAGCCCATGCAACGGAACGTGGCAGTCAGATCAGGGTCTTCGCCTCCGTCTTCGTCTCCGTCTCCATTCAGCCATTGAGTCAACACACAAAAGACAGACAACCGAAATGGGGGGTAGGAGGGACCACAGCAAAGGATCAGCGGGATGTCCGCTGCTAATGCCCGCCGACTTCTGTAGTTGTGCCCCAGCGGGGGGCACTACTCTAATGCGGCCCGGCACTTAGGGCCCGCCGCCACAATGCAACTGCAGAGCGGAGAATGGCAGCGGGGACAGAGGTCAGCCAATGCAGAGGACAATAGCCGCGTTTTAATTAAACGACCACACACGATTTGCCAATAAACAAGAATCGGAGCAGATGACGCCCGGCACGTGCTTAGCTTCTGATGGGCTGGGCTGGGGACAATGGGCGTGGTTGAAGGGACATTCTAAGCCTGACAAGTTGGTGGAAAAGTTAAAAGTTAAAACTGTCCAGACCAGGCCAAAAAAACGTTCATCTTTGGGTCCCTTTCTTGGGGCCTGCCTCTTGGCCTTTTATGATTGATTGGAGGTACGCTTGCTCTGATTTTCTTGTTAATTGAAACCTCCCACACCCCAACCGCCTATCCCCCAAGGAGAGGGTGATAAATGGCGACGCGTTCAAATAATTCAGTTGGAGGAACAAAAAACGTTCGGATTTTGGTTAATTGTTTGCGCAACACTTGAGAGCTGGCCTTTAACGAGCCGCCGCCCGTTATGGAACTGTCAATTAGTGGCGGTTTTGGCCAAAGCCAAAGCTTTAAGCCCTAAGCCCTGCTACACCCCGATAAAAATATGAATGTTGCCTCCCTGACGTCACGAATCATCCTTCGACGCACATTCGAACACTGGAGAGGGGCATATAGGAATCGAGACTCTTCCAAGTCTCGATAAACTGTCAACAGGCGGTAGATAAATAATAAACATGATCCCTTTGAACAAACTTGACGCTACGCTGCCTCATTTGCATAATCACAATGTAGGATACGGATTTGGCTTCGGCTTCGACTTGAGGATTGGGATTGGCCTAGAGAGGGGTGCAGCCTTTGTCCAACAAATGAGAAAGTTTCGCCAGCTGCTCCCTGAAGCAGAGAGCACATCTGCGCCGCCCAGACCCGGGCCAATGGATGCGATGGATTGCTGTCAGAGAGTTGCCAGGGAGTTGCCGTGTCATTCAAAGGAGCTAATTCGTGGCGGGGGGAGAAACAGGAGGGAGCAGAAGTCACACAGCCATTCAATGGCATTCACCCTTTACCTTTTCCCCGTGCAGATTCATTTTACTGCCCTCACGTGTTCCTTTCTCTGCTATTCTTTTGATTATTAATAATTTTTCATTGGCTTTTTGCGCAGTTCAAGAGTCGCCTGCATTGATTAATGAGTCTGTTGTTCACACAGTAAATCAATTCCGAGGCTCAAACAATGCTCAAAAGGCTTCGAGTGGAATGGTACGGTACTGGTTCTCCTACGAAGCTGATCTACTGGTTGGCGTGGCTGTGTTCTCTTCCTCTCAAGGTCGTCCTGGTGGATTCTTTTGTTAAGTCGGGTCCCGCTAATTAGCCAAGGATATGCGTGTCAGGTATCCGGATGGCAGGGCAGGTATTCTAAATTCCCCAAATATTTGTGACTTCATTAAAAGTACCCTGCGGATTGCGACACCTACGCGGCTTTGGCTTTGGCAGCGGAAGCGACGGAAGCACCTTGAGAGGTGCCCTCTCCTTCTGCTGTTTGACAACATCCTTTCAGAGCCCAGGCAAATATTGACTTTACACATGGCGGAAGGGGCTTCGGTAGTAATCCCCGAGTTCGGCAAACACTCTAGTCTGCACCGGGGCATGGCATCATTCCTCTGGTCCATTGTGTAGAGCTGCGCGGTTGGGGACTCTTTGGTGGCGGCGGCATGACTAAGTTATGAGGCAGCTTCAAAGGGGACAGGATGGTACTCTGCCAATAGGAGAGCCGGAGAAGAGTCTTTCTGACCATGAATAAGTGATGTACTGAGCAGCAACAGGCTGCCGTTGACGCTGTCCAGCCATCAACTATTCAGACGCATTTATGGCCAGCGTAAATTTCACTCAAAGAATCTCTGTGAAAGGATTCCGCTAACAGAGTAATGGTGGCTCAAATATGCGCATAATGCCGGAACCCAATTGGGTATTACTCACTTAGCATTGCCCCAAGTCCAAATGAACTGCCAACGGAAGGACTTGTGCGCCATGAATTGATGCTTTTTGACTTTAAAAACATCCACTAAAAGCAGCTCCATCAAAGGGCGGACTTGTTTAATAAACACCGACAGCTCTTCCAAGTGTCTACTCCCAATTAGAAAGTCTTGGCAATCATTTTCAAAGAGCATCCTCGTATCGAAAACAGCCGAAAGTCGGCAATAAATTGGATTACGCATACGCACCATTGGACGAGAGTGTTATTGGCTCTAATCACTTAGTGAATTTCCCGCAATCGCAAATGAACTGTGAAATGCAATTTGGCCTTAATTAGAAAAGGGCCACAAGAAGAGTGGGACTTGAGGGTGTCTATAGGGAGAGTAGGACTTCCCTTCTACGAATTCGATGTCATTTCTTGCATGTGAATCGCTTTACAGCTGCTGCATACGAAAGAAATCCGCTGCCAGGACGGAAATTAGTTCTGCCCAAATCCTTCACATCCTCCCACACACACAAACACATCCACACACATCTACACACCCCCACACACATGGTCTCCTTGACATCTGCATAATTTTTATTAAACATTTGGCATCGCATTGACATTTCTGCAAGAAGGAAATCGAGGACCCGGCATAAATTTGGCGCGCCTGCTGGGACAGAGCAGAACATATGGAAATTTCAGGGATTTGACTTAAAGATTCACAAAAGAATCGGGTAGTTTAGCATAAGGTTAACTTTTCGTTGTGGTTATACCAATTATACGATGGCAATCGAAGGGAGTTTACTCGACTTAAAGGCGGCTCTTTCGGTTTAATCTTCAAGAAAACGTTTGTATTTGAAGATCAACACTAATTCTTGTACAAGAAAACTTGTAAGTCAGGTTTAACCTTCTCCCGAGGCTCCGATTTGAAACCGAAGAACTTAGTGAAGACATCTCTCGGGTTGGTACTTCTCTTACACACCTCTTCCTTCCTCTTCCTACATATTCTGCTCTTTTCTGTTGGTTTTGACATTGATGTTTTAATTGTTACACCCCCAACATGTTTCCCGTGCGAAAGTGGTTACTTCAGTAGGAAAAGCAGAACCAAAACAGGAACAGGGGGTGTCAGGCACACGGCTGCGGCTGTGGGCGGGGTCATGTCATGTCCGGGCTTAAATGGCTGTAAAGTGCCAAAGCGTCGGTGTCAACATGCGGCATTTAAACGCACTTCGAGTTGAGGGCTCCCAGGGGAAGGGACAAGTGTGGCGATAGCGAGGATACAGATGCAATCTCATCCCATTCGGAGTGAGTGGCCCCATAAAGAACGACTGTCGCAGGCAGACTGCCTGCATTGCACTTTCATTGCATCAAGTGAAATCGCTTTTCCGTTCCGGTTTTTCCTGCGAGTGACTGTTGGCTTTCGCCCCACCCCCTGCTGGGGACTACTGGCTTCTGTTCGGTTCAATGGCAGGTGGGAAAATTTACATTTATCCTACTTTGACTGCGGCCTGAGCCGGAGACAAAGTTGCAGCTGAGCAAACATATCGGAAACGGGCAAGGTGATGGATGGATGGATGGATGGATGGATATACATAGCTCCTTCCGCCCGCCCTTTTCTTCCCCTCCCTTTTGTTTCTCCTTCTGCCCAATGGAAAGATGGATTCGATTTGCTATTTTAAGATTTGATGTCTCGCTTGTGCGAGTCTCAATCATAATTAGCTGATTTGTCAGCAGTTCTATTTCCCAGGCTGCAGCCAATTGCCAGAGGAAACTTTTGCAGGATTATGGTTATTCCCCATTCTCCACCGAAATTAAATATTCATTTGTGCTGGCTAAAAGTTTGACCTGATGACCCGATTGAGCCTGCCCACGCTGGAGGCATTCATAAAATGGTTTCCAGCCCGAAATCACTCCAATCCGATGAATCCGAGGCCTGCAACCTGACTCTAATGAGGGTAATCTGTTCTTAAGCAGAAGCCAAGTCTCTGAAAACTTTGGCAATAAGAAGACGACACGACACACGCTGCGAACCGGGAATCAATCAATCAGAGGCCACACATCCACATCCACGTCCACGTCCCAGAGGGAACCAATTAGATCAAGTCATTAGGGCAAAAGTCGAAACAAAAGTTGGCCCAACTTGTTGATCGAATTACGGGCGTGTGGCCGCATTTCCTTCCCGAATTCAAGACGCCATTCGACACGGCACGACACTCCACTCCGACACTCACCTGAACGCCCAGCACAATCATGGACAAGTAGAGGTAAACGACCAGCTTCATTGCGACGGCTTTCGCGGGTTAAGCTGAGGCGTGAAATTGCCAATTGCCTTGGGAGCTTCACTGCGGAGTTTCACTGGAGGCCACTTTTCAATTAGCCGACGGCCCAAAAAGTGTCGTGTCCGGTCCTGGCGCTTTGATCCCTTGCCTGACCAGCAGCGTCCTAAGCCGATTCCAAAGATTAGCAGCGGAATCACGCACTCAATAACTTCATTAAAGCGCGAAATGAACGACTAAAGCACGCCACGCTGGCGGGGACACGCGGCGTATACTTGGAGCGGGTTTGAATTTGGATGAAGAAACCGTTAATGGGCAGAGAACGATGCAGTGCAGGGCTGGTGCTGGGTGCTGGTGCTGGTGCTGGTCGTATGGTCCAGGACGATGCGTCAACGCTGCCGCACGACGACAGAGTGTTGGCCCTTATCAGTGGCGCATTTCCTTTTATAGCCCTCGTCCTGGCTGTAGTTTCACTCCCATTCCCACTCCCACTCCCGCTGCTGCATGGCTGTCGCTGTCATCTATCGATGAACGCTTTGTCTATTGTCCCGCGAAAGTTCTCTGGCTGGTTTTCCGTTTCCGAATTCTCCCACATTCCGTTTATTTTCCATTTCTTCATTCATTTTCCATTCGCTTCGGTAAACGGCATTTGAAATGCTTGCCGCTGCTTTCAAACTGCCCTTTCGAAAGCTTTTTTGGTGAGTATCCAGCACAGTGTTGCCAACACAGGGAGAACAAGAAAGCTTTGCTAAAAGCTCTTTTAACTGACAAACGGCTTTTATTTGAATTAACACAAATGCGTACTTTGAAGAATGCAGAAATCTTCTAGTTTATATGCTTACTTATCATAACTCTTGTTACGGGTACCTTTTGGGTATGGTCCTACTTCAGGCCCATGTCCAGGGAAGGGGAGACGGCCACAGGAATGGGCACATTCCGCGGGTGGTTTACATCCCCTCTGTCGTAGTACCCGCCCAGATGTTCCCCTGGCACATGGTACAGTCCGTAGTGCAGACCATTGTTGGCCACCTACGAGAACGAGTGAAATCTTGGATCAGATCAAACCGTAGAACATTGACAGACACTTACCCTCTTCAGTCCATTGATGGAGGCCAGCAGCAGGGCCATCTTGGCCAAGAGCAAGGCCTTTCCACTGACTATGGAGAGCATCTGGAAGCCCATGGGCACTAGTATAGCCCCTAGAGCAGTGACTCCGAACATCATGGTAATGATCATGTTGTAGCGATGGCGCCTCAGACGAGCGCTTCCCACTGGAGTGGCTGAGGTCACTGTCTCTGCGACATGAGGATGGAAATGCATCAGGAGTCCAAATGGAGATCGATTGAACCTACCGCTGCTGAGATATCGATCTGTCAGCTTTCCCAGATTCACTTGAAGCGTGTGCGTGGTGAGCCCCTTGGCCAGACTGACGGCGAGTTGATCGAACCAGGTGAGATGCTTGGGATCTGTGCGCTCCTCTTCACCTCCTACCGAATGCGCGGTGCCATTGGTAGTGGACACCAGGCGCACTCCCTCGTAGAGCGGAATCTCCTGGGCGGCCATGATGCCCTCAAAGATGCGCACACTGCGCGAGCGAAAGCAGGACCACAGACTGGGCGACGTTTCGGATCGATAGCACTCCCGCAGATCGCTCCGCAGTTGCCGCAGCTGGGTTATCCATGATATACGGGAATCCGTTTTCGTATCCGTATTCGCAACCGTATCCGATGGGGCATCCGCCTGAGGAGATCCAGCCACAAAGTGTGCCAGGAGGCACCCTCCCGCAACCAAAACCAGAACAGCTTTCATTCGCATTGTCTTGCCTTCGAACTCGGAATCGAAACTGCATCTGCTGCGCCGATGTCCAAGCACTTTTTATGGCCAACTGCTGGTCACTGATCGGAGACCGATCTCGTCCAGTGCACCCGGTCATTAGGCACTATCTGCCTCTGCCCTGATCTGCTCTCGTCTGCTCTCTAACGGTCACCAGGTCTCGAGACCCGGCCTTTGGCGGTCATGGTCAACCTTGGGTGCCTTCGATGGCGTGGGCCATCGCGGGCGTGGCAGCTGACTTCGAAACCGAGTCTGAGTCTGGCCGATCGGAGGTGGCCTAGAAAGGCAGCCATGGCCCGCCATGGAATTAACTTGTCAACATCGATTTACAAACTATTGTCAACGATTCTAATCAGATGCGTTTTGGCCTTGTTAGCATGTGCCTGGGGATGTGGTAGTGGCAGTGGCAGTGGCAGTGACAGTTAATACAGTTTTGTATTAGTCGCTCGATTAAGTTGGCAAGTAGCTTTCAATAGCGAGAATCGTTAGGGGCGGAACCTCACATTGGTATTATATCTACGAGCATGAGCTAGTTTCTTCAGCAGTTTATATAGGGAATTGGAACATTAAAAACGGAACAAAGAAAGTCGCTCAAAGTTACTTTATAATAAGGAAAATCAGCACATTTATATGAAAGATAATGACTATAATAGGCCACTTTTCCCAGTTTACAGAAAGGTTATTCAGTGTAATTGCCTTCGACAGTGGACAGTGCATCATCATCTAGCACCATCGTCAATGAAAATAGTGCTGTCGGCATATGGGCCATTTATAGGGTAAAAAGAAATCTAATATTCCAATAATTCAACGACGCTGATTTGTTTTCAACATACACTTTATTGGTTTATTCGTTATTAGCTAAGAGGTCATTCATTGCATTTCCTTTGCTTGATAGTTGTTTTGAACAAATTCGTACTAAGATTAGATGGATTACATTACGCTTTAAAAGTTCCATTGAGTGCAAAAGTTGAAGTTCAGTGATTGGTTGGTAATTGGTAGGTAATTTAGTGGCTCTAGATTTTTAAACTAGTTAACAAAGTTTACAAAAAACAGTTCTACACTTTCCTAAATAGAGTCTCCCCATAAAATCTTTAATATATGTACATACGTTTTCTTATAGTTTTTCTCTTTCTTTTGGTTTGGGTGTACGTAAAAACAGTTGTCGAGAGTCGACTGCCGCAAGGGCAATTTTCGCCCCCGTTTTTCAGATACAATAGTACGATATATTCGGTCGATCTCCGGTTCGATCTATCCCGCCTAAACGTTAGAAAAATCCTCAGTGCTTCTCTGTGTGTGTGTGTGTGTGGGTGTGTGTGTAAACGCGTCCTAGCTAAAAATATATGCTCCCTTTTCTAATAGTGCACCACTGCTCTGCTCCGATCACCCAATTCCTGCTGGACAACTCTTGGACTATGGGGCACTCGGCAGGCGATGGCGCAAGTACAATCAGGAGCCAGTCGGTGTGCCAGGCGTGGCAGCGGCGGCCCCACGACTGAAACGTGGCAGGTACAGACCGAACTTGGACTCGACGCCGGCCAGGAGAGGCACTACCGCCTTGTAGCCTCCGATGTGGTCTTGCTTTGCAGCACTCTCTAGAGAAGGGGCGAGCTTGTGCAGTTCAGATCCACGAGGCTGGGTGCCGCCAAAGTCCACATAGAAGAGGCGCTGCATCAGCTCGTAGGTGACAAGGGTGACCCCGAACTGGGGCGACGACCGGAAGACACGAGCTGAAGGAGAAATTAGCAGATTAGAGATTACATTTAGACACGCAGAGATTTAATGCCTACCTGCTGTGCCCTTCCAGAACGCACGAGGACCCTCCTCGGCCATGATCTTCTTGGTGGCATCCCAGACGCCCGTGTAGGTCGTCTGTCCGGAGCGAGCAACGACCTGTAGGCGCGTCTTGATCACATCAGCGGGCGTGACCAGCGAGGCAGCAGGAACTCCGGCAATGGCTCCGGCGGCCAGCAGGGTCAGCGGGTGGTTGTAGCCGTTATTGTCGGCCATCATGGCCTTGGTGTGGGCGTATGTTGGGAAGTAGATGGCCGAGAAGGGCACATCGCGCAGCAGACAGGCACGGGCTCCTTTGTAAAGGCCGAAGAGACCCAGCTCCCGGACCACAGACCAGGCACGAATTTTGCTGCCACTGGCGATCTCTCCCGCCACCTGCAGACGGATCTTGACGATCTCCAGGGGATTGGTGAACACCACTTGGGAGGCACCCGCACAGCCTCCTGCAAGGATCTCGGACCAGAGCGGTATGTTGCCCCGCTTGTCCGAGAGCTTGTCGCGCACCAGGTCGTTCACCGTCAGCTTGATGGCCTTCTCCGGAGCCACACCCATCAGCTGGGGCAGCAAACCTCGATACAGACCCAAGGCGCCCTCGTGACGAATGACCTTTGGGAGGGTGGGGATGCTGATTAGAGATCTGATGCTGATTTAGAGATAAAGGATAGTCACCTTCTTGAAGCAGTCCCAGGAGTTCCTATAGGCCACCTCCCCGATGTAGGAGCCAGCCCGCTGGTTCTGCATGCGCGTCTTCACCAGATCGATGGGGTAGACCACAGTAGCGCCCACAGCTGAAACAGAGGCAGAGAGGCAGAAAGTGGATAATCATCGTCGCAGAATTGGGTGTTTCGTGATGAATGGAATACACACCTCCAGCAAAGGAACCGAGCGTGAAACGATAGGTGCTCTCCAGCACTTGGATGAAGGCCGAGCGGTCGGCGGGGCTCTCCACGGCCCTGATCTCGGCGAGGCGATGCGTGATATGCTTGGTGTAGTGCTCGGGCGCAATGTTGCTGAGGTCGCTGTAGTCGATGCGCCTGTGGGAACGATAGATGGCCAAGGATTAGTGGAGTTGTTCTACTAATGGGATCTTATGCAGAGGGGCTTATAGACAACGACTGGGTTATGGTTATGCCTGGGTGGGTGGGGGTGGGGATACTTGGATAACGAAAACAAAACTGAGACCAGGAACCACTTCACTTGCCTACGCTTAGTAACCTTACGCTTCTTGCGCTTCCACCACCTGATATCGAGATGACACAACAATTTCGAACAATTTCGAGGAGTGCAGTGCAGGAGGGGAGAAACAGATACAGATAACAGATAAACAGATGGAGAGAAAAGATACAAAGATGCAACGATTAGCACATTTTGATTGACATTCAACGGAGGGATTCCCAAACAGTTCACGGACATAGGCACTCTTTCACCCACTCTCACACTCTCATACACATAGAACCACAAGTCCACAAGGCCATAAAGAAGCTCTGGAATGATCACTTACCCCGTCTGCTGGACGGTCCCCGTCAGCTGGAAGAGAATGTCTATCTCGAGGGGCGTGATCTGACTCATGGTCTGGGCCGCGTAGAGAAGCTGGTCCTTGGTGACGGGCTCGGATCGGTTGCCCTGGGTGGCCTGCAGGTATACCTGCTTGATCAGCTCCATGTTGTTCAGTAGCGAGGTAAATGCGATGAAGTAGGGGAAGCTCACTTTGTGACCCTCAGTGACCTGCACAGCAGAAAGATCCATTATTTTTTGTTGGAATAGAGAGAGGAGGAAAGCTCATGTTCATCTACTAACCGCAACCAGGTTGTCTTTGACGTCGGGTGTGAGTAAATGCCGCTTGACCTTAACTATGATGTCCTGGAAGTCTAGGGGGGAAATAAATCCAGTGCCAGCTGGATCTTTGCTGCGGAATGCCTCCATGGCATGCTCCTCGTGGAAGTCGTGCAGCAGTTGCGTGAATTCAGCATAGTTGATGAGGCGTTGCTTCTTCTATGCGATTCAGATAGGTATCATTATAGATTAAAGATGCGATTGGAAGATTGCGATTGCTGCAGCCTCTACGTACATCACCAAAGTAGCGCTTGATGAAGGGTCCATCCAGGCTAAAGGGTATCTTTGAGTGCAGTTCGGTTTTTTGTACGACATCAGCAAAGTCAGCTGTAAAAGAGATCTTTGATTAGCTTTCATTCGATTGGAGGATCGGCAGCCACTCACCATAGGATACGTTTCCGTTGCCCTGGCGGTCAAACAGCTGGAAGGCGGTCCTGTAGAGTGCATCCGGGGTGCAGAGCAGACCTTCGAATGCCTGAAACTCCGAGAACGAGATGAGCCCATCCTTGCTTGTGTCCGCGATGCCCGCCAGCAGGCGTACCGAATCCTGCAAAGGTGCGGATCGCGTTGGACATTAGACCGGTAGCGAATCTCGTTATGATTAGCCGTAAAAGATAAACGGGGGAAGAAGTTGCCCCCGCAGACTTCGGCACCTGCAAACCAGAATTCAGCTCCCCCGGGCCCGATTGCTCGTTCGGTTCTCAGGCCGTAAATCGGTCCGCGGCTGATAAGCGTCCAATTAAAACTGAATCTGTGACGTTGGACTGCCGGGCACGAGGCAATCAAGTGATTATACCCATTCGGGAGCTGCCTTCCAATCCGTGTGGGTCAAGGGCAGTCCGTGAATCAGTGGCAGTGATTTATGGTACAGGTAAACGCAGTCTACGGGGGATCCGACCAGGTTGGTGCTGTCTACGGGATCTCCGAGCAGGCTGGGGCTGTCTAAGGGAGTTCACGTGCTGATAAGATAAACCCGTGTCCGCCTCCGTTACAATGACGCCTTATCAGGCGCGTCGAGTCACCTTGCAATGACCCTAGGAGTGCAGCGGTGGCGCCCGTACTTACGTCATTAAATGCAGCCTCCGAGAAGAGTCCGAGGAAGCGACGGACAAAGTCCTCGCTGGTCATGTACTGCTCCCCATCCCGCTGCAGAGAGGCGTACTTGAGGAAGACCTCGCGCAGCTTGTCGGTGCTGGCGCGCTTCAGGAACGAAGGGGTCTGCGAAAAGACACAGAGAGAGAAAGAATGAGAGACGATAATGATTAAAAGGGCGATGAGTTGAAATTGCTCTCTGGTGCGCGCTCTCTTGGGCCGCAGAACAGAAGCAACACGTGTCACATGCGAAGGGAAGCTTTTTGCGCACTCAATCCATCTACTATTATTAACCTACAGTAACGGAGTTCTTAGTCAGAGGCATTCCGATGCTGTTTCTGCTTCTGCTGCTGTTCCCGCTGCTGCTTTTGCTGCTTCTGCTTTACTTTTACTGTTGTTTCGCACCCAATTGGCACATCAATTCCCTGGCCACTGGTGCCCCTCGCGTTTCCAAACTTAATGAGCAGCGGTGGAGCAGCCACCACCACTAACATTATGCTGAGAGCACAAAACCGAGAGAACTTTTATCTTTTCCACTCTTTTGATTATGGCTCGCGCGCTTTTTGCTTACGCTTGCTGTCAAGGCGTGTTTACGAAAGGTGTGTACTGTGTCTGTTTACCTCTCTCCTCGCACACCGACATACGAAAATGTACTGCTACTCTGAGAGAGCCTCTGGTAAGGCCTCACCTTTTATTTATGTACTCTGAGACTCTGACCAGATAGTGCTTCTTGGGGCTCTCTTATGCTATTGTTCTCTTAATTGGAGCTCTCTTAAGATGTATCGATGCACAAATAGCATAATCGAAAGGTCACCCGCCGCCCCGTCAACAAGTTCCAGCTTCGATGACAATACACTCAATCATTCCATTCCCGTTTATCAATATTCATTGACGTAATCCGATTACCCAGCGAATGTAATTGTAATTCCCCTCAGGCCCCTTTGAGTTCGTCTGGTTGCTGGGGGGCCAGCCAGCTCCAGTGCCCTCATCCAATGTTTTTGCTCTGCGAGCGAAAAACAAAAACAGATTTCATTATGGAAGCTGCGAAAGCACAAAAACAATCATAATGGAACCCTCGAAATGCTCGTGATATACCTAATTAAGTCATTATTTGTAATTCCATTTGATCGAACTCATATACACTTCAGTCAGGGAAATCCACAATAATTCTTTATAAATAATCGATTTGCTTGTGCAAACCCTCTTTTTCAACTTTGAAGATAAATTCATCATTTTCCCCAATTCATTCACATATCGCATTTAAAAGCTTATCTTCATAGTGTCTTAACTGGACTTCGTCCACCTGTTTATTTGTTCAACTCCACTTTTCACATAGTTATTTATTTATTGTTTTTGCCGACTCCAGATCCCTCAAAGTGTCACATTGACCTTTGGCAATCTCCCCAATCGATGGACATTCAGAATAAATGAATTCGTTCGCCAGCATGCCATTAAGTATTCATAGGAAACGAAGGAGGAAAATGGAATTGTTCACTTGATAATTGGTTTTGATATAAGCCCAGAGATTTTCAACTTTTATTTAATTTCAACGTATTTCAAAAATATTTTAACTGTCGCGGGAAGAGTCGGACGATAATGATGCATATCGTAATAAAGGGAATACTCGTATGTGTGGGGGGGATATTCAACTCTTAAGTGCTTTCCAGGAACTTCAGCTCATCCCCTTTTAAGCTCATTCCCGACAAGTGCATGCTGCATTTCGCTCAACCCCAGAATCCAATCACTTGAGGAGCGATTATTTGTATCATGTTCTCCTTCGTCCCGATGCAAGCTCTCCCAAAGAAAGCTCTGGTCGACTTCTGGTTGAGTTGAGTCAGGCGTGAAATAATCCCATTGGAATGGGCTGCGAGTGGGGTTACGGCGAAAGGAAGCTTCGCTCAGCTCCGGCCTCGATGCAATTGGTTGAACTTGACATCCCACAGTAGGACTGCTGCACAAAAGTTTGCATATTCATGGACACGATAAAAGTTTCCGCTCCTCTTTTATTTTTTGCCGAGCAGAGCCAACAGGCGGGAAATTCTGCACATATGTATGTACATATGTATGTACGATATATGTTTGTATGTACGACTAATGGTAACAGACACCAATGCAATGTGTTTTTTCTTCGGTTTTCTGTCTCTGTTTGTTTTCATTCTACCCTTCTGTGGGGTACCCTTGTGTATCCTGGCAGAGGGTATTTCTGGGTAGCACCAAAAACTTCTATTCTATTTTTCAATCATTTCTGCTTCAGGCTATATTTTATTCAGATGCAGAACCTTTGGAAGTTAATGTATGCATTGAATCATATATGGACATAGCTGTGATATGGGAACGACAGTGTGTTAAAGTCATCGGTGTAAAAGTATGAATCGTATCCCGTCTTTTGTTGCTGTTTGGTTGCATTTGCATAATGAGTTGGTCTTGGTATGGCTCCTGCCCTGCTCCTAGGCGCAGTCAAAGGTTGCTGGAGCTGGTCGCCTTCGTCCTCCGACCTCCGACCTCTGTCCTCTGTCCGTATCTGCCTGAAGCATGCGGCACGTGCTTGTCCCTGAAACTGTGATAGTATTTGTGTGCAACTGTCTGTGGCTCGATGGAAATTTGTTGCGCCAGCCACAGCGACAGCCACGCCAAAGTTTTTGTTTCTGTTTGCAATTTCTCTCAAGGTCAGTCAATCCGGCGGTTCATTATCGCAGCGGCTGTCGCTTTGGCCCCTTCTGGGGGCGAGACAGGCCGTGCCGACACTGAAGTCAAACAGCAGCTGTCCGAGGCAGAGAGGGAGAGAGGAGCATGCGGGAGAATCACGACAAATTCAGCCCTAAACCAATGGAATCCAACGTATTCAATGAATCATCCTCTGATCTAACTTTTCTCCAATTGCAATTACCGCTGTTCCCGGCCAGAGACGAAGAGATACAGAGAGCGAGGGAGAGAGAGAAGTATGGGAACTAACGGCAGCTGCACGACCACTTGCGGATTACGTATACGCAGTGGCTAACACCGTGTGCCAGCAGTCAGCTGTCGCAAGCCAATTGACGATAGAACTACGTACATATGTATATATGCACATGTGTATACATATATGTACATACATACACATATGTAGTATGGCAGAACCATAGAGAGAAAGAGAGATCTAGAGCTGTAGCATTGGCTGCTGGAACGATCAAAAACTGCAAGCGAGACGAGAGAGAGAGAGAGAGAGAGAGCAGACCGCTATCTCGGTGACTTTTACAAAGTCGTGAGAAGAGCAAACACAAAACAAATCTCGGGGATTGAAGGTGATTTAGTTGTTTGACATCGGACTGGAGAGTGAGTCCATCCCATAGAAGGCGGAGGCGGAGGCGACACTCTTTGAAAGCTCTCATTCGGTATAATATTGTTTTTTGTTATATTTTTTTTTATATAATTGTTTTGTTTTTTTGCCAGAAAGCTTTTTGGAGATATGAAATATTTATCATTCGACTATTTCGTAATATTTCCTCTATTTGATTCGGATATGATACGGCTATGGTTTCGTTTTGTTTCGAGATTATTAGTTATTCAAGGCACTTGCCCCTGGCACTATCTATTTAATTAGGAGCTGAGCTTCCCCGGTCGTTACCTCTTCCTTATCCGGCATTTCCACTGAATCGAATGAACACAATCGGAGAGTCTCTTAGATCTTCGCGAACTTCGTACACTCGCGTTATCTGGGTATATCCGCAATTTATCCGTCTATGCACTTGTCCACTTGATAGCCCGCTCCTGTGCGCCTGCTTCCAACTGTTGCTTATTCTGCGCGTCACAATGCTGACTCCTGCCAATTTGCGGGGGTGGTAGCGTATGGAATGGAGGCAGTGGATCCGACTAGTTCACCGTTACGTTTCGTTGTGTGTTGGAGACGCGCGCGTTTTCTCGCTTTTCCCGTCTGTCATCCGCTGGCGACGCGTTGCTTTTCCATTCTGAATCGCGATTCTGATTCCGATTCCCATTCCGATGGCGGAGAGCTTTTCCCCAGTAATACCCGAGCCAGAGACAGCGACAGCAACTGACAGACAGACATAGAGAGAGAGAGAGAGAGAGAGAGAGAGCGCTTTCCGGGCTTGCAATTCAGAATCATATTAATTTATATTCGCACTCGGTTTTGCTATTGTTTTTCCAATTGCAGCAATGCAGCTGTAGAACAACAACAAAAGCTCTAGAGCGGAGGGGTGGTGCGATGGCATAAACAACATAAATTTGATAATAGAAGTGCCTACGCGGAAGCAACTTCGGCCCGAGGAGACTCAAGGTGTCGCTGGCGCCCTCACTCACACATTCATTTGGGGCGGCGGCAAGGTCACGGCTTTCGTGCGTGCGTCAAGTGGTTGGGGAAACTGTCGAATTTCCCTTGCATTCATTTTCATTCAATTTTCAGCTGTTTACATGCGTGGAAGGGGCAGCAGAGAGCATAGAATAGGCAAATCAGTGAGAGAGACATCAGAGATATTGCTCATACGTTCCGTTGCCTGTGCCGCTGGCTGCTCTGGCGACACGTGAATGAAGCATGTTGGGTGGAAATCTATAAATAGAGTCCAAGCGAAGAAGGCTGAGGGGAAATTGTGCCATTATATTAACGGAGCCAGCCGTCTGTGGCGTCTCTCCTCGGAGCGGAGGCGTGCTTATCCTTCCACTTTTGTCCGGAGTGGGAGGAGGGTTTTTTATTAAATGAAATGAACAATTACTGAAAGCGAAGCACGAACAGGCAGACGTTGTTATGAAGGTTAGCCAAATGTCAGGACAGCTCGGAATGGTATGGCTGTCTCTTTTATGGCGCCCCACGCACGGCCTCGAGGACTCCCGCCACACACAGGCAGTGTCTCACGAGGGAGTGCAAGGAACTTCCACATCCTTGTTGTCGTGTAGAAGCTGCTTTCCAGACTGCAGAGGACTGCATCCTGTGATGGCTTCAGCTGTTGTCAGTTTATGGCTGTCCATCGCGTATTCTATTCTCATTTTCCACCGCCCACAAACACACATTCATTCGCTTTTTAACAATCTCCCCCCACAACCCAACCCACAATATATTTATGCATGGTTTTCCTACTGTCGACGCTTTTCCTTTTCCTGCCAAGCTGTTCGGTTCGCGTATTTTTAGACCCCGGCAAGCCCCTAATCCCCGGCTCTGGCTTTTCAATTTCCTTTGTGTTTTCCCGCTGCGTGTATGGGGTAATTAAGACGTAAACTGGCGCACACTCAAGGCAGGGAGCTTAAGCCCCCTCTTCAGTGCACTTACTTCTTGGCATTGGGCGGCTGGCGGTGCGGGGATCCAATTAAGCGGATCCGGGATGTGCATTATCAGCGGCGGCAGGATGGCCTGGGAAAGGGGTATTTGGCGGGACAGTCGCTGAATTTTTGGCGCTTCGAGTGCACCCCGTTCCCCTCACAGATGAAATCAGCCAGTGGAGGTGTGTGGGCACTTTGCTCTTTTATCGATTTTTACGCACAAATATCTGTTAATCTTTGGAGCAATTAAAACCTCGGTTCACAGCTTAGCACTTAACATAACTATTAAAATGGTTCGCAGAACGGATCTAACTATAACCGACGGATGGATGGGTGGTTGGACGACAGGTGCAGCTGCACTGTGAGGAAACCCCGTGATAACCCTGCCGAACGGGAATTTGAACTGTGAAAACTCGGAAAATTCGAATAGACAGCTGTTGAAGGAAATTAAGGCCTGCGCACCTGTTCCCAGCTTTTGGTACATCATACAAGTGGCGCCTCGAACTCGACGTGGAATCTTATTGAACTAAAAATCAACCAAAAAGCTGCGAGTTTCATAGCAGTCAGCTATATACACCGCTTGGACGTCCGCTGGAAGTCCCCGCTGGATCCTAGTTGACCTGGCGAGGGACACCAGCTGCAGGACCCAGGCTGTTACTCTGGTCAAATATCCAAAGAGCACGCCCAGCGTGTCACCCTCCACATTGCTGCACCGAGGTCTTCGATTGCCCGGAAAAGTCACCGAATATCACCTAGCACCTGGCAGGTTGCTTCCTGGGGCAACGGCTGGAATTTTTGGATTTTCTAGAAACATTTCTTTGCCTTTAGATTGTTTTGATCATTTTGCAACTTTCAGGAAAAATACAGATTATTAATTAAATATTTCTCTTTAAATTATTTCAAGTTATAGCATTTTTAGATGATTCTTATTTTATCAGCAGGTTATTGCGGATAGTTAGCAATAGTCGGACACGACACTACCGTGAAGCATCAACAATAGGTTGCCCTGTAAGCTGCATAGAGTAGATGAGATGATCGATCTCCTGCCAAAGGCCTAACATATTATTAATTATAGATAGTAACAAACGAAAGAGTAAGCCACAATTGTAAATCACATTGGGTTCTTAATAGGAAACGAAAAGCAAAAGCTGGTAGTTAATCAAATTAAACAACAAATGCCGCAGAGTGCTCTAAATTGTTGGATTTTAAACTTTAGACGTCCCTTATGCTGGGATCAGCTGCATGCAAAAATACATCCCCTCTGTAATCCGAAAATAGTATCTCTGTCTCTCTATGTAACGTCTATGGTTAATCACTTTTTGACGGCGTTCTCCTCCTGCAATTGCGGCAGTCCCTTGGTATTCCCTGGGACGACTGAAACTGCGAGCGGATGGGATGTGATGTTAGATCTGTGAGGTGAGTGTAGCCCGCCGCATTTTCTAAATTCGCTTTGCAACGTCGCTAGGCGACTATCTGCGCAGATCGATGACCTTGATCTTCGTGTTGGCATCCTTTTGGATGTGCTGTGCCTCCATGAATAGGGGCGGATCATTCGGGTGCGGATGGAAGCCCGTTTGCCGGCACTGGGCGATGTAGTCCAAACCGTAGTGGGGCGTGAGTATAAAGAAACCAGTGCTGAGCGTGAAACAGAAAACTAGATAAGAAATGTTTTCCCAGATGAGTCAGCGCTGACTCACGTGTTGTATTTAGGTGCACACACGATGGCCAGGGCCTCGGGCATCATCATCTGGTAGGAACAGTGCGTGTGCAAGTCCACGGAGGACAGGAAAGCAGTCTGGCTGGGATGGGTCTGAAAGGGAACCGCAAATGAGGCTCGGATCAGGAGCTTAGATACATATTAGAGGCTACCTACATGGATCCAGCCGAGCGTGATGAGTTGCATCTGATCCTGCACATCGAATATCTGCTCTTCGTGCATCGTGTTGCAGCTGTCCGGCGTGCCCTGCTGCTGCGGCGTGATGATGTGCGTGATGTAGAGCCGGTTCTGGGCCAGATGACCGGCGAGCACGCCACATGTCTCGATGTTGTTGGAGGTGTTGGACTTCGCCAGCTGCAGAAACACCTCCATGGTGTCGCCAGGTACGTGGACCATGCGCAATGAACCGGCCAGCAGGGAATCCGTGCGGCTGTACGACGGCTTCTGGTTTCGATCGAAGCTGGGCTTCGAGCTGAAGGACAAAACAGATGAGTGGGAGGTCTGACAACATCTCATTTCACTTGAACTCACTTGGATGTCTTGTCGTCTCCTGCTGGGAGCAGCAGCCCAGAGCTCGGCAGGTTGGTGCGATTGGCTCCTGTGGGGAAGTCGTTCGGATAGACCACCTGGTCCAACAGGCCAAGATCCGGGGCCGAGGGTTGAGTGCCCTCGTCAATCAACACGTGCAGATTGGCTGGGATGAGTGATGGTATGCCGCTAGAGCCCGCCGCCTGACGACTGGCAAGCTCCCTCTGGCGCTGCCGCTCCCGTTCGCGTTCTCGCTCCAGCTCCTTGACGCGCTCCGCCTCCTTGTTGGCCAGGAACTGCTCGTACTCGCGCTGGTAGTGGGCCAGCAGTTTGGCGCGCAGCTTCTCCGTTGTGGGCATGATCTCGTCCTTGATGCGCTTGTTGATGTCCCGCACCTCTGCCTTGACGTTGCCATAGTCCGGGTGCTGACGAATCTTCTCGATGAACAGGGTCATGTAGCGCAAGTACAGGATGAATGCGTTCTCGTGGTTGCCCTCCCGCAGGTACACGTTGGCCATGCGCAGCATCTCTGTGCCAGAGCGGTAGTAGCTGCAACAAAGGGCATTTGCCAATTAGCAAGGACACACACTGAGAACATCCTTCAAAGGCAAATGTGCGCTCAAGGTCCTTCTGTGACATTGAGACGCCTGCTTTGACTGGGACTGCAACTGGCCTTGAGCCATGAGCCTACCCTCTTGCCTAGAGTCTTAACGCGTTCAGAGAACATGGGGGCACAGGGACAGGACGCGCAATCAGCGACTGAAAATGTTTATGGGTGCTTACCGCGTCACGGGCTGGTTCTTGTCCACTTCGATGAGGTTGCCGCAGTGCGACAGGTGCTTCATTCGCTCCTGCGGCTCCACAACTCCCATGCTCATGTTGTTGACAGCCTTCGACATGGTTTATCTTTATTCCACTGCTGCTCCGGGTTTCAGTGGCGTTGCTTTGTGGGTGTGGGTGTACTGCGTGGGATTCTGGAGGCTGCCCACTCGCTTGGATACCTGCCCTGGACCAGTGCTCGACTCCTTTGGGGGCTATTTTGTAAAATTACTCATTACGCAGGTGGCGTCCGCACATTAGAGCTGGAGAAACGTCGACGTTACATCGATATAATCGACGTTAGGGTCGTAACTGCAGACATCGATAGTTTTTTCAAACATCGATTTTTTGCCAGACACCCCTAAATTTAAAATTTTTTCCAATTTGATATTCCGTTTAATATTCGTAGCTAAGCACATAGCTACGGCTTGAGCACATAGTTTTATACGATTGATGAATCAATTGTCTACAAGATTGGTTAAGTTTAGTGACTCTTTTTTTTTAGATTGTTTCTAAAATGACCTTTAAGCCAAGGTATAAAGCTTAAGTGAGCATGAAATGTCACGTCATTTGGAAACTTAACTAGTGGTATGGACCCTTTATACCCTTTATACACTTTTTCATTTGATTAATGTTAAAATAAGTGCATTTTGCACATATCTACATTTTTTGACCCAATAATGCATTTGATGAATTTATTATTATTAACAAAGCGATCCCGATACCCATTTTCAGTCTTTATAAAAAGACCAAAAGCCGTTAAATTTTCTGAGATAGAGACTTACTAGTTTCTGCAAAAATTGGTGCCTAGTAAAACAAACTTTTCTTTAATTCTATAATATCCAGGTCCTAAGGAGTACGAAAATGTTGATATTCCTTGAAAATGTTGTGGGACAATGTCGGCAGGCATTGCATCAACGTTGTGTAGGCTGCGGGCCATGGGCTGGCCCAAGTGGACTGTTAAGTAATGTGAAAAATAGAAGCACTACCTATTACAAAAAATATCAAATTTTTTAAAAATTCTTTAAAAAATAAAACATTTCTTAAAAATTTTTAAACATCCAAATCTATCAGAAAAAGTCATTTTTGGCGACAGCGGAAAAGTCGTATCGACTAGTGTAAATAGCGGAGTTATGCCATCAACAACATTGCAACAAAATAAAGTTTTATAGATGTTTTTTTAATTTATTTCCGATTATGATTATTATGATTATGAAATCTTGGGTGTAACAATAAAATTTAACAATTGCCCCACGTTGTTTCTTGGCACCCTTCTGAAATTTGGAGCTGCAAAATTCTGGAAGAAATTGTTGGACAGTACAGAGTCTTCAGGATGGTGTTAGTTAGAGGCCTAATCAGACAGGCTGCTAATGTAGAAAAAATTAAGAAGAAATTGGTAACTTGCAAAATTTTGCACCCTTGGGAATTGGGCGACCACCAGGATATTCTCTGGCGGAAGTAGCCCATATAAGGAGTGCGACTCAAAGGCGCCACCGGCTGGGTCCTAATGAAATGTTGAACAACTGCTCGAACATCCGTATCAAATCGGCTAGTTGAAAACGTTTAAAAAACCAAAAAATAATAATAATGCACAAAGATGCAAAATCCCAATAACACAGTGTAATCAAAACAAGTTGCAACAGCAACGAGGTGTAAGCTCCGAAATCTTTATTATTATTTATCCGTGTGAATACGGATGTGTACGTTATAGTTACCTTTTGTTTTAAAAGACTTAGAGCAGCTGGAGCATTCATAGGGTCGGTAACCAGTGTGCGTCCGGATGTGTAGTGTAAGATCATATTTGGTTTTAAATGACTTCGAGCAGTGAGTGCATTTGTAGGGTCTTTCGCCGGTGTGCGTACGGTTGTGTATTGTAAGTCCATTTCTGGTTTGAAATACGTACGGGCAGATGGAGCATTTGAAGGGCGTTTCGCCAGTGTGCGTACGGCTGTGTTTTGTTAAATCATATTTTGTTAGAAATGATTTCGAGCAGATAGAGCATGCGAAGGGTCGTTCACCGGTGTGGGTACGGGTGTGTCTTGTAAGTTCACTATTTGTGAGAAATCTCCTCGAGCAGCTATTGCATTTATGCGGTCGGTCATCCGTGTGGGTACGGATGTGTACGTTAAGGTTACTTTTTGTTAAAAATGACTTCGAGCAGTGGGTGCATTCGTAGGGTCGCTCCCCCGAGTGGATACGGATGTGTCTTTCAAGTTGACCCTTTGTTACAAATGAATCTGAGCAGCTAGTGCATTCATACGGTCGGTCATCCGCGTGGATACGGAGGTGTACATTAAGGTTACTCTTTGTTTTAAAGGACTTAGAGCAGCTAGAGCATTCATAGGGTCGGTCACCAGTGTGCTTACGGATGTGTAGTGTAAGTTCATGTTTTGTTATAAATGACTTCGAGCAGTGAGTGCATTCGTAGGGTCTTTCGCCTGTGTGCGTACGGTTGTGTATTGTAAGTCCATAATTTGTTTTAAATTCATTCAAGCAGATAGGGCATTTGTAAGGCCTTTCGCCTGTGTGCGTACGGGTGTGTTTTGTTAAATCATATTTTCTTTTAAATGCATTCGAGCAGATAGAGCATTCATACGGTCGGTCACCAGTGTGCCTACGGGTGTGTTTTGTTAAATCATATTTTGTTTTAAATGACTTCGAGCAGATAGAGCATTTGTAGGGTCTGTCGTCCGCGTGTGTAGGGGTGCGAGCTTTCGAGCAGTTGTAGGGTCGATCAACCATGTCTACTTCTTTATCCTCCTCCATCCGTGAGAAGTGCAGTCTGTGGTTTTGTTCGCAGGTTCTTTTAAGATTAAATGCACTCACTGCATCTTGAAGACAGGACGGGCATACGGTTTCCGGTAGTAGG
Organism: Drosophila azteca; assembly: GCA_005876895.1. Lineage (NCBI taxonomy): Eukaryota > Metazoa > Arthropoda > Insecta > Diptera > Drosophilidae > Drosophila > Drosophila azteca. Next base: position 23,080,926 of record VCKU01000004.1, read on the forward strand.
TCCCCTCGCCGAACCGCGTACCCGGTACACTCAGTAATCATTTCTGCAATGCATGTGTTCCATTCATTACGCTCATCAAAAATATTTGTGAATGCTCCGGACGTTTCCATGCACACTCTGCATTTCTCCTCCATTGTCAATTGATAGTTAATTTATCTAAAATAAACAAAGTACATTACAGGAACGTAAATAAACGTACGCAAATGAAATATACAAGAAATAACCCACGCAATGTGGCTTTTCTGAGTTTCAAAATATGGCGCGAACGTACGTGAATGTACTGAGAGCCTAATTAAATTAAGTGCGAACCAAGTGAATTTAGTAAAGTCAAAAATTCAAACAATTAATTTTTTACAGAATTCTGTTCCTGAGAATCAGTGTGACCAGAGAATCACAGATATGCCGAAAATCATATCATATCTCATTTTAAAAATGTACCGTAAAAATACCGACGAAAGCCATATTCCTCGATTTTGATATTCTCACGCATCTAATATTGCAGTTTATGGACGCAAATAATAGATTTAGCAACTTTACAATGGCTGGTGGGCAACGCTCTGTAACGTTTGTGTCGAAGTCAGTTGTTTTGGGCGCTATTGTTTTATTTGTTCACTATAATTTGCGTTATAAATTGTTGGGGCTACTCCTTGGAAGGACACGCATAAATTATAGTAAAAAGATAAAATAATCGAATAACTAATAGTCTGAAACAGTTTACTTTTATTTCTGCAATTTATCCATTGTTTTAACTTCCTTGCTCATTTTAAATTCACCCACTGTAAAAAATCCTCGCCGCCCTGAGAGTGTTGGCTAATTTATAAATATTGGCATCGCGCACAGCTGATTCTAGCAGTGACGATGTTTTTGGAATTGTACGATAGTATGAGGATAGATTGCGCGGGACTTTTTAAATTTTGGTTAAAAGAATAAATTGCAATTGAAACAATTAGTTTATGAATCTAATGGATATTCTAATCGACATTATCGTGTTGGGAATGAAATATTGATTTTCTTTTTCAGGAATGCTGCGTATGTGTGAATCTGTAGTTTGGTCCCATTGCACGTACCTAATCCGTATCGCGATCGCGGGACATAAAACATGGCTAATCTGGAACTCTGCGATATGGCTAACTATCAATTGTTATTTTTAAAAACCAGACCCCACATTTGGGCGGTCAATCTTTGATCAGGAGCCTCCATTCAGTAGCAGTGCGTTGCTCTGACCTGACGGAAGGGAGCAGCAGCAGACTCTTCCTGGCAAGCTAATTTCCAACCCACTGTATACGAGTACCGCACCGTACCTGGGGTAAGCTTAAGTCAACCAATTTGTAGTGCAAATACTTAATCCGCAACTATACCGAAACAAATGCGAATATTTGGTTCCAGGGGGTCAAATTTCGAGCTTGTTTACTTGGGCACACATTAGCAATAAGTGGGAGGCCCAATCTATTGCCTCTGATCTGCGGAAACTACATAAGTAAGAGTGCGATATGATAAGCTATCGGCGGATTATTTAAGGCATTCATTCAGATTGGGTATAGCCAACAGTGCGGGTCGCAGTACTAGTCCCACTCGGAGAAAGAGAGAGAGAGAGAGATAGCCAGATTGAGCGACTGACCAACTGAGAAACTGACTCATGGATCGCACGTACACGCCTACAGAGACAGAGCCAGAGACCCCGAAAAATCCATTCAGAGCTCGAGCTCGGGTTCGCTGCGGGCTCCCAGTCGCAGCCAAGCTTTGGCGCATAGCGGGCGTCATTTCAGAGATCTCCACTCTCCACAGTTCAGAGCTCTGCTCTGGCCGATTCGTTCGTTCGGCTTTGGAAGGGGGCCAAGCCAGAGACCATCAAGAGTGTCGCGTTTGCATGAGTGCCGTGGAAAGATAAATACATAGATACCACATCGAATTCGGGCATTCGGGGTTCGGTTCGGCGTGTTTTGAAATCAGTATTTGCAATCGACAAGTCTCGAACAAGTGCCGTTCCACTGCAGCGGGAAATGCTCCGAAATTCCCACCGATAATCGCTCTAATTTGCCATTAATTAGGCGGCTCGCGCTCGCTCTCGCGGTGATAAGCCCTCGACATTAATTAAAGTAATTGTGGACTGGAATTAGTGAAGTGTGAGGCCAGGTCTGTCTGTCAGTCGGTCAATCAGCGGATTGAGTGCCCAGTGAATTTAATGAGACGAAGCTGGCCCAAAGGAGTCAATTGCATAATATAATCCACAAAAAACGAGTCTGAATTGGGTGCAAGTAACCTCCAAGCTACAGATACAAATACAGATACAGATACATACCTATGTATTAAGTGCGAAGTGTATAAAAGGCTCATCAACCGAAATCTTCTGTAATTTGCTCAATTGGCGCGTTTGTCCGCCGTTGATCAGCGTTTGGCGTCGTCGTGTATCCAAGAGATACTTTTGTATCTGGCTCAGCATCATCAACAGAAAGAGAGGCTCTTTCTCTCATCCTCTCTCTTTCTCTCTGTGTAAGTAAGTGTGTGCCGGCTGCCATTTCATTACAAAAGTATTGCAAAAGTATCTGAATCTGAATCCGAATCCGAATCGAAGCCAAGACCAGTCGCTGACCGACCGACCGACCGACCGACCACCGACCACCGACCGACCGCCACAGAAAGATACGTGTTTACGATGCCAATTGTATCTGTATCTTGTGCGAAGGCCCTGCAGCTGTTATCGCTGTGGTCTCTGTTGTTTCTGTTGTTGTCGACTCACCAGAGCCAGAGCCAGCATATTTATTTTATTATAATTTCGTTTTCAATGTCAGGCCTGTGGTGTGCGTCCATTATGCAGAGTGTCCGTGCCAGACGGGAGGTCGGTGCAGAGGAGGGGAGGGGCATGCTTTACTGCTTTACATGCACGACAATTACCCACTCGATTTCCTCTTTAACGCCTTCTCTGAGAGAGGGTTCTATTTGGTACACCCGCTGCATACAAAGAAGTCGATTCATCAGCGAAAAGTCAAAACAAAAGTCAGCGGAAAACATGAAACAAAGGATTCATGGGGACACCGAAGGTGTGTTACTCTTTCTCTTCTAGAACGATCCGACTACTGCTACTGCGCCTTCAGATACCTCTAAGAGTCGATAGACTCTCTGAAAGAGCACATATAACAAAGGAGCAAGCTGTGGGGGGGGGGAAGCGGAAAACCCCAACTACTTTTGATTTCAAAAGTACTGAATCTCCTCTAGATAGTGCTCGTCGGAGTCGGTATCGGGAGTTGTTTGGGGAGTCCGCCACTGAAGAAGCGACTTTCGCAAGCTGATAAAAACCGGTTTACGATCTTTGAGCGCGCGACTCTTCAGCTGATAAGAGGCTCAAGCCTCAAGCTGCGACTTTGCTTTTGTTATTACTATCTTTACATATTGTTATTTGTTATTGGGGGATGGAGGTCGTCCCAGAGTCCACGCGATTACGAATACCCCATTGAAATTTGCATTTGATAGATGGCCGTCGCGCGTCGAATTGGTTTGGATCGATGCCTAGTGCACCTGTCAGTCGATTATCGGTTGGCTCATAATCACTTTGTTGCTACAAATATTTGCAATCTACTCGAGGAGGAGGGTTGCCCAATGCGGCTGCCAGAGGGGGGTTCATTGATTTCTTTGTATCTCATGGATGAAGGGAGCCTGCATCTCTGAGGCCTCTTTTCAAATCAATCCAACTTTTGTATTCCCTTCCAGACCAAAGTTCCTCGCTGTTAGTCCCACGATGGCCATACCCAAGATTGCATTCTTGGCTCTAATAGCCCTCAGTGGGCTATGTGGCCTGGCCAGTGCCACCTACAAGGTGGGCGTCGGTCGTGCCGACATCACCGGACCCCCCGTGGAGATCAACTTTGTAAGTGCTTTCAACTAGAAAGAATGAGACGGAGCTCTGACTCCTTCACTTCCTCCTTCTTCAGATGGGCTATGCGAACATCAAGCAAGTGGGACGCGGCATCCACACTCGCGTCTTTGCTCGTGCCTTCGTCGTGGAGGACGAGAAGGGCACCCGGGTGGCCTTCGTCAGTGCGGACGCCGGCATGATGGGCTTTGCTCTGAAGCGTGAAGTGGTCAAGAGGCTGCAGGCTCGCTATGGCAACCTCTACCACACGGACAACGTGGCCATCAGTGGCACCCACACGCACGGAGCGCCCGGCGGATTTCTGATGCATCTGCTCTACGACATCTCCATTCTGGGCTTCGTCCCACAAACCTTTGAGGTGATGTCCCAGGGCATCTATTTGGTAAGTAGAAAGAATCGACAACATATATGCCTATACTTATCCTTGTTTTCCGTATCCGTATTAAGAGCATCAAAAGAGCCACCGACAACTTGGTGAATGGACGCATCTTCCTGTCGAAGACCACCGTCCTCAACGTGAACATCAACCGCTCCCCGACGTCGTATCTGCGCAATCCGGAGGAGGAGCGGGCCCAGTACGAGCACGACACGGACAAGACCCTGACGCAGCTGCGGTTTGTGGACCTGGAGAACAATCTGCTGGGCGCCTTCAACTGGTACGCGGTGCATGCCACCTCCATGAACAACACCAACAAGCTGGTGACCAGCGACAACGTCGGCTACGCCGCCCTGCTCCTGGAGAAGGAGTACAACCCGAACAAGATGCCGGGCAAGGGCAAGTTCGTGGGCGCCTTCTGCTCCTCCAACCTGGGCGATGTGTCCCCCAACATAATGGGACCCAAGTGCTCCATCTCGGGAAATCAGTGCGATCTGCTCACCTCCCGCTGAGCGTGAAACAGAAAACTAGATAAGAAATGTTTTCCCAGATGAGTCAGCGCTGACGCACGTGTTGTATTTAGGTGCACACACGATGGCCAGGGCCTCGGGCATCATCATCTGGTAGGAACAGTGCGTGTGCAAGTCCACGGAGGACAGGAAAGCAGTCTGGCTGGGATGGGTCTGAAATGGAACCGCAAATGAGGCTCGGATTAGGAGCTTAGATACATATTAGAGGCTACCCACATGGATCCAGCCGAGCGTGATGAGTTGCATCTGATCCTGCACATCGAATATCTGCTCTTCGTGCATCGTGTTGCAGCTGTCCGGCGTGCCCTGCTGCTGCGGCGTGATGATGTGCGTGATGTAGAGCCGGTTCTGGGCCAGATGACCGGCGAGCACGCCACATGTCTCGATGTTGTTGGAGGTGTTGGACTTCGCCAGCTGCAGAAACACCTCCATGGTGTCGCCAGGTACGTGGACCATGCGCAATGAACCGGCCAGCAGGGAATCCGTGCGGCTGTACGACGGCTTCTGGTTTCGATCGAAGCTGGGCTTCGAGCTGAAGGACAAAACAGATGAGTGGGAGGTCTGACAACATCTCATTTCACTTGAACTCACTTGGATGTCTTGTCGTCTCCTGCTGGGAGCAGCAGCCCAGAGCTCGGCAGGTTGGTGCGATTGGCCCCTGTGGGGAAGTCGTTCGGATAGACCACCTGGTCCAACAGGCCAAGATCCGGGGCCGAGGGTTGAGTGCCCTCGTCAATCAACACGTGCAGATTGGCTGGGATGAGTGATGGTATGCCGCTAGAGCCCGCCGCCTGACGACTGGCAAGCTCCCTCTGGCGCTGCCGCTCCCGTTCGCGTTCTCGCTCCAGCTCCTTGACGCGCTCCGCCTCCTTGTTGGCCAGGAACTGCTCGTACTCGCGCTGGTAGTGGGCCAGCAGTTTGGCGCGCAGCTTCTCCGTTGTGGGCATGATCTCGTCCTTGATGCGCTTGTTGATGTCCCGCACCTCTGCCTTGACGTTGCCATAGTCCGGGTGCTGACGAATCTTCTCGATGAACAGGGTCATGTAGCGCAAGTACAGGATGAATGCGTTCTCGTGGTTGCCCTCCCGCAGGTACACGTTGGCCATGCGCAGCATCTCTGTGCCAGAGCGGTAGTAGCTGCAACAAAGGGCATTTGCCAATTAGCAAGGACACACACTGAGAACATCCTTCAAAGGCAAACGTGCGCTCAAGGTCCTTCTGTGACATTGAGACGCCTGCTTTGACTGGGACTGCAACTGGCCTTGAGCCATGAGCCTACCCTCTTGCCTGGAGTCTTTACGCGTTCAGAGAACATGGGGGCACAGGGACAGGACGCGCAACCAGCGACTGAAAATGTTTATGGGTGCTTACCGCGTCACGGGCTGGTTCTTGTCCACTTCGATGAGGTTGCCGCAGTGCGACAGGTGCTTCATTCGCTCCTGCGGCTCCACAACTCCCATGCTCATGTTGTTGACAGCCTTCGACATGGTTTATGTTTATTCCTCTGCTGCTCCGGGTTTCAGTGGCGTTGCTTTGTGGGTGTGGGTGTACTGCGTGGGATTCTGGAGGCTGCCCACTCGCTTGGATACCTGCCCTGGACCAGTGCTCGACTCCTTTGGGGGCTATTTTGTAAAATTACTCATTACGCAGGTGGCGTCCGCACATTAGAGCTGGAGAAACGTCGACGTTACATCGATATAATCGACGTTAGGGTCGTAACTGCAGACATCGATAGTTTTTTCAAACATCGATTTTTTGCCAGACACCGCTAAATTTAAAATTTTTTCCAATTTGATATTCCGTTTAATATTCGTAGCTAAGCACATAGCTACGGCTTGAGCACATAGTTTTATACGATTGATGAATCAATTGTCTACAAGATTGGTTAAGTTTAGTGACTCTTTTTTTTTAGATTGTTTCTAAAATGACGTTTAAGCCAAGGTATAAAGCTTAAGTGAGCATGAAATGTCACGTAATTTGAAAACTTAACTGGTGGTATTTTTTCATTTCATTAATGTTTAAATTATTTTTTCCTAGCTGCTTTCAAACGTAATTAATAGTGCATTTTGCACATATCTACATTTTTTGACCCAATAATGCATTTGATGAATTTATTATTATTAACAAAGCGATCCCGATACCCATTTTCAGTCTTTATAAAAAGACCAAAAGCTGTAAAATGTATGGCATTAATCTGTTAAAAATATTATATTAGTTAAATATGTTAAGACATTACATACATACATAACAAAAACGTACGTATTCGGTTTTATTCCCCTTTCCAATTTTTTCGTTGAGGTCAACGAGTTCCTCAACGCTTTGAATGGGACAGCATTCCAAAATTTGTTTTTTTTCTCCATTTCCATTCTTCTCCAGAAGCTGTCCCATCATCAATGTCATCTCCGTCAGTTTCATCTACACCAACTCCAGCTTTCGTGTCAAACTCTCCTCCATTGCGTGCATTCGCTCCCCCACTGCGTGCATTCGATACTCCAATTTGGCGCCATTCCAAATGGCATACCGTTAAAAACTGTTACAAACACAGATTTTTGGTAGTTTTGTAGCAAAAAAAACGGTTACACGTCGGCTAACGGAATTTATCGCCGAAATTCGGCATATGGAATTTTGGTCAAACGGTTGTAACTTAGCCGTTTATTTTTATATTTTTATAAGCGATACCTTAAACGACGCCTTAACAGCAAAGTTCAATACAACCAGTTGTAGGAAACTTAAGTAATGTGAAAAATAGAAGCACTACCTATTACAAAAAATATCAAATTTTTTAAAAATTCTTTAAAATTCTTGAAAAATAGAAGCACTACCTATTACAAAAAATATCAAATTTTTTTAAAAATTCTTTAAAAAAATAAAACATTTCCTAAACATTTTTAAACATCCAAATCTATCAGAAAAAGTCATTTTTGGCGACAGCGGAAAGTCGTATCGACTAGTGTAAATAGCGGAGTTATGCCATCAACAACATTGCAACAAAATAAAGTTTTATAGATGTTTTTTAATTTATTTCTGATTAAGATTATGAAATCTTGGGTGTAACAATAAAATTTAACAATTGCCCCACGTTGTTTCAGACAGGCTGCTAATGTAGAAAAAATTAAGAAGAAATTGGTAACTTGTAAAATTTTGCGCCCTTGGGAATTGGGCGCCCACCAGGATATTCTCTGGCGGAAGTAGCCCATATAAGGAGTGCGACTCAAAGGCGCCACCGGCTGGGTCCTAATGAAATGTTGAGACAACTGCTCGAACATCCGTATTAAATCGGCTACTGGAAAACGTTTAAAAAACCAAAAAATAATAATAATGCACAAAGATGCAAAACCCCAATGACACAGTGTAATCAAAACAAGTTGCAACAGCAACGAGGTGTAAGCTCCGAAATCTTTATTATTATTTATCCGTGTGGATACGGATGTGTACGTTATAGTTACCTTTTGTTTTAAAAGACTTAGAGCAGCTGGAGCATTCATAGGGTCGGTAACCAGTGTGCGTCCGGATGTGTAGTGTAAGATCATATTTGGTTTTAAATGACTTCGAGCAGTGAGTGCATTTGTAGGGTCTTTCGCCGGTGTGCGTACGGTTGTGTCTTGTAAGTTCACTATTTGTGAGAAATCTCCTCGAGCAGTGGGGGCATTCGTAGGGTCGCTCCCCCGAGTGGATACGGATGTGTCTTTCAAGTTGACCCTTTGTTACAAATGAATCTAAGCAGCTAGTGCATTCATACGGTCGGTCATCCGCGTGGATACGGAGGTGTACATTAAGGTTACTCTTTGCTTTAAAGGACTTAAAGCAGCTAGAGCATTCATAGGGTCGGTCACCAGTGTGCTTACGGATGTGTAGTGTAAGATCATATTTTGTTTTAAATGACTTCGAACAGCTAGAGCATTTGTAGGGTCTTTCGGCCGTGTGCGTACGGTTGTGTCTTGTAAGTTCACGATTTGTCAGAAATCTCCTCGAGCAGCTAGAGCATTCATAGGGTCGGGAACCAGTGTGCGTGCGGATGTGTAGTGTAAGATCATATTTTGTTTTAAATGACTTCGAACAGCTAGAGCATTTGTAGGGTCTGTCGTCCGCGTGTGTAGGGGTGCGTGTTGTAAGTTCATAATTTGTTTTGAATGCTTTCGAGCAGTTGTAGGGTCGATCAACCATGTCTACTTCTTTATCCTCCTCCATCCGTGAGAAATCCAGTTTATGGTTTTGCTCGCAGGTTCTTTTAAGATTAAATGCACTCACTGCATCTTGAAGACAGGACGGGCATACGGTTTCCGGTAGTAGGTCCCCTCGCCGAACCGCGTACCCGGTACACTCAGTAATCATTTCTGCAATGCATGTGTTCCATTCATTACGCTCATCAAAAATATTTGTGAATGCTCCGGACGTTTCCATGCACACTCTGCATTTCTCCTCCATTGTCAATTGATAGTTAATTTATCTAAAATAAACAAAGTACATTACAGGAACGTAAATAAACGTACGCAAATGAAATATGCAAGAAATAACCCACGCAATGTGGCTTTTCTGAGTTTCAAAATATGGCGCGAACGTACGTGAATGTACTGAGAGCCTAATTAAATTAAGTGCGAACCAAGTGAATTTAGTAAAGTAAAAAATTCAAACAATTAATTTTTTACAGAATTCTGTTCCAGAGAATCAGTGTGACCAGAGAATCAGAAATATGCCGAAAATCATATCATATCTCATTTTAAAAATATACCGTAAAAATACCGACGAAAGTCATATTCCTCGATTTTGATATTCTCACGCATCTATTGCAGTTTATGGCCGCAAATAATAGATTTAGCAACTTTACAATGGCTGGTTGGCAACGCTCTGTAACGTTTGTGTCGAAGTCAGTTGTTTTGGGCGCTATTGTTTTATTTGTTCACTATAATTTGCGTTATAAAGTGTTGGGGCTATTCCTTGGACGGACACCCATAAATTATAGTAAGAAGATAACATAATCGAATAACTAATAGTCTGAAACAGTTTACTTTTATTTCTGCAATTTATCCATTGTTTTAACTTCCTTGCTCATTTCAAATCCGCCCGCTGTAAAAAATCCTCGCCGCCCTGAGAGTGTTGGCTAATTTATAAATATTGGCATCGCGCACAGCTGATTCTAGCAGTGACGATGTTTTTGGAATTGTACGATAGATTGAGGATAGATTGCGCGGGACTTTTCAAATTTTGGTTAAAAGAATAAATTGCAATTGAAACAATTAGTTTATGAATCTAATGGATATTCTAATCGACATTATCGTGTTGGGAATGAAATATTGATTTTCTTTTTCAGGAATGCTGCGTATGTGTGAATCTGTAGTTTGGTCCCATTGCACGTACCTAATCCGTATCGCGATCGCGGGACATAAAACATGGCTAATCTAGAAACTCTGCGATATGGCTAACTATCAATTGTTATTTTTAAAAACCAGACCCCACATTTGGGCGGTCAATCTTTGATCAGGAGCCTCCATTCAGTAGCAGTGCGTTGCTCTGACCTGACGGAAGGGAGCAGCAGCAGACTCTTCCTGGCAAGCTAATTTCCAACCCACTGTATACGAGTACCGCACCGTACCTGGGGTAAGCTAAAGTCAACCAATTTGCAGTGCAAATACTTAATCCGCAACTATACCGAAACAAATGCGAATATTTGGTTCCAGGGGGTCAAAGTTCGAGCTTGTTTACTTGGGCACACATTAGCAATAAGTGGGAGGCCCAATCTATTGCCTCTGATCTGCGGAAACTACATAAGTAAGAGTGCGATATGATAAGCTATCGGCGGATTATTTAAGGCATTCATTCAGATTGGGTATAGCCAACAGTGCGGGTCGCAGTACTAGTCCCACTCGGAGAAAGAGAGAGAGAGAGAGATAGCCAGATTGAGCGACTGACCAACTGAGAAACTGACTCATGGATCGCACGTACACGCCTACAGAGACAGAGCCAGAGACCCCGAAAAATCCATTCAGAGCTCGAGCTCGGGTTCGCTGCGGGCTCCCAGTCGCAGCCAAGCTTTGGCGCATAGCGGGCGTCATTTCAGAGATCTCCACTCTCCACAGTTCAGAGCTCTGCTCTGGCCGATTCGTTCGTTCGGCTTTGGAAGGGGGCCAAGCCAGAGACCATCAAGAGTGTCGCGTTTGCATGAGTGCCGTGGAAAGATAAATACATAGATACCACATCGAATTCGGGCATTCGGGGTTCGGTTCGGCGTGTTTTGAAATCAGTATTTGCAATCGACAAGTCTCGAACAAGTGCCGTTCCACTGCAGCGGGAAATGCTCCGAAATTCCCACCGATAATCGCTCTAATTTGCCATTAATTAGGCGGCTCGCGCTCGCTCTCGCGGTGATAAGCCCTCGACATTAATTAAAGTAATTGTGGACTGGAATTAGTGAAGTGTGAGGCCAGGTCTGTCTGTCAGTCGGTCAATCAGCGGATTGAGTGCCCAGTGAATTTAATGAGACGAAGCTGGCCCAAAGGAGTCAATTGCATAATATAATCCACAAAAAACGAGTCTGAATTGGGTGCAAGTAACCTCCAAGCTACAGATACAAATACAGATACAGATACATACCTATGTATTAAGTGCGAAGTGTATAAAAGGCTCATCAACCGAAATCTTCTGTAATTTGCTCAATTGGCGCGTTTGTCCGCCGTTGATCAGCGTTTGGCGTCGTCGTGTATCCAAGAGATACTTTTGTATCTGGCTCAGCATCATCAACAGAAAGAGAGGCTCTTTCTCTCATCCTCTCTCTTTCTCTCTGTGTAAGTAAGTGTGTGCCGGCTGCCATTTCATTACAAAAGTATTGCAAAAGTATCTGAATCTGAATCCGAATCCGAATCGAAGCCAAGACCAGTCGCTGACCGACCGACCGACCGACCGAACGACCACCGACCACCGACCGGCCGCCACAGAAAGATACGTGTTTACGATGCCAATTGTATCTGTATCTTGTGCGAAGGCCCTGCAGCTGTTATCGCTGTGGTCTCTGTTGTTTCTGTTGTTGTCGACTCACCAGAGCCAGAGCCAGCATATTTATTTTATTATAATTTCGTTTTCAATGTCAGGCCTGTGGTGTGCGTCCATTATGCAGAGTGTCCGTGCCAGACGGGAGGTCGGTGCAGAGGAGGGGAGGGGCATGCTTTACTGCTTTACATGCACGACAATTACCCACTCGATTTCCTCTTTAACGCCTTCTCTGAGAGAGGGTTCTATTTGGTACACCCGCTGCATACAAAGAAGTCGATTCATCAGCGAAAAGTCAAAACAAAAGTCAGCGGAAAACATGAAACAAAGGATTCATGGGGACACCGAAGGTGTGTTACTCTTTCTCTTCTAGAACGATCCGACTACTGCTACTGCGCCTTCAGATACCTCTAAGAGTCGATAGACTCTCTGAAAGAGCACATATAACAAAGGAGCAAGCTGTGGGGGGGGGGAAGCGGAAAACCCCAACTACTTTTGATTTCAAAAGTACTGAATCTCCTCTAGATAGTGCTCGTCGGAGTCGGTATCGGGAGTTGTTTGGGGAGTCCGCCACTGAAGAAGCGACTTTCGCAAGCTGATAAAAACCGGTTTACGATCTTTGAGCGCGCGACTCTTCAGCTGATAAGAGGCTCAAGCCTCAAGCTGCGACTTTGCTTTTGTTATTACTATCTTTACATATTGTTATTTGTTATTGGGGGATGGAGGTCGTCCCAGAGTCCACGCGATTACGAATACCCCATTGAAATTTGCATTTGATAGATGGCCGTCGCGCGTCGAATTGGTTTGGATCGATGCCTAGTGCACCTGTCAGTCGATTATCGGTTGGCTCATAATCACTTTGTTGCTACAAATATTTGCAATCTACTCGAGGAGGAGGGTTGCCCAATGCGGCTGCCAGAGGGGGGTTCATTGATTTCTTTGTATCTCATGGATGAAGGGAGCCTGCATCTCTGAGGCCTCTTTTCAAATCAATCCAACTTTTGTATTCCCTTCCAGACCAAAGTTCCTCGCTGTTAGTCCCACGATGGCCATACCCAAGATTGCATTCTTGGCTCTAATAGCCCTCAGTGGGCTATGTGGCCTGGCCAGTGCCACCTACAAGGTGGGCGTCGGTCGTGCCGACATCACCGGACCCCCCGTGGAGATCAACTTTGTAAGTGCTTTCAACTAGAAAGAATGAGACGGAGCTCTGACTCCTTCACTTCCTCCTTCTTCAGATGGGCTATGCGAACATCAAGCAAGTGGGACGCGGCATCCACACTCGCGTCTTTGCTCGTGCCTTCGTGGTGGAGGACGAGAAGGGCACCCGGGTGGCCTTCGTCAGTGCGGACGCCGGCATGATGGGCTTTGCTCTGAAGCGTGAAGTGGTCAAGAGGCTGCAGGCTCGCTATGGCAACCTCTACCACACGGACAACGTGGCCATTAGTGGCACCCACACGCACGGAGCGCCCGGCGGATTTCTGATGCATCTGCTCTACGACATCTCCATTCTGGGCTTCGTCCCACAAACCTTTGAGGTGATGTCCCAGGGCATCTATTTGGTAAGTAGAAAGAATCGACAACATATATGCCTATACTTATCCTTGTTTTCCGTATCCGTATTAAGAGCATCAAAAGAGCCACCGACAACTTGGTGAATGGACGCATCTTCCTGTCGAAGACCACCGTCCTCAACGTGAACATCAACCGCTCCCCGACGTCGTATCTGCGCAATCCGGAGGAGGAGCGGGCCCAGTACGAGCACGACACGGACAAGACCCTGACGCAGCTGCGGTTTGTGGACCTGGAGAACAATCTGCTGGGCGCCTTCAACTGGTACGCGGTGCATGCCACCTCCATGAACAACACCAACAAGCTGGTGACCAGCGACAACGTCGGCTACGCCGCCCTGCTCCTGGAGAAGGAGTACAACCCGAACAAGATGCCGGGCAAGGGCAAGTTCGTGGGCGCCTTCTGCTCCTCCAACCTGGGCGATGTGTCCCCCAACATAATGGGACCCAAGTGCTCCATCTCGGGAAATCAGTGCGATCTGCTCACCTCCCGCTGCCCCGACGGCGAGGGAGAGTGCTTCGCCTCCGGCCCCGGCCGGGACATGGTTGAGAGCACCCAGATCCTGGGCCAGCGGCTGGCGGACGCCGCTCTTGGTCTGCTGAATGAGCAGAGCCAGGAGTCAACGGCCCGCGAGGTCACCGGCGACGTGCGCTTCATCCACCAGTTCGTGGACATGCCCAACTACAACGGCACCGCCTACAACCCGCTCAGTCGGAAGATCGACAAGATCCGGGGCTGCCAGCCGGCCATGGGCTACAGCTTCGCCGCCGGCACCACCGACGGACCCGGCGCCTTCAGCTTCGAGCAGGGCACCACCACGGACAACCCCATGTGGAACTTTGTGCGCGACTTTATCGCCACTCCCACCCAGGAGGACATCAAGTGCCACGAGCCGAAGCCCATTCTCCTGGCCACCGGCAGGGTGAGTATTCCTCCCATCCTCTGCTCTGATTGACTTGCTAATGATTCCTCCTTCTAGGCAACCTTCCCGTACGAATGGCAGCCGAAGATCGTGTCCGACCAGCTTCTGAAGATCGGTGACGTGATCATCGCCGCCGTTCCATGCGAGTTCACGACAATGGCTGGACGGCGCCTGCGCAACCAGATCCGGGCCGCAGCATCCGCCGCCGGGGGCCTGGACACGGAGGTGATCATTGCCGGTTTGACCAACATTTACACTAGCTACACGACGACCCCCGAGGAGTACCAAGCCCAGAGATACGAGGCCGCCTCCACGATCTTCGGGCCGCACACGCACTCCATCTACATGGACGTGTTCGAGCGCCTGACCAAGGCCCTGATGCGGAACGAGACGGTGGAGCCTGGTCCCAGTCCGCCCTACATGAACGACGTGATGCTGTCCCTCAACACGGGTGTGCTCTTCGACGGACATCCCATCAACACGGACTTTGGCTACGTGAAGACGCAGCCCGCCAAGGAGTACGGCATTAACGACACCGTCAAGGTCACCTACATCTCCGGCAATCCGCGCAACAACCTCTTCACCGAAAAGACCTACTTCACCGTGGAGCGCAAGATCAACGAGGACCGCTGGAAGGTGGCCTACACGGACGCCAGCTGGGAGACCAAGTGAGTATTTGAATGTTATTCACGCGCGAGGCAAACCCTTCAACTATCTCCGATCCTTTTTTGCAGGATGATCTGGCACCGCACCAACACGATTTTGGGATTCAGCGAGATGGAAATTTACTGGACAATCAGTCCGCAAACGCTTCCAGGGATCTATCGCATCCGGCATTCGGGCGAGTACAAGTACATCCTCGGCGGAAAGTACCCTTACGAGGGCCTCTCGCACTCCTTCACCGTCAAGGAGGACTAATCCATTGTGCGAACAGAGTGGTTCCATAAATATGTTGTCCTGGGCCTCTGCGAAAGAGCAACAGCAACACAAAATCCATGTACTATATTTATTTACCATTTCTAAGTGACGAAGGAAAAGCTTTATTTTTGCACCTGCGAATAAAAAGGATGCCAAATTTTGTTGAAACTAAAAGATACATTTATTCAATATAATTTGAATCGCCCCCTTAGTTCCCAGCTGCTTAAAATGCTGGTTCGATACTATCGTATAAAAAATACAAATATCGTCCATATATCATTCAAAAGTCAGCTCTAACTTTCGTTGGTATTGTTGTCATGGTATATACTGGTATTATTTTCAAAATTACCGCCACGCTCATACTTTTAACGCGAAAATGAGTAAAAGAATGCGTCTACTACTACTTCTACTACTTTTTGGGTTCGACACTACTTTTTTTGGGTTTTACAGCGGGCGGATTTAAAATGAGCCAGTGGTGACTAAAATAACAGATAAATTGCTGAAATCAAAGTAAACTGTTTCATGGGGGATTAGTTATTCGATTATCTTATCTTTTTTTTACTATAATTTATGGGTTTCCTTCCATGGAGTAGCCCCAACACATTATAGTGAAAAAAATAAATGAAATTTTATTGTTTATAGTCTTCCGACTGATACCAAATATGTGTAGCGGGATCTAACGGAATATATATACGGAAATCTAATTAAATGCATGAATAGGTCAAAAGCATTTCAATACAAGAAAAATGCATTACTACTTAGCTTGGAGAACAGTTTTTTCAACATCAATTCAGAAGTATACAAAATGTCCATACTCCATACAAATTTTTTCGATATGTAGCAAATGTGTAGTTACCGTGTAGTTGCCATGAAACAAAAGGGACTTATTTGTTGACCTTTTTGTTTAATCCTTATTTTAGACAGAATCAAATACACGAGGTTTTTAAAATTGGTCAATCTTGTAGAAAATTGTTTCATCTATCAGTGAAAACTGTTTTTCAGGTTACAGTATTCTCTTCAGCTGGTAATATTAAACGGAATATCAAATTGGAACAAATGTTAAATTTAGGGGTGTCTGGCAAAAAAATTGATGTTTGAAAAACTATCGATGTCTGCAGTTAGGACCTTAACATCGATTATATCGATGTTAAAATCGATGTTTCTCCACCTCTAGTCTATAGCTGTTAGCTGTTTTTATTTAATTTTTTAACCGGCGGCGCGAGCAACAAACCGACACAACCGACACAAAGAAGTCAGCGCGCAGTGAACGTAAACCAAAGAGAAATAAAACATAATGCTTTATTAAGAAACGAATGAAGTCGGACTGGAAAAGTATCTAGAATACTCGACGAGGACTGTGGACTGTGCTGTGTGTGGTCCGAGTGCATATATTTTAGGTAGCTGTAAGTGCGTGCGCGATAGATACGTATCTGTGAGATACATTGTGCGGGCGGGCGTGCAATGCAATCGTGGTGTTCCCCAACCAAATCGGCAGCGGTGTGAGGGACAGGGAAGTGAAGTGCAAGGAAGACTTGCAAGGAACAGAAGCACAGCCAAAACCAGTCGGGTGTCAGGTGTCTGTCCTTGTCTTGAAGGCGGAGAAGAAAGAATCACAGCAACAAGTCAGAGAAGGAAACGAAACCGAAGTCGATTTTTGGGTAAGTCTGAGATACATTGCCCAAAAATTAAGAATAGAAGCGGTCGCTGGGGCCGCGGCTGACGTGTCTTGTCCCGCTTCCGCCTTGCAGTGATAACAGAAACAGTATAGAGGGGTAGGGATCGGATCGTATTGTCATCGTCTTAGAGCTGATATTCCACACGGAATCTGGGGCAGCAAAATTGAATTCGATTTTGATTAGAGAGAAATGTTCTCTATCTGGAATATATATATATATATGGAATGTGAACTAGGAGAGCATACATACATATATGTACATATGTATGTTCTACGAGTATATAGTAGATGTATTTGTGCGTGTATGCACTTGTTGTCACCACATGGAGGCAGGCATTCAATTGTCAGCATGACCGCTCTCCTCTCTCCCTCGCATCTCCGCTGGCGATAAGCGTCGGCTATATATCTGGACTCGGAAATGTCGGTGTGGGCATAGACTTCTATATGTTCGCCTCCTCTGTGTGCGAGTGTTTATATAAGGGCGGGAATAGGGGGAATAGGGAGAACTGGAGGAGGAAGCTGCTTCGATCGTCACGTCACGTAGTCAATTGTTGGCATTGGCGTTTGTTTTGGTTTTGTTTTGCTCTCTTCTGCTTTTCTGGAAGGAAAAAGAATCCACCCCCATGACTGGAAGGAACTAGTTCGAGAACACGAACAGGATGGAATATTGAACTAGTTCCAGGCGCATGCCTTGCCAACCATCACGAATATCCTTTCAATTATTTCCCTTGTGTCCTGTGTCTCCGCTTAGCCAGGACACAAACGCAAGCATTTGAAATATGTATATTTTCGTTAAAAATTTGAATAATTTCTTTCCAATCAGTCGACTGCCGATTGCCGTATTTCGACCAATTCGAAGCTGGTTCGGTTCTGATGATAAATTATGGAATTAAATCGCAGTCGCAGCCGCCGAGCGGTTCCAATAGATTCAATTAACCTGCGATTTGTTTTAATTAATGAGCTTCACGTACATCCGATTGGATCGCCATTTGCCCAATATTTGCTGATTATTCGCTAATTAGTCGAGCAATGAGAGTCGTCCGTTAACCGGTTACTCGTGTTACACCGCAAATAGAGGTGGATCCAATCCATGCACCATCTCCTGCTAGTCCCAGTCGCAGTCCCAGTAGCAGTCCATATTTGACGATAATTTGAAAACGAAAGCCACTCGCGGTCCAAATACAGATACATGTTTGAGGGAATGCAATGAAAGTGTTGACTACTTATCGAATGGGTCTCCGGCTCCCACTGGCCCACTTCCCTGCTGTCTGCTGTCTGCTGTTTGCTGTTTGCCACCTTCCACTTTCCACGACTCCCTCTCCTCTCTGTCGTGCTCATCTTCATATCTGGCTTTTTTATGAACACTTTGGACCGGTTTGCGTTGCCATTTCATTTTCATTTATGCTCACATTTCAAGGTGAATTGTAATATTTATGTGTGCACACGCTCCATGACGGCATCTGTCTGGCATCTGCCATGCGGATTCGGGGGGTTGGGGGCAGGGGACTGGGATTGGGATTGGGTCTCCGAACATTTGTCATTCATTGCTAATTAACAAACTCGTTGAATGCACTCTGAAAAGCTCTCTCCCCGGATCCTTGCTTCCTGCCTCCCAACTGAATCTGAATCTTTAATGCGGATGGGATGCCCCACCCCCAATGTGTTTTGGGTTTGGGTTTGGGTTTGGGTCTCTCCCGCTTCCATAAAAGTTCAGCGCAATCAAATTAACGCTTATGGAATTGAAAAGTTTGTCCTACACTCTGCTTTTCTCTCTGCAGATAGTAGATGTGTACGTGGATACATACGATACTCGTAGAACTTTTGCCTGCAGCTGACAAATCACATTACCCTCGGGTGACTGGCTGTCGGCTGCGGGGAGTCGGGAGTCTCTATGGATGGATGGATGGGCTCTGACCTCAAACTGCGTTTGGCAACATGTGGCAAGGTTAACCGAATTACACTTAGCCAAATTGCTTGCATAATAGCCACAGCACCCACAGAATTAGGTGGTTAAGCGGGGTGATAAGACATCCCCAGACATTTAGATAGAGTATCTCTTGGCACTTGATATCCCAACTGGTAATCCCAACCCTTTGTTATGGTGCAGAGACCCTCATCCACGTTAGAGCAGATCCAAGACTGAAGCTTGATAATGATAATAAACGATAATGTGATGTGTTTATCGGCGAGACGAGACGAGATGAGACGAGGCGGGAGGCGCGTCTAACGAGCCCATTAAGAGTCACTGAATTAAAAGAAAAACTCGACTCGATTCGGCACCAAATTACAGTGTAGAAGAGACACTGAGCGACACTGAAGACTGCGACTGGGACTGCCGTCAATTCGATTTTAATTATGCATTCGATCAGGCAAATTGGCCAAATCGAGTTGTGGGGAGTCGCAGTCGGAGTCGGAGTAATAGTCTGAGGCGGAGGAAGCCGTACCCAAAGCGAATTCCATGGGCGAATGGGCAAATGTCACAGCAGCAGCCAAAGAAGCGACGCAGAGGTACCATAACTATAGCTAAGGTCAGTCCGGTCGGGTCGGCTCTGACATTTAGCGGACAGACACCAAACGGGGGGAGAAGTTTGGCGACTTCGTGCCACATTAACAGCCAGCGGAGTCAGCGGAGTCTCCACAGTTCTCACAATGCCGTGCCACAGGGACCCAGAGTGCCAGAGTCTGTTGCCAGTGTCTCCAGATTGGATGCGGATGCATAGTTTTTGTGTCTTTTTCGATGGCTCATAAATGTCGCTGGCTACTGGTTGCTGTTGCCGTTTCTGCTGTTATGACTATGAATGTGGCCCCGGCCATCTCGGACTTGCTTCGGCAGCTACCTCCACTAGTCATAAAATTGATGGACGACATTGTGTGGGCAAGCGAGGCGAACCAGATGGATGGGTGGATGGTTGGATGGGTGGATGGTTGGGTGAGGTGGAGGCACCTGCCCACCTGCCTGCCTGCCTGTCAGTCGGCCTTGCCAGAGGAACCCAATTCGAACAAGAACATCTCAGTGCCTGTGTCCTGTGTCCTGTGACATTTGCACCTGAATAATGATGTCGGGCTGCTCAAATTGTCCCGTTGCATTTTTATAGAATTTCCGTTGCCTGTCGACAGTTTCATTTGAGTGGGAGGAAGGGACAGCGACAGCGACAGAGACAGAGACAGAGGAAGCAGGAAAATATGCTTCTCACGATAAGCAGAGGACCATTGTGACATGCACAGTGGATGCTCCTAGAAGTGGACAAATGTTCCATCCACCCACACAGCGACCCACACAGCCAACCACAAATACTCCCACACACAGGAGAGGATGGAGATGGATGCCATACAATGCGCCCGATTCAGGTCACCGTTTGACAGTTTTTTTACGGTGGCTTACTGTGGAGGCGGCCACAGGGACGGGACCCCCGCTCTGTATTTTTTTGCCAGGTCTCCCAGCAGAGGGAGGGTGGACAGAAAGGAGAAGTACACTGGGAAAAAGAGAGAGATTCCACTGAAAGAAATAGAACTCGATTCGGGACACCCCCTCGTTTCGCTCAGTGATGGCTTGCAACAGTCGCTTGTCGCCGTGTCAGAGTCGTGGCAATTGTTGCTGACGGGGCGGTGCCGATAGCGTTCGTTCGTTGGCACCTACCACAAACGTATCTGAATATCTGTATCTTCCGCATATGAAACCTACCTGCTGCCCATCGTTCCTCCCAATCCCTCCCCTTCCCTGAATCATCCAGTCACTCAGTCAGTCAGGCAGTCAGTGGGTCGAGCTTAGTCAGCGATTTGCGCAAAAATATTTCATAACTTAATTGCAGCACGAAACACACAAAATTGTGGAACAAAAAGCTGAAAATTCATTTACTTACGTTTCCCTGCAAAAAAAGAAGGAAAAATGAAACAGAATAGAGGGAAAGGCAACAGAAGAAGAGTCTAAATTGTTTTCTGCGTTGCATAAAGCTGACGCATTGGCCAGGCCAGGCAGAAACCAGGCAGAAACCCGGCAGAAGCGAGCCAGAAAACTGCAACACGCAAGCCAGAAAGACAGAAAGCCAGAAATTGATGAGGCTGCTTTTTTTGAGGCTCCGATTGCGTATGCCTCGTGGGCGGACTGTGAAAAATGGGCGTGGGCATTGTGAAAAGTGCAAGCCGATGGCGAAAGTCCATTTCATTATGCCTCCTCCTCCTCCTCCTCCTCCTCCAATCACCATCAAACCACTTGGCTCTGCAGAAAACTGGGCGGTAAAGAGGGAGGGTAAGGGGTGGTGGAGGATGGTGTTGATGATGATGCATGAATGAGAATTGATTAAAAAGATTTTAAGGAATGTTACAAGAGACATACATATGTATGTATGAGGCTCATATGACTATCTGCAGCTTCGTCAGAAAGAGGGAATATTAAGTGAAAGATTTCCCCAAATGTTTGCAAATGTTCGACAGGGTTTGACCAACCACAACGCATCGGATTTTGTTAATAATTACTTTGCGGTTTCGGCGTCAGATACAGGAGGATGCAAACCGAATTAATTTCCCATTGCCGAAAGGCTAACCCATCAATTTGCACACATTTTCCGACCAGTTGCGCTGTGTAATTTTCCACCAATTAGTGAAATTAAATGAAATCCAATTCCGATTTCTGACTTCTGATGTGCATCCTCTGACATTTCAGGGATGTCGGCCACACCCACAGCCCACCGCCCACAGCCCACAGCCGCAGCACCGCCCAGTATCTATGGTAATTAGGAGCCGCCTGACATTTTGACTGGCCAACGTTTTGGGCTGAATTTATTTGTGTTTAATATTGATAATTTCGCATATTAAATACTGAATATTTTGCCTCGAATCCTGTTTGATTCGATCTGCCGTTCCATTGTGATTGTGTTTGTCCATTTCATTCAGCTCTCGTTTTGAATTGTGTCTGGACAAAAGCTGAAACTGATTTCAGCTCGAATCGAACATTAATCTGATTGACCAGAAAAGTGAGTAATCGAAAGACGTCGAGCGTTGGGAGCCAGACAAGGCGGCAGGCAGGTGCTTCTGCATATGCTTAAAAGTATCTATAAATAGACACTAGAATGGTTCGATGGCATATTTATATATGCAACAACAGATCATTCTCAGATATTGCTTTATTTAAGCATATGCCATAAGATTCGCTTAGATCGGAGATCCAGCTGTCCTGCAGGGCACGATCACGAGCTCCAGTTCGATCCCGAGCCCCAGTTCGATCACGAGCTCCAGTTCGATCACGAGCTCTTACTTGAAGTCTTCTTTCGATTCGATGATGCAAGTCCCGAGATTCATGGAATTCTCTGCCTCAGCGTTAGCCCCAAAAATCTTCTCTTCTTCCTGCTTCTGGCAGCAATTATGCAACTCATCAGAAACCAAAGCCCCCACCCCTCCCTCCCTGCCGTCTGCATTGCTTGGGGCCTACGTGCAATATTCGGAATGAGGTGGCATGAGGCATACAGCGATCGATGATCGATGATCGGTGGGGCAGTTCAGTGAACCCATTCGGAGAAGACATTGCTCATTGGCACACGCTGCAGATGTCATGGTGGATGGGGGGCCCAGAACCAGAACTCCGGATGAAATAGATATTTGCATTTCAATAACTTTGATTGTGTAACGTGTGGTCGGTCCGGAGAGGGGCAGAGTGGTAGCACCGTTATATGTATGGCCATCCACAATGAAAGTTTTCTGTTCTCTTCTGTTTGGTTCTGTTCTGTTGCACCAGCGACGCGTATCTGTGGGATACATTTGCATATTTAACGGAGTTCTTTGAACCCCAATTAATCGTCTCGTCCGCTCCGAAACGCTTAGCTCCGTCGAGATGCAGGGCCGTATGGGCCTGGGACTGGAACTGGAACTGGGCCTGCTTCTATCTCCATCTCGAGACGACCCAAAAAACAAAAGACAAATGAAATCAAATTAAATAGAATTGAATGTCCGAGAACGTCGTAAAACTTTATTGCTATCGCTCTTGTTCTCTGCGGACTGCCGACTGCGTCTTCTGCTCTAACTCCAACTAGAAATGGAAACTGGAATAGATCTCCCTCTGATCCGAACCGGTTTCGTCTGATCCGATCTGATCGTTATGCCGGTTAAGATTATTTAATATTTGCTGACAGCCTGCTGTCGCTTAACAAGTGTTGGCCGACATAAATCGCAGCCTTTAAGAGGGGCCATAACTTCTGTAGAATCCGCCAACAGATCGGGCGATAGCGGAGTCTCCTCCGAGTTGTGCTGGCTCTGCACTCCACTCAACTCTACACTGATTAATGTGAGCAATTACCTGCTCGGCTGTGGCTCCAGTGTGAGCCAACAAATTAATTAACGCTGATTAATAATTCATCTCAAAGTCACTCACCCTGAGAGCCAAGTGTCTCTCCTTGGCAAGGGCAAAGGTAAGCCCTTTTGGCCACAAACACAGCCAAAGCCACACCCACACAGCCTGAGACCCACCACAGTCGCAGTCGCAGTCGCAGAGGAGGAGCCTCTTCAATATGCAAATCGAATTCCCCCCCAAAAAAAAAACATCTTCGTAGCGCATTTATCTTAAAGAAGCGCGCTGCTAATTAATATCAATTTAAATTTATTGGCACCTTAACCAAGCCGCAATCCATGCGTCCCACACCCGAAAACGGAACTTGAATGGCCAGCCCCTCCCCCTCCCACCTACAGGTGACGGATTGAGGTACATTCACTAAGACGGGGAGGTGGAGGATATTTGAAAATGATTATGGAACTATTCCATCAAAATGAAAACTCATTTCAGTTGTAGAATAACTACAGCTTTGGGTATATCCTTTACTTTTCATGGTGGAACTATATATTATCTGCATTATGCAGAGTATTCTCCAGTTCATCCCCTAACGCACATATATTCTACCCGTTTTATTGCACAAGTCGGCGTGTTGCGACAGCAGTAAAGCAATCGCCATAAAACAATCCGCTGGATGGCAGCGCAAATTAAAAAACGTTCATTAAAATAAATTGCCAAGTCACCAAACCCAGTCCCAGTCCCTGTCCCCTAATCCCCCTCTCCACCCCCTCTCTCGATAATGCTCCCCTAAAACACTGCTGTGTTGTGTTTTAGTTGTGTGATGTTCTATGAGTCTGTGTCTGAATGTGATATTAATCAATATGAAAGCCGCTTTCGAGTTCAGTGAGCTTCGTGTTCGCTTTCTTTTCCATTGATGAGGTTCCTGGAAAGCGGGGACTGGGGCACTGGGGGACTGGGACTCGCCTTACACATGGATGGATACGCAAACGTATCCTGGGGGGTCATTCGCAAACTTCTGCCATCTTTAACTTTCACTTAATCTTGAAATCTTCTTCTCTTCCTTTTCAGATATCCAAAGATGTCCGCGAACTGGCGTCTATTGGGGGGCGGTCTCTGCCTGCTGCTGCTGCTGCTGGTGGGCGGGGCAGTGAACGGGGAGCTGTACACGGCGCTGGCGGAGATGGAGGAGCTGCTTGAGACTGAATCCGTGCTGATAACCAACCTGGAGGGCTACATCCGCGTGCAGGAGGACAAGCTGGGCTTCCTCAAAAAGTGAGTATGCAAAGTGCATGCAAGTATCTCGAAGATACAGCTACAGATACAGATTAATGGCCTTCGCTTAATCAGTCTTAAATTTCGCATAAATACGTCTTTGTCTGTTTTCGCCTTTAAATTTCATTCCTCATGCAAATGAGGATGAAACATCCGAATGTCTCATATATCTACGTCTAATGAGGGATTCGATGGGGGGGGGGCAGGCATCAGAATGGGAGCTCCTCAGGTAGTATTCTGGTGCATTGCGGTAATTACTTTTGCCACGTGCGCCGCGATGCGGCAGCTGTTGCACGACGCCCGCAGATAGAGATATGTACACCCCGAGCATGTATCTGCCACAGTCTGATTATAGATACATTTGCAAGATACAAGCTACGCACACACACACACATTCGCTTATGCTTATGTTTACGCTTATGTACAGATGTAACTGTGTGCTTGAGTGTGTGTTTGGCAGCGGAAGCACATGGGGGAGCAGCAGAGAGGTGCAGGATGCGGTGAGGCAACTCCCCTAATCAAATAATGCCATATCCAGACCCCAGCAAAGGCACAAGAACAGGCAGAGGCAAAGGCAGAGGCCGAGGCAGAGGCAGAGGCAGGATCTATCTGGATGTTCCTGTTCCTGTCGCTCCTCGGCTTTGTCACAACAAAGGACGAGGCAAGATCCTCACAACAGCTGACAGCTGTTTGCCTGTCTTTGCTGCCTTTGTATCTGTCTGTGTGTCTGTGTATCCGTGTGTCTGTGTGTATCCTTGTGCGCTGTCATTGCCCTGCAGTTGAAGTCCCTTTCTGGCGCTCCCTCTTTCTGTCTTTCTGCCACTCTGGCTCTCTGCGGCTCTCTGTGTGTCTGTGGCTCAGCTTCTCCTCATCTCTTCATCTCTTCGCTCTCTGGCTGTGCATCTCTGAGATACACTACTACTACTACTCTACTCTGTCTGTCTGTCTGTCTGTTTGTCAGTGGCTTGTGGCGCGTGCCGTCCGACTGCTGGCAGAAGTTGAAGTTTTAATGCTGCTTTAAATTTTCCAACTGACATCTCCCCGGCAGGACAGCTGTCCAGCGCCAGTGCCCCTGCCTGTGCCTGTGCCTGTGCCCGACCGCCCGGCCAATCCTTTTGACAGCTGCCCCATCACCAGCCTCAGCCTCCCACTGACCATCGCCCAGCCCGGGAAACTTTGATTTGATTTTGTCCACTGACGAGTTTCTGGCCGAAACTCAATTAAATTTCGCTGCACAGGACAACGAACAACCTGCGGGAGCTCCTCCTCTGTCCTACTGTGCTTTTCTCTGCCAGGATATGGCTAGGTCTATTGTCAGGCTATGGATATGCGCATGCAATATGCATAGGGACAGACAGGATAAAACCATGGGGAGATATGGGATCTCCCCCCCCGGTTTTCCACTGAAATGTAACGGTCGCTGGCAAGGGTGGGGCATCCGCGACCTCCGCAGGGAGGGTTTTGTGCTGCACAAACACACAAACACACACACACACACAGAGAGAAAGAACACCGAATTCGAGGGGAGAACATACTGGCAGTAGTTATGTTATGAGTTGGTAAATAAGAATTATTATACGATACGAGTAGTGTAGAGCTGATAAAGAGAACCCAGGGAATGCCGGCTGTGGCTGCGGCTGCTCCTGCCTTTCGATTCGTTTCAACCCTCGTCGGTGCAGGAGCAGATGTTTCTGCTTAATGGAACGCGCCAAACGGAACAACACACAGCGGCAGTCATTGTACGGGTGTCTCGGCAGAGAGCTCTTTTATATACATGCATATTTAGAGTATAAATGGATAAATGTCTGAATGAGGGAGAATGAGGGGGAAGGTGCGAGGCGAGGCGAGGCGAGCAGGCACGATCCACTCGACTGCGCGCCTGCGCAGGAAGTCGAGGAGCCGACGTTTGCCCAGTTCTAGCTTCAGTCGAGTCGCAGTTGTCGTCGTGAGCGGATCGGAAATAGCAAGACCACGGATCTTGCCCGAGAGAAAAGTGAACACTAGACAGACTAGAAAGTGTATAGCAAAATAAGTGAAGTGAAACGCACCCCCTAGACCGTAGACTTGAGATCCAGTACAGATCATGTCGCAGCACAACTACACGAACCCGGCCTTCTGCCAGAACAGCGAGTTCTATCCGGTGCCCAGTAGTGGCAGTGGCAACAGTCGGGTGGAGTCCATCTACAACCGCAGTCTGCAGCTTAACTTCGGCGCCGTCCCTCGGCCAGCCCATGTCGCGCCCTCGCCGAGTCGCGATCCCCGCGAGGGTCCCCTGCGGATGCAGCGTAGCATGTCCACGCGGTCGGTGACGCGGAAACAGCAGCAGCAGCAACAGCAGACACAGAACTACCAGCCGCAGAAGCAGAAGCAGCTGCAACAGAACCACCAGCAACAGCAGCAGCAGCAACAATCTTCAAGTGGTCGCTATGCGCTGGTGCCCCTGGAGGAGCTGAACGTGAGCAGAGCCAGCCGGTACGCCATAGTGCCCGGACAGGCGGCCCAGCGACTGGCCAGATCCCAGGACAATCTCGATCGCTATGGATCGAGGTACGGACTGCAGTCGGACGAGGAGCCGCACTCCTTCCACGAGGAGCCACACCAGCACCAGGAGACGCAGTTTGCGAGTCTGCCGCCCATGCTGAATGCCCTGCCACCGAAGCCCAACGCCAGTCAAGGACAACAGGGACAGCAGACGAAGATCAAGCACGCCTTCAGCAGCGACTTTGGCAGCAAGACGTTCCTCATTGTGGACAAGAACAGCAACCAGCGGTACCAGATGGTGCCCACGGCCGAGGACGAGGAGCTGGTGGACGAGAACCAGGAGATCATCCAGATGCACAACGGACGCGCCCATCGGTATGCGATGATACCCACGGACGTCGACGAGGAGGAGTTCGCTGAGGAGGATTCCTCGATGATGATGCAGCAGCAGCAGGAGACCTGCCTCAGCACCACTGAGCTGAGTCAGCAGTTTGCTGCGAGGACCTCAACGCCCCAGCAGAGAAATGCAGCAGCCGCCACTCGGGCGCTTCACGAGCTCCTGACAACGCCTCGGAAAATGCAGCCACCGCCGCGTCTGGCCCACTCCACGCCCCGCAACGCCGCCCACCACGAGCAGCTGCAGCTGGAGCGCCGCTTGCAGATCTACCAGAGTCAGCAGATCCTCAGCCAGGTCGGTCCTGCTCCTGCTGCTCCTCCCACACTACCGCTCCGACAAAACCGACTCTCGCCGCAGAGACTCCACTACGAGACGGTGAAGCCGGCTCCTGCCCCGCCCGCAGACCGCTCCATGGCCGTGATCAGTCCGCGGGTGCAGCAGCAGGAGCGTGACCTGGAGCAGGACATGAGCAGCATCCAGGGCAAGCCGCAGAACAACAACTCCTACCCGCAGAAGCTGGCCAATGCCACCATCACCCTGGCCATAGTTTCGCTGATGCTGGTCCTTGGCAGCACCATGAATGCCGGCCTCATCATCTACATGATAGCCCACGTAAGTCGATCAATCGCAAAGCAATCCATTAGCAATCTGAAAGGATCGTTTGATAACCTGTCGCTTCTGTTTCCTCCTATAGTTTGGCAAATCCTTTTATCTGCAATTCGGTTTGGTGGCTTCCTTCTGCGGCGTAGGCCTGGGATTCCTCGGATTCCGGTCGCGTCACTGCGAGTGGCTCCCGAACCGGAGCTACACCTCAGGCTACATCCTGGTCACCGTGTTCTGCCTGTTCAAGAGCTGCGGCCTGTTGGTCATCCTCGTGCTGGACCCGTTCCCCGGCCTGCCGCTCCACGATGTCACCACGGGCGTCATTCTGGGCCTCTCCACATTCACCATGTTCTTCATCGGTCTGGGCGTGATGGGCAGCCTCTGGTGCTACCGTCCGCCGCCAGACAACCGCGTCAACGTGGTCTGAGTATCGTCTACGAGTAGGACTACGAGTAGAGTGTACTTTAAGCTCCCCCCATATAGATGTAGTCCCCTTCCTTCGAGCACTCGGCACACGGAACGGCTAAAAAACCAAAACTAGTATTACGAGTATTCATAGAGTTCATAGAGGCGGACTCGGACTCACCCCAAAAAGAGACTGTAAATACCATGTGGGTTGTACTTACCTTATCAGTAGCTTTTAGTTTGTTTTTAATCTAAATTGTTTAAGGTTTAAACCCTCTGCTAAATTATTGTTCACCCTTAGGCTAAGTGAAAGTAACGATAAGCATGCACAATAAAGGCACTTTCAACACCACTTCTTTGAGGGTTCTTTCAGGTTCTTACCATCTGCAGTGCCTCCCTCGTTGGGGTTTTTGATTTAAGAGAACTTAAGAACTTATTGCATATCAGCAAATCGTAAAATCCCTCCCTTAATTGCTGGGAAAACTTCTTCTTCGAAGAAGGCTTTCCCCTGCTTTCCTCTAATACGATTTGCCAACTCAAGAAAAACACTTAGTAAACTTTCTGGAAACTTTCTTTGATTCCGCCTCCAGCAAAATGGACGAGTACCAGCGGGAGCACGCGGACGCAGCCAGCGATATAACCGCCTACGTCTCGAACCCGATCAATGCCTACCTCTTGACCAAGCGGCTGACCACGGACTGGCGGCAGGTGGAGAACCTAATGGAGCACGACGTGGGCAAAGGTGAGTGGGGCGGCGCCTTATGTAGGGCTTTTTCGGCACCTGACATCCATGACATTTGTCTCGTCAACCCTTGTAGACTTCCTGCAGAATCTCACGCAGTACCGGAACGTGCTGAAGTTCCCCTCGGACGAGGACCTCAACGGGGCGGCGGTGGCTTTGCTCCGGCTGCAGGACACTTACCAGCTGGACACATCCAGTGTGGCACGTGGCAAGCTCAACGGGATTCAGTACAGGTAAGGGGGAAAGAGAAATAGAGACGGTCTCCGACTAGAACCTGGTCATTCCGGTCATTCCTTTAACTGCAGCACGGAAATGTCCTCGGACGACTGCTTCGAGCTGGGGCGGCAGTCGTACGTGAACAACGACTACCACCACACGGTGCTCTGGATGAACGAGGCGATGTCCCGCATGCTGGAGGAGCCCCTCAACCAGACCCAGACCTTCACACGGGCCGATGTGCTGGAGTACCTGGCCTTCTCCACCTACAAGGAGGGTAAGCATCCGGCAGTTTACTCTCGTTGTTGTCTCCCTCCCCCTCTCTCCTGAGACGACTCGTTTGCATGGCACTTTTGAGGTCCATTTGGCTGCAGGAAATTGCACTCTAGCCAGGTGACTCGAGGTGCACTAAAAGCCAGACATTAAGTGCGAAAAACTGTTGGCCATCCGCAGTCGTTGCGACAATGTTGTGGCCAAGAGCAGCAGCAGCAGCTACCCCAGCCACGTAGTCAGAGCCAAGCCCCGGGCATCCTCAGCCTCTGGTTGTATATGAACGTCTTATTACCCATCGATTGCCAGTGCCGCTGCCAGTGCCAGTGCGCCCCTAACCGTTCATCAAAGAGTTGGCAGGCACACGCATCTGTATCTACACTTACTTTGGGCGTACCACCTCTTCGCAGCACTCATGGCACACAATTTATGGGCGGGTCTTGGGAGTAGCGGAAGTGCCGCCATATTGGGTTGAGGAAGGACCACAAGCAAAAAAAGTACATGCACGCACAGACTCACTCACAATGTGTCCGCCCATGAGGCAAGTGACAGGCTTTCTGTCACCCCTTGCTACCCCCATTCCTAGGAGGGTAGCATACACATGTGTCTCGTGTGTCGTGTCGGGAGAGAAGAGGAGAGGGTAGGGCAACATTTAAATTCCTGTCTCTGACAAGGACTCAGAGTTCTGGTTGATGTTGAGGTTGAGGTTGGAGTCGCCTGCTCTGCTCCTCAGAGTGAAGCGGTGTGGCCTCAAGTGGCAGGCAAACTTATTAGAGAAATTGCAAGAGTCGGGACCATGAACAACATAGCAAATGAATAACTAAGCAAGCACCAGGGAAACAATCCAATACAAGTTTTTAGTTCGTTTGGGGCAAAGAAGAAAAGAAACTTTCCAACTGGAAAATGCAGCACAAAAAAGAGCAAAAGTGTAGCATACTTTCGGGCAGTTGGCGTTATTCTTGTGGATGGAATTAACTTTTTGATTACCCAATCCCCCAAAGGTAATGTGGAAAGTGCTCTGGTCATGACCAACGAGCTACTGCAGCTGCTCCCCAATCACGAGCGGGCCAACGGCAACAAGCGCTTCTACGAGAAGGAGATCGCCCACCAGGAGGAGATGAAGAAGATGAAGGGCGACGATGGCACCGACGAAATTCCCGTCTCCGATCTGGTAAGGACCCGTTCTCTCACACATAGCTCGTGACGGCCACAGACTCTAATGGTTTCCCCTTTCAGCCCGTGGCTAGGAGCGATACTGGGGAGCTCGGCGTGAAGGAGCGCAAGTCCTACGAGATGCTCTGCCGCGGGGAGCTGAAGCCCTCGCCGACGTACATGCGGTCGCTGCGCTGCCGCTACGTCACCAACAACGTGCCCTTCCTGCGGCTGGGCCCCTTAAAGCTGGAGGAGGCCCACAAGGATCCCTACATTGTGATCTACCACGACGCCATGTACGACAGCGAAATGGATCTGATCAAGCGCATGGCCCGTCCGCGCTTCCGTCGTGCCACGGTCCAGAACTCGGTCACCGGGGCCCTGGAGACAGCCAACTATCGGATCAGCAAGTCGGCCTGGCTGAAGACCGAGGAGGATAGCGTGATCGCGAAAGTGGTGCAGCGCACTGCGGACATGACTGGCCTGGACATGGAGTCGGCCGAGGAGCTGCAGGTTGTCAACTACGGAATCGGTGGCCATTACGCGCCGCACTTTGACTTTGCCAGAGTGAGTAGTGCCACCCAGAGAGATGCCATTCCTGTCATCGTTTCCTGTTTCATTTATTCTGATTCTAATCCTTGCAGAGAGAGGAGAAGCGCGCCTTCGAGGGCCTCAATCTGGGCAATCGCATTGCCACTGTCCTGTTTTACGTGAGTTTCACCTTGGCCCATTGGCCACCAATGAAGTTTATCTTATATTTCGCGAATTTCTTGCAGATGAGCGATGTGGAGCAGGGGGGAGCCACTGTGTTCACCACACTTCGTACTGCCTTGTGGCCCAAGAGGGGGACGGCCGCCTTCTGGATGAATCTGCATCGAGATGGCGAGGGCGACAAAAGGACACAGCATGCTGCCTGTCCCGTCCTCACGGGCACCAAGTGGGGTAGGTTGTACCACTTTTTTCTTGGAATATTCTTGACATCTTTTGCTCTCTCCCAAACAGTTTCCAACAAGTGGATACACGAGCGCGGCCAGGAGTTCCGACGGCCCTGCGCCTTAAACGAGGACAGCGGCGACTTCGCCATCTAGTTTGGGCTCTAGTTAATACAATGCAACGAATCTTAAGTGCGGAGAGGACCCTCTGAATCTCATCCCTCTCCCACTCACTCGCCTTCGCAGGCTGGCCATCGAATTCCTATTGTACATACAGCATCCAGCTGGGAGGCGGCGGCATCTCTTTTATTCTGTACTCACTTACACTTACGGACTGCCCAGATTGTCCATAGCATTAGCATAGAAACCTATTGAATTTATCTACTTTTGTATATTGCCTAGTTTAAATAGTAGAACAAATTGCAATAAATCGAACAACCAATAAACAGAACCATCAGAAGCACTCTTTGAACATTCCGAGTGGCCCTCACGCTAATACCCGATTAGTGGCGGTGTCCAAATACCCACACAGCCAAGCACTCACACAGACACTGGCTATCCATCTGCCCTCAGAGCTCATCCATCAGCGGAGCTTTGCTTCGGTTCCATCAGATATAAACGTGTGTGGGGGGTGGTGTGGGTGTGTATCTGTGTGCCCATGCATAGAAATCGGCTTAGCAGGACCGCGTTGCATACTCTGCGGCGCCGGCGGCAAATTCAATTCGCCTCAAAAGTGCATCCATGTGGCAGGCCAGACAAGAGGTTCTCTGTGCCGCACGGACTGCACTATTGGGTTTGACAGAATTATGGAACACATGTCAATGGGATGGGAAATTATATGCTCTGCAAAATGCCCTCTAAGGGTGTAAGCACGGTGTATTTCTGGAACAGAAGGAGGTACGAATAGCAGTAGGTCTTTTGCGAAAACTATAACAGGTGCAAGAAAGTTTCCTGGATAGTATAACGAATGGCAGTATTAGAGTAATAAAGGTAAGATGGCTTAAGTTGAAGATTGGGCTATAATATCTACCCATAATATTTGTTTTTCTGGTGGTGACATGCATCTACACGCACGAAGTACTCCCTTTCTTGTACTCTACAATTACCAGGTATACAAATGTCCATCTGCACCTGTCGCTTTCTATGGGAAATGCCAGAGAGAGAGAGAGAGAGAGAGAGCAAGAGAGGGAGAGAGAGGGAGAAAAGCAGTGAGTGAATTGTTTGCTTAGCCGCACTTGTGTCTGAGGCTGGCATCTGTTTGCCGAGCATTTTATTCTGGATACGTGACAGTTTCTAAATGGAATATCATTCTTTTGGGCCATAGATAGATGGCCGGGGCTCAAGAATTATCCATCAGCCACAGTCAGCCTCAGTCGTTTCCCTCATTTCACAATGTCACATCGTGTTTGGTGCTGCCTGAGGCTGTCTCTGTTGCAGGTCCTCCTACTCATAGCTCGTGAGGGTGGTGTCCGTGCAGAGTTCTACTCGTCTGTGGACAGCATGCAGGAGTTGGGGCAACTGGAGCTGGAGCTGCTGAATGCCACGCGTTCTTATCTGGAGGCCCAGCAGCAGCAGATTAATTTATACCGCAAGTAATTCAATCCAGATTGACGTCACTCAGAGCTGGGGATTGACGTGTTTTGGCAGATTTGTAGAGCAGCTGAAGCTGGAACATAACATGGCCATGGATCTGACAGATCTCAATGATTATCTGGGGCATCCCCTGCATGCGTTCAGGCTGATCAAGCGACTGGTCTACGATTGGGAGGCTCTGCACGCTCCTGTGGTGGAGAACAAACCCAGAGAAGGTTCTTAAGTTTATTCGTGGGAGGTTTGAGATCATGTCATGTCTCTCTTCATCGCAGACTATCGGCAGCTGGTGGATGACCTGTCCAAGGAAGTGGGCTTCCCAGACCTATCGGAGCTTCAGGGCGCCGTCAAGGGTGTTGCTCGGCTGCAGAGGGTCTACAATTTCACCGCCTCGGACCTAGCCGATGGCCTCATCAACGGCTTCTTCTACGACTCCGCAATGGATTGGCGAGAGTGCTACGAGATCGGGGTTCAACTCTTCGATTTAGGAGAGCACCACCGCTCTCTCGAGTGGATCCAAGTGGCGTTCAACCTTCTCCGGGCTGATCCCGAGGTGGAACAAGAAGCGAAGACCCAGTTCATAGCTGACATCAAGGAATACGCGGCCTTGGCCAACTTTGAGCTGGGAAACCCCAAGCGCGCTGGCAGACTCTTGGAAAAGGTGCTGCAGACCGAGCCCACGCATCCTGCACAGCACACACGAAAATATATGGACTACAGGGATCTGGCGGGGATCACGAATCAACGCAAAAAAGACCCCTCATGGTTCGGCAACTACACAAGGCTCTGTCAGGGCAGAATATTGCCAGAGAAGAGAAGTGGCAGCTCACTCCGCTGCTTCCTCGATGGAAGGAGACACGCGTACTTCACTCTCGCTCCCCTACAGGTGGAGCAGGTGCATCTGGACCCCGACATCAACGTGTACCATGGCATTCTGACCCTCGATCAAATCGATTCCGTCTTTGAGGAGGCGGACAAGATGGTGGCATTCGTTTCCGGCTTCGACATAGCCGGGGCCGAGCAAATGCAGGTGGCCAACTACGGCGTGGGCGGACAGTATGAGCCCCATCCGGACTACTTTGAGGTCAATCTTCCGACAGACTTTAAAGGAGATCGCATCTCTACCAGCATGTTCTATGTGAGTGAGGGCATCGTATATTATGTACATACATATATGTAAAGTGGTATATTGCAGCTGTCTGATGTGGAACAGGGCGGCTACACGGTATTCACCAAGCTGAATGTCTTCCTGCCGCCCATCAAGGGTGCGCTGGTCATGTGGCACAACCTGCACCGCTCCCTGGACGTGGATCCGCGCACCTACCATGCCGGCTGTCCCGTGATTGTTGGCTCCAAGCGCAGTAAGTACACGTTTCTAATTCTATTCTAATGTACAAGGTATTGATTGCTCTCCCGCAGTTGGAAATATTTGGATGCACTCGGGCTACCAGGAGTTCCGCAGGCCTTGCCACCTCACTTCGGATAGTTTCAAGTCCGTGGCATATCGGGAATGAGTGGGTTTCCTTCTCTCTTAATAAACTAACATCTTATTTTAGTGAGTGTTTGAGTGGTTTTCAGTCAAAGTCTTTGAAGTGTAGGGAGATTAGATGATTCCGCTGAAGATCGCAGGGGCGCACACGATCCTGATTGCGCTCGCGGATCCACACATTGGCAACTGCAGGGGTACGGAGATCAATCAGATTCAGATTTAAAATATATCCCTTGCAAATGAACTTACTCCATTTGCTGCCCTGAAGAACGGGACAGGCGGCATGCTTCGTGCGGTAGTCCTGGTCCCCAGATGGATGCAGGTTGTACCAGAAGAGAAGACTGCCTCGCTCTGGAGTCACCAGCAGGGGCAGGAAGGGGAAGGCAGTTCCACCGCCAGCCTCCACATCGGAGAGCTGTAAGGGATTAATCATCTATAATATTGCTTAAGCACGGATTAACGGATTCATTGGCTCACGTAGTAGATGCCCGTGGCCATGCGATTGCCGTGCAGATCGTCCTCGGGGTACACGTGATGCTCGGGGAAGCTGTCCCAGTGCGGCTCGTAGTGGCCCCCGATGCCGTAGTTGGCGACCTGCAGGTTCTCGGCATAGTCCATGTCCAGGCCGGATATGTCTGCCACGTGCTGGCTGAGCAGCTGGCTGGCCGGGTACTGCGAGTAGTTGAAGGAGGCGCCCTGGCTGGTGCGAAAGGCGGCTGCGGTGGTGCCGGCCCCCGCCTGGTTGTACACCGTGGATCGCTGGATGCGGGGTCGGGCCGCGTTCTGCAGGAACAATGAGTCCTTCGGGCTGACCATATCGTGCAGCTGCACTACGGGGGGGTCTGCATGCAGCTCCTCGAGTTTGAAGGGCGCGTAGCCAAAGCGACTCCTCCGCAGGCGGCAGCGAAGATGTCTCTGGGCGGCAGGAGAGGGCGTGAGCTCTTTGCGGCACACCTGCTCGTACGTGCGGAACTCCCGGGAGCTGTGATAGTCTCCGGGCCGGCGGGCAGTCGTGTGAAGGAGGCCCTGTTTCACCCCATCCGTGATGAGATCCTCCAGCTGCGTGCGGGTCTCCAAGAGGTGACGCCGCTCTTCCGGCTCAACGGCAAGGACGTGGTTGATCAAATTGAGGGCGTTCTCATGGTCGCCCATC
This sequence comes from Drosophila azteca, assembly GCA_005876895.1. Classification (NCBI taxonomy): domain Eukaryota; kingdom Metazoa; phylum Arthropoda; class Insecta; order Diptera; family Drosophilidae; genus Drosophila; species Drosophila azteca. The sequence goes on from VCKU01000004.1 coordinate 23,116,747, forward strand.
TGCTGGTGATATCCCACTACTGCCTCCATGAAGTCCAGCGAGGCAGGCTCCTCGCCGTAGCTCTGCTCTCCCAACAGCTGCATTGACTTCTGTAGCCATGGCACCGTGTGGTTGTAGTCTCTCAAGGCGTACAGGTGCTGTCCCAGGACGAAGCAGTCCTGCCAGGACATGGCAGTGCTGCAGCAGGAGGTTCTCTGGTTAATACAGATTTCTCTGTGCAAAGATTCCATGCAACACTCACCCGTACTTGACGCCATTCAGCATTCCACTGGCCAGTTCTGCCACATCCAGTTGATACGTCTGCTGGAGGCGTGTCAGGGCTATGGCGGAGCCCACGAAATCGTCCTGCGAAGGATAGCTTAGGTTCACCTTCAGCTCAGCCATGGCCTTGAGGTAGTCTTTACGAAAAGGAATGTCAGATCTGGAGATGATACTCCCTAGTAGTGCGATGCTCACCCGTGCGACTCGTGTCTCCCTTGACGCTGCTCTCGAAGGTCTCCCAGTCGCTGTGCAGGCGCTTAATCAGTCGGAAGGCATTCACCGGGTTGTTGAGGTAGCTCCCAATGCTGTCCATGGCGCTCAGGTGCTCCACTCGTATGGCATCGATCTCGCTGTGGAGGTTAGAGGTTGACAGGTGAAACACCCAAAAAGCGTAAAGGGATTTGCATTAATTTCGATGAGCAAACGAAGACCAAGATTTACGAGAACTACGAGTATATCACATGGTTTCCTCTATATTTTTGGTCTTCTATAAGTTTTGCATAATTCTGATTAATTGTTGCAATCAGCGGGGGGTGGCGGGGTGCCTGATTTGTATAATTAACGCATTTATTTCCACGCCTGTCGCCTGCATTCAGGTTCATTTGGGAATCATTAAGATTAAGAACCGATCCGTAACCAAATTCCCAGTTTAGAAGCGGAACAAACTCTCCACTATCTTCATTTTGTGAATGATTAATTAGCAGCACTTGTTGGCCATTAATCTGTTGATTATCCCCGAAACCCGAAGCCAGCGAATCCGAATCCGACCGATATGATACTTAGTTCTGTAGAGAGCAGGAGATTCTACAATTGTTTCTTACAGAGATGCACAGATATACTATGTATGTATAAGACCTGTTTTGAAAGCACCGTTGCGTCAGGGCGTTATAAATTGTATACTTTACAATTTGTTAACGGTTTCCAATCGCCGGCAATCCGACAATCCGGTTTCGAAAGTGCTCATCGTTTGATAAACAAAATATAGAATTAGAGGCGATGATTGGACCATATTTTGTAGATGCTGAAAGTCGATGACATTCATTGTCGAACAAAACAGACGAAATTAACTTTCGGCAGATCTAGCTGCGATCCAGCGGCTATCGCTCCTCTGGTAGCAATCGATTGGCGGAGATAATGAAATGCAAATTTCCTAAATGCTATTGCAAGTTTAGCCGCTTTTTGTGCTTTATATGGCCAATAAATTATATGAGTATAAATCACGGCAAGAACTAGGAGAAATTAGCAGGTCATAAAAAAAACTGCACCGCAGCGGAGCGAAGCATCGCTTTGGGAATCGACAGATGACCGATCGGCGATCCTAAGACGACAAATCGTTGGGCCGTAAAGCTTATAGAACCCATTTGACGTTCTCTTTTATGGCAACCGGTTGGTCCAGTGGGATAAGTTGTAATTAAATGACATGTTCAAGAAGGTACCAATCCAGTACCAGTACCAGTACGAGTATGGTCCTATACCATCTGCCAGAGACTGGCCACTGTTTAATATTCTAGAGAACCTCTCCCACTACTCAAATATGTGTTTTAATCAGAGAACAACCCAAACCCACCATCGTTCGGTTCGCATTTAATTCACAATCAATGTGGGCGTCCACGCATATGACATGAAATATTCACAATCGGATGCTGAGGCAATTTTTACATGATTGTTCAACCGGATGGACTTTCAATGGTAAAACGTATTCAACAATCGACAATCGACAAATTGGCAGATTGATTGGCTTTCGGAATTCCAATTGGATTGTGCGATGCGCGGTGGGAATCGAATCGAATCTCATTTGCATATAATTAATAGGCCTAGGAATACGCAGAAACCAGATTGGCACAGCACCAAACGAAGGTCACTGGAACTTTCCATTTTCCAATTTATTCTAGAGATAATCTCTCCCCCGCCTCACCTCTGAAGAGCCTCTGCATGCTGAGTGATTTCGTTCACGTAGTTCTGCAGTTCGTCCAGCAGGACGACCTCCGTGCTGAACAGCTGCTCCAGGCCCGAGGTGGAGCTGTAGAACTCGGCGCGGCAGGCCAGCATCTGCAGCCGAAGGACCAGCAGGATCCACATCCACTTCGTCTGAGACATCTCTTGGAATCGCGACGTGCGCTGCTGCTTGCGAATCGTTTGAAACTGTTCGGACTCCGGCCCGAGCGGCGATCTGCCATCTGCGATCTTCTACCGAAAAAAGCTCGAGGCAGAAGCTCGTGCGAGATCAAGCGGGTGTCGATCAAAGCTTTGCTTTGGTCAAAGAACTGCCCTCGGGGGTAGACGTTCTGTTCTGCCAGAATAGGCCACGTGAAGTGAGTACTCGAGAGGAGCATGCAAAGAGTTCAATAAACCCAGAACACAGAATCACTGTCGACTATCGACTGGACTTTGCATGGCTCAAGACTTGTGGCAATTATTCTAGAAATCAATTCCATCCTCCAGCCTCCCTCCCAGACACCACGCCATTGTTAAAGGCAGAAGTTTACTTTGGTAATTACTTTCACTTTGCCGCACGCAGCAGTTGTCACTTCACAAGCCCACAAATATTCAAATGTTGAAGTCCCCCATCCCCCAGCGAAACTTTGCCCGTGAACTTGTTTATGTAAATGAAGCCGGCTCATCCACCATCTCTCGCCATCTCTTTCCAACCAAATCGACATGTCTCGACTTGACTTTGTTTTGAGTGGAAAGCCGCAAAACCCACTCAAAGCTCTTCACTTTAACCCACTAACCACCTTTGGGGGCAGCAAGAGCGAAATGGAGACAGAAATGTTTTGGTAACTAGCTTTATTTTATAATCTCGTACTCCAACGACACCTCGTGATCCCGGAAAACGTCGCAGGGCCGCGCAAAGGTCTGTGTGGCTTCGTGTATCCAAACGTTGCCAACTGCAGGTGAGAAAAAATCAAGAAAAATAATCAGGTTAATTGCTAAGGGTGAACTTTTATGTGGATTGACTTGGGATTCGTTTAAACTCTGTGAATCGGAACAATTTCTTGCAATTTGTGTGAACTTTAAGAGGAAATACTATATAATACTCTAATCAAAGTATAATAGCTATGAGCGTAGGTCATTATGTATCTGAATGTCTTAATTGGTTTGGCATCTACGTCTACTCTTGTTTATAGCTTCGTTTAACCATGAACCATGTTTCAATCGACTCGACTCTTGTCACAGCTTATCATTGAACACCTTAAAGGTCTTCCCTCTTCTGCAAACATCTGGCACTCTGGTGGCATCGCTATGTTATACTTTTAATCCCTAATCCCTAGAAATGGAGCGCACTTACTCCACTTGCTGCCCTTGAGGACCGGGCAGCCGGCATGCTTGGTGCGATAGTCCACGTCGAGGGAGCGGTGCAGGTTGTACCAGAAGAGGACGTTCCCCAGCTGCGGCTTCACTGCAAAGTTTAGAAAGGGAAACGCGGTGGCTCCGCCCTGCTCCACTTCGGAGAGCTGCAGAGAAGAGGAAGGCGGGGAGGGGGCCAGTGGCTCGTCATAGATTCAAATGGGTGGTGGGGGGATTAGGTTGGCTTGCACTCACGTAAAATATGGCGGTGGCCATGCGGTTGCCCTCTTCGGCGGGATAGTGGTCCGGGTCCCGGAAGAAGTCCCAGTGCGGCTCGTAGTGGCCACCTACGCCGTAGTTGGCGACCTGCAGCTGCTCGCAGAAGGTCATGTCCAGGCCGGTGGCGTCGCTCAGGTCTGACAGCATGCCGCCCATCGTCGGGTGGGAGTCGTAGGCGAGCCAGGCGTTCTTGCTGACGCGAAAGGAGGATTTTTTGTTTTGGCCACCGGGCAGGGGGTTCACCGTGGAGCGCTGCATCCTGGGGACGGCCATCAGCCGGAGGTCGGCGATTTTGCGCGGACTGAGCATGTTGTGGTAGGTGACCACGAAGGGGTCCAGGCTATGCTCCTCCAGTTTTAGGGGCGCCAGACGTCGATAGGGGTGGCTTCCCTGCGAGTAGCGACAGCGAAGGGGACGCTCTTGACGGGCGGAAGGACCCACCTCGCCACGGCACACCTTCTCGTAGTGGGCGAACTCCTGCGTGAGCTGGATAACTAAAATTAGCTACGAATTGGAAGCGAGGATGGGGATGGGGGCTGGCTTACACTGTAGGAATCGGAATGCCTGGGCAGAGCCATGTCCTCCGCCTCCTCTGTGGTCGTCGCTGCTCCCTTGTCGCCCAGATGCCAGTTCCGGATGCGCTTCGGATCGAATTGGAGAACCCGCTGGCTGAGCTGGTAAGCGGTGTCAAAGTCGCCTAAAAAGTCGATTCGTTTGGTCAATATATACATATGTACATATATGCATATGTATGCAAAGAGCCAATCTCTAGCTGCTCACCCAGCTGGAACAAACCCTTGGCTACCGCCTCCATTCGATTGAGGGTTTCGCTGTCGGGCGCTGTCGGGGCTGGGGCTGAGTGGTGGGTGGGACTGTGGCTGTGACGTCCCAGCCGCTCCATCGACTCGCGCAGCCACACCTTGGTGTTGTTGTAGTCCTCCATTTCAAAGAGTTGTTGACCCAGCACGAAGCAGTCCTGCCAGCTCATGTCGGAGCTAAAAAAGGATTCGAATAGATGGCATACGAGCATATTTTAAGCCTCGCTGGTTATTGCTTATTGGAGGGAGCCTTCTCCTTCTCCTCTCCCTTCTCCTCAGTGCCATTACTCACCCATATTTGATGCCATTCAGTATGCCGGCGGCCACTTGGGCCACATCCAATTTGTAGGTGCTCTGCAGGCGGACCAGAGCCAAGGCGGCGCCATCCACGTCCTCTTGACTGGGAAAACTCAGGCCATATTCCTGGCTGACGTTGAAATCTGTAATCGGTAATCGGTAACGAGGAAATCAGTTTTACGAGTATCTTCCGTAAAAGCCTTGGAGCTGCTTCTTTACCCATTTTATCTGCAAGTTGCTGAACACGTCCCTCCAGATGCGGCCAGTCCGTGTGGAGGCGCTTCATCAGGCGGTAGACATTCACCGGATTTGTCAGATAGTTTTCCGTATCCCTGGCAGCCACTGCCTGCTCCTGCTCGATGGCGAATACCTCGCTGGCGGTAAATAAGTACAGGTTTCAGTTGAAGTTATTGGTGTACCAGTTTGGCCCGATTTATGACCTGTGTCGTCACAAGCCAAGCGCAAATTTTGCATTCGAATATTCAGGCTTAATTAATTCTAATTTATGTCTCATTCTACATTCATAATAGTTTTTACGATCGCAGCCCACCGATAGCCCACCGCGAATCCAAACGAAAGCGAAATGCCAGCCGTCGTGCCATAAACCTGCTAACCATTTTAGGATTATCCCCCACCCCCCAAGCGATCTGCATATGCCACTAACTATCGCAAATCTCTCGCTAACTTGCTAACTTTGCAGAGAACTCTTCCAGATCCTCCATTATTACAGAACTCAGACACAAAGTCTGCCGTTACTCCCGCGGACTTGAGGGCTCGTGGGCTCGTCGTGGGCTTGTGGATTATTGTAAACTAGTTCTTGCAGGGGCATAAAAACTTTAATGGATTTTCGATCGTCTGGCTGTAATTAAATTAGCATTGTTCGAAAATCGTGCTTTGACTAAAACTAAACATAGTTTTCATAGCGATTGCCTCGACTGTGCGATATCGTAGAATCCCCTTAGGTATACATTTGTGGAAACCGCATAGAAATCTCATCCTCTTATATCGACAGTCGACAGATTCATTTTCTTTATATCCTTTCAGTCTCTCACCTCTCCAATTGTTGCAGCGATGTCCTCACAGCATTCACTGTAGTCCTCAAATTCCGTATGAGAAAGTCTTCCGTTTGCAGCAGCTTCTCCAGGCCCGTGATCGATGAGAAGTAATCCGAACCACAACAGAATTGCCCAAGACAGGACAACAGTCCCAGGAGAACTAAGAGCCTCCCCATCGCGTAACTAAATTGATATACTCAGATATCTTTTATCTCTATTTATACTGTTTATACTGCTATCCTTTCTGTGATCTATTTCCTTCTTTATGTTCGTATAATAGCTCCGCTGTTGCTGCTGCTGTTTTGGGCGTCCACCCCTGTCCGCGTCTCGTGGCTAACTGATCGCTTGAGCAGATCTTTGGCGCGGGACTGAGACATCCCCCAGAGACAGTCGGAGAAGTCGTTTTGCACGGCTTTCGGGGGGTACTTCGAGTGTTGGCATCAAACTAGTTGGCTATGACTACGATTTGAAGAAAACTGTTTTATTAGCCTGTTTTGTGCATTCTGATGAAGAGTCTACACTGAGAAAAAACCAGAGAGGTTCTAGAAAACATCAAAAAACATTTTTCTTTCTTTTTTCTACAATCTTTCTTTCCGAATAGCATAATTTACACATTTAGAAATCCTAATTGCAGATTTTTGTCTCGTTTTTCTCAGTGTTGGGAGTTCTTGATGATCGGGCGTGTTTTATGGCTTGTTTTGTTCTGATTTACTGATGCTTATCGCTTCAGCTTCAGCTCGTTTTCAATTCGGATTCCGCTTATGTCTTAAGATTCGGCTTTGTCTTTGGGCTTGGGTTTGATTTAGACCAGACCGAGCATATTAATTCGCACTAATTGGACTGATGGTCGTCGTTTGATATTTAAGAGTGCACTTCCATAGCTACTTAAGTTCCTATAGCTACCTATAGCATTATAGTAGTGCTGTGCTGAAAGATGGAAAGTGCCGCGAAATTGCGGCTTTGTTGTGGCTCATTATCATTTCATATCCGATTGGGACTGGAGATGGGACTGCCATCATATGTCATTTTGGTTTATGGACTCGTGACCGTTCATTGACGGACCGATGTTGTTTATGCTTGTCGCCTCCGTCCGACATTTTGGAGCAATGAATCTTTAATGAAGTGTCAACATAACAGCCACGACGGAGCATAACGAAGATGTTTATACCCTGGCAGATCTATAAATATAGAATAAAGTAGGTAAGGATAGTGATTCAATAGATAGTTTGAGACTTTGTGGTAAAGTGCTCAATAAAAGCAGTTTCAGCATTCTATTCCTATAATTATTATTCCTTGAATATAACAAGCGGACAGAAGGTAAAGTAATCCTTGTGATCCCTGGCCATTTTCTGTTCGTAGTTGACCGTTGCGAAGGGTATACAAATGCAAATCAAATTACCCCATAAACATCACTATTTATTTTGATTCGCAATCGCCTTTGATTTAATGCCTCCAAAGGCAGCCAACACCTGTTTGATGACCCGATGTTTGCCTTTGCTACTCGTATTTCCTCTTGCCAACAGACCGACCTCCGCTCCGTGGCCAATATGGGAATATGGGTCTCAGCCAAGCAGAAATGATGCCATTCCCAGCCGCCCCGCCACCTATGTTTGCCCAGTCCATTCACACATCGACCATCGAACATCGACCACTCCCTGGAGTGCCAGTGGCAGTGGCAGTGCGAGTGGAATGCAATAAAAAGTCGGATATTCAATTAAATGTCAAGGCTGACTTTATTTTATTCTCCAGGCGGCAATTAATGCATATGTAAAGCCATGGCAACGGTTTCTGGCTGGTTTCCCCGTCAACTGAGTCCCGTCCATGCGGCTGCAACGGAAAAGGAGATGAATAATCATGGCACCTCCTGGGGTCAGTCAGTCAGAGATGGGGGCGTCTCTGGTCGGGAATACTCACACACTTGGACACCCAGGAGCACGGGACAGACTGCCTGGCGACTGCGGTAGTCCATCTCGGAGTCAGCGGACGTGGTGCGTGTGCGCCAATGAAGCAGCGCGCCACGTGGGACATTCACGCCAAGCTCCAGCTGGGGGAAGACCAGGGCTCCGCCCATTCCGGGTGCCTGCAGCTGGAGGCGAGAGGACAAAATCCAATTAGGGGCACACATTAATCAGTTAATTAGTACACACATTCAGCATGACACGTGTCTGGTGGCACTGTCCCCGAACGGGCTCCTCTGGCCGGGTCGTGTGCTCGTGGCCATGGCGGCGCCCCTCCCAGAGATCCGTTTGCCCTCCGACATGCCCCAGTCGATGGGGAATGCGTCGCAGCTTCTTTTGGGCCAGCAGCGAGATCTTCAGTGGCTGATGGCTGGCTCCTTTTCCAACCTCCTCCTCCTCGTCTATCAGTTCCAAGAGCTCATCGCTCTGCTTACGAGTCAGCACATCGTGGTGCAGGGCTATGTACGGGTCGGAGCTGAGGAGCTCCACTCTGGCTGGCTGCAGGATGGACCACGGAGTGCTCCGCTCCAGCTGGCAGTGGGTGAAGCGACCGCCAGTCGTGGCCTCCTCGCTGGCTGTGGCTCCACGACAGAGTTCTTCTATGAGCAGCTGCTCCGCTGATTTGGGTTTGGGACTCTGCAAAAAGGTATTTCAATCATCTCTCTTTGTCACTCCCGAAATTCTATATTCTACCTACTTTTGTCTTTGACTTTGTCTTTCGCTTTTGCCCCCCCTTGCCCGAGGGCAAGAGCAGAGCTCGCTCAATCTTGGCCTTGGCCTTTTTCACATTTTGGTTCATCGGTCGGAGGAGCAGAAGCTCCTCCGCGGTTGCCAGGGCCTGGGAAAGTTCTCCTGCGGCGAGAAGGGGGGCGGGGGCGAAAGAGAGAAGAAAGTGAGATTCCTTGAAAATTGAGCAAATTGCATTGAATCGGGGAAACACCCACCCGCACGGTATTCCATGTTGAGAGCCGCCTCCAGTATCTGAACCTTTCCGCGCTCCCGCTCGCTCCGGTGGTCCGTGGCATTTGTGGCCGGCGGCAGCCTGTCCAGGGCCGTCTCCAGCCAGAACTTGGCCACTCCGACATCCGCCTTCATGGCCATTTCCAGGCAATCGCTCCAGGACATGGCTGAGCTGTAAGTATGCCAAAAATTTTTGATTGTTTTCCTGTATTCCTGCCATCCAGAAATCCTGTGTTCTCACCCCAGTTTCATGCCATTGACCATGCCCAGGGAAAGGCTAGCCGGCTCCAGCTCGTAGACCGACTGCAGATGTAGCAGATTGGTCAGGGCCTCCTCGTAGTCCTCCTCTGTGGGCAGAACCATTTCGCTGCCAGTCCTGTGTCCGCCATCAATCACGCTGATGTTGTGCGTGGCATTCGCCTGCTGCTCCAGTCTCGGCCAGACGGTCTCGAAGCGCTTCAGCAGGGTCAGCACATTGAGCGGGTTGCCCATGTACTCCTCCACGCCGTCCCCCACCTGGTTGTGGATCGCCTCGATGGCCGCCGTCTCCCGCCTGATCTCCTCGAGCTGCTCGTCCAGGCGCTCTATGTAGTCGCGGAGTTCATCGATGAGCAGCGTTTCCGTGGCCAGCAGGGCCTCCAGCTGCTCCTCGCTGTGGAAGGAGCAGCCCACCCTTGACCAAAGAAGTGATACCTGAAGTAGCCACAACAACCCAACAATAGCTCTGGGCATTTGCATAATTAGATGTCGCTGCCACTTCTGCCACTGTTTTTGTCTCTTCTTTGCTTCTCGGTTTTCTCCGGTTTCTCGGGTCAATGACTACGACAATTTTTCAGTATTTATGGTAATATCAAAGCGAATGGAGAACCATCGACTAGCGGGCTTGAAAGATACTTCTGGACTGAGCACAAGATTCCCTTCATCGGCAAATAGAAGCTTTTTATCTGAAGAAAGTTGTGGTACAACTTTTTTAGGTGCTCTTCGATGAATAGCAATTAGCAGTTATCTAACCTTTAGGCTGACTTCTTGATAGTCAAACTGACCTCAGACTCATCGAACCCAGAGAGAGACAAATCATTCACTCTATAAATAAAGGTTTAATCCGTGGAAAAAACACCCAAATGTACTCAATATTCATTAATTTAAACTCTCATAATGGCCCACGTTTATTTAAATGGTCTATTTGTATTTATTTTGAATTTTTATTTATTTATTCAGTAAAGTCGTAAAGCAAATTACAATAATTTTAGCTGAAAATAAAGCAATTGAATAAATTAAAAGTTAAATTTAAAGATCAATTTCAGTGGCTTTTATTTGTTTAATTATATCCGTATGTGCCTATGCCTAGGCACTACTTGTTCTCAAGTTCAAGGAACTTTTCAGCATTCAATTCCTGGCCAGCCTCATGGAACCACTCATTGCATACTGGAAGGGGAAGAGATGGTGATGTAGTCACACATCATGATTAGCCTTTTGAAGAACTTACTCCACTTGGAGCCCTTGAGTACGGGACAGCCAGCGTGCTTGGTGCGGAAGTCCTTGTGGAGGGAACGATGCAGGTTGTACCAGACCAGCAGACTGCCCTTGACAGGCGGCACGGCCAGATGGAGGAAGGGAAAAGCAGTGGCACCCCCCAGGGGGACATCGTTCAGCTGCAGATGGAAAAACATAAGTTATGAAAGGAGTTTCCCGAGGGAAAGCAGAATCGCAACTCACGTAGAAAAGAGCTGTCAATAGGCGATTTCCCTTCCAGCCAAAGTTCTTGTCGACCTCCTAACGATAAAGAGAGAAATATAAGTAAATGGATGGGATTCAATGGCAAGACGCAAGACTGTACATCCATGAAATCAAAGTGCGGCTCGTACTGCCCTCCAATTCCATAGTTCACCAGCTGCAGGGGCTCCGCGGAGTCTGTGGTCAGACCGGTGATGTCCTCCAGTCGCTGCTTGATCTGCGCCAGCCACGGATTGGTCTCGTACCACAGCCAGGTGTTCTGGCTGGTGCGAATCTCCGACACTGTGGAGTTTCCGCTTTGACCGATCTCCGAGCGCGTCACCTGCCCCTTGCCGTGCTCGATGATCAGCTCTGACTCCTTGTCGCTGAGCACTTCGTGGAAATAGGCCACATAGGGGTCCACGTTCAGCTGCTCCACCTTGAAGGGCGAGAGGCGCTGGTAGGGCACGTCCTGGTGGCTCAACCAGCACCTGAGATCCCGCTGCACTCTGGGCGACTGTCGCAGCTCTCCTCGACACACGCGCTGGTAGAGTTCCTGGCTCTCCTTCAGCTCTGGCTCTGACTCCTGCGGAGGTTCTACTGGGCTAATCCTGGGTCTGTTGCTGTTGCTCCTCTCTCGTGCCAGCTGCGCCTCGTACACGATCTTGTTCTTCAAGGCCTCTTCGTGGCCAGGTTCCGCATCCAGGATTTCGTTGTTCAGCTTGTGGGCCAGCTTCTTGTTGCCCAATTGGCTGAAGGCTGGCGAGAGCTGCTCCAGTATCTGCACTTTGGTGATCTTGGGAAGCACAAATCCTGAGGGATCCCGGTTCAGTCTGGTCCTCGCTTCCAGCAGCCACTCAGAGCCGTAGGAGTACTCCTTCAGCTGGCAAAGATGCCGCCCGATCTCATAGCAGTCACTGGCACTGAGTGACACATTCATTCGGTGCTGTTCCTCGGGAGCCAAGACACCCGCCGCCAGCTGCTTTGTGGGCAGCTTGTACATCTCCTGTAGGCGCCACAGGCCGCGAGCAGCGCCGAGCAAATCCTCCTTGGTCGGTTCCTTGATCTCGGCCTTTGCCAGCCCAGCGCTCACCGAAGTCTTGTACTCCTCCAGGTTGCTTGTATCGAAGATCGGCTCGAAGACACTGTGCTTCCAGTCGTGCACGACGCGTCGGATGGTGGTGAAGGCATTGATGGGATTGCCAAAGTACGCCTCGATGTCCCCGCGTTGACTCTGCAGCTGCTCCACGTGTTGAAGAAATCTTTCGACGTTCTCCTGCTGCTGCTGGGCCTTTTCCAAGTAACCTTCGAACCGCTCCACCAAGAAGGCCTCCAAATCCAGCAGCCGCTCTATTTCGCTGATGGCCGAATAGTAGTCTGCTCCAGCCACGCCCAGGCCCACACTCCCGAAGAGTATCCATAGCAGCGCTCTGACTGGGAACATTCTCACTGCTCTGCTCTGCTCTGCTCTGTCTGTAGATCGTAACTGTCATCGCTGGAAGATCAGAAGGGAGACAGACTGTCTGCCGCACACGCACACGCAGCAGCAGCAGCTCGGCAAACATTGACACAGTTGGGTTCAGTGTGGGGTTCTGGATTGGGATTGGGAACAAACACCAAATGGTATTCGTGAGGAAAACTTGGGAAGTCCATCAGTAGGTGATGGATATCAAAGCGAGAAAAATGCATTTGCCGCTTGTTAGAAGTTGAGTTCAAACTCAAAACCAAACGTGTTTCAACGTGTTTAAACGTGTACAAACGTGTCTCACAATGCGAAGATTGCAGTGCTTTCTGTGCCTGATCTTCCTCTGGTGTCCTGGTGTGACCTTACAGAAGCACGAAAGGAGCTATGCCCTATCTATATATGATCTGGGGGAGCTTCTGACCCTCAATGCAGAGCTGCTATACCACCTGGAGGCCTACGCGGACGAGTTGCAGCAGAAGGTGGATCTTGTGGACAGGTGAGAGAAACTTCATGAATGAAACATGACAAAAGACTCTTCTTGCCCCCACAGCTATGTTGAGATCACGAAAGAGAAGATAGCTCATGCAAAAAAGGTGGATTCCGACCCTTGGTACAGGTTTTCCTTCATGCGACACCTGCAATTCGATTGGCCCAACATTCTGTGGCATCTGGAGCAGCAGCCGGGAGAGGGTAAGGGGGAAGGCCTCGAACCATTGAAGAACCTTTTTCCTGAGGGATCTTTTTCTTCAGCTCAAGCTACAGCTATTCTTCACTCTGAATTACCGACCAGCAAGGATTTAAAGGAAACCCTGGATGGGTTGAGCCGCATTCAAATTTTGTACAATCTAAACGGCTCCGATATGGCCAGGGGACTCCTCATGGGAGTGCAGCACAGGTGAGTGGCTGAAATCATCAGAACAAGAATCCAATACTCATCCATTTGCAGTTATTCTCCCACCCCCTTTGAGGGCTACACCATCGCCAAATATATGACAGGATGGGGGGACTATGCCAGGGCCAAAGATTGGATCTCTGTGGCCCTTGACCGCTACCAGGCGGATGAGGATAGCTGGGATCTGTATGAACAGCAGGGACTCTCTGCGGAAAGCCTGTATGAACTGTGCATCGAGGTGCTGGAGAACTTCAGTGAGGACAAGAGAAGGCTTCTTTCCATGACGATGGAAGCCGTAAAGAAGTATCCGGAGAACCGCAACTTGCAACGGGCTCTCACTAGGCTGGAAATGAGCATTCGCATTGGGGAAGGGCCGAAGGAACAGCAGGTCAGTGGAGGAACAAAGAGAAGCCTGTAATCCCGAGGAATCTATCATTTTAGGAGTCTGAAGATGACTTTATTGAGTGCTGCTCTAGGGAGTGCCGCCCAGAATCCCGAATGTACTGCCTCTACAATACCACAGCAACTGCATTCCTCCGCCTGGCCCCCCTGAAAATGGAGGTGCTCTCACTCGATCCCTACGTGGTGCTCTACCATGACGTGCTCTCGGACAGGGAAATGTTTGCACTGAAGTCGATGGGGCAGAAGGAATTGATTCCCGCTGTGACCTACAATGTCACGACCAATGAGCAATCTGAAGATCCAAACCGCACCACAAAGGCCGGTTGGCTGGACCCCAGCCACAGTATAATACAAAGGATGGCCACATTGACGGAGGACATGACCAACCTGAATCTCGAGAAATCGGAGCACTTTCAGCTTCTTAACTACGGCATTGGCGGCCACTATGCCATTCATCCCGACTACTTTGAGGTAAGATCTCGGTACTTTAGAACAAGCCCACCCCACACCACACTGATGGACTCTCTTTTAGAGTTCCAACCCCGAACTCCCCGATCGCGTGGCCACACTGGTGTTCTACGTGAGTATGTTGTGGTTTTTCGTTGGCAGAGGTTTTTCCTGAAGCTCTCTCTGTTTCTTTCATTCAGTTGAGTGATGTGCCTCTGGGGGGCGCTACGGCGTTTCCCTATATCGACCTGTCGGTGTTTCCCAAGAAGGGAGCAGTCCTGATGTGGTACAACTTGGATCACAAGGGGCAAGGCATCGAAGATACCATGCACATGGCCTGCCCCGTCGTGGTCGGCTCCAGATGGGGTAAAATCAGTTTAAAGACCGACTCGATGATCGATTTACTCATTTACTTTCCTCCCAAACCTCCTCCCAGTAATGACAAAGTGGCTGAACCAACTGCCACAACTTTTTCGACGGCCTTGCCCAAGAGAATAGTGAATAAAGTCCATGTCTGATCCGTGACCAATCGATTTCCCTATACCGATCTTTGCTCTCTTTTCCCTATTGAAACCTCAGTCAGTGGCATTCCAGAGATAATGTTGACCAGAAGTCTCCTCTGTCTGTGGCTTTTGGTAGTTGTTGCTGGCCGGGATGGTGGCTCTCAGATACTGGAAAATAGCGAAGTGGTGGACCATTTCTATTCCACTGCCGTCGTTAGCATGGAGGATCTGCTGGAGTTCAATGCGGATTTGCTTTCACAACTGGACAGCTTCATAGACATTCTCAGGGCTAGGTTGCATATCATACGAAGGTGGGCTTGGGGATCCGTTTGCTTCGGCCAAGGCCCCTCATTTTCCCCTCTTTGTAGGCTAGCGGATTACATGATGAAGCATCATAATTATAGCAAGGACAGCCTGCAGGACAATGCCCTAAACTACTTCCATCTGGTTCGGCACATGCATACGGATTGGGCACACTTGCTGGAGTTGATGGAGCAGCCCCTGGGCAAGAGTCAGCTGCTGTTCCTCAAGGAGTCACGGCCCCAGTGCCTGGGACTTGGAGGAGGCCTCCATGGGCATTCACAGGATGCAGCAGACCTACCAGCTGCAGCCCAAGGATATGGTCAGAGGCCTGCTCGATGGCATTCAGTATGGGTATGGGGCGCAGCCATTGGAGACGAATTCCTTTCCTTCCTAATTTGAGGTTCTTTGCAGAACACACTTTTCAGCACTGGAGTGTTTCACTGTGGCTCGTGCCGTATATAGGAAGTACAGATATCACGAGGCGGTGGCATGGTTGGAACAGACACTCAGCCTATACGATCAGGCTTCAGAGGAGACCAAAGAGAACTTCCAGTTGCTTGGCTTTATTGTGTCCAAAGTGCACAAGCTGTACATCAATGGACTCATGAATCTAAGTGAGTTTTTCCATCAATTGCAACAAATCTCTCCTAATGACAATCAGATCGGTATGAGGATGCTCTGAAAGTCATCGATCGGGATCCCAAACCCTACTTGTGGCGACACCGCGATCGGGTAGAGATGCGGATGATGAGCACCAACGATCGGCCGCTGGAGAAGCCCAATCCTCCTCTGAATGCCGTGCAGCGCTGCTGTCGTGGGGGCTGTCCGTATCGTGACATGCACCACCTGACCTGCAGCTACAACACCACAGCCACGCCCTTCCTCCGGCTGGCTCCTTTCAAGACGGAGGTCCTGTCGCTCTCCCCCTACATCGTGCTCTACCACGACGCCATCACACCTCTGGAGTCGCAGATGCTGCGAAATCTATCCAAGCCCCTAATGATGCGTCGAGCCATGATCTTCAGCAAACTGAAGCTGAAGCCTACAATCGACACTGGACGCACCTCGAACTCCGTGTGGTTCACGTCCCAGGACAATGCGGTGATGGAGCGGCTAGAACGGAGGGTGGGGGCCATGACAAACTTTGAGATGGCCAACTCGGAGGTGTACCAGCTGATCAACTACGGGATCGGAGGCCATTACAAGCCGCACATATCTCCGTTCAACCACGACAAGGTGATCTTCTTCTCTGGTACAACCTAAACGATCGGGGACAGGGCGAACCGGAAACTGTCCACACAGCTTGTCCCATAATCAAAGGTTCCAAATGGGGTACGTATTGCCTCTTGAACGTCTCCCCATACTCCCTACTTTTCCCTCTGTTTCAGTCCTAGTCAAATGGATAGACGACGTGTCGCAGGCCTTCCGCAGACCGTGTAATCGATAGCACTTGCTTTTATACCCATATCTAATACAGAATTCTGTTAGTGACGCTTGGCTTTGGTATTATTCATCGCAGAATCCCAGAATTGCTTTCCTACATCAATCGGTATGTGGTTACTTGTGCGAGTTGGCCTCGTTCTGATGGCTCTTTCCTACACCTTTTGGGTGAAGGCAAGCGCTGAGAATTTAAGCCTTGAAGGACTGATAGCTGTGGAGGAGAAGCTCCTAACTCAGATGGTGGACTATAGAAGTGTCCTGCAGAAAAAGATCAGTTTGATGCGTCGGTAGGTACCGCTGCACTTTGAAGTAGAAAAGCATTAATCCCGACTATATTCCAGTTACATTTCTTTGATGAGAGCGAAGCAGACGGATGCGGGACCCGATAGGGAACAGTATTTGGCCAATCCCCTCCACAGCTATTCTCTGATCCACCACATGCACTTTGACTGGAGGAATTGGCGCAGGCTCATGGAGCAGCCCTTGGGCAGTGGTGGGCTCTCAAAGCATACAACATTTTTCCAGTAATCAAGACCTGCCTTTCCTTTAGAGCAAATCTCTGAAATTCGTGCCCTAATGCCATACATTTCAACAACTGATTACTCGAATGTCATGCAAGACCTCATCCACGAGTCGATGGCAGAAGTTCAGCTCGAGTAAGTCCAAGAAATCAATCTCAGAGGGAACTTAGCAGATCCATTTTCAGTCCGCTGGATGCCTTGGAACTGGCTCTCTTCGCATTCGACAGAGAGCACCCCGATCTCGCCGAGAAGTGGCTGAATGCGACACTAAGTGGCAACCAGCAGCTCAGTCCTAGCAGAAAGGAACTCTACAAAGTGCTGAGTGTGGTCAAAGAGAGTCAAGTGCAGAAGCTCTATGAAAAGGTAAAAATCAGCAACCACCAACCACATTCTTGGTTAGACGAGTGGATGGTACGGCAATAACATTAGCGTAAGTTGCGACCAGGAAATTTCCCGCATTTCACAATTTCAAAGCAAATAAATATTTGTATGATACCATTTCGATTCATGACAGTTTTGGTTAGTACGGTGACGAATTGATTGCCCCATAGACCCCCTAAGACTGTGAGTTATTCCCACAAAGCAACAGTTGCCAGACGGGTGAGTGTCTATGTGTCTATATGTGGAGTAGTACCATAGTATTCTTTGCGGGATTACTCGCAGGCTTAGACACCTTTTGTGGGCAATGTTAAGACTGAGATTCCTTCGGAACACAAGTCGTCCCGTCCACCATTAATTCAGTCACCGCTCAGGATCAGGTTACTGCCACTCGTGCAGCGAATTCCGCCTGGCTACTGCGTGGAGCAGACCGGGTGCTCCGTTGATACGCCACAGTGACAGTTTGCCAGATGTAAGAATATCCTTAATAAGTGTTGTAGGAAGTATCTATCTATCTACTATCAGGATAATTATAACTATATAACCAGTTAACATCTTTTTACGATGAGAGAGAGGCTTTGATGTCTTGATTATCATCTCTTTCCATTTCATTTCCATAATGAATCTTCTGATGCTAACACAAGATGCTCTCCCCAACTGGCATTAGTGGCGATTATCTAAGCAAAAACCAGTCGCCTCGCCGGCTCAATGAACCCCGGGGTCCGCGCTTTCTTTGGGTGCGTGCGAAAACAGGTTTCGAACAAGAACAGAACAGAACCTCTGACATCGCTAGAATTATGTAATATTCAGTCGGCTTTCTTTAGTGCGGGGTCAAGTGGTAGATTCAGTCGGCAGTCGGCATTGAATCGCTACGGGATGATGCTACCCCTGCTGTTGGTGGCTGCCCTGTGGCAGGTCCTTTTCCCTGCCTGTGGAGCCGAGTTCTACTCCTCCGTGCACGAGATGACCAAGGTATTTGGATACGAGCAGAAAATGCTGCAGCTCATGCAAAAGTTCGTCGCCGATAATCAGAGCAAATTGGATTTCCTGAGAGCGTAAGTGCTGGCGGGGCTGGCGAGGGGGCGTGGCAAATCGAGCGTGACTCGGGGACTAATTGAATCTCGGAAAACTCAATCTGCACCGACAGGCGGCTGCGGGAGTTCGAGCAGGAGCGCACCGAGGCGCAGCACTGGGGCACGGCGTACTTCGAGAGTCCGCTGAACCAATATTTGCTCAGCAAGCGGCTGACGGTGGACTGGCAGCGGGTGGAGAACCTCATGGATGCCGACACAGGAGAGAGTGGGTGAAGCATTTAGCGGCGGTGCGAAGTTCAAAGTCCATTAAAGATACACCTCTTCCCGACCAGAACCACTGGAGCGGCTGCTGAAGCTGCGCCGGCGTCCGTTCATGCCCGATGCCAGCGAACTGGAGGGCGCCATCGATGGCCTGCTCCGGGTGCAGTTCTTCTACAGACTGGAGGCCAAGCACCTGGCCAAAGGCATCCTGGATGGCGTGAACTATGGGTGAGACATCCAATATTAATCCAATGACCTTTGCTTTGACCTTTGTTTCCTTGCTCTGTAGCACACATCTAAACGCCGAGCACTGCGTGGACATTGCCCGCCTGGCGTTGAGGGATCAACATCCGCGACTGGCGCACGCCTGGCTTTTGGAGGCGAAGGATCGCCTGTCCAGGGATCCAGAACTCCAGTCGCAGGTTCTGGCTCTGCTCGTGCAGGCCAAGGCGCAGCTGGGCGACTTTCGGGGAGTAAATGGCACCTACCATGAGCTCCTGAGTCTCCATCCAGCCAGCGAGGAGCATGCCAGAAACTACGAGGAATTCATGCGCAGTCATACAGCAAAAGATGGCTTATATGCAGCCAAAACCATAGAAGAACATGCCGTAAGTCAACAGAGTTCCCCTTTGCGGTGGTGATGCCAACTGATTGATGACCCTTTCAGCCCATACCCGAGGATCTCTCGCAGCTGGACGAGTTCGAGAGCTACCGTCTGACGTGCAGCGGCCACCGCAAGCTCACAGCCGCAGAGGAGCGGCATCTGCGTTGCGGGTACATGACCGAGACGCATCCATTCCTCTGGTTGGCGCCCCTCAAGGCGGAGGAGTTGAGCCACGACCCGCTGCTGGTGCTCTACCACGACGTGATCTACCAGAGCGAGATCGACACCATCAGGCAGTTGACGACCGACAGGATGCACCGGGCACAGGTCACAGGCCTCAACGAGTCGGTGGTGTCCAATGTGCGCACCAGCCAGATAACCTTCATCCCCAAAACAGAGCACCGGGTGCTGCAGACCATTGACCGGCGGGTGGAGGACATGACCGGCCTGAATATGGACTATGCGGAGGATCATCAGTTCGCCAACTATGGCATCGGTGGACACTACGGCCAGCACATGGACTGGTTCCTCGAGTCTGCCGTAGGTTCCTGAGATACTTGTCAAATGTCTCTTAAACACTCTCTACTTCCTACCCAGCTTAATAATGGATTGGTCGCCTCCAAGGAGATGGGAAACCGTATCGCCACCGTCCTCTTCTACGTAAGTCAATTCCAAAAGACTTCTTTTGGAGCTGCCTAAAAACCTCTCTTTAAACAGCTTTCGGATGTGGCCCAGGGCGGCGGCACTGCCTTTCCCCTACTGAAGCAGCACCTGCGTCCCAAGAAATATGCAGGTACCTAACAAGTGCCGTTATTCGCTTGAAAAACCATTAATAACTCATTGATTTTCGATAGCCGCCTTCTGGTACAATCTTCATGTATCGGGCCAAGGGGATGTTCGCACGCAGCACGGTGCCTGTCCCATAATTGCTGGATCTAAATGGGGTTAGCCAATCTCTAGAAAGAGTTTTCCGTATACTACATATATGTATCTTTCCAGTGCAAAATCGCTGGATTCGGGAGTACGTGCAGGCGGATCGACGTCCCTGCCTGCTGTGGGATGACTCTCTTGCCACGTATGCCCAGCTTATGGAGCTGGCCAAGAAGCAGGAGCAGGCTAAGGAAGCTTCCAGCTAAGGGCCACTCGAACCCACAAGTCAAGCTTTAAAAAGTTATTTCGAATCTAGTTTTTATTTTTATTTGGTATTAATAGGAAAATAAAGATATTATTATGTGATGAAGTGAGCCTTTTCAATAATTATCCGACTGAGACGAATATATGCAATCATATCAGCAGAGTTTACCAGACGTAGTTTACCTTTGCAGTAGCAGAGGGAGAACATAAGCAGCAGACATAAGTGATTAGCAAAAGAAGCTAATGAGAGAGTGGGAGCCAAGGTATACTAAAAAAAAGGTAGCCGCACTTGAGGTTTCGCCCTCTTTG
The DNA here is from genome assembly GCA_005876895.1 of Drosophila azteca. Classification (NCBI taxonomy): domain Eukaryota; kingdom Metazoa; phylum Arthropoda; class Insecta; order Diptera; family Drosophilidae; genus Drosophila; species Drosophila azteca. The sequence goes on from VCKU01000004.1 coordinate 23,137,069, forward strand.
TTTCCTTCTTCAATTTCAGTCTGCTAGCGGACGATTTTTTCGTGTACTTCTTCATCTTCACTTAAATAAGAAAAAGTGGCTCTCAGTGCGGCTACCTTTATAAGTATACCTTGGTGGGTGCGACGGCAATCAGGAAGAGAGCGCGGGGGAGCATAGAATGAACCCATTTGCACCGCTCCAAGGAGCGCGCTCTTGCACTTACATTTTTTCACCCGAAGATAGCATAAATACAGTATGTGCTCTATGGTTTATGGAAAACTTTACTTTCCCCCAAACCCCCTCATATATAAAACAGCATTGATTGCCTGAGGTCCCACCAGAAACGGGGGCACCCCTTTCCAAGTTCTTTATTTCATTTCTCTTACATTTCATTCTCCGCTTACAATTGTCGATCTTAAATCATTTTTTGATAGTTTACTTCTAGCCAACATTAATAATTTTCTAGTAGCTGGGATTCCTCCAGGGAAGAGGAGGGAGCTGCTTCTACGAATCGGGTCTTGTCTTTTCTGATCTGATCTGATCTGATCATATCTGATCTGATCTATCCAGGGTCGGTCTGTTTTATCCGCAATATGTGTGTATTTGAATAAATTCAATAAGTATGTCTTAAAACAAACATCCATATCATATGTGTGTAAGTATTGTATAGATATTTGTATGTATGTAGTATAATGCCTTTGATTCCAGCAACAACATTTAGTAATTACGTGTGATTTATTTTCTTATCTGCTCTTTGGCATAATAATAATAGTAGAATAATATGACAGTAATCTTTCATTTGTCTTTCTCTGGGGGTCGGGGGTGTTTTTGCTTGTATATGCTTGTAGTATAAGTTGAAAAGTTCACCGCTCTATCCGTCAAAACATTTATATAAATTTATCTTTTTTTCTCTATCTTTTTTTGTAGTTTTCATATCTTTTTTTTTGTTTTTTGTTTCGAGTAAATAAAATAGTTTGTCAGTTGTGGAGTTTTGCCTGCAATTCGAGATTGCAGTTGAAAGGACACCGAGTGAAAGTTCTTTTGACTATGCAAATGTTTCATGTTTCATGTTTAGTTGTGTATACATTTTAAATTCGCTTTATTCTATCTTTAATATAGCTTTATATGTGTCTGTGTGTCTGTCTGTGTGTGTGTTTGTGTGTGTGTGTAATGGACCGGATTCGTTTCCGGTTCCGCTTTCGCTTTCGCGTTGTGGTGGGTGTCTCTGTTCACTAGTTTTCGATTTAGTTTCAGTTTAAGTTTAAGTCATAGTTTAGTTTTAGGTATGTCTTGCCAGGGGATTGTCTTTGGGGGGCACATGGTACACATTCACATTCAACATCGATATACAAATACACGGTTTCACATAAATATATGTAGGTATGTATATATATTGTATATAGTAAACATCTGTGTATACATATATGTATATTCATCGTTAAAATTTTTACTAAGTTTAACTTAAAATTGTTGCCGCACGCGTTACCGTCCTGTCATTTATCGTTTACCTTTTATCGTTTATTGAAATTACAGTTTCTTCGCATAAATATATATATATTACCATTTTTCTATATCTTTTGTACACCTATAAAGAGTATATCGTATCGTATCTATAATTGAGAGTATCTGTGCTCTGTAGTATGTTTATGTTGTATGTAACTTCACATCGATAATAAGTTTTGTTTGCTCTTCTTGAATATTTTTTGATATAATTGCATTAACTTTTATGGAATAATTTGCTCTGCTGGACGCACTCGTCCTGCCGAGTCGATCCTTTGATTTGATTTCATTTGATATATGCTTGTATAAGTATATACGTATACGCATAAGTACGTATACGCATTTGTATGTATGTTTAAATTGAAACTCCCACAACGGCCACAAATCGGCCTCCAAACAACCCCATCCTGCACCTCTTTTACTTTTTTACTGCTTCTCCTGTTTAGATCTCGTAATTGCGGAACTTATTGGCCACATCTGTATTCTCGGCCCCCCACTCGGTCTTGCGTCCGCCGTAGTAGAGTGCGGCCCCGCCCTCCGAGGCCCGACGATGGGCCGGATTGGGGGAGGCTGCGGTCAGCCCACCGCTGCTGCACCCAGCCCCGGCCCCGGCTCCAGCTGCAGGTCCATCTGCGGTCTCCGGCAACATGCGATCCTTGGTCTTGGGAGTGACCCAATGCATCGACTTCGATTTCGATTGGAATTCGTGTTATTCGGGGGTTAATTAGGGAGAGGATGAAAATTGACATTAATTGCAAATTCTGCGGTTTTCTAGGAGGACCAATGCAGTTGCAGTGGCAGATGCAGTTGCACTGGCTCTCCTTGGGGCATGCACACACACGAACGACACACAGAGTTGGATGAAGAGGCACATTCAAGATAGGTAGACATTCGGTGGGGCACTCAGGAGCAGGAGCGGGCTCAGAGAGAGAGAGAGAGAGATAGAGAGAGATATGTATAGGGATGTCTACTTTTGTTTGCACTACAACTTGAGTTAAATTGGAATTGCAAATGAGGATTTCGCCCAGTCCATAATTGCCACACCACCCCCCTGGACAATGCACGCCGCTGATGGATGCGCGACAATTTCCGCTCTGTCCGACAGCGGAAATTACCTCGGGGTGGGGGAGCAGAGTGTACGCGGGAGCGGGCGTGGACGTGGACGTGGGCGAATGAGGCTTGAATAATCGTGTTAATTGTGGCGCAACAAACAGCGACTCCAGCTTGGATTACAAATTTCATTAGCTGCTTGGGACAACAACAAAAACTGAACAGCCCAAAAGAAGGTCAGGTGTTGGTTGGCGCAGTGCAGCGGGGTATACAAGGATACTAAAGGACAAAGGCGTCGAGTCGGACACTCGGTTAAAGGCTTTGTGCCGCAAAGAGTGTGTGGGATGGTGAGGGGGTGCTACAAGTAAGGTAGACCAAGAGAGAGAGAGAGAGAGAATTGGTGGTAAAGGTTACTACTTGACTGCTCTGACTGGTTTCTTGTATTGTCTGCTGTTCCTGGCCCATACGCATACCTCTTTATCCACTTTCTCGGCAATCGTGTATCTTCTCACCTGACCGACATGCTCCTTCATGCCCAGCCACTGCTTGTAGCTCATCGAGATGCCGCTGTTGCGCCACTTATCGTACACGGCCCGCTTCTCCGGATCGCAAAGAGTCTCCTTGGCCTCCTGTGAAATACAAAAAATTGTGGAAAATGAAATGGAGTGCTCTTTGGGTTTCCATAGCAGCTCTGGCATATCTGGCCATCTACCAACTTTTCCAGGCAGAAATATATGAGAAATACTGTTTATATTTAATCTGAAAAGCAATTCAAACAAAATTCAGGCGTATTCCTTGGATTAAAATCGATTTTGTGTGATTCCTTTGATCTGCGATTCGATTTCATGAAAATCAACAAATAATTGGCCCTAAAATGTTGCATTTTTCCTTGAATGTATTTCCATTTTACACAGCAGAATGTGTGAAAGGGTAAACCATTTACTTGCCATCCTATAGGCCTTCTGTGTGTGTTGGCCCACACATCGTCGTGATAGCATACGGCCGTACCATGGGCCTCATGAAAGTCAGATTTGCTCAAGTGCAAAATCAACAGATGCAGAGATTTCTGAAGCCTGTCCTGCCTTGCCTTTGCTTTCCTTTGCCTGTTAATCAATTTCATAAGCCAGAATAGGGCTTAGGGGATAGGTCTATGGCACGCTTATTGGCATGTCCGTGATTCACACACCAAACCACAGACAGGGGCTGGAGCAGGGGCAGTGGCAGGACTAGGAGGCCCTCACATATTTGCACGCTCAAGTGGCTTTGATAGCTATGCTTGGGCTGGATTCGTATCTTGACTACTTTTACGGCCAGACCCAACAGATACACAAGCTATATTGGTGGTAGAGACACAGACACAGATACGCTTGTTGCCCACTCACATATTGTAGCTGTGAGATTTCATCGGCCGCCCTGCTGTTTTATTGTTCGTGGAACGCTTTTCGGGGCCGTGTCTACATGATAATCAATTATTTTACTACTCACTGATTATGTGGGTCAGCAAACAGGACTCGGGAATCCGGACTCTCTCCGGACTGACTGACTGACTGCCAACTTGTTTGCCTTCAATTAGTTGTTTGTATATTCCGAGAATATTTTAAGCTCCTGCAGAGTGGCAATTAGTCGGTAGATTGCGGTTCATCAACACACGACTGGAATCGAAATGAAAACTGAATCCCTTTCTGCCCTGAAGTTCCCTTTTTTGTGCCACTTTTGGGCCCAGCTTGACAACACTGCAAGTTTTGTTGTAAAAGTGAAGTCAGGATCATGGCAGGGCTTCCTGCTCCCACTCCTCCTTCTGCACCTCTGCCAACGCCCTTCCTCATTTGCATAGCCCTTGGGGGAATGTGTGGAGCATGTCCTGTCTCTTCCGAATCTCCACATTTCACTTTAAACGTTTCATGGTCTCGGGCTGGCTTTGCTTTATGGCCTGGCCATAAAGTCTGCCTCTGTTCTTCTCCGCTCCTGCATATTCAGACATCTTTACGACACACGTGTCCGACTTTACGAGCTGTAAATTGCTGGGAACAAGCTCCTGAACTGCCATAAGTATCATTATGAGAAAATTGTGAGAGTCTGCACAGGACCCTCATGCATATTCAAGGACTACGGGCTCAGGTTCAGGCTCAGTCACCAGTTTATATTTGTGTCCTCTGTTATTTTGGGCTCTCATATTATGAACTTCAAACAGACTGAAATAATAGCTTTGAGGGATTTCTAATGGGAAGTTTTTGGGGACGATAGCAGCATGTATCTGTTGTATCTATAAGTAAATTTCCAAGGAACAACACAGGAACAACATCATTTCTGATTCATTTTGCTCACTTCATCGCTGGTCACTGTCGTAGATTGTCATAAATGAATTCTCCCCTACCCTGAACTCCACTTCAGTAAATTAAATCATCCCCCAAAATGGAAGAACGCCTCTACCTCTACCTGCCCCCCTCTCCATTAAAATTCTGTGTGTTTTTTGTGCTTTCATCCACACATTAATGAATTTTCAGGCTCTAACAATCCTCCGCCCCTCTGCCGTTTGTGGTCCTGTTAATGTTTCAGGCTTTGACATGAAAAATCAATAAACGTTTTCAAAAAAATAATATACCTATATTATGTATGGGTAATTGATTTTATCTCATCGCTGGCGCCTTGTTTTTCTTTTGTTGCTCGGAAAATTCAATTTAAGGCTGAGGGCTGCGTATCTGCGTGTGTGTGTGTGTGCGTATGTGTGTGTTTGTGCGTGTTTGAAAGTGGGTTAAGTGCATGTGTGTGTGTGTGTGTGTGTGTGTGTGTGTGTGGTATCCATTATTGAATGCAGCTTAAAACTTTCACCTCTCGACAGACACGACTATGAATGGATTGAGCCTTCGGTTGAGTAGGCCTTCAGCTAATTACTGAAACTATCTGAAGAGCGTGTGGGTATGTGGTTGGATGGTTAGGTGGCAGAAGGGTAGAAGAATAGATGTTATATCACAATATGGTCGATATATATAGTTGTGTTTCTCTTCTGATGACCTCCACCTTTGGGCCTCCTTCAGATATAAGATAGTAGCATTTTTTTAGACTTATTTCAGGGCTATCTATAGATGGATACTCGCTGTCATTGTTAGTTGTTTAGTATATGTATGTAGTATGTACATATATACGGCTGGCACACACGTACAGTAGTTCCGTTGCAAGTTGCACAACATTAATTGCTTCGTTTTTGTGGCCTCTCAACTTTCGAGTTCTCCAAAACACAGACAGTATCTCCCACAATCCCATGCGCCAGAATACTTAATTATATTCTAGGGGATAGTGAGGGGAAGTGGCACTGCAACCCTTCCATTCCAGCAGTTGGAAAACATACACAATAGTTCAACTTTGAAACCAGTTTTTGTGGCATCCCAAAGTATACAGCTCTGTGGAGTTGCCAACTTTTGAGCTGGTTCAAAGGAATAGCAATTATCTCCTGCATTCCCATCCCCCACAATCCCACAATCGTCCCCCACACATGAGGGTTACAACTGCCAGAGTAGGAGGAGGATTGTGAGGTATCTAAAAGTTTCTGCCTCTAGCATGTATTGGGCTTAAACATCTTTTAATTTTAAGCCCACTCCAGCAACTTTGTTCTCGAACATATTGGCCCACAGGCTGTCAAATTTACAACATCCCCATGATGCCCCATGCCCCAATGCCCCAGTGCCTCAGTGCCACTCCCAAACACTCTCTTTCGCAAGTGAAAACTTCATTAAATATGCAAAATATTGAAACGCTTGCCTTTTCTTCATTTCAGAGGCAGGACTCGACTCTGGTCCTGGTCCTGGTCGTTGTTCTGGGTGCTTGTTCGCATTCCTTTTGCTTACCTTTAGGTTCTGGAACTTGGCCTCGGCCTCCTTGTCCCCGCTGTTCTTGTCGGGATGGTACTGGAGGGCCAGCACCTTGTACTCCGCCTGGATCTGCTCGGGCTGGAACGAGAACAAATAGCACAGATATTGGGGCCCGTTAAGTGAATTGCGATAAGAAATTCTCTTTGCAGCAAATTAGCTAAACATTTTGTGGCATTAATTTTTAAAATGTTCGTGCCTCGTGCTCCGTGCTTCGAGCTGCTTTCTCTCCAAGAACATATCACACAATGGGAAAATAAACCCCCAGAGTAACATGCCAGACAGACGTACGTTTATGTGACTGTTATGTAGATTTGCGCAGGATGGCCGGGGCCTTCACAACAATATCGCCAGTCATGACGTGGGACAGGCGGGATTGACGCATCAAACGGCGGTCGTATCTGCCTGCCATGAAAAACCCAAACAAACAACAACACAACGAAACAACAATGGGGAAAACAGTAAAACTTTCGTTTGGTGGGCAAACGGGTTGGCATGTGTTTTCGGAAAATGTTCGTGCGATGCTGAAAGTCACTTAAAGTAATAGAAAAGCTGTCGCTCCAGCAAGGAAAGGCCAACTGAAGAAGGGTTCGGACAACTTGACTGGGCTTAAAAGCTGTTGCCAAATTAATTCTCACTCAACTATTCCAATTTTTATGACGATGACACTGACACGGACACTGACGAACGGGTTGCTGGCTGTCGACAGCAATTGGCCAACAATTGAAATTAATTAAGTCAAAAGTGCCCTGAGGCCGAGCAACAAGTTGGGTTGGCCGTCGGCTAAAAACACATCCAAATGGCACTGCCACTGGCACCACCACTGGAACAAGTGCCAAAAGGGTGGGGGGTGGGGTTGGGTTGGTTGATGCTACTATCCCTGGTATAAAGCCTGTTGATTGTCTTTTAAATGGAAATGGCTCTTCGCGCACCATCAAGCGGGGCAAACAAAGGACACACAAAGGATACAGCGGCAGAGAGATAGAGGGAGAGGGAGGGAGACGCTGCCCAGCAGGCAGCTTTGATTCCATTTGAGAGCTCTTTGTCTGCCCCTCAAACAGGACCGAGAGCAAATATCACAAGCCAGAGCCGTCAGAGAGCGAATTTATTTAGGTCATTCTGCCATTTTCTACCATTTTCTAGCATTTTCGTTGCGCAAAAAATAAAAGTATCAAAAACATGACTAAAGCGGATTTTTCAGGTCAAATGGAACGCTCTGCCTGCTGCCTTTTGCAACGGGGCGTATGATTAATTGCAACGCAATTAATATTACTCATACGCTCAGATGTACTAAGGTGTACACTCCACAAATAAACAGACAGACAGACCGAGAGATGCTCTTATAATTAGACAAATGGAGCATCTACGGCATCCACGGGGGTTCTTCCCCTCCCCTGTTTGAATTCCTTTGAGGAATCACGGAATGCATTGCCATTCACCTCCTCAAACCGCAATCGCATTAACAAATTGGTTAATGCCATTGAATGGCCTCAATTATATCCATCGCCAGCCAATCTCTATGTGTACGGGCATTTTGCATAGCAATCGCATCCCCGGAGAGCCATTTCCATTTCCATTTGATTAATTCGGTGGCAGCACTTCGGGATGAGGTTGAATGACAGCTGCCAGAGCAGAGCAGATCCCACTGCAAATTAGCCCCGAAAACATTTCAAGTCTGTCCAGTGGATTGTGTCTGAAGTGCATAGATTGCTGGAATCGCTCGGATTCTGTCTCTCTGTCTTGAGTATGCAAATGCCATTCCCGAGAACAATTGCCAACTAATCTCCATGAGAATGGACCCAACCCAACCCAACCGTCCGCTCGGCTGTTGCATTCTCTCGCCCCAGTGTCACCCGATGGTCAAGGGTGAAGGGTGTGAATGTGTGTAAGAGTGTAAGAGTCTTGCACAAACAAACGTCAGCGGGTCATCGGAGACAACAGAGAGTACGTGATGGAGGCCAGGCCATAATGCTTAAATCAAGCCACTTCCCCTTCTCCTTTACCGCCCCCCATCCCCAAGGAGATTTGTATCTGTGGGACAGGCAGTGGGGGAATATTTGATGAAATCGATTCCATTCCATTCCAGGCTTAGGCTCCTGTCCACAGCATGGCCACAGCATCCCTCGACTGCTCGACTGCTCGACTACTCGGCTAATGCATTATTCAATAGACCTTTCCTGATGCAATCGACAGCTCTGAAAATTGGCCCAGGTATAGGCATTTTCCGGGCCAATAAATTTGATTACAGCCATGCCTTTCGGAGCCAGGCATTGAAATTTACTGAGCCCTAAAATGCGAAAATGCGATGGCTCAAGATGGATGTCATGTGCCAAAATGCCATTAAGCTGCTAAGGATTGCCATGGCCTGGCCTGTCAGAGCAGACGGAAGCTCGTTAATTTCACTTTGAGAGAAGTTCGGGAAAGTTCTTGAGGGGCTTTCAAACTCTCATATGGTTTTCGCTTAGCTTAAGATCTGAGTGGGGGGAAGGGGGGACTGATCTCAGTGCCAATTCCCCCAATCTACGACGATTGCTTGTGTAATTGAAACTAATTCCCAAAGCAAAATCTCTCACCTCAATATCTGAGATGGAAACAGAACCCGAACTCAAGTCAAAGCCAAAGCCAGAGCCAGAGCTCGGATGATTCCGCACGTTCATGCGTGCGTGGGGCGACAATAAAACGATATCACGATTTCAAGGTGGCGCATAAACAGAACTCATCTCAGAATTGCAAACTTTTCAGGATTAGACCCGCCAATTAAAAGCTGTGGGAACATAAATGGGTTTTTTGTTTTTGGGTCGGGTCACCCTCATTATCCCTAATATCCTGTGGAGTGGAAGGGGGGACACTTACCGACGATGTCTCATCGCAGTGGAGCAGAGCGTAAAAGTCCTCGTTGGGACTACGCTTGTAGTTGATTATGGCATCGACGGCGCTCATTGCGTCAGGATCTCTTGCTTTCCTGGGATTGGCTGGGATTCTCGCTCTCGCTCGCTGTCTCTCTCTCTCTCACTCTCTCTCCTTGTTTCTGCGGGGTAGCGGATTCCGTTTAGAGCGTTAATAGATCGTTAAAGAACAAAATGGAAGACAGTGGAGAGTGGAGTTTTCGAATCGTTGCTGTTTTTTAGTTTTACGGACAAATGCTCAACGCTCTAAGGATCAAAATAATAACATCCAGGTACAAATAGATGGTGACAATCAACGTAAAAAATAGGAAACTATTCAGGAGCGATTCACGCATCAGGCAGGCAGTATTTCAAGATCGATTGTAGGTACACAGAACTCAGATATAAAAACTATCGAACGTAGAATCGACGGGGGGGCGAACCGCGAGTGACCTTCGAACAATTAGCAACTAAAAATTAAGGTTTTATTTTATACAGAAAACTAAAAAAGATCTGCTATTGGTTTGAGTTTGTTTTCGATTTCAGTTTCGGATTTAGATTGAGATTGAGTTTGAGATTGCGGCGCAGAGGCACGCACAGTTCACTTTCACTGTTTTTTGTTATTGTCCGCTCTCTTTTTTGTTTTGTGTGTGTTTCTGTGTGTGTTTCAGCTCTCTAGCACTTTGTTAACACTGCACTGAACAACAATAGTTGTTGTTTGATTGTTGATTGTTTCTCCGCACTCAGAATCGCATCAACTAAACGGAAGACATAAGACGGAATCGTGGATTGCACCAGAGGCAGCTACTTATGCTGGAAGTTTTTCACTCTCTTTGCAAATCTCCACTCTCTCACTCGTTCGCACTCTCTCTCTCTCTCTCTCTCTCTCTCTACAATTCCCACTCTCCGTTCTCTGTGTGTAGGCTTTGGAGCCATGTATTTACTTTTGGGGCCAGGCGAGCGCTCACGATGTTGCTGGTAACGCGTCAAAATTCGTTTTGTTTGGCGTCCGTTCACTTTTCAAAAGGCAGAGCAAAGCATAGCAGAGCAGAGCAGAGCAGCAGCTGTTAACAGCAACAGCAATGTTAAAGTTTGCAGCTAACATTCCTACGGCCCATATGGTTGTCATATTTCAGTTCATTGAATTCCATCGTTTCCATTGACTGAACTCTGTTAAAGTGTCGCAGCCGAAGACGAAGCCGAGAAACCGACACGAGCTGGTTGCACGCACTGGAACTGCAGTGAGAGTCGAGAGAAGTTCTGCAGCTGCGGTCTAACAAATTGCGTCGCAGCCTCCCACTGCCCGAGATAGAGTGAGAGAGAGAGAGAGAGAGAGAGAGAGGGAGAGCGCGAGCGAGAAAAGCTCTAAACAAGCTTTGGTTTACCTGGAACTGGGCTTCGAACAACAGGTTAGTCTGGGAACTACAAAATTTCCGATTGTCTTGCGGCTGACTGTGACTCAACTTATCTCCGAGAAAAGGGGAATAATAAAAAACAATGTCAATACTTTATTTAGCTTATATATACATATGTATGTATGCATAGGTAAATATGTATTTGCTATTCCAAATCCGGGGGCAGTAGTATACCTTCTGGTAGAGAGTTTTATTTAAATTGACCACCAAAAGGCAGCTTTATAACAGAGCCAAAAAGCTATTCGATAAAGTAAACAGGGCCAAAAGCTATTCTGCAAAGTAAACAGAGATAAAAAGCTACAATGGAAATTTAACAGATCTGAAAAGCTATTTTAGTTGAAGCTTTTGCCATAAAAATCAGCCATAAGAGAAGCACACTTTGGCCACTTGTTGCTCGAAAGCCAAACACACAAACACAAAGAAGAGTTCATCTTGCCCGCAGCTGTCAAAGTTTTGCCGAATTCGTTAGATGGAAATTAATGCCCAAAAAAATACGAGGAGCCCATCAATCTGCGGACAGCTGTCAGCCAACCTCTACCCCAAATCATCACCACCCCAAAGCACCCTACACCAAAACCCCCACACTGGACCAAACTGAATAGAACTCTGACGAACCGAACCGAGCCGAAATGAAGCAAACGAAAGGAGCCACATAGCAGCATTCGTTTTCAAATTAAAAGAGCCATCGAAGTGTGAAGGAAAGTTTGCAGCAAACGGAAACGAAATTGAAAACTGTTGCATACTTTGGCTCGTCCGCAAAACCAGACCGAACGAAACCTCAACGGGCACCAGGCACCAGGCAATGGCCAGTGGACCTCTACTGGTGACTGCCAACTGCCAAATGGCAGCACCCACTGCCACCCACTTTGACCAGGCCGAAAAATGATTTCCGTTCATAAATCATCATAATGGCGAAACAGTTCCGGCCATATGTATGTCTGGTCAGAGCCAGAACCAGAACCAAATGAAGACGAAACCGTTTGACCAGCTAACGATGGCAGAGTGGAAGGTTGGTAGTGGAAGGAGATTGGCGGTGGTATTGGGAAAATGTGAGTTTGTGGGGAAAGTGCGCCCGTGCGTTTGTCTGTCACGCACACACAGAGACAGAGAGGCAGAGAAAACAGAGCCTGAGTGCTTCGACTAGAAGATATCCTCTACTTCTACTACTTTATAACGAAAAAAGTGATCTATGGGGACATGTATGAGTAGGTAATCCCTTGCTCTATGGCTACAGGGTATATGCACATATGCCAGAGCGCTTCAGGCTTGCTCCATACACGTGCGGGCCGTCGCGCTGCCTGTGCGTGTGACGTCAACAAATGGCGCTGGTGCTGCTGCTGTTGCTGGCGCTGTTGCTGGGAAACGGAACGAAATGAAACGTTTTAATTAGACAAAAGAGCAAAGCAACTATTTATTTCCATTTCTGCTTCGGCTATTTACTGTCCACAGCCCGCAGCCAGTTGCTCCGGCTCTGGCTCCGCAGTGGACACTACCAGAGCTCCACTCCCGACTTGGACTTGGATGTGGATGTGTGAAAGTGAATGTGGACTTGGGACAATGCCAAACCATCTCGTTCCGCAAACTGCTGCAAAGCGAAGCCGGCAGCTGCAGATAAACCTTCTGGCCAAAAGCAATTGCATTCTCTTTTTGCCCCGCCCGCCACTCTCTGTCTCTCTTTGTTGTTTTTTCCCTCTGCTGGAGATGCGGCGAGGACTGAGATTCCCTGTGGCACTGATAAGCGAGCATATTCCGCAGAGCGAGAACAGCTTCAAATAGCTCAAGAATTGTGGGTAAAATTGCTCATTCTCTCGGAGATTCCTTCCAACTGCAGATTTATGCATACCGTACCAGACGGTGTTCACCCCCCCACTGCTGCTCCCCACCTATAATCCCACTCATTCCTGGGGTTTCCTAGTGCAGCGCTCCCCCCACCTAAAAGTATGCAATGGAAGGCGCCGCACAGTGTGAGCTTCCGTTTCCGTTTCAGCTCGGATTGCAGTGCCTGGGCTGCATTCTTAGCCATCTCATCTCTGTTGGCCATCCCCCTCCTACTCCTACTCCCTCTCTCTATACGTCTCTCCGTATCTCGACAGAATTCTTCTGGTTTGCAGTTAAAGGGAAAATCGCAAGCCAAACAAATCTCGAGTGGCCCAGGATGTGTGTGGCAGAAGGAAATCTGAACTTTTCAATGGTCCATTCCTTCCACTCTCACTCCCACTCCCACTCTACCTCTCACCGACCTCAATTAGGGGCTGAGAGGTGGGTGGGGGTTGGGGTTTGGGTTGGTGAAATTCTCGAGAAGTCGACAGAAATCGCTTTCGGTTTTCCGTTTTTGCATTCTGTCAATGCGAGGAGTGGCTGGGGCTCTGTGTCTCGGAGAAAATTGAGACAGAAGCGAAACTTTTCTCCATTTCCGAGAATTATCTTTGTGCGTTACACATGCCGCTCTTCCTCTCAGTCTCTCTGTCTCTCTGTCTGCCCCTCTTCCGTCTCTAGGTCATCCCGAGTCAACGACACATGCCACAAAGAGAGAGGCAGAGAGGAGTGGGGCTGCTGGGCTGCCTTGTTGACTTATAATAAAAAGTACTTCATTTACTTTGTGCAATTGACAACTGTGAAATAAACAGGCAAGAGCCAAGGCCAAGGAAACGTGAGGGAGGCCAAAAGGAAGTGCGGTCACGCTCTGCACACCCCCACCCCAAGCCCCAGTGGGGAGACTGCACCGCGGGTACGAGGGTATATGGTGGAGCTGTCAACGCTTTGTTTTATTACCCGTTCGCTTTTCTTTCAACTCGTGGCCCTTGTGTGTGTTGGTGTGTTTGTGTGTGCTTTCCCCCTGTTTTCCCTATAATTTATTTATGCATGTATTTTTATTAAAGATTTCCATGGCGTCGTTGGCGTTGCCGCTGCCGCTGCCGTTCCTCTCTCGTTATCGTGACTGTCGTCAGATGGCAGTCCCCAGCCAGTTGTTGACAAAGAAATTACTTATTAATCATATTTGAGCGTTGATTCCACAACGCCAAAAGGATCACGAGTGGATTTCGTGGTGGGGCATCCCTCTGCACATCAGAATGTACATATATGTATGTACATCCCCCCATAAGGATGAGTGTTATCCTTTGGCTTTGTGGGATGTGTCATTCGGATAGGCACTATAGTAGGGAGCACTTGCCCCATTTCGTAGCTCGTAATTGCATTTGCTCATCAGACAGGGGACGGGGGACACACAGAGAGAGAGAGAGGGAGAGATACATCCATCCATTGGTTGTATAGTATCTACATATACATATATACAGCCATTTGTCTCGTTTCATGTCGCATTTTCCCTTCTCGCGCTGCGCTTTGGGCGATGGATAGCCGAAAAGACATTTTCGAAAATTAATTTTAGAATATTTCGTCTTGCGTGTATTTCCCGCTTTGTTTACACAGTGTACCGTTGGCAGTGGGGTGGCAGGGGATAGCGGGTAGGTGGAGAGGGGGGCATTGGAACACTTGTCTTTCATACATCTTGCAGTCCCCCAAAATGCGATACAGGAAGTCCGCACAATGCTGTCAAAATGGTATCTCCCAGCGGCAGCAGCAGCACCAGAAGCAGCGGCAATTGAAAGCATTTGCTAATCAAAATCAAATTCAAATTCAAATGGAAATCAAACACAAGGCGCTTGCCGTCCGGCACTTGAGATGGAGATGACTATGGCCGACCGACAGATGCCCTGTCAGTCGCCTTGGGGCACCCTGTACGGGGCATGCGATCGATCCGATCCACTGGCTTCTCAGCTGTCGAACGCCGGCAACGGGCAGGCCAAATGCACGGCGATGGCATCCATCCTGGGGCAGAAGCCCAATTTCGACTATAATTTTGTAGAGGGTGTTCGCAGGGTATATGGAATGGCGGGGAGACATGTGTGACAGGGTATTTGTTAGGGATGAAACAGATAGAGGGGGATATGTAGCATCTCTCGGCACAGAACTCCCTAGAACCTAACCATTCCCGGTCTCCGTTGTGTCTGGTGTCCTCCTATAGGAATGGGTATCCCTAAGTCCATCCAAAGATGGTCCAACTCTTCCAATCTGTCTCCCAGTCTCTCTCTCCTTGTCTCTCTCTCCTGTCAGCCTATTGTTTAACCGCTCTGGGAACAGCTCACCAAAATAGCTCCACGCACATGGGACTGACTCCCTGCATCGCTGCATGTTGTGTTTTGGGGTAGAGGGATGGGATGGGATGCAGGGGGTGGTGGTTTCAAATTTGACGCGCCTCAGACGTCAGACGGCAGCCGCACTAATTGCAGTCGCTGGGGCAGCGAAGCAGCCGCAGGCGAGCGAGCGCCTGGCTAACGGGAAAATTGCAACAGGCGGACAATTAGCGGGACGGAGCCATCAGTCTCTTTTGTTTTGGCCAACAACAGGCAGCAGCAGCAGCAGCAGCAGCCAGCAGAAGGCATACACAGAAAAGTATATGAGACGAAGATCAACATTCAAAGATGAGAAATACTCGTACGTCAGCAGAAGCAGCATCGGCAGAGGCAGAGGTAGAGCTGTGCGGCAGCAGAGAGAGTGGCAGGCGTGGGGCGTGAGAGAAACATATCTCCTCTAGCCGATGGGCTATTTCTAGCCTATCCCCCACATCCTCTCCTGCACAAATTTTCCATTCTGCTCAACGACTATATGCTGCTGGCCAAGGTATATTGCTAGTAGGGTGCACGAATCGCAGCGAGTGATCTGCACACACGCTAGAGAGAGGGAGAGAGTGGCACCCTTATGCCCAGACACCTTGCTGTTTTGGGGGCTGCTGCTCCTCTCCGGCGTCGGTTCCGGTGGCCTCTGGCAGCAGATTTAGAAACATAGAAAAAGCAGCGCCAGAAGCAGAAGCAGAATCCAAAGCAAAAGCAGAGCAGCAGCAGCGGACTCGTGTGATCGTGTAATTTGCCTCGTGTGCGTTGCCGTTGCCCCAAGCGTCGTTCGTCGTTCGTCGTTCTGTTCGTCGATTATTCACTGACTCTGAAACGTAATCGTAATCGCAATCGCAATCGTTATATTTACGAAACGAAACAAACTGAAATTATGCGTTTTTGATTCATTTGTAATTTCAATTTGTTTCGCTTTTCTCATTCATTCACTCTTTCCGTTTCTTGTGCGTACCCCCGACTTTGTTCCGTTGTTCCATTGTTGCGTTATATCTCTCTCTGTCTCTCTCTCTTTGTCGCACTGTCTCCGTTGTTCTCGTTGTTGTGGCGCCTTTCGTCGCCACTGAATCCGAGCGGTCGCTCTCACAAATGCAGTGAACACCGCCCCGAGAGGAAGCATCGAATGCACTATATCATCCCCGAGATCAGATACCATCGTAAATCGTAAACCGTTATTCGTTAACCGTTAACCGCTATCTTTCCTGATCGCGCAGTGATCGTGAAGTGAGGAACGGCGCCAGCACCCCGCCCCCCGGCACCCACCCACACTTGTTTATATAATAATCAGCGGCTGCCAAGAGCCAAAAGTCAAATACCGAAAAAATATATTCATTTCTGGCTCCGATCCGATTCTTTTCAGGCAGCGAAAACCAAAAAACAAAACGAGAAATATCTCTCTTCTTGTTGTTGTAGTGTGTGCGTGTGCTTGAGTGTGTAATTGTTGTAGCACCACCAGTGAGTGAGTGCCCCCAGTGCCCCAGTGCGTGTATCAGTGGATCGATCCAGAGAGGAGGAACGAACCAAGTGAAAGTGAAAGCTCCACAGAGTAAAAACCGCAAGAAAAACGAATCGAATCCCAAGTAAAGCTAAGAAAATCCACACACAAATCCTGTCTAATCATGTCGGACATTGAGGATGTCTTTGGTGGCTCCGCCGAGGAGACCAAGCCCGAGCCGGATGCGGAAACGGAAGCCAATGCCAATGCCGATGCCGAGAGCAAGAGCAGCGTCGTCACCGAACGGACCGAGGAGGTCATTCCCGGGGAGACCGAGAAGATGGTCACCGAGACCATCGACGAGGATGGAGACGTTGTCGAGGAGACAACCGAAGTCACCCGCAAGACGGTCAAGAGAACCATGAAAATCACTGAGGTAGGTACTCCCCCGCCCCTCAGGCTTATAGATGGATCTAGGATGGATCTTTAATGGATTATGAAAATATTACAGTCCATTTGCTCACGTGAAAGCCATAGAAATCGATGCATAACTGAAAAGTTTTTCGATTGCCTTGAAGCGTTTAGCTTATGAAACGAAACCCCATAAATCATATTTCAGATGTAGGGATCTCCTCATCAGTTGCCACTGCCCCTCCTCCCTGCCTCTGCCTCTGCCTCTACCTCTCCTTCTCCTTTGTGATCTTTGGTGCTTCGGCTCTGCTTGTGAAATTGGCCAAAAACATGGCGAACTCTGGGTATATTATTTATTCAAAATGCCATTTCGCTCTATGTGCGTCTTAACAAATTGTTTATACGGTCCCACAAATATTATAAATCTTCCCCCCTACATTATATATGCACACACACACACACAGATACGAGATCTATGGCTATATATTCGAGATATACGAGTATTTATGTATATATCTCTATGGTTCGGCCACACTTTCTATAGGCGACGCCACGTCGAAGCTGAAGAAGAAAGCAGAAGCGGCAGAAGAGGCAGAAGCGGCAGAAGGAAAACAAATTTTGCAGCTGTTTGATTTCGGCGCAAATTATCACAAAAGATTTTGAAATTCTGTCGAGAGCCAGCGGATCAAAAAACTGAATAAAAAAGCGAAAAATTAAATTATTGTTAAGCAGAAATCACTTAAATACTCGATGCCAAGCGGCATGAGATGCCAAGAATCTATCCATCCTGCCCCTGCCTGCCCCTTCCTCCTCCTGCTCCTCCTTGTCTTCTGGGAGGAGGGAACAAAATCCGAGCCGAAGAAATGGTAACAAAAATTAAATGCAATAAATTCTGTGCCGCCAACAAATGTACAAAAAAAAAAGAGTAAAAAGAGTAAAAAGTAAAGAGAAATAAAAAACGCATAAAAAATGAAAATGCAACAAAAAACAGAAAACAGCAAACAGAAAACAGAAAATAAATATTGAGGTTTTTGTGTCTTGCGGTCTGGCGCGTACTCGAGGGGTGTCTAGTGCCCCACGGCGGGGCACGCGGGATGCAGGGACAGGGGGACAGGCAAACCCCGTACTGAGTGCGCCGCTTGTGCAGCAATTAATTGCCACAAATCGTTGCACAAAATTACAAATTGCATTTCCGGCTTGGCGCGGCAGCCACGCATGCAACATGCCCCCATGCGTCTCTCTCCCTCTCTCTCTCTCTCGCTCCCAGATCCACCCCCGGGAATCTTCGATTTGTCTGCCTCTCCTCTGTTTCTCTGTTTTACGAGTGTCTGCCACAGTCTACCCCCTCCTCCCCACCTCCTTCTGCTCTGCAACGAAATTTTCCCGAGTTTTATGGCAGCCAAATTAAATTTGCATTGCAATTGGCTTTTGGGGTCGGCTCGGCCTTTCTTTTTTTGTGCCGCCTCCGCCGCTGCCGCCGCCGCTGCCACCGCCGCTGGCTTTTATGTGCCCCGAAATGGAAATGGAAATAGGAATGAAAACGCATGAGTTTCTCTGTAAGCCAGAGAGAGTCCTGTGGATAAGGATGTGAGGATTGTCATTACACTGACCGAAAAGGGCAGAGAACAACAATGGAAGAACCAAAGAGAACGCCAAACGGAACTCCACTGGAAACAAAACATCACCTTTCGATCGGGTTACTCTTCATCGTTAGATCCATCCCTAAGGATCATCTTTTCTCCCAGTGCATACATATGTTTGTGTGTGTGTGGGAGTGTCCACATGTGTCGCGTCGGGTTGTGTGGCTCCTCGCCTGGCCCCGGGCGGAGCAGCTTATGGAACTAATTGCGTTGCCGCCTGTCAGGATCCGTTCTGACTTTGCAAACGCGAGGCAGAGCCTGGCAGCGCCTGGCAGAGCTCATGAACTGCTGAACTGCTGAACTTCTGCCACACTCGTTTTCCATTCCCCACTGTCCCCCATTTTCCACCCGTTTCTTTTTTCTTTGCAACTTTTGCTAATGAGTCACGTAGCATTTTTGTCATTTTTATGCGCTTAACAGGTCAAAGTTCCGACCGCAAGGCTACGTGCCTAGCAGCCCGAGTTCACATTGCAGATGCAAAATTGGTTAAATAAAGTCGGAACTCGGCCCGTGGGCGGCTCTGACTCCGGCTCCGGCTCTGGCTCTCCCTTTCCCCCCACCTCGAGGGAAACTGTCATAAATTTCACAGTTGATTTAACTGTTGTTTCGTTGTTCCGTTGTCCGTTTCCCGTTGAGCGCTGGCTGTTTGCTGTTTGCTGATTTCATTTCCCATTTCCCAATGTATTTAGGCAAATCTTTGCTCCGACTCGAACTCCGGGGCTCTCGGGTCAAATGGGGCATGCTAATTTGTGCAACAAGCCGTAAACCGACACATAACCAGGCTACATCACACACAGCACACAGCATACCCCTCCCCCACACTACACACACATATATGTATGTATGTATATGTATATATGCAATGTCATTTCCTTGACAACCATTGTCCCTCTGCTGTGGCGTCCTGTTCCTGTCCCGGTCAGGACTCTGTTGATTAGACATCATAATATTGAGCAGAGATTAATTGGAAATTCCGCATGGGATTTCAGCGCTGCTCCCCTATACGGCAATACGGCTATCCGGTTAATGTGGATATATGTATGTACAGGCGATGGTGAGGGGGAGGCATACAGAGAGGAAGATAGGGATAGTGTGCACTCTTTCCAATCGATTAGCTGGGTCTCGCAGCGGATAAGACCGCAACCGATTCCATGTCGGTATGCGAATGCGATATTAATTCATTGGGTATTCGCCAGCGCTTCCCACAGAAGTGCGGATAGCCGCAGTGCTAATCAGGCTCCATCGCGTGCCCTTGCAACACCGCGACTGACAGATGTCAGCGATGGCGTCTCTTGAAGTCTGCCCGCCAATAATTTCCCACTGCCACAACACAAATCTGGCACAAACAAATAGCCATTGAACGGCGCATACAGCTATGTAGATGTAGATGTGCAGATAAACAGTACTGGTAGCCTTTCAGAGGGTATCTGCAGTTTAAACTTGTATATGGAATTGCCTAGAAAAGACTGGATCTATTATTTGTGGTCATTGCGTTGGGAGGGCGTCACAGAACGAGAGAGATGACAACTCAATGTCAGGCATTTGTGGCGACCTTTGACGCTCGCTTAGCTTCCATTCACTTGTTGCAGAATCCAAGGCGAACCAAGGCCCCTCCCCCTGCTTGACCCTACTTGCCCACCCCATTGGGTGATTATTCATCAAATATTTTGGCTCATTTCGAGTACATTTGGTCAGATATTTATGCGCTTCGCTTTCATTCTTGTTCTCGTTCTTGTTCTGGTTTTGTGGCTCTCTCTCTCTGTGTTTTATTTATTTGGTGCCTTTGGCTGTTCAAACAATTTATAATTTTAATGCACACACACTCCCCAGACCTCAGAGCCCAAGCCCCCTTCCTCCGACTCCCCCTTGTTGACCGAATACAATCGAAATATGTTTATATAATTGAAAGGCAAACGTTTTTGCGTGAAAACATACCCCAAAAACATATATCATATATAGTACATATACATATGGAATATAGTATGCTAGAACCGATCCCACATGCATATGTTTTCTGTAGATAAGTGCTGTGGGGCATACATATATTTCTATGTATGTATGTATATAAATAAGTCTGCCAAATTGTGTGCTCGGCGCACGGGGCGTATGATGAACGTGCCATTTATTCCACTGAGCGATTTGTAGCTCCCCCCGCCCCTGCACTGCCCCCCTTTTTTGACTCCTTGGGCATACAGGAAAATCCGCTTTATGACTGGCATATATTTCATGTAATTTTCAAACACTTTTCCTTATTTATTTATCCAGATCTCATCCGAAATCACTCTCTGCCGCCGCCGCCTACTTTGACCTGCCGCAACGGAAATTTGCCCATTGCTCAGAGTCTCCCCCTCCCCATCCGAGTTGCCCCCTGAGTATTCCGAGCGTTACAAACAAATAATTTCCTTCTTGAATTGGGAGCGAGTGTCGGGGCGGATATTCTATTCTATTGAGAATTTATTTCAATTACATTTGTGCGGGTCGAGCTAGGGGGGAGGGAGGGCCCGGGCAGGGCCGCAAAAATCTCAACAGATAAAATTCAATTTACAAAATGTTTTGCGTAGTTTTGCACCCCCCACTCTAGAGGGGAGGGTTGGTAGCGAGCCCCGAAGGGGGTGCCACAGCGAAACAACTAAAATAACAATGTTGACTGTTTGGCAAATCAATGAGGAAATTCGCAGATTTTCACGAGCTTTCTTTGAACAGGGCAAAGCAGGGCAGGACGAAGACCGAAGACCGCCCCGCTTGGCATTCTACTGCGGAGGGGTTCCAGAGGGGAAGGACTCTCTGCAAATGCAAATTCAATTCATGGCCAAGGAGGAAGATGCTTGCCGATGCTTGGCTCGCAATTAGGTGAAAATTTCATAGACCGCTTAAAAGGATCAACCTGAAAGTTCCGTTCCGTAAATAGTTGCCCCCAGGCAATTGGCATTTCCCTTCAATGGAAGCTAAGATGTCAGCCTCCACCCCTGACCCGAGGCTGCTCTCCCTTTGGGCCGCAATTTGCAAATTAGTTTTTGGCTGAACAAACAGAGCGAAGCGGCTTAGCATTTGTCTAACATTTGCCTAACATTTGCCTAACCCCATTAAACAGCCACTCAACAAATATTCGGATGAAATTCTAAACAGCAGAGTAACGGACAACACTGACATCTGCTTGTTTACACCGAATCATCACTGCTGCCCTGGCCACTGCCACGCTGTGGCATCCACAGCCACATTCACAGCCAAATAAATAATATCCATAAATTTGCATTTCGATTTCGTTGCAAAAGTCGCCACAAGGACAGGGGCGGGGCAGGGGCGTTGACGCCAAATCCGGTTCATAATTCTATTGCAATTTGGCCATGCTCCCATTGGGAGCTCTCTGTCTGTCTCTCTATCGTCCTTCTATCATACTATATTCACTTCATAACACATTAGGTGTAAGTAGGACTCTGTATACCACTGCAGATCTGCAGATCATTCTTCAACTAAATAGTTTCGATGGGATGCATCAGTAATTGTCATTTCAATATCCTCCTTGCTTTGCCAGCAATCAATTCTAATATTAAGTACTCCCCACTTGTCCTTACAATTTATTCAATTATCGTAGTGCAGTATTTTTCGCTTTGCAAATTAACAAATTGCAATAATTGCAGTCTGCTGCTGGCTGCAATTTGCGTTTAATTTGCTCATTAATATATGAATTAAACGGGCTGTAATTGAGGGTGCCTGCCTGGACCTGGGGCTGGGTTCTTGCCTCCCATGTGGCCTGCCACGTGGCATTGAGCTCGAGCCTCGAGTTGGCCAACCACTTGACAATGGCCGCCATGGGGGCCGCCGTTTCCGCTTTCCGTCGATGGTATGCAAAATGCTCTTTGTGCTTGCAGAAATGCCAGGAATTTGTCAACGCCCAGAAATCGAAAGTTACGCTATATATATATAGATAGATAATATATTTTATTTGTATTTTATTGCATTGTATTGTATTGTATTGTATGGTAGAGCAGAGAACAACAGACAAGACCAGACCAGACCAGACCCTCGACGTCAATTGGCACTTTGATTGCATTTCGATGCAGTTTCCGATTTGATTTCAGTTGCATCGCAAAAGCCCGAAACAAAGGAACGCCAAACGGTCGAAATAACCCCCGAAAAATACTCTTAAATCCCACACCGAAACTATTGATTTATTGCTGGAATGGCATATCCATCTCCCAATTCAGTCGGAAAATAAATAGATTAGTTTTTGGCCCTCTCTCTCTCTCTCTCTCTCTCTCCTGCGTAGTTCGTGACGCGCGATCTCCGTGTGTGTGTGCGTGTGTCTGTGTGTGTGTGTGATCCAACTAAATATTGTAAAATTTCTGAAAGGAAAACTACGAAAATTGCTATTGAAATTGTGCGCAATACGAATATTGCCCCCGCAATCATTCAAGCTAATTTCTATTCGATTTTGCCAAAAGCGGATTAAACGTACATCACCCGCCGCCACCCACCACCACCAGCAGCACCCTACAGGAAGCCAAACGGTCGCCATGGCCATCCTAAAAGATTTGGTAAGTCGACCATCGCCCATTGCCAGGGGGCCGGATACGGGGGTGGTCTTCTCATGGCCCATCAATCTCATGCATCGACTGACATTAGAATATTGTATGTATGTAATATGAAAGCGGCAAGCCGACGGCTGTGATGCCCTGCCAAAAAGCTGGTCGCTATGAGAGTGAAGTTCGATAAAGCTCTCAGATTTTACTAGTACTTCTATAGCAGAGTATATCCCTATCGCCTTTCGCTTCCTCGTACCCCTTTGCCCGTTTTATCATCTTTTGGGTCTTCAATCATTCTCTCAATTTTCTCTCTCTCCCTCCCTCCTCCTTAACTCTTTGGCAAATTAAAACTGTTCAACAGTGAGCGAGGAGAAAAGCGACGGGGGGAAGGAGCATGCATCCCTATCGACTTAGCAGAACAATGCTCTCTCCGGTAATTTCCCCCTTTCGAAAACAAATTTTCCAAACTTGAAACTTTTCTCTGGCCCTCTTTCGGCTGGCTTTTCTTGTTGCTTTTCTTGCTGTGTGTTTTCCTGCGCTTGCCACTTGGGTGTGAAAATCACTTGTCAATCTTTTATGTAAAGAAGTCGCCAGCATCGTCGTCGCCGTCGTCGTCGTCGCTGCTGATGTTGTCACCTGCTGCTCCTCCCCTCCCTCTCTCTGCTCTGCTCTGCTTGGCTCGTAAAATTTTGTCGTCTGCTTCCGTTTTCTTTAGCTCTTAATTGTGTCTGCCGTGCAGGTGCGTGCGTGCGTTGTGCTCTGTTCTGTTCTGTTGTGTTTTGTGTTGTTGTTGCCTTTGTTGTGGTTCAAGGTGAGCAGCAGCCGACAGCGACATCGACAGCGACGCTTCGACGCATCTTTCAATCAGATATCCTCTCACTAGCTCTCTCTCTCCCCTCATCGGCAAAGCAACCCGTTCAGTTTGCTCGAACTTTTTGCCACTGCCAAGGACTTTTGCTGATTCTCCTCCTCTGCCCGGCCCAATGCTCCTAATACCTCTTTCCCCTCTTTCTTCTTCGCCTTTCGACTGTTTATTTTGGCTGCGGGTTATTTTCTGCCTTCGTATTTTTCACTTAATAAAATTGTTTTCATTCGTTGCGCTTGCGACGGCCCAAGGGACAATTTAAGGTAAGGTGTGGAATCGTCGTCCATCGCCTCCAAACACAAGCAGAGTAAAGAGCACAGAAGTGTCTCTGGTCTTGCTTTAAGGCAGAAATATCTCTCTCTCTATATAACATAGAGACCTCATAGAGTGCTCGTCCAAGAAGGTCCAACAATAGGCACCTCCAAAAGGCAGTAGTGCCGCACCTTGCACAGATATGCCATGCCTTGGTCGCAGATGCTGCTTCTTATTCTTCCCTTTTTCTTATGCTTCTTCTTGCTGCCTTTTCAATATGTTTAAAAATAAACGTTGACTGCCAGCCGCCTGCCTGCCTCTCTCTCCCCACTCCCCACTCGCTCGCTCACTAGCTGGCCTAATCTCTTGCTTGTCCGCGCACTCTCTCTCTCCTCCTGCCACACCAGCTGCTCTGCTCTGCTCCGCTCTGCTCTGCTCTCCTCCCACAAAGTTCTGCTTTATTATGCTGTGCCGCTGCTATCGACACGACACACTTTTTTATCTGCTTTGGCCATTGTGCTTGTTGTTCCTGTTATTGCTTATCCTCCTCCTTCTACTCTTCCTTCGCCATCCTGTTATTGCCGTTTCGTGCATTGTTGTTGGTTTATTAGCAATTTTGCTAAGCAGTTTGTGGTCTCCTCTTACCCGTTCCCCCTCCCCCACTCCCCGCCTTTACAGGCTGAGTGAGTGGTGTCGCTTAAGCAGTCGACTGTCCTTCATCCTTCAATTTGCTGATGAGAGGCAAGCAGTGGCCTGGCAAATATTTATATTTATTGCTCTGCACTTTTCTCCCTCCTTAATTGCTCACTCATCCACTCCCTCTTCCCCTCCCTGGTTTCGCAAATCACCTGTAAACGATTGCACTCGCTATCCCACTCAATTACTCTCTTTTCTTTCACTGCACTCGCTGGCTCTTAATTATTTTTGAGCGATTGAGTCGTTGAGGTGTTAATTTGACGAGCGTCGAAAGGGGTTAGACGAGGTGTCCGGTGTGGCCCGAGGATAGCGACAGCATGCATTAGATTGATTAAATGCAGCAGCAGCGGCAGCAGCTGCCGCAGCGGCAGCGGCGGTCAGCAAAGCTCCCTGCGGGCTTATTGCGGTCATTAGCCGTGCAATCCTCTCACCAGAATTGTACAGTAAGAGACCTGCCACCCACCAGCACACAAATAGTTATACACCCATTCACAGCTGCAGCTGTCATGAATAGTGAAGCTCTCCCCTTCTCCCTCTCTCTCTCCTATTACCTTCCTCTTTCTCTGTCTCGTTCTGATTTGAACATTTTGAAAAATCATTTCCCAGTGGCATTTCTCCATTGTCTTTGGCTTTGGTTTGCAGCGTGTTCGCGCAATCAATCAAAATGTGGACCAGGCCAAGAGACAAGGAGTAGAGAGAGAAGATAGCAAGAGGCAAGAGGAGGAGAAGAACAAACTTTGCAAAGAAGCTCATACAAAACACAGATGCTCTTAAGAATAAATCTCTAACAAGTAAATCTCTTGAAGAGACTCCTACGATTGGAGTACGACAATAGTACATACATGTAAATATGTATATGTGTATTGGACTGTACATCTTCTGGCAGTGCATCCACAGTGCCTTCTTGCCCTAGAAGCAGTCCAGTCCTTACTTCTTGATGCTGACTTTGACTCCGACTCTACAAACATTGAAAAGTCAGCGAATGGTGTGCACTGATTTGCATGGGAATGAAAGAGCAACAAGCGGGAGAAAACTCAGACACAGATGTTGTATACTCACACATGCATAATCTATAGCGTCACCCGACGGACAGACAGACAGACAGACCGACTGGCAGAGCAACAAACGGACAACGGTCCGGGTTGGGCGGACAGCTGAAAATGCTCGCAATCTATCACAACATTCGGAATATGTTCCAAAAGATTTTCAATTTATTTTCACTAAAAACGATTCTCTCTCGATGTTTGTGTGTTTTATCCGTCTCTGCCTTCGGCACCCCCTCCCCCTGCCCCCTAGGCAGTGCATTTGTTGCTGTTGGAATAGTCGGAAAATGTTGGTTTTGCAATGAAATGTGTTTTTTGGCCAGAAAAAGAACAGACTGAAATCAATGAAACGAAACGAAACGAAACCAAATGAAATGAAACCAAATGAAATGTTCGACCAACTGCAGTTCCAACATGAGTTGATATGCTCGCCACATGCGCCTCTGTAATTAGTTGGCTGCTACAAAGGGGGGTCTGGGGTATGGCCAGAGGCATGGGGGGCACGGGGCAAATGACAGACTAATCCCGGAAGTGGCGACGACATTTAAGCGGATCGACTCGAGTCACATCGCTTTACGTCGTGCTACTGCGACTGCGACTGCATTTGAATTGCTAAATCTGTTCGCCGGCTATTCTCGGCGAGAGTTTCTACTCCCGGGATGACTCTGGGACCATTCAGTTATACGGTGCGTATGATTGATATGCGACCCGCTGCTTGGGGCCTATTAGCCCAGACACAGAAGTGCATATGGGACATACATCTGTACATAAAAGTATCACGCGGGTCGTCTGCTCATAAATCACCTGCCCATTAGCAGGTCCCCACAAAAACAGGGGAAAACATGAATTTTCACGGGATAAGAAAGAATCAGAAAACAAATAAAAAAAACCCTCGAACAGATCGTTAAATGATAATAGAGAAAAATGATGGGAATATTATTGGTGGGCGACGCAGAAAAACACACGACGGCCGCCATCTTTAATTAACTGTTGTCCAACACTAAAAAATTGAACCAGTGCTGCCATTTTCTGTAGTACCACACTCAAGGAGATGGATTTAGATCTCTTATCCGAATGCTTTGCTATTTCTGCAGCGGGGGATTCAGATTCCAGGCCATCCGACCGAGGGGCGCTGCCGTATGACTCTCGGAGCACAAGGGGTACAAATTATAGAGGGGGTGAGGCTATAATTGACGTATTCGCGCTTTCGGAACGTGAAGATCCCAGAGACTTGACACATTGACAGTCGGAAAAATCCCTGAACTTGTTTTGTTTGCTGGTACCCCACCCCCCCGATCCGATCTGCTCCGCTCTCTGCCTGGCCCCAGCCGCAGTCCCTGTCCCATCAAGCACCCATCAACACACTTTGACAATAACAAAATCTATAAATATTTCTTGTATCGCTGGGATCGCTGTTGAGTTATTTTCTTTTTTCTATATGGTATTGTATGTTTGAGACGGGCGACCCCAGACGAGGCGAAATTCTTTAGAAACAATCTCGCTGTCTCGCTCTCTCTTTCTGCGTCTACCCCTCTCTTGTTTGATTATTTAAATTATAACCTACATAATTTTAATGGTCGGGAAAGAAACATATAGAAAATTAAATAATATTTATGATCCGTAGACAGGCACATGGTCAGGCATTCCTTTGTGGTTGATGCGATGAAGAGGGGGGGGTACCAGAGATGGTACGGCAAACAAAATACACTACATAATGGTAAGATTGTAATATACATTATGTATTTGTACATAAAAGTCATTTAAAGCAAATACAAAATAGGTTTTTGTTCAAGAAGAACTCAAGAAGTTTCATATACCCTAATGAATCCTAAAGTAAAGGGTATATTTCGATAGATGCGATCATAAAATCATGTGAATTGTGTGCAGAAAGAAGAGAAAGAGACAGCAAGAAATATGAATCTCTTTCCAAGTAAAAGCGAACAAGAACGGACATGATTTACCTTGAAAGCAGCTACTTTTTCACTCTCGCTTTGCTCCACCTTTCGCTCGTACTCTTCGCAGAGCGATGGAGAGAAAGAGAGCGAGCGCGAGAGAGGAGCACACTAGGAGCAGCAGGTGTGTGCGTCCAAGGTGTATTTATAAAAGGTGAGAGTAGCCGAAAGAGCGGCCGCTGCTCTCAGACGCACCTGTGCCTGTGTCTATGCATGTGCACCTCTGTGTTTGTGTGTGTGTGTGCGAAAACACCTTCAGCGCGACAATGTCAATGATCATTTCTGACATGGCCTGCCTGTGGGGCACGGCGTGTGGGCGTGGGCGGCGTGCTGCCAAGAAAATAGAAACTCACCTCAGTGCAGAGCAGTTCTACGGAGGCCGTACAGGTGATATTAGCCACCCCCTCCACGTTTCCACCCCCTCCACTTTCCACTTTCGATCTTACCTTTGGCGCCCCTTTAATGTGCCCCTCATTTGCAGGCAAAGTGGGGTTAAAGACCTCTCGGGAGACCCTCTTGGCCATGGGCTTCCTCCCAGCTGGCCGGCTATCGGCCATCGGCTTTTCACTTTATCAATCAATAGCTCTCCAATTGTGCTGCGAAACTTTCCTCATTTCAGGCCACCCAAAAAGGTGAAAGCCCTCTCGCAGAGAACCTTCACGCCATCATGGCTGATCCCCGTCACCCCCCCACCCCCTGGTTGATTCGTGGCCCCCCTCTATTTGTTTGTAAAACATCAATGGAAACAGAGAGCGAGAGAGAGAGAGAGGAAAATGCCAGACTCCATGCGCTTTCAGCACTTTCTTCTCTGTCCCTGTCTCTCCACTGCCGCTGTTTGCCATTTATCTAGCCTGATTTTTCCCGTTTTTTCGAGCTTTGTTTTCTATGTTTTTTCTTGTTTTTTTTTCACGCTTTTCCTGCCCCATTTTCTCGCCTGCATTTGCATCTGCGATTCTTGCATCAACATGCATTGAAATTCGCATTCAGAAACCAATTGGAAATTCGTTAAACATTTCCATGCAACATCTGCGGCTGCAACTGCAGATTGATTCAGTTTTCTCTCCTATTTATCCTATACGCACGTACATACATACTATATAGCATGTGTTTTGATTGGAGTGGGTTGGGGTGGGGTGGGATGGGGGCTATAAATAATATTTTTATTTTCTCGCTTTTTTGGGTTGGAAATATCCGAGAGGGCGTTTATTTTTAGCCAACACTGTGTATGCCTACAAATCGTTTGTTGTTGTTTATTTTTATGGCACCACCCCCCGCCTCCCCCTCTCTGCTGGAGTGCGGGGCAGGCTGCACAACTTTGTTGCTGTCTGGAAAGAAAGAAAAACTTTCTCGAGGCCCCGAGAACAATTAATTACACGGCCAAAAGGACAGCTGGGGATATTCGACGGGGGATACGTTTAAGGGATAAACCTTGGCTACACCCCCCACCTTCAGGCATCCCTCAGCCCCCCCGCTAACCCTAAAGCTGTAATCAATGCAATTTAAATGAAATTTTTATCTAATTAAAAGCAAACAACTCATTAGAAAAGATTGAGCCAGCGCCCCAGAACCTTTCGCCAGCCTTTTGCCCTTTGCCTTTTTGCCGCCGGCGGACATTACCTTACCCCCCCGTTGGCACAGAAACTCCCTTGGGAGGAAATCTGAAGGATAGGAAACTGTGCAACGCAATTTGTCAGACGCAGATTGGCCATAACTGATGGAGGAGAAGAGCCGACTAAATCTGGCTAAAAATACTCACCTCAGAACGCAATAAGCACGCGACAAGGCTAATTGGATCGGCTGTGAGGGTGGTGGAGGCGGTGGTGCCGCAGAGGGGCAGATAACTGATTAACACTTTGTGGCAGACGGACAGATATCGAACAAAAGGTGAGCCAAGAGCCAAGAGCCAACTGCCAAGGCGGACAAAGGCCCACAAAGAGCGGGGCAGGCGAACAACGCACAACAGATCGGAATGGGGCGGCGATCTAGAACCAGGAATCGAATCGAAGAATGGCATGGAATGGGATGCGGATCCTCTTCTGGATTCAGTTGAAAACCAGGCGCCGTCAGCGGTACACCGCGTGCCGTTGTGATCGAATCAAAAAATCGAGTCAAATTCAGAATCGAAAACTACTTTTTCCGAGCGTAAATATTCAGTGTAATAAGGGAAACGATTCCTTCAAAAGCAATTCAGGATTCATAGCTAAAAGTGTTTGAATAAGTTTCCATAAATAAGTGCCAAAATATTTGAATATTTCATAACATAAACTCAAATCTCAATTGGCAGACTGCGAATAACTGGAACATTTCGTTTTGTGGCTAATGAATTTTAATTGATCAATAGATAAAACTCAAAATCAATTCGAAATCCCATTGAAACCTGCAATATTTTGAAACCCACGAGACCCGAGACATCGTTTTCCCAAATCGAATATTGAGTGCGAATATTTTCTTAATTTTTGGCTACTTATTCGCATTATTCGTAGATTCGTAATTTGTTTTTCGTGTTCTCGTGACAAAGACGAAAAATGGCAAAATGTTCACCTGTTTATAGCAAGTTCGCTGAAAGCAGAGAGAGAGAGAGAGAGCAAAAAACATAGAGAGAGAGAGAGAGAGACACAGAGAGAAGGAGAGGAATACAAACTGCCACATTACGCATACGACTCGTTGCGAAGTGAAATACTAGGTGAAGAAAATATGATAAAAAGTGGAAAGAAATGCCAACAACATACACAGAGACATTTGTGCCTCTGAAAAGTGTATAATTTAACACACAGACACATAAAGATATACATATATGTATGTATATGTGCACGATATATGTATGTATTTGTATATTCATTTCATTTTGAAGATGATGAGCGAATTTCAGCATTTGAGAAATTTCTGCCACACTTAAGTGTTGATTGTGTGCGTCGCTCTATTGGCAGAGGCCTCCGCCTCTCACTCAGTGGCATGCCACCCCCTGCCACCCCCGCGGCGGGGCTTTTGCGAGCATTTCCTCGAGCAGCCTCGAGGCGGCCAAAGAATTTCGGGGGAACTCAGTTCGTTGCGAGCGCGGACGCGTCTGTGGCTGTGACTCTGAGACTGAGGCTGACTGTCCGACAAATGTGGGTCCCAGGTCCATCCAGAAATCTGCATGCCAGTCCAGTCTTTAATGCCACAAAGCCCCCAAAATGGAAAGCAAACAACGGCAGAGCATCGCGCGATATCATTGCAAATCGAATTAGGAGAACAAAAGACAAAAGAACACTGAAAAATACACATGAAAAACCAACACACAACCCACAACACAAAACAATTCCAAAAAATATACGAAAAGTGCAACATGTTAAAGAAACGAATAATAACAACAACAACACAACAAAAACAACAAACCACAACAATAGTGAAAAACCAAAACAAAAGGGGGGATTCCCTACCCCAACACACACCCGCCACACCACCCCACACCCTTTCCAGTTCTGTTGTCAATTAAAATGCATTAAAATTGCATTCCCCCCTCGCCCTCGTATCCCCTCGTATTTACACACGATTCACGCTATAAAAACGCGGACACGTATTTAATGCCAGCGCAAAAAAAAAACAACAACACAATTCAAACACGAAATACACCAACAACAACAACACAACAACAACAAGCAACGACTATAATAGCAATAAGACCCGTATATAATATATTTTTCATATAATTCACACAAAAACTGTCGCAAAACACAATAGAAACCATTCCGAAAATGCCACCAGGCAATGCACTTACAAATGCATCGAAACCCCAGAAAAAACACCAACAATATAATCCACATATTTACATAAAACATGTATACTGTATATGGATGGAATATATTAAAAACTATTGCGGCTCTAAACGACACAAACCAAGGAAAACTCTTCCTAAGATATGCCAAATAGAACCCATTTTAGCCTTGAACACAGTCCACTTTCAACAACAAATAGTCCGAAAAACTACACCAACAGCTAATGGAATAGAATACTTCGAGTATCACGCCCCTTAAACCAAAAACAAAACCCCAGAAAAACACTTTTCCTGCTTTGCAAAACTCTTTTGCACTCGACCCAAAAATTGTTTGCTATTCAAAAGTTTTCCATTTTCGTTGGCCATTTTCTATGAGTCAGTGTGGCCCGCCCGCCCCTCTTCACCTCCCCTTTTAGACACATTTTGATACACAATTTTTAGAATACAATTCGAAAATTGAGGAAATAATTGGCTTAATTATAGACGAAAGATATTGGCAGAAGATGGAAGGAAGGAAGGATAAAAGGTTGTTAAACCCGCAACGAAGAGGGGTGGTGTGGTAGGGGTAACCCTCACGCGAGAGGGGGGTGTAGGGTTGGGGGAGTAAGGGTACACTCAACCGTAATTCATGAATGTCAAATCCGCGTTTAATTTATGGATGGAAACCCCCCTTTAGGCGGATTTATAAGTTCATAAATCTGGCGTTTATTTACAAATAATTGCAGCATTTAATTGCCTCACGAAAATTCTGCACAATTCACCAACGCGTTGTTGTTGTTGCTTCTGGTTGTTGGTGAAAAGAGTTTAATTAATTATAGCCAAGAATTTTCACTTTTCGAGGCAGCTGCACACATAAATTCTCTCTTTTTCCCACTCTCTCTCTCTGTCTCTCTTGAAGAGAAGAAGAACAAATGGTGAAAAATAGATAAATAAATAATAAATTAATGTTTTATTGAATATATGTACATATTTTTGTGTATATAATGAAAATCAAATGCGTTTTTCCAGTGAAAATGAGTGAGAGAGATCACAGATCTCGTCAAGAATCATAAGTGAAAGAAATCTTAGGAATATATATATCATATATTGTATCTGTGAATCACCCAGTAATAAAGTGACAGAATTATCATATATGCCAAGTGATTGGGGATAAAAAGGATTACAACACGCGCACACAGGACACACACACCATGGCAGACACTGCCAAAGAGAAAGAGGTCCTCGGGGAGGAGGACGTGGAGGAGGAAGAGGAGTCCACTACCACCACCACCACAACGACAACCAGCAAGAAAACCTCGCAGTGGCGCAAAACCCGCTCCACAAAGGTATGGCCCCAACAGGGTGTGGGGGGAGGTGTGGGGCAACGCCCCCGCTGGCTGTCAAACTGACAAATGTCGGAAGGACGGACAGATGGACGGATGGTTCGAAAGTTCCACTCATCGCCAGGCATTTGAAGAGCGTCTGGCATTCCATCGTTTGAACGGGCACCATTTCTCTCCAAGTACTCTCTCTCTCTCTCTCTCTAGGGGGTGGAGTGGGGTGGGGGGTAGTCGTTTTTTGTGGAAGTATGCGAGAGCAAAAGAGAAAGTGGTTTTACCTTAATCCATGGGAAATTCTTTCAAAGTCCTAACATTGGCGCTTTTCATTGAATTCCTTCAATCTGTATTTTCCTTCCCTAATCCTCATCCCATTCGAAAGAAAGGATTCCCTCACCTCTTTGCCCATCCTGTGTCCTGATTCATCACCTGATAATTAACCAAAGCATTTAGTGGGTGCTTTGCACTTGGATAAACCTCCGAGAATAAACACCAACCGAGACACATTAATCACAATCTTTGGTCCAGAAGAGAGACTCCTAATGCATGAATATGCTTTGGGGGAAAGGACACCTCTGAGGGGAGAAGCAGGAAAAGCTGGCAAAGGACACCTCAGTGGAGGAAAGAGCAGGACGAACTGTTCGACCACTAAAAGGGTTCCAGGAAATGGCAGCCTTCGGGCGGTTAGTGGGGAGAATGATGCCTTTCCAGGTCGCTGGACTTGAGTCCCAGAAAGGAGCAAAGAGAGAGAGGAAATAAACAGTGGGATATAGTAGGGATAAGCATATAGATGGGAGTGGGGGGCGTGGACCCTGGCGCCCACAATTGCCACTTTGATTGTAGTCTCTCCCGCCACATGGGTCCCAATCTGGTGGTTTCGCTTACTTTCCCCTTGGGGGCCTCGGTGGCGCATAAATTACACGGAATACCAACGCAAGAGGGGATGAGGTGCCTCGAGCAGAAGGGCATGAAGAGGAGACAGGGGTAGGGGTAGCAGGGTGGCAGCTACTTAAAGCCGCAGTTCACCTGTCGCTCCAGAGGTCGCTCCAAAAAAAGAAACGACAACAATGGCTGGCAGGAGCAGGCGGGGGTGGGGGCAATCAATCAAGCCGTAAAGTATTTATTAAACGATATTATGAGGTTTACCTGATGGGATAACATCCAATCTTAGCACACACTCCATTCCCCTGCAGGGAGGGGCAATGCTTCAGGAGCATACACATATTTTTTTTAATAGCTTCATTGTTTCGCTTAACAGGATTTAATTTCACTTAATGTACAGGGATACCGTGCGCGTGTTTGTGTGTATATTTGTGTGTGTGTGTGTTTGCAGGGAACACCTCCCTTTCTTGTCACCCCTCCCCCCCTCTGTATTTGTTGGCCTGGCTTGTGCTTGTTCTGGCTTTTGCCCAGCGGCATTTTGGCACTGCCTTTCTCAAATCAGCAAAAATCAGAAAAATAGAGGAAGCAGAAGGAGGACCAGGAGCAGAAGCGGGGGCAGGACGAATGAAAGAATAACATTGCCCGACTGCCAGAGACGACTATGGGATATATATACAGTGTACAGTGCACACCCTCTCCTGTTTATGGCCGGGACTAGTAGTTGACTTTTTATCCACGGATTCTCAGGGCAGGCAGCAATCAAGGCGCAGCAATCCACAAAGCTCTAGTCCCGGACCCGTACACGGAGCCCGCCCCGGAGCCTCGCCCCTGACCCTTCTTCTGCTTCCGCTCTGTCGCTTTTCCTTTCCTTTCAGACTGCTGCTAGGTTTTCACAGCAAAACAGCGCAGAACAGAAGAGTTTGTCTGCCCCAACGGCAACGAGTGGCAGCAGCAGCGACAGTGGCAACAGTGGCAACAGTTGCACCATCCGATGATGCGATGATGCGATGAGGTCGGGGCACTCAATGTGCACTCCCTGGGTCGATGTGGGGTGGTTGGGGGATCGAAGCAGCAATTCAATGGGGAAAAGCAGGAAAACGCTGTGCAATTATTATTTTTATTTCGGAAGTATAGTTGAGGTAGTCCCCAGAGGATGTGGATGAGGATGATACAGCGACTCGAACCCGAGAGTATATTAGTATTTCCTTTCAAGGGGTTTCTTTGTTACATTCTGATCCATAATTGGAGACTCTATCCTACTTGGATGCTTCGAAGAGGCCATAGAACCTTGGCAACTGGTTTGTCTGAGCTATTTCAGGACTCTGCCAAGTATTTCCTTGTCTTCTATATGGCAATAATAGTTTCTGGTTCTTCCTTCAATGGGATAACATTTCCAAAGGAATTCCAAAGGAATTTCGAACTCACTTTAACTTCCCTTCCACTTTCCGAACTGCTGCCAGCCCCCACTTGACTGTTCTCCAATTTCGTTGTCTTCTTTATCCACTAACTGGGTTTCATTATGTCCATTATTTCTCTATATATATATATATATGCTATCCCCTTACCTTTGTTATCCGCATTTCTCTTTTTAGCTGCAGACTCTCCCCCTCCCCTCTCCTCACTCCTCTTTGGCTGTGTGTTAATTTCTGTTACAGTTTCTTGCTCTTCATTTTATGCGTTTTGACGCGTCGCCTCCGTGGGAAACGCTCCCTCCCTCCTACTCCCTGCAAACACACAGGTTGGATGTGTCTCCAATCTCCAGGAAAGAGGACACTTCACCTCTTCCCCCCACCACCACCACCCCCTGCTGTACTTCCTCTTAAATTGTTGGACAGGGAATTTTTATCTTTTAATTAAAAGTGATGCGACTGCTCCTTTAATTTCTTCTGCCAGGAGCTGGGAGAGGGGGTGTGGAGCATCCTCAGACGTGGCAGGACACGCGTCCTGCGCTCTCTCTCCCATATGTAGGTGGGGCATTAATTAAGGATTTTACGATTGTTTCCCATGTGGCAGAGCCAGAAGTCCTGCCACACGGAATCTCAGAGAACTGAAGCTAAAAGAAAGGCGGCCTCTGGCCTGGCCTCTCCGCTCTCCTCATTTTGTTTTATTTGCCGACTCTCTCTCTCTCTCTTTTTGGGATGGATGGAGATGTATAAATGTTTATTCATATAATAAAATAAATTATATGTTTTTCAAGTGGCTCGACGCATGGCGGCAGCTGCTTTTCACTCATTTTCCTCTTGCAGGAGAGAGAGAGAGCGGGAGAGAGTGGGGGGGAGGAAGGGATCATTAGGGTTCAGTCGAGAGGCTAATTGACTTTCAGCTTTTTTCGTGTGGCCTTTTGTTTGTTGCCAGAGATGATGACGCCAGAGAAAATGTGGCACAAGCAGCCAATGAAACATTTTCATGCCACAATCGAAGGCAAACAATCGAAAAGAATGATTTAGAACAACATATAGAATCACTTTGTGATACTTCTTCATCGAATAACAGGATCCCCAACTATATTTCCCAAGCACAAACCGTACACAAGCTATCTCTGTCTCTGTCTAGCATCCATCTAGCCATCTATCTATACAACTATTTCTATCGCCGATCTATCTCTACATTCTTTTGGTCTCCATCTTTATCTTTTCGTATGCCACGCACTAAAATTCTCTTCTCTCTTTCTTTCATTCTCTTTGCAGGTAAGCAATACAAACTATTCCCCCCCGCTTTTCCTGGACTTTCCCGAGTAAGTTTCCATTCAGACAATGTACTCATTGTTCCATTCATTCATTCACTCGCTCCTCCGCCTCTGATCTCTCACTCCAAAACTCATTTTTCCACGGCCCAAACGGAGGAAAGTCAGAGGCATTCTGGCAGAGAGAGTACCCATACAGATCTGCTGATGCTGGCCAAGTTAACGCACAGCAGAGACAAGAGACTGAAGAGCACACACAGACAGACAGACAGAAAATACGTATATGCTGGCTATATATCTGCTGCATCTGTGTGCGGCATGAACAAGCAGTTATTTATAAGTTTTTCTGGCAAAAAATCAGCAACTTTTTCCGTTGATCTCCAAGTATAGAGCGTTGGCGCGCTGCCAAAAGCGAATTGCGCATACGCCGTGTGGTCTGCTCGTTGGATGTCTCTGTCCATGTGTGTGTGTGTGTCTTTACGAGTATGTGTGTCCCCCTCTACAGTGCCACTGCGCCCCTGCTGCCTCCGACATCTGGAGAAACACTCTCTCTGGCGGAGGAGATCCACTGTTCTCTTTGGCTTTTCGCTCTGGCTGAAAGGTCAGGGCGGCCCAGGGGTGCACCGCACGCCCCAACCCCCCTCTCAGCTGTCCCATCTGCCAAATTGTTTGTCAGCATTTCACATTTTCACATCGCATTTTCATCACATTCGTTGTGTGATGTGTTTTCTTCTGGCTCATTAATTTGCGTCTAATTAGTTTTGATTTTCGTTTGTCAATTGGTTGGAACAAGGACTCGTCATACCTCTCACCATTCCTTTCTGTCTCTCTCTCTCTCTCTCTCGCACTCTCGCACTCGCACACCACACTCTTAGCATCTCATCTTGCCACTTTTCTGGCTTTTCCGACTTTTCCGACTTGACTTTGGCAAAGAACTTGGTCGATGGGCTGGCAGATCAAAGAATGTGGCAAATGAATGTTAAATAAATATTAAATAAATACTAGAAATTAAAGTGTGCTTGTAGATGTGAGTGCCTCCCTCCCCCTTTGCTTCCCCCTCTCCTACCCCACTATCTGCGACAGCTGTCGGCCAATGCCAAAGTGAGAAATCGACTGTCTGTCTGTCCGGCATTTAAAGCGATTTTCAATAGGAGATTCCTCCTCCGCCTCAATGGCTGCGATCCAAGAATGTTGCAGCGTCCATTCCATTACCTACCCCATCCCCCATTCCCCCTCCCCTCTTGGTACATATATGTTGTATCCATTTGTTGACCAAATTTGGTCGTTGCTGAGGCAGAGACAGAGGCCGAGGCAGATGCAGTTGAAATGCAATCAAAATCAACAGCAAGAAAAATCCATTTCGTTGCCATTTTGCTCGGCCTTTTCTTTTCTTCTGCTGAGGTTTTCCTTCTGTTGTTTTTCTTAATGTTGTTTTCGTTTTGTTTTTCTAAATACCCTCTGCCGCAGAGGGTATGATGGTATCCACAATACGTTTGCCATTTACAGAGGCATGAAGCATCTCCCTTCCTACAGAAGCCACCAAATGAAAGCTAAGTTCGTTCTTACAGGGTATCCCATACATACAGGATATTCAGCACTCAATATTCAGCACTACCCCTTTCTGTTGGTCTTTGGTTGTGGCTCATCTTGTCCGTTGCATTGTTGTTGTTGTTCTTTTGAAAGCTGTAGACATTTTGGCATGCAATAAAAACAAGCCCCAAAACAGAAATGCAGCAGCAAGCAGAAGCAGATGCCCCTAAAAGAGGAGGGTAGGGATGTGGCCAAGTGGCAGCTTGTTGCACTGTGAGGAGAGAGCAGGCAGGGCAGGCGGGGGGGTCCTGGCATTTTGGCCAAGAGCCAAAACTTTTATCCGAGGACCAACGACTAAGGGACTCTGTGACAAGCAGTTGCACCCCCCACCACTGCCTTTATCTTGCCTTACCCCTTCTTCATTACGTTCCACCCCCCTTTGCAGATGCCACTGCTAAATGGATGAAATAATGTATTCATTTCTTCAGACGGCAATTGCCTGATGGTCAAGCATTTAACACTTCCCCCAAGAGTCAGAGGGGAATGGAAATGGGGTGGGGGGAAATGGCAGTGGAAATGGCTGTGGAAATGGGAACATTAATGGACTGGTCACTCAATTGGATGATGGGAATGGGGGAACAAAGGAGGGAAGTAGCAGAAAAGCACCCCCCAGCCAACCAGCCAACCCCAATGAAAACTCTGATGATTTCTCTTCTTGGTTTTTGTTTTCCATCCAAAGAACATTTATTTGTTTTTATATTAATTCGATATCCGCTTCGTTTTGTTGTTCGTTTGCCAATTGCATTTCCATTTCGTTTTTCGTGTTCCATTTCATTGTTTCAAGATCTAGCTACAAAGTTCGATACAATTTCGATTTGCTTAGCTTATAGCCTATCGATTAGAATCATCTTTAACTATAACTATTATTGTTCGAATGTATATATTATATACTATATACTGTATGTATGTATATCTATATATGTATGTATATATATGTATCTGTAGACCTTAGAGTGTACCGATTATGTGTTGGATTTTTTGTGTTTTGTGTAAAACCTTTTTCATTTGTCGATTAAATACATTTTGATTTCCTCTTCGATATGATGGGGTAACGCCCCTTTCTCTCTGTCTCTCTCTCTCTCTAATGTGCAAAATGGAAAATGGGAAAATTCCGCTCTCTTTAAACTTGGCCAAAGGAAAACTTAGACGCCAACTTGGCCTCAGCTGGCGCTTAGTGCTCGAGAAACATTTGATGAAACTTTAATTTCCATTTGGACACACTGACAGCAATCAGTGGATGTTGCAACACCCCCCCTTGAAGCCTGCCCCCTACCCACACAGAGCTCAATTTAAGCGCTCCGTCTGCTGGAAGGGGGTCAAGTGTGTGTATGCCCCTCGAGGGAGAGTGAGTGAGTGAGAGAGGGCCCTGGGGCTCAAGTGCTGTGCAACAAGAGGCAGGCTCTAGCTCTAGCTCTGGCTCAAAGGAAAACAATAAAACGTTGCGGCGTGCCAAAAAGAAAAACAACCGAAAAAAATGGCACAAAATATAACACAAAAAATATGAAAAGAAAAATAGGAACAACAAATAAGGCAAAAACTCAGCCAAAGAGAGGCAAAGAAAAGGCTGCAAGTGCGGGCAGGAAATCAATAAAAAACTGCCACATCTGCCACGCCCCAGTGCCAGTGCTAGTGCCAGCGTCCCCCCCACCCCCCACTTGGCACTTGGCAATTGTTCGGCCGCTGGAGCCAAAGGCCCAAAGCCTCACCGAGCACTCCAAGGCGTGGCCCTTTAAAGTAGGCAATGAAAAGTTAAAGCCTCCACGCCCAAGAAGGGGGCGTGGCTGATGGCTGGTGTCACCTCGAATCGGTTGACGCCTCCGCCCAACCTCCCAGCCGCCCATGCATCATAATTTTCCGGCAGCAGAATGCGAATTAAAATTAAATACTCTGGAAAAATTATCAGATAAAAAAGAAAAATGTTAATGAAAGACAAACAAAAAGGGGGCGGAAAAGGGAAGGGGGCTGAAAAAGTAAGGGGAAATATGCGAAAAATGATGAAAATTTAATGCGGCTTCATTGCGCTCTGAAGTTTTTCCTTTAGTCATTTTTCCCACATACCACCCGCCCCCTTTCCCCTTTTCCCTTTCATGGCGTGAGAGACGAGAGATTGGAGTGGAACTTGTCTGTCGCTGTGGTTTATTGTTTGCAACTTTCATTGTGTCTGTGTGTCGCTGTGTCTGTGTTTGTCTGTGTGTGTGTGT
This sequence comes from Drosophila azteca, assembly GCA_005876895.1. Lineage (NCBI taxonomy): Eukaryota > Metazoa > Arthropoda > Insecta > Diptera > Drosophilidae > Drosophila > Drosophila azteca. Next base: position 23,177,188 of record VCKU01000004.1, read on the forward strand.
CCCCAGACTACCGTTACTAATTAGCGAGCAACCTAGTTTAACAGTTCTTCAGAGGGTTTATCATCCAAAACCCCCAAGCGACTCCCTCGTCTTCGGCTCATCTTTAAGTGAAACTTTCTCTCAAGCGTCGACTTGGCCTTTTCCTCTTATTAAATAGAAACCACGGTGGCCGCTTGACTTTTGCTGGCCTTATTCCCACCCCCAACCCTCTGCCCCTCTGCCCCCTTTGCCCCTTGGGGCTTCCTTCCTAGACAAATATAATCTCATTCTTGTCCGACTTCTGGGCGGGCGTCGGCTGGCGCTGGAACGCGTAAACGTTGACGATTAACTGCGCCATGAAAATGAAGCAAAATAAAACGATTAGAACTAGATACAGAAAGATATCGCGCAACATTTCTAGCTGTCTCTCGCTCTCTCTCTGTCCCTCTCTCTAGTGCTCTATCTGCCACAGATGAGGCCAAAGCTCGAGACTCCAGAAGCAGGCACCAGATGGCATGACTCCGTCTCCCCGTTGTCCTCCTTCTCCCTCTGTGCTGGTGCTGCTGCTGCTTCTGCTTCTGCTGTTGGTCGTGGGTGTGGGTCGTCTCATTGCCTCATTGCGGGCCCCAAAAGAGCAGCTGCAATGAAAAGAAAGAGGGAAGTAAGTGAAAAGCTGATGGAAATGCGCGAGGAGAATATTCATACACCTTCGGAGGAACAGAAAAAACGAGAGAAGCGAGAGGAAGGAGAGGGAGGATAAACAGAAGGATCCACAGATGAAGCCTGGACAAAGGATTATCCTATGGCTAGAGAGGAGACTCTCCCCCGCCATCCGCCTTCTGCCTTTTGCTTTTTCCGTGTACAAAAGTTACGCCTTCCTCTCCAAGGGGGCCAACGACAGATGGAATGCATATTACGCATACGCACCATTGGCCGCAACAGCAGAAGGCTGCCAAAAGAGGGGGATGGGGAATACTGACTGATCCCATGCCCCGCAGATGTTGCACAATTGCATTACATGTCGCCACACGATGCCTGGCTCTGGCTCTGCCCTTCTGGCTGTCTCCATTGTTGCACATTCGTGCGGCATGTTGCCCAATATGTTGGCCCCCACGAATGAATGAATGCAAGGAATGCCAACTGCAGGCAGGGGGAAAAGTCATCAGAGAAAGGAAATTAAACAAATGAAATTTAAACAGAGGGAAAACAGAGGGAGAAGAGAGGGGAACGGAAGGGAAAGCATTAGAGAAGTCGACGAGAAAGCCAGCTCCGATTTCCGCATGAGCAGCGTGCCCCAAATGCATTTCGCATTTGCATTCCACTCAACCAGATCCTTTGAGGTGACTGTACCACTGTGATACCACTGCCCACTAACCCACTAACCACTTCCCCCCGTCTTCCGCCTCAGTCCACATCAAACACTCTCAATTAGTGGCGCGGATTGGATGGGATCCGTGGGCTAAACGGTGTCAAAACGGTGTAGGGTCAAGGGTCGGAGCCGGAGCTGCATTTGCATTTGCATTCATGGATTTAAATGGGGAGCAGCGTGCAGAATGCAGAATGCAAAAGGCATAATGCGGAATCCTTAATGAAATCAGACCCGAAGGGTGGAGGGGGGAGGTCCTTCTGCCTCTCCTTCTGTCCGGCTTTCAATTAAACGCTTATCGCGGGCAGAGCACTCGCTGAATGAGAATTCCATGCCCTGCGGGCACAGTCCCTGCCCTCGACCTCTCCTAGGACACATCCTTCGAATGGAAAACAATTTTCAAAGGCCACTGCTGCTCCTGGAATGTGGCTCGCACATCATTAGGCCCTGGTCCTCCATCCTGGAGCTGCCCCATCCAGGGGCAGTCGCTGCCTTGCAAAAACAAAGCGAAGAAGCGCATCAAAGATTATGAAACTCATTAAAAAAGTTTCGGGGGGCAACAAATCTAACAACCAGAGGAATTTGCACCGCCCCTGCCCAGCCTTCACAGAGACTGTAGCGAAGAGGCGCCGCAGGAGGAGTACGGGGAATCCTGTGCACAGCCAAAGTGGGAGTCCGAGTGGGATTTATGTCTGCTTATTTTTTCGGCGCCTCGTGCCAGAAACTTTTGCTGACCAAAAAGAAACCAAAAGAGTGCCAGATACGACGGGGAAGGATGCTGGATACAGTCCAAGGAGGGGACACGACACTCCTCCTAGCACTTCTTTGATCTGTCACTTATACTGTGTGGATAGACGATAATCCTGAAGGGAAATATAGGTGCGATCTGAGGCCCGATTCAACGACAGAATATCCTCGAAGTGGAGATCGCTAAATGGAGTCCCTGGAAGTAGAGACACATCCCATTCTCTGTAATAATGCTACCCCAGCCCAAGTGATAGAAACACCAATAATAATAATGGCTATGGACTGCTGTATACCCTCTAGTACCCTCAGGGGACCAGAGACTGCGCCTGTTGCTTGGCCCCTAGACGACACAGAGCAATAGACTTTCTCTCTCGCTTTCTTTCCTTCTTTCTCCTTCATAAATTAGATGTCAAAACGCGCACTAAAACTGACACACACACATGTGGCATATATACACGTATGTGTGTGTGTGTGTGTGTGTTTGTGTATGTGTGAAAAGGGTCAAAGAGCAGTCAGTCGAGCGGCAGAAAGTTGGAGTTTGAGCCGGATTCGTGTTGTGTGTCGTGTGTGTTGCTGCTGGCGAAAGTTTTTTGGCAAGCTCTCTCCTTCCCTCCGTCTCCGTCCGCAAACTTATTAAAGCGTTCGAAGCCAAACAAATTGCTTGGGCAACAGAAGGGTTAACAGGGAGACGGGGCGGAGGGGAGTTCCGAAAGGGTTTTCCACGAAAACTTGTCAAGGAATTGCGACCATTAATTTTCAGTGGTGGCGCACACGAAATGCAAATGAAACTTTCGCAACGGAACGGAGCGGCAAGGAGCGGCAAGGAGCGGAATGTTGCGACTGCCGACTGCTGGCTGCCGGCAGGAGGCCACAAAAGTCAATGAAGTGTTAAATATCCTGCGGTGTCAGGACACCGACACACTGCAAACACACTGCCACACCACCGCACTGCCGCTCTGCCGCACCACCGCACCGCTTGCCAAACGAAAGGTGATGTGTGTGTCCTGTCCCGTCTGGGCAGACATTATCCTTTATCCTTTCGCACACACACACACACACGCGCACACATGTCCGATTTTCTGCGGTATTCCATTTGCATTTCTTCGTGCTTTGTTTTCATAATGCGCAGCATAACCCCGGGATCCAGCGCGAGTCCTGCGATTCCTGGCCATATAATTAAAGCCCCACAACAATGCCAGAACCAGAAAAACTCGCGGCGTAAATCACTCCTCCAAGCAGCAGCCAACCAGCCAACCACCCAACCACCCCCTCACTCACTCTGCCATCCAACTGGCCCTCTGGCCATCTCGCCATCTGGCAGCTTCATTCATGAGTCGTCCGGATTCCCATTCATGGACAAATACTCCGCTGGCACGCACTTTTATGAGGCACATCCCCCCATCCACCCCCACCCCTTTTCGGCCATGTGTGGACCCAAAACGAGAGACACGTTACCAATTTATGCTGAGCCGCTCGTAAACTGGCCAAAAGGCAAACAATTCCACTAACGAGTGGAACTCTTTTTTCTTTGCTGCTTTCTCCACGCGGCGTATGCGGCGTATACTTGATGTCCTGTCCGCCTAATGCTCGCTTTTTGTACGCTTTCGCTTCGCTTTCGATTCGCGGCTTATTCACTGCAGACGTTACAGCCGCGATGCTTTCGGTTCGACGTGGCCAACGCGACTCTTGGCCAGGCTTTGAGGGAAGCCGCTTCTTATAGTCGGCTTCCTCGGTGCCGCTCGGGACACGTCCTTCGGCTACCAGTTGAGCTTCGTTTTGGGGTTGTCGGCTTTTGGGCTCGGGCTCTGATTTCGTTACGTTTCGTGCCGGAAATTGTTGTTCAACAAATGCAAAGCGTTCTCCCTCAACAGGCAGAAACCAGGCGCAAACCAGGCACAAACCAGGCACAAACCAGGCTGAAATCAGGCTGAGAGGGGGGGGTTGAGGGCTGAGCGACTGAGCGATGGCTCCTCTTTAATCGAATGTTTTAGGTCGAGCAGCAGTCATTACAAAGTTTACTCAGAACTTTGCCAAATGATGATCTGATTTGAATATTGGCTGGAATTGGAATTGCTTGGCATTTCCTGTTGATTCTCTGACGATTTGGTAGGAGTTTCCTTTGCAATTACAAGATCCTTCAGGGAAGTGGGTACAAACTGTGATCCAGTTTCTTCTCTGCCGAAAGATGATCTACTTTAAAGTTCTTTAGCAGAACTCTCACCCAAAACCATTATCTGCAACACCATTTGCCCCCGCACACTTTATGCCCCATGCCAAACCCTTTGCTGTATATCTTATCGATCTGTTGGAATATGTAATCACCCTCCCACTCTCTCCCCCTCTTATTTGCATCTCTCTCCACCTCCTCCTCCTCCCCGCACTAACCAGTGTTTTCCCTCCTCCCTTGTCATGTTTATATTTTGGCCGCATCATAAGGCAAACATTTTAATTTGTTCTAACCAAAGGCACGCCCCCTCATGACAGAGGAGGCGGACAAATATTGACACTCGACAGAGACCCCCTAACAAGAGGGGGTGGGGGTGGGGATACAGTAAGAGGTGTTGGGAGGGGGGTGGGGGTGTACTGACCAAAATCAACGTTGACATTGCCTCCCCCCTGCCACCCATAGCCAGAGTCTCCTATGAGATCCGCCGCTGATGACGCCAATCATGTTCTTGGCTTCGTCTGGCCTCCTTTCCCCCCTCTCTGTCTCAATTTTATCAAGATGCCATTGGAGAAGAAGGAGGACTGAGAGGGGGAGTGAGCAGGTCGGGCGTGCGGGTGGTAGGTCCTTCCTCCCTGGCTGTGCCGTCAGTTGGCGTGACAAGCAAGACTTTCCAGCCTAAGGAGAGAGTGGGAGGGGCGGGAGGGCAGGGGAGGGGGTTATGGGTGGTAGTAGGCACAGTTTGTTATTATTTAAATCAGGAAGTCGAACGAAATTTCCGCCTCTGCCATGGCCAACAAATTGGCAGCTGACTTCCGCTGCAGCCAAAGGAGAGAGAAGGAGGTGGAGGTGGAGGTGGAGGTGGTGGAGGCGGCCAGGATTGGCTCCTGTGGCTCCTGCCCTGTGGGTGGTGCCTGAGTCGAGTCAATTAAATTTTCCCTTTAAGTGATTTCTGTCGCCATTTCGGATGGTCGCTCGGTCGCCCCTCCCCCCTGCAGGTGCCCCTTAAACACGGCAAGAAAATGGGGGAAAGTAGGTGAAATTGGGTGGTAGCTCGATTGTAAATATTCAATAGAACCCAGCATGAGCTCCTCCACTGCCATTGCCATTGAATAATATAATTGTTAACACAATTTATTTAAAAATAATTAACTAACTCTGTGATTTTCGCCTTGGGTTTTAGGGATTAACATCTAACAATGAAAATAACAATCAAAATAACAGTAATACTTCTTCTAACAATGATAAAGTAAGTGCACAAATCCGTATACGTACATATACCCGCAAGCATGGAACAATACTATTTTAAGCCACTGTCTTAAGGAAGAGTTCCTAAACATATTTCAAGGTATTCAAAGATATTCAAATGCCCATAGTTTGAATAATTCTGATGTACGCTGAATGTTGTATTCATGTGAAGGATAATCTCCAGATGTCTCTTTCAGTGTAGATCCTCTCTTTGCCCGCGCCTAAATCGGTGACTTCTCAACATATGAAATCCCGCTCCTGTTTTTGTTTTTGTTTCTGTTCCTGTGCCAATTCCTGCTGCTGCTCCTGCTGCTGCTCCTGCCGGTGCTGCTGCCTCTGCCTCTGCTCCTGGTGGCTCCTCCTCCCACCTGTTCCTCCTTGGCTGCCGCTGCTCCTCTGCTCCTTCCATAATGAGAAATCGATGTGTTGTAATTTGTTCAAATCCAATTTGGCAGCAGAACAGAACTGAGACGCGAGTCTAAGGCCGTATCCTCCATGGACATCCGCACCTGGCCCCAAGTCTCCCCGCCGTTCCACTCCAGCCCAGCCCCACCCTCCGCCCTGGATGCCTGGGCCTACCTTTAATGAGTTTTTATTGCGCTTCAGGTGCTTTGATTGCTGCGATTTTTAACTTGATTTACGGGCATTTAGTGAATGGAAAGCGACGGCAGGGGAGTCGGGAGGGGGGCCCACTATTGATTTTTCAATTAAGCAGGACCCCCTCCCTCCCTCTCTGTCAATGCATTTTGCATGTTTTCGCATTTGTTTGTTTGTTTTTGTAAAAGGGAAAACGGAGGCGGCGCAGTGTCTGTCTGTCTGTCTTTTGTGGCAAGTTTTATGCGCCGCATCCTGTGCACAAGGATAAAGGGGGTGTGGCAGTAGTACGTACCGCGTTGTAGCGCAATTTATGCGGTAATTGCTTTTTTAAGCGCTTCGCATTTATCTTTTCGACACAAGTGAAATGAGTTTTCCGACTGCCTTCTGCAGCTTTCGGCATGCCCCAGCCCCTGCCCCTGCCCCAGCCCTGCCTCTGCCCTGCCCCTTTTTGCGTGCCTTTTGTCGATTTGCCAGCAAATAAGGATGGATATACAAAGGATATCAAAAGGGAAAAAGGAAAAAGTCGGAAACAACAAAAGCAGAAGCCAGAGCCGAAAACACGAACGAAGAACTCAACTACTTACAATGGCATTTTTATGACGTCTTCTATTTGTCTACCGAAACCCCACCCCCACCCTCCCCCAACCAACACAGCGAAGAAACATGCAACGTTTATGGAAATGCCACAAGTTCTCTTCTGTTTTCTCCTGTTTTTCCCTCAATTTTTCCACCCTAATTAATTTAACGCCGGCAAAAAAAAATGACACAAACAAAAAGTTGATAAAATGGAAACGAAAATGAAAATTCCATACGAGGCGAGGAGAGGCGGGGTGGATTTTTGCCCCCTTGATTTATGGTGTGCATATTTTAATAATTTTGTAATTTTATGTGGCCATAAAAATTACCCGTATGGAAAATTTGTCATTTCCCCACAAGAGAATGGCATTGGAGGGTGTCCTTATGTGTGTTCCTTGGCAGAACATAAATTTCGATGCTTACAAATGCAATTAATCAGATTTGGCGGGTAATCATTTTCAAATTTCCAGTTAATGTAAAACTTACGCGCCCAGCACCGGCAGTGGCTCTCAAAATGTACTCAACTCTTTGCTGCTCTGCTAATTGCGTGAGAGGAGAGAAACACTAGAACGAGCAACAACAAAACGCACTCAACCGAGTGGAACTGGAATCGGGTGCTCCTGGCAAACAAAAAGAGAATGATGTATTTTTCATTTTCTCTTTCTGGGCTCTTTCTATGACACTTTTTCGAAGAAGCTGCCATACAATATAATAATTTTTCGAATATCCCCATTAGAGTATAGTTTTTATTCAATGTACATATAATTCATAGCCCACCCGCTCCCAGAGCCGATAATTCTGTTGCGACGATATATCGATATCGCACCATTGAGTGCATTTTTGTTTACTCTCACGAGCTCGGTTTCAGTTTTTCTCTTTCTTTGCTTTGTGTTATTCCCGCGAGAGAGCGAGAGAGAATGCCAATCGTATTTCATGACGAGTTTTTTCTTCCATACACCCAAAAAAACCCAGCTTTCAAACTTCACTCGTCGTCCGCGCTGTTAGCAAAAATGTTTTTCAAAAATGATTTGACGCGCTTTCGCCTCTTACTATCGATAGTTGACATTTCATGCTCACTTACGTTTTCTTGCGTCGCATTTCGTGCTCACTTAAGGTATAAAGCTTGGCTTAAACGTCATTTTAGAAACAATCTAAGAAAAAAGAGTCACTAAATTTAACCAATCTTGTAGACAATTGATTCATCAATCGTATAAAATTATGTGCTCAAGCCTGAGGATCCTAGTTAGCTGGTAATATTAAACGGAATATCAAATTTAAATAAAATGTTAAATTTAGGGGTGTCTGGCAAAAAAATCGATGTTTTGAAAAACTATTGATGTCTGCAGTTACGATTAACGTCGATTATATCGATGTTAACGTCGACGTTTCTCCAGCTCTATCAAACTTTCAAACTCACTCGCGCTGTTAGCAACAATTGAAATCTGTTAAACAATTGCACTGGCTGTATATTGTTGTGTTGATATTTCAACTAAAGAAAACTCGTCCACTCGTGTGTGCCTGTGTCCGTGCGCCTAGAACTTCAACTTCTAGAAACGCTGCCCGCTCTCCCCTCCTCTTAGTGTGTCACGCCCAAAAACAACAAGCGGTCGTAAGGCAGAAAAAAACTCGCGCGGTCAGAATTTTTGTGCGTGTCAGAAAGTTAAAAAAAAAAGACTGAAACAGTAACAAATTGTTGCTGTAAAAACGCTAAAAAGTTAACTGTGAACGGTCGAACCTTGGAAACACTCAAACATACAACAACAACAAAGAGAGGCCATGGAGGTTAGTAGTTGATTGAGGAGCTCTCTCTCTCTCTCGGTCTGTCTTTTCGAGTGTGTAAATTGCTTTTTCATTGATGTGATGTGTGTTTTTGCCGTTTTCCTTGAATGATTTCATTTCATTTTTGTTAATTTATTGTGTTTGCCCGAGTTTTTGCCGTCTCTCTCTCTGTCTCTGCTTCTTCCTCCCCTTCAATTAATGTGAGAGAGCAGGCACCGCACAATTCGGATTACGTCAGTTTTGTTTGCTGCTCGCTCTCGCTCTTGCTCTCGCAGTCTGGACAAGGTATATTGATTCGAAGGTTAGGCTGTCCAGCATTCTGGGTACCTAGCTAGGGAGTTTGTTGTGAGTTTCTACAACTGTCTTACCTCATAATTTATCTACCCTTAGTCTGGGTTTGTTTTGCTGGAGTATGCGCCTCTCTGACTCGCTCTCTCTCCCACCCACCCTCCTTTTCGTCAAGAAGGTGCCAGGCCGGCGCGGCGCTCCGCCACTTCGTCATCAAATATTTTTGACATTCAACTTCAACCCTGTGCATCCCCCTCGCCCACTCCCTGGCTCTTTATTGATTCCGGCCATAAACCTCCTAATCATGTTCATTATGTCATCGCGACGCTTTCTTTTCTTTCTTCCTCTACCTATCCCATCTTTATGACTATCTTTTGTTTTGTGTGTCAATTTTAGCATATTTCGCATTTTTACATAATTTCCTCTGCACCCCCTCCCCGCCCCTGTAAAGACAACATTCCCTTGTATTTCCTTATCGCTTGCAACAGCTGTTTGCTTCTGGTTTACCGCTGTTCGGGGCCTTATCGCTTACTCATTGCACTCCCATGACGTTCGCTCTTTATGATACCGACTAGATATCGACTTCCTCTCTGTCCCACAACCTTCATGAAAAAAAGTATTTACATATTATGGATTGAACATATGGCAGAACTTTCGACCTGCAAGACCTATTGTACTCCTAGTATTCCTGATCTTCCGCAACATTTGAGTCTTTATATCATACTTTTCCCCATTTATCAGTTTGTTTTTCTTGGCTATAAATTCACTTATTGTTGACGAAATTTGGTTAAAACGGAACCACAAAGATTTGGATCATCATAGGAATTCCATAGGTTTTTGTAATCCCTTATTCTAAGAAGATTAATCATATTCGAATCGTTTTTGGAATAAAGGAATGAACCATATCTGATGCATCCGACCCAAATCTTCTTCTATTATTTTCCTGCTTATCTGATTTCTTTATACAATACATTTTTAATTCCCGGCGTTTCGGTGGCACCTAATTAGTTCATGTCTCTTCTTGTCTTGTCTTGTTTTTTCTCAACCTTTTACCTTAACTTGTAAGATAATCCGCAGTTCCCACAATTAAGCCGAACATTTGAGACCCTCTCCCAACCGGATGGGTGAACAGACAAACGGACGGATGGACGTACGAACGGGGGCGTTAAAATCGCACTTAAGGTCTATGAGCCGAGTAATTAATCGCGTTGCCAGTCTTGGCCATTCGACAGACCGACGAACGGACAGACGGACAATCGGATGAGCGGACAGTGGGACAGGCGGATGGACAACCATCAAAGCAGACATGAAAAGCTTTTTCCAGCTAACGGAATAGGGGCACATAGATACAGACACAGACACAGATTTAGCTATAACGAAAAGTCGTCACAAAACAGCAGCAAAAACGATGTCGGCCAACATAAAAATTGCCCATTTCCGTCATTTAATTGACGCCGGGCCGGGCACATGAAAATCATCCAAAAGCCGAAGAAGAAGAACAGAAGAACGGCACAAAAAAAGATGAAACTTGTTTGCCCACAAAGTGAACTACAAATAGTGCTGACGGACGGGCAGTGCGGCTCATTACGATAGAGACAACAACAAGTCTGTATGGGAATGGGTTAATAATGGGAAGTGTTCAAAGGCAAATCATATCTAATCTGAAATGAATTAAATGGGAAGACCATAGGTACAGATGGTATATCTAATCTATGTTCTTGAAATACGATTCAATGGAAGCATATTCAAGGGTACTTATAGGTCTTAGATGGTTTATTCTGACAGCAAAAAGAAATATCTCTTGTTCCAGTAGGAATTTACAGACAGAGGTGTCTTCTGCTGTCCCTAAGCAATTAGTTCCCATAAAAGAGTGGCTCAAGGCATATGTATGTCAAGGGATACTAAGATGTACAACTATTACCACAATAAGCTATCATTGCTATACTCTTACACTTGCGAAACGTACTGTTGTATCTCTATAAAAAGATGCCTGATAGATGACACACCCCAACAAAACAAAGAAGAATCTTCATTCGGGATTTGAGATTCGTGATTTGAAGTATGGAAATGTTTGCTTTGATGCGACCACAAAGTGGAATCATCTCTCGCTCTTTCTTCAATTAGCACCTACATACATCGTATCGTTTCAATGGTATTTACTATATGTATATGTAGCTTGTAGTACATAATAATAATTCTAAAAGCGAAAAACTTGATAATATCATCGCCTGATGCCGTGACACGATTAAGGCTGTTTCCAAAGTGCTGTTTCACTGTCGGACAAAAAGTTTTCTGGTTGAAAAGTTGTGGCCCACTCAGATTTAGGCCCCTATCCGCCCCCGCTCCTTTCTGAGAGGGGGGAAAACAAGCTTCAGATTGTGGCTTAAGACTTGTGGGAGTTGAGTTCCATGGAAGTGCAACTTGAGGCAGCTGCCGCCAGGGGGTGCCGCCATGGCCCCACATTTATTACGCATTTTCATAAATTTCCACTTACTCATGTTTGGGTGGTGGAGGGGGGTAGGTGCTGCAGACGGGATTGTGTCTCGTCTCTCTTCTGGCCTTATAACACGCTCCGTTAACCGTTTTCTGGCTTGGATGGGCATTCGCTTCATCATTCGCTGCCTGGATTCTGCTGAAACTTTGCATAATTTTCATTTATTACCGCAGCAGCAGCAGCAGCAACAGCAGCTAAAGCAAGCGCTCTGCTCTGTTTTTTATACACATATTTTATGCTCTCCACCATTGAAATCTTCCCCAACAGATTATATATATATATATTATGATTCCCAGGAAAGTGACTGACAAGACAAGGCCTCGCTCTGACTGTGCGGCCTCTGCTTGCAACATGCCTCACTCTCCATCCACCACTCTCCATTTATCTTACAAATTTAATCTTTTCACATAATTTTCTCTCTGTGGCTTTTATGTAATTACCCTGCCCCTTGTGCCTGCTCCTCCGCCTGCATCCTGTTCCTCCTGTCTCCTGTCTCCTGGTGGTCTCCTCGCTTTATGTCAAAGTTTTCACCTGGGGCCTGTCTCTGGCCTGGCACTTAATCTACTTGCAACTTGCACCATCCATGCCTCCATCCTTTTGTTTACGACCCCAAAGTTTGTCCCTTTCACTTAATAATGCATTTCGTTCTCTCTTTTCTGGTTGCAGGTGAGTTCCATCCCAAACTGGGGACGAATCGATGGAGAGTTGGCCATCCCAAAGACTTAGAGTCTTTTGAGGCAACAGCTGGGTAATGTATGACCCTGCAGATGGCTTAAGGAATGAAGATGAGGACGCTAGTAGATATACGAAATAGAGATCTCCATCTAATTGACATATCATTAGATTGTTTATATACGTACATATATGAAATGATATAATTCCGCCACTTCAGACATATCTTAAAGTAGGGAACCTTCTAGAACTCCAGATTATGAAACACGAATAAAAAAAAAAATGCCTCTTCTATGAACATACATAGTTTCTTAGTGAAATAAATTCCGAATATTTTTGGAGCATAAATTTTCCCACGTGTATGGGAATTTCCCATGCTATCGCGTGTTATATCATCAGTAATTGTAATTTGTGGTATTACATTGTTGACTAACGGACTTGATACCGATACCCCCCGAATGTTGCATGCCACTGAAATGTGGGATATATGTATTTGTAGCTGCTTTCCTAGCGTTTTAAATCGCTCGGCAATCGCGTGCTTCGCAATTGTCTGAAATTGTTGATTTTTAGCTAGCGGGTTCTGTTACCTCATTGTGGGCGTGGTCATGGCTCTAATTCTATTCCCTTTTTCCACATGGAGAGAAAGTTCATTGCTCTTTGGTGCACTCTGCACTCTGCACTCTTTGTGTGCTCCTGCTCTGAGCCAATTGTTTAAACTATTCCCAGGGAGCGGGGCCGGGGCGTAAACAAATGGTGGCTGGATAATTATGGTTATGGCGGCCTTTCGGGTAAACATCGGCGGGTGTCAAAGACCCCATGGAGATATTCCGGAGAGAAAAAAGTGCACTGCGCTGGGAAAATTTACATGAATTTCTAATTAATTTTCATTGAAATTTGTCTGCCAGTCAAAACTTTCACTTGTTAATAATACTCTCTCCTCTCTCTGCCATAGAGAGACCCCCTCCCTCCCTGTTCAAACTAGACCCTGTTTTTCCTATAGATATTGTCCACATTCCTCAGATGAAAAAAAACACAAAAAATTCGCCCCGAACGTGACCCAGAGAACGGGACGAGAGGCCAAGGGAGGGGACTCTCAAAATTCAAAGTCAAATGTAAACTACATAAATAAGCGTACTTCTAACAGAGGGTTTGTTGGGGGTGGGGTCGGGTTGCGTTGGGGGTTGTCTTCCCCCCATAATTTATTATTATTTCGAGCATCTTATTGATGTGCTTCCCTCCTCTGGTCTACGACTCTAGAGAATGCGACGCACGTTTCTCATTTTGTCTAAATGCGTCTACGACTCGAATTTCACTTTTTCTTACGAGTACACCCCGCCCCCCTGTCCTGTCCTGTCGACAGCTGTACATTATGGTGTGCTGCAGATTCAATTTAGTAGATCGTTGCGAAAGTTGCTTGGAAGCCAAAGCCAAAGCCAAAGCCTGCAACGCCAACTGTCGTTTAAAGATAGATTTCTGGTTGCTGTCTCTGTCTGTCCGTCTGTCTTGGCTTTGGTTTCGATTCGTTTCGCCCGTTTGTGAATGCAGTGAAACGGAACTATCGAATGTCTCGGCTTTCAGCATAATAGAACCAGAAATACGTTGGAGTATTCCCTTACCCTTTGCTGACCATTTGTAGAGAGACAGAGAGAGAGAAAGAGAGCGCTCTGGTTACCAAATGGGATACTCGCTTCGCCACTTCCTCCGCCTCCTCCTTTGGGTGCCTCTTCTGGCACTTTCTGCCTGCCGCTGCTGCTGTCATATGCAAATTGCATAAAATATAGCCATATAAAAGCATATTGGTGTTCACTGAATATGCAATTGCCAGGGCGATGGAAGGATAGGAAGTCCCACTGGGGCTAGTGCCACTATGCACTTGAAAAAAGGGCTGAGCTGATGCTTACACTGGCTGACGATTCATGCGAAAAACTTTAGAAATATACATGCATATGTACATATTCTTTCCTTGTGGCCAGGCTGTACGCTCCCACTCTCCCTCTCTCTGTTTCCTACTGTCCTAATACATGGACATGCACAGTTCTTCATTCTGCACTGAATCGAAATAGGCTTTGCTACTCTAAGGCAAAGCTCACTCTCTGGCTCACTCTCTCAGCAATTTCCTCTATCCTTCAGTGGCCTGACATTCGTAAGTTCTGCATCGATCGATGTGAGTGCCAGTATCGTTCTCCCTCTCTCAGCAACTCTGCTTTGACGACACTTGCTCTCTCGTAACGGAAGCCATATATTGTTTTCTCCATGTATGTAGAGTAGAAGAGTTTGTGGATCGCCCAAAAGTAATTCTCAAAATTTTAAAATTTTATATAAAAACTGAAATTAATTTAAAACCATCTTTAGACTTTTACTTCGAAAATATATTTGTCAAAAATTTTCGTTGAGTGTAGGAAGAAGACGGGAAACGACTGCGTCTCTCGATGTTCATAGTTTTTCCTGCAGAACTATGAAAAGTGGCTTTGCATATTTCGGATTTATGCTGCAACTTCCCTGGAGGGGGGGAGAGAGGAAACTTTGTCAAAGGATTGTCACGGAAAATGCAATAAAACATATCGTATTTTCCGAGCAGAGGAGGAGGAGGAGGAGGAAGTGCAGTGGTGCAAGGCCTTTGTCAAGACAGACAATCTATCAATGGAAAATGGAAAATGGGGAAACCACAAGAAAGTATTTCCCCAACGACATTTTCACTCGAAAACGAGAGACACAGATTCACACACAGATACACGGACGACGCATCTTCAACAGACGGAAGAGACGGAAGGCGGAGGCATCGTTTCACCTTCGGTTTCTGGTTTTTCACGACTAATTGTGACCATAAAAGCGAACTTGGCCGAGATGTAATTAACGTTTCTTGCACGAAATTTCCTGCACGATTTCCTCTCCTCCTTCTCCTTCTGCTATGAAGTGCTGCAGTATTTCCTGGTAGCAATGGTGGCCATATCTGTAGATGCGCTGTTCATGCAGCATCTGTTGTCCCTCAGTTTGCTCTTTAGACCAGATTCGGTCGCGTTTCGCGCATTTGAAGCCATTAGTCATTAGCCATCTCCCCTTGTGGCTCTCTACCTGCTTTTGGGACGTGTTTGACCAACTTTTCATGCACTTTGGGATGTGTGTGTGTGTGTGTTTTCCACAGCGCAGTGTTTTTCCACCACTCCACTCCAATCTGCGGATAATGTGAGAGATTTTTCGCCGTAAACGTGACCGTTGTCCGCCGCTGCTTCTGCTGTTTTTCGTGGCATTTGTCCCGCTTCGCTTAATTAAATCGCCTAAGCACCTTGACCGAACGCCCAACGCAGTCATCCATCCGTCAGATGCCCAGATGCCAGTTACCAGTTAGCAGATGCCAAACACCACACAGTGTACATAGAGTACAAGATACAAGATACATTTTTGCAAATCACCGAAAAACATGTTTGCATCGTTTCATTTGTTCGTTTTTCGGACACATTTTGTGGGTCACGAGGAGGAGGCGATCCAAATCCAAAGCCCGTTTTCTGCTTTTGTGGGTCTATGCCCCTCATCCGCTGTCCAATGTCCAATGTGTGTTGTGTGTTCCTGTTTTGGTTACGGTTTTGTGGTATACATTTGTCTCTTTGTTGATGACTGCTCCCATCACCTGCTGGCTTTAATGGCTAGAGGATTTAGGTGTCCGAATTGGAATTCGTATCTGTATCTTGTATCTTCTTTAAACCATCTTCATCTAAGTGATTCTTGTAGTCAAACATCAAACTTTTTCCACAGAAACTGTTTGCCAGAAAGCCATCTTATCTTAGACCTCGAAACAAGAGTCTCTCTCTTGGCCAAGTACTCACTTTGACAGCTGAAGGAGGGCCAAGAGCCGAAAGCTGCAAGCGGTAGTCGTATATCTACCGTTGCCAGACCCCGTTCTAATTAATGAGCCAAAAGAGTGGCTCTGGCTGAAGAGTGGCTTTAGTTTATTCGTTTCGCAACTTCTAATTGGCTCAAAACGGTCTGACAGATGCACAGATCTGCCACATCTGCCCGTCCGCCTGCCTGCCAGTTGCCAGTTTTCAAGACTTTAAACGTGCTGACGACTCGCATCTGACAGATACATTGGTACATCGCCACACGTTCGCGTCTTGTTTACAGTGGATTTGCATGGTTAGATGATTCAAATGCTTCCGACTGCCTCGCCAATTGCTTCTGCTGCTGCTAGTCCCCCCAACGACTAGCAGCAACGATGCTCTTCTTTTCGAGTGAGGGCACTATAGGATGGGGCTACGTTCAAGACGTTTCTTGGGATATCTTAATGGGAGGCCATAGAGATGGCTTGAAATGTTTCCTAACTCTTCTCCAAGGGATATAGAATAAGTAGTAGTTTCTAAGACATTCTATGCTGAAGCATCTTCCTCTCACTGGATATCTTTAGCCAGATTGGATATCTTTACAGATCCTTCCTCGGAAATGTTATATTCTCAATTGATCTCACATCCATAATCCATAATCTCCGCATCCATAAAGGGTATCCAATGATTCTACTTTAGCCTGCGCTTTTTGCAGTTTCAGAAATTTATTTGCTCATCTCGTTCTCCGGCTGTGGCTTGGAGTGGAGTTGTAGAGACAGAGAGGGGGGGGGGGGGGGGGGGAGAGATGTGTCTCTGTCTCTGGAGTGCCGTGAACTCAATTATTTTTGCAATTACTTTTTATGATTCTACAGTTTACAGTTTTTTCACGCGAGGCTATAGCTATAGTCTCTCGTGGGAGGGGGAGCCTTGAAATTGAGTGGGAAGGCGAGTGGAGAGGGGGCAGGGTGCAGTGGGCTGGGGGTGGCGTTCGTTCTTGCGGTGGAGTGGACACTGTCCTCAATTGAAATGTCAACACTCGAATTGAATCGTTCGTTGGGCTCTTGGCTCTTGGAGCATTAGAAGCGAAGCTGACATAATCGCAGTGTCAGCTGCATACCGCTCCCCTCCCTTCTTGCCATCTTTCGGCACTCAAAAGTGGGTCAATCGCTGGCATTTAACTGAGTATCTGAGAGATACAACATGTATCTCTCGACGAGTGCGAGTGCTCCCTCCGCACAGGCTCCTTCTCCAATCTGTCTGTGGCTCCATTTGTGGCGTTTGTTTTGCTATTACTTCGGCACTCTGCTGTTTCTGTTAGCTGTACCTACGAAACCGGTTACCGGTTACCACCCCATCACCCCACGCCCCCCCTTGCAACCAAGCACCCGTTAAAAGCGTTAAGTAAACAGGCAACACGATGGCTCTGGCTCTGTGGCAGAGAGGAGTTTAAGCTTCGAGTTTTACGGGCACTCACTGCACCGCGTGCTGGTCTGGTCTGGCTGTTCATCCTGGCACTGGCACTGGCTGTGGCACTCTGCCCTCGAGAGCAGAAACTGGTTTCCAATCGGCTTAAATGTTGAATGTTTCGTGTGGCCAAGAGACAAGAGCCAAGAGAGTCGAGTCGAGTCGAGTCTCCTCGGCCGAGTGGGTCTGTCTTTGTTTGGGTCACGTTACGCTTTGCTTGCTAGAAACCACCTCAGCGGAGGAGGGTTCTCCTCTGTTCTGTTCTGTTCTCCTTCTTCTTCCAATTGTTTTATGTAAATTATAGGGTTTTATTTTGATTCGTTTTAGACCTGCTTTCTTTTAGCTGTTGGTGGCTTTGACTTCCGTTTGGGGGGCCACAATTTGTGGCCTTCTTTCAGTTTACGAGCTTACGAGCATTTTGGGTCTAATTTATGTGGAGATCTGCTGCAATCCGTGTTGCACAATCAATTGGAGAACCCCCCGTAACCACTGTCATGGCACGAAGTGCCGCCTGCGACGAAGTGGAAGTCGTTGAAGTGCAAACAGACACCACCGCAGAGTCATGCCACAGTTGGCTGCCTCTCCCCTGCCCTGCTGTTGGCTGCCTGCTGCATGAGCCCCTAATTTACATTGCCAACTCTTGGAGCAACTCAGTGGCTCGGTGGCTCAATGACTCGCCTCTTGGCCTGGCCTGGCTCTTGCCTCCTTGCCTCCGTGACTGTGACTCCGTGGCTCATTGACTGAATGACTGACTTGAGCGATTGCAGCAAAGCGTTGCACGACTGTCTGCTGTCTGCTGGCTCGTTGCGGCTCGCCTTAATTCGGCAGTCTGCTGCTTTTGGTGTGTCAGTCGGTGCCGAGACCCAGTCCCAGCCACAGCCGCAGAGCCACAGAGCCACAGAGAGCTGCAGATACAGCCCCAACGCACCACGCGCGTTGCATTCATAATTGGATTTGCAATTTTCCATATCGATTCGCGGTCTGTGTGTCCGCCTTCCGGCTCCCAGCGATTCCCAGCTAAAGCGACAGCGACAGAAACAGACAACCATGGAGGCCGAGTTCCAGAAGATCAAGCTGCGGCCGGTGCCAAAGGTGAAGCGACGCGCCCCACAGCCGCCGCCAGCGAGCCTCCAGCTGAAGACACCACAGACAAATGTGCGAAAAGTACCTCGAAAGTCCGTCCCCCGTCCCTGTCCCCTCTGCAGCTTTGCAAAAACCAGAAACAGAAGCCAACTTTCGCTCTCTCTGCAGCAGCAACAGCAGCAACAGCAGCAAGCAGCAGCAGAGTGGAGGGAAAAAGTGAAAAGCAGAAAGGAAATCCCCAGGGAAAAGGGAAAACAAATTAGCCCCACGATTGAAAGACCTTTTTCCCTTTCCTGATCATTGTTTATTAATCAATTAGCTCACCATTTTCCTCTCGTTTTCGCACAGACTTCAGCCACCACAAAGACCACCACGCTCACGACCCCCGCCAAGCTGTATGGCAAGGACCTGAGCGAGTACGATGATGTGGATGTGGAGAGCCTGCTGGCCCAGCTCTCGCCTGAAGAGATCACCATACTGGCCAAAGAAGTGGATCCTGATGTGAGTATCGACAGACGCCAGGGCTGGGGCTTTTTGTGATATCCACGTTTGTTTTCAGGACAACTTCCTGCCGCCTGATCAGCGCTGCAGCTACGAGTGCACCAAGGATGCCACCGGGCCGCTCAATCGCAAGCAGCTGATCGAGCACATCAACAAGCAGGCCATCGAGACGCCCGATGAGCCCGAGTTCGAGCCGTATGTCCAGGGCAAGGTGCGCGGCAAGAAGTGGGTGCCCCCGCCGAGGGATGCCCGCGAGATCGAGGCCGAGGAACAGATTGCCATCGACATGGGCGACGAGTACGAGCACGCGCTGAACGACGCCACGCAGGAGGAGATCATCGATTTGGCCGCCATCCTGGGCTTCCACTCGATGATGAACCAGGACCAGTACCACGCCTCGCTGCTCAACAAGGGCCAGCCCGTGGGCATGGGCTGGGACGGCATCACAAAGTCCACGCAGCAGAAGCTCTTCCCCATGGACCCGCCCAACGCCACCGATGTGGAGGAGTCGATCAAACGCGTCAAGGACGACGACTCCAAGCTGGTCGACTTGAACTTGAACAACATAAAGGTTTACAGCTAAAGACTCCTCTTCGTCCTTTGAACTGTAAAGGCTAACCCCATGTATCTCTCTCTCTCTGCAGAACATCTCGGACGAGAAGCTCGAACAACTCTTCGCCGCACTGCCTCAGAACGAACATCTGGAAGTCCTCTCGCTGACAAACGTCGGCCTGACCGACAAGACAGCTCTCCTGCTCGCGGAGGCTATCGAGAAGAGCAAAACCCTGAGAGTATTAAACGTCGAGACCAACTTCATCAGTCCGCCCGTGATCGTGAAGCTGGTGCAAGCCCTGCTCAAGTGCCACACCATCGAGGAGTTTAGGGCCTCCAATCAGGTAGCCCTCACATTTTCTTTTCCTTTTCTTTTGCAACCCATGACCTTTTCTGTTCGATCTCCCTCACAGCGATCTGCGGTGCTGGGCAACAAGATCGAGATGGAGATCACCGATCTGGTGGAGAAGAACCCTTCGCTGCTGCGACTCGGCTTGCATCTGGAGTTTAACGATGCCCGCCACCGCGTGGCCGCTCACCTCCAGCGCAACATCGACAGAAGTAAGTTCCAGTCCCTCGCAGCGTGTATTCACCGAATTCCGCAGCAGGAACTCCCAGCAGGATTATTCCCCAGGCACCATCAGTCATCGTTGGTTCTTCCAGTCGTCGCGGCTCCACTCGCTAGGATTCGATTCTCTCCCCCTCTCGATTCCCCCAAAAACCAACCCCCTCAAATATTAGGTATTGAGTTATTGATTCAGTTGCTTCACGTTCGCGCGTTTAGGTGAATTGCAACAAGGTACGTTAGCGTCCAACATCATCACTACCACCATCACTGCCACCGCCACTGCCACAGCAACAGCTTGCACATCAGCATCCGAATCATCGCTAGCATCATCCAGCTCTCATCAAGATCGATTACAAGACATATCACCCTCGAAGGCCAAGAGCCTGGCTGCCTTCGAGCAGTTCGTCACGGCCCGCACCTGGAGCACCACTAATCCCCGAGTCGGTTCTGATCATCTCTCGCCATCAGGTCGCCTGGTGCGCAATCTCCAGGCATCATCATCATCGGCCGCAGCAGCAGCAGCATTAGCTGGAACTGGAGGAAGGGCTGACCACGAGAAGGAAATCTAAAAGAGAGAGCCAACAGTTTGGTAACCCATCCATCCCATGGCTACCATCTCAACCACCTCCAATGTTGTGCCGTTGTCCCTTCTCTGTCTCTTCTTATACTCATTCTCTCTATATACGTATATCTCTCTTTTGTGTGTTGGTAACCAGGTAAAACTGTTTTGGCCTGCCTCATCAGCATCATCATCGTTCCACTCGTTCGAGTCGTTAACAACGTGTTCCATTCTCACACAACGTTTCATCCAGCCTTCGTTGCGTTCGTTGCGTTCGTTCTCGTTATCGTTTCACGTTCACGTTATCGTTCTCCACCTCTCTTTATCGTTATCGTTCACTGCATCGATAGATCGATGCACTGCGGCTAGGTGTCCTATCCTCATAAGATATATATAGTACATAAGTCAGGTGATTATCGTACGTTTTAAGAGTCGAAATATGTCATTCTTCCATGTGCCACATTTCCATGCTAACACATCTACCTGCGCCTCGTGTATTGTATAGCTCTAGTATTTAGCTATCCTCCGATCAAGGATCGGATCCCCACTACTCCTCTGTGTATTATTCACCCTTGTTCTCTCTCGCCCTCTCTTTGTAATTACCATTAGATTGAACAATTGTTTGCCAAAACGAAGACCATTAACCAATTATCTGTAATTATCTCTGTATCCGTTGTAAATTGCGACAAACTTTATATCCCCCACGTCCGTGAAACCCACCACTCGAAAAAAAAACACTCCACTGCCTGCCTGTCTGCCGCGTCTGCAGTCTTCCGCGTCCAGAAGCTCAAGCCCCAGCTGCCGAAGCTGATATTGCCCGGCAACATGGAGATCGAGCGCGAGTGCCAGTATCCTATCTCGGCCACGCCCACGCCGTCGCCCTCGCCATCGCCGCAGCCGCCGCCGGACTACGATGTGGAGGTCGATCCCGACAACATGGTCATCCGTGGCGGCGGCGGTGGCGATGCCTTCGATCCGGAATTCGACCCGGACAACATGGTGGTGCCCGGCAGTCGGTCCGTCACGCCCAACTACGACGACGAGGGCGTCTATCAAGCGCACACGTGAGTGAGCCCTGCAGCACCAGTACCGCACACAGACCACAGACTACAGAGAATGTTGGAGAAGCCACAGAAACCACAAGAATATCCATATACTATATATATGTACAGACACAGTCATTCGATCCAATCCCTTTGTGTGTGTCTCGCCTCATTGGTTAACCCTTGATGTTGTTGTCGTTGATGTTGCCGCCGCCTGAAAGAAACACTCTATCTCCCGAACACCGAACACCCCACACTCTGGATACGATGTGATCCGATACTTGCAGACCAAGAATATGTATATACCACACACACAAGCAATACTATACTACGATCGATTCCTGCTGTTGTCTTCGTTGTTAGCCTTCGCTTCGTCCACCGATCGATTGGTCCCGGCGTCCCTTGTATATAATCCCAGCCATGATCCATTCGATCATACGATTCGTGCCACTAACCCCTGCCAGCCAGCCGCCCCACTCATCGCAGCGGCCACTGCCTCAGCCTCAGTCGTACCCATGTGCACACCATACACACCACACCACACCACTGCACAGCACTCTATTTTGTATCTATGTATCTTGTATCTTTTATATGTATCCCACAACCCTTCCCAGTCCTTAGTCCACCATCTTCAATCCGAAGTCAGCCAGAAATCGTATTCTCTCTCGCTCTCGATCTATCTTTCTATCGTTCAAGCCATATTTTGTGTTCTGTTTAAGCCTTATTTGTTCATGTGTTTCTCCCTCTCTCTCTCCCCCCTCTGTTTCTCTCTCTCTTTTTCTGTTCACAGTAAGAAAAGATCTTGAGTTGCGACTGCAGTTCAGATTTTTCAATAATCTGCATAGAAAATCGACAAGAATTCAATAGGAGATCAGCATCAACCAAAGAAATCAAACTAAAACTAAACCTAAACCATTTTTAAAGCGTTTTGTAATCTAAATATAAAGAAAGAAAGAAAAGGAGAAAGAAAATTAAGGACAGGAAAGGAAAGGAAAGGAAGAAGAACTCCCCAAAAAATAACAACGAGAGAACGTGTATAAAATAATATAAATATAAACAAAAGGAACGATAAAGTCCAAGTCGCACCATATCTATATATTCTAGAGAGATTCTTACTAAGCAAAAAGAAAAGCAAAGCAAAGTGAAAATGAAATATCATACATATATACGAGTACTACCTTAAAATACATACTATATCGTATCGCGTAGATGTTTGTTTGAAGATATGTCTGAGGTCGAGTCGAGGCCTCTTCTAATCGCAGCAGAAATCGTTTAGGCGAACCGATCCACATTTGTACGTGTTACGTGTATAATTTTCTCTAATGCTTAACACAGGTATCTATGAACACGAATTGCACTCTCTCTCAACTCTCTACTCTGCTCTGCTCTACTCCTCTAATCAAAAAATGCGATTGCAAGTGCCCCTAACCCCCACCTGCTCTGCAAAACGGCCAGCATCCTATACCCTTCTCTGAATGGCTTCTTGTGCAGATATACCCATAGTGCTGAAAGTGCTCTTTGCTAACCACAGAGGAGGCTGAAGAGCGGCTGTAAACTAAACCAGAATTTTAGGAGCAGCCAAATTTGTTACTAATCATCAACATTTCTGTATCTGCATTGCTAAACCATAGAAACACCTATCTTTGCTAAGATATCTATAGCCTTTCCTTCCGTTTGTTCTTATCAGTTTACTGATCAGTGATCAGAGTCATCAAGCATCCCCAAATCCGCTATCGTTATTGTTGCATGACTCCGATGATTCCGTTTTTTGCATGATCACCTTCCCTTCCCAAAACCATCTGCATGTTAAACACAATCCACACATCCGACAGCTGCGCAGCGATCCACGGAGCAACCCTCTCTAATGATGTTCTCTTCGTATAGGAATTAAACTGCGATGTAGGATCTAAGTGAATCCCCCACCATCACCAAAGAACCAACCAGAGATGAACCCGTTAACAATTAAATTACTCAAAGTAGAGAACAGA
Organism: Drosophila azteca; assembly: GCA_005876895.1. Lineage (NCBI taxonomy): Eukaryota > Metazoa > Arthropoda > Insecta > Diptera > Drosophilidae > Drosophila > Drosophila azteca. Next base: position 23,200,671 of record VCKU01000004.1, read on the forward strand.
ATAGAAAATGTTTGACACTATTTCATAATTCAATAAGAACAACAACTAACAGTAGCAACAGGAGCAGCAGCCTCATCGTGTATCCTTCGGCGAACAGTTGGTACCCTCCTTCTTCTGTCTAAGTACTTTGATGTTGTTGCAGCAGCAGCTCCCAAGCTAGTATACGACTAACCATAACCGAATAATCCCCAGACTAAACTATAAGCTTCCAGCAAAAACCCAGACTAAATCTAAGGAGATGCCTACGATCCTCTCTATGTCTCTCTCTGAAGAGGCACTACTTTATATTGCTGAACTAAAACTGAAAACTGAAACTTGAATGTTGTACCCGCTCGCTCCTTTGAATTTGATGATTGTTTGATTGATTGATTGTTTGACATTTGAACTAACATTGTTGATTCCCTTTCCGAATCTCAGTCTTTATTGCCACCACTTGACTAATGCCAATCTGTATTTGTTTCTTCTCTTCCTTTGTGCCCCACCAAACCAAAACCATGCCACGCAACTCCTCTCTCTTTCTATGTTTGCAGTACGCGTGAAACGCCTGAATCAGCGTAAATAAAAAGACAACACAAAAAGAGCAGCAACCAACCAAGCAACCAACCAGCAACCAGCAACACGATGCCACATGAAACCCAGAACAGAAATCAGGCAGAAACCCATCTCTATGTGTGTGTTGTGTGTCTTTGTTTGTCCAGCTTCTGATTACCACCATATTTATAAATTAACCAACCAACCAACCAACAACAAACAAACAAACAACCCAAGAACAAAAACAGCCACACCACCAGCTACAAGAACAAGACAACATTGGCATCCCATCCGAATCGAATCGAAGAACCGAATGCCACACACAACAATCCCCACCAAAACAACCCAAACCCCGAACCGACCAAACCAACCAACCAGCCAGCCGGCTGTGAACTAACACCGAAGAATGATGTGTGGCCTCTGCAGTACGTAAAGTATTCTTTGATTTGATAGATTCCGCTGTAACAACTAAGATAACCTAAGTGCTATGTGGGAGGGATTTTCGTAGCTAAGTGAAACTAATGCGTAGACTCGTAAGCTACCTTAAATATATGTCGGGACTCCACCTAGTTTAATGGTAAAGGATGCGTATGTGCAATGTGTACATTCGCAGATGAATTCAGTTATTATTAATCGATCCCCTTAGATAAGTCTAAGCTAAATAAGCTACCATCTATGCTGAAACGGTGACCCCATCGTTGGAGTGGCGTTAATTTTAACGCTTTATCGCGGAGATGCGCCGAAAATAAACTCTAACTGGGTTAGCAAATATTTATGGGGAGAAACAGAATTTGATTAGTGTCTGGTAGGCTAAACCTTAAGCCAACAACGGCAAATGTATCTGTGCAAACAACCACTGCCGCTGGGGTGTTCTAAACTGTTGTGCGTCATGCCTTGTCTTTCTATCCCTAAGCATAGAATTAACCACTCTTTTGCTAACAGTCGGGCATTTAAAGCTCTGTTTAATACCCTACTAATCCAAGCATTCGTGTGTTTTGCAGTTGGACGCCAGCGGCGCATGGGACACCTGACCAGGAACTACACCATTGGCATGTGGCAGTAGGAGGAGGCAGTTGATGGAACCCATTGGACACTGGACACTGGAACATTTAGATGCCACCCTACACCCAACACCCTACACATTTGCTATCGTGCAATCAATAGTCTAGACTCTAGACATAATGTTCTCATAATTGTTGTTGTTCTTACGAGGGGTTGTGCCCTGTCGATCCCTGTTCAATGTTTGTTGCGTTCTTCAGATTGATTTCGGTTCGAGTTTGTTTGTGTTCGGTTCGGTTCGGTTCACATGCATATGCATAATCATTTGTTTGTTACGTTTATTGGGCGAATCTTGATGTCACACATATATACATATATAACATATACACACACACAAACACACGGAGAGTGGAGAGAGTGTGCCTGGTGCCAGGAGTCGAGTCGAGGAGTGTGGACTCTAAAGAAATTCTTTCCTTAAGCAATTGCTCTTGACGTTTACGCTGCAGCCTCACACATACATACACACACAGACACAAACACACACACGCCCTCTGCGCAGATCATATTCTTTATTTTATTTTATTCTATTTTATTATACAATCTGTCCTCCTTTTATACATTGGCATTGCCACCCGTTTGCGGGGTGATGCTTCACGATTTTTAGTTTTAGTCGCACGATTGAGGAGTATCTTCATGGATGCATGCAGTGCACACACACATACACATACACATAATACTTACATATATACACTACTATATATATATGATACATATATAGCCATGGTCTCTGAAACAATTACTGCTATTGAATTATGAAAATTGCTTAAACATAAATTTAACTTATGGTTAAACACACAAAACAAAAGAAACACTACAATACAATACAAAGGAAATACAAACGATTGTATAATGTAATGATATATCGTACTTTATATGACATAATGCAATGCTTTTAAAATACAATTTTTAAAAATCATGTAAAAAAAACATTAAAATTAAATAAAAAAAATTACAAAAAATATATGCACCAATGGTTAATTCTTTTAAATAGGAAAATATCTAAAATATCTGTAGATTGGAAAGATCCTTAAAGTATCCTTAGAAACAGGAAAGCTACAAACAGTACGAGTTCAATTTCAAGGCACTCTTTGGGTATCCACGCTGTGTCCAAACCCGATTCCAGGTTTCCAGGTTACGAAAGCATTGGGAACAATCCAATCCTGATCTAAATTTATAAGGTGTTGTCTCGGGGAGTCCTGATTGCCTTGAGTCTGAGTGTCTTCTGTTGAAGTGGTCGATCTTCTCTGTCTGAACCTATGCTCTTTTAATAGTTTCCTCCCTTTTGATGTGCTTTTTTATTACTTCCTATGAACTTGATCTTTTATGGTAAAAGTATTCTAGATTAGATTTAAATTCTCAGAAGGAACCATTTCTTAATCTGCTTCCCAGACATGTAAATATACATATGTGCTCCAGAACTTTACCCTAGCAAAAATGTATACACGCCTGATGAAATAAAGCTTTTGCAGTCGCCCCAGTAACACCTCACTTTCGATTATTATCCGAGAAAACATATCACTCTAATCACAGATTAACAAGTGTGAAGATCATTATTTACCCGATCAATATGGAGAGCACATTCGGGGTTCAGTTGATTAATGGAAAAATTCAGATTAATGGGGACAGTTGTGCCAGTTGGACAGCCCGAGAATTCCACTGCAAACAAAGGTACGGAGCCCACTGGGCGGCCAATAGAAGGGGGTTGGGGCTGAGAATGGGAGTGGGCCTGGTCATTGTCAAGATCGCTACTGTGTAGAGTTTGGCGTGTTTATGGATGCGCTGTGGAGATAACTGAAAGATACAACCTGTATCCCGCTCCCACACACGCACGCGCCGGTCGGTGGGCAAACAGCCTCCGGCGATAAGAGCGCGTGACGCAGCCGGGCAGCATCAGGTCGAGTCCGCATGTCCGAGGGGCTCCATCGCATCAGTTGGCCCGTGCGCATATACGAGATCACAGGCCCAGTCCACAATGTCCACGCTGGAAAACGAGGTAACGTTCCGCAAGCAAGCGGAGGTGAGCCAGAGCCTGGACGCGCACTTCGATAGCTCGTCCACGGACTTCATTCTGATCACCGACCACCGCACCTCCAAGTCCAAGAGCCTCGAGCAGCTGCAGGCCTCCAAGCAGGATGAGTCATCCGACTCTTGCTGTTCGCGCTACGCCCGAAGCATCTTCCGCATGAAGAC